>CAWUFW010000081.1:5104650-6445726 GCA_963921515.1 Calotriton arnoldi | reverse complement strand
TGTAGGAAGGTGGAATCTGACTATATGGTTACCCCCACTTTTTTCCTGGTGTTTTGCTGGTTTATGACTTAGTTGGACTGGGACCCTGCTATTCAGGGCCCCAGTCTATCTGCTCTCTCTAACGACATGGAGTGCACTCTAGGTGCACTAGTGATTGGATACTGTGGTGCCTTATGAGTCCCTAGTATATGGTACCTTAGGTGCCAAGGGCATAGGTACTTCACAGGCCTACCAGGGGCTGCAGCATGTGTTATGCCACCCCTGGGAAGCAGTCTAAATCTGACACCACAGGCCTGCTACTGCAGCCTGGGTGAGGTGGTGCTAGCACTCCTCACTGAGATATAGGTTTCCTATATCTCTCCTGCACACACATATAAACCTATCAGTCACCCCTAAGGCAGGCCCTATCAATCCTGAGGGCAGGGTGCTTGGCTTCTATGTGAGGGGGTGCCTCTGCCTGAGCAGGGCCCCTCTGCAGCTCTCAGAGTCTATTCTCTGGTGCTGTTTGTGGATGCGGTTAAACCATATACTATTTAAGTGCATTATATCCTCGCGGTAAATGCTAACTTTGGAATGGCTGCATCAAAACATGTCGTGTTTGGTGTCAAACATCTTGGAATACTACCCCCCGCCAATCTTGGCGGCGGGGGTAGCATTCCACCCTTCTAGAGGGATAAGACATGTACCTGCTGTGGAAACGCGGTAGAATCCTAAAGAGCCCTGGCATCACAAAATGGATGCCACCAGTCACAGACACTGGGCTGCCCTCCTGCTGATGACCGAAACTCGCAGTGGAGGAAGCCCAACAATAGGCATCCTGTCACAGGGAGGTGTAACCACCTTCCAGACAGGGTTTAGTGTATTGGGGCTGGGTGGGTGCACTCTTAGAGTGCTTTGAAGTCCTGCACTGGGGGAGCAGAAGGCTCCTCTGTGCATATGCCAGTTCAAACCAGCTCAGGGGCTACCTGCCCCTGCTCTGGCGCGAAACTGGACAAAGGGAAGTGGGTGTAGCCACCCCTCCCTTGACCCTCCCATAGGTGGGGTCATAGAGCTAGTCCATCCCCTCTTTTTAGTTTAAGAGGGGGAACCTTGCCATTGCAAAGCAGATAACCCCTGGACGACGCTCTACAGAAGAATCCTGGCCCTTCGACGTTCCACTACCTTTGGAAGACAGAAGAATCTCCCTTGGAGTCAAGGAGTGACTCCCTGCTTGGCAGGCACCAAAACGACAACGACGGTCGCAAACTACGCCGCTCCCGCCGGAGTCCGAAGTCCCTGCAGCCCAAGAAGTGGATTTCCTGACCTCTCCCAGGCCATCGTGAGTCCCCAGCGAAGCTGAGGCAAGTGGACCCCACGAGTAACGAGGAACCGCGACCCCTGGGTACCGTGCACTATTGTCGAGTGCAACCCCTTCACAACGTTCTACGAACTTGTGCTTTGGACCACGTGTGGTCCCGACCTCCAGCAGGAATCCCTCCGAAGATCAGAGGCCTACACCGTCCCGAGTGACCGTGGGCCCCTGTTGAGTGATTCCGCCCGAGGTGTCTTCGCGATCCCTTGCCCGCTGGCTTGTGGGTCCCCAGAAGACTTCTTAAAGAAACCGAAGGGCTCCCCTGGTTGCTCCAGGCCTGCCCTGACTTACCCTCGCTGGGTGAGTTCCACAGACCTTGCTGGTCTGCGCCATCGACTTTTCTTCATCTCCCCGAGACTTGCGGCTGCCAAGGCTTGTTGGCTCCGATCGAGTTGCCGACACCGCAGTCAGCTGCAGACGTCGAGGGACACACCGAATCCAGCTCCTGGTCGTCGTCGACGCCTCCTGGACCACGTGGCTGAAGAGTCAAGGCACCTGCAACCGACCTGAAGCGACCGACGACGGTGGGCATCCATCTTCCTTGCCCCGGGTCACTGCCAAGTGACTTTGAACACTGTCCCCTCTGCTTTCAGGTCATCCTTCTTCAGAATCCAGGCTTGGATTCCACCGGACACTTCTCCAGCTCCCGCAAGCAGCAAGTCTTCTTTGTTCGCCATTGAAAACGACGCCGCGACCCGACACCAAAGGACACCTGTGCACCCGGCTTCCCTGGGTGAGGTAACTCCAGCACTACGGTGCTCCTGTGGGTGTGGGCCCTAGAACTACTTACCCTGTAAGTGACTTGCTTGTAGGTTCTCCCGAAGTATCCTAAAACTCTTTATTTCCAACCGCGACTTGCCCCATTGAAGTTAACGGCGATTCGCGCCTGTGTATCCACACTGCACGCGTCCCCCGTGGGTCCTTTACTTACCTGCCTTGGGTGGTTTCGTGAGGCCCCAGCACTTCTGAAGGCCCTAGGCCTTGTCTCCCTGCAAGTCGTTGTGTCTAAGTCTCTTACTTAGTATATGGTCTGGTACGCCCCTAGGGCCCCAGCCATATTTTGTGCTTAACTTATTGTGAAACGTTGATTTGTGCATATGTTTGTCTTCTAATCTCATAAAGAGATTAGTAGAGAGTTATTTAGAAATAAATACATATATATTTGATATATATACCTGTGTGGTGTCTTTTCATTTGGTGATTCAAGAGATTATATGGTAAAACAAGCTGCTTTACATTCCTCCGAGACTTAGCCTGAAGGCTGCTCTCCACAGCTACCACTAGGATAGCTTTCTTTAAAAGGTTGTCTTAAACCTATCTACCATAAGAGTCGATTTGCCCTGGTGCAAGGTGTCCACTTTAATTAGTGAACAGCATATACCAGGCCAACTTCTCACATTGGTGGGCAGCGTGTGGGATTCCAGCTTGCCATTGTTTTACCAGAAAATCTCTATTTGAATTACTAACTGAAAACCATTATAGGTACTCAAGGTACATATAAAGTCAAGCTTAGTATCAATAAGTTCTACTGAACTTAGAGCTGTGTGCCAAGGGATAGCACACCCTTTCCACAGCTCAAGCTAGGATCAGTAGGCCACAAACTAGTGTAGGTAGTACAACACTGCACAACACTAGAATGTCCTTAAAGGGTGGACCCAGTGGATCCACTCAGCCTCAGTATAAGGACATGGCTTTCTCTGACTTGAGAGCCATGTGTGTTGACAGACACCTGAGACTAGGACAGAGTCCCTCAACCCTGCACCTGATAGATCTGCTGACAGCAGATGACCTGAGATTGGCTCTAGGAGCTAAGGGGTCTGAATCAGTGGGTGGGTCAATCATAGTATCTGGGTCAGATGAGGACAATCCGAATGACCAAGACTCTGTGGTTGAAGGGCCAGGCTTCAAGGAGCCTGAACAGGACAGAGGAGTTCTCCCTAAGAGAACTGGCAGAGTGGATGAGAGGCACAGATCCCCTTCCAGGGAATCTGAGCACTCTTATCACTCTGGCAGAGAATTTGTCCAAGAGAGGAGCTCATACTTTAACTTAAGAGAGACCTCCTCTGAGAGAAGGTGCAAACTGCTCCAGTATGAGGAAGCCAAAGTGGCCCTCAGAACCAAGCAGTTGGCACTGGATAGAGAAGCCCTGGAGATCCAGAGAGCTTCCAGAAGGGAGGGTTTAGAACCCCCTGGTGGCAGCAACAGTGTCCCTAGAGGCAGAGAATATATCCCTGACCATAGGAACCTGAGCAAGGTTGTTCCTCCCTACCAGAGTGGGGATGATATCCACAAGTGGATAACTGCTATGGAGAGGGCCTGTAGAGTACAGCAGGTCCCCCAAAAGCAGTGGGCAGCAATCTTGTGGCTCTCCTTTTCAGATAAAGGAAGAGACAAGCTCCTCACTGTTAGAGAGGAGGATGCTGATGATTATGAGGTCCTGAAGAGTGCACTGATAGATGGGTTTGGCTTAACCACTGAAGCAGTACAGGTTGAAGTTCAGAGATACCCAGAAGGCACAGACTCAGGACTGGACAGACTTTGTAGATTGTGCATCCAAGGCTCTGGAGGGTTGGCTGGTTGGCAGTAGGGTTACTGATTTCAAAGGATTTTATAATCTAATGATGAGAGAACAGATCCTTAATAATTGTCAAAACCAGCTTTTACACCAGTACCTGGTGGACTCTGATCTGACCTCTCCCCAAGAATTGGGAAAGAAGGCAGACAAATGGGTCAGAACCAGAGTAAGGCCTAAGAATCAGGGTGGTGACCACAAGAAAGATTCTACCAAGTCCCAAGAGAAAGGTGGGGATAAATCTAAGGATAAGTCCACTACAGGGCCCCAAAATTCCTCTTCTGGGGGTGGGTCCCAAACTCCTTCCTCTCCTGAAAAGAAACCATATTGCCATGTCTGTAAAAAGCCTGGGCACTGGAAAACTGATCCCAGTTGCCCCAGGATTGGCAATAAAGAAAATGTTCCTCCAACAACTACTACCACCCCTCCTGGTACTACCAGTAGTAATCCTCCAGTTGGGAGTAGTGCACCCAAAAGTTAGGTGCTTTTGCAAGAGGAACAGAGGTGGGCCCTAGTTTAGACAGGACCCCTCAACAGACTCCTCAGATTCTGATGGTGGTGTAGGATATGCCACCTTTACCATGGGTCCCATAGCATTGGGCAGGTACAGACTGGAGCCAATAATTAATGGTCAGAAAGCTGTGGCATTTAGGGACACAGGGGCTAGTGTCACCATGGTGGCAGGGAAACTAGTCCCCCTCACCAGCTTTTACCTGAGTTTAAATACCAGGTGACCAACATTGATGGTGTCAGAACAGATCACCCCATGGCCATAGTCAATCTCAGCTGGGAGGGGGTCACAGGCCCAAAGAGAGTGGCAGTGTCCCCAACCTTACCTGTAGATTGCCTGATGGGCAATGATCTGGAAATTTCAGCCTGGGCTGAAATTGAACACCAAACCCATCTGAAGATGTTGGGTGTCCCTGTAAAGGTTAGTGGGGCTGTGATGGCCACAGCCCCAGCCCAAGATTTTGGAGAGATGGAGCCTGGAAGAATGGCCCACTCTCCCCCAGAAGAGAGCACAAGGGTTGAAGAAAAGTCTTCTTCCCTCCAGACAGTAGGTAAGGGTCAGCCTCCTCAGGGAACTGACCCTACCCCTAGTGAAGGAACTGCCACAGAGGTAGTCAGGCCTGGCCTGGCCACCCCCTGATGGCAGAGGACCCTTACAAGGTGGTACCCAGTCTGGAGCAGGTAACCTGCACCTCTCTACCCTGCCTCAGTCAGCCCAGGGCTGCAGAGGTCAGGAGGTCAGTGGACCCCCAGGGCCCCCTGTCCAGAGGAACCCCCCATCAGCAGATAAGGGGCACCCAGTCTAGTAGCCCTAGCCAGGTGAAAATTCCTCAACCCACTGAGGGATCCCCCATACCTTTATGTAAGGACCTCCCCCAGAAGGACTCTGTTAGGCAAGGGCAAACCTGGGACCAAAAGGTTCCAAACCTGCCATGTCCCTCCAGTAGTCCATTCAAAGGGACCCAACCCCCAGCTGTAGGCAGCCAAAGGTTGACCCTTAGAGCAAAATGCAACTCAGTCATGGAAAGACAGGCATACATGGTGACCAGTGATCTGAGGAAGCTGAGGCCAACCTTCCTAGGGCCTCACTTCCCTACTCAGACACCTCACCAGCCTTGTACTTTACCAGAGCACACCAGAGGTAGTGATTCCCCATGGTGGAGACCCTCTCACACCCTTAGGGTGAGGGATTGCTTAGTGGACCATCAGACAGGGGGCAACCATGCTAGTGCAGGTGCTTCCTTATATGGCCACTTAGTCAATAAAGGCTCAACTGGCCAAGGTTAGCCTTATCTCCTTTCGTTTGGGGGGTTATGTAGGAAGGTGGAATCTGACTATATGGTTGCCCCCACTTTTTTCCTGGTGTTTTGCTGGTTTATGACTTAGTTGGACTGGGACCCTGCTATTCAGGGCCCCAGTCTATCTGCTCTCTCTAAACGACATGGAGTGCACTCTAGGTGCACTAGTGATTGGATACTGTGGTGCCTTATGAGTCCCTAGTATATGGTACCTTAGGTGCCAAGGGCATAGGTACTTCACAGGCCTACCAGGGGCTGCAGCATGTGTTATGCCACCCCTGGGAAGCAGTCTAAATCTGACACCACAGGCCTGCTACTGCAGCCTGGGTGAGGTGGTGCTAGCACCCCTCACTGAGATATAGGTTTCCTATATCTCTCCTGCACACACATATAAACCTATCAGTCACCCCTAAGGCAGGCCCTATCAATCCTGAGGGCAGGGTGCTTGGCTTCTATGTGAGGGGGTGCCTCTGCCTGAGCAGGGCCCCTCTGCAGCTCTCAGAGTCTATTCTCTGGTGCTGTTTGTGGATGCGGTTAAACCATATACTATTTAAGTGCATTATATCCTCGCGGTAAATGCTAACTTTGGAATGGCTGCATCAAAACATGTCGTGTTTGGTGTCAAACATCTTGGAATACTACCCCCCGCCAATCTTGGCGGCGGGGGTAGCATTCCACCCTTCTAGAGGGATAAGACATGTACCTGCTGTGGAAACGCGGTAGAATCCTAAAGAGCCCTGGCATCACAAAATGGATGCCACCAGTCACAGACACTGGGCTGCCCTCCTGCTGATGACCGAAACTCGCAGTGGAGGAAGCCCAACAATAGGCATCCTGTCACAGGGAGGTGTAACCACCTTCCAGACAGGGTTTAGTGTATTGGGGCTGGGTGGGTGCACTCTTAGAGTGCTTTGAAGTCCTGCACTGGGGGAGCAGAAGGCTCCTCTGTGCATATGCCAGTTCAAACCAGCTCAGGGGCTACCTGCCCCTGCTCTGGCGCGAAACTGGACAAAGGGAAGTGGGTGTAGCCACCCCTCCCTTGACCCTCCCATAGGTGGGGTCATAGAGCTAGTCCATCCCCTCTTTTTAGTTTAAGAGGGGGAACCTTGCCATTGCAAAGCAGATAACCCCTGGACGACGCTCTACAGAAGAATCCTGGCCCTTCGACGTTCCACTACCTTTGGAAGACAGAAGAATCTCCTTGGAGTCAAGGAGTGACTCCCCTGCTTGGCAGGCACCAAAAACGACAACGACGGTCGCAAACTACGCCGCTCCCGCCGGAGTCCGAAGTCCCTGCAGCCCAAGAAGTGGATTTCCTGACCTCTCCCAGGCCATCGTGAGTCCCCAGCGAAGCTGAGGCAAGTGGACCCCACGAGTAACGAGGAACCGCGACCCCTGGGTACCGTGCACTATTGTCGAGTGCAACCCCTTCACAACGTTCTACGAACTTGTGCTTTGGACCACGTGTGGTCCCGACCTCCAGCAGGAATCCCTCCGAAGATCAGAGGCCTACACCGTCCCGAGTGACCGTGGGCCCCTGTTGAGTGATTCCGCCCGAGGTGTCTTCGCGATCCCTTGCCCGCTGGCTTGTGGGTCCCCAGAAGACTTCTTAAAGAAACCGAAGGGCTCCCTGGTTGCTCCAGGCCTGCCCTGACTTACCCTCGCTGGGTGAGTTCCACAGACCTTGCTGGTCTGCGCCATCGACTTTTCTTCATCTCCCCGAGACTTGCGGCTGCCAAGGCTTGTTGGCTCCGATCGAGTTGCCGACACCGCAGTCAGCTGCAGACGTCGAGGACACACCGAATCCAGCTCCTGGTCGTCGTCGACGCCTCCTGGACCACGTGGCTGAAGAGTCAAGGCACCTGCAACCGACCTGAAGCGACCGACGACGGTGGGCATCCATCTTCCTTGCCCCGGGTCACTGCCAAGTGACTTTGAACACTGTCCCCTCTGCTTTCAGGTCATCCTTCTTCAGAATCCAGGCTTGGATTCCACCGGACACTTCTCCAGCTCCCGCAAGCAGCAAGTCTTCTTTGTTCGCCATTGAAAACGACGCCGCGACCCGACACCAAAGGACACCTGTGCACCCGGCTTCCCTGGGTGAGGTAACTCCAGCACTACGGTGCTCCTGTGGGTGTGGGCCCTAGAACTACTTACCCTGTAAGTGACTTGCTTGTAGGTTCTCCCGAAGTATCCTAAAACTCTTTATTTCCAACCGCGACTTGCCCCATTGAAGTTAACGGCGATTCGCGCCTGTGTATCCACACTGCACGCGTCCCCCGTGGGTCCTTTACTTACCTGCCTTGGGTGGTTTCGTGAGGCCCCAGCACTTCTGAAGGCCCTAGGCCTTGTCTCCCTGCAAGTCGTTGTGTCTAAGTCTCTTACTTAGTATATGGTCTGGTACGCCCCTAGGGCCCCAGCCATATTTTGTGCTTAACTTATTGTGAAACGTTGATTTGTGCATATGTTTGTCTTCTAATCTCATAAAGAGATTAGTAGAGAGTTATTTAGAAATAAATACATATATATTTGATATATATACCTGTGTGGTGTCTTTTCATTTGGTGATTCAAGAGATTATATGGTAAAACAAGCTGCTTTACATTCCTCCGAGACTTAGCCTGAAGGCTGCTCTCCACAGCTACCACTAGGATAGCTTTCTTTAAAAGGTTGTCTTAAACCTATCTACCATAAGAGTCGATTTGCCCTGGTGCAAGGTGTCCACTTTAATTAGTGAACAGCATATACCAGGCCAACTTCTCACAGTGCCCCACAATTTCAAGAAATCCTGGGGTTAACGCATCTTACAGCTCACCTACTGAAACTGTCATCGAGATGGACCCTGTTGTTGACCATTTACCTGTCCCTCCTGCTCCCTCCTGCAACGAGGAAGTTGAGTATACTTATCCCACAAGTGAGTCGTTGCATGGCTTGCCCGAAAGTCATATACACCATGGCAGCTTTTCTTTTGACTCATCTTCCACCACTTCGATTGGCCCTACCAAATTGTCTGTTTTTGTTTCTTGGTTTAAACAGACTTATTTGGTCCCTCCTTGGACATACATCTGGTTGATAATGATCACGATTTTTCTTTTCATGTCCATTGGTTTTGTGACAGTGTTTCTCCTACTCATCAATGGTCACTACTTACCAGAACGCTCTGCTGTGAACTTGGTTGATGGTATTCTGGCCCCTCACTCATCTTCCAACATCATGAAGCGTGACCATTCTTTTGTAAACATTTCAGCATTTCCAGTAGCGGATGGCATCGTCTGGGATAAAGGAGATTATCAGGTCCATGGGCTGACGGAGCAAATTAACGTTCCCTATGTCTTTCGCGTCTCCATGGGTGATGTGGTAACAAAGGACATACGCTCAGACGACTGAGATGTGCATGCAATACAATCATTGTTTTCCGATTTAAAGTATTATGCTGCTTTTGATGCTGAAGATTTATATTTAAATTCTGCCAATTATGCCGATTTATTTTGTTATCAACATTATGGGCATCATTTCCTACATAAAACTAATACATTACGCCCTGTTGTCAATTACACACAATGGGAACATTGCCCTACACCAATAAAGGGTAGTTCGCAAACCCTTAGAAATAAATTTACATATTTTTCAGATTTCGACAGGTCAACACCTGAGTCTTATTATTTTAAATTAACTATTCCTTCATCTCCCAAAGTAATGTTGACCCATACGAAATTAATTTACTCAAATGCTTTCAGACATGATCTGTCCTTCAAGGGTTATGATCACTGGAAGGCCACCATTGATTTGAAATCAATTTGGGGTTCTAAACCCTGGCAAGTGCAGGGCACTGATGCCTTACATCGTGCCTGCCTCATCCCCACACAAATTTTGTTTTTAAATGACACAGTATACCAGACAACTTGTTTTGGTTTGGCAACTGCAAAAAAATGGAACGCCCCTGCGATTCCCTCCTTGGCTGAGTATAATAATTGGCGTCTATACACGAATTATACCATTGAGACTTTACAGATTTTGTTCCAAAATAACTCATTTAATGTATCCGATATGGATCCTTTAGGTTGGCAGGTTTGGCCGACGAGTTCGAATGCTTGCCAACTCTGTTTTCATAACATTAATTTAGGTTACATGCAAGACAGACCAGACCCAAGGTTTCCAGATACCCATTCAGTAACAACCTATTCCTTTGGGAAATTATGTCAACAGTGGTTGCAGCACTCTACACTATCGTCTGTTAAACAACATTTATTGTTGTTGTCCAATAACATTAATTTGGCCGACTTTGTCTTGGGACCTAGGGTTCCACGAACAAAGAGATTCTATTACGCAGCTTACAATGAAATATGGAAACTTTCACAAATTGAAGCTGCGTCACGTCTGTGGGAAATTGACCAAGCAAACTTAGAAAAGGTTCTAGCTGTTGTCGATAATAGTATTACTACACTGTCTTCCCACATTTATACATTAGATAATATTGTTTCTTCTGTTATTGATATCGTGCAAGAAGATGTATCTTTGTTATATCATGGTCAAAATCAATTGTGTTCTGTAATGCAATTCGCATGGACTTTGCAAACTCTAAAAATGGGAAAAGTTCTGTGGGATTATTTGAATGCGACTGCTTTGTTTTTACCATTTAATTTGCCTGACAAACAGCAGTTTATGTCCATGAAAGATGCACTTTACACTCTTCTACACATTGAAAAAATAGACCCTTTGCCGTTTTCTGTAGCGGAAACTGATTCTGCTGTTTGGCTTATTCATGGGGTTATTTCTTTGCCTTTCTCGCTATTCCAATTCAGCTCCTGTATGAATCATTACCCGCTAGGCCGCTTTGAACCCCTGGGTAGCGCTTTTCTGCATAAACTGTGGTCTTTACCTTTCACCTACCGGTGTTTGCGGGAGGAAACTGAGGTATACCTTAAGGGGGAGGACTGTGATTCGACAGTAGGCCATTCCCTTGTTTGCAAAAACATAAAATTACACGGAGCATGTAATATTTCGGCACTGAACCTTGCATGTGTTTTGAAAGGTAAACCGGTTCCCGCAATAATTCCCACGTTCACTCTGCTTACTAACGGTAGTTATCTTATTCTGAATAACCAAGAATGCTGCGGCTTGCTGGCTGGCATACCATAGATAGTAACGGTTTCCCAGCGCGTAATTTGTTGTAAAGATTTGCTTTTTCCTCCTCCGCGTGGCCAGCTCGATAGCTCAATTTGGCCTTCCATACCAACTTTGAAGGCAGATTTCAACAAGTTGAGCAGATTAAAGGCGCTTTTAACCCAACAAGAAGTCGCACTGACTTCCGCCCGAGAAACCTTCAGCCTGCAGGTGGCTAGCACTGCTAGCGAAATTCAAACACTTTTGACCACTAACCTCCCACTCCATTTTGGAGAGTTAATACACCGCATTTTTAATGCGTCTGATACAAGTGGCCTTGCACATTTTTTTAAAGCTGTCGGCTCTGGCCTTCTGACTTCTTTTCAAACAATATTTGGTGTTATACCTGCATTCATTCATTCTATCTTTTCCAGCGTCTTTGATGGATTCCCTTTAATACTGGCGTTAGCTGCTGGAATCCTGCTTCTCCTGTGTCTGCTGCGCAATGGCTGCTCCCCTTTTGGTGTTGCACAGACGAGACCGGCTGCAATTGCTTCGTGACCGCATGCATGAGTGCTTCGGTACACTACCGCTAGCGGCTCTCAGTGTGTCTTATGGGTTGTCATTCCGCTTTGCGTACTTCACTTGCGTGCAACCAGTCTTTTCGTGTCTACAATGTCCGTTTACTTGGGCATTGGATTTGTGCCTCTCCAATTCGTCATGTCCGGACCCGGATTTCGACCGGCTGGTGGGTCCCTTAGTGGCCCATGAGCGGGACTGTTCTGGGATTGGCTTAATGGCGCATGCGGCTGCACTTGGAATCTTGGCTCAATGGGATGTCTGCGAGGCTGCGCAGAATCTCCTGCTTCAAAGTTACATCGAATATCACGCAAGTTGTCCAGAGATGTTACTGGAGACACCCGCATATGAGGAGCACACTTGTTCATTCAATTTGATTAACTGGATGGCTTCCCTTTTTTCTACCAACGACAATGATGTCCTTCTGGAGGGTGTCGCATTTTTTTGCTCCTACACTCTGATGGATTAAATTCAACGGTTCTTGGAGTTCGGATGCCCTTATACAAAAATACTTTTTTCCTAATAGGTTTTTTTTTCTTTCTCCCTCTCTCCCTTCTACGTTGAACGTTTCAAGTACTTTTAGAACCCGTTGCCTTTTTGAACTCTGCTCGCTCTTTTTGAACTCTGTTTTCAATTTAAGTCTCTATGCGATGGCCTTACCAGGGGGAGGGTGTAGTACGGATTCTGGGTCCATTGTTGACATCTGCTAAGTTAGCATGAGCTTCATTGCCATGAGGCTGCTTTTGCGCACGACACTGCATGCATAGATTTCGCAAGACTATGGGGCCGATTCCGATCTCGGCCGGTAGGGCTCCGAATCGGATTCGGCTTTACCGGATCCGATTCGGAGCCCTGTTTCCCGACCGATTCGTACACGGGTCCGGCCGAGCGAGTACGATGCAAGCGCCCGCGAAATCACCGACCGACTCGTACGCGGCTTCAACACGCTCCGACCGACTCACATGGACCCGACTCGCACCGCGCAATGGAGACGTTCCCCGGCCGGGTAAGTACGAGGCGCACCGCGAGCAGTCCAACCGACTCGCGCCGTCCGGCTTGAAAGAGCAGTCGGAGCCGTACTTTGGGGGTCCGTGTCGGACCCCCCTGTATGCGTAGCCGCGCGAGTCGCACACAGGGGGACCCATGGGTCCCCCCTACCTGTGTGTGTACGGCACGAGTCGCTTCGCCGCGTACACGCTGTAGGGGGCGCCCTTGTCCGCCTCGCACCCATTGAGTCAATGGGAGCCCGCGTACGCGTTGTACGACCGGCTCCCATTGACTTCAATGGGAGTCCGACCGAATCGAGTCCGATAGCCTACGAACGCATCGTACTCGTCCGGTCGGACTGCCAGAGTCCGATTCGGTCGGAATTCTCTCCGGGTCCGGCTCGGTCGGAGAGATTTCCGGCCCGAATCGGAATCGGCCCCTCAGTTTGTGTCCTTCCACATGAGAACGGTCTGTTTTTCGCGTTCTCTGCCGTGCTCTGAGGTTTAGTCTGCACAGGATGTACAAGGTCAATCAACAATGCCCCTTGTTATTCTGTTCTGGTCAGTCCCTCGTACCTAGACATAACATGACACACAGCTGCACTACTGAAAATCGTATGCTTTAATATTGCAAGCTAACCGTGCTGTGCACACACTTAGAGAGACCCCTTTCCAGAGAGAAGAGCTGTGCTTGACCTGAGGTGTAAACCTTTCATCTAGGCCTTGAGGTATGGGGTCTGCTGATAAAGCCCAGAGGTCTTCCTTTTTATAATAAACTATTTCTTACCACGGGGAGGGTGGTTAGGTATTGTAATCCTTTTCCACTGTACTTATAAAATGATATCCTCGTTTATATTCTATGGAATTGTAACAATGCTGACTATATTGTGTTTATGCATTTTGATGCTAGTAATGGCACGTGTACTGTACCATAGAGCACGTTAGTTAAAATAAACATTTTAAACTAATTCGTGATTCTGATTACTCGCATTGTGGACAAGTATGGGTGAGTGAACGAAAGAGTTGTCTTGCTCCCGCGATTCCTGAGAGAGTCGGGAGTGACATGTTCTGGGTTGTCTAATCATTGGTAGCTTTGCTGTTAGTCGGAGAACGAATGAGACACTATAGCTAGTCGGTTTGGGATTTTGGGTACTAAGGTGGTAGGTTGGTACACCCCTATTCACTGAGGTCCTGTTTTCCTGCGCATAGTTCTGTATATGTGCAAAATCCCTGCAACAATAGCATGTGTGAGGTCCTGAGCAGATGATGTTGAGATGCAAGTTATAATTTGCATAGTTTACTATAGCTGGCCACTTTCAGTGTATTTTAGGCAGGGCACAAGTCCTAAAAGAAGAAATACTGGGACTATCCAATTTAGGCAGTATGCAAGTGACATTATGGTGTGTGACATCACGTGTGACATCACAGGAAGTGACATCATAGGAAATGGCATAATGGCCCATGACCTCATAGGGTTCCCTGATTAAATATCGATGTAAAAAATATAGATAACAAAAATATCGATGTAAAAATATCGAATACAAAAATATCGACTCCCTATACTTAAACAGGTAAGTACAATAATATCGAAACAAAAATATCGAAGTAAAAAATATAGATGTAAAAATATCGACTTAAAAGATATATATAACTCAAATAAAATATATTAAATAATAATATTTTTAACAAAATAAATTACATTTAATATATATTTTAACTAAATATAACAAATAAACTTAATTTAAAAAAATATAAACACAAAAATGTGTACATATACATATATTTACTTAAATACATTTTCTTAACTATTATCTTTATTTAATTTATAAACTTTTTAAATTATATAAAAATAAAATATATACATATATCAATAATTTAAAATAAAATAAAACATTCTATAATTAATTAACACATTAAACTATTAAAAGAAAAAGAAAACATCATTCCGCAACACAATAAATACAACAGTAGGGAAAATGTTGGATAGCGGAGGGGTAAAAATTACTATTCCCACTCCAGTGAGTGCAAAAGCAGGGAAAGTGCTGGATAGCGTAGGGGTAAAAATTACTATTCCCACTCCAGTGAGTGCAAAAGCAGGGAAAGTGTTGGATAGCGGAGGGGTAAAAATTACTATTCCCACTCCAGTGAGTGCAACAGTAGGGAAAGTGTTGGATAGCCGAGGGGTAAAAATTACAATTCCCACTCCAGTGAGTGCAAAAGCAGGGAAAGTGCTGGATAGTGGAGGGGTAAAAATTACTATTCCCACTCCAGTGAGTGCAAAAGCAGGGAAAGTGCTGGATAGCGGAAGTGTAAAAATTACTATTCCCACTCCAGTGAGTGCAACAGTAGGGAAAGTGTTGGATAGCGGAGGGGTAAAAATTACTATTCCCACTCCAGTGAGTGCAAAAGCAGGCAAAGTGCTGGATACCACAACAATTAAAAGAAAAAAACATCAACATTTTTATTAAATTTTATTTCCATTATTAACATAATTAATATTGAAATTTAAATATATTATTATTAAAAAAGATAAACATTCATTAATTACACATTGTTTAACACTATAATATCCACAACACACACCTAAAATTAATTACACAATTACAATTAATAATTACTAATTAATTAATGCTAATTAATTAACAAATAATTAATAATTAATCAATAAAAAATAAATTACTTCCCACCCTTCCCACCATTTACACCTATAAACACCACAACACACACCTAAAATTAATTAAACAATTACAATAATTAATTAATTAATTTAAATTAATTAACAACTAATTATCAAACAATTATTAATAAATGAATTTACACATTTAACTCTATAACATCACAATTATACAATTATGAATAAATATAAATTATTGAATACATTTCATATAATTGAATTACTTCCCACCCAATTCCCTATAAACCCACAACCCGCTACGGAACTAAAAACCCAAAATTCAATTTTAAAAAAAGTTACTAACTACTATAAATAATAAATAAAATCTATATAATTAAATTACTTCCCACCTATTCCCCTATAAACCCACAACCCGCTACGGAACTAAAAACGCAAAATTCATTTAAAAAAAAAAATATTAACTAATAAAATTTTAACACATAATAAAAATACAAACAATTCTCATACAAAATACTAAAATACATAACATTAATAATAAATCGATATTTTTAACAACTATGGGGCCGATTCCGATTTGGGCCGGAATTCTCTCCGACCGAGCCGGACCCAGAGAGAATTCCGACCGAATCGGACCCTAGCAGTCCGACCGAACGAGTACGATGCGCACGCATGCAATCGGACTCGATTCGGTCGGACTCCCATTGAAGTCAATGGGAGCCTGTCGTACAACGCGTACGCGGGCTCCCATTGACTCAATGGGTGCGAGGCGGACAAGGGCGCCCCCTACAGCGTGTACGCGTCCATGCGCATCGCGGCGTACATGCACAGGTAGTGGGGACCCATGGGTCCCCCCTGTGTGCGACTCGCGCGCCTACACGTACAGGGGGGTCCGACGCGGACCCCCAAAGTCCGGCTCCGACAGCTTTTTCGAGCCGGACGGCGCGAGTCGATCGGACTGCTCGCGGCGCGCATCGTACTTACCCGGCCGGGAAACGTCTCCATAGCGCGGTGCGAGTCGTGTCCATGCGAGTCGGTCGGAGCGTGTTGTAGCCACGTTCGAGTCGGTCGGTGATTTCGCGGGTGCTTGCATCGTACTCGCTCGGCCGGACCCGCGTACGATTCGGTCGGGAAACAGGGCTCCGAATCGGATCCGGTGAATCCGAATCCGATTCGGAGCACTACCGACCGAGATCGGAATCGGCCCCTAAATATTTGTAAACGATATTTAACACTTCGATATTTTTGCAATCGATATCACTTACCTAACAATCGATATTCTTGACCACGATATTTTTTCCATCTATATTTTTGATCCACGATATTTTCACCTCGATATTTCTGTATAACGATATTTATACATCGATATTCTAGCTCTGCACCCCTCATAGGAAGTGACATAACAAGAAGTCACATGTATGTTTTTCCTGCTGACTTCTTTCAGGCTTCAGACACAAGGCATGCGTTGAAAAATCACAGGGTGGATGCGAGGCAGGCTTGAAACAGTTTTCTGGTCTTGCAACCCCGGTGTGTGAGATATTTCCAGCAGTGCTGTCATTGGAAAAGCTTTACTCTGGGAACACATAAATTGGTAGTCGATGTGAGGCAACAAAAAGGAGGTGGAGTCACTAGGGGCAAAGTCATAAAAAGAAGTCTGACAGTCAACTTGCATATTATTTTTTTTAAACTCTGCCACAAAGAAATTGGCAACAAGAAGAAACATGACAGTAAATCTATTCTGGCTTAATTGATTATAAAGGTTGCATTTTAAAATTTCTTATGGGGTTAAGACACCTCCACAGATATCTTTGTGTGCCTAGTAAATCCCAGGGAATAATAATAATACTGGTATCTCTGGTGGTTAATACACTTGCTGGAGAGATCTGTGTTTTGTCTAGTTAGAGTTTCGACTCACAGTAGCATAGAGGGTTAACTGCAGATGACAGATTTTTATTTTATGTAGATAGGTGTTTTTAACACTGAGATACTTTTTTTGTCAATCACATCTCAAATTAGCACACAGGAGAATTTCTCACTATCTGTTAAGTGTATCACTCCACCTCCTTCAATAAACGAAGGACTATTTTACATCTAAAAAGTACACTCGACCATCAGGATTTTTGTCACATTCAATTATCTCATACATGCACTGTATACAGACAGAAAGCAATCTTTTTTTTAGTGCAGTAGGCTTTGTTTAAATGCTTTTGTCATGACTTTAGTACAGTCCATACCATAACACAGCCTCCTAACTGCTTTTCATTTCTTGCACAGTGAACACCACACTGACAACATCAATACCACAACTGCCACTATTACCTCAATACCATATCACTGCCTACCTCACAACAACGTCAAATGCACACAAACAATACCACCACCACAATGCCCTCACCAGTGGTCTACATAAATATCAATATCACTACTACCAATGCCACCAACCAGAGCCAGCCTTTGCTAGAATAGCACCTTCTGCAGAAAGAAATTTGGCACCATTGCTGGTGAGTCCATTGGCACTGTATTGTCCTAAGTAGGCATGTCCATCTTTAATATTTTGTGTGTACATTTGTATCACACTCTCATTTGAGGCCTTCCAAAATCTGTCCACTTGCAGAACCATATCTTCTTGAACAGCGTCTTCAGGCAATAACATGGAGTCATTATTTATGCACTTGCTACAAAATAGTACAAGACACACTCAAACAGAGGGGTGCTAGGATACGTGTTTGTGTTTTGTTGAATGCCTGGGATTCTTGATGCAATAGTAAAAAACGCAAATCCTGGCTTAGAGCACTAGTCTGGCAACCACTGCCGCCTTTGCTCGGATAGAGCCCTGGGTACAAAGAAAGTTGCCTCCTCGCCTCTGCTGATGAATAAAATGAAGCACCAGGGAGCCCTTTTGTATCCCCAGGCCAGCTCCAAACTGATAACATCACAGCAGTGACTGGCCTCTGAACACATACATCTCTGCACCTCCCCCAACTCACCTGAATCACTCACAGCTTAGGTCTGTCACACTGGTACCAAGTTATTTGTTGTGGTTGGTATTGGTGTGTGGCAGCAGGGGGGTGAAGGGAAGGACACGGAAAAAGGTTGATGGGGTGTTAAAAAAGCAGCTGCAGCACATCAACAGGTGATTAACAGCACTTCACATTGAATCACCAGAGCCGCTGGACCCTGTATGATTTTAATGCAGACAGCTCTGTGCGACTCTCTGTAGCTTGGCACCTTGGGCCTGGCCCTGGCCCTAGCTCGCCCATGCCAAAAGCCAGCCCTGCCATCAACAATAACACCACTGCCAACAACAATAACACACCACTAACACTACTACTACCAACACCACCACCAATATTCCAAGCTGTGGTAAAGCCAATAGGCCTGGCTCAAATTGGCTATTGAATGGAAACATAATTTTTATTATTTCTACATGCCTGTGTGTACAAGTGTTGTCACAATAAAGCCTGTGCCAAAGCTTGTTTTAGCTCGTTATGGGGGAGAAGCCTTTGAAGAAGGCAAGTGCGGTTGCCTATCTCCCTATCAAAGACTAAATTCAATTACGTAAGGACAGTGATGAGGAAGAGTGAATCTTTGTGTAATGAAGTTTAGCGGTATATGATAAATCACACTTTCAAAGACTGAAAGAAATGTGCTTATTTTCCCCAATTGTACTTTTTAAATTGTCAGAGAACAGTTTTTACTCCGTGCTTTGGGCGTATATTTATATGCAGTGAAATATAGGGCGACATTATTTGAAAAAATCGGCAAGAGCTTACACATCAAACAATAGTTACAGAGAGGCCTAAATTAGCCTCTCGGAACAAACACAACCTCGGGAGAAACAGGGTGAAAACAGTGTAACTTTCGAGGCTGGTGGTTCCTCGTTTGCCTTCGGATGTTTTCTAGCATCACCGGAATTAGTAATTTCCTTGGATACAGAAAGCGTGCATCCCAACATTAGGGACGAGTCCTGTTTTTTTTCTTCATTTTTTTGGTTGGGCAATAACAACAGCGAAATCGCCGGAACATTTCGGAAGTGAAGCTTCCTTCAGACCACAGTTCCTGTAGAGTATGACAGCTTTGATTGTGCGCCGCCAGCACGTAAACGCGTCCGGCGTCACTGCCTGGGGCATCCTATGACGGCGAGCGTCCTGTTTGTTAGTCACCCCTCTGTCGGGGGAATTTACTTCTCCTGCACCCTCCGAGCAAACATCTGGTTTTATGTGGTTACAGTAGGGCCTTTGTAAACAAACCAGGAGGCACACGTGACGCTAATGTATGTCAGGGTACAGTATATTTATTCTCGGCCACTCCCTCGCCTTTGGCAGGGTCTACTCAGCTGTTTGTCGCTGGAACGCTTTCATTTTATTATGACACCACCACCAGCGTTGATCACACACAGGCCTCAATTGAACCGTCAAATGCTCCATTGTAAAATCAATCCCTAGATTAGCTCAAATCAGATACGTATACACCATTGTGTTCTATCAAAAGGGCCGCATCTGCTTTTCTTGGCACAGGCATGTTTACAAGCAGTTATTTGCTACAGCACCATATGCATGTCTGGTTTGTGTTCCCAACAACCGCTTTTATCTTGCTTGGCATAAGTAATGTGTGCCCTTCCTTTTTCCTGAGCTTGTGCCAGTTACAATCATGCAACAAACCACTGCCGCAGACACTTGGCACCCTTCGCGGTGGGAATCGAAATATGCTTTAAAATCAAAGATGGCCGCAATGAATGAAAGCTGCCATGGTGCTTTCAGAGCCCGTTTAATGGAATGTTATTGGCAGAAACATAGCACAGTCATGGAAGAGTCCATTTTGCGACTCGGACTGGTATTTGAGATTGAAAACCTTTATAAATAGCCACACGCCTAAACCATTTACAGATTTTAGCTATCACCGTTGTCTAGACACTATAGTCCCAATCCCCATTTTTTGCGCACGATTTTACGCCCACTAAAATGCACTTATGAAAATTTGCAAAAAAGTGGAAATCTATGAACGTAAATTGCTACTTTTCAGTTTTTCTGTTGTTACTTATTTTGACGGATAAATACAAACAACCCATCTATTTACGTGTCTGTTTTTTTTTATATCAGAAAATGTGATTGTCTGTGCTGTCAATCATGACTGCTTCTCCATTCGCTGAGCAGACTGAATAGTAGGGGAGTTAAAAATAATCGGGACGATGTTTCATATGATCATAAGACCTCCTGAACATTGAACAGGATCTTCGCTCCATGGAGCTACAGGTGGCCAACCGGACGTCCACGCCTGAACAGCTCCAAAGCCTGCGCAAGCAGAGGAATGAAGCCGAACAGATTTTGAACAAACACGACTACAGACGCCGCACAGCTCTGCAGCACACCGAAGGAGACCGATCGGGAAAGCTGCTTGCGTGGTTGGTACGCGATGACCAGCAACGTACCCCTCTCGGCGCGATTCGCTCCGTAGATGGGGTGTTGTTGACTACGCAACTTGGCATTAATGGGGGCTTCTGGGACAATTATCACCAGCTCTACTCCACCCTGGCCGCGCCCCTCTCTGTGCGACTTGTCAGATTTTTTCGCTGCTCTCCACCTAAGATGCCTGACTGCCTTACTACAGAGTGAACTAGAAGAACGATTACTGCTCGATGAGGTGCACAAAGGCATATCCCAAATCGCCCGCTACAAGACACTGGGTGCTGATGGCTTACCCATAGAGTACTATGCAACCTTTCTCACCCAGACCACCCAACGTCTCTTAGCTGTCTTTAATGAAGCTAGAGATCGCAGCCGCATGCCGGACTCGCTGAGCGACGCCCTCATAGTTGTATTGCCTAAACCCGGCAGGGATCCCTTGGATGTTCGCTCTTACCGTCCTTTGTCCCTGCTTAATCTGGATTGTAAAATCCTGGGCAAGATCCTGGCGAATTGTCTTTTACCAATCATACTAACGCTGGTACATCCGGATCAATCCGGATTCATCCCAGTTCACAGCACGTTCTTGGACATGTGCTGCCAACTGCGCCTCCTCCACAAAACCCCGCCAGACGCTCGGACCCGGGTCGCGGTGTCCTTGGATATCGAGAAAGCCTTTGACACCCTGGGGTGGGAATACCGGTTTTCGCCCTCACCAATATGGGGTTCGGCCCGGGATTGAGATGGGTACGTACTCTCTATATGGACCCAATAGCCCGCGTTAAGACAGGACAGGTGATATCAGCCGAGTTCCCCATTCGCAGAAGCACGAGGCAGGATTACCCTCTATCCCCCTCATCTTCGCTCTTGCCATGGAACCCCTGGCCTGCCAGTTCCCTCAGCGGGCGACAGCCTGGGGCATTCACGAGCGGGACATATACCATATGATCTCATTGTACACTGACGATGCCTTGGTGTTCCTGCGAGATGTGGGAACGTCTCTCGCGGGACTTATGCGGATCCTGGATAGCTTTGGCGCATTGTCGGGTCTAAGGGTGAACTGGCCCAAATCGTGTATGTTCCCCATGTCGCACATTTTGGCTGAAGACCGTCGTACACCCCCGGATTCATAGTTGCAATGGTGTTATGACACCTTTAAATACCTGGACATACAGATATACCACATAGAACGTGACCTCAGAGAGGGTAACCTGTATAAGGTCATCCGTTCCATACGTTGCTTGCTTCCCTTCTGGCGCTCACTTCTGTTATCCCCTCTAGGTAGGGTAGCGATCTCTAAAATGCTCGTACTCCCCTGCCTGTTGTATTTCTTCGCAGCCGTGCCCGTCTTGCTCCCTAAGCGATACCAAAGGGGATGATGGACGGAGCGCTTGAGCTAATCAAACACTCACCCCCAGTCAACTGATCTGGGTTTAATCCATCATCATTCTTTAGCTCACTCCACCACCCCAGTTCAGACATGGCCATATGCAAATCAGTCTGACCATGTGCCTCATGGGTACAGTCCAGCCCGAACTGCCAAGCCATGTCTTCCCTGGACCGGAAACAAGCATCCTGGGACCGGTTTCTGGCTATTCAGCCGTCATCAGCCAGGCTAGCTTGAATCCAGTGGCAAAGTGAGCAAGAGACCCACGTCTGGGCATACCCTGCCAACTTAGGGCGAACAAAGCGATACCAAAGGGGATGATGGACGGAGCGCTTGAGCTAATCAAACACTCACCCCCAGTCAACTGATCTGGGTTTAATCCATCATCATTCTTTAGCTCACTCCACCACCCCAGTTCAGACATGGCCATATGCAAATCAGTCTGACCCTGTGCCTCATGGGTACAGTCCAGCCCGAACTGCCAAGCCATGTCTTCCCTGGACAGGGAAACAAGCATCCTGGGACCGGTTTCTGGCTATTCAGCCGTCATCAGCCAGGCTAGCTTGAATCCAGTGGCAAAGTGAGCAAGGGACCCACGTCTGGGCATACCCTGCCAACTTAGGGCGAACAAAGCGATACCAAAGGGGATGATGGACGGAGCGCTTGAGCTAATCAAACACTCACCCCCAGTCAACTGATCTGGGTTTAATCCATCATCATTCTTTAGCTCACTCCACCACCCCAGTTCAGACATGGCCATATGCAAATCAGTCTGACCCTGTGCCTCATGGGTACAGTCCAGCCCGAACTGCCAAGCCATGTCTTCCCTGGACCGGAAACAAGCATCCTGGGACCGGTTTCTGGCTATTCAGCCGTCATCAGCCAGGCTAGCTTGAATCCAGTGGCAAAGTGAGCAAGGGACCCACGTCTGGGCATACCCTGCCAACTTAGGGCGAACAAAGCGATACCAAAGGGGATGATGGACGGAGCGCTTGAGCTAATCAAACACTCACCCCCAGTCAACTGATCTGGGTTTAATCCATCATCATTCTTTAGCTCACTCCACCACCCCAGTTCAGACATGGCCATATGCAAATCAGTCTGACCCTGTGCCTCATGGGTACAGTCCAGCCCGAACTGCCAAGCCATGTCTTCCCTGGACCGGAAACAAGCATCCTGGGACCGGTTTCTGGCTATTCAGCCGTCATCAGCCAGGCTAGCTTGAATCCAGTGGCAAAGTGAGCAAGGGACCCACGTCTGGGCATACCCTGCCAACTTAGGGCGAACAAAGCGATACCAAAGGGGATGATGGACGGAGCGCTTGAGCTAATCAAACACTCACCCCCAGTCAACTGATGTGGGAACGTCTCTCGCGGGACTTATGCGGATCCTGGATAGCTTTGGCGCATTGTCGGGTCTAAGGGTGAACTGGCCCAAATCGTGTATGTTCCCCATGTCGCACATTTTGGCTGAAGACCGTCGTACACCCCCGGATTCATAGTTGCAATGGTGTTATGACACCTTTAAATACCTGGACATACAGATATACCACATAGAACGTGACGACAGAGAGGGTAACCTGTATAAGGTCATCCGTTCCATACGTTGCTTGCTTCCCTTCTGGCGCTCACTTCCGTTATCCCCTCTAGGTAGGGTAGCGATCTCTAAAATGCTCGTACTCCCCTGCCTGTTGTATTTCTTCGCAGCCGTGCCCGTCTTGCTCCCTAAGAGCATTTTTTGCGAACTCTATGGTCTACTCCTGGAACTGATTTGGAGCACGGCCGCCAATGAGTGCCGTTGACGGTACTGCAACATCCACTCACTGAGGGCGGACTAGGGGCGCCCAATTTTGAGCTCTACTACGTCGTGGCACAATTACCATGGCCAGTGGTTTGGCTGGGCACAGGTGGTCACCCAGAGTCCCTGATGGTGCGCACAGCATTGCAAGGTGTGGCAGTCTACACCTGGTTATCCGACCCTACCATCCGCCCGCACATGAATCTCGGCAAATGGCAATAGCCTGCTCCTGCTGGCGCAGGTACTTACACCCGAAGGGCTCTCCCCTCCCCTCCCATATTCTCCCTGCATTCCCCTCTGGAACCTACCGCTTCTGCGGCGGGCATCACATTATATTGATCCAACCCCATGGACTGATGCGGCACTCACACAAATGGGTGACTTGTACCACAAGGGCACACTCATGATGGTCCAAAAAATGACAGAGACTTATGGACTGAGCGTTGGGCAGTTTCTAACCTACGGAACTGTACAGCGGGTGATCTGCGAGACATGGGGCGCTGGGGAAGCCGAGCCGCCCACATCCCAGGCCTTGACTGTACTGTTGACGTCTAAAGGCAGATGACACGCCATCACGCTTCTATACCTGGCCCTCCACGCCACTCCACCCGATCGCGCTACGGGGGGGGCATATTAGGTGGGAAGCAGTGCTACAATCCCCACTCTCTGACACCGCCTGGTCACGTGCCTTGCACACAACTAAGAGCGTTTCCCATTGTATTGTATTGTATCGTAATTGCATTTATATAGCGCTTACTACCCCTGACGAGGCGTTGAAGCGCTTTTTAGGCGAGTAGCACGCTACTCCGGAATCCATAAAGGATTAGTGTTGAATTAGTATAGTGAAATATGAAAGTAAATTGAGTGGTAAATAGGTTAGTCAGTTATTTGGATTGAGAAGGATAGCGGAGGGATAGAAGAGGGAAAAAGGTATGCATTTATATAGCGCATGTTACCCCTGATGGGGTGTTGAAGAGTTTTTTTGGCGAGTAGCACGCTACTCCGGAACCCATAAAGGATTAGTGGTGAATTAGTATAGTGAAATATGACAGTAATTTGAGTGGTGGATATGTTATTGAGTTATTTGGATAGAGAAGGGTAGCGAAGGGATAGAAGAGGGAAAAAAATTTGCATTTATATAATGGTTGCTACCCCTGATGAGGTGTTGAATCGCTTTTTTCGGCGAGTAGCAAGCTACTCTGGCTACTCTGGAACCCATAAAGGATTATTGCTGAATTAGTATAGTGAAATATGAAATTTGAGAAGTGGACATGTTAGTCTGTTATTTTGATTGAAAAGGATAGTGGAGGGATAGAAGAGAGAAGGATTTAGACGTTTTTTTGAGGTCATAGCAGTAGGAGGAGGCTTGGGATGAGTAAAAAGGGATGTGGAGGGGAAGAGTCAGAGGTAAGAGTTTAGAAAGGCTTGTTTTTGGGAATCGGTACAGAAAAAGAGGTGTCAGATGGTGCAAGGAGGGGTACAGTAGGGGAGAGTCTAGAAAGGGCTATTTTGGGGATCATAGTAGTGGTATGGGGTTTGGGATGAATGAGAGAATGGATGTAGATGATATATTGATAGAGGTATAGGGTAAGAAATAGGGTAGTGCATTGGAAAGAGTACTAGAAAGAGGTTTGAGATGAGTCAGAGAGTTGAGGTAGAAAATATATTGAGAGAGGTATAGGGTGAGAAATAGGGTAATGCATTGGATATGCTGAATTAGAAGAAAGTAATAAATATATAGATTCATAAGTACATGGAAAGTATATAGATGCATAAAGGAAGTAAGTATATGTAGATTAAAGATATTGATAGAGGTATAGGGGGAAAAATAGGGTAGTGCATTGAATATGCTTTTTTTGGAGAAAAGTAATAAATAAATAGATCCAAGTACATGGAAGGTATATAGATGCATAAAGGAAGTAAGTATATGTAGATTAAAGATGCATTAGATAAACTCTGGTTTTCAAGTGTTGTACTTAAAAATGTATTTTTTTAAAAAAAACATAATTATTCTACATGTTTATACAAAGCAATACACATGTACAGGTACAAATCTATAGTACAAATAAATGCTTATATACAGAGGGATATGCTGTATATTTCTGTTTGCGTATGGTGCTTATGTGGGTAAGAGCCAATTCTTGAGTAGTTTTCTGAAAATAAGGTGGTTGTCCGTGGATCTTATGTTGGGGGGTAAAGAGTTCCATAGTTTGGCTGCTTGAACAGAGAAGGATGTGCCACCCATGTTTTTTTTCTTGTATCTTGGGATTTTGAGGCGAGGTGCCACCTAGAGCGGAGGTTCTTTTGTCGAATGTGTTTGGTGATTTTATTCCTGATGAAAAGTGGTCCCATTCAATGTATCTCTTTGTGGGTGATACAAAGCAGCTTGAACGTGGATCTTCTGGCAACCGGTAACCAATGCAGGGCTTTCAAGGCAGGGGAGATGTGGTCTCGCGGTTTGATATGCAAGAGTAGTCTGGCAGCCAAGTTCTGAATCTGTTGTAGTCTTTTCATGGTTGTTAAAGGAGATCCGTGGTAGAGGCTATTGGCGTAATCGAGTTTGGACAGAACAAGAGAGATGGTAGCTTGGACCTTGGACCATAACCCACGGTTTTGCTTTACTCACTTCAATGATATCCACCACACTTATCTTTCCCCTGCTTACATTTCACGCATGTTCCTGACACTATCACCGGAGTGCCCCCGATCTAAACTGCAAACTGCCGACTTCATCCACATGGTATAAGTGTGTGCACCACTGGCGTAGCAGTGGTCTGAGGTCACCACGACAGTAACTGAACTATCCACTCACCCTCTCACAACCTCCCCCCAATTCTGCCTACTGGGACTGCGACCCCGGCGAAAGGCAACAAGCACTTACACTGCTTTATTGACCTGGCCTTTGTCCACACCTGGATCTCCAACTGCGCAGATGAGCTCGCCCCGCTACGCAACCCCGACAGACAACGCCCGAGGAAAGCCGCCTGGTTCACAACCGCTCTCCAAGATGCCAGACGCACCTGCAGACTCCTGGAGAAGAACTGGAGAAACACCAAGACAACCGAAAACCACACCACCTACAAGGACGCCA
Organism: Calotriton arnoldi; assembly: GCA_963921515.1. Classification (NCBI taxonomy): domain Eukaryota; kingdom Metazoa; phylum Chordata; class Amphibia; order Caudata; family Salamandridae; genus Calotriton; species Calotriton arnoldi. The sequence goes on along the minus strand of CAWUFW010000081.1, from coordinate 6,419,018 downwards.
TGACAGACTACCACAACCAGATCAGAGCCACCAAAAGGAACTTCATCCACAACAAAATCCTGGCCAACTCCACCAACTCCAAGGAACTTTTCAGTGTCATTCAAGAATTCACCAACCCACGCAGCGAAGCCACAGACATCACCCCATCCCAAGACCTCTGCGACAAGCTTGGAACCTATTTCCACCTCAAGATCAAAAACCTCTACGACAACTTCATCGACCATCCACCAGGCGCCACAGACAGCCCCCCGCCCCCAGAAACACCAGCCAGCCCACCATCTCCAACTGGACACCGATCACGGCCAAAGACACCGCCTCGACCATGAAAAGCATCCACTCGGGGGCCCCCACCGACCCCTGCCCCCTCACATCTACCACAGAGCCGTGGCCGCCATCGCACCCGAACTACAACGCACCATCAACACCACCTTCAAAACAGGCACCTTCCCAGACGACTGGAAGCGCGCAGAAGTCAGACCCCTGCTCAAGAAGCCCACAGCTGACCCCACCGACCTCAAGAACTATCGGCCCATCTCGCTCCTCCCCTTCGCAGCCAAAGTTGCAGAGAAAACAGTCAACAGGAAACTGACACGATTCATTGAAGAGAACACCGTCCTCGACCCGTCCCAATCCGGATTCCGAAGCAACCACAGCACAGAGACCACCCTACTCGCCGCCACAGACGACATCCGCACCCTCCTGGACCAAGGCCACTCCGCAGCCCTCATCCTACGTCTCCCATCGCACACTAGTAGCCAGACTACACGACACAGGCATACAAGGAACAGCCCTGGACTGGATCCGATCTTTCCTCACCGGAAGAAGCCAAAGGATCAGACTCCCACCCTTCCTCTCCAACCCCACGAAAATCACCTGCGGAGTCCCACAGGGTTCATCACTGAGCCCCACCCTCTTCAACATTTACATGGCCCCCCTCGCAGCCATTGTCCGACAACACAGCCTCAACATCGTATCCTATGCCGACGACACCCAGCTCATCCTCTCCCTCACCAAAGACCCCACCACTGCCAAACTCAACTTCCAGAAAGGAATGCAAGATGTCGCAGTCTGGATGACCAACAGCTGCCTGAAGCTCAACGCCGAGAAGACAGAAGTCCTCGTCCTCGGTACCACCCCTTCTGCATGGGACAGCACCTGGTGGCCGACTGCCCTCGGAACCCCACCTACCCCCTCAGACCACGCCAAGAACCTCGGCATCGTACTCGACTCATCACTCTCCATGAACCGACAGGTCAACGCCGTCACCTCCAGCTGCTTCAACACCCTCCGCAAGACCTTCAAGTGGATCCCCCCTGAGTCAAGGAAGACAGTCACCCACGCACTCATCACCAGCAGACTGGACTATGGAAACGCACTCTACGCCGGCATCAACAAGTCCCTACTCCGCAAACTCCAGACAGTACAGAACACCGCCGCCAGACTCGCCCTCGGCATCTCCCGACATGAACACATCAGCCAACACCTACGAAGTCTCCACTGGCTCCCCGTGGAGAAAAGAGTCACTTTCAAAATCCTCGCTCACGCCTACAAATGCCTACACAACAACGGACCCAAATACCTCAACGACAGAATCAACTTCCACGTACCCAAAAGAAACCTCCGATCTTCCAACCTCACACCGGCCGAAACCCCACGCATCCACAGAGCCAGAGCAGGCGGAAGATCCTTCTCTCACATTGCAGCCAAGACCTGGAACGAGCTACCGGCAGACATCAGACGCGCCCCCTCCCTGAACACCTTCAGGAAGACCCTCAAGACCTGGCTCTTCAGCTAAACAAATCTGCGGACCCCCCCTCAGCACCTTGAGACCCTCACGGGTGAGTAGCGCTCTTAAAATTCCCTGATTGATTGACTGATTTTAAGCGCAAGATAGCCATGGCTTGGAAATCCTCAGCCCCCCCGAGATCCGAGTATGGCTTTGACAGCTACTGATATGGACCAGAGCTGAGGCACACACTCTCAGACTACTCAAAATGAGGGGTGACGATCGCACAGGAGGCGACTGCTGGGAAACCTATTTATTAGGGGTTGAAGCCAAAACTGGCGACCTGCCGCCCTGAATGCGTGGCGCTACGCTCCCACTCATTATACACAAATACATGACGACCAGATGTATATGCCAATACTCCACCCACACTATAGCTTGCCGCCCTCTTTGTGATCCCGATACATATTCCGCTCTTGTCCACCTACCTGCACATGGGATGACCTGCCCGCACACTCCGCCTATAGTAGTCCAATGGCCTATTTATACCCCCTCAGTGGCATGTCTGGCAGGTACCGAAGCCGTACTCATGACATCCTTGCGCGGCATACAAACGCTTGCTAGAATGCTACGCTGGCCTTTATTACGTGCCCGAGACATGAGAGCAATGGTTCTGTATATTGTGATTTGTCATCCAGGAATCACAGAGGACTGGAGACGAAGTACCTTGACCCCTTTCGTTTGACATTTTTCACCTTCTCCATTATTCCCCAGTTCTTATTCCCATCCCCAGTTTGTTCAACTGATTAAAGGCTGCACAGTGTATCCTATACTTCCTTTTGCAACTTTAATGATGGCTTTGACAGATTCATGCTTGATACTTACTTTGCAATCACATTGTTCAAAACTATACTATGCAGAGTTCCTCTGATATTTGCTGTACATTGCCGACTGTGCTACCAATAAACAGATTTCACACAAAAATTGATAAAAACCTATAAAATTAGTTAGAAATCAATATGGATGAAAACACACGGACATGTCAAAAAAATAAATACCATAAAACCAGGAGTCCTAATTCTAAAATGCAGGAGTAAGTTCCTTTCAAGAGAGGCAATAGAAAGGGTGTAGGAAAAGGGGTTTCTGAACATAAAAAACTATTTTTCGTGCAGAGAAAAAAAGTTACATCCGTAAATGTAGTACACAATGAGAGAGGGTAGGGAAGCATAGTTGCGTCCTCCCTAAGTTTAAAGCAAATCACATATAGGTAACTAAGTTACAATTGTGGGATCGGTCCTTTGAAAAACCAAATAGATTTTGAAGTAGATGCCTCATTTCATTTCATTTCATTTCATCTACTATGTGGCATCCTGCATCATCAACATCTATCCACACCATGGTAGGTTAGTACCACCATGGTGAACTCAACCAAAATTGGGAGTTCTTAAGTAAATCGCTACCGGGTTTGGAGCAGGGATCCAGAGAAATAAAAATGTCTCAGGGTATACCCAAGAAAATTTCCGTTATTGTTTGAGTACCCTAGACATAATTAAAAACTGTTGTGGGTGTATTTTGAGTAACAATGACTCAATCACCCTTATAAAAGCCATGGTGGTACTAACCTACTATGGCGTAGATAGAGTCCGATAATGAAGCAAGACATATAGTGGGTGAGTCATCTACTCCAAAATCTTTTGTTTTTTTGGTTTTTCACAGGACCGATCCCACAATAAATGAGTTGCCTATATGTGATTTACATCCATAAATGAGCCTTTTCAGATGATTGCATAATTACATTTTCCAGGACTGGAGTACTCCTGGAACATCACAGATTCCTTGTGAATCTCACAAAGTCAGACTTCTATTCCTATCTATTAACAGCCATCCACTGTGAATCAGTCCCACTCAGTGAGATTACACAGTTTGTAAAACAAAAATTCATCATTTGATCTAAAGTATGCTTTTTTCCTTCAAATGTAAAGAGACAAGATGGGAGTCTGGGTATTCAAGCTGAGAAAGTGGATGTGGAGAGATGTGTGGGACGGCATCCGACAGATAGATTTTCTAAGACGTGTTTAATTAGGGAAATCTTGGTTTCGCATCATATGATAATAGAGTTTTATTGGAAAATGCATAGTGAGCGAGTTATGTGGACCAGAATTCTTCAAAGGAGGAATATTTGTGTCGCAAAAGAGGGGCAAAGGATACCCTCCTCTGTAAGTAAGAATTTGTGAGTAAGTTTGTGTTACACATGTATACAACATCAACTATATCATAGTGACTGATGCATTACATTATAATGAATATGACAGTTGTCAAGATCAAGCAAAGGGCTATGTGACATTCACATAATTTAAAAGTGTCATTAAAAGAAAAACTTGTATTCTGTCCGATTACATTGTTCCAGTGCTCCCAGGGTGCTCCCACAGTAGGATTTTTACCACAGTGACACTCACCCCCACCAATTATGCCAAGAGGTGTAATTTAACATAAAAAGCGTGACGCGAAATGCAAGGAATTACACCAATTACGCTGGTGAAACTGAAATTTCGCCAGACTTAACTCTGTGTGTCAAATTTCATTTTTCCGGTTTCTCAAACTTGCCTTGCCTCTCCTCTTCTTGATCTTGTCAGGACAGCCAGAATAAATTTCCATACACATATAAATAAAACATTTATTTAAATACGAAACAAGGCAAGGAGCAAACTCTGGGAATGGTATTTGTCTCCATTGACTACACTTTACCAATGGGCTTTGTGTTTTTTCACCCTCCGACTGCTTATCAACTGCTACAATATATTTGTCACTCCCATCTAGAAAACAGAATGTGCCACGGTTTAAAGAGCTATCACGTGGTACAATGTTGTTCATTGTGATCCCCTTTATATTAGTGCTGCAAAGAAACTTCATAAAGATCACGGATGTTAGAACAATTGCCTGTCTCTACTCTAGCCAATACTTCCAAAAAAGAAAATACATCTCCTGGCCTGCAGGTCGACTTTGTCCTCTTCCCAGCAGGAAGCACCCCACTCCCCTCCATGAAGAACAGATAGGTCCCTTGGAAAAAGGGGCTCTGTCTGTGCGCTGGAGAGGCTTGGATGGTGGGGGGCAGAAGGCGGGGATAGTGAGGGTGAACAGAGAATGGAATGGATGTGCAGTCGAAGGTGTGTATCTGTTGGGGGGATTTTTCATACCAATTTTTCATAATGTCATCATATGGTAGATATGCACTTGCACGACCTCTTGTATGACCACCTGCAACACAAGGTGCGTGACCAACTGCACAACATTATCTCTTATGCATAAGAGTCCTACCCTCACTCTTTTTGAGTCAGGCTCATGTGTAGGTTCAGTTACAAAAAAAAGACAAAAGAACAATTCTGGTCCTCATGCAGTTTACCGGCACTGCTCACATAGGCCTTATAATGCACAGGCCTTGATTTACTAACACTTTACACCATTGAGTCAAATAAACTTTTTTATTTGTTCCTATACGTTACCATGAGGAGATATTTGCCCCATCTGAGGAGTCGCTGTATGGTAAAGTATAGAGCAAATTAAAAAAAATGTTTACCCTAAAATAAGTATTAAAAATATGTTTATGTTAAATATTGATGTGAATGTATTTTATATATATATATATACTTTGAGTATAGTACACATTAAAAAATGCTGCAGCACCATTAAATTCATGTTTAATTAAAACATTAATTAATGGAACTATATTAAATTATATAAAGAAATATTTTTTTCTGAGGATTAGATAAAAAATTTTTCCCAACTAACGAATTTTTTTATGTGCATTACTAATTATTAAAAGTGATGTATAGAATTAATTTAAATTAATGTAATTAAGGCCGTATATTGTTAAAATATCTTTAAAGTCAAAATAGGTTACTAAAATATTTCATAGCTTGGTGTTAAATATGTACTATTTATAGATTTTTTGACATTAAATGATATTTATTTATATTTTTAACTATTGAAATAATTTAATTTAACATTATTTCCTACGAGGTTCTATCTTAAGCCCTTACCTCCATTATTTTCTATGGTGGGCGTGGCAGTACAAGTGGTTAGCTATGTGTAGTGCTGGACTTATAATAGTTTGTTTTTTAAAGTAGTAATTTACACTCGGATTCTGTGAATACAGAAAAGTAGTAAACTTACTCAAAAGTGTAAACATACTCAAAAGTGTAAGTTACCATTGTGACTCGGGCTTTAGTTTTTGAAGCAACGCCCAATCTACTCTGATAGCCGGACCGTGCTTTGTGCCAAAAACGTCTGCTTTACAGCAGGTGTTAAGAAGGAGAAATATTTTAAATTCTCCAAAAAAACAAGCATTGCATGGGTGCTGAAGTTTACAGCACACATCCAGTGCACGGGAATCTTCTATGTTTGTCTACACATAGTTGTACTTGAAGGTTATGCCCCCAGTACAAATCCTATGCTATACAATGCACACTCATCTGTGTGACGCTGAGTGTCGCACAAGGCAGCCTTCAAGAGCATCAGAAGGCAGAAGCAGCAGGCCAACCTTAAAAGATATGGCACTGTGTTTTCCGCCCTAGCACAATTAGGTGACAGTGAACTGTCCAGCAGGCAGGGTATCTACCATCCATATTATAACATGGATGCTGCACCAATAAGAAACATAGTAAATATGATGCAACTAGCTTATTGTAATGTGATGTTCATGTTAGCCTAAGGAGTAAAGGAGACAATCGTACATTTCTACACACTTGCACATCTTGTTGAGTTATATCTCTCATCTATGCTGTTTGTCAACAGGTTTGTGGGGTAATTTAAGCAAGAATGTGTCTCATTCTGCCAAATTCACTTGCTTCCAAGCCCTGTAAGTAGAGCGTCTAATCGCTATTCCTTTGGCCTGGGACCATTTGTGGACATGAGTTCGCCAAACCGTAATCAGCGGGGGATGTGGTGACTTGCAACATATGGCAATTGCTCTTCGCGCGATTACCATGGCTACGTCAATGAAGCGAGTTATGTTTTTATCTCCTTTGGGTCTAGACATGATGCCCAACAAATTGGCTTGCAATTTGCCGAACTATCGCCAGTCGGTCAATTCCTGAATCAAGTCACTCATCTGCGTCCAGAATGGAGTCACCAACGGGCAGTGTCTGGCTGATGTGAGATATGTTCGGTGAGCATAAATGAACTGGATTAACAGAATTTCTAGATACGTTGTGTATGTGTCTAAGTGCAGCGGCCCCCTCTGTTTCCGTTAATCTGACCCACAGGACTTATTCACATCCAATTTTTAAAGTAGTCACGCCAAACCTCAACTATAGCCTTATGGATTGGTAAATGTTAGATATCATGCATCTCCCTCCTCTCCTCCCCCATGTCAATAATATCAGCAATGTGTGGTGGGTTTTGGGTTCAGAGGTCGCTTGATCCCATTTAACTGCAATTATTCTGCAAATTGACAGATGTCCCAGGAACCGTCCTGCTGACATATATTCCCACATCACTGCAAAAGACATGAGGGTGCCCGATTCAAAGTAATGGGCTAGCTACACTATATCAGCCTCAGCCCAGCCCCTGCGACTCACCACTTCACCGACCCAGTTACATCCAGACAACAACTGGAGGGGAACCTGCAGGGAATATAAAGAGCTCTGCTGAGTGAATTACAAATATCCACCCAAGCAGTGCCTGGCAGTCACCAACAAATGTGGTCCTACACGCAGGCAGCACCTCCCACCCAGGAAATAATCAGCTATGGGGCCTCCCCGAAGGCAGGCACAAGATAACCTGCCACCGGTGAGACCATAGGACACAACCACCCCACCACCCACTGAAATTTTGTATATCTGAGTGGACCAATGGTAAACAGTGCAGTAAGTGCAAAAAAAAAAACTTTCCAGGGGGTGTGAGGTAATGGAGCAATTCACACCAAAAATACTTTTCTTGAGAAGAAAAAAGAAAAGAGATATTTATTAAATAACTCAACCTTCCTAAGTTTACGTGTATTTTCTGCAACACAAATTTTCCTCAAATTGGAAAATGTTCGCACCTAAGGTTATGGATCAGAGGTTTGCACCAGGGATCTTACACAAGTGGTATTATTTCCTGACGTTTGCTGAATGTTTTCTGTATCAGATAGTCGTACCTCACTGTAATACATAGGCATATGGAGAAGCATGCAAAGTCACACCCTAAATTCCCAATATAACTCATATTCAGAAATTGAGAAGAATAATGAAGATTTATTTGTACTGATTCAAACCACCTTCAATACAGGCCCTTGGGTGGCTGGTAGCCAACTGGGTGGTCGAGCACTTTTTAAATGGCAACTGATGGCAGATAGGATAAGGTTAATGATAAATGTGAGGTTCACAAGCTCATCCTCATAGCGCGTCAGGGTACTTCTGACGCCACCAGGAAGAGTTCAAGCCACTATTAACCACATAAATTGCAGTAAGGATAAAAATCAATCATTCATAAACCAGATAAAAAACATTATTACATAAAAAACATTGAATATTAATTAGATTATTTTTATTTCTTATAATGTGCCTTACAGGTGGTCAAAGTAGAAAGTTATTATTTTTTTCAACTTCCCAAAGTCGATTAATTAATGGCCATCAGAACAGTTGAAGTACATGCAATGACGTCTTTACCGGTCTGCAGTCCAAGGCTACCTAGCAATGGGAGATAAAATATTTTATGCAAGCATATGATTTATTTTCCCCGTAGTTTTATATAGCGCGAACTTGACCCGAAGGTATCAGAGCGCTTTACATGAGCACCAGTTGCGTTACACAAGGAAACAATCATTTTTGTTAGGCACGGGGAGATTAAGTGATTTGCCTGAATCACAGTTTGTTGAGCGTCAATGCCGAGACTCGAACCCGGTTCCACAAATTTAAGATCAACCGCCCTAGACATTAGGGTACATCCTCTCCCCTAAGAAATATGTTAACTCTGCGGATCCGTGATGTTTCAGTTAGGGGCGCCAGCGGTTGAAAGCAGGTGGAGTCTCTGGGTGAAATTACAGAGAAAACGAGGAACTACTGGAGGAATTGAGACCAGAGTTACTGATTACCCTTATAACTCCTGATTTCCTCAAGGAACTTCAGCATTAAAAAACATGTTAACACTGCCACTTCCTGGAGGTACCATAACCGCGGTATTGTTGCTTTTGTGGCGTGTAGAGTTAAAGAGGAGATAAAGGAAACCTTGGAATGAGGCAATATGGCTCCACACAGTTGTGGACTTTCAAGGTAAATGTCATTTAATGAGGTGGAGGAACACATTAAATTAAAAAAAAAGTCATGTCACTTTTTCTTTGAGAGGAAGACTATTCTTTCTTGGGCGTCAAATGTTGAGATTGGCTGGGGTAGGAAGGTGAAAACTGTTGATGATAGCAACTTTTAAACAAATCTTCTACCATGCAATTTAATTGTATAATGAGGCTCATTCCTATAACGGAACATATGTGTAAAGAACCTTCCTTAGAGTAACCATCCTCACTGAACACATTGCAGGGCTTTCATTTTTAGCTTTGATCACTGTACTTTTTGTAAGAAGCTTTAATTCACCATAATTCCCTAATTTCCGCACCGAGTGTTCTGCTCTACAGCACAGAAGAAACAGATGTTTTTAAAGGTACCATATCAAACATAACAGCATGAATCAAAACGTGTTAGGACAGAAAACGATCTAATAATACAGTCACAGTCTACTAATATATGTGCAAAGCCAGACAGTTTTGAAGTAAAAAAGGGAAGTGGTAATTAGCAAACATTGCAGGGCTGTAAAGGCGCCTTTGATGGTTAATTCCACTCCCAACTCTAAATTGGTTTACAGTAGAGGGATGCAGCAATGACATGCCAAGAGCACCATCAATCACTATGTATTTGTATTTACTCTTTATGTAACTCGTGTTAGGGCTGTTGTGCTAAGTCTGTAAAGCGCTCTGATACCTTCGGGTGAAGTCTGCGCTATTCAAAACTCAATAAATAAATAAATAAATCAGCCCTAATGCAAAGAATGAAAACACCCCCCTAAGCTCTGGTTGTGTAGTAAATGACAGCTATGGACCCCTCACAGCCCTGGGCCCCAGTGCCACTGCACCTGCCACACCACTGGTAGCTACACCCTCAAATGCACAAGGTTTTTGAAAGCTTAAAATCTGGCAATTCATTAATGTATATGCAGCACACATAACAGCTTTACGTTTTACGATGTGGCAGTTCCTTACAACAAATTTTGGCATTGAATGGCCCACAATCCAAAGTCCCAGAATCACCCGTCATTTTACTATTTCCAGTGTAATTTGTATGTCATTTTTAGCAACTGCTCTCTCCAGTGGCGGCTGGTGACATTTGTAAGTGGTGGGGCGGAAAATGAATTTCATAGAGCACCGTAGCGAGCGAGCGTAGCGAGCGAGCCCGAACAACCAAATTTTGAAAAAGAGTGGACAAATGGTGAATTTTCAAGCAAATTTGAGAAAGCAGGAAAGTTAATAAAGCAATTGTGAAAGTGCAGTTATTATATTAATAAAGAGAAGTCATATAACATAGGTAGGTGCTTATTCAGTATAACCACAGAGCTTCATAACAGACTTCGAGATACAATGCATTTCTGAGTACCTCACAGATGTTTTTTTATTTAACAAACAACTAAACAGGTCGCAAACTAGCAGCATTCAAAGTATTCCCACACTACTGCAAACGTGCATCTTTGAAAAAACAATGGCAATTTATAAGAGGCAGGGAGCTGAGGGATAAAAAGGAAAGGTACTAGTTGGAGAGAAAGAAATGTTCGATCACTGAGAGCCAACAAAGGCGGGATTATAAAAACTAAGTGGGGGGAAACAGCGAGGTATAGTGAAAAGGAGGATAAGGGTTCGAAAGAGAGAGAGAAGGGGAGGCAGAAGTAAGTGCACAGGAAGAGGTGAAGGAAAATAGGAGTTGGAAATATGGAAACGGTGGGTGGTTTAAATGGGGGTGAGAGAGTAAGAGAGGGCGTGCCCTGGGAGCTCTTGTCATTATCATGAATGAGGATGTATGCAACCACACGATTGGCTGCCAGCAGACAATGGGTAAATGCTCCAGAAAACACAGTCCTTGTAAATAACAGACAGGTGGTTATTCTAATTAAGGATTGTATAAAGAGCTTTGTGCTGTCATTTGGTTACTTCCGAACACTTGACAACAGGAAAATAAATGCTAAATAGAGGCAGTGCTTTAAGTGGCAATCAAAAAGTGTGGGGGCTCTAAAAGAAGGGTGGCCAATGACGCGTACCTAGGAATCCCTTCTAAAAGGTGTGGCCTATGTAACTAAGGGTGTTGCTTAAAACCTGTTAACTAAATCCTGTGCTCCTCAGAGCGTGCCACCTGAACAGTATCCGAGTGCCTCTGTGGATTTTCAGTTATTAAAGTCTGTGGGAAGGGTCGTAGCCATTGAAGCGGCTCATTCACTCCTGAACACCCACAGCACTGTCTCTCACTCTGCTAGACATGCTCTTTTTCTCCCCGCATATCTCTTCTCTTTCCTTTACAGCTTGTCATTTCTCTCTCTCTTGCACACACTTCCTTTGATCTCTTCCACTTCACCATCTCCCCACACACCCAACCCGCCCACTCACCCGGAAGCACTACATTTTCTTTTCCTTTGGCGAGGCCCTTATTTCGACAGCTGTGGACGTCCTTCACATTCTTTCTCACAATTACTGTGGGCTCTGCAGAGAGGCCAAGGACTGGATGTGCATGTTGTCTGACCACCTTCACGACCCACTTGCAGGCACTAAGAGAGACTCACTGCCTTCATCCTCCTCTCCAGAACTCCTATTTGTGCCAGTTATAAACATCCACCCTCAACCTGAACTCTCATACAAAACCCGGAGGCCACAACACAAAAGTCGTATGTTGCTTGAACTAAAATACAGAAACGTTTAGAAAAAAACAAATCATCTCGAGGAATGAAAGGTGAAGTTTAACATATACAAATGTAAACAGGGACTACATTCCTAACATGGATTACTTTAAGGGTGTTTACAATCCTTTCTAGTTATTGTTGAGAAATCGAACAGTGCTTTTGCCTTTAGCGTGTGCACTTTTAGAGAGCGCCGAGCAACGTTAACATGGGCATTTTGTTAACGTTGCTCGGCGCTCTAAAGTGCACAATCAAGCGCCGGCCATTAATATACTCTTTTCCTGAAAAGAGTATATTAATGGCCGGCGCTTGATTGTGCACTTTAGAGAGCGCCGAGCAACGTTAACAAAATGCCCATGTTAACGTTGCTCGGCGCTTCTAAAGTGCACAATCAAAGCGCCGGCCATTAATATATTCTTTTCCTGGAAAAGAGTATATTAATGGCCGGCGCTGTGATTGTGCACTTTTGAGAACGCGCCGAGCAACGTTAAGAAAATGCTAACGTTAACATGAGCATTTCCTTTCACCCGTGCCACCAAGCTGATTGCTGTAAGTAATTTAAAATGTACTATTACTTACAACAATCAGCTTGGTGGCGCGAGTGAAAGGAAATTAGTATATTTATCGTCATCACTCAGGCATCAGCTGCACTTTTTAAATACTTACTTAAACTTTACGTCGAGAAGATGAAGTGAAGTCTCGTCGTCCAGTCTCTTCTTCTTTACCGGAGCCATCCACGACGAGCAGTAGTAGCAGCCAGGCACTGCAGGCAGCCTCGGCCCTCGCACCAGAACACGACGAGGTGTGTCGTTGTCGTCGTCGTGTCGCAGTCAGAGTGTCCGACTAGAGTGCCTCGCTCTGACTAAGCCAATCCAGACGCTGCTCCAGCAGCGCCAGGATTGGCTTGGGCAGGGGTACACACCCGCCCATTAGGAGACCGGGGCTGCGCCATGAAGCAACCCCCGCTCTTCTAATGTGCAGGCTAATGCGCATGTGCGCCGCGGGCTGGTCAGAAAAATGACCAGCCCAGAACTGAACATGCGCACTAAGTGCGCTAGACCCGACGTCACCACCACCCCCTTGTCCTGATGATTGCTCGGGCGTCGCCCGGTGATCGTCAGTGACCGCCCGGCACGGACTTCAAGACGTACAGGAGTATTACTTGAGTCGTCTCGTCTGCTGCAGTGCTCATGTGCGTTAGTGGGGCAACGCCCCAGCGCCCCAATGGACGCACCGCCCCTGGCTCTCTCTCTCCATGTTGTTCTGTGCCACATTTCAAGTACAACCGAGGCGCATATTTCGTTGTTACTTAATGTGACTACATAGGCATGAGTACTGCACACAAAGTAATAAAGTAGCATGTGCCTCTCTTCCACCAGACGTGTCGGAGAAAGCAAGTTGGGCGATAGATGCGGCTTCCAAGTGATAACTTTTATCTGTTAAAGTTGAAAAAAAATTACTGAATTTACACTGGTAAAAAAACATAAAATGACCAAACTGATTCTGAGATTTTGTATTGTGGTCGTTTTATGCCCAGAAACCGCCTTGGGTGGAATGTCCCCTTTAAGGAGCCAAGAAGTATCTGCATGGGCCAGGGAAGCAGCTGTGCTTTGAACTGCGAGTCCACGAGTTCCAGGGATTCAAACAAGGGGAAACCTAAAACAATGTCGTTGCCCAAAAGAACACTTTTATTTCTCCATGCTATGCTTAAATTATGTATTTTAAAAAAAATCAAAATGTATTTCAGTGAGAACTCTTCGGGGGACCATACTCCTTAACAATAAAAAATAAAAAGTATTTCATTGTATGTTGAGTCAGGCAAGGGTTGCCAAAGTGAATATGTGCAATTTATGAAAACAGTCTCTCCAAAAATGTGAATTTCAGCTTCAGCGAGAATTGTAATGTCCGTGTTGTTTTCCTCACCATTTCTCTTTCAGTGGCACGGGTGGGCATGCCTTGGTGCCCTCTCAGCTGTTTCTCACACTTCTAAGATAACCAACATGTTTTCTTTTTAAGTTTTTCTAGTAAATATTTGATTATTCCTGCGAATGGGTTGGATAGTGTATCCCCAATGTTTGGCGCAGTTATATTTTGGGGGTCAAGACTTGCTGTTACAACAAGTCATTAGTGACTCATTAGTTTTTAGTTTTGGTTTGGTTGCTGCGCTGGCAGCGGGGTGTTGTGGAGGGCGTCACTTCTACTGTGTGGTGAGAGAGGTTAGAGTCACAGTGGCTCTAGCCTGCCTTCATTCATCTCCCTCCCTCTCATTTGGATGATGCCTTTTGCTGGGTGCACCATGAAAGCACGTGTACTTCCTTCTCTATCCGGCTGAGCCATAATAAGGGCTGGGCAGGACCAGCGATGTACCAGGTCTGCCCATAGTGGCAGACATGGTTCAACCGATCCCTCCCTTGCTGATACTATTTTCCTTTAGTTGCTTGGATAGGGAGCACCCCATCTTCATAAATTGGAGTAACCCATCCTTCAGTTCATAGCAATTATTGTGTCAACCCTGCCTCTCAAAAAGTAGAAGACAGTGTACAGTGATTCCTGGATGGACATGGAGGGATTAAGCAATTAAATCACTCTCTGCCTACGTGGACATCCAGATAAGCAGGCCATTTACCACTTGGTGGAAATGTATAAACTGGGTGGAAAGCAGCTGTGAGGTGATCTGTTGCCACAGGATGATGCAACCACTATGGCGCCAGGAGATGGGATTCTCTGTATCTTCACAATACACCAATGGGTCTTCTGGAAACCCACTGGGTCATTGTAAACATCATTCACAATAAAACCAGCAACATTTATTTCATGGTCGCGAAAAGAGGAGGTGGAGGTGGATTTGTATGAGTGCCGCACCCACATGCATAGCTGTCACCGTCTGAGTGGCCGCTCCGATTTATTGAGCTATTATCAAGCTTATATTATGTGCTCACTACAGGGATATCGGTGCTGGTACAAGTCATTAAAAACATGCACCACAAGAGCCGTCTAAATGTTTTAGTACTGAAATATCAGAGCTGATATAGTATTGACTCATTTTGGTGACTATCTGTGCTTCTAGATATGATAGCTTTTCCAACCTTACAAACTAGGCAAGTGGTTCAATCTGTTATTAATTTATGCCATCTGCAAATGGAGGGCCAGATTACTTCTCACATATCTCCCACATCCTCTCCTGTTCACAGGAATAAATATCTATAAACAGAAACTCAAACATGCACCTCAGACCTGACCATACATTGTCTTTTGAGTCAGTGGGGCTTAAACCTAACTGAAGTACGAGCAGTTGCCACAGGCTCTCCAAAATATATATTTTGGCTGTCAGCCTCAGAGAGAACTTTTAGACAGCAGTGAGTGGGCATTTGTTTAATTGTTAGCATGATTGCTGGGGATCCTCAATCCAGGCTGGATGCAAACCAGACCCCCCCCCATAGAAGGTTCCAGTTCTGTGGTTGAGGCTCCCATTCTTCCAGAAGATCTCTTTCTTTAACTTCACCCTTTTCAGAATCCAACTATGAAATCCTCTGAAGATAACTAGCCTTGCAACACCTATGATTTTTCACCCCACTTCACCTGATCAACCATTTTGACCAATCAGATTTCATTGTACTGTTTCCATGCAATGAGCACCGGAACCCCGATTCCTCACACACTCCTTTTCATAAGCCATGCTACATAAACAGCTCTCAAATTAAGTAACATTCTTCGCCACATGATCTCTACTCACAACAGACAGCACAGACCTATGATATATAAACAGATAAGCAGGAGTTGCTCTGACCACAAATTTATTCATTTATCTTTTACTTCAACTACTCCTCCCTTAGTCGCAGGGACAATGTTAGAGATATCTTCACTGCAACTTTGCTCTTTCACTGCAGAAGGATGCATAGGATTTCTAGGACATTTAAATGTCCCAGATTTATAGTTATTTTAGAGCAGCTCTCCAGGACTTCCAACCATTGATGCCAGTGCATTTCTCAAGAGTTCTGTTCCAATGAGGTTTAGCCACTAAATGTTAGCAGTAAACATTATATTTAATGATACATTATTTTGAGGCACATTAGAAGTTTACCAAATTCAACACCTAATAATTTCTGTAAATGTTATCAACCACTAAATCAAAATAAATTAAACTGGTAGACATATTAACTTTTAAGAAATTACTTCAAAAATGGAGTGCCGGATCATAAAACCTTTTTGACTGTTGCTAATACATGGCATTGGTGGTAAGTAATGTAGTGTTTGTTGCAAACACCTTTTACCACCGTATTAAGAAAGCAAATTTGTTAAGGTGGTAACGTATGACAAGAATATTGGTGTATGTTGGTTGTGTTACACTTTGCTTTGGGAGTTACTTCTATGTTATTTTTTGTGCTGTTGTGTTTTATGCTGCATTGTTGCATTGCGCTATTGTGTTACACTGTTGCTGTATTGTGTTTTGTTTCCTTGCATTGGTCCCTGTCATATTTTTCTTGTGTTGTTAATTTGCTTTGTTCTGTTGTGTTCTGTTGTACCCTACAATTCCTCTTGAGATGTCAACAAATGCTGCTTCTTTTCCAGCCAAAATCGGAAAATGCCTTTAAAGTTCCAGTAACAAGCAACTATTTACCCTGTCTATCGTGGTAGCATGGTAAAATACCATTGCACCAGCTCTTCAGATATTACAGATACCAGTCAGCCTGTGTCTTAAATTAGCTCACACAGTGCTCACATTATGTGGTTTATTTTTTTTTGGAAGATGCTCAGCGTACTTTGTTTTACACTGTATTGTATTATAGTATTTGTATAGCATTTACTACCCCTATGTGGGACGGTGAAATACTTGCTCATGCAACATGCTACACCGGGGGGGTCTTGGAAGACGGATGTCTGCTCTGAGCTTATATAATAAGTGTTTCCCTGTCATGTCTGATGACCACCAAGGTGTGGTTATTGTGTTATGGACACAACACTTTGCAGTATAGCCTGCATCTATGCCATCCAGTATCCAGCAAGGTTCTACGGGTCCTTTCATACATTATATGCCTGTCTGTTGAGGATGCCGCATCAGGTAATAAACTGGCATATTATATGATATGGTGACATGGGTTATATCAAATTGATACTGGGAGGACTTTCATAAAGACCAGATTAACTGTCCTCCATATTGTGATTGTTGATAGACGTTAGAGTGAACATATTTTACTATGACTATGTAGTGTGGGGGCTATAGTACCATACGCCATTAAGCTGGTCCTGGTCTTCAGGTGCAGAGTGGCATCAGGTACTTCTGGTGCTGACTGGAGAGGTGTATTTGCAATATCCCATCCATATGGTGAGGTCATTGAATGAGTAGGGAAAGTGGCGACCATGGAGGTATAGTAGAGGAAATGGAACTGACATGTTCCATAATAGTACAACTCCATGCATACAACGGAAATCATGGATATCTTAATTGCTGAGTGGCAAAGAGGTGGTGGTTCGATATCCTCAGATTCTTAGAGGGATGGTACAAGTAGAAAATATTCACAAAACACAATGGCCATTGTCATGCAGTGTCATAAGGTTCTTAAACCGTGTCTTATAATGTTGCAGTACACAGCTCTGTTTCCCTGCTCAAAAAGAGCCATGGCGGAATCAAGTAAACCTTCACGTCAGTGAAGGTTCTGTCCACTAGGATGCGTAGTAATGTCCCAAACCTGAAAACTGGACTATGCAGTGCTGCCACTGCAGATACATGCTAACATGACTCCTTTTGTCCCTAGAGACGGATAGGCAGGGTCATTTATTCAGCAGTACATTATCCAGTGCACCTGGAGATGCCATTGCTGCTGTCGACTCCTGTGGGTGGGGCACCAGCCAAACTCTTATGTATCTAATGCTCCGGTGTGAGGAAATCAAACTGCTATTATTTACTCACCGAAATTCAGAATATTGCCCTGTAAGTGCCTTTTTATTATAAATGGCCATATCACTATTCAAGACCTTCCTTTTTTATTTACTCTGTGGGCTAGGTGCTAAAAATACCCACACTGTAAACAAAAACCAGCCTTTGATTAAACCAATGCTTGAATCATGCTCTTCCAACATAAGCTACATTCCTAGAGTGAGGTGAGTAGCTATGAATGCAGAACTTTAAGAACTTTATGGAAAATATGCTTAGGTCGAACTTTGAGGTCTACATGTTTATTCATGGGTCTAGGCCTCTCTGAGTTGTTCACACATTTGCACACAGTTAGTTGACTGCAAATGTTGGAGGATCAAACATTAAAAAACATACTTATCACTTCAGATGTACACACAGGACCCCTGAACGAAAGTAAATCCTGCTGCCGCAACCTCTGTGAGCCTGACTCGTTAAGCGGGTTTCCTGCTGAAGGAATACTCAATTGATCACCAATGAGGAGACCAGAAAGGCAATTCAGACAGGATAATGAATTGCAAAATACTGCATCAGAGAAAAACAAAATTGATTGAATCCGTATTGTAGAGGGCGTTTATTATGTAACAATCAATAGAGTCTCTGCTTAAAATGAGAAAGATGGTACACATTTGAGGGAAAATCACATTGCTGCTATCATGAGCATCTCTAGAAATGTTTTGCTGTTGGGTGGTTCAGAGGGCCCCAATACCACTGGTGGGATCACACACATTCTAAAATGGGCTTTCCTGAAAAGTCTGCATGCACGTGTATGCATGCATATATGGCAGCGGTTTGAGCACCATGAGACTTCCTTGGACTCTTAATAGGCACTTGTTCTTTTTGTTTATTTTAGGTATGGGTGTGGTTAGATTTCTTTCATGTACACATACTCAGCTCATAAACTATTAGCCTTTCTCTCTGTCTTAAGTCTCACAGCGATTGTCTAACACAGAGACATACATAGATATTCATTGGTCATGAGGATCGGCGAACTCTGCTGATATGTCCATTTTCCTGCCTCCTTTCACCTTATAGAATCTACTTTAGCCTTCTTCCTTATGAAGTACTCTCTAATTCCGACTAGGCTTGTAAAGAGGTAATTCTCTTCTCACCATTTGTTTAATCATTATTTGCCTTTTATAGCCTTTGGATTTAACTACATATAACTTGAACCAAATGATTTGAACTAGTCACTGACATCAACCACAGCAACATGCACCACACTCGCAAATTCTTACACTACTGATTGGCTTCCAGGCACCAAACTGAGCATCATAGATACATTGTTATACACAAAAAAATTTAAGTGCTCCATAAATTATTAGATTGACCGCTGATTATCTTCTCCATCAGCTGTCACGGTCTGTAACCCTACTGCGCTTCTCATACATCTGTTGTGGTATAACTTGCCAAAAACTTCTCCCAATTAGAATTTGCAAATTAAATACTGGAGCAAATAATTGTCCTTTAGGGGTCGCCAGAGGTTGCAGCTGCGACCCCCTAGACTGCAGCTTGTGACCCCTGACAAATTACTTGTGACCCCTGTCTTCAAATTGAAATCCGGTTGTATTGGGCTCATTTGTGGCCTTGGCGAGGCTGCGAATTGGAGATACACAATCTTATTCTTTGGTTTTTTATTTAATCTGCTTGCAATCACTAGAAGACTTTGCGGGACGAATTTTAAACGTTTCAGAACTTTACTGGTGCTGTGGGCGAAGGAGTCTGGTTTCATTCATTGAAGGTGTTTGCTGGAGGCAGTGCTTCTGGAATCTACTCCATGCAAGATTTTCCAACTTGGGTGAACTCGCCCACATGTAGTGAGTGCTGACATACTGGTTTTTAGGTCCAGCCTGGGTAGCGCATGCGCTGCTCTGCGAGGCTTGCTGTATTTGAGTGTGGACTTCAAGCTCCGCCCACTCTCCGCCTATATTTTCCTTAGTTTGTGTCATTGTCCTTTGTAAATGCTGGCTTCTGATTCATTAATAGGCTTGATGGTCCCTCCTTAGTACCGCCTTGTCTTCATTTGTAACCTCCCATGAGGACTGGCTCTTTTACTTCTGTTGTTACACGGTACGTCTTATTTAGTCTGTAAGCACTATTTTCTTTAATGAGTTTCTCCTACTGCAGACACGACATGCTTTCTTGGAACATTCAGCGCACCATGCGCGCTCGCTTCCAAGCAGCCCGGGACAATGGCGGCCGCTTCTTGAAATGAAATAGGTCTCACATTTACAAGAGTTTGAGCTATTGGCATTGTAAATGAAAATGCCTTTTAATTATGTGTTAATTATCAAAACAGATAAATAAAAGGCATTGTCATTTACAATGCCAATAGCCCGAGACCTATTTGCATTGCAAATGCTTTTTTGTGCTTGCATTAAGTGCAACAAGTCTTGTTTAGAGACCGTTTTGCAGGGAGCAGGAGTTGCAAGGGATTTTGATTTAACTAGTTTTGAAACTCATCTGACACAGTATCTGCTCAAAATTTGCCAATAAGGAAAATGAACCTGACCTGAACTCTAGTCGACCCTGATGGCCTTTAAGAGATTGTGTCCCTGGCACATCATCACATTAGCCTAGACAATATGGGGTTCTTTACTAAAGTACACTTTTATCTAATTTAGTATACAATCTTTTCACCTATAGTTTTTATTTTAATTTCAGGGATCACTCTTTTAATGACAGGGGGGTCAGTGATCGTGTGACATCACTTCCTGTGAAATCACTAGGGTCACAGTAAAATGACATTACTTCCTGTGATGTCATCGAATCAAAGGGCAGATTATCTCACTTCCGCCACCCCTGGCAGTACGGTGAATCGACGGCCATACCTGAGCACCAGTGGCACATTCAATGTAACCTGTGACTCCAGACAGGTGTTGCAGCCTGAACGCCGTGACATGACTTCTTCTGTAGGCGTCATTTGTCATTTCACTGTGTAACACCAGCTCGCGGGACGGGCACCCGACACGCTGCACCACAAAGGGCTGAATAATGGAGGGACAGGTTCAAGTGTTTTTCCAAGCAGGGGGGTTTCACGTTTCGTTCCCGTGGCACCTCTGCTCTTACACTTATTGTGAGACTCCTGCATCTTTCATTGCCTCTGTTTCCCAAGACAAAGGGCCGCAGCTGAAGCCCAGACAAAGGAGAATGCAGGGAAAAGCATCGAATGCGCGAGGCAAGAATAGCTTGGAAAGTGCCAGAAGTGGGAAAGGAAGTCTAATTCTGTCGAGGTCTCGGTGGGAGGGAGGCGCGGGGGAGGGGAAAGAAAAAACGTTTTGGGAAGAAATGCAAACAAATCAGGAAATCCTGGCACTTACTCCAGTTCCGATCTGGCGTAGCACACTGCTATTTCCATGTAAAGAAAAAAAAAGCGCCGCTGTTTATGAATGAAGTCCAGATAAAATATCCCACTTGGCCCAGCCAGGCCTCTGTAGTTGACGGGTTTCCTCTAGGCCAATGGGGAGGCCTTTTTTTCTTCCTTGAACCTTAAAACAAAATACATATGCATGTTATTAAAGCCTCTGGTATTGAAATGGAAATACAATGCTATCATAAATCTCTTTTTATGGAGAAAAAAAATCCTTTCTTCTGCGGGAAGCTGCAGGAAAACCATTGTATCTCCGTAATCTAGACTTGAAAGAGAACTTTTTTGAAAAAAAAAGAAAAAAAAAAGGAAAAACCTGTTATGATAGGGGGAAACATGTTTTCCATGGACTCGGAAGATTAAAGTCAGTCGTAAAAAGAAGTCTGGGCTCGGCTAGTGAGCGAGATTGTTGGTTGCTCAGCTAATGATTAGACACAGGACTTCAAGGGCAAATTAAGGCGCACGAAAAGGCAGATCCGTGCCAGATAAGTGAAAACAGTTCCAGCAGTGTTTACCAAAAGATGTACTGTTTGTCTTCAGATGCGGCCTCCTTGCTCATCCCCCTGTCGCCAGTCCCAAGGCACGCAGCTAGCAAGCAACGAACAGACTAAACACGTGTAACTGTCAGTGGAGCACGGGCAGCACATTTCCTCACTTTCGAATTTCGGTCAGATTTGGTCTGAGGTTCGAAATTTCCAAAAGTCCAAATCCCCTCTTCTCCAAGTCCCGTATTTCCCTTTGTTCTCCTCTTTAATTCAACTTCTAGCTATGTAACTTTATCGAATTTCTATTCTTTAAGGACCCAGTACAAAAAGCAGTACTTACAACAAAAGTCAGAGAGACACTTCCTGTGGTTACTTGTATTTTGTAGTTAAGTGTATTTTCCACCAGGTTGAATATAAGCATAGGTAAATCATGTAGAAAATTGGTCTTTTTATTTATTGGTTCCAAAGGGGAAAAAAAACCTTCCATGTATAGATGCTCTTTCTCCCACACCCCCACGAAATCTGCAGGTTCCCTTTCACTCCTACAACAGGCGTAGTTTTACATATGTCCATGCAAAGAAAAATAACCTAGAAGATTTTAGTCAGAACGTGGAAATTTTAAAGTATACATTTAATGTTTTTTTTAGAATTATACTTAGTTGTGGCAAAACATTTCAGTGGAGGCCGCCACAAACAAAGGGTGGTGGGGCGGGTGGAGGAAACGCGGGAGGGGGAGCGCGGTGGGAGCACGCGGGTGTGTGTGTTAGAATATATAAAAATAAAAGAACTTACCTGAAGCCGCCTCCCTTTCGTGCTTCCTCTTCTCTTCCTGGTGCCGGCAGCCCCTGGGACAGACCCCCATCCAATCCCTGCGCTGCTCTCACTTGAGAGCAGCGCAGGGTTTGGCCTGAGAGGGCTGAAAAGACGCTCCGCTCAGGCCAGGGAGTCTGTGGGGGTTTCTCCAGCCCGGCTGTTAAATGCAGTCGGGCTGGAGAAACCTAAGTGCGCATGTGTGTTTTGGTCGGCCTGAGATGGCTGGCCAAACACATATGCGCACTTACAAGGGGGGTGGGAGCACACTGCTTCTCATCCCAGCACAGTTCTCCCCATTGCATCCTGGTAAATGCAGTACGCTTACTTTTAAAGTTGCTGTAATTCTTCACCAAAGTTTGTACAGATAGTGCTGTTATCTCTAGACACGTGTTTCTGGGTTTAGCCCTTCATCAGTAAAGAGGAAAAATAATGTAGAACAGAGAAAAGTCATCAGGGGTTGCTGAAATGGTGCCCAAGTCTTCACAGGTTACAGTACCACTCCACAGGCACACAGGTGCATCTCAGGAGAGCTCGTCAGCTCATTAGCTCAAGGGAGCCTTTCAAACACAAGGGGATGGGAGCACAGTTCTCCCCATATGCGCACTAAGGGAGTAAACATAGCACTCCTCCTCCCGTGCCCCGCCACGCCCCTCCCTGCACAAGCTGGCTCAGAGCCGGCAAATGAAAAATGAAATGATGTTCATTTGCTGGCTCTGAGCCAGGTAGTGGGGTGACGCTCCTCCGCCATTGCAAAGGAGACTTCCCTGAAACATTTACAAACTAGGTCCATATGGGATTTATCTGTATTTTCCCTTTTCTGCTCACAAAGTTATCTATCTATCAGAGCCTTTACACTATGCAAAAAGTACGTTCATCTTAAGCATGTCGCTTGTTTATGATTAAGGCTCCCTGTTTTCCGTTTTTACTGATTTTTACAGATAAATACAGACAGAAAACCATTGAATTTCTTGTCTGTATTTATTTTTAAATGTGGATAAAAACGGAAATCGGGTGTTTTTTGAGTGATTCTAAATACACTTTGCCATGACTGCCAGGCCAATAATTGTGTAGATTGATAGGTAAGGGGGTTTTAAAAAACTGAATTTTAGTAAAGAGGCTTAACCAGCAGTAGATATGCACAAGGCTGATACTGAAATGTGCCTTATTTCATATAAGGGCATTGATTTATCTTCTGGGGATGTTCATATCACTGAAACCTGGCAGGAATTCAAGCATGACTGGATATTTATTGGTTAAATAAATGTGGAAATATACCAGTTTCAGTTTTATTTTTTTCACAAAACACATAATAAATATGGATAAATACAGATAAAGTTGACAAAAAATAAATATGGATAAATACAGATGGAAATGTCCAAAAAATAAATATCATAAAACTGGGAGCCCAATTTATGATGCTTGTTCGATAAACAAGCGTTCAAAATTTCCAATGCAACTCCATGTTAATGCATGCACCTGCATCCATGGCATTTATGTAATAAAGTGACTTGAGACTATTTTATTAACTCTACGAATCGTGTAAGCAGTGCAGAAATGATGTATGATTAGAATTACCAATAATGTGATTTCTTTGAATTTTTAAAATTGTTACTTTTTCTAGTAACTAAAGCAATTTCTTACATGAATGGATTCCTTTGCTACACATATCCTGGATGAACCTGACTGATTAGTGCCATTGCCCACATTTCCTGCACCGTTCATGTATAACTTATTCCAATCTAAGATTGAAAGTAACTAAAATGCGTATTGTGTGAATTGCATTTCATTGGCAGTCTTCGAACATTCCCATTGGCTATGCTTACTTTACCGATCCCATTGATACTTTAGGTGCACTAAATTTACACATGGTGGGCCTCATTTACTATATTTTGATGCACGCCGGCGCAGAAAGCCTTCCTGCTGCGCTGCTGTGTGTCAAAATAAAAGGGCAGGAATGCCCATATCTACAAGATATTCCTGTCCTTCTCCCCTGCGCCGGCGCACATACAGCAGCCATGTGCAACGCAGACACCCTTGCGTCATGTTGCAACAGTGCCTGCGTTGCGAGGATGATTGTTTTTGTGCAGGAAGGGTTACCTTCCTGCACAAAAAGAATCATTGATGGCATTTTACTCTCTCTATGTGTGCTGCAGAATGCAGCACGCGTAGAAAGAGGAAAACATGAGAAGAAATAAAAGCATTTCTTCCTTGTTGCACCACTCCTACACTTACCCTAGGGAGGCGTAGGATTCTGACGCATTCCCAGCTTTACAAAACATTGTAAATCTGGGAATGTGTCAGGTTCAATGGATGTTGCGTCGCAACACCCACAGCAACACCCATGGAACGCCCCTTTCACGCAGAGTAATGCGTGAAAGGGACCCATATTTACAAGGCCATAAAAAGTCATGCAGGGTGACTTCATGTGGCCTTGTAAATATGGGCAAGCCCATTGCGCTGCCGGTGCGTCAAAAAAAATGACGCATCACCAGCGCAATCAGCTTGTAAATGAGGCTCAATGCGCTTACTTTACACACCCATTTGTCAACATGTGAAAAACATTGCATATCAATTCCCTTTTGTGAATTGTGTAGTGTTTACGCATGCATGCTTTATGGCTTTTTCCAAGAGCAAGTCTACTCAATGCATGGAAATGAGCAGGTTTCTCAGACAATCTACACCCGTAGGTTTACACTAATTTTGGGGTGTAGATTTACACATTTTTGGAATTCTTAAAGTATTCAAGGAGCACTCACGCAAAGCTGCAAAAAAATGCAGCTCCCAGGAGTACTCACAAACATAAGCTCTGGCACATTGCCCATAGTGTACAATTATGCATGTATAAATACTCACCACGCCTCCAGTTTTGTGGGTGTTCCATGCCCATTTCCACCCTGAAAATGGGTTTACTCCTTCCATTAAGAAGAGTCAATCTTTAATAGTATCCAGGGTGGGAACGGGTGAGAAAAGGTTTGTGAATGCCCACAACTCACAATATTGTGAGCAAACATTCCAGTTCCTATTCGCCCTGGAAAGCCCATGGAAGCATGTACTCCCATTTAATATCACATTGCCATGGCTCTGTATATTCATTATACCGCCATTATTTTTGATGTTATTGCACTGGTGTTCTACCGCAGAACATCAGGTTAATGGCATCTGGATTTAAAACGTCCAACTTGGATATGAATGAACGTTCATTTTATTGACATGAACCACAAAAGTTCATTTGAAAAAATAGTTCTTACTCCCCCCTGAAGAAGGAATTAATAATACATGGGAGCCTGCAATCCCCGTGCCTCTAATGTCCTTCTTATATTTGAGTTGTGGTCTCTAGTCATCTTTAATAATAGGTACTCAAGTGTAATACGTTATTACAGTTGGATTGTGACATTAAATCGCCTGCTAGTGGTGCCAGCAGCCAAGGTGAAAGACAGGTTGCACAGCATAACTACAACTGAAATGTAAACAAGGAAAACTGGCTTTTGATTCTTATTATCTATTTTTCTAAAATGATCATTGATCAGCAGAAATGACATATTTATGTGTATTTGTACATATGTTTTTTTTGCACTGTACGTGAATACAGGAAAGCTAGAACTTTTCTGTATGTGAGCTACAGCAGGTTTTTAATCTGATATGCATTAAACCGTTTCTAGTACCTTTTTGCAACAAACACTTAACTGCATTTTGGTTCTTTTAATTTTGCATTACAAATTCTACTTTTATTCGTCATACTCACAACTGTACTATCTCTTCCAGATAAAAAGCAAGACAGCAAGGATTTGCTTAGTTTTTGAGAAGGGTGATGGTGTGATCATCTATTATAAGGAATAAAGTACCCTTTGGCATACTTAAAAAGAATATTGCAAGTCACCTTGTTGTTACAAGACCCTATAAAGGAACTGAGCCCTTCGCCTCGTTCCTCTATACAGTCACAGAACTACTCAGTGGATTGCAACGTCCTTATAATGTATGACAGGGCGTTTCCCATATATTAAAAAAACAGAGGAGTATACATTGTTAATGTGGAAAGTCAATGATAAAAAAAAGTTGATGGACTACCATTCAATTTGTTACAATGAAACATGCAAAGAAACTTTATCCAACATTTCGAATTATATGAATTTAAAAGGATTTACAGAAGATATAATATTCAATATAAGAAGAGTGTCACCTACTCAGTGAAATTAATTGATTGTATTTAAAGGGCTCATCAGTGTCAGAGTGGCATACAGCGAAGGTGGTTGTACCCAAAATGTATGACATTATATGAAGCAATGAATGCACAAGCTTCAATTTAATTGGGGAAAATGGTTTGCATCATATTTCCCGCTTTTATATAGGAGATGCAGCAAATGTTTTTTGCACCAGTTAAAACATGACACAAACTGATTCACACTATTTTTGTTGTCGATTAGATACATTTTGTCTGGGTTTCGAAGGTAAAAGATGAGACTGTAAGGTAAAACAACGTTGTTCACTTTTAGGTTGAGCCTACCAGACAACGTAAGCTGTCTGGTTGAGATCGAAATATTGTGGGCTTACAAAGAACATACAGGGACATGCAGCCTGCCAATCGCTTAGCATTATTTGGCTTTACTGTCATTCTTATTTGCTTGCTTTCTGTTTGATGGCTTTCCTTGGTTCAGCTTGTCCATAATTTGTTTGTTCCGCCCATGGAGCACAGCCTCTTTACCATCTCTTTGACTGGCTGGCTTATATGCTTCCTCTGCTCGCTTCTATTTTTTTTCTTTCTGTGTAAGCACTCCATGACAGTACATTTGTTTTCCATGTGTTGCACTCTTTTGGCTGTGGGCTTCTCCCCTGTGCTCCATGTTGCTCTCTTTCGCATATGTGGTTCTCCCTTTGTCCCTGTGTTCTCTCCCTCGTGTTGCTCCTCCCCCAGCCTGCTGTGTTGCTTTACCAATGCCCTAACCTCCCTTTTATTTATTTTTTTAAAACAGCTCTTTTGCACTACTTTTTAGGTCTCGCCTGAGCCAGCGCATGCGCTGCACTGGCGAGACTTTTAGTGAGTGGGCATTCAAAAATTCGACCACACGCTTTCTGTGTGGCCTCGAGCGTGCGGTTCCGCGCACAGTTACGAGCAGAGGCGCCATCTGGCTTACCTCTCTCGTCATGCGCTCAGTGCATCGCTCGCGGGCACACAGAAAGCGTGTGGACGCTGCAGCTGCTTTCACTTTTGCCGCCGCGCGCCCACTCGCTCCGCCCTCTCCGTCTCCTTTTTGAAGACCGCTTGTTCTATATTCTCTCTGGTTTGGATGAAGGAATTCCAGCTATGCTTCTACATTTCTCTTGCCAACTGCGTTTTGCGTTGCTGGCAGTACGTGGTCTTATGTTTATTTAATGACAGTGTGTGGCCTCTTGGCTTACAATGTGGTTATCGAGTAGATTCCATTGAGGGAAGTTTGGATGTAGTTAAATTCAACAAATTCCTTTTCATCAGTAACACACCACTGACTTTGTCTAATAGAGCTTTGCGCAAGATTCCAATGTCGTATACATTTTTAAACACTTCATTAATCTATCTTTGGGCTGATCTGCTTAACCAATATCAATTAAACAAAGTTTTAGAAAGTGCCGGAACTTTTGCAAGCGCCACATGACAGTAAGCTTCTTTCATGGTCGGTGCCAAATGTTTTGGCTTACTCGGATTTAGTCTTACTCTCTACGTTTTACTCCATCTAGACAGATGCTCCCACTCCTGTATTCTTCTACTCTTACTATTTACTCCGAATCATACTCCCAGACATACTTTTAATCCTATGTACACCTACTCTTACGTACTCCCACAATTATTCCTACTTATGCCTACTAGTACTCATACTTAAACATATACTTTCTTTTAATTACTCCTACTCTTACTCTACACATATTCCTAATCGTACTCCTACTTCTACACCTCTGTACATTGGATCTTACTCCTCCTTTTACACTTATTTCTCGACTTATTCCTACTGTTGCTTCCATGTACTCCCACTCTCACTCTTATACTTACTTTTACTGACTCTTCATCTTACTCCTACTTACTGCTACTCTTATATATGTATACTTACTCTTAAAAACATTTGCTCTTCTATTCTTACTTCTAAATACTCGTACATTCATCCACTCACCCACATATTTCCATCAACCCACGTAAACCACGTAAGCATATATCCATCCACTAACAAGCAAACACTCATTTATCCACGGAGACCCAAGCATTCATCTATTCACTGACTCTTTTATCCACCCAGCAATGCATCAACGCCCTTCTATCTACACATCCTTCCACCCACCATCGCATACACCCCCAGCCAGCTGTCCATCCCTCAATAGCACTTCACAGCCATGATTTTAAGCATTTTTCCAACCAACATCCACCTGCGTCTGCATGTGCTGCTACGTGTGCGGTCCGATTGTGTGTACATGTGCATTCAAGTGCACATCTGGGCCGTGTCTGTAGGCAAATGAGCACCTGCACGTGCGGTGTTTGTCAATGCATTCAACATAGAACCTGTACAAATGTATCAAAACCAGACCTATTGGCAAGGTTGGTTACTTTTTGACTTTCATTCTTACTTTGCATATATTTATATATTCTGAGACATTACTAAAGTGATGTATTTTTATATAAAATAAAACCCTCGCAGGACATTCACAGTGTATTGCCGCTGTGATAAATATATAGCACCACTGCACTACCCCTCTTCTAACCCTTTACCCCTCTACCCCTCTTCAACCCCTCTTCTACCCTTCTACCCCTCTACTACCCCTCTTCTACCCCTCTCCTACCCCTCTTCTACACCTCTTCTACCCCTCTACCCCTCTACCACCCCTCTACCCCTCTACCCTTCTACCCCTCTACTACCCCTCTTCTACCCCTCTACCCCTCTACCCCTCTTCTACCCTTCTACCCCTCTACTACCCCTCTACCCCTCTACCCCTCTACCCCTCTACTACCCCTCTACCCCTCTTCTACCCCTCTTCTACCCCTCTTCTACCCTTCTACCCCTCTACCACACCTCTACCCTTCTACCGCTCTACTACCCCTCTACCCCTCTACTACCCCTCTACCCCTCTTCTACCCCCCTACCCCTCTTCTACCCCTCTACCCCTCTTCTACACCTCTACCCCTCTTCTACCCCTCTACCCCTCTTCTACCCCTCTACCCCTCTACCTCTCTTCTACCCCTCTACCCCTCTTCTACCCCTTTACCCCTCTTCTACCCCTCTACCCCTCTTCCCCTCTTCTACCCCTCTTCCCCTCTACTTCCCCTCTACCCCTCTACTACCCCTCTACTACCCCTCTACCACCCCTCTACTATCCCTCTACTACCCCTCTACCCCTCTACTACCCCTCTTCTACCCCTCTACCCCACTACCCCTCTTCTACCCTTCTACCCCTCTTCTACCCCTCTACCCCTCTTCTACCCCTCTACTACCCCTCTACTCCTCTTCTACCCCTCTACCCCGCTACCCCTCTACCCCTCTTCTACCCTGCTACCCCTCTACTACCCCTCTTCTACCCCTCTACCCCTCTTCTACCCCTCTTCTACCCCTCTACCCCTCTTCTACCCCTCTACCCCTCTTCTACCCCTTTTCTACCCTTCTACCCCTCTACCCCTCTTCTACCCCTCTACCCCTCTTCCCCTCTATCCCTCTTCTACCCCTCTACCCCTCTTCTACCCCTCTACCCCTCTTCTACCCCTCTACCCCTCTACTGCCCCTCTACTACCCCTCAACCCCTCTACCCCTCTTCTACCACTCTACCCCTCCACCCCTCTACCCCTCTTCTACCACTCTACCCCTCTTCTACCCCTCTTCTAACCCTCTTCTACTCCTCTTCTACTCCTCTACCCCTCTTCTACCCCTCTACCCCTCTTCTACCCCTCTACCCCTCTACTACCCCTCTACCACTCTACTACCCCTCTTCTACCCCTCTTCTACCCCTCTTCTACCCCTCTACTACCCTCTACTACCCCTCTACCCCTCTACTACCCCTCTACTACCCCTCTACTACCCCTCTACTACCCCTCTACCCCTCTTCTACCCCTCTACCCCTTACTACCTCTCTACTACCCCTCAACCCTTCTACCCCTCTACCCCTCTCTACCCCTCTATCCCTCTTCTACCACTCTACCCCTCTTCTACCCCTCTTCTACCCCTCTTCTACCCCTCTACGCCTCTTCTACCCCTCTTCTACTCCTCTTCTACCCCTCTACCCCTCTACCTCTCTTCTACCCGTCTACCCCTCTGCTACCCCTCTACCCCTCTACTACCCCTCTACCCCTCTTCTACCCCTCTACCCCTCTACTACCCCTCAACCCCTCTTCTACCACTCTCCCCTCTTCTACCACTCTACCCCTCTTCTACCCCTCTACCCCTCTACTACCCCTCTACCCCTCTACCACCCCTCTACCACTCTTCTACCCCTCTACTACCCCTCTACCCCTCTTCTACCCCTCTACCCCTCTTCTACCCCTCTACCCCTCTTCTACCCCTCTACCCCTCTACTACCCCTCTACCCCTCTTCTACCCCTCTAACCCTCTTCTACCCCTCTTCTACCCTTCTACCCCTCTTCTACCCCTCAACCCCTCTTCTACCCTTCTACCCCTCTACCACCCCTCTACCACACCTCTACCCTTCTACCCCCTCTACTACCCTCTACCCCTCTTCTACCCCCCTACCCTCTTCCTAACCCTCTACCCCTCTACTACCCCTCTACCTCTCTTCTACCCCTCTACCCCTCTTCTACCCCTCTACCCCTCTTCTACCCCTCTACCCCTCTTCTACCCCTCTACCCCTCTACCTCTCTTCTACCCCTCTACCCCTCTTCTACCCCTCTACCCCTCTTCTACCCCTCTTCTACCCCTCTACCCCTCTTCTACCCCTCTACCACCCCTTTTCTACCCCTCTACCCCTCTTCTACCCCTCTAACCCTCTTCTACCCCTCTTCTACCCTTCTACCCTCTTCTACCCCTCAACCCCTCTTCTACCCCTTCTACCCCTCTACCACCCCTCTACACCTCTACCCTTCTACCCCTCTACTACCCCTCTACCCCTCTTCTACCCCCCTACCCCTCTTCTAACCCTCTACCCCTCTACTACCCCTCTACCTCTCTTCTACCCCTCTACCCCTCTTCTACCCCTCTACCCCTCTTCTACACCTCTACCCCTCTTCTACCCCTCTACCCCTCTACCTTTCTTCTACCCCTCTACCCCTCTTCTACCCCTTTACCTCTCTTCTACCCCTCTACCCCTCTTCCCCTCTTCTACCCCTCTTCCCCTCTTCTACCCCTCTACCCCTCTTCTACCCCTCTACTACCCCTCTACTACCCTCTACCACCCCTCTACTACCCCTCTACCCCCTACTACCCCTCTTCTACCCCTCTACCCCACTACTTCTACCCTTCTACCCCTCTACTACCCCCTCTACTCCTCTTCTACCCCTCTTCAACCCCTCTACCCCTCTTCTACCCCTCTACCCCTCTTCTACCCCTTTTCTACCCTTCTACCCCTCTACCCCTCTTCTACCCCTCTACTACCCCTCAACCCCTCTTCTACTCCTTTACCCCTCTTCTACCCCTCTATCCCTCCACCCCTCTACCCCTCTACCCCTCTTTTAACCTCTTCTAACCCTCTTCTACCCCTCTACCCCTCTTCTACCCCTCTACCCCTCTTCTACCCCTCTACCCCTCATCTACCACTCTACCCCTCTTCCACCCCTCTTCTAACCCTCTTCTACCCCTCTTCTACCCCTCTTCTACCCCTCTACCCTTCTTCTATCCCTCTTCTACCCCTCTTCTACCCCTCTACCCCTCTACTACCCCTCTACTACCCCTCAACCCCTCTTCTACCCCTCTACCCCTCTTCTACCCCTCTACCCCTCTTCTACCACTCTACCCCTCTTCTACCCCTCTTCTAACCCTCTTCTACCCCTCTTCTAACCCTCTACCCCTCTTCTACCCTTCTACCCCTCTTCTACCCCTCTACCCCTCTTCTACCCCTCTTCTACCCCTCTTCTACCCCTCTACCCCTCTTCTACCCCTCTTCTACCCCTCTACCCCTCTTCTCCCCCTCTACCCCTCTTCTACCCCTCTACCCCTCTTCTACCCCTCTACCCCTCTTCTATCCCTCTTCTACCCTGCGGTGGACTAAGTGGCAGCCGGAGCCTGATAGCACTGCTTGTCCTTTAAGAAAAAAAAAAAGCATTGGCATAGCCAATAGGTCTCGCCTTTGGGAGCTTATAAGTGTTTAGTTATGCAGCACAATATCCTTGATACAACAACATCAACTGTTGCATGGCTAAGCACTTATAAGGTCCCAAAAGCGAGACCTATTGGCTATGCCAATGCTTGTTTTATTTACCCATCCGTCCCGCATGGGTAAGTAAAAAGATAAAAAGATCCTGCCCTTTTGTAAGCGTGCACATGCATGTTGACTCGCAATGATCAAATAGTCATTCTTCTTAGAAGAATCTCTGCTATAATACAAAAATAGACAACAACAATGGGAACAACAATGGGATTTTTTTGACAATGAAAAGACACCTTCCCAAAATGACTAACACCTCCATTGTTTGCAAGTGTCACCTCAGGAGGGCAGGGGGTAGTTGCCAGTGTCACTCATAAATCTCTAGCCAAAGCACGCTCCCCATCCCCTCTGAGGTTGCTTCGTTAAACATAGAAAGTGGCCAACACTTGGTGAATGCTGACCAAGGGTGCTTATCATTTGGGAGCAGCTCAAAGATTTAAAAAGAAATGCATGAGGATGAGTAGGCCTTTTTAGATCTGACCTCCAAATTATTTGGGCAAGGGGAAAATATTGATGGTACATTTAACTAGGAACTGTATGTAAATCTAAACAAGCATTGGCATAGCCAATAGATCTCGTTTTTGGGACCTTATAAGTATTTAGTTATGCAGCACAATATCCTTGGCGCAACAACATCAACTGTTGCATGGCTAAACACTTATAAGGTCCCAAATGGCGAGACCTATTGGCTATGCCAATGCATCTGAAGGCTGACTTATTGTAGAAATTAAACAAAATACGGCAAAGAACTGTAAAAGGGCTTGAAAAGGTATCACAACAAGGGGAAGGTAAACTGAAAGCACCTGTCACATCCTTGTGCTACTTGTAATTGTACAATTAAAAAAACAAACTTGGAAAAATACACTGCAGAGACGGTGTACTGATATTCCCTTATGGTATGGATCTTGGTTATATTTTACTACACGTGATGTGATATATTTAAAAAGGAGTAAAAGGGAAATGTGCAAGTAAAGCACGGATTTTATTTAAATTTGCTGTTGTCTTGAGAAGGAGTTAAGTCGGGCGCCCGGAAAGGGCAGGGTGCCTCAATTGCTCTTCTGTGCACACAGCCAAAAAGAACACCGTGAAGGCATGTTCACAACAGAGTAAGAACAGTTGTGGTCACAGATTATCGCAGGCTGTTACCTATAGGTGCTCCACTTCCTGGGTCAACAGTTCGACAGAATGCCCCAAAATTATATGCAAGGCAAGAGAAACGTAAGAAGCACTTTACAAAGCAATCACAATATACATTTATACAACGAACAGGGTAATTAGTATAAAGGAATATCAAATTAATTTGGGTGGTGTTATTTGTATTGAAAAAGGATAGTAGAGGGATAGAAGACGGAAGGGTTTGCCTTTACATATTGCTTGCTACCCCTGATGAGGTTTTGAAGCGCTTTTCGGCGGGTAGCAATCTACCTGTTTCACTTTGTACCAAATCAACTAATAAATGGTATCTGTAGAGGTCTTCTTTTTACCACAAATGTTAGTGCTTAGTTTTAAACTTGCCAATCACAGCTCTTTCAGTCTGAGGATGGGACTTAGTAGCACTGTAATGCAGGTGGGACTATTCCTCATCGCGCAAACTAGCATTAAGTTCTGCGGCTATGTGGTTATGCATTCATACATCTGAGGTGATCAAATTAATCAAATGAGCTCATGACTTAAATTAGTCAATTTTCATCCGATTCCTTTAACTTGCCGTTTATTTTTAATTACAGGCGTATGTTATACTTTTTACGTATTTACCTAAAAGGCGAAAGACAAAACAATTTCAGAATGGTTTTTTTAGCCACGACTCTGGCCCCACTCTATCGAACTCAGGATCACAGTTCCATAATTTTCTTATGCACTTTAACCGGTGGCTGGGTTATCACAATTCAGAACCCACATAGCAGTTTCTAGGTGGGTGTACTTTGGAGCTCCATCCCTTACACTCCACCACCTCTACAGAAATCTGTAGATTCCTGGGTCTGTGTGAGCAGTTCTAGTATTTTTCTTCGCATGCTAACACTTGTAGTTCCCAAAAAAAGCACAAACAACGCAATTGATGCCAGAACGCAGATTTAAAAAAATGATATAAAACTGGACCGAATAAACTACTCATGCATGGGCCTGCAGGAAGCATGAAAGTAAGATCTCCGCTGTCTTTGGTATCAAGGTTAGGCTGCAATCACTACTAAATTTAGCTTCGTCAATTTCAATATAATGCCATTTTGCAATGATTGTCAGCGTGGCAGGTGACGCGGCGCTCCAACATTACAACTAATGCAGCACTTTTGATCGGTGGGGTACAGCACTAGACAGAGATGGTGGGGAAAAGCTCCTAGGCACATAGGTGTAAGGAAGCATGGGTTTTCCTTCCAACCTCCAGTCCGCGGTGCGTTATCCCATTTAAGGGCATGTGATGTGTATAATTGGGACAGCATTAGCGAGCAATCGACATAAAGAAGGGACTTGTAACGCCTCACCATCTTGGATAGGAGCTTGTACAATAATCTATACACTGTACAGTCAGACCTACAAGAAACACTTAACTTAGTTATTTTACAGTTAAAATAAAAATAATAACACATTCCTAAAGTTTCTGAGAAACGAGAACCGTACCTAAACTTGATAATAGTGATTCAGAACGCATGGTAAGGCTGGCGCTGCTGCTCCTAGGGCTCGGGCTGCACTGGTTGCTATGCCTGGGCAGTAGTAACGGGGCGGGGTGGGGTGTGGTTGGGGTCTCGGCATCGGCTGTCCTGCGTATTTATTCTTAGCCCAAGCAATGCTGCGTGTGTGTGTTTGGAAAAAATAATGCCGTCAGCGCTGCACATTTGTTTTTGAGCAAGGACAATGAAAGCAACCAGTTTGTTTCTCTTTAAAAAAACGCGTGGTTGAAAACATCGGCTGCACCCATAGCTGAACTTAGCTTCTAGTCACAGATCGCTGAAGGTTGCGCTTTTAAGCATTCCAACACCTGCGGAGGTCACGGGAGGGGCTTGGAAGAAGATCGGTGCTACAATGAATGTGGGACAAATATCAAGACGAAACCAGGGGAGCCCGAGAGCGGAGGAGGAGAGCGAGCAGGCCAGCAAACAGCAGAGGAAGCACGGTCGCAGTGAATCCGGCCGTGCTGTCTGGAGAGCTGTTCATACCTCCCGAGCAGAAAGTGAAACAAGCTGAAATATTATAATGTTTCAGGGGCTAAGATCGGGCGCAGCACACTCTCCATGCCGGATATAAAACAAGGCGCCTGCCGCCTTTATAAAAGTTAAAGCGCTGCATAGCGCGCTGGGAAAATTTTAATTAAATGAATTGTGGTGAGTTTGGAAAAGCATTGGAGATAGGAGGGGGTTGGACAAGGCAGCGTCCCCCACACAGCTGAGGCAGAGCAGAGAAAGGAAGCAATAGACAGACTGAATGCTATGCGTGGAAGCTTCTGCTTTATGGAAGGAGTCCTCAAAGGAACAGTAAACAAGCACGAGTGCTTGAAAAGTGCAGACGCGCGCGCGGCCATGCTAATTGGAAACAGATGGCCCCTGCGCGCCGCTGCTCGCTCCCGCAAGGTGGATGCCGCCACAAGCACGAGTGCTTGAAAAGTGCAGACCGATTCCAAAAGGACATCTCCTAGATCAGCGCATGCGCGCTGCGCTAGGCTCGACCTAAAAAGCAGGTTAGGGTAAGAGAAGAGCGTGGTTAAAGCGCTTGAGATGCAAAAATCTGTACTGAAATGAGAAGGCTGAACTTGCTATCGTTTTCAATTTATTAATAACAACATTTGAGGGCTTGTAGTTAAAATATTTATCCTCCTTTTGAAGAAAATTTAATTCTGGTCTGCGATAGCTGGGCCAAATGTCTGTCCTCTACAGTACCATCTTAAGGAGTTTGAAGCCCCACAAAAGACATATTTTGTGGGCTTCTTGTTCGAACATCTTTGAATCTGTTACTTATTTTCAGCTAACTCCAGTTTTCGTGATGAAATGTAGTACTGAATTATATCTATGTTAAATATTAAGAAACTTGGGCACACAAAAGAGACAAAATCTTGAGCTGCCAGGTGTCCACTAGCCAAAGAGTGTACCAAAAGAATGCTTGAACAAGCATCACTAAAGTCTTTTTTATGCTTGGATCTAGATTTTGTTTGTCATGGAGCAACAATATTTTATGTGGAATTAAATCCTGTTCACTGCAATTTTTACTGCAACAGGGAAAATCAAACCACTGCTCTGAGAATGTTCACCATTCCATTTGGGGAAATCTGACAATCTTCTCCTTAATTCCCTTTCCCTGCTTTTT
Organism: Calotriton arnoldi; assembly: GCA_963921515.1. Taxonomy (NCBI): domain Eukaryota; kingdom Metazoa; phylum Chordata; class Amphibia; order Caudata; family Salamandridae; genus Calotriton; species Calotriton arnoldi. Next base: position 6,382,200 of record CAWUFW010000081.1, on the reverse strand, counting down.
ACCTCCTCTCCTTTTTGTGTGTGGCTACAGAGAGATCTCCGGGTCTCCCGAGTAAGAAAAATGGGAGGGAGCAGGAAACAAGAAAAGGACAGAGAGGTGAACTGGTAAAGGGCAAGAGAGGTGAAGTAGATATGTGACAGCGAGACAGATAAGGTAGTAAGAGACGTACAGTAAAGAGAGAAAGGTAGGTAACAGGAAAGAAAGATGTGGAGAGCTAGAAAGAGTAAGGGGTACTTAGCAACATACAGGCACAAAGACGGGTAAGATTTTAGAATGAGGTCGAGAGGCAAAAAGAGTTAGAGATAGGAAGTAGGAAATTCAGTAGGAGGAAGATGGATGGGGTACACCAAGAGGTCAGGTAGAGTGAAAGATAAAAGAATGAGAGTGAGGTGACTTAGAGAGAGGAAGAGAGAAACAGTGAGATGAGTAGAGAGAGGGTGAAGAATAGAAAGAGAGATGAAGTGTGGAGTGGAAAGGCACAGTAGAAAGAGGGGCTGAGGCAGAGAAATAAGGTTGAGGGGTGTATAAAGAGAAAGAGGTAGAGATGGTAGAGAGAGGAGGTGATAGTGAAGAAAAAAAGGGGTACAAGTATAGAAAAAGATGTGGTGAAAAGGAGTAATGTAGTGAGAGAGGTGCGATAGAGGGGACAGAAGTACAAACAAAGGAGAGATAGGTGAGGTGGAGAGGTGAGGTGAGGTAGCAAATGAAACTTTAAGGTAGATTGAGAGATTAAATAGGGGGCTAGAGGGAGAAGGAGAGGGAGAGGTGAGAGAGATGGGGTAATGAGAGAGATGAGAAGCAGAGAGAGAATTGAGATAGGGAGAGGTGGGAGGTAGGGAGTGGTGAGGTAGAGAGCAAGGGATGATAGAGGTAAAGGAAAATGACGAATGGAGAGCTGGAGAGTGAGAGGTTAAGTAAAGAGAGAAGAAGCTATGAGGAGAAGTACGTGGACAAGAGATGCACAGTGGTGAGTGAGATTAGAACGGAGCAGTGAAGTGCAGAGGGAGGGGTAAGATAAAGAGAGCTGAGGTATGGAGAGAGGGGGGCAGAGAAGTAGAGGCAGGCACAGGGAGTGGTAGAGGGACTTGTGAGGTCTCAAGAGAGATGGGTAAAAACATGTGGTAAAGAGAAAGTTGTATTGAAAGAGTGGAGAGATAGGAGGAGGTGAGGTAGAGAGAGAAGATATAGATAGAGGGGTTAGGTAAATAGGGATGTGGAGATAGGGAGAGACAAAAGGAGAGAGGAATGCGATAGAGATATAGTAGGCTTGAGTAAGGAGTGAGGCGTGAGAAAGAAACAGAGGTGAGGTAGAGTGTGATAGGATGAGGTGATATGGAGATATCTGGAGAGAGAGGGGTAAATAGAGAAGTGAGATAAAGAAAAGGGCAAGGATTTAGTGAGTTGTGAGCTAGTTTGAGATAGAATTTAACAAGATAGAGAAGGAAAGAGAGAGCGAGAGAGAGATGAAGAAATGAGGTAGAGAAAGGTGGGGAAAAAGGAGGAGAGAAGTTGGGAGAGAGACAAAGTAGACTCTGGAAGGTAAAAGTAAGTTATAATGAGATAGAAAAATATGCAGATGGAGAAGTAGAAAAGGGGGTGAGTAGTAATAATAGGAAAGAAAGAAAGGTAGCTAGGTAGTGAGTGGTGAGGTAGGGGTAGATAGAGAGACAGAGATAGAGAGAGAGATTGAAACAGATAAAGAGAAATAGGAAGTGAGAAAGAGTTTTCTGACTGTCGCAATCACTTTACCAAGGGACCACTGGAAAGGTGGAGGCAGGGACATTTGCCCACTTTGCCTATGCTTTAAAACATTTCTGCGATGCAAGCATTCTCCCAAGGTTGGATTTACCTAATTTTGCCTGCAGATAAATAGTTGCATTTTTATGTCCTGGCTTGACAGCACAGCTGTAGCCAGACAATATTATGAGCGTCACTAGAGAGGGGCTTTGGCTTCGTCCACATGTTGGGAGCCATGAGTACATGTTTTGATGGAGCAGAGCTTGTGTGCTTCCACAAAAGAAAGTGCTTGCCATCCACCAGCTGGCTGAGACTGGACTTTCAGGGGCACACACATGACATTGTAATGCTGTAAAAGTGTTTTAGATAACTAGATAATTTATGGTGTTTGTCTTTCTCTGGCAGCACCACAGATGGGAGGAGGACAATCATTAATCTACATGGAGTTTTAGGTCTAGCTGGACAGTGCAACAGTCATCTGACCTTTTAACCTACACCAATATTATTATCCAGTTCTTTGCTTCCTCACAACATATTCCTTCCCATGCTATTTAGTTGTAATGCTTCACATTACCATACAACATTCCTCGAAAGCCAGACCTTTTGGCATTGGATATGTTTGTTTTATTAAACCTTATGCTGTGGAATATTAGGAGTAGTACTAACGAAATAATTGCAAAGTGATTGCCGCTTGTTATGAATACCTGGCAGTGCATTCTGGGATACGTACTCCATTGAACCAAGCGGAGTGTCCCTTTAGGTCACAACTAAGGGAGCATTCATGCAGAAGTCATAGCGTGGTTTTGGAAGAGATCTGATAGTGGCTTTCACTCTGTTACTGGTCCCTGCACACCACCTTCCAGAGGAAGGGAGACAGAATAGTAATACATTTGTTTATTCTAAAGTCTTATGCCCTGGGTATAGAAGGATCGCCATCAGCGCATTAGTCTCTTGAAGCAGCGTTGCACGACTAAATTTGTCGAGGCAGACCAGAGGTCCATGGGTGGCACATAGTGATACACATGCGATTGAACCAGATAAATTGCCTTTATCTCTGTGGAGCAAAACAAAAATAACCACATCAAATTGTTTCTGATCAAACTCGAAACCGCTTTTAATCCTGCATTTTTGTCATTATGGGTGCACAGTTGGATGCTGTCAGTTTACAGCTATTACGAAAACTATGTGATTGGGATTAAACATCAAGCTTCATACAAACACATTTTATTACAGGGAGTAAAGAAGAACCCATTGCACAATCGAGTGTAATGTCAGGAAAAGGATTTACTTTTGCAAATGACGCTTGCTGAGTCACGGGATCGGGAAATCAGGATTAGTGGAAAATTAAGCTTCATCGTTTTACAAATATAAAGAAAGGAAAAAATTAAACCATGGAGTGTATAATCCCAAGAGTCTTCTCCTTTGTGTTTTACGTCCAAGTTCTCAAGTCTTTAGTCACGTACTTCAAATCATCAAAATGCCCTTTGACCCGCCCCCTGTGACATCACAGTTTTACACTGTTGCCCCTTCTTTTAAACCCTCAACAGCCTCCTATTTCCAGATGAGGAATAAGGAAGGGCAAGGAGTGGGAAAAAGAGCACCTGACTTACTTTCTGTTCCTGCTGCTGCCTTCATGACCTCTAAGAACGTGGAAAGGAGAAGCTGGGGTAGTAGCCGATACCCTGGCTTACACTGAACTTACATCTAGAACAATAGTATCCTCCATGCTTATGTATTTTCCATCTCATGGACTTTATTTGTATGCATTTTGAATGGGTCAACAAAGACCGAAATGGCAAAACTGACACGTCTGCAATGTGTTTCTTGTTACTTCAGGACAGCGTTCAGTCACTGAGAAAGACAAGCTGTATTTCAGTTATTATCGGTCTATATTTTTCTGGCGTTGGTGGATTAAAAAATTGAGTCTTAAAGGCCGAACACAAGCTTGATTTAAGATGGAACAAGGTAGCAAAGTGGGCAGCATACGACATTAAAGAAAAGCACAAGAAGGAAAACCACCAAATGCTACCATGTATTTTTTCTGTTACTACAAAACTGTCAAAGTTCACTAGGGGAAACACAAAGTAACATTTCTTCTGCTGAACTACACCAGAGATGGGGCAAATTGTACCAAAATCAACAAAACAGAAAAAAAACGGGAAGGGAACTGTTAAAATGGCATTCAACTTTAAGAAACAAATGTCATAAGTATAGTACATTTCAGGCCACGCCCCTCTCCATTAAGCATAATATGGGATGGATCACCCAACCCATGTTTTAAATATGTCAACCTAGCTGGAAAATATCTATGTAAACCATAGCAATCTGTTTTCATTTGTAACCCTACTAGAGAAGGGAGTATGCAAATCGTTGTGGTTTTAACTCAACTAAAACAAAGCAGGCTTCATCCACAGACACTGGGTGGAAATGGACTTGTGTGGGTGTCAAGGGAATGGTTTGAATACCAAGGTTTCGTAACTGAGATATCATTGGGTTTTACATTCGCCTCCATGGTATCTCGCTGTGTTTTAATTTTATGCTTAAAATGAGACGGGCTTTGATCATACAACTCTACCCTAGGTCGAGTGGAAAGAGAAGTGCTGGAAGGGCTATTAATATAAGATGCTCCTTTGATGTGTTTTGGCAATAGTCATTTAATGACTCCACTAAGAGGAATCTAGTCTGAAAAAGGTCTTTGATAGGTGCTGATAGGCATCTTATAGTGGTTTATCATCTTCTCTTCCCAGTAGGTTTGCATCTGCCTATTATTTATTCCAGAAACTATTACTGAGGACACATAACCAGGGGTGTTGTGGTTCTTAACTCTAGCCAGAGATTCTGGAGCTAAGGTTTTATGAGCAACTGCAAGAAAGTGAAGTAATCTTAGCTGCGAATCCTTGCTTGTTAGTTGGAGATCAGGCAGTGAGTTCATCGCCTTCAACCTTACGTTAGGGGCATTCTTGATCATTTTTGCGTTGTTACTTTTCGGCTGACGTGGGGTGCGAATACCCTTTACTAAAATCTCCCAGACACACACTTAAAAATATACTGCTCAGACTATGCAAATAATTAGATAATGGCCTTTTCTGTCTAGATTCCTTTGAGAATGTGGCTGTAGTTTTTTTGTGTGTTCCTGTACAACTTGCCTGCAACTTATCTAATGCGTCAGTGGTGAATTAAGCCTCCTTAACTCTAGCTCTAAATTAGGATACCTGTTAGAATTCACATAGTGATCTTTAAAGAACACTCCCATAAAGTTTTCTTTTGTCTCACACACATCACCCTTCCTTGCACTCAACCTCTCACATACTTCTAGTGGCTATTTGTGTTTGCTGCTAAGACCACAGTCAGGAAAAATATACTTTTTAAAAACCTCGGAACTTAAGTCTAGAATGTGATTCCTGGATCTCCAACAAATTAGATGTGACAGCACCATCTAAAAGAATACCACACCAGACCCCCGGCCCTCTGGCACGCTCTCGAGTTTGCACGAGGAAAGTGGAAGAGTAAAATGCTGAATGTATATGAGGGTCAGAGTAGAAAAGTGAAAACAAACACTACTCTACTGCAACACTCCACTTTTTTTTTATAAAGAATGATCACCTTGGCTCAGAGCATCTCTAAAGAAATGTCTCAGTACTGGATTCCCTCATCAGTCCAATCTGTAACATGAACTTGATTACTCATTCCCAAGGTGTTTGTGATTTGCTGGCTGAATGTTTTCATGATAAAATCAATATGATTTGTTCCTTTTTGTCACTAAGCAACTCCTTGGCAACCAATTTGAACGCGGTCTCTGAGTCTAGGCTAGAGGATTATGAGACTGCGACACTGACTCATTCTGGCTTGCTTATTCCAGACATTATGAAGTCTTTGTTATGATCTATAAAGTATGCTTTTCCTCTTGAAGCATGTCTGAGTCAAGTTCTCTACCTAGCACTTGATAACTTTAGTCCGATTACAATATCCTTATGTAATGATTCGCTGTCATCAGCGCAAGTGTCTTCTAAATCAAAGCAAGCGATCGTTACTCCTGTTTTGAAAAAGCCAACTGCAGGCTCCAGGACTCTCAGCAACTATAGACCAACACTATCACTACAAAAAAATGTAATAGCACACAAAAGTTCAACATTCTACTTTCCTAGCTGGGAAAGCGCCTTTGGAACTGGCACAACCAGGTTTCAGATCCCTTCACAGTACTGAGACAGCTTTGGTGTCTAATCTGGAGGATAATCGATGGATGCTTGACAAAAGCCGTAGAGCAGCTCCTATCTTCCTCGATCTCTATGCTATCTTAGATAATATTTCACAGGATACTCTTAGTATCAAGTTTCACGATATTGGAATCTGAGGTATTTCTTTGGACTGACTTGTCTCTTAGTCATAGACAATAGCCTTTCTGCTTTGAAACCACTAAAACAGGGGGTGCCACATTGTTTAACATCTATCAGCCCTTTCTTGTTCACTTGAATAGATCTTTTGGCTTCTTGTACACAACATCGCCATTCGATTGGAGGACACCATAGGAAGCACTAGAGCAAAGCCTAAGTATCTATCAGCAGTTGCCTTGTGTATGGATGATTAATGTTTTAAAACTTAATATTGACAGAACTGAAATCCTCATATTTGAGACGCACACAAGGCATGGCAAACTGATTGGTGACCCATGCAATTAAGCTCACTGCTAGCCCCTATGTTCTCAGTTAAGAATATAGGGTTGGCAGTTGACTATACTTTAACCTTGAAGACACAAATTAATAACATAACATGAAGGCCATAGGGTTTACATATATGATACAGCACACACTCATGCAATAATATCACACTATCATTTCATGTTCCATTTGATGTGAGTGGGGTTGGTTGATGCTCTTGTTTGTTGCCACATGATACAGAAGTTCTATCTTTCAGAACAGTGGCTCTAATAAATTGATTCAAACCTTTTCCAGGTTAAGGTTCGTCCTCTAAAAATGCTGTCTGTTTTTTCACATTGGCATAGAATACATCATTGAAGCTCCCTGCTCTCTGCCACCATAGCATAAGCAAGATCTTGGGAAACATAACACTTCTATGGAGATTAAACCACATGGTCCAGTAGTGCAGGTTGCTTGGAGTTAAATAAGACTACCCATTTAAATTACTTGCCCTTGATTTGATTGAGGCAGTCTGATAGGGTAGACAATTCATTTATGTAGCAGAATATTTAAAAAAATGAAAAGTATTGTATGGATGATGTGGTAGGGCGTGTCAGAAATACAATCTAACTTAAATCACCAGCCTTATACATTGTAATAGGGTAAAATGTCTCTGATGGAATTGCACTGTGCTGCACTACACCTGAATTCTCTGAATTTCCCTGAAAAGTGGGTTTCTTGACTAGGAGCTTCCCTGTCATAATAAGTGCCCAGCGCTCAATTCTTTGTGCCAGACTAGCATGGAAGCGTGATACTTTGAACCACCTGGCATTGTGCACATTCAAAAGCAGGAGAGGCTTGTGCTTGGCATGGAGTGAGGGAACCACTTGGAAAACTCTTCAGTTCTCATGATGTGCTATGCAAGATGACAGAATTCAGTCAAGGAAACTACAGGGTCGATTCCGATTCGGGCCGGAAAAAGCACCGACCGACTCGGAGCCGGAAATTATACCGACCGACACGTACCTGTGGCGCCCGACACGCCAAGTACGATGCAAAGCGTGCAAAATCCGACCGACACGTACAGAACCCAAGCCGAACGACCGAGCCGCACGGAAAACAGCAATCCGGCTGGAAAAACACGCGAATCGAACCGACCGACACGCACCCGGAACAAATCCAACCGAAACGTACACGCGAACTCCAAACCGCAAAGTACGATGCAAGGCGCGAAAACCACGACCGAGTCGGACGGAGGACAAGCCGCACGACCGACACGCATACAAAACCGAGCCGAAGCAACACAAAACACCGCGACCGACGCGTGCGCAGCATAGAAAACTGCACAAACACAGCGTGAACGAAACGGAGAACACCGTACGAGACAAATGCAGGGTCCGACTCGGTCACAACAACGTTTCCAACATGCACAGACAGTACAAAGGAAAAATCACACAAAAAAAGGCCAAACAAGCAATTACAAAGCCAATAATTACTGGGGGGTGGGGACAGAGAACAAAGACACACCCACAACTCCACCCATATAAAGGACACAAATCACAACCATGATCCTTTGCAAATGCCATTCCACTGCCAGCACCCAAGAGACAGCAACCACACACCCACAGCTCATCCCTCACACAAGCCACACACCATCAGCACACCAACAAATACCTACCTCACATACACCCAGCAAAACACACACTCACACACCCTCACCTGAACACCAACACACACATCACTCACCATCACCACCCATCACCATGCCCCCCAAGAAGAATCACAAGTTCCTAGATTGTGAATTGGAAGTCGTGGTAGACGAGATCCTATGGGTAGAGCCACAGCTGTTTGGCGCACTGGTCCAACAGACCCCCATCTCCCAGAAAACAAAGATGTGGGAGAGGATCATCAACAGGGTGAACGCACAACCACCATGTCTGCGCACAAAGACCGACATCCAGAACAGGTGGTATGACGTGCGCAGGAGGGTCCGGGAGCTGCTCAAGAAAGACTACCTCCTGAGCCAATACACCGGCAGTGGCCTTCCTGCCAAGCCAGTATACCTCAGGCCCTGGGAGGAGAAGGTGCGGGCCATCCTTCCGCCAGTGAGCGTATATGGACTAGAGAACATCCCAGAGCCTGGTGAGTACACAACAAATGTACACAATATTCTGCCACAAAACACACACACATCACTGTCAAGGGGAGAGTCAAACCATGCACTCATAGCAATTACACAGCAACCAGAACAGAATCATCCCAAAATGTGTATGTCAGTCAGATAAACACAACACATGCCATCAAAAAAGTTGCATCCAACCGTGCCATCACATGTACAAACACAACTACAACTACAGCTAGGCAGTGGCACAAATAGAACTAACAAACACATCCAGACATGTAGCCACCACAACAACACCAACACACAGTGAAGACCACTGAAAGGAAGGAATTCTGTGTATGCTGGCCAAGTCAGTGTAGCCAATAGCATCATGGGAGTCGCAGTCACACATATTGCCCCCCACAACTGTCCCATCAACACCACCATGAACCATGCGCACATCACAGGGAGTGGAGAAGGACTCACAAGATGGCTGACACTGGCAACTGCTGTGGGGAGCACAAGGCCCTGCTGGGAACTGTGCACCAACAAACAGCAGGACACCACTGACTGACATCCTGAGAGACAACTTCCACTCCCTGCAATGCAAGCACGTTCCATGGTGGGATATCTGGCTGGCTGGGTGGGAAGGAGGACTTGCAGCACTGACCATAGTCACAAGCACCTCCCCTCACACACCCCCTCAACACAAACTCCACAGAACCCACCTGGTAGAATGCAATGCCTCCCATCCTAACTCAAGATCCCACAAAGAACCACCACCCTGGGTTATGTTGTGTGAAGCACAGGGACACTCTTGGGACTTTTAGCCAAACAACTGCCAGGACAACACTCCCAGCCATACTGTCAGCACAGCCAGCTCACCCCACAGGGAAGCAGAGTCAAAAGGAAGGAAGCATGGGCATGCTGGGAAGGGGGGTGGAGGCAATAGCATGATGGGAGTCGTAGTCACAGCTCTACATCCCCCACCACATGGCCCAGCAAGCTCACACTCACGCATGCACATCCCACAGAGAGTGGAAAGGCCCATCAAAGATGTCTGACACTGTTGCTGTGTCGTGGGGAGCACAAGGGCATGCTGGGAACTGCACACCAACCAACAGCAGGACATCACTGTCAGCCATCTTGCCATTGCTCTCACACCCACACATGCTGAACTCCCCACAAAAGCAAGTAAGTATGGGAATGCTGGCAAGTGGGGTGGAGGCAATAGCATGATGGGAGTGGCAGTCACAGATATTGGTCACCCTCACAACTGGCCCATCAACACCACCCTGAACCATGCTCACATCACAGGGAGTGGAGAAGGACTCACAAGATGGCTGACACTGGCTACTGCTGTGGGGAGCACAAGGGCATGCTGGGAACTGCACACCAACCAACAGCAGGACACCACTGTCAGCCATCTTGCCATTGCTCTCACACCCACACATCCTGAACTCCCCACAAAAGCAAGTAAGTATGGGAATGCTGTCAAGTGGGGTGGAGGCAATAGCATGATGGGAGTGGCAGTCACAGATATTGGTCACCCTCACAACTGGCCCATCAACACCACCCTGAACCATGCTCACATCACAGGGAGTGGAGAAGGACTCACAAGATGGCTGACACTGGCTACTGCTGTGGGGAGCACAAGGCCCTGCTTGGAACTGTGCACCAACAAACAGCAGGACACCACTGACTGACATCCTGAGAGACAACTTCCACTCCCTGCAATGCAAGCACAGTCCATGGTGGGATAACTGACTGGCTGGGTGGGTGGGAAGGAGGGCCGGCTGTCAACCAAATACAACCAATGCAGACCATGTGCACACCCCAACAAATACATAGAAATGCCCAAATAATGCAGGACAATGTGCCACACCAAAATCAACCCCTGACTGTGACGACTTAGGACAATGCAATGTACAGGCCCGCACCCAGAGGCACAGTCACAACTGTCAGGTGTGTCAACCATTGATGCCTGCAGAAACATAACATACATTGTGTGTGTCTCCCAAAAACAGGTGATGATGGGGACACAGCAGCAGACGCTGAGGAGTCCCAGTCCCAGGCTCAAGAGGATGCTGAGCTCACTGGTGTCGTAAGGCCTCTGCCCTCCTCGGACGAAGAAGACCAACCTGGCACATCCGGTGCAAGTCTACATGCAGCACCAGCAGGACCACCAGCTGCAGCACCAGCAGGACCACCAGCTGCACCCCCTGCACCCACCCCTCCAACGACTGTCACCACAAATACCATCCCTGCCGACATGGACAGAACAAGGAGCAACACCAGCACAGGGACCCTGGACCAACCTGGGGCCATGGACACCACCACCAACCCCCAAGGTGGACCAGGGTCATCTGTGCGTGCCACTGCACGCACTGCACATGTCAGCAGGGGTGGTGGGAGGGGTGGGAGACAGAGGTCGCTGCTTGCAGAGGTTGCTGGTGTTCATGATGACCCACAACGGGTACGCATAGCTGATGCGTACCAGTCCAGCACCGGAGACCTCAGCCAGGTAGTGGGGCTCCTCAGAGACATGAAACAGCAGCAGGCTGCCCATCATGCCCGCTTGGACTCTCACATGTCCCACGTGGAGTCACACATGTCCCGCGTGGACTCACACATGTCCCGCGTGGAGTCCAAGTGGGATGCACTGCATGAGATGACGGCGGTGCACAGGGACATTTTACAATGCCTCCGCCAGATGAACAGCAACCAGTCCACACCTCCCTGTGTGCCAACAACATCTGGTGCTGCCCAAACTGCAACTGCCACAGGGAGGGAGGATGACTCTGGCGGAGAGTCCCATGCACCGCAGCAGCCTGTACTTGAGGGGCCCCCCCCCAAGAAGAGGGGTCGTCCGAAGAGGGGTAAGTGAGAGGCCGATGGCCAAGCGCAACTCCCAGGAAGCCTGAACCTGTTCTGGATGTTCACCTTTGTGCACAGACTGTTCACCCTGTTGACGGCAACACTACTCCCACACATTGCATGGGGAGTACAAGTTGGACCAATGTCTCAGACAACTGTGGCCCCGATACTGGGGATTTTGTCTACCAGGACTTTCAATTCACCTAGGAACTTCTGATTGCAAGATTTATGTACAGCACTACCCATCCTATGCACTATTCACACAAATGTATCACAATAAACACACTAATACACCATACTTGCCTCTGTTGTGATTCCAACGTGGGTGCTGTTATGGGGATGATGAACTGCAAAATTACACTGTGTATGCGAACTGCAACAGCAAGTACAACACAGGCATGTGAGTAAAGGCAACGTGACACATATGAGTGAGACACACCACCAGGGCTACACAACACATACACACCTAGGCCATCTGACTCATTGCCTACACTGATGTTGCCAGGGAAGACGGTGCAATGCACAGACACCACACCCATTCCCAGTTGTAGTCAAGTAGCCCACAGGTGCAGTAAGCAAATGGCAGTCAAATGTGTGACCACAGACAACGCACATCACAAAGTGAAGCACAGGTTTATTACACAGTTGCAACATGTCGTAACCACTACAGATGCAAGGTAATCCCACCTGGCAGCGGGCACACAGTCAACAACTGTAGACAGAAGGAAGTCCATGGGTGTGGCGCACATAACCTGTAGGGACACAACAGCTACCACCCTGGAAGTGCAATCACGTAGTCGGTGGACACAGTTGACCAAACGAATCTGAAAGTGCCCTGTGAAGGACAGAAATGACACACAGTCAAAAGCAATGGAGAACAGGACAGAACAGCAAAACTCATGCACAATACATGTTACAAGATACCCACCCAGAACCAAGTTAGCATGTCAACACTGTTGGGGAGTACAGCCCATCTGTAAGCACACATCGCAACACACATCCAGTCAAGTAGCCCATGGACACACTCCAACAGCACCAGAGCACCACCTACACATATCATGCCAACTCACATCATTGACATGACACCTCAGGATACTCACATTCAGCTAAAGAAGTTGGTGATGAGCTGTGTGCGGACATCACCATCATCATCATCATCATCGTCACTGGCATCGTGGTCCAGGCCAGGATCCTCCACAGGTGGCGGATGTTGGTCATTGTCATCCTGGATGAGAGGCAACTCCCTCCGCACTACCAGGTTGTGGAGCATGCAGCAGACGATGATAATCTTGCACACTTTCGCAGGGGCATATGGGAGGGACCCGCCGGTCTTGTCCAGGCAGCGGAAGCGGCTCTTCAGGAGACCAAATGTCCGCTCAATCACTCTCCTGGTCCGACCATGTGCCTCATTGTAGCGCATCTGGGCTGGTGTCACAGGGTTCCTGAGGGGTGTCAGCAACCACGGCATGTTGGGGTATCCCGAGTCACCTACGGACAGACAAGTGCACATTAGCTGACTTGGAAAAGTGGGCGGAATACTACAGATCAGATCACACACAATGGCACAAAGTCAGTACACACCGACAAGCCAGGCACGCTGGTTCTGCATCTGTGCCATCATCCTGGGGATGCGACTACTCCTCATCACAAAGGCATCGTGTGCTGAACCAGGGAAACGGGCACACACGTGTGTGATGGTCATATCTGCAAGACACACCACCAGTGCATTGACCGAGTGGTAGTGCTTGCGGTTCCTGTAGGCCTGCTCCTGGGCCTGTGGTGGTACCAAAGCCACATGTGTCCCATCAATGGAGCCAATGAATGCAGCATCCTCCCCACAGCATAAAAGTCACTCTTCACGTCAGTGAGTCGTCGCAGTCTAGGGAAATAGATGTACCGGTTCAGGAATAGCAACATTGCCGCCAAAACATCGCGGAGCACACGGCTCAACATGGTCTGTGACATCCCACCAGCAGTCGCCACAGTATGTTGGAAGGTACCGGTGGCAAAGAAGTGTAGGGCTGCCATCACCTTCACCTTCGGGGTCAGCGCTGTAGGATACGGCCGGCCAGGCTGCAAATGTGGGGCCAACTGCACTGCCAAATCCTCAATCAGCTGCCTGGTGAAGCGGTACCGTCGGATGCTGTCCCGTTCCACCATCGTTGCCAGGTCTGGGAATGGTCGATGGACAGCAGGAGCCCTGCAGTGCAGAGGAGAAGTAAGCAAGATTGTCATTCAGCCCACATATGCGGCATTGAACACACTCAATATCCCAACATACATCATTATGAGGCACAACTACATGAAGTGTGCAGTTCCGTAAGGACATGTATGGTACATACATGGCCAACATCTGTCATCACGGTCCAACAAGTGGCATCAATTAGTCCCAGGTTGGCCCATTGGATATCATGAGGCCGTGTCACAGTTCCCATCTCCTGCTGCCGTGTCACAATCACCCCCACAGTGACATGTGAGGTCAGGTGTGCCCCAGGCATCACAGCTCAACGACAGGTACATTCCCAGGGACCCTGTATTGCCACATGGACACTGGCATTACATGGAGTATCATGTATACACCGCAGCAAAACAACCATGACCCCCACAGGTAGTGGTCCCACTTGCCACGGCAGGACAGACATGGACGTCTGTGACACACACACGCACAACATCAAAGTCCATGCACACACAACGTGGATGTGGAGACTGTCTCCCATTGTGCACATGAAATCAGAGACATTGTAAACACTACATGCACACAGACTGTGGAGGACCATCACTATTGTGCCACTGGGACACCCTGGCTCAAACATACCGTCCCACATGGGACTCACGGAGTATGTGACATGACATACACATACACCACCGTGAAATGTGACCATGGCACATGCACAGATAGGAACAGTTGCACATCACAGTGGTCATGTACACGTAACACCCAGGATCCTGTCCCCATGAACACGTGCACAGCCTGGGGGTGGCTGCCCCCAGGTGACACCCACAGGACAACATGTACACCAACATACACACAATAGGAAATGCAGCCTTACATGCCTTATGATACAGTTTGGACAGGCTGTCGTGTTGTAGGTGTGCCCCTCACTCCCTGGGAGCTATCTGTGGCTGGCATATGTCCATCTGAGACAGGCATGGTGACATATGCCAGTCACTTGTACAGGGATGCGTTGAACAGCAATGGACCGATCGGTGCCCCCGGCCGGCCCATTGCATTCAATGTGTGCGGGTACGCGTTGTACCCCTGTACGCGTTGTACTGCAATGGACCGATCGGTGCCCCCGGCCGGCCCATTGCATTCAATGTGTGCGGGTACGCGTTGTACCCCTTACTGCAGCGTTGTACTGCAATGGACCGATCGGTGCCCCCGGCCGGCCCATTGCATTCAATGTGTGCGGGTACGCGTTGTACCCCTGTACGCGTTGTACTGCAATGGACCGATCGGTGCCCCGGCCGGCCCATTGCATTCAATGTGTGCGGGTAAGCGTTGTACCCCTGTACGCGTTGATCAGCAATGGACCGATCGGTGCCCCGGCCGGCCCATTGCATTCAATGTGTGCGGGTACGCGTTGTACCCCTATGCAGCGTTGTACTGCAATGGACCGATCGGTGCCCCCGGCCGGCCCATTGCATTCAATGTGTGCGGGTACGCGTTGTACCCCTGTACGCGTTGATCAGCAATGGACCGATCGGTGCCCCCGGCCGGCCCATTGCATTCAATGTGTGCGGGTACGCGTTGTACCCATGTACGCGTTGTACTGCAATGGACCGATCGGTGCCCCGGCCGGCCCATTGCATTCAATGTGTGCGGTGCAGCGTTGTACCCCTGTACGCGTTGAACAGCAATGGACCGATCGGTGCCCCCGGCCGGCCCATTGCATTCAATGTGTGCGGGTACGCGTTGTACCCCTGTACGCGTTGAACAGCAATGGACCGATCGGTGCCCCCGGCCGGCCCATTGCATTCAATGTGTGCGGGTACGCGTTGTACACCCCTGTACGCGTTGTACTGCAATGGACCGATCGGTGCCCCCGGCCGGCCCATTGCATTCAATGTGTGCGGGTACGCGTTGTACCCCTGTACGCGTTGTACAGCAATGGACCGATCGGTGCGCACCCATTGACAATGGCCTTGCCTGGCAACGGACGCGTTTTCGAATTTCGAACGAGTCGGTTGCTGGAAATTCAGTTGGTCACCCACAACAATGTTGCAAAATCATGTATGTCATGAAGTTGAAGATTTGACGGATGCTGTGGGCGTGTATTGGTGCTGCTATTCCATGGATTGGCCAGATTCAGAAGATGCAAACGACTTGGACCTATCACTTTGGACACAAGGGACAGTGTCTGCCTCTCCAGCACATATATATTGCTGGCTGTTCCCCTGAGAGCTCACTTGCCTGCACTACATGCTCCAGGACGACATCTGCCACTGCACTGCTGCTGTCTCTGCCCCTCTGGACCCTGCAATGGCACGTACTGTGGAGAGAGCCCCAGCCTTCAGCCTTGAGGAGAACCAGGCCCTGCTGGACAGCCTACTTCCACAGTACAGCAAGCTGTATGGGACACCAGGGGAGCAGGTGAGTGTTCTGTGCACTGCCTTTCTGAATGTGCATTTTGTCTGACTAGCAAGGCTGAAAGTCTGCACGCCACTGGCTAGCAGGCTCACTGAGTAGTTGTCACCCCCCATAGTGTGTAGTGAACTGGACAGGTATGGTGCAGTGACAGTGCATTTGAACAAGGTTTTACTTCCCATGCAATGATACCATGTAGTGACGTCTGGCAAACTGTCCATGGGCAGCTTTGCACTGCCTGTGTACATCATGTGCCCCTGTGATTGAGACATGTATATACAACTGTGTCATGCACGGATATGTTGCATGTGTAGTAATGGCCTTTTCACTTTGTCATCCTGACAGGTTAATGCCCATCGGAAGCAGGAGATCTGGAAGGACATCGTCCGGGCTGTCCGGTCCGTGGGGGTCTACAAGCGCCGGATCCGCAACTGCCAGAAGAGGTGGCAGGACCTTCGGGGCTGGACCCGGAGGATTGCACGGGTCCAGCTGAAGCTGTCGGCTCCTCGCAGGAGGGGCGGAACACGGACCCTGACCCCCACATGCTCCAGATCCTGGCGGTGGTGTTTCCAGACCTGGATGGGCAGCTGAAGGCCAGACAGCAGCAAGGAGGGGTGAGTCAAAGACTGCACTGTGAACTCTGTATTACATGCTTTGTGCCCTCCTCTGGCCTGGTTCAACTGCCACAGTGCAGCAGTCATGTTGTCCAGGAGCCATGTCCCTCTATTTTGCACTGCCCACTCCTCATCTGATACCCAGGTGTGGCCCTTACATTCAGGGAATTGTGTCACTTGGGACTGTGTCCTTGCAGTTTGCTTCACTAAAGGTGGGGTACAGCATCTGTTTCCCTAACTCTAATGTGGGCATCATGGGTGGGTCCATTGTTCACACAACGCCTGTGTTCGGACATGTAATCTGCGTGTTGCTTTGATATGCGGTCCACTTGCTGAGCCACCACATGTGCCTGGGGTATGTGGCACACGCCCATGCAGCGGGTGGGAACAATGTTTGGGCCCCAGGAGTGTGCAGATTACGTGTGTCACACATACATAGCCAGCTATCCACTGTCCAGGGCTCATCCCTCATTCATGTGGGGCAGGACAGTCATGCCTACTCCAGGCCATGCAATGCACTCTGTACTCCCACTCCCGTGTATCAGCTGACACATTGTGCGCAGTGATTTGACCCCTCAGGTGTCTGCCTCTGTGTCAGTGTGCTGTGGATTAGTTGCCAGGACTGCTGGGGTGTTTCTTGGTAGGGGCTCAGCATGCCACTGGAGATGTGACCATAGGAGACGATACTTGTGTGTCACATAGGTGTTTGATCAGCTGCCCGTGCAGACTGGGGTATGCGAATGTGAAGTTCAGGCAGCTGTTCCCCATTCACAGCAGATTGTGAGGGGCTCAGGTTCAGAGGGTAGTGTCACAGGTCTCCCATATGTCCAATCGGTATGACCTGGACAGATGAGGGTTAAGATGATGTGTTGTGTGGGGGATGTACATGTGCACTTGTGCAGCTCCAAGACTTGCATTCCCCATGACCTACTATTGTGACACAGTGCAAAGTGTTGTTGTCTGGCTGCCAAGTCATACATCACTGAGACAGTGATGTATGACTTAGCAGTCATGCCTCCGCCATGGCATGTGTCTACTTATTGGTGATCCTGCAGGGGAGTGACATGTGCTACATGCACACCATTGTGGCGATGGCTATCAGGACATGGGTGCATCATGGTGTCTGTCGCTGGTATGCATCACATGCATTTCCTATTTAAGACTCTGGGCGTCCCTTTCATCCGGAAACCTGTACTGACTCAGTGGCAAGAGTTGTGATGTGTGCATGTCCACATGCTACACCGTGTCCTCTGCACTGTCCAACTACTGTGTAGTTGGTGCATGTGTCCACACTGGGGTGTTGCAATCCAACAGACACCAGACAGATGGGTGCAAGGCCATGTGGGATGTGAGTGCCATGGTTGGCATCAGACTGACAATTGGCTTCTCCTGTTCAGTTAGGGCACTTTTAGCAATGTACAACTAATGATGCCAGGGCTTGCTCTGTAATGTGCTGTGCTCACAGTGGTGTGTGCGTTTGGTGCAGGTGACTGATGTCTGTCTGTTTCCCCATTGTTTGCAGATACATCCACGGCCACGGAAGGGGACAGCTCCACGGACCAGGAGGAGCCGGAGAGCCAGACTGGGTCAGCAGCCGAGGAGTGGTCGGAGGGACCCAGTGGCACGGAGGGCGAGGGGAGCCACACCGAGGAGTCCTCAGCACCATCCACCTCAGCTGAGGACCAGAGCAACTCGGAGGATGACTCCCTTATGGAGGCGGGTGTCAGCAGCCACCACACCCCAGCTAGTGTTGCTGTCCCCGCCACCACCAGCACCACCACCGCCCTCCCATCGGCTCCCATTCCCCAGGTCCGTGGAGGCTCCCATGTTCGGGAGCATGTCTCCTTTGGGCCAGGCACCGCACCCCCTGCCCCTGTGTCCCCTGCTGCCCTGAGTGAGGAGTCTGTGTACCTCCTTCGCCAGCTCCATGTAGGGCAGACAGCCATGCTGAGTGTCCTCCATGCGCACACCGCTCTGTTGACTCAGCTGGTGTCGTTCATGGAGGGCATCTCATCGGGCATGTCTGACCTACAGAGGGGCAATAGGTCCATGGACTCCTCCCTGACGGCAGCAGTGTCCCTCCTCAGACAGTCCCTCACCCCTCCTGCCTCTGCTCCATCCACACTCCCCAGCACCTTACCCGTCCCAAGCACACACACACCGGCACAGGCACACACCAGCACACACACGTCCAGCACACAGACACACACGCCACAAACAAAACGCACACGCACGCACAGTCAGGGGACTGAAACCAGACTCACAGGGGATGGGGCCCTGGAACACACACACGCATCCACGAGCACTGCGCAGTCCTCAGTTGCCTCTCCCTCCAAAACACCCTCCCTTGCCTCACCTGCAACCCCAAAGACCCAGCGCCTCTTCCTCAGTGACCTCGGCCTCTTCCCCTCCGATCCAGCTGCTCCAGCATCCAGGGGGAAGAGGAAGCCCACCCACATGGAGAAGAGTGCCCTCGCCCCCGGACACCCTCCCCCAGGTGCAGACAGACTGAGGCCCCCACCCGCAAGTCCCCCAGAGTCATAAGAGCAAGACACCGCCGCCGCCCTGCAGCTCAGGCACCAGGTCTCCTTCCTCCATCCCTCAGGCCCCCACTCCACAGGTGCCCCCACCACACCCTGCCCCAGGTTCCCCCACCCACAGATATACCATCCCCAAGAGGATCCGGCCTTCTCCCCCTGCCACTTGCTCTCCCGGCACCACACCCCCGCTGCGCTTGTCTGTGCCACTGATGTGGTGAGGGTGTCCTCCCCTCTGTCCAGCCCACCTTGCCTGTTCCCCATTCTCCTCCCCTGGTGGTAGGCACTGCAGTGGAGTCCACTACCACCCTGTCTGACTTGGGCACTGCAGTGGCGGACCTGTCCACTCCATCTGCAGGGTCCACTGCAGTCGTGCCGGCACCCACAACATCTGAGTCATGCCCCCAGTTGTGCCGGCACACACCATGTCAGACACCTCCACTGCAGTTGTCAGTGGCTCTCCAGCACCCACCACCCCTTCCCTGCTTCCTCCTGGTGAGCCCTGATCCTGTCCCTGCGGTGCCTGGCCTGCCCCCTGGTTGCCCCTCCTAGTGGATTGTCCCTGGTTTTGTGCAGGCATGCGTAGGGTGACATCTGCCACTGTCACCAAGTTTGGACTTTGACAATGGACTGGCCATTGGCCTTTGTGTTTTTCCTGGACTTTGTTTTCATTCCACACATATGCTGAATAAAGCAACTTTCTGTTCTCTAGTGCTTATGCTTCTGATGTACATGTTGTTGATGATGCTAACCATGCCCTTGCTGCAGTGATGGTGATATTTGGTCTCATGTTAATGAAGTGTTACTGTGCAGGAACCCATGTGGTCCAGGGGGAATGTGTCCTATCCTGTGGTGTATCCATGTCATCCATAGCAGCATCTGAGGGTGTCATGTGTTCAGTATTTGGCAATGGGATTTCCTACTTAGATTAGCTATTTCACATCTGTGGCTTCCACCCCTGCACATCTGTTGTGCCTGCCATTGTTCAATTAGTCTACTTCCCTGACCGTGTGGCCATCTCCACTGGACATGCAGGTTTGGGCATCAATGGGGAAGGACTCATCCGTGTAGTCAGTGCAACATTGCTATACAAGTGTGTTGGATCTGTGCTGATGATTCCGTTGGCACTTCCATGACCAGGCTGATGTGACGGGAGCCCTCATTTGGTGCTAATTGTTGATTGTGTGACCAAGTGCTCAGCTGACATGATGGGGCCCTACTGAGGCAACATATGGCACAGCTTTCCTCACACAGGAGTGGAGTCCCCTCATGGCAGTGTGTACTCCTGTGACATTGCCTGCGCCCCAAGGTGTGTGTTGTATGTGCATGTCTGTGTGTTCACTTCCGTTTAGATGTGCATGCTGTGTTCCCTAGTGTTGTACCTGTTTGTGATGCTTGCTGAGTTGACCTATGTTCCCCCAAAGTCTTCTCCCTGGGTTCTCTGTGATGTGGGTGCATGGCACATTACTGGTCATCAGGGTGTCACCCATAGGTGTGTTTGCTGTCAGGGCTGAGTTTGTGTGCAGACGCAGATGGGTCACAGTCAGGTTTCCCCTTGGCACTTGTTGTTTGCCCCTGTCATGTGATTTCCAGTTTGTGTTATCTTTCAGTGATTGTGACACGTTGTGTGTGTGACTGCTGGCACTCCTCAGGGTCCGGGCTGCAATGTTGGTTGTTGTCTATGTGTGTTCTTTGTGGGTGACCTTGGCTTCTTCATTGGTGTGTGACTGTGGCTGGGATCCCATTGGTTGGTGTGGTATTGCCGTCATGTCCATGTACAGCGTAGTGTGCAGTGTGTCAGACATTCAGGAGTCTTGTTGAGTGGCCATGTGTGATGTGTTTCTGCACCTTGGTTCCCACCCACCACCCTGGAATAGTCATGGGTGCATGTGCAATGTCACCAGTGCATGTGTGCTTCACTGCTGCACATTGTTGGAGGTCGAGGGGTGTGGTGTTGAGTGTGTGCAGATGAGAGTTGTTGCCCGGCTAGGCCCCTGCCTCCATGTTGGCCTTGGCTTACTGGCCATGCTGATTGATTTGTGCTTGTGTAGGTGTGATGGTAGTTTGTTGCTCAGGACACATGACTGTGGTTCACAGTGTGAACCACATTTAGCTTTGTCATCACAGTGGGATTGTAATGCAGCCCAGGGTCACCACATTGTGGGGGCCCTGGGGGTGGTGCTGTGGTGTGTCTGTGTCTTGCTGTGTCAGTTGCTGTTCCTACGTGCCTGTGTGACATGTGTGATTTGTGCTCCCTCTCATCTGACAATGCCTGCTTGCCCACATAGGGGATTTGGATCCATGAGTTACCTTTGTGTGGCACTGTATGCACATCTGTATGATTGGTATTCAGGTCTCCTCATGTGTTGTGTGGTTGCCTGGGGACACTGGCACCCCCCTCACCTGTTGTGTATGATGTGCAGTGTGGGTCTGCCTGTTTGTGTTTGTGCATCTGCACCACTGCATTGGCATATCTTGGGTGTGCCATTGGCTGTATGTAGTTTGGTGGGTTTCCCCTGCTGTCCCTGGGACTCCTAGGTCATCGGTCAGCACAATGATCATGGTTTGTGTGTCCCATTGCTGCCATGGTATGGTATCTGTTCACCTCACATCTGCAGTCTCCACAGGGTATCTGCATTTGTGTGCCCATTGGTGCGAATATGTGGGTCTGCATTCTGATGGTCACTTCTGTCATTGTGTCATTGATGAATGTTGACAGTGTCAGCCCCCATGGGTGTTGTTTGTCTGCACATGGCCAAAGGTATGTCTTATTTGCACTGCAGTATTTGGCTCACCCAATTTATGTTGCAATGGGACACATACACTACTTTGCCACTGATGTGTTTTTTGTTCTGTGACCAGGAATCATCCATGCAGTTTGGCAGTTGCAGCTCTTTCTTTGTCAACACTTACCTTTTGGTCACTGTGATGATGGGGGTTTAGACCCCATTGCCACAATGTTCAAAAGGTGCTTCAGCTATGGACCCCACACTTACCTTTTGGTCACTGTGATGATGGGGGTTTGGACCCCATTGCCACACTGTTCAAAATGTGCTTCAGCTATGGACCCCACACTTACATTTTGGTCACTGTGATGATGGGGGTTTGGACCCCATTGCCACACTGTTCAAAAGGTGCTTCAGCTATGGACCCCACACTTACCTTTTGGTCACTGTGATGATGGGGGTTTAGACCCCATTGCCACAATGTTCAAAAGGTGCTTCAGCTATGGACCCCACACTTACCTTTTGGTCACTGTGATGATGGGGGTTTGGACCCCATTGCCACACTGTTCAAAATGTGCTTCAGCTATGGACCCCACACTTACCTTTTGGTCACTGTGATGATGGGGGTTTAGACCCCATTGCCACAATGTTCAAAAGGTGCTTCAGCTATGGACCCCACACTTACATTTTGGTCACTGTGATGATGGGGGTTTAGACCCGATTGCCACAATGTTCAAAAGGTGCTTCAGCTATGGACCCCACACTTACCTTTTGGTCACAGTGATGATGGGGGTTTAGACTCCATTGCCACAATGTTCAAAAGGTGCTTCAGCTATGGACCCCACACTTACATTTTGGTCACTGTGATGATGGGGGTTTGGACCCCATTGCCACAATGGTCATGGCCTGCTTGCATTGTGGGGCCACACACATATATGTGTGGCACATGTGCTAGGGGGTCACATTGTATGTTCAAAGTCATGTTCGGTGTTGTAGGCATTTGACACAGTCTACACACGCTTGTCATGGTGTTGGGGGATGTCTTTTTCTTGCATTCCCTAGGTTGTGGTGTGCTGGTTGTGTCATGCATTGTCCATCCTATGAGTGGGGGTGGTAGTGGTGGTAGGCATCCAGCCCCCCTGGGTGAGGGTGGTAGTAGTGGTAGGCATCCAGCCCCCCTGGGTGAGGGTGGTAGTAGTGGTAGGCATCCAGCCCCCCTGGCTAAGGGTGGTAGTAGTGGTAGGCATCCAGCCCCCCTGGGTGAGGGTGGTAGTAGTGGTAGGCATCCAGCCCCCCTGGGTGAGGGTGGTAGTAGTGGTAGGCATCCAGCCCCTGGCTAAGGGTGGTAGTAGTGGTAGGCATCCAGCCCCCTGGCTAAGGGTGGTAGTAGTGGTAGGCATCCAGCCCCCCTGGCTGAGGGTGGTAGTAGTGGTAGGCATCCAGCCCCCCTGGGTAGCATCCAGCCCCCTGGCTAAGGGTGGTAGTAGTGGTAGGCATCCAGCCCCCTGGCTAAGGGTGGTAGTAGTGGTAGGCATCCAGCCCCCTGGGTGAGGGTGGTAGTAGTGGTAGGCATCCAGCCCCCCTGGGTAAGGGTGGTAGTAGTGGTAGGCATCCAGCCCCCTGGCTAAGGGTGGTAGTAGTGGTAGGCATCCATCCCTCCTGGGTGAGGGTGGTAGTAGTGGTAGGCATCCAGCCCCCTGGCTAAGGGTGGTAGTAGTGGTAGGCATCCAGCCCCCCTGGGTGAGGGTGGTAGTAGTGGTAGGCATCCAGCCCCCCTGGGTGAGGGTGGTAGTAGTGGTAGGCATCCAGCCCCCTGGGTGAGGGTGGTAGTAGTGGTAGGCATCCAGCCCCCCTGGCTAAGGGTGGTGGTAGGCATCCAGCCCCCTGGCTAAGGGTGGTAGTAGTGGTAGGCATCCAGCCCCCTGGCTAAGGGTGGTAGTAGTGGTAGGCATCCAGCCCCCTGGGTGAGGGTGGTAGTAGTGGTAGGCATCCAGCCCCCTGGCTAAGGGTGGTAGTAGTGGTAGGCATCCAGCCCCCCTGGGTGAGGGTGGTAGTAGTGGTAGGCATCCAGCCCCCCTGGGTGAGGGTGGTAGTAGTGGTAGGCATCCAGCCCCCTGGCTAAGGGTGGTGGTAGGCATCCAGCCCCCCTGGCTAAGGGTGGTAGTAGTGGTAAGCATCCAGCCCCCCTGGGTGAGGGTGATAGTAGTGGTAGGCATCCAGCCCCCCTGGCTAAGGGTGGTAGTAGTGGTAGGCATCCAGCCCCCCTGGGTGAGGGTGGTAGTAGTGGTAGGCATCCAGCCCCCTGGCTAAGGGTGGTAGTAGTGGTAGGCATCCAGCCCCCCTGGGTGAGGGTGGTAGTAGTGGTAGTCATCCAGCCCCCCCTGGGTGAGGGTGGTAGTAGTGGTAGGCATCCAGCCCCCCCTGGGTAGGGGTGGTGGTGCGCATTCAGGCCCCTGTGTGCATATGTGGCATTGGTGATGGGCATCCCGCCCCTATGGTGCTGCTGTTGCTGGTGTAAGTATATTCTGCATCCCTCTGTGTGTGTGTGATGTGTCCTGTACGTGTTGTATGTGTTTTGTGGTTGGTGTCTGACTTACCTTCTCTTCTACGCCGTACGCGTCCGTGCCTGTTCCGGTAGTAAATGTAGAATATTGGTATGATCGGGACGAAGGGATTCATGGTTGGTTCGTGTCGTTCGTCCTTCTCGTTGCTTCGCGTCGTCCTCGTCGCTTCGCCTCGTCCTCGTCGCTGGCGTGTTCGTCTCGTAGCCGTGGATTGTGTTGTGTCGCGAATCGGAGCTTATGTGCGCCTCTCCCGGATGCTTTGACGTGCTGTGCGTAGCGACGGGTTCGGCGCGTACGGGAAGCGCATCGTACTTGTTCGGCCGGACGGAGCTGCATTTTCCCTTCCGTGCGACTCGATTCTGCGTTTCCGGATTCGCCTCGGTCGGAGAACAGGACCTGGATTGGGTGAGTACGGCTCGGCCGGATTCTTTGCTGTTGTGCGCATCGTACTTACTCGTTCGGTGTGCTGTACGGATCGGTCGGGAAACAGGCATTCGCATGGCTTTTTTCCCGACCGAATGGTATTGGGTGCGCCTCCGACCGAGATCGGAATCGGCCCCTACATGTCCAATGAAGCTGCAGGACTCTCATGAGGTTTGCAAGCACCAGCAGCCATTTTCAATTCAAAGAGTATCAATCAATCAATCAATCAGGGTTTTGTAAGCGCAACTACTCACCCGTGAGGGGGGTGGCTGTGTAGGGTGCTGGGGTCATCTGAAGAGCCAAGTCTTGAGGTTCTTCCTGAACTGGGGCAGTGTAGGGCTTTGCCGGAGGTGGAGGGGGAAGTCGTTCCAGGTCTTGGCTGCAAGGTAGGATGAGGACTTTCCACCCGTTCTGGTCTTGTAGATGCGTGGGATGGTGGCCAGAGAGAGGTCGGCTGATCAGATGTTTCTCTTGAGTGCGTGGAAGGGGAGGCGGTTGTTTAGGTATGCTGGTCCGATGTTGTGGAGGGCCTTGTATGCGTGCGTGAGGAGTTTGAAGGTTATTCTTTTTTCGATGGGGAGCCAGTGGAGATCACAGAGGTGTTGGGTGACGTGGTTGTGACGGGGGATGTCTAGGATCAGTCTGGTTGCAGCGTTCTGGACGGTCTGGAGCTTGCGAAGAAGTTTTTTGTTGATTCCGGCATAGAGGGCTTTGCCGTAGTCCGGTCTGCTGGTGATGAGGGCATGCGTGACCATTTTTCTGGAATAGGAGGGGATCCATCTAAATGTTTTTTGGAGTATGCGAAGGTTGTTGAAGCAGGCAGAGGATACGGCGTTGATCTGGCGGTTCATAGTGAGTGATGAGTCCAGTATGATGCCGAGGTTTTGTGCATGGTCTGTCAGGGTGATGGGGGGTTTCCGAGGGTGGGGGGCCACCAGGTGTTGTCCCATGCTGAGGGGGTGGAGCCCAGGATGAGGACTTCTGTTTTCTCAGAGTTGAGTTTCAGGCAGCTCTTCTTTATCCAGGTGGCGACGGCTTTCATCCCTTCTTGGAAGTTGTGCCTGGTGATGTTGGGTTCCTTGGTGAGGAAGAGGATGAGCTGGATGTCTTCGACGTAGGAGACGATGTTGAGCCTGTGGTTTCTGACGATGGTTGTGAGGGGGGCCATGTAGATGTTGAAAAGGGTGGGGCTGAGGAAGGATCCCTGGGGTACTCCACATTTGGTCTCTGTCGGTTCTGAGAGGTACGGCGAGAGTCTAACTTGCTGAGTTCTGCCTGTGAGAAATGAGCGTGTCCCGTCAAGGGCCTTTCCTCGGATGCCGGCATCGTGGAGTCTGGTGGCTAGTGTGCGGTGGGAAACGGTGTCGAAGGCAGCTGAGAAGTCCAGGAGAATGAGGGCTGCCGTTTGGCCCTGGTCGAGGAGGGCACGGATATCATAGGTGGCGGCGAGCAGGGCGGTCTCGGTGGTGTGGTCGCTGCGGAATCCGGATTGGGAGATGTCCAGGACGTTGATGACTTCGATGAAGTTTGCTAGCTGGGTGTTGATGGCCTTTTCGATGACCTTGGCTGCGAAAGGAAGCAGTGAGATGGGCCTGAAGTTCTTGAAGTCCGTCGGGTCTGCGGAGGGCTTCTTCAGGAGGGGGATGACTTCGGCGTGTTTCCAGTCATTGGGGAATGTGGCGGTCTGGAGGGAGCAGTTGATCGTCCGGTGTAGTTCGGTTGCAATGGCCGTAGCAGCTCTGTTGAAAATGTGTGGGGAACAGGGGTCTGAGGGTGCTCCGGAGTGGATGCTCTTCATGGTCTTTAAGGTGTCTTCTGTCGTGAGCAGGGTCCAAGTGAGTAGGGGCTGTTGGGTGGCATTGCTGGGGGTGGGGGCTGAAGCGGTGCAGAGGTCTTGGCTGTCGAAGTTGTTGTAGAGCGTCTTGATCTTGAGGTGAACAAAAGGTGCTGAGTCTGTTGCAGAGGTCTTGGGAGGGTGAGACATCTGTTGTTTCCCTGCCGGGTTTCCCAAATTCCTGGATGATGGAGAAGAGTTCTTTGGAGTTGTGGGCGATGGTGAGTATTCTGTCTTGGAAGAAGTTCTTCTTTGTGGATTTGATGAGTTGGTGGTGTGCTCTGGTGGCTGTTCTGAAGGCGGTGCATGCTTCTGGGGTTTTGCTGTTCCTCCATGTCTTTTCGAGTCGTCAGCAGGACCTCTTGGATTCTTGGAGTGCAGGGGTGAACCAGCTTACTTTATTGTTGTGTTGTCCTGTAGCTATCTTGAGGGGGGCGAGTGTGTCAGTGCAGTTAGTGATCCAGCGGTGGAGATTGCTTGCCACGGTGTTGGCGTCTGGCGTTGTTGGAGGTGGAGTGATGGTGAGGGTGGGGGTGAGCTGTTCTTCAGTGACTTTGTTACAGCTTCTGCGGGGGAGGTGGAGCGCGTGCGTGTGTAAGGTGGGTTTTCTGAAGGAGAAATGGATGCAGTGGTTGTCTGTCCAGAGACGTTCCGTGGTGAAGCTGTAGGAAACGCTGTTTCCTCCTGCGAAGACTGGGTCGAGTGTGTGTCCTGCTGTGTGCGTGTGGGCGGTGACGAGTTGCTTCAGTCCTATGTTGGCGAGGTTCTCTAGGAGGGCAGTGGTGTTGGGGTTGTCGTGGTTGTCCAGGTGGAAGTTTAGGTCTTCGAGTAGTATATAGTCTGTGGAGGCGAGGTCGTGGGGTGCGATGAGGTTGGCGATGGTGTCAGTGAAAGGCGCGCTGGGCCAGGTGGTCTGTAGATGAGGGTTCCGCGGAGAGTCGTTTTGGGGTTGGTCTGGATCTGGAAGTGGAGATGATCCATGGGGGTCGTAGCGTCGTCTGGGTTAGTGGTTGTTGTGCGGAGGTAGCTTTTGCGGACGATGGTGATGCCTCCTCCTGGACTGGTGGGGCGGTCTTTTCTCAGGATCTTGTATCTGTTGGGGATGGCGGTTGCGATGTCGGGCGCGGAGTTGGCATTGGTCCAGGTTTCTGTGAGGAAGGCGTGAGGGTGTTGAGAAGGTCCCAAATTTCTATGGCGTGCCTGCGTAGGGAGCGCATGTTGAGGAGGATGCAGTTCAGTGGTTTGTGTGTGATGATGTCCGGTAGGCTGGGGGCTGCTGCTGGGGTCTGGAGGTGAGTGATGGACAGCGGCAGTGTCTGCAGGAGATCGGGCCTTGGGTGTTGTTCGGCGTCGAAAGCTAGCAGTTGTTGCTGTGTCTGGGGTTGAGAGCACAGAGGGTGCTGGCGTTGTAGCAGAGGTAGGTCGGGGGACCAGGGTCTCTGGCACTGGTCACGGTCAGGTCGCGGACGGGCGCAGACGGGCATGCCTTTGGCGCGCCAGTGGCGCGTCTGCTGCGCGGCTGCCATTAAGTAGGGGTCGGAGGGAGGGCAGTCAGCTGGGAGGCGGGACCGGGAAGGACACTCTGGAGGGGGGGGGGCGCGGGAGCCGCAACACCAGGGAGCACGGGAAAAAGAGAGAACAAAAAATTGAAAAAAGGAGCAAAAGAGAAAGAGGGGGCAAAAAGCGAAAAGGGAGAGCAAAAAGAGAAAAGAGGGAGCAAAGATGAGAAAAGAGGGCACAGAAAAAAGCAGAAGAGCAGAGTGCTCTCCCACTGGACCATCAGGGATGAGGCGCAGGCAGGAGCCTGCGGGTGGAGGAGGGCCTCGAACACTCAGCATGACGGAGGGCTCAGAGGGCAGCATTTACTGGTGGAGCTGCACGGGGGAGAGCAGTCACACTAACCAGGTCAGTGAACTAGCTCTTCTTTCCGCGCAGCGGCAGCCATTAGGTAGGGGTCGGGGGGAGGGCGGTCAGCTGGGAGGCAGGAGCGGGAAGGACACTCTGGAGGCAGGAGGGGCCGCGGGGGCAGCAGCTTTGGGGAGCGTGTGAAAAAGGTAGAGCAAAAAATAGAAAAAAGGAGCAAAAGAGAAAGGGGGCAAAAAGGGAGAGCAAAAAGAGAAAAGAGGGAGCAAAGATGAGAAAAGAGGGCACAGAAAAAAGCGGAACAGTAGAACAGCAGAGTGCTCTCCCACTGGACCACCAGGGATGAGGCGCAGGCAGGAGCCTGCGGGTGGAGGAGGGCCTTGAACACTCATCAAGACGGAGAGCTCAAGGGCTCAGAGGGCAGCACTTATTGGTGGTGCTGCGCGGGGGACAGCAGTCACACTGACCAGCCATTTTTAATTCAAAGAGTACAAGTTCCTCGTTGACCAGAGTGTCCATGCTACACATTCGCGATACAAAGGTGATGTGGCTGGGGCCTTATTGCCAAAACTTGGAGAAACTGTGCAGATTGTTGTGATTCAATGAAAGATTTAAATGGATACTGAGAAGTATATTTGGAAACTACTTGTGCTTAAGTATTTAGACTTTGGGCTTGATTTCGATCTTGGTGGATTGGATACTCCGTCACAAACGTGATAGATTATCTGTCCGCGATATTACAAGTGCATTATATCCTCTGGCACATGTAATACGGTGGAGGGGATATCCCTCAGCGTGGTTCTGGTTTTACCATGGACGCCATCTAGCCCCATGCACAAGCAAAGAATTGACTGATGCTTCGTGGTAGCTGTTGATATAGTCGTGTGGTACAGATCTGTTCCCCAGTTCAACAGAATGACCACAAGCCTTTCCTTGTAAATGCATATAGCCAGTCATGACTAAAACCCTTCACTTGCCCATGTGCATAAGTGCATAGGTGGTGCACAGGGAAAATGTACAGGAGGGTTTGGGATATCCCTGGGAGGGCATCATCCATGTTATGTGTAGCACAAGATGTCCTGTTTGGGTGGTAGTGCGCTTTTACATTGTATTTCATTCATTCATTCATCCATCCCTTTTCCAATGCATGTCTGTAAGTTGTACAGTTAAGCCCCCCTCTCTACTCAGTCACTTGTAGCCAGGTTATTGTGAGTCTGGGTCTGATTTGCAACACTCACAGTAGAGCAGAAAAGAATGCTTTGTGCTTCCCACATGTTTGAGTAGATGGGACAGTTCTGCAAGAGGTTTGGAAAGAAGCATCGCCTTTACAAAGATGCTGGTCAATAAACCCTCAGCAAAGGAGACATGGTGAATGCTAGTCTGGATCTCCAAAGATTTGTAGGCATGGCTTCAGGAAACAAGTGTCTACTTGACAGCTGGCCTGTCAATGTTAAATCCACAAAACAGGGTGAGACTATGCAATGTCTGCCATCATCGCGCAACCTAGAATTGATTAGCATTCTGGGATGGTCTTTTCTAGGCATTTGAATTCAAGTTTAAGCAAGAAGCACTTCAATCTTATTGGGTCACTGCAAAAAATCAACTGCGGCACGAATCCTGAGTGGGTGGTTGGGTCCTCCCACCTGCCCTAACTAACTGTAGTGTGTTTCGCTGCATGGGCCAGACTGTCGAGTGCCAGGCCTATCTGAGTACTGTCCCACCTTCCACGATTCTCCTGCATGCTGCCTCCTGTTCCAAGAACTCGATGACATAGATCAGAAGTGCATGCGACAACGGAACAGCGTGCCTCATAAGTAGTCACGGAGGCATGATAGCTTGACGGCATACATCGGATGTACATGCAAAATGCAAAAGAACCAATGCACCTAGCAAAGTCCATCCAAGACGACATTTAGATTTAACAACTACCTGGATATAGCTTTAGAACTTTGTCCCACAACTGCATGATACTGCTAATGAGGATGAACTTTGCTGGCTTAGATGGTGCACATGTACTTTGAGTCCCCGGCTAATCTGTTAAAGCCAAATTGCTCATGATCACGATTTTCAAGTATTTTACTCAAAGCCTTAGAGCATATTTTTTAAGTAGGATTTAACCTTTAACTGTGAATAATAATCTTACATTTTTTGTAATGTCAAACGCTGCCTGAGCAATATATTGTGTGTTGTCCATGTGTTATGTGTACCTGAGCATTCTACCTCACACCACCCTTCACAGAGAAGCCTTGGCTGTTAGCCATCACTAACATCTGGGGGTCAAAGCCTAAAAGGGGGGATCTTGGCATTCAGTTAGCTTGCAGTAGTATCTATTCCCCATAGTTTCAGGGACAACAGGTAGTACATGCTTCAGGCATTGCCTAGTAGTACATGCTTCAGGCATTGCCTATCAGCCCAGATTTTCCTTAGGCACTGAACTGGCCTGACACGCATACAAAAGAGATGATTAGTATGTGCAAAGACTTAAGGATTTAAAGGTGATGTTAGCCCATAGGAATAGACCCTCTTAGCAGAAGGCAAAAGCAAAGCTCTTTTATGCAGTCCCAGGCATGAGTCCACTGTAGTCTGTCTTTAATTTCGACTCCCTTCACTAGTTATATCAGCAAGCATTAGCAAAGCCAAAAGGTCAGGCATTAGCCACAAGCCCTTTGGTTTAGTTGGTGCTTTTTATGTTCTGGTTGGTTTTTTTAAATAAATATGGCTAGGGAAGCTGTTGTGCTCTCCTCAACCTAAACAATGCTGGCTAAAAGCAAAAATATGTTTTGGTCTCAAAAAACACACATTGTCTTAGAATTCTGTGGCCTTGAAGGGAACTGCTATTTGTGTGGATGTGTTCCTTGTAAAATGGCAGAATGCTGTCACTCACAGTGAAGTTAGCCAATGGCTGAAGTGGGCTGATCCACTGCCCAATGCTGTATTATTGCAGTGGGTGAAAGGAAAAAGTGAATGACACAAGAGACCAATGGAAGGGGGCTTGCTGAAAACCCCATATAGCAGTATATGATACATATTATTCTAGTAAAATCTAAAGGTGTTGGCTAGTGGCAGATCTCAAAAGTAAACTCAGCTTTCAAAGAAAGCTGAAGATTACTTTGTGTTGCAGTTTAAAATGTGTTTGAGACACATTACCATACAGTACGCAACACTTTGCAGCACGGGTTGGCTCAGTAGACTCTTCTCTGCACACTAGAAAAAAACAAACACGGTTCAGGTGTTCCGTGTGTATCTGTCAGGAATCTTACCTGCGTGCCAGAATCCACAGGAGCAGACCACTAACTCCCCAGTCCCTACCGCAGCTGCCAGTGGGGCCAACAAGTCCGCACTCACACCCACAGGGAGGAAAGGGGAATGGGAATAGAAAAAGAAAGACTGACACCAGAATCAGGAATCTGCCAAACCTCCCACTTCCTTTCAGGTCTTCTATGCGTGTAGATGCGTATGCGTCTTATTCTGGGAGAGGTGATGGCGAAACCTGTAGAGGGGGTGAAACAAAATTAAGTTCTACTACCCTTACTCTATTCACACTCGTTCCAACTCATTCCAACCAATCTTTCATCTACCTGAATTACTAGTAGGCTTGCTTCTCTCTATGAACGATTCTGTGTGTGTATTCCTGAACTTGCGTTGACTTATTTTCATTCGTACTGCTTGAAGCTAAACTAAGTCAGCGCTATCTGGAATTTGAATTTGTTCACTTGGTAGGAATTGGAGATTCACTGCAGAGTTATAAATGAACAACAACGGATTTTAAAAGGGGAAGTCAATATCTTAACAGTAACTCTAAGTGAACTCTAATCTTACTGTCCTTAAGAAGTTCTCTCAATATAAATGAATTCCTCTTCAGAGTTTCAGTTCTTTATGAAGAGTCTTTCTCCTCAGAAAATCTTGAGACACTAATCTCCTCAAAAATGGGGAATACCCCAGGTGTGCACACTGCTCCGCGGAGGCGGAGACCAAAAATCGGTAATTTTCAACAAGTGTTATTCTGTTTGTGTGAGCGCAATAACGGAACACTGCTCTTCCTCCTCAGAAGACAGTTGAAGTGCGCAGCTCACTGAGCGAGCGCGCCGGAGGAACACTGCTGCTCGAGGACAAAGTCAAAAGACTAGAGCGCTGATGTGGGGCACAATGGCGGCCGCCATCTTGGATTGGTTTTTGACCAGTAAGAGCGATTGCAAGCAGCAGTCTCCGTAACAGCAGCCAGAGATGGGGACGCCGCCGCAACCACCGGGGATACCAAGAATTTCTGCGTCTTCTCTGCTCAGGTAGACATTTAGAGAAGCAGGCAATCGTTTTCCTGACAGTATCCTTCCTGAACAAAATTTCATACATAGGTTTCCAGTAAGGCTATTACTTGTAGGCTACTCAGAGGCATAACTCAAAATGATACCACATTCATACAATGAGAAGGGAGGCATCTAAACATTCACAGCATCTGGAGTCTGGCTACCTCCACATAGGCAAAGGTGGGGGCTCCCATGGCCATCTATACTTTGGTAATTTAGCTTAATAATTTAATTGACAAAGACTTTAAAGTGAATCTTTACAAATGTGCAATGGAATGTAGGTAGTCATGCCTCATGAGTTAATCACCACACCTCTGTTAAATTATGGTAAAAATATGAAAATGGTGACAGTTATGCAAAAGAACCTGTAAGAGTGAGACAAGGAGACAGGATGGGTATGATTGTATCGGATGGAAACAAGACCACGCAGCCTTGGCATTCATTAACCCAATCATTCAGCAGAACCGGTGGCGGGATACTAGGAAAAACTTTATGGTTCTGTACTTGTGATTTTTTGAAATTATGCACTTGCTATTGGACAAAGCAGGCAAGGTTATCCGCACTGGTTCAGTCCTGTCAAAAAGGCTTTATGCATCTGATCCTATGATGCTAAAAATGACTATTGTATTGTTTTGTATTGCAGCATTTATATAGCACTTACTACCCTTAAGTGAGATGCTAAAGCGCTTGCCTACATGAGTAGCATGCTACACCATGTAGGGAGTGTGTTTGGAAGGATGTTGTCTTTGTTTTGATCCTATGTGAGAAGTGTTTCCATGTCGTGCGTGATGACCACGGAGGTGCGGTTATCATGTTATGGGATGCAGCATATAGCAGTGTGTTGGATGATGAAATGTGATTGACAGGTGTGCATTTTTATGATTTTCAGTATGCTTGTAGCTTTGAACAGCTTTGTAGGTCCCTTTATGATATTTCTTATGATATGGTCTGCTTAGCTACTACTGCACTGGGTTGTCCAAATCTGAGATTTAGTGTATAGTTGTGGTCCTGACACGGCATGGTTGGAGAGAGAGAGAGAGAAATGGAAAGATCTGTTGAGATGGGCATTTTTATTATCATACCATATCTGAGTGTCTTTGTGAGATATAAAGAAGCAGTCAGATTGTATAGAGATTTGGAACCTGCAGTGGCGGACTTTATTAAAGCTTCCTCTATATTAGTGGTGGACTATATTACAGATTCCCCTTTTCAATATTCCCCAGACGTCAGACCGGATCCAGGAACCCCTCAGCAGTACCTCCGCGCACCGATAATTGGCACCAGGCAGCTCTACACCAACACCGCTCAAAAAAAGACATGCAAAACCCACACAGACTCCACTCCTGTGCACCATGAGCTGCCTTCAAGGCTGTTTACGCTCCCAGACGAAAAGCCCAAACAGCAAATTGGTGGTGACTAGTGTGCAGAGTCCTAGACTTGGGATCTTATTAATGGATAGAGTCCAATTCACAGACCGTAAAGGAGGGGACGGTCAGCAGGGAATCTGCAGTTAGAGTCTCTACCAGAAAGGGCTTTACCAAAGGTAAGTAACTTGTTCTTCTGATAGAGACTTCTAACTGCAGATTTCTCACCTTTTGCATTGATAACAAAGCAGTACCTGTCTGGATGTGGGTCCGTGATTGGACTCAAACCAGAAATTCCATTAAGGCCAAGCAAGTGAAATGCCCCTTATGGCGAAACTGGCAGTCATGACTGTAGTGCTTGAAGATCCTATATAGTGACACCCACGTAGCTGCCTGGCAAATGTCCAGGACAGGAACTCCGCGTGCCAACACAGTGGTAGCAGTTTTGAGCCTGGTGGAATGAGCTTGTAGTCCTTCTAGGGGCTGCTTTCTGATCATCCTAACGAAGGGCACGATCCAATGGGAGATGGTCCTTTTCGGCATGGCCTTGCCTTTTTTCACTCCAGAAAACCTCACAAACAGCTGATCATCCATCTGATGTTCAAGTATGCGATCGATCTAAAAGCTCAGTGCTTTTTTAGGGTCCAAATGGTGGAGTTTGTCCTCCACCTTCGTGGGGTGAGGCAAATACAAAAAGCACTGGTATGGTGATCTGTTGACTGATGTGGAATGGTGTCAAAACTTTTGTCAAGAAGGATGCTCGCATTCACAGATCCAGTTTGTCTGGGAAAAAGACGGCGTGCGTCTGGTTAACAGAGCTTGAAGCTCACTTACTCACAGAGCCGATGTTATGGCGACAAAGAACACTGTCTTAAGCGCGAGAAGTCACAAGGGACAGCTGTGAAGCGACTCAAAGGGATTGCACATTAAATATGTGATGACCAAGGTAAGGTCCCACTGTGGCATGGGAAAAAGAAAGGGAGGAAACAGATCTTGTAGACCTTTCAAAAAACGCATCGAAACAGGTGATTTAAATAATGAAGGCTGTTCTAGCATCCATAAAAAGGCTAAAAGAGCAGAAAGGTACACTTTAACCATGCCGGAGCAAAGCCTTGCTGGGCTAGGGATGAAACAAACAACAAAAAGTTAAAAAACTTAGCCTAAAGGGGGGGTTGATCTGCCGTGTGCCACAAATTTGGCTCAATGACAGGCATTTACTGTCTTTGTCGTGGGACGCCTGGCTGCCAAGATGGCATCAACACCTTCCTCCGGAAGGTCAAAGGTGTACTGCTGTTGCCGCTCAATCTCCATGAATGAAGGTGGAGAATGCAAAGGCCAAGGTGCAGTACCCTTCCCTATTGTTGCAACAGCAGGTCCTCCCGGAGGAGTAGTCTGATCGGAGGACAGATGCTCAAGCCCAGGAGTTCAGGATACCATACTCTCTATGTGTCCACGAGTGGCGACTACTCCGCTAAGGCGGAGGAGCATCAACCCACTTCTTTTTGCAGTGAAAAAAAAGGAAAAATAAAATGATAATAACTCAACGTTATTATTTTATTTGTTTCTGCTGCAGTATCTTGG
This sequence comes from Calotriton arnoldi, assembly GCA_963921515.1. Lineage (NCBI taxonomy): Eukaryota > Metazoa > Chordata > Amphibia > Caudata > Salamandridae > Calotriton > Calotriton arnoldi. The sequence goes on along the minus strand of CAWUFW010000081.1, from coordinate 6,346,453 downwards.
CGGGGCAGGGCGGATCTGCTCTGCTCTCAGAGCTGGGAGAGGAGTGGTGGGCACAATGTAAGTTTGCATGAATGTTCTCAACCCAGGTTGCATTACAGCCTGGGTGGAGAACATGCCCAAGCTACCGTTCCCTGGCTGAGCGTTGAACCGCGGCTCTCAGACCAATCACAACGCTGCACTGCAGCAGTGTGATTGGCTATTGGGAGCCTGGGAGCTTCCTGTTTTCAGAGCAGAAGCCAGGAAGGGAACGGAGGACAGGGGGTGGCCGGCCAGACGTCCCACCGGCAGGTATGGGATTTTTTTTTTACCTCCCTCTCCTTCCCCTCTTCCCCCCTCCCCACTGCTGCTTCCCGGGAGCAGCCACCACTGATGTCCACATAAGAGCCAGATCCGTAGAAAGTGAATTTGCCTTGTGCCTCGCCACAAATAATGTGGGCCGGTGCATAAGGCTTTAAAAAGGAAATTGTAAAATAATATTTTACATCTGATTCAGTGCTTGCTTTTGTAGTGTTTAATGTCATTATTGGAGACATTTTATACATTAGTGGAAACCATACTTGGCACAAGAAAGCTCTGTAATTAAATTATATAGGATCTACAAGAAGGCCTTCTCAACATGTAGAAAATCACAAACAAATGCTGCAGTATCATAGCATCATCACAATCAAATTAAGTTGAGCATTACTTTTATACAGATAGAAAATCGGGGGCTCTATTCTAAACTCTGCGCATCCCCAAATGAGATATTAATGAATCAGTAAACAATGAATAGGACCTCTGAGCTAGAGATGCTGCAGGCACAAGGCTGTCTTATGGACACATATGCTTAATAGGCGGGTAGTTAAGGCAGGACTAGTTACCGAGAGTGGGGGGTGAGGGAGATGACTTGTAAGACTTGTCATTGGTCAGGCGTTCAAAGCATGTAGACAGATCTTGTTTTCTAGAATATCCTTCAGAGCAAGGCTTAAAGGCATCAGTCATGCCACCGGGAAAGGTCCTGGCACATATTGCTTATGTCAAGTAATCATAACCAGAAAACTAGACCGTCATAAACTCCCTGCGCAGGTTGGGAATCTATAACAAGCAGCGATCAAGCAAAATATGTCATGGAGTCCAGTGGCGTAGCACAAAATTATAGGGCCCCCCTGCAGAATACGAAGAGGGGCCCCTGAGGCTCCTGTAGCTCACATATATTAATTTGTCATGGGCTGAATGCGCGCCCGGAATGGAACCACACCCTCCATATCCCCTCCCCCCCACCACCCGCCCCCCCCCCCCCCCACCGCAGGGGTCTGCGTTACTACCCTGCATGGGCCATGGCCAAACTTGACGAGCCTGACCATTTGCCGCCATGAAAGGAGAGAAAGGCTAAAGGAGAGGGTGAAAGGTGATGTGTGAACGTGTGAACGTGAAACGTGACATGTGAAAAGGGCACTCGCGAGGCATGATGCGTCTTAGAACTGAATTTCTGTTTGACAGCACTGTTAAAAGCGGTGGTAAAACTGTCCTACTCAATTGTTTTTAGTTTATCGACCTCAGAAGAATGAAGGGCCTAGTGGAATTCGAACCAATGACTTGCATGTTACACACAGACCTCAGCTGGCTCGGGCATCGCCGGGAATCGTCACAAGTTTAAACCGAGTTACCATTCTGACTTGCACACTTCCTCCGTCTTACCAAATTCCGATGTTCCATTATATTCCAGAAAATACGGCTCAGAGTCAACAAAACACTGACACATTTCCTGTTGATCGGATTGATGGTTAACAATGTTTGTAAAGCCCCTTCTACTGGTGTGTGAGGCTTGAGTTCTGTTTAGTAGTTCTGATCATGAATAGAGATGCCGGTAGTGTGCGGAGGCAGGTCGTGGTCTGTGTACATGTGGCTGTGCCCCTGGTGGAAGTAACGCTCCTGACTAAAACTAACAGACTATTAGAGCCCACGACCCGCGCTGCTCTCCCTCCGTCCTCCGACTCAGAAGGGAAACAGGTGCCGCTTCTCCCCCGCATCTGGCGTGTGCGACCACAATGCAGCCCGCACCTGCAGGCCCTGCTGCCAGCCAAGTCTCACCGCCCACTACATTGTACATTCTACTGGACATTTCTGCTCTTGACAATGGGAGCCATTGTTTGTCGGGATCACAGAAGAAACACTGCTGTTATGGGAAGATAAACAGCCCTGGAACCAGAGGCGTACGTACGTACACAAACACGTCGGCGCCGCATGCGTGACCATGTAAGGAGATGTCTTGGGGTCTATGCAAGATTTGACATCGGAAGAAGGCTCTGTTTTGTCGAATAGTCAATGCTGCTTAAGGGGACAACAAAAAACAATGAAACAATAAAAACTATAATAAGCAGTGACTGAGCCAATGGTTTTGACTTTAGTGTGCCGCTTGCCCCGGGAGATACAAAACATATATGCACATATAGATTGCACATAAATGCAGACACACATTTAGAGGCACGTATGCACACACATCAACAAAACATACATGTACCCATGACCAACAGACATACAGAGGTGCAGATGTACACAGGCTAGCAGACATACATACTCCCTTGCAGAAGGTCTACTATACACCTAAATATTTCCAAGCCCTGGTAATGAAAAATCTATTCTCTATCTGATGTTGTCGTTTGTATCCCTTATTGACATTAACCGTACAGGAAGGGTTATTCCGGGACACCAATCCTAAACAAGAGATAGACGTGAATGAAGCCAAAGCAGAGCCCCTAAAGACACCAAAAGAGACCATAGTGACCAATGGTAAAAACAAAGGGGAAGCAGAGGAAGAGGAAATATCAGGTGTAGGGGTTAACCAAATAGAGGCAAAATTGTCTTCCGTCAATCTCTCTCAAACTGGGAAACCAACTAAAAGACAACGAAAGCGTGCAAGGAAAGCCAGACTAAAGCAAACCACTCAAACCACTTTAGGTCCAGGGAAAACTTACTCAATCTTTTCCAACCAAATTTTGTCTAAGAAAAAAAACAGGAACCAAAAAGAAGTAACGTCAGACTCCTCCACAACAGGGTCCAACTTATCAAATACGGTAGTGGACCCAAATAACCCAATCAAAACTCACTTGCTTCCGGCTGTAAACGTTTCCAGCTACAAAGAGAAAACTAGCCAGGAACACACCAACACAACTAAACAAGCATTTGCAATGCAATAGGTCTCGCAGTTACACAAGTTAAAGCTATTGGCATTGTAAATGACAATGCCTTTTATTTATGTTTTAAAACGAAAACAAATAAAAAAGGCATTGTTATTTGTATGTCAATAGCTCAAACTCACGTAAATGCGAGACCTATTGCATTGCAAATGCTTGTTTAAACTAACTATAAATATTTAAGGAGACCGCCACCATTAAGTAAACTTTTGTTTCAGTGCTCGAACTTTTGAAAAGCTTTGTAACGGCTGGAAACATGCATATAATTTGGTTTTTTTAAAACGTTTTATTTTCCTCTTATTTGTACTCGCAAGAGTTCGTGTGTTTGTTACTGCAATGAAGCCAGACCAACTGACCTCACTTTTCTGACCAAAAGTTCATGTGAAATCGCACACGAGGCACATTTACTTATCTGTATCATGGACATTACAAAAGTAGACTACTACGTCTTTCACAAATGTTCTGCAATGCAAGCCAAGAAATAGTTCGGGCCTAACCCTCCGTACATTTCCTGCACCCCAAACACAACATGCCGGTTGGGCTAACAAGGCGAGGCACTTATTTGCCCTTCTCACCTTAAAGTCGTTACCGCTCAGATCAACGCCTCTGATGAAGGGGAGCACCCCGGTGGAAGCCATCTCTGTGTTCCGGCACCCAGCGCTGACCGCCGCTGCTGGAACGGCATGTACAGCTCTCCTCCAATGCTCCGTAGCTGGCTGCCCTCGCTCACCTGCCCGCGCACATTTAAGCCATAACCCAAGTCCGACTTTAGGATGCGGACTACGCGAGGGCCCCCGCCACCCATTCCCCCCATGGGCACCAGCGGGCCCTCCCCGCTCCTCTGCGGACCCTCCACCTCCTCGTCCGCCATCTTCACTTCATCGGCGGCGGCTTGCATCTTCACTTCGGCGGCGGCTTGTTTCAGGGGCAGACCGGAAACGAGGCCGCCAGACCTACTCCCGCCTGAAACGCCGAAAAGAAAGTCAAGCGCCATGGGCCTGATGGAGACAGGAAGGGAGCGAGCAAGAGGGAACGCGAAAGCACGCCATGCCGTGAGCGTGCACATCGGCTGTCCGGGATCCCCAGAAAAGACACGCCGTGAGCGTGCACATCGGCTGTCCGGGCGCAAGCTGAAGACACGCCGTGAGCGTGCACATCGGCTGTCCGAGTGTCCGGGCGCAAGCTCAGCATTGCCAGCGAAGACACGCCGTGAGCGTGCACATCGCCTGTCCCCCTTCCGAACTCAAGTCGACGACAATAAGTCTCGCTAGCGACAGCGCTTCGCGCTGCGTCGCTAGGCGAGACCTAAAAAAAGAAGCAGTGGGACTAGCCAAGTTGTGCAGTATGCAGGTGACATCACAGCACGTGGCATCACAGGAAGTGGTATCACAACACATGACCTCACAGAAAGTGACATCAGATCTTATCACCTCACACATATGTTTAGCAGGTCTATCATGAGTACCTTAAAGGGCATTATGATATTTATTAAATTAGATTTAGCGTTGGAGTTGTACCAAAAAAGTGATGCATCCCTAACTCCAAATCTGGGCCTAAATGTATACATTTAGGGCCAGATTTATCATAGTATTGTGTTGCTTTTACGTCACATGGTGTTGCAAGGGCCACAAAATACTAATTTCAGATTTACCAAGCAAAGCAAGGCCACCCTTGCATCGCCCTGCGTTGATTGGTAAATCTGGAGTAACACAAGGCAGCGCAAATTGCTGCCTTACGTTGCTCTGCCTGGAAAGGCGTTCCGTGGGTGGAGTGTGGGTATTCTCATGCCTCCACCCATGGATTTTGGCACATTCCTAGATTAACCAAGACTGGTAAACCTGTGAATGCGTCAAAATGGTACGCCTTTTCAAGGGAGGCGCAATGAGGGGAAATATCTACTCCTCATTCCCTCTTTGTGAGTGTGCTGCATTCTGCAGCACACTTAGAAAGTGGAAAAAGCCTCAAAGGATTGTTTTTGTGCAAAAAGGTGTCCATTCCTGCATGAAAACAATCCTGCCTGCAGCGCAGGCTCCCTCACACCATGGCGCAAGGGTGCCTGCATTGGCGTTAGGCAGTATGTTGTGTGCCAGCGCAGGCAGAGAGCAGGACTTGGTTGCAAAGTCTGCATTTTAAAATATCTTATAGGGTAAAGGCATCTGCCACAGAGATCTTTGCATACACAATAAATCTCAGGTAAAAATAATAAGGAAAGATAACGTCTGAAGGTTAACACATTTGCTGGAGAGATTTGTGTTTTATCTAGTCCCAGTTTTGATGTAGCATAGAGGGTTAATGTGTCTCCTGTAAAACACATCATATAACATGCAGATGACAGATTTTTATTTTATGTAGCTAGGTAAGTGGGTTACTGCTTATAACACAGAGATCCTTTTGTTCTTGCAGTTCATAAATTGTAATCCTTCTAATATAGCACAGTGAGCTATTAAAGATATGTGACTCCTACAGCTTGTAACCCTCACTGTCTTTATGTAACACATCCTCTACCTTGATTTACACACATATGCTTTATTGTCAATGTATAATGTTTTCCTGTGATGTAAAGCACTCTGACACCCTACAATGGGATGAGTAGCGCTATAAAAGAAATATAACAAAATGGAGGTATTTAAATTGTTATTTGTGTAAATATTGGGACAGACCAACATATCTGACAATCTTACAGTGCTTGCATATCGTTTATATACAGGGACTGGACAAAGTGAAAACCATGCCTTTCTTAAGTATTTTTGAAGCGATATGCTGTGTGCCTTTGATACCCCTCCATTGTATTTGCATGTAGGTGTGAGGCTGCAGATAGTCCCCAGCCAGGATACTCGAAAAAAACGTTGGCCTTTGTTATGGGCCCAGCTGGAATCTGATAAGCCCCCTCACTGCCTGGACGTTGCTGTTGGAACAAAAGCAGACACGTGCAGTGTGTCCCGGTGTCTGAAAATTACAATGGGACGAGTTTAGCGCATTTCAGTGGGGCCCAACCTCTTGGCAGGGTGGACGGCGTCCACCCTGTGAAAATAGTGGGTGGATGCCATCAACCCATGCGTACCCCCACATGTGCCCTGGGTTATTTTTTATCAAAATGTTTGAGAACAGATAGCATTAAATAATCTTGGGAACGTGGTGCCCAATAGATCCCGCCTACTTCAACCTCTGGTTATTGGTACATAATGTTGCTCTTCAAAAAATCTCCTTTTGAAACGGACACACTCCATCACTCATACTATCAAAGCCTGGATACCCTCGCGGGTGATTAGCAGAGCTATATAAATCGGCTTCTATTGTATTGTGTATTGTATGTGGCATGCTTCTTCATGAAAATGTAAGTTTGCCTGCACCAACTGGTGCCAGACGGGCTCATCCAGAGCTCTTATGATGGAGGATTTTTGGGGCGTGAAGGGCCGTGAGGAAATAAAATTGTATTGAGATATGCAAGGGTAATAGGCATACTTTTCTAAAGGTTAGCCCTATATAACACAATATTAAAAACACAGTAGGAGTGGGGGGTGTTTAGATATTGATTAGGATACCTCCCTCACTCCCTATAACAGACCTACATGTTTAATCCCACCCAATATGTGTGTACATCAACAAGCTTTCTTCAGGACCTATATGGCTATTCCCTTTTCTTTGTCCTGTCCTATAAGACTCCTCTGACTGGTGTAGAAACAATGAATGAATTACCTATCTGTCATTTTCTTCCTATAGTCTGGAAGTTATCCTATACTTTGGTAGTCCTGTGCTGCAAATTGTAATTGTAAATCTATTTATAAAGTGCTTATGACCCCTGACGGGGCATTGAAGCGCTTTCTTGGCGAGTAGCACGCTACTCCGGAACCGAAGATTAGTAGGTTAGTACAAAATTACAGATGTTTGCTCCATGCTATATGGGATAGGCTCTTTGTATGCAGTCTCTTGATCCGCGAACTTGTCAGTCTCCTTCTGGTCTCTGCTGTTTGCCCAAACAGATTGATAGAAACCCATATACCTAGACCAAGGGACATACAGGTAGTTGTGCATACAGGGCAACAGGTATGCATGTACAAAGACGAGGCACATAGGGGCCAATCACGATGGCGGGCGGATCGCCCCCGCCGGGCCGGCAGTGGTCACCGCCGGCCCGGCGGGGGCGATCCGCCCGCCATCCAGACAACAAAGACCCCCCGCCATATCACGATGGCTGGGGGGTCCGCGGCGGGTTGAAAGACCGTCCGCCGCTTTTCCGCCGGTCGACGAGTCGACCGGCGGAAAACGTGTTGAATATGGTGGCGGTGTCTGGAAGACACCGCCATCCATATCACGATGCCGGGTGTGAGCAGCCTTTCCATGGCTGCATTGCCGCCATGGAAAGGCTGGCGGTTCCTGCTGTTGGGGCCCGTAGCGGGCCCCCATATAGTTGGAGGGGTGGGGGTGCACACGGGGGTACCTATGGTACCCCCTGCTTTTGCATGTACAATGTGGCAGGCACCGCGCGGTGCCTGTCACGTTGTGCATGTAAAAGCACAACATGTCTATTTTACATTGCGACGGGTGCTGCTTGCAGCACCGCCGCCGCAATGTAAAATATATGGGATGCGCCCGCCAGTGTGGCGGGCGCATCCTAATGTGTATTGCGGGACCGCCGCACCTATGGCGGGCGGTCCCTTTTGCAAATGCGATGGCGGGCGGACTTTGTCCGCCCGCCATCGTAATCGGCCCCATAGAGTTTTCCATATACACAGAGATACACACACATACCATAAATACATTGACATGCAATACACATTTAGACACACAGGGATGAAGGGATGGTTGAACGGACTGAAGGATGTGCAGACAGACTGATGGACGGATGGATTCCAGATGTGTGAATGGATGCACATTTGGTGCTGGACAGATGTAGGCTTAATGGTTTAGCCTTTCTCCAAAGGAAATAACATTGGAATTGGAGAAAGGAATTGAGAGTTATCACCCATTCCATATTCATATGCAGACATGATATCGATTTTTTATTATCGACCTACACTAATATCGAGTTTTAAATATCGTAGGGACAGAATATCGATGTCAAGAATATCGGTGACCAGACTATCGACCTTAAGGTAAGTAATATCGTTTTTTTATATCGAAGTAAGTAATATCGAAGTAAGTAATATCGTTTGTAAAAATATCGTTGTTAATAATATCGATATTTATATTAGTGTTATGTATTTTAGTATGTATTTTATATGTATGTGTTTAACATTTGTTGTAATGTTTTTTAATTATTTTTAAATATATGTATTAAATGTTTAGAAATTAGTAATTTTGCGTTTTAGTATCAGAGCGGGTTGTGGGTTTATAGGGGAAAAGGTGGGAAGTAATTTAATTATAATTAATTCATTAATATTTTTTATTTATTGTTATTGATTCATTTATTGGTAATTAATTATTAATTGATAATTAATTTTTATTAATTGATTAATTTATAATTATATTAATTATAATTAATGTATTTTTTTATTTTATTTATTGTTATTGTTAATTAATTTATTGTTAATTAATTATTAATTGGTAATTAATTTTTATTAATTGAGTAATTGATAATTAAATTAAATGCGTTATTTTTTATGTGTAGCGGGTTGTGGGTTTATAGGGGAATAGGGTGGGAAGTAATTTATTATAATTAAGTACATTTTAATTTTTATTAATTGGTATTGATTCTTAATTTATTGTTGATTAATTATTAATTGGTAATTAATTTTGATTAATTGATAATTAAATTAAATGTGTTATTTTTTATGTGTAGTGGGTTGTGGGTTTATAGGGGAATAGGGTGGGAAGTAATTTATTATAATTAATTAATTATTAATTTTTCTTAATTGGTATTATTAATTTATTGTTAGTTAATTTTTCATTGGTAATTAATTTTTATTAATTGATTAATTGATAATTAAATAAATTGGGTTATTTTTTATGTGTAGCGGGTTGTGCATTTATAGGGGAATAGGGTGCGAAGTAATTTAATGTTATTTAAGTAAATATTAATTTAATTTTATTGGTATATATTATTAATTTTTTTATTAATTAATTTTTAATATTTTATTTATTTTACAAAAATTATTTAATTAATAAGTATGTTAATTTAATCCCTACAGTATCCTACATTTTCCACACTGTTACATTCACTGGAGTTGGAATAGTAATTGTAACCCCTACGCTATCCAACACTTTCCCTACTGTTGCACTCACTGGAGTGGGAATAGTAATTTTTACCCCTACGCTATCCAACACTTTCCCAACTGTTGCACTCACTGGAGTGGGAATAGTAATTTTAACCCCTACGCTATCCAACACTTTCCCTACTGTTGCACTCACTGGAGTGGGAATAGTAATTTTTACCCCTACGTTATCCAACACTTTCCCTACTGTTGCACTCACTGGAGTGGGAATAGTAATTTTACCCCTACGCTATCCAACACTTTCCCTACTGTTGCACTCACTGGAGTGGGAATAGTAATTTTAACACCTACGCTATCCAACACTTTCCCTACTGTTGCACTCACTGGAGTGGGAATAGTAATTTTAACCCCTATGCTATCCAACACTTTCCCTACTGTTGCACTCACTGGAGTGGGAATAGTAATTTTTACCCCTACGCTATCCAACATTTTCCCTACTGTTGCACTGTTTGGAGTTGGAATAGTAATTTTATTCCCTCCGCTGTCTAATATTTTTTGTATTATTTTAGTTAATGTAGTATATAATTAATTTTAAAAAGATTAAAAATAATTGTAAGTTTTTTAATTTGTTATATATATTTATTTAATTTTTATTTATATTATTGTTTTATGTGTATAGATGTATTTGTAATTTATAAGATATTTTTAAACAATTTGTAAGTTATTAACATAATTATTAAAAATATTATTAAGTAAGTATATATATTATATACAGGGCTCCCGGTTTTATGGTATTTATTTTTTGGCCATTTCCGTCTGTATTTATCCATATTTATTTTTTGCCCATTTTATCTGTATTTATCCATATTTATTTTGTGTTTTGCGTATAAATGAAGTTGTAAAACTGTACATTTCCATATCTATTTAACTGACAGACGCGCACTCATACTTTGATATCTGTCATATTTTAGCTTTTTAAGATGCCAAATATTACACACCAATACATCCACTGGTAAATGCTAGCATTATACCATAAATGTATGTTAACATATGCAGTTATTTAAAGAAATATCATCCTGTTTTTAAATTTCCCATGCTGTCCATCTGCTCAGCTGCTGGCCTACAATTCATGAAAGACAGCACAGAGAGCCACTTAAAAGAAGCACAATTTTCTGTATTTATCCACTTTTAAAAATAAATGCAAACAGAAAACACATTGTTTTCTGTCTGTATTTATCTGTAAAAATCCGTAAAAACGGAAAACAGGGAGCCTTAATTATATATTATATGTATATGTTTAATTTATTTTTACATTATATATTAGTTATAATTTTTAAACATTTTAAAATATTTTTAACTATGTTTATTTTAATTATATGTATTATTTACTTTATTTTACATTATTTTTGTAACTTAAAAAAAATGATATTTTTAACAACGATATTTGTGACATCGATATTTTTTTCCCGATATTTTTGTACTTACCATAATGTAGATAGGATGTTGATATTTCTGTAGGTCGATATTCTGACTCTCGATATTCTGTCAGTGATCCTTCAATATTTGGCCTTTCAGTGGAGAAATAGACATACTGGCACCCAAACACCCACTAACAGATATACAGATATGCAGACCAAAAATCATACGGATATCCGGGCTTATACACCAACGCACCTACAGGAACCAATGTACATAGATAACATACAGAGGCACATGTACACTGTACACGTGACAGCACTCACATAAAAAGAGGAACAGATTGAGAAACTGACACAGATAATACACCGACAGGCATTCACTTTCGGAGGAATTGACAGAGATGACACAACTACAGGCAATCATGCCCATACAGGCAAACGCCTTTACAGATATTCATGTACACAGACCAAAAGATATGCAGAGGCCCATGCATACACAGCAACAGACACATAGACACCCATGCACACAAATTCATGCATATTCAGACACCCATGCAGACAAAAAGACATATGGACACTCAAGCGCACAGAGAAACACATATATGGGTACTGATGCACAGAGAACAAACAAGCATCGAGGCACACATGCACACAATTCAGCAGCCATTAGCAAACATAAAAGGGGAGGCAGCAGCAGTGGCAATACGCCAACGCCTGAGGGATTTCACTCTTTTACAACAGGAACGTGAATTACCTAAAATTATCGATGACACCTATGCTGAATTAGGTAGAGATAGTTTGGAAGCTAGAGCAACAAAACCTCAACTGATGGGGGGTCCTGAAAAGGATAACATCAAGCAAGCACCTGTTTCTTCCAAGAAGAACAATAAAAAACAAAAAAATAGAGAGAATAGATCACAACCCAGGGGTGGGTCTCCTCAACAGGAGCCTTCCGAAAGGAGGTACAACCTTAGGAATCGTGATAACCTTAAAAAACCTGACAGGTATCAGGATACTGATACACGTTCCTCTTGTTCCTAAAAAATGTAAATGTAAGTCCGTTTTTATATAGCGCAGCTACTCACCCTTACGGGTCTCAAGGCGCTGGGGGCCGTAGTGGAAATTAAGTGAGCTATTGCCCAGAGTCACATGGTGCTGAGCTGAGCTGCCGCCGGAGCCGGGGATCGAACCGTGAACGCTGTGCTCCGAAGTCAGCTGCCCTGGCCGCTGCACCACACCTCTCCACCACACCGTTCCTTTCAAGGTTCACCAAGACACTCCGAGAGGAAAGGACGGTCAGAAAACAGACAAGAAGAGCGTACAAAGTCCAGAGACACACAATGCGCTTCAGACTATACTTCTAAGAAAGAAGAAAAACAAAAATCTAAACCACAATTTAAAAAGAAGAAAGTAGCAGGTCTTAAAGTTAGACATGCCCAGAATTCTGAGGACTCAACTTCTGAACTCTGACGATGCTAGACAGCTAAGCAGAAGTAACAATAGCTCGCCAGAACCTGATGGAATTTCTGGTGACAGCGGAGTTGAATGAGTAAAAAACGGTGGAAACACCTGATACATGGGTAAGTGTCCCACATAGGTTACATGAAATAATTCTCCAAATGGAGGGGCACAAACCCAGAAAAATTAAAGGTTTCTTTTGGGAGAACCTGACTTTTGGCTATGACATCCTTTTAGCTGAAAAAGATTGGCCGCCTGAAATTGTTATGGATTTCCCAAAGGGAGAAACTGTAATTTTACCATTTTTTCCGACCTCGTTCCAATATACATAACCCCTTTGCTGCTAGGCCTTTCCCCCCCCCTGTGCTAAGCCTTTTTTGGCTATTTGGGGTAGTTCGCGCTTAGGCCCTTGTAACTTTTTGACCAAATAAGGTATCCACGCCAAATTTGCCTCCTTTTCTTCCAACATCACAGGGATTCTAAAGGTATCCAGGGTTTGTGGATTCCCCTGGAGGGGACCCAGAAATTAGCGACATTTTTTTTTTTTTGAAAAATGGGAAAAAAGTGCTGCAAATGAAAGCGTTTGTTTTTTTCCCTGCTAATGGTATCAACAAAGGGTTTGTGGGGCTGACTTTTGTCAGAAAACCAACATTTTTTACACAGTTTTGGCATTTTACTGGGACATAGCCTATTTTTGCTATTTTTTGTGCTTTGAACCTTCTTCCAGTTAATGGTAGAAATGGGTATGAACGCAATAATGGATCCTGGAAAGCTATACATTTTTGAAAAGTAGACAAAATTCTGAATTCAGCAAGGGGTCATTTGTGTAGATCCTTAAAGGTTTCTTTATAGAAACTAACAGTTGAAAATAGGAAAAATTGAAAATTAGTTGAAAAAAACAGACATTTGTGCCAACATTTTCACCTGTAACTTCTTTTAATTATGACAGCTGTTTCAAAGCAATATACCGTTACATCCGCTGGACCTTTCTGGTTGTGGGGATATATAGGACTTGTAGGTTCACCAAGAACCCGACGAACCCAGAGCCAATAACTGAGCAGCGTCTTGCAATGGTTTTTTATTATGTACCGGGTATATAGCAATTAATTTGGGAAAATATATACATGGAAAAATCGGTATGAAAGACACCTATGTATTTCTGAAATTGGAACAAAATATAGAGCTTAGAAACAGTAGATATTTGCACATTTCCGAAATTGTGAGTACCCATACTAGCATGAGAATTATAGAACATTTTTCAAAGTGACTTCTTTTTTACACATTGTCTTTCATTTGGAAGGCAGAAATGCATCGAAAGTCAATAGGTAATAACAGTTGCTCTACAATTCTGTGTTACCCTAAGTCTCCCGATAAAAATGGTACCTCACTTGTGTGGGTAGGCCTAGTGCCCGCGACAGGAAACGGCTCAAAACGCAACGTGGACACACTTTATTTTTACTGTGAAAACTGACCATTTTTTTGCAAAGTGCCTAGTTGTAGATTTTGAACCCTAGCTCTGCCGGCACCTAAGGAAACCTAGCAAACCTATACATTTTTGAAATCTAGACACCCAGGGAAATCCAGGATGGGGTGACTCATCTGGCTCTCACCAGGTTGTGTTACCCAGAATCCCTTGCAAACCTCAAAATTTGTCAAAAAACCCACATTTTCCTCACATTTCTGTGGTGGAAAGTTCTGGAAACTGCGTGGATCCACAAAATTCCACCAACCCCGCATTTCCCAAAGTCTTCAGAGAAAAATGGTACCTCACTTGTGTGGGTAGGCCTAGTGCCCGCGACAGGAAACGGCCCAAAACGCAACGTGGACACACCACATTTTCACAGTGAAAACGGACCCTTTTTTTGCAAAGTGCCTAGCTGTAGATTTTGAACCCTAGCTCTGCCGGCACCTAGGGAAACCTAGCAAGCCTATACATTTTTGAAAACTAGACACCCAGGGGAATCCAGGATGGGGTGGCTTGTCTGGCTCTCAGCAGGTTCTGTTACCCAGAATCCCTTGCAAACCTCAAAATTTGTCCAAAAATACACATTTCCCTCACATTTCTGTGGTGGAAAGTTCTGGAATCTGCTTGGATCCACAAAATTCTACCCACCCCGCATCCCCCAAAGTCTTCCGAGAAAAATTGTACCTCACTTGTGTGGGTAGGCCTAGTGCCCGCGACAGGAAAAGGCCCAAAACGCAATGTGGACACACCACATTTTCACAGTGAAAACTGAGCCTTTTTTTGCAAAGTGTCTAGCTGTAGATTTTGAACCCTAGCTCTGCCGGCACATAGGGAAACATAGCAAGCCTATACATTTTTGAAAACTAGACACCCAGGGGAATCCAGGATGGGGTGACTTGTCTGGCTCTCACCAGGTTCTGTTACCCAGAATCCCTTGCAAACCTCAAACTTTGTCAAATAAACCACATTTTCCTCACATTTCTGTGATGGAAAGTTCTGGGATCTGCGTGGATCCACAAAATTCCACCCACCCCGCATTTCCCAAAGTCTTCCGAGAAAAATGGTACCTCACTTGTGTGGGTAGGCCTAGTGCCCGCAACAGGAAATGGCCCAAAACGCAACGTGGACACACCACATTTTCACAGTGAAAAATGACCCTTTTTTTGCAAAGTGCCTAGCTGTAGATTTTGAACCCTAGCTCTGCCGGCACCTAGGGAAACCTAGCAAATATATACATTTTTGAAAACTAGACACCCAGGGGAATCCAGGATGGGGTGACTTGTCTGGCTCTCACCAGGTTCTGTTACCCAGAATCCCTTGCAAACCTCATAATTTGTCCAAAAAAACACATTTTCCTCACATTTCTGTGGTGTAAAGTTCTGGAACCTGGGTTTTTGGCCCCGGGCTCGGTGGCCATCTTGGGAAACCTACCAAGCCCACACATTTCTGAAAACTAGACACCCGGGGGAGTCCAGCGAGGTATGGCTTGCGTGGGTCCCCCAACGTTTTCCTACCCAGAATCCCCTGCAAACCTCAAATTTAGCTGAAAAAATCACTTTTTTCTCAAATTTCTGTGTGGGAAAGTTCTGGAATCTACGTGGATCCACAAATTTCCTACCACCCAGCATTCCCCCAGGTCTCCCAATAAAAGTGATACCTCACTCGCGTGGGTGGGTCAAGTTCCCGCGACAGGCAAGTGCCCAAAACGTATTGAGGAGACAGACCACTCGCTTGTGTCTATTTGGACCACTGTGGCCCCCTACAATCAGATGGGGCTTACAAGTATATCTTGGTGGCAGTGAATTCATGCTCTAGATTTCTATGGGTATGGCCTCAGTGCTCGGCTGACGCTCGAACTGTTGTAAAAGATTTGCGAGTCTTTATAGGGACATACGCAGTTGGCACATTACATTCTGACCGTGGCCCCGCGTTTAGCTCTAGGGCTTACAAGGAAGCCATGGGAAGTCTGGGTGTTGCACTGCGGTACTCCTCTCCGTACCATCCCGTGGGAAATTCAGTTGTGGTGAGGAAAAACTGAGACTTAAAGCAATCTTTAACAGCAAGAGTATTAGGTTTGGGTGGTAGTTGGGTCAATCACTTATACGGGTCCAACGAGCCCTTAATAATATGCCAAGGAGTTCCCTAGGACGTGTCACTCCTTACGAGGTCCTATTTGGGATGAGAATGTGGGTACCTGATCTTGATTATGAAAGCACAGTGGTGGATGAAAAACCATTTGACATCAATAAACGTTTGGCTGTTTTACAGGATCTGAATGAATCCCGGTCACTACTAAGCAACGTGCAAGTAAAACGCACCGCCACTGGGGGAGTCAAACCAGTCACGCAAGACCTGTCTGTATCCCAAAAGTCGGCGAACTGGTCACAGAAAAGATTGCGGAGAAGAAAGAATTTGGGCCATCATACAGAAAGCCTCTACCTGTCCTGGCTGTCGAAGGAACAAGAACAGTACTTCTTCGGCCTCTTGCAGGAAAGAAAGAAAAGAGATTTGTCTCCATTGAGCTGATCAAACCACACTATGTGATGGATACTGAATAGTAGGCCTCGTGGGCTCCTGGGTAGCCCACGCGCTCCTCTCGCTACCATACAGTAAGTTCAGACAGAAAGACTCATAACATTCGAAGAGTCACCAACACAAAGTGATGGAATTTCTAACAATGAAATGGAACTCCTTCCTCTGGAAACAGAACTTCAAAACCAAAATGAAAGACAAATTTCAATTCGGCCTAATACCAATGTCTACATCAATATGCCTCTACAAGAGACTTCTGCCAGTTCAACAAAACCTGCTGAGCTACCAAAGATTGATTGAACTGCATCTGGCTACTTCATCGATTTTTGATACCTTCTCTCTTAATCCCAGTGAACCTGAGACAACGCCAGCTCCAGTTTCCCGTAAGCAATAAATTCGTGATTTTTACACTTATCTGAAAAAAACGTACTTAGGGATCGATTCCGATTTGGGCTGGAAAAAGCACCGACCGACTCGGAGCCGGAATTTATTCTGACCGACACGTACCTGTGGCGCCCGACACGCCAAGTACGATGCAAGGCGTGCAAAATCCGACCGACACGTACCGAACCCAAGCCGAACGACCGAGCCGCACGGAAAACAGCAATCCGGCCGGAAAAACACGCGAATCGAACCCGGAACAAATCCAACCGAAACGTACATGCGAACTCCAAACCGCTAAGTACGATGCAAGGCGCGAAAACCACGACCGAGTCGTACGGAGGACAAGCCGTACGACCGACACGCATACAAAACCGAGCCGAAGTAACACGAAACACCGCGACCGACGCGTACGCAGCATAGAAAACTGCACAAACACAGCGTGAACGAAACGGAGAACACCGTACGAGACAAATGCAGGGTCCGACTCGGTCACAAGAA
Organism: Calotriton arnoldi; assembly: GCA_963921515.1. Classification (NCBI taxonomy): domain Eukaryota; kingdom Metazoa; phylum Chordata; class Amphibia; order Caudata; family Salamandridae; genus Calotriton; species Calotriton arnoldi. The sequence goes on along the minus strand of CAWUFW010000081.1, from coordinate 6,329,373 downwards.
CGTTTCCAACATGCACAGACAGTACAAAGGAAAAATTACACAAAAAAAGGCCAAACAAGCAATTACAAAGCCAATAAATACTGTGGGCGGTGGGGACAGAGAACAAAGACACACCCACAACTCCACCCATATAAAGGACACAAATCCCAACCATGATCCTTTGCAAATGCCATTCTACTGCCAGCACCCAACAGACAGCAACCACACACCCACAGCTCATCCCTCACACAAGCCACACACCATCAGCACACCAACAAATACCTACCTCACATACACCCAGCAAAACACACACTCACACACCCTCACCTGCACACCAACACACACATCACTCACCATCACCACCCATCACCATGCCCCCCAAGAAGAATCACAAGTTCCTAGATTGTGAATTGGAAGTCATGGTAGACGAGATCCTCAGGGTAGAGCCACAGCTGTTTGGCACACTGGTCCAACAGACCCCCATCTCCCAGAAAACCAAGATGTGGGAGAGGATCATCAACAGGGTGAACGCACAATCACCATGTCTGCACACAAAGACCGACATCCAGAACAGGTGGTATGACGTGCGCAGGAGGGTACAGGACCTGCTCAAGAAAGACTACCTCCTGAGCCAATACACCGGCAGTGGCCCTCCTGCCAAGCCAGTATACCTCAGGCCCTGGGAGGAGAAGGTGCGGGCCATCCTTCCGCCAGTGAGCGTATATGGACTAGAGAACATCCCAGAGCCTGGTGAGTACACAACAAATGTACACAATATCCTGCCACAATACACACACACATCACTGTCAAGGGGAGAGTCAAACCATGCACTCATAGCAATTACACAGCAACCAGAACAGAATCATCCCAAAATGTGTATGTCAGTCAGATAAACACAACACATGCCATCTCAAAGTTACATTTAACCGTGTCATCACATGTACAAACACAACTACAACTACAGCTAGGCAGTGGCACAAATAGAACTAACAAACACATCCAGACATGTAGCCACCACTACAACACCAACACACAGTGAAGACCACTGAAAGAAAGGAATTCTGTGTATGCTGGGCAAGTCAGTGTAGCCAATAGCATCATGGGAGTCGTAGTCACACATATTGCCCTCCCACAACTGTCCCATCAACACCACCATGAACCATGCGCACATCACAGGGAGTGGAAAAGGACTCACAAGATGGCTGACACTGGCTACTGCTGTGGGGAGCACAAGGCCCTGCTGGCAACTGTGCAACAACCAACAGCAGGACACCACTGACTGACATCCTGAGAGACAACTTCCACTCCCTGCAATGGAAGCACGTTCCATGGTGGGATATCTGGCTGGCTGGGTGGGAAGGAGGACTCGCACCACTGACCATAGTCACAAGCACCTCCCCTCACACACACCCTCAACACATACTCCACATAACCCACCTGGGAGAATGCAATGCCACACATCCTAACTCAAGATCCCACAAAGAACCTCCACCCTGGGTTATGTCGTGTGAAGCACAGGGACACTCTTGGGACTTTCAGCCAAACAACTGCCAGGACAACACTCCCAGCCATCCTGTCAGCACAGGCAGCCCACCCCACAGGGAAGCAGAGTCAAAAGGAAGGGAGGATGGGCATGCTGGGAAGGGGGGTGGAGGCAATAGCATGATGGGAGTCGTAGTCACAGCTCTACATACCCCACCACATGGCCCAGCAAGCTCACACTCACGCATGCACATCCCACAGAGAGTGGAAAGGCCCATCAAAGATGTCTGACACTGTTGCTGTGTCGTGGGGAGCACAAGGGCATGCTGGGAACTGCACACCAACCAACAGCAGGACACCACTGTCAGCCATCTTGCCATTGCTCTCACACCCACACACACTGAACTCCCCACAAAAGCAAGTAAGTATGGGAATGCTGGGAAGTGGGGTGGAGGCAATAGCATGATGGGAGTCACAGTCACAGACATAGCTCACCCCCACAACTGTCCCATCAACACCACCCTGAACCATGCTCACATCACAGGGAGTGGAGAAGGACTCACAAGATGGCTGACACTGGCTACTGCTGTGGGGAGCACAAGGCCCTGCTGGCAACTGTGCACCAACAAACAGCAGGACACCACTGACTGACATCCTGAGAGACAACTTCCACTCCCTGCAATGGAAGCACGTTCCATGGTGGGATATCTGGCTGGCTGGGTGGGAAGGAGGACTTGCAGCACTGACCATAGTCACAAGCACCTCCCCTCACACACACCCTCAACAAAAACTCCACAGAACCCACCTGGGAGAATGCAATGCCTCACATCCTAACTCAAGATCCCACAAAGAACCACCACCCTGGGTTATGTTGTGTGAAGCACAGGGACACTCTTGGGACTTTTAGCCAAACAACTGCCAGGACAACACTCCCAGCCATCCTGTCAGCACAGCCAGCCCACCCCACAGGGAAGCAGAGTCAAAAGGAAGGAAGCATGGGCATGCTGGGAAGGGGGTGGAGGCAATAGCATGATGGGAGTAGTAGTCACAGATATTGCTCAGCCTCACAACTGGCCCATCAACACCACCCTGAACCATGCTCACATCACAGGGAGTGGATAAGGACACACAAGATGGCTGACAGTGGCTACTGCTGTGGGGAGCACAAGGGCATGCTGGGAACTGCACACCAACCAACAGCAGGACACCACTGTCAGCCATCTTGCCATTGCCCTCACACCCACACACACTGAACTCCCCACAAAAGCAAGTAAGTATGGGAATGCTGGGAAGTGGGGTGGAGGCAATAGCATGATGGGAGTCACAGTCACAGACATAGCTCACCCCCACAACTGTCCCATCAACACCACCCTGAACCATGCTCACATCACAGGGAGTGGAGAAGGACTCACAAGATGGCTGACTCTGGCTACTGCTGTGGGGAGCACAAGGCCCTGCTGGGAACTGTGCACCAACAAACAGCAGGACACCACTGACTGACATCCTGAGAGACAACTTCCACTCCCTGCAATGGAAGCACGTTCCATGGTGGGATATCTGGCTGGCTGGGTGGGAAGGAGGACTTGCAGCACTGACCATAGTCACAAGCACCTCCCCTCACACCCCCTCAACACAAACTCCACAGAACCCACCTGGGAGAATGCAATGCCTCACATCCTAACTCAAGATCCCACAAAGAACCACCACCCTGGGTTATGTTGTGTGAAGCACAGGGACACTCTTGGGACTTTTAGCCAAACAACTGCCAGGACAACACTCCCAGCCATCCTGTCAGCACAGCCAGCCCACCCCACAGGGAAGCAGAGTCAAAAGGAAGGAAGCATGGGCATGCTGGGAAGGGGGTGGAGGCAATAGCATGATGGGAGTAGTAGTCACAGATATTGCTCAGCCTCACAACTGGCCCATCAACACCACCCTGAACCATGCTCACATCACAGGGAGTGGATAAGGACACACAAGATGGCTGACACTGGCTACTGCTGTGGGGAGCACAAGGCCCTGCTGGCAACTGTGCACCAACAAACAGCAGGACACCACTGACTGACATCCTGAGAGACAACTTCCACTCCCTGCAATGCAAGCACAGTCCATGGTGGGATAACTGACTGGCTGGGTGGGAAGGAGGGCCGGCTGTCAACCAAATACAACCAATGCAGACCATGTTCACACCCCAACAAATACATAGAAATGCCGAAATAATGCAGGACAATGTGCCACACCAATATCAACCCCTGACTGTGACGACTTAGGACAATGCAATGTACAGGCCCGCACCCAGAGGCACAGTCACAACTGTCAGGTGTGTCAACCATTGATGCCTGCAGAAACATAACATACATTGTGTGTGTCTCACAAAAACAGGTGATGATGGGGACACAGCAGCAGACGCTGAGGAGTCCCAGTCCCAGGCTCAAGAGGATGCGGAGCTCACTGGTGTCGTACAGCCTCTGCCCTCCTCGGACGAAGAAGACCAACCTGGCACATCCGGTGCAAGTCTACATGCAGCACCAGCAGGACCACCAGCTGCAGCACCAGCAGGACCACCAGCTGCACCCCTGCACCCACCCCTCCAACGACTGTCACCACAAATACCATCCCTGCCGACATGGACAGAACAAGGAGCAACACCAGCACAGGGATCCTGGACCAACGTGGGGCCATGGACACCACCACCAACCCCCAAGGTGGACCAGGGTCATCTGTGCGTGCCACTGCACGCACTGCACATGTTGGCATGGGTGGTGGGAGGGGTGGGAGACAGAGGTCGGTGCTTGCAGAGGTTGCTGGTGTGCATGATGACACACAACTGGTACGCATAGCTGATGCGTACCAGTCCAGCACCGGAGATCTCAGCCAGGTAGTGGGGCTCCTCAGAGACATGAAACAGCAGCAGGCTGCCCATCATGCCCGCTTGGACTCACACATGTCCCGCGTGGACTCACACATGTCCCGCGTGGAGTCCAAGTGGGACGCACTGCATGAGATGACGGCGGTGCACAGGGACATTTTACAATGCCTCCGCCAGATGAACAGCAACCAGTCCACACCTCCCTGTGTGCCAACAACATCTGGTGCTGAACAAACTGCAACTGCCACAGGGAGGGAGGATGACTCTGGCGGAGAGTCCCCTGCACCGCAGCAGCCTGTACTTGAGGGGCCCCCCAAAGAAGAGGGGTCGTCCGAGGAGGGGCAAGTGAGAGGCCGATGGCCAAGCGCAACTCCCAGGAAGCCTGAACCTGTTCTGGATGTTCACCTTTGTGCACAGACTGTTCACCCTGTTGATGGCAACACAACTCCCACACATTGCATGGGGAGTACAAGTTGGACCAATGTCTCAGACAACTGTGGCCCCGATACCGGGGATTTTGTCTACCAGGACTTTCAATTCACCTAGGAACTTCTGATTGCAAGATATATGTACAGCACTACCCATCCTATGCACTATTCACACAAATGTATCACAATAAACACACTAATACACCATACTTGCCTCTGTTGTGATTCCAACGTGGGTGCTGTTATGGGGATGATGAACTGCAAAATTACACTGTGTATGCGAACTGCAACAGCAAGTACAACACAGGCATGTGAGTAAAGGCAACGTGACACATATGAGGGAGACACACCACCAGGGCTACACAACACATACACACCTAGGCCATCTGACTCATTGCCTACACTGATGTTGCCAGGAAAGACGGTGCAATGCACAGACACCACACCTATTCCCAGTTGTAGTCATGTAGCCCACAGGTGCAGTAAGCAAATGGCAGTCAAATGTGTGACCACAGACAACGCACATCACAAAGTGAAGCACAGGTTTATTACACAGTTGCAACATGTCGTAACCACTACAGATGCAAGGTAATCCCACCTGGCAGCGGGCACACAGTCAACAACTGTAGAAGGAAGTCCATGGGTGTGGTGCACATCACCTGTAGGGACACAACAGCTACCACCCTGGAAGTACAATCACGTCGTCGGTGGACACAGTTGACCAAACGAATCTGAAAGTACCCTGTGAAGGACAGAAATGACACACAGTCAAAAGCAATGGAGAACAGGACAGAACAGCAAAACTCATGCACAATACATGTTACAAGATACCCACCCAGAACCAAGTTAGCATGTCAACACTGTTGGGGAGTACAGACCACCTGTAAGCACACATCGCTACACACATCCAGTCAAGTAGCCCATGGACACACTCCAACAGCACCAGAGCACCACCTACACATATCATGCCAACTCACATCATTGACATGACACCTCAGGATACTCACATTCAGCTAAAGAAGTTGGTGATGAGCTGTGTGCGGACATCACCCTCATCATCATCATCATCATCACTGGCATCGTGGTCCAGGCCAGGATCCTCCACAGGTGACATATGTTGGTCATTGTCATCCTGGATGAGAGGCAACTCCTTCCGCACTGCCAGGTTGTGGAGCATGCAGCAGACAATGATAATCTTGCACACTTTCGCAGGGGCATATGGGAGGGACCCTCCGGTCTTGTCCAGGCAGTGGAAGCGGCTCTTCAGGAGACCAAATGTCCGCTCAATCACTCTCCTGGTCCGACCATGTGCCTCATTGTAGCGCATCTGGGCTGGTGTCACAGGGTTCCTGAGGGGTGTCAGCAACCACGGCATGTTGGGGTATCCCGAGTCACCTACGGACAGACAAGTGCACATTAGCTGACTTGGAAAAGTGGGCGGAATACTACAGATCAGATCACACACAATGGCACACAGTCAGTACACACCGACAAGCCAGGCACGCTGGTTCTGCATCTGTGCCATCATCCTGGGGATGCGACTACTCCTCATCACAAAGGCATCGTGTGCTGAACCAGGGAAACGGGCACACACGTGTGTGATGGTCAAATCTGCAAGACACACCACCAGTGCATTGACCGAGTGGTAGTGCTTGCGGTTCCTGTAGGCCTGCTCCTGGGCCTGTGGTGGTACCAAAGCCACGTGTATCCCATCAATGGAGCCAATGACATGCGGCATCCTCCCCAGGGCATAGAAGTCACTCTTCACGTCAGTGAGTCGTTGCAGTCTAGGGAAATCGATGTACCGGTTCAGGAATAGCAACATTGCCACCAAAACATCACGGAGCACATGGCTCAACATGGTCTGTGACATCCCACCAGCAGTCGCCACAGTATGTTGGAAGGTACCGGTGGCAAAGAAGTGTAGGGCTGCCATCACCTTCACCTTGGGGGTCAGCGCTGTAGGATACGGCCGGCCAGGCTGCAAATGTGGGGCCAACTGCACTGCCAAATCCTCAATCAGCTGCCTGGTGAAGCGGTGACCGTCGGATGCTGTCCCGTTCCACCATCGTTGCCAGGTCTGGGAATGGTCGATGGACAGCAGGAGCCCTGCAGTGCAGAGGAGAAGAAAGCAAGATTGTCAGTCAGCCCACATATGCGGCATTGAACACACTCAATATCCCAACATACATCATTATGAGGCACAACTACATGAAGTGTGCAGTTCCGTAAGGACATGTATGGTACATACATGGCCAACATCTGTCATCACGGTTCAACAAGTGGCATCAATAAGTCCCAGGTTGGCCCATTGGATATCATGAGGCTGTGTCACAGTTCCCATCTCCTGCTGCCGTGTCACAATCACCCCCCACAGTGACATGTGACGACAGATGTGCCCCAGGCATCACAGCTCAACGACAGGTACATTCCCAGGGACCCTGTATTGCCAGATGGACACTGGCATTACATGGAGTATCATGTATACACCACAGCAAAACAACTATGACCCCCACAGGTAGTGGTCCCACTTGCCACTGCAGGACAGACATGGACGTCTGTGACACACACACGCACAACATCAAAGTCCATGCACACACAACGTGGATGTGGAGACTGTCTCCCATTGTGCACATGAAATCAGAGACACTGTAAACACTACATGCACACAGACTGTGGAGGACCATCACTATTGTGCCACTGGGACACCCTGGCTCAAACATACCGTCCCACATGGGACTCACGGGGTATGTGACATGACATACACATACACCACCGTGAAATTTGACCATGGCACATGCACAGATATGAACAGTTGCACATCACAGTGGTCATGTACACGTATCACCCAGGATCCTGTCCCCATGAACACGTGCACAGCCTGGGGGTGGCTGCCCCCAGGTGACACCCACAGGACAACATGTACACCAACATACACACAATAGGAAATGCAGCCTTACATGCCTTATTATACAGTTTGGACAGGCTGTCGTGTTGTAGGTGTGCCCCTCACTCCCTGGGAGCTATCTGTGGCTGGCATATGTCCATCTGAGACAGGCATGGTGACATATGCCAGTCACTTGTACAGGGATCCGTTGAACAGCAATGGACCGATCGGTGCCCCGGCCGGCCCATTGCATTCAATGTGTGCAGGTACGCGTTGTACCCCTGTACGCGTTGATCAGCAATGGACCGATCGGTGCCCCGGCCGGCCCATTGCATTCAATGTGTGCGGGTACGCGTTCTACCCCTGTACGCGTTGATCAGCAATGGACCGATCGGTGCCCCGGCCGGCCCATTGCATTCAATGTGCGCGGTGCACGCGTTGTACCCCTGTACGCGTTGATCAGCAATGGACCGATCGGTGCCCCGGCCGGCCCATTGCATTCAATGTGTGCAGGTGCGCGTTGTACCCTGTACGCAGCAGTACCGCAATGGACCGATCGGTGCCCCGGCCGGCCCATTGCATTCAATGTGTGCGGGTACGCGTTGTACCCCTGTACGCGTTGTACCGCAATGGACCGATCGGTGCCCCCGGCCGGCCCATTGCATTCAATGTGTGCGGGTACGCGTTGTACACCTGCACGCGTAGTACCGCAATGGACCGATCGGTGCCCCCGGCCGGCCCATTGCATTCAATGTGTGCGGGTACGCGTTGTACCCCTGTACGCGTTGGATCAGCAATGGACCGATCGGTGCCCCCGGCCGGCCCATTGCATTCAATGTGTGCGGGTACGCGTTGTACCCCTGTACGCGTTGTACCGCAATGGACCGATCGGTGCCCCCGGCCGGCCCATTGCATTCAATGTGTGCGGTGCACGCGTTGTACCCCTGTACGCGTTGATCAGCAATGGACCGATCGGTGCCCCGGCCGACCCATTGCATTCAATGTGTGCGGGTACGCGTTGTACCCCTGTACGCATTGTACCGCAATGGACCGATCGGTGCCCCCGGCCGGCCCATTGCATTCAATGTGTGCGGGTACGCGTTGTACCCCTGTACGCGTTGATCAGCAATGGACCGATCGGTGCTCACCCATTGACAATGGCTTAGCCTGGCAACGGACGCGTTTCGAAATTCGAACGAGTCAGTTGCTGGAAATTCAGTTGGTCACCCACAACAATGTTGCAAAATCATGTATGTCATGAAGTTGAAGATTTGAAGGATGCTGTGGGCGTGTATTGGTGCTGCTATTCCATGGATTGGCCAGATTCAGAAGATGCAAACGACTTGGACCTATCACTTTGGACACAAGGGACAGTATCTGCCTCTCCAGCACATATATATTGCTGGCTGTTCCCCTGAGAGCTCACTTGCCTGCACTACATGCTCCAGGACGACATCTGCCACTGCACTGCTGCTGTCTCTGCCCCTCTGGACCCTGCAATGGCACGTACTGTGGAGAGAGCCCCAGCCTTCAGCCTTGAGGAGAACCAGGCCCTGCTGGACAGCCTACTTCCACAGTACAGCAAGCTGTATGGGACACCAGGGGAGCAGGTGAGTGTTCTGTGCACTGCCTTTCTGAATGTGCATTTTGTCTGACTAGCAAGGCTGAAAGTCTGCACGCCACTGGCTAGCAGGCTCACTGAGTAGTTGTCACCCCCATAGTGTGTAGTGACATGCACTGGACAGGTATGGTGCAGTGACAGTGCATTTGAACAAGGTTTTACTTCCCATGCAATGATACCATGTAGTGACGTCTGGCAAACTGTCCATGGGCAGCTTTGCACTGCCTGTGTACATCATGTGCCCCTGTGATTGAGACATGTATATACAACTGTGTCATGCACGGATATGTTGCATGTGTAGTAATGGCCTTTTCACTTTGTCATCCTGACAGGTTAATGCCCATCGGAAGCAGGAGATCTGGAAGGACATCGTCCGGGCTGTCCGGTCCGTGGGGGTCTACAAACGCCGGATCCGCAACTGCCAGAAGAGGTGGCAGGACCTTCGGGGCTGGACCCGGAGGATTGCACGGGTCCAGCTGAAGCTGTCGCCTCCTCGCAGGAGGGGCTGAACACGGACCCTGACCCCCCACATGCTCCAGATCCTGGCGGTGGTGTTTCCAGACCTGGATGGGCAGCTGAAGGCCAGACAGCAGCAAGGAGGGGTGAGTCAAAGACTGCACTGTGAACTCTGTATTACATGCTATGTGCCCTCCTCTGGCCTGGTTAAACTGCCACAGTACAGCAGTCATGTTGTCCAGGAGCCATGTCCCTCTATTGTGCACTGCCCACTCCTCATCTGATACCCAGGTGTGGCCCTTACATTCAGGGAATTGTGTCACTTGGGACTGTGTCCTTGCAGTTTGCTTCACTAAAGGTGGGGACAGCATCTGTTTCCCTAACTCTGTTGTGGGCATCATGGGTGGGTCCATTTTTCACACAACGCCTGTGTTCGGACATGTAATCTGCGTGTTGCTTTGATATGCGGTCCACTTGCTGAGCTGAGCCACCACATGTGCCTGGGGTATGTGGCAGACACCCATGCAGCGGGTGGGAACAATGTTTGGGCCCCAGGAGTGTGCAGATTACGTGTGTCACACATACATAGCCAGCTATCCACTGTCCAGGGCTCATCCCTCATTCATGTGGGGCAGGACAGTCATGCCTACTCCAGGCCATGCAATGCACTCTGACACATTGTGCGCAGTGATTTGACCCCTCAGGTGTCTGCCTCTGTGTCAGTGTGCTGTGGATTTGTTGCCAGGACTGCTGGGGTGTTTCTCGGTAGGGGCTCAGCATGCCACTGGAGATGTGACCATAGGAGACGATACTTGTGTGTCACATAGGTGTTTGATCAGCTGCCCGTGCAGACTGGGGTATGCGAATGTGAAGTTCAGGCAGCTGTTCCCCATTCACAGCAGATTGTGAGGGGCTCAGGTTCAGAGGGTAGTGTCACAGGTCTCCCATATGTCCAATCGGTATGACCTGGACAGATGAGGGTTAAGATGATGTGTTGTGTGGGGGATGTACATGTGCACTTGTGCAGCTCCAGGACTTGCATTCCCCATGACCTACTATTGTGACACAGTGCAGAGTGTTGTTGTCTGGCTGCCAAGTCATACATCACTGAGACAGTGATGTATGACTTAGCAGTCATGCCTCCGCCATGGCATGTGTCTACTTATTGGTGATCCTGCAGGGGAGTGACATGTGCTACATGCACACCATTGTGGCGATGGCTATCAGGACATGGGTGCATCATGGTGTCTGTCACTGGTATGCATCACATGCATTTCCTATTTGACTCTGGGCGTCCCTTTCATCCGGAAACCTGTACTGACTCAGTGGCAAGAGTTGTGATGTGTGCATGTCCACATGCTACACCGTGTCCTCTGCACTGTCCAACTACTGTGTAGTTGGTGCATGTGTCCACACTGGGGTGTTGCTATCCAACAGACACCAGACAGATGGGTGCAAGGCCATGTGGGATGTGAGTGCCATGGTTGGCATCAGACTGACAATTGGCTTCTCCTGTTCAGTTAGGGCACTTTTAGCAGTGTACAACTAATGATGCCAGGGCTTGCTCTGTAATGTGCTGTGCTCACAGTGGTGTGTGCGTTTGGTGCAGGTGACTGATGTCTGTCTGTTTCCCCATTGTTTGCAGATACATCCACGGCCACGGAAGGGGACAGCTCCACGGACCAGGAGGAGCCGGAGAGCCAGACTGGGTCAGCAGCCGAGGAGTGGTCGGAGGGACCCAGTGGCACGGAGGGTGAGGGGAGCCACACCGAGGAGTCCTCAGCACCATCCACCTCAGCTGAGGACCAGAGCAACTCGGAGGATGACTCCCTTATGGAGGCGGGTGTCAGCAGCCACCACACCCCAGCTAGTGTTGCTGTCCCCGCCACCACCAGCACCACCACCGCCCTCCCATCGGCTCCCATTCCCCAGGTCCGTGGAGGCTCCCATGTTCGGGAGCGTGTCTCCTTTGGGCCAGGCACCGCACCCCTGCCCCTGTGTCCCCTGCTGCCCTGAGTGAGGAGTCTGTGTACCTCCTTCGCCAGCTCCATGTAGGGCAGACAGCCATGCTGAGTGTCCTCCATGCGCACACCGCTCTGTTGACTCAGCTGGTGTCGTTCATGGAGGGCATCTCATCGGGCATGTCTGACCTACAGAGGGGCAATAGGTCCATGGACTCCTCCCTGACGGCAGCAGTGTCCCTCCTCAGACAGTCCCTCACCCCTCCTGCCTCTGCTCCATCCACACTCCCCAGCACCTTACCCGTCCCAAGCACACACACACCGGCACAGGCACACACCAGCACACACACATCCAGCACACAGACACACACGCCACAAACAAAACGCACACGCACGCACAGTCAGGGGACTGAAACCAGACTCACAGGGATGGGGCCCTGGAACACACACACGCATCCACGAGCACTGCGCAGTCCTCAGTTGCCTCTCCCTCCAAAGCACCCTCCCTTGCCTCACCTGCAACCCCAAAGACCCAGCGGCTCTTCCTCAGTGACCTCGGCCTCTTCCCCTCCGATCCAGCTGATACAGCATTCAGGGGGAAGAGGAAGCCCACCCACACGGAGCAGAGTGCCCCTCGCCCCCGGACACCCTCCCCCAGGCGCAGACAGACTGAGGCCCCCACCCGCAAGTCCCCCGGAGTCGTAAGAGCAAGACCCCGCCGCCGCCCTGCAGCTCAGGCACCAGGTCTCCTTCCTCCATCCCTCAGGCCCCCACTCCACAGGTGCCCCCACCACACCCTGCCCCAGGTTCCCCCACCCACAGATATACCATCCCCAAGAGGATCCGGCCTTCTCCCCCTGCCACTTGCTCTCCCGGCACCACACCCCCGCTGCGCTTGTCTGTGCCACTGATGTGGTGAGGGTGTCCTCCCCTCTGTCCAGCCCACCTTGCCTGTTCCCCATTCTCCTCCCCTGGTGGTAGTCACTGCAGTGGAGTCCACTACCACCCTGTCTGACTTGGGCACTGCAGTGGCGGACCTGTCCACTCCATCTGCAGGGTCCACTGCAGTCGTGCCGGCACCCACAACATCTGAGTCATGCCCCCAGTTGTGCCGGCACACACCATGTCAGACACCTCCACTGCAGTTGTCAGTGGCTCTCCAGCACCCACCACCCCTTCCCTGCTTCCTCCTGGTGAGCCCTGATCCTGTCCCTGCGGTGCCTGGTCTGCCCCCCCAGTTGCCCCTCCTAGTGGATTGTCCCTGGTTTTGTGCAGGCATGCGTAGGGTGACATCTGCCACTGTCACCCTGTTTGGACTTTGACAATGGACTGGCCATTGGCCTTTGTGTTTTTTCTGGACTTTGTTTTCATTACACACATATGCTGAATAAAGCAACTTTCTGTTCTCTAGTGCTTATGCTTCTGATGTACATGTTGTTGATGATGCTAACCATGCCCTTGCTGCAGTGATGGTGATATTTGGTCTCATGATAATGAAGTGTTACTGAGCAGGAACCCATGTGGTCCAGGGGGAATGTGTCCTATCCTGTGGTGTATCCATGTCATCCATAGCAGCATCTGAGGGTGTCATGTGTTCAGTATTTGGCAATGGGATTTCCTACTTAGATTAGCTATTTCACATCTGTGGCTTCCACCCCTGCACATCTGTTGTGCCTGCCATTGTTCAATTCGTCTACTTCCCTGACCGTGTGGCCATCTCCACTGGACATGCAGGTTTGGGCATCAATGGGGAAGGACTCATCTGTGTTGTCGGTGCAACATTGCTATACAAGTGTGTTGGATCTGTGCTGATGATTTCGTTGGCACTTCCATGACCAGGCTGATGTGACAGGAGCCCTCATTTGGTGCTAATTGTTGATTGTGTGACCAAGTGCTCAGCTGACATGATGGGGCCCTACTGAGGCAACATATGGCACAGCTTTCCTCACACAGGAGTGGAGTCCCCTCATGGCAGTGTGTACTCCTGTGACATTGCCTGCGCCCAAGGTGTGTGTTGTATGTGCATGTCTGTGTGTTCACTTCCGTTTAGCTGTGCATGCTGTGATCCCTAGTGTGGTACCTGTTTGTGATGCTTGCTGAGTTGACCTATGTTCCCCCAAAGTCTTCTCCCTGGGTTCTCTGTGATGTGGGTGCATGGCACATTACTGGTCATCAGGGTGTCACCCATAGGTGTGTTTGCTGTCAGGGCTGAGTTTGTGTGCAGACGCAGATGGGTCACAGTCAGGTTTCCCCTTGGCACTTGTTGTTTGCCCCTGTCATGTGATTTCCAGTTTGTGTTATCTTTCAGTGATTGTGACACGTTGTGTGTGTGACTGCTGGCACTCCTCAGGGTCCGGGCTGCAATGTTGGTTGTTGTCTATGTGTGTTCTTTGTGGATGACCTTGGCTTCTTCATTGGTGTGTGACTGTGGCTGGGATCCCATTGGTTGGTGTGGTATTGCCGTCATGTCCATGTACAGCGTAGTGTGCAGTGTGTCAGACATTCAGGAGTCTTGTTGAGTGGCCATGTGTGATGTGTTTCTGCACCTTGGTTCCCACCCACCACCCTGGAATAGTCATGGGTGCATGTGCAATGTCACCAGTGCATGTGTGCTTCACTGCTGCACATTTTTGGAGGTCGAGGGGTGTGGTGTTGAGTGTGTGCAGATGAGAGTTGTTGCCCGGCTAGGCCCCTGCCTCCATGTTGGCTTTGGCTTACTGGCCATGCTGATTGATTTGTGCTTGTGTAGGTGTGATGGTAGTTTGTTGCTCAGGACACATGACTGTGGTTCACAGTGTGAACGCCATTTAGCTTTGTCATCACAGTGGGATTGTAATGCAGCCCAGGGTCACCACATTGTGGGGGCCCTGGGGGTAGTGCTGTGGTGTGTCTGTGTCTTGCGGTGTCAGTTGCTGTTGCTACGTGCCTGTGTGACATGTGTGATTTGTGCTCCCTCTCATCTGACAATGCCTGCTTGCCCACATAGGGGATTTGGATCCATGAGTTACCTTTGTGTGGCACTGTATGCACATCTGTATGATTGGTATTCAGGTCTCCTCATGTGTTGTGTGGTTGCCTGGGGACACTGGCACCCCCCTCACCTGTTGTGTATGATGTGCAGTGTGGATCTGCCTGTTTGTGTTTGTGCATCTGCACCACTGCATTGGCATATCTTGGGTGTGCCATTGGCTGTATGTAGTTTGGTGGCTTTCCCCTGCTGCCCCTGGGACTCCTAGGTTATCGGTCAGCACAATGATCATGGTTTGTGTGTCCCATTGCTGCCATGGTATGGTATCTGTTCACCTCACATCTACAGTCTCCACACGGTATCTGCATTTGTGTGCCCATTGGTGCAAATATGTGGGTCTGCATTCTGATGGTCACTTCTGTCATTGTGTCATTGATGAATGTTGACAGTGTCAGCCCCCATGGGTGTTGTTTGTCTGCACATGGCCAAAGGTATGTCTTATTTGCACTGCAGTATTTGGCTCCCCCAATTTATGTTGCAATGGGACACATCACTACTTTGCCACTGGTGTGTTTTATGTTCTGTGACCAGGAATCATCCATGCAGTTTGGCAGTTGCAGCTCTTTCTTTGTCAACACTTACCTTTTGGTCACTGTGATGATGGGGGTTTGGACCCCATTGCCACAATGTTCAAAATGTGCTTCAGCTATGGACCCCACACTTACCTTTTGGTCACTGTGGTGATGGGGCGTTAGACCCCATTGCCTCAATGTTCAAAATGTGCTTCAGCTATGGACCCCACACTTACATTTTGGTCACTGTGATGATGGGGGTTTGGACCCCATTGCCACAATGTTCAAAATGTGCTTCAGCTATGGACCCCACACTTACCTTTTGGTCACTGTGGTGATGGGGCGTTAGACCCCATTGTCACAATGTTCAAAATGTGCTTCAGCTATGGACCCCACACTTACATTTTGGTCACTGTGATGATGGGGGTTTGGACCCCATTGCCACACTGTTCAAAATGTGCTTCAGCTATGGACCCCACACTTACCTTTTGGTCACTGTGATGATGGGGGTTTGGACCCCATTGCCACAATGTTCAAAATGTGCTTCAGATATGGACTCCACACTTACATTTTGGTCACTGTGATGATGGGGTTTGGACCCCATTGCCACACTGTTCAAAATGTGCTTCAGCTATGGACCCCACACTTACCTTTTGGTCACTGTGATGATGGGGGTTTGGACCCCATTGCCACAATGGTCATGGCCTGCTTGCATTGTGGGGGCCACACACATATATGTGTGGCACATGTGCTAGGGGGTCACATTGTATGTTCAAAGTCATGTTCAGTGTTGTAGGCATTTGACACAGTCTACACACGCTTGTCATGGTGTTGGGGGATGTCTTTTTCTTGCATTCCCTAGGTTGTGGTGTGCTGGTTGTGTCATGTATTGTCCATCCTATGAGTGGGGGTGGTGTTGGTGGTAGGCATCCAGCCCCCCATGGGTAGAGGTGGTAGTAGTGACAGGCATCCAGCCCCCTGGGTAAGGGTGGTAGTAGTGGTAGGCATCCAGCCCCCTGGCTAAGGGTGGTAGTAGTGGTAGGCATCTGGCACCCCCATGGCTAAGGGTGGTAGTGGTGGTGGGCATCTGGCACCCCCTGGCTTAGGGTGGTAGTAGTGGTAGGCATCTGGCACCCCCTGGCTAAGGGTGGTAGTAGTGGTAGGCATCCAGCCCCCCTGGGTAAGGGTGGTAATAGTGGTAGGCATCCAGCCCCCCTGGGTAAGGGTGGTAGTGGTGGTGGGCATCTGGCACCCCCCTGGCTAAGGGTGGTAGCGGTTGTGGGCATCCAGCCCCCCCTCGGTGAGGGTGGTAGTAGTGGTAGGCATCCAGCCCCCTGGGTAAGGGTGGTAGTGGTGGTAGGCATCTGGCACCCCCTGGCTAAGGGTGGTAGTAGTGGTAGGCATCTAGCCCCCTGGGTAAGGGTGGTAGTAGTGGTAGGCATCCAGCCCCCTGGCTAAGGGTGGTAGTAGTGGTAGGCATCTGGCACCCCCATGGCTAAGGGTGGTAGTGGTGGTGGGCATCCAGCCCCCTGGGTAAGGGTGGTAGTAGTGGTAGGCATCCAGCCCCCCTGGGTAAGGGTGGTAGTAGTGGTAGGCATCCAGCCCCCTGGGTGAGGGTGGTAGTAGTGGTAGGCATCCAGCCCCCCTGGGTGAGGGTGGTAGTAGTGGTAGGCATCCAGCCCCCTGGGTAAGGGTGGTAGTGGTGGTAGGCATCTGGCACCCCCTGGCTAAGGGTGGTAGTAGTGGTAGGCATCCAGCCCCCCTGGGTGAGGGTGGTAGTAGTGGTAGGCATCCAGCCCCCCTGGGTAAGGGTGGTAGTAGTGGTAGGCATCTGGCACCCCCTTGGCTAAGGGTGGTAGTGGTGGTGGGCATCTGGCACCCCCTGGCTAAGGGTGGTAGTGGTGGTTGGCATCCAGCCCCCTGGCTTAGGGTGGTAGTAGTGGTAGGCATCCAGCCCCCTGGCTTAGGGTGGTAGTAGTGGTAGGCATCTGGCACCCCCTGGCTAAGGGTGGTAGTAGTGGTAGGCATCCAGCCCCCTGGGTAAGGGTGGTAGTAGTGTAGGCATCCAGCCCCCTGGCTAAGGGTGGTAGTAGTGGTAGGCATCTGGCACCCCCTGGCTAAGGGTGGTAGTGGTGGTGGGCATCCAGCCCCCTGGGTAAGGGTGGTAGTAGTGGTAGGCATCCAGCCCCCTGGGTAAGGGTGTAGTAGTGGTAGGCATCCAGCCCCCCTGGGTGAGGGTGGTAGTAGTGGTAGGCATCCAGCCCCCCTGGGTGAGGGTGGTAGTAGTGGTAGGCATCCAGCCCCCTGGGTAAGGGTGGTAGTGGTGGTAGGCATCTGGCACCCCCTGGCTAAGGGTGGTAGTAGTGGTAGGCATCCAGCCCCCCTGGGTGAGGGTGGTAGTAGTGGTAGGCATCCAGCCCCCCGGCTAAGGGTGGTAGTAGTGGTAGGCATCTGGCACCCCCATGGCTAAGGGTGGTAGTGGTGGTGGGCATCCAGCCCCCTGGGTAAGGGTGGTAGTAGTGATAGGCATCCAGCCCCCTGGCTAAGGGTGGTAGTAGTGGTAGGCATCCAGCCCCCTGGGTAAGGGTGGTAGTGGTGGTGGGCATCTGGCACCCCCTGGCTAAGGGTGGTAGTGGTTGTTGGCATCCAGCCCCCCTGGGTGAGGGTGGTAGTAGTGGTAGGCATCCAGCCCCCTGGGTAAGGGTGGTAGTGGTGGTAGGCATCTGGCACCCCCTGGCTAAGGGTGGTAGTAGTGGTAGGCATCCAGCCCCCTGGGTGAGGGTGGTAGTAGTGGTAGGCATCCAGCCCCCTGGCTAAGGGTGGTAGTAGTGGTAGGCATCCAGCCCCCTGGCTAAGGGTGGTAGTAGTGGTAGGCATCTGGCACCCCCATGGCTAAGGGTGGTAGTAGTGGTAGGCATCCAGCCTCCCCTGGGTGAGGGTGGTAGTAGTGGTAGGCATCCAGCCCCCCCTGGGTAAGGGTGGTAGTGCGCATTCAGGCCCCTGTGTGCATATGTGGCATTGGTGATGGGCATCTGGCACCCCCTGGCTAAGGGTGGTAGTAGTGGTAGGCATCCAGCCCCCTGGGTGAGGGTGGTAGTAGTGATAGGCATCCAGCCCCCCTGGCTAAGGGTGGTAGTAGTGGTAGGCATCTGGCACCCCCATGGCTAAGGGTGGTAGTGGTGGTGGGCATCCAGCCCCCTGGGTAAGGGTGGTAGTAGTGGTAGGCATCCAGCCCCCTGGGTAAGGGTGGTAGTAGTGGTAGGCATCCAGACCCCCTGGGTGAGGGTGGTAGTAGTGGTAGGCATCCAGCCCCCTGGGTAAGGGTGGTAGTGGTGGTAGGCATCTGGCACCCCCATGGCTAAGGGTGGTAGTGGTGGTGGGCATCCAGCCCCCTGGGTAAGGGTGGTAGTAGTGGTAGGCATCCAGCCCCCTGGGTAAGGGTGGTAGTGGTGGTAGGCATCTGGCACCCCCTGGCTAAGGGTGGTAGTAGTGGTAGGCATCCAGCCCCCTGGGTGAGGGTGGTAGTAGTGGTGGGCATCCAGCCCCCTGGGTAAGGGTGGTAGTAGTGGTAGGCATCCAGCCCCCCTGGGTAAGGGTGGTAGTAGTGGTAGGCATCCAGCCTCCCTGGGTGAGGGTGGTAGTAGTGGTAGGCATCCAGCCCCCCCTGGGTAAGGGTGGTAGTGGTGGTAGGCATCTGGCACCCCCATGGCTAAGGGTGGTAGTGGTGGTGGGCATCCAGCCCCCCTGGGTAAGGGTGGTAGTAGTGGTAGGCATCCAGCCCCCCCTGGGTAAGGGTGGTAGTAGTGGTAGGCATCTGGCACCCCCATGGCTAAGGGTGGTAGTGGTGGTGGGCATCTGGCACCCCCTGGCTAAGGGTGGTAGTGGTGGTTGGCATCCAGCCCCCTGGCTTAGGGTGGTAGTAGTGGTAGGCATCCAGCCCCCTGGCTTAGGGTGGTAGTAGTGGTAGGCATCTGGCACCCCCTGGCTAAGGGTGGTAGTAGTGGTAGGCATCCAGCCCCCTGGGTAAGGGTGGTAGTGGTGGTGGGCATCTGGCACCCCCTGGCTAAGGGTGGTAGTGGTTGTTGGCATCCGGCCCCCTG
Source organism: Calotriton arnoldi (assembly GCA_963921515.1). Classification (NCBI taxonomy): domain Eukaryota; kingdom Metazoa; phylum Chordata; class Amphibia; order Caudata; family Salamandridae; genus Calotriton; species Calotriton arnoldi. The sequence goes on along the minus strand of CAWUFW010000081.1, from coordinate 6,310,050 downwards.
GGTAGGGGTGGTGGTGCGCATTCAGGCCCCTGTGTGCATATGTGGCATTGGTGATGGGCATCCCGCCCCTATGGTGCTGCTGTTGCTGGTGTAAGTAAATTCTGCATCCCTCTGTGTGTGTGTGATGTGTCGTGTACGTGTTGTATGTGTTTTGTGGTTGGTGTCTGACTTACCTTCTGCGCCGTACGCGTCCGTGCCTGTTCCGGTAGTAAATGTAGAATATTTGTATGATCGGGACGAAGGGATTCATGGTTGGTTCGTGTCATTCGTCCTTCTCGTTGCTTCGCGTCGTCCTCGTCGCTTCGCGTCGTCCTCGTCGCTGGCGTGTTCGCCTCGTAGCCGTGGATCGTGTTGTGGCGCGAATCGGAGCTTTTGTGCGCATCTCCCGGATGCTTTGACGTGCCGTGCGTAGCGACGGGTTCGGCGCGTACGGAAAGCGCATCGTACTTGTTCGGCCGGACGGAGCTGCATTTTCCCTTCCGTGCGACTCGATTCAGCGTTTCCGGATTCGCCTCGGTCGGAGAACAGGACCTGGATTGGGTGAGTACGACTCGGCCGGATTCTGTGCTGTTGTGCGCATCGTACTTACTCGTTCGGTGTGCTGTACGGATCGGTCAGGAAACAGGCATTCGCATGGCTTTTTTCCCGACCGAATGGTATTGGGTGCGCCTCCGACCGAGATCGGAATCGGCCCCTTAGTATTACCTTGGCTCCAGCTCTGGATCATAACTGGAATATTGTTTTTTCTGTTCTGGATTGGCCTAATGACTGTCTTTTGCTTACTCATGAATGGAAAATATCTCCCCGAACGCTCTGCAGTATCAAATGTGAACTTGGTCCTGAAACCTCATACATCATCTCATCGAGAACAAAGAGACCTCTTTTCCGTGAACATTACAGCTGTTCCAATTCCTGATGGTATAATTTCGGACAAGGTTGATTATGATTAGGGCTCCCGGTTTTATGGTATTTATTTTTTGGCCATTTACGTCTGTATTTATCCATATTTATTTTTTGGCCAATTTATCTGTATTTATCCATATTTATTTTGTGTTTTGCATATAAATGAAGTTGTAAAACTGTACATTTCCATATCTACTTAACTGATAGACGCACACTCATACTTTAATGTCTGTCGTGTTTTAGCTATTTAAGCTGCTAAATATTGCATAACAATACATCCACTGGTAAATACTAGCATTATACCATAAATGTATATTGACATATGCGGTTATTTAAAGAAATGTCATCCTGTTTTTTTTTTAATTTCCCATGCTGTACATCTGCTCAGTTGCTGGCCTATAATTCGTGAAAGACAGCAAGACAGCATGGAGAGTCACTTAGAAGAAGCACCATTTTCTGTATTTATCCACTTTTAAAAATAAATGCAGACAGAAAACACATTGTTTTCTGTCTGTATTTATCTGTAAAAATCCATAAAAACGGAAAACAGGGAGCCTTAATTATGATGTATTTGGCCCCACTGAACTTTTGAAAATACCACATTTATTTAAAATTTCTCTAAATTATATCATTACCTCCAGTACATTTTCTGATGATTGGGATTTTGAAACTGTAAATAATATGTTGTCTGATGTAGAACAATCCGCTGCATTTTCAAGCAATGAAATGTTAGAGGACACATCTGATTTTGATACCATGTACTGTTACCATCATTATGGTCATCACTTTTTACACAAATCCAGTATCCCACATAATGTTTTCACATACCACCAATGGGAACATTGCCCGACACCACCAAAAGGTAGTTCGAAAACGTTTGCACAGAAATTTTCTTATATTTCAGTGTTTAATACTTCTGACCCAACCTCATATTACTATAAGGTTGCACCTATACCTGCACAGAAAAATATGCTAACTAACACCAAACAGATTTATTCTGCATCCTTTATTTCCCAACTGTCTGAACAGGGTTTCGACTTAAGGAAGGAAACTATAGACATAAAATCAGTCTGGGGTTCAAAGGAATGGCAAGTCCAGGGAACAGAAGAACTATTTAGAACGTGCCTCATTCCACAGCAGATAATATTTCTGAATGACACTGTGCAACAGACTTCCTGTCTTGGACTAGCCAAGAACAAGGATTTGAACACACCTCGGATTCCCACACCTTCACACATCAATTTTACATCACGTGGAGGGGATACAATAGATGACATCATGCAGTACAATACATCAGACCCCAATTTGAAGGGATGGTTAGTTTGGCCCACGGACACAAACAGATGTCAAACAAGATTCAGGGGTACAAGCGAAGGGTTTAGTATCCATAGGCCAGACCAACGCTATGTACAAAGAGAACATCCAGGGGTGGTGACATCACACAGTGTCGGGAAGTTGTGCCTCGATTGGCTAAAAACCTCGACACTGTCCCAGGTGAAACAGCACTTATCCTTACTCTCAGATGAGGTGGATTTAAGGGATTTTTTGTTAGGTCCCCGAAAGCCACGTCAGAAACGTTTCTTATACGCTGTCTATAATGAAATCTGGAAAATCTCTCAACAAGAAGCTGCGGAGAGACTTCGTGAAATAGATAGAATTAACCTAGAAAAGGCGTTAGCTGTAGTTGACAGTGGTATGACTACATTAACATCCAGGATTTGTTCATTGGACAACATTGTATCTTCTGCTATAGATATACTAGAGCAGGACTTGTCCATACTACAAAACGGACAATCTCAACTACGCTCTATTATGTTATTAAGCTGGACGCAGCAATCATTGCGCGCTGGTTATGTGCCTTGGCATTTTATCAACAGTACGTCACTATTTTCTGCATATAATCTAACTGAAAAACAGATAACAATGGCACAAAGGGGAGCAAAATATACAATGCTACGTATTGAAAAACTGGACAAATTACCTTTTACTGTGACAGAGTCACCATCCACAGAATGGTTAATCCATGGCCATATAACATTACCGGTCACAACTTTCCAGTTTCTGTATTGCCTTGAACAACAACAGGCGGGCAGGTATGAAGCGATGGGTAGGGAATTTATCGAGGAATCTTGGGAATTACCTTACAGATTTCGATGCAGGAGTGGGGACATGGAAGTGTTTCTAAGCGGTACAAACTGCGAGAACTCCTTAAGAGGATCTCTCATATGCCAGGACATCATGCTTCACGGGGCCTATAATGGTTCTGTTGCAAACTTGTCCTGTCACTTGAAAGGGTCCCCAGCTGCCGTGATTAATCCGGTGTTCAAGTTACTTTCAAATGGGAGTTACTTGATGCTGAATGATCAAGGTTGTTGTGGGATGATCCCGGGCATCGCATATCTTGTCACTGTGAGCTCCAGGGTTACTTGCTGTATGCAAGTATTGTTTCCACCGACCCATACAGTCAGGGAGGCTCCGTTATGGCCTTCGTTGAATGTTTCGTTTATACGGTTTGATACTCTGAGCCAAATGAAAGCCATGCTTTTACAACAAGCCATGCCCTTAACCTCCACCCGAGAAACTTATGATCTCCAGGTTGCAAGGTCCTCGGCTGAGATTCAGGCACTAGTACAAACAAACTGCCCTTTCCATTTCACAGAAATGGTACAACGTATCTTTAACATGTCTGATACAACGGGTATAGTACACCTATTCAAGACCATAGGTTCTGGAAAGTTAAGCACCTTTCAGACAATCCTCGGAGTTATTCCCAACTTCATACACTCCGTATTCTGAAGCATTTTTGGAGGGCTTCCGCTGATCCTGTTCCTAATAGCAGGTATCCTGATTATAATTTTTCTGCTATGCAATGGAAGTCCCAGTCACCAAGGAGATGGAAAGAACGCTCTTGGAGTGCTGTTACCGTGATCGCATGGTAATCCATCTGGGCACACCTCACCTCCGTGAACTAAGCGAGTCTTGGTTCCTGTCATTTCGACCAGTCTGGATCGACTGTGTTCTGCCTGTCCTTCAATGCCTGTTCTGCGGACAAGAATGCGTGTTAGATCTCTGTCTAACAATTTCATTGGTTGCGCCAGCGGACGATGATGCTTTACTGGACCCGATAACGGCCCATGTTCTGCTGTGTCCTCAGCGTATCCCCATGTTGATGTCTGCATTCTTAGAGCCACCACAGGATGCTTCAGCTCCTGTTGGAACGATTACCAGCTCCTCAACAAATACTCAGGCCTTGGATGGCACACAGGCTTCCCCAGCATCAGCTGTGGATAGTGCAGAAGAACATCTGTGCTCGATTGACCTAATCTGTGAGGTGTTGCAGGGATCGTCATCTGCGATGGCAAACAACAGTAATGTTGCGTCTCCAAGCCAGGACACATAAACATTTGGCTCATCGTGTGCTGGGAAAAATTTAGCCTTTTTCTAAACAACCGAAATGGGGAATTTTAAACAAGAGACACTTTTGCTAAACTGCATGGCTTTCAGTCATTCATTGTTCGAACTATATATACGAACATGTTTAATACAGACTTTTATCTCTTGCAATATATGTTTTTTTTAGCATTTTTTAGAATTTTACATTTTTAAATACTGTTTTATGGACTTATTCGTCATTTGCGTACAACGCCTAGCTGTACGTTTGAATTTTTAGTATGTCGTCCAGTCGGATGAGGAGTGGGTGTTATGTTTCATATAGGTACCCCAATATAGGCTCAAGTAGCAACTGAACCGTTCACCTATATTCTCCCCTACTATTACACTGCATAACGGTTCTTGGGACTGACCTTTTACCTAGTTACGGTACTGCTTACAGGACGTGGGGTTTTCCCTGAAAACTAGCCTCATCCATTATGCATGAGGATTCTTGGAAACTCAGCAGGACTACAATCTACTGCATAATAACTATGTATAAGGGTCATTCCTTCCGTCATACTAACTCCAACATGACACAGCAAGGTAGAACCCCTGAGGGTACCACTTTGGGTATATAAACACCATATCTTGCTGAGGTAGTCAGAGGAGCAAAGTACTTCCATGCTGACACACTGACGCGAGACGCTGAGGTTCCTGCACACAGTGGTCTGACATCCCTTGCAGGGTGTCCATCTCGAGACCAAGACGGGGTCCCATAGTCTCTCACTTCAGATAACGGGGTTGACTTTATCCTAGAGGGATTCTTGGCTTCACACCGACATACATGCTAGGTACACTTAGGTACCTCTAGTTAGGGTCGCATCGTAGGAGTACGCATTTTTACTGTCATGTATTTTATGTACTTGCCTGTATTCATTGTTTTAGCACGATGGTAGAAATCTACCATCCTTTTACTTTGTTGGTGCTTATAATCATTTATATCTGTTACTGTCTTATGGTTGTTTCAGCACACCTATTTTACACTAGAATGACGCTGGTTCAATAAATGCTTATTGAAAAACGTCCCCACCGTTTATTCTGTGTATCTCTCTGAGACAAAGTGAGCACGAGTGACTGAGCGAAAAGTATCACACTGTTTCCACGATCCTAAGGGATCAGGGTTGTCATGTTCGATAGTTGCCAAGAACTATTCTCTCCTTGGTAAGAGGGGTTTCTAGTGGCACTGTGAGCTAGCTGGTACACAGGCTAACATTCCCGGTGGGGATGTCTAGAATCATTCTGGACACCAATCCAACAGTCTATGTTGTCTAAACTTGCAGATCCTATATAGGTTGATAGGAACGACACATCTTATGATGAAACAAACATTTCTCTTTATTCGAACCACTGTCAATCTCCCATTTCACATTTCTGTCTTTGTCCCATCTGAACCAACCAAGTAACATTCTACTACTTTCTCTGAAACACTTGAAAGGTACTTTCCCTGTCATAGAATGTGGAGTAAAACCATACACATATAAACATTTAATTAAAGCAGCCTTCCAATTTCTACCCGCAGCCCTCTCAAATTGTATACGTTCCTCAATTGCAAGGTTAAATCTTTCCATTGTTCCATTTTCATCAGGATGCTTCAAAGCAAATTTTTGTGTATAAAACTTTTAAAAGATAAGAATTTTTCAATTTCTTTAGGCATTGACTGAGGACCATTATCAGTAGGTATTGTGGCAGGAAATCCCTCATGATGAAATATTGTGTTGAAGAAGTTAATCACTTTTCTTATTTCAACACTGCTTACTATATCTATCTCAGCCCAGTCTCTGTTGAGAAATTAAATCGAAAGTAAGGAAAATTATTTCTTTAACCCGCCAAACGCTCCTGCATATGGGTTGAAGGTTTCAGAGTGCTGACTCTAAGCCTCTATCTTGCAGGCAGTCAAGCCATGCCCCCTTTAGTGATAGTCTTGAAGTGGGTTATTTTTGCTGATGGGCTCCTGTCGCTGGGAAGCCACAATCTTCTTGATGACTTTTCCAACAAATGGGAGGTGGGTTACAAGATGGAAATTGGCATGGTTGACAGGATCCAGTGTAGGCTTTTTCAGTGGGGGGGATCTATCCAGTCTTGAGGCTATCTGGGACAGTGGTATTGAGGCTATCTGGTATGGTGCCCCCGGTTAATGAATCGTTGACATTGTGAAGAGGAGGTAGGAGGGCTTTCTTTGCAGACACTTGATGATGGAGGACAGAAGCATATCATCTTTGTAAGAGGGGTTTTGAGTGTGGTTGGAGTCTTAAAGGATGACTAGTTGATGGAGTCGCGACTGGGAATAGGTAATAGTGTGCATGATGATGATGGATGGGTGATGTTCTCTATGAATAAAAGGTTGATAGCATTGTTGTGGGGCGAGATGGGTACAAATTCAAGTCTACCAAAAACCAAAAGCGGGTTGTTTCTCAAAAAAGGAATGTATTCTTGTTCACTCTTTCAATCAATCGTGTTTTCTCACACAATTAAATTTTGGGATACAGGTAGGTCTTCAAAGTCCTTTTCTTTGGAGCCAGGTCCCTTTTTTAAATGTCCTTTTTCTCTTAGTTTCCTTAGGTCGCACCACATTTTGCCTTGTCACCTCCTGTTCCCTTTCATGAACAGTGTCCCTAAGAAGAAAAGATTAGTGGTCAGGCAAGCGTGTCCTTCTTTCTCCTTTCCTCTCTTCCTGCTCTGTCTTTCTCTTTCTTCTTTCTTCAAAAATACTTTCTTCTGGGTCTGTTCTTTCTGCTTTGTTCTTAAGCTATCTTCTTTTGTTACTTCTCTGATCTCCACTCTAGGCTACCTACTGCTTCCTGTCAGGTTTCCTCCCAATTCCCCATTTAATCTCTCCTACTTCTTATCTATGGTGGTAGTAGACCTCTTTTGGGCAATCCAGAGAAGAATGAAAGGAGTACAGAAAAACAAAACTTTCTTACATTGTACTAGTGTTCCTTACACATTTAGGTTCACCCTAACATTACCTCACGTATGCACCCCTGATTTGGCACCAACAGTGCCCCACTGAATATTCTTCCAAAAGCAATAAATTGAAGACCCCGCTCCCTTCCCATAAGTGTCTTTTAGCTCTTCCCCCTCCTGCCTTTAGTCACTCACCTGGCCATGCCACCAACCTTCTTGAATTCTGCAAGGACAGTAAGCCTTCATGGATGGAATGGGTTGCTCCTGCCAAACACTGGGTTGCCCCTTCCAGGCTGTCTGTATCACCTCTGGGTTCCTGCCATTTACTCCTGTTCTGCTCTGCCGGCGTGCACGTTGCATCGGTTTGGAAATGCTTCCACTCTCCTCCAAGGAATTTGCTAGCACGTCCTTGGTGAGGCCATCCAGTGTCCCTCGAATCTCTGTGTCTTCTGGGTCCTGGTCAGATAAGCAACAAAGTATATCTTCATTATTTATTCCCTCTCTCCTTCCTACTTCCTGCTTGTTCATCTTTATTCTCTTAGCCCTTTCTCAACTGGCCTTAAGCCTATTTCCTGTATTCCTAACTTAGTTTTGTTTGATTTCTCAGGCCGCCTGAATCCATGACGAGGATGCATGAGGAGCCCGTCATCGCATTGTCCCTTTCACAAGCCTTGCATCTGTCACATGATTGTGCTATAGTGTGTTTTGGGATGGGTTTGGCACACTTTGACAGCCTTAAAGAGAGTTTTGCTTCTGTTGATTGCTCCATTGATGGTGGTTTTATGATGGAAGAACAGTTGGAGGGAAGTGCTTTCACAAAGCTAAGGTCCTCCTGGATTCTCTGTGACTTTTCCTATCATGGTATGACACACTTGTTTCTAGTAAGTTCTTATGTGTACCAGGGAGCTGAAGGCTCAGGCTTGGAGGCGTATGTTTTCGGGGGAGTTTTGTGTTCTATGTCGTTCTTCAGACTGGTTTTGGAGATGTTGAGAAGGCTGTTGACATACGTTGAGGGATGGAAAAGTCTGGGTAAGTTGATTAGTTCTTCTTGGAGTTTAATAGACAGATGTCCTTGAAGGAGTCAAAGGCACCTTTCTACGTTATCTACTGCCCTTCATGTGGAGGAGTGGAATGTGTGATGGTGAAGAGGACAGTGAGATGATCAGTCTAGTCCAGGAGTATGGGAGGCTGGCAATGGATGTTGGAAGATGAAGAGAGGATGAGGTCCAGTGTGTTGCCTTTGGGATGAGTAGGGTTGGTGATGTGGCGTTTTGTTTCTAGGGTGTCGGGTAAAGAGTTGACAGCTTCCTTCATGGTTTTGGTGCTGGATTCGCCAGGCAGACTGAAGTCCCAGATGCAAGTGAGGTGGGAGTGTTGGATGGAGGCAAATCTGATGAGGTCTGATATTTTTACTTTGAAGTGCTTATGGGTGCAAGTGCCTGATGGTACTAACATGTAAGCCTCATTGTTATGCCAGTATCTGCAACTGCCCAGCTATGTTGAAAAACATTGGAAATCCATTGCCCATATGAGCCATCTGCATGTAATGATTTATTGCCATGCCGGTATCCACAATTGTCCCAACATATATAAGGCATCATTGCCATTCCATTATCAACATTGGACCAAAGTGTGTCGAGCCCAACTGCTAATCCTGTATCCACATTTACCCCCACAGGTGCCTGTAAATCATCACTGTTATTGTCCACAGTGCCCCAGCATCTCCCCTTGCCCACTATCCCAAATCCCATTCACCTGCAATCAAAGTAGGGATCCTTTCGGAATCAGGGGTGCCAGCCTGCTGATCTGTGTTAACGGTGTAGTAAAGCATGTGGCAGAGTAGGGCTGGGACTTACTCTACACTGCTCTGTGGGAGGGGGGTGCAGTCCCTGTATTGATCCACAGTCATGTGCCCAGGAGTAAATACTTATACCCAATATTCTGTTCTATTAGAGCTGTAATATGCATGGAGCGAAAGGATTTGGCACCGGACTTGGCTGCAGACATTTCCAGAACAAGACTGGAAGCCGAAATCAGTCCCGATAAAAAATATTCAAAGCAGGCCCATACTGCAGAAGGCTGCGATTAGTATGGGCAAAGCAGTGTGTTTGGATCATGCCAGTACATCCTGGTCGGAAAGGAGAGCCCTGGCTTGCAACTCATTGGAAAGATTCCACAATGGTGAATCCAGCCTTGGACATTATATTAACTTATGGCTTCAAGCGACATCATGGTATCTCCTCTTTATACATGGGCGTATATAAACATGGTCACTCTGAGAGACCAGGGCAGGGAAATTAAACCACAGACTTTGATTCGTCCTAGTTGTCAAAATTCCATGGCTGGTGGTTAGGGGTGTGGCATCGGAGAGAGGTGGTAGTGGTTTTGTCGTTGCTTGTACCAGTTCACACCCGGCCACAGCATTTACTCACCTTTGTTGTTTTTCTCCATTTTTTCTCGATTCTCACGAGTTCCATTTCCAGATTTGTCTTTTGTGAGTTCTTATTAGCTATCAGTGTTCTCTGCCTAACCTAATCATTGCGTGCATTAGTGACTGTTGGCTCTAGATGGTCTCTCCACCCTCCCCCCCACTTTCTGGAGCCAGAGATAAATGTTGACAACAATCCTTGCTGTATAAATGTAGGGTTCACCAGAACTGTGTTGCTTCGCCCCACTCCCCCCCCACACCACATTCCTGCAATCAGTGATTATTACTATGGACCTGATGCACAAAGGGCCCCTGCAAGCATGGGGGAGGCTCCGCCATCATGGGGGAGTCTCCGCACTCGGGTGGGATCTCTGCAATGAGAGTTTTCATTGCAAAGATTCCGCCCCGAGTGTGGATACTTCCCCACAACTGCGGGGCCTACGCCACAAGTGCGGAGGCCCTTTGTGAATCAGGCCCTATGTCTATACTTTCCAGTTTCAGTGTAGACTACAGGTCTAACATTGATTTAATAATTTATTCTCATCATAAAATAACACAGTTATATGAGTAACTTAGCATTCCTGTGGCACAGATCTTATAATGGATATATAGAAGCACAGGTACTCCTTATCCCAGAGTACCCATTTGCTAATGAGACGTGCAGGTACTCTCACTTTCAATTTAAAGAAGAGCTGGTACTGAGTACCTGACAGTGCCTGCCTATTTAAAGCACTGACTATTCCAGGATGCCAGTTAAACCTTGTTGCTCTCCTGGAGCTCAGATGGCAGTGGCTCTTAGGTCGCAGGCAGCTCCCGGTGCCTACTGAGCAGCGGGCACCTGATGTCCTGGAGAGTGGCTGTGTGGGTGGTGAGGATGTGGGTAGAAAGGCATTCATGGCTGTTTTGAGGGCTAAATTTTCAAATTCAATACTTGAAAGTGGCATTATCACCCAAATACTTGGTCAGTAACTAATGTTACTAGCTATTTCCATGCTCCTTAACGCTGTATCCTGTGGACACCATATAGTGCACCCTCTGCCCCATTACTATAGTCACTCTTGTGCCACCTTGTTGAGAAGCACATACTTACACAGTTGTATAAATCATGGAAACTAGTTGAGTAGATACCACCCGCAGGTCTCTGCATTGTAATTATATGCAAATAAAATACATCTACTTATTCCTATTTAATGATGTCTCCACCCAGTATGAACTTGATACTAAATTATTAATCATGCATTGATGAATAGTCGCTATAGGGAACATTCTTTTCCTTTGCTTTGCACCCTGGTTCCCCCATTAGACGTATGGTTGCCCTGTTGTATAAAGGGCACTAATACTGTGGGCAGAAGAATGTGCAAGCAGTGTTATTTGTCTGTGCCTCCCATCATCTCCAGTAACTTGTCTATTGTGAGAGACCATCAGCTCCGAGCATGTATCTGTGCTTACGGATGTCATTGGAAGCAGGGGGATTGGCTGTCCCTCACTCAAATTTCATTACAAGACTGGAGGCTACGATCATACATTATTCCTTTAATGCCTCTCCACGCAGCCACTCAAAAGTCATACATCATAAAGAAAACTATTACAGAACAGAATCTTCAAGGTATATAAAAGGCTCATGCATGTAACAATCTGCCTCTTTTAAATGCGGCTCCACGCAGATAAGTACCTTCATTTTATATCTTTATCTATTTTGCTTTTATTAGCATTGTGGTTGGTTTCCAATATACAGTAACGCCCCTAGCTTAATTTATCCTCTATTTAATTTTATTCTTAAAGGTGTCCCACTTCTTTACTTTTAATCCACTCTGTTTTCCCCGTCCCTCTTACTGAGGTGCTGGCATAACTGGGAGCAGGCTCCAGGCGTTGTTCCTCGAACCCCATAATGGGGACAGAGTTCACTCGTTGCTTGGTGCCTAGTGCTTCAAAGGCGTCTCTGCCTCCATCGTGTTCGTGGGGGCGTCTCCGCCTCCATCCTACCCAGACCCTGTAGCTTGGTGGATCCTGGCAAGGGACCACGCCTCTACATGGCAGTGGCCCCCGCAAAGTTATCCAGCGGACACCATTTTCCTCACTCTGAGGGTGCACCTGTACCTGACGCGTCTCATTGTCACAACCGTCGGGGGGGAAAAAATCTTTTTATTGAAGGAATGCTCTTACGCGACGATTCAGTTAGGCTCGACGCCTCGGGGAAATAGGATTAGAGGAAGGCATTGGGCAACTGCTCTGGGGTCCCAGCGCTCGTCAAGTCATCATTTTGGATTGGGCTATGCTGTATCAAGCGGACGCTGCTGATCACCGAGAGACACTGTGACTTCACGAAGTTAGTTGCCAGATGCAGTGTCTCCACGATCAGCTGTTTCTCTGGGTCACTTCAACGCCTCGCAACTGAAGGAAATGACCCGATTAGGGCCACCCGGATCACTCGCGACCACCTCTCAGCCTTCCATACAAATGAAGAGTCGGGCAGACAGTAGAGAATACAAACCAAAGTTATTTATTAGTATACGCTTGAGCGGAGTCCGGTCTGACCAGCCTCCTCAGATTGTGCCAGAGGGACTGACCCCGTCCACATAATAACACCAGATATACATTTCCAGCATCCCTAGAGACCCGCCCAGACTGGAATTTTCCAGTCTCAGAGCTTAAGAACAAAGGTGGTACAGAGAGATGAGCTACCGTCCTGAGACTGGGTACATGCTATCTTAGTTTCAAGGTTACTCTGCCCATGCCCGTCTCTCTGAGAGTGGGAGCAGGCCTACATACTGAGAAAGCAAAAGACACACAATTGATGGACGGAATGCAGAACAAATCAAAACATTCACCCCCAGTCAAGATATCTGGGTTAAATCCATCATTCTTTTGCTCACCATGCCACCCCAGTTTAGACCTGGCCATATGCAAATCAGTCTTGACCCTGTGCCTCATGGGAACAGTCCAGCCCGAACTGCCAAGCCAGGTCCTCCCTGGACCGGTAACAAGCATCCTAGGACCGGTTTCGGGGTTTCACCCCTCTTCAGCCAGGATAGCTTGATTCCAGTGGCACAGTGAGCCCAGGACCCACGTCTGGGCATACCTGGCGCACTTAGGGCGAGAAAGCAAAAGACACACAATTGATGGACGGAATGCAGAACAAATCAAAACATTCACCCCCAGTCAAGATATCTGGGTTAAACCCATCATTCTTTTGCTCACCATGCCACCCCAGTTTAGACCTGGCCATATGCAAATCAGTCTTGACCCTGTGCCTCATGGGAACAGTCCAGCCCGAACTGCCAAGCCAGGTCCTCCCTGGACCGGAAACAAGCATCCTAGGACCGGTTTCGGGGTTTCACCCCTCTTCAGCCAGGATAGCTTGATTCCAGTGGCATAGTGAGCCCAGGACCCACGTCTGGGCATACCTGGAGCACTTGGGGCGAGAAAGCAAAAGACACACAATTGATGGACGGAATGCAGAACAAATCAAAACATTCACCCCCAGTCAAGATATCTGGGTTAAATCCATCATTCTTTTGCTCACCATGCCACCCCAGATTAGACCTGGCCATATGCAAATCAGTCTTGACCCTGTGCCTCATGGGAACAGTCCAGCCCGAACTGCCAAGCCAGGTCCTCCCTGGACCGGAAATAAGCATCCTAGGACCGGTTTCGGGGTTTCACCCCTCTTCAGCCAGGATAGCTTGATTCCAGTGGCACAGTGAGCCCAGGACCCACGTCTGGGCTTACCTGGCGCTCTTAGGGCGAGAAAGCAAAAGACACACAATTGATGGACGGAATGCAGAACAAATCAAAACATTCACCCCCAGTCAAGATATCTGGGTTAAATCCATCATTCTTTTGCTCACCATGCCACCCCAGTTTAGACCTGGCCAAATGCAAATCAGTCTTGACCCTGTGCCTCATGGGAACAGTCCAGCCCGAACTGCCAAGCCAGGTCCTCCCTGGAACAGAAACAAGCATCCTAGGACCGGTTTCGGGTTTCACCCTCTTCAGCCAGGATAGCTTGATTCCAGTGGCACAGTGAGCCCAGGACCCACGTCTGGGCATACCTGGCGCACTTAGGGCGAGAAAGCAAAAGACACACAATTGATGGACGGAATGCAGAACAAATCAAAACATTCACCCCCAGTCAAGATATCTGGGTTAAATCCATCATTCTTTTGCTCACCATGCCACCCCAGTTTAGACCTGGCCATATGCAAATCAGTCTTGACCCTGTGCCTCATGGGAACAGTCCAGCCCGAACTGCCAAGCCAGGTCCTCCCTGGACCGGAAACAAGCATCCTAGGACCGGTTTCGGGGTTTCACCCCTCTTCAGCCAGGATAGCTTGATTCCAGTGGCACAGTGAGCCCAGGACCCACGTCTGGGCATACCTGGCGCACTTAGGGCGAGAAAGCAAAAGACACACAATTGATGGACGGAATGCAGAACAAATCAAAACATTCACCCCCAGTCAAGATATCTGGGTTAAATCCATCATTCTTTTGCTCACCATGCCACCCCAGTTTAGACCTGGCCATATGCAAATCAGTCTTGACCCTGTGCCTCATGGGAACAGTCCAGCCCGAACTGCCAAGCCAGGTCCTCCCTGGACCGGAAACAAGCATCCTAGGACCGGTTTCGGGGTTTCACCCCTCTTCAGCCAGGATAGCTTGATTCCAGTGGCACAGTGAGTCCAGGACCCACGTCTGGGCATACCTGGCGCACTTAGGGCGAGAAAGCAAAAGACACACAATTGATGGACGGAATGCAGAACAAATCAAAACATTCACCCCCAGTCAAGATATCTGGGTTAAATCCATCATTCTTTTGCTCACCATGCCACCCCCGTTTAGACCTGGCCATATGCAAATTAGTCTTGACCCTGTGCCTCATGGGAACAGTCCAGCCCGAACTGCCAAGCCAGGTCCTCCCTGGACCAGAAACAAGCATCCTAGGACCGGTTTCGGCATTTCACCCCTCTTCAGCCAGGATAGCTTGATTCCAGTGGCACAGTGAGCCCAGGACCCACGTCTGGGCATACCTGGCGCACTTAGGGCGAGAAAGCAAAAGACACACAATTGATGGACGGAATGCAGAACAAATCAAAACATTCACCCCCAGTCAAGATATTTGGGTTAAATCCATCATTCTTTTGCTCACCATACCACCCTAGTTTAGACCTGGCCATATGCAAATCAGTCTTGACCCTGTGCCTCATGGTCCATGGTCCAAACTGGGGTGGCGTAGTGGGCAAAAGAACGATGGATTTAACCCAGATCTTTTGACTGGGGGAGAATGTTTGCATTGTCAGCATTCCGTCCATCATTTGTTTGCTGTAACACTTTTCGCCCTAAGTGGGATGGGTATGCCCAGACGTGGGTCCCGTGCTCACTGTGCCACTGGATTCAAGCTAGCCTGGCTGAAGAAGGGTGACATACCCTGAAACCGGTCCCAGGATGCTTGTTTCCGGTCCAGGAGGACCTAGCCTGGCAGTTCGGTCTGGACTGTTCCCATGGGGCACAGGGTCAAGACTGATTTGCATATGGCTGGGTCCAAACTGGGGTGGCGTAGTGGGCAAAAGAACGATGGATTTAACCCAGATCTTTTGACTGGGGGAGAATGTTTGCATTGTCAGCATTCCGTCCATCATTTGTTTGCTGTAATACATACTGAGAAAGGCATGCAAAACAGAACAATCTATTCATTAGTGCAGCGAAGCTCAACCTTGAACACTAAAGAGAAACAATCGAGGCTGCTTTCTGCTGAGGCAAGCAATGTAAGACAGAAGCTTAGTTTCGATCATGGTACAAAATGGTGGCTGAATACAAAATGGTGCCGCAAATGCTAACTTAACTTGCACAATGCTACAAGGCGGCAGAACACGTTTTCCAGTTCAACAGACCCTCCTTTTAGCATTTGCTAACAATTTTGTCTAATGCTATGACTAAGAGACCAAAAACTGCTCATATACTAAGAAGACCGCTATTATATGTTAAAGCAAACATTATCAATATTCAAAGAGACCCTCATCAATGGACATTAGGTCGTGGACAGCCTGCATCATCATGGCCGAAGACTTAGCATCAGATATTGGGGCCTTTGGTATGGGTGTCATTTTTCCAACACAGTAAGCACAACAAGCAGGGAGACAATGTACACATAGGCAACATGTGAAGATGACGCCTGCAACCACCATCAGGAAGATAAGAATTTTCCACCCCCAGGACGCTATTAAACCCCAGAACCAACCAGAAAGACTCCAGGTACCGTTCTCTTGGTGGATGTCAGATGCAAGCCTATGCAACTTCTGTATAGCAGCATATACATTAGGGGCGTGGTCCGGGATGTAAACACAGCAACTGCTGCCGATGACACGACAGGCCCCTCCCCTATCAGCAAGGATGACGTCTAACACCATCCTGTTTTGTAAAGCAACAAGCCTTGTAGTCTGGAGCTCAGCTGTAATATTTTTCAAAATCCCTGCTGTAGTATTAATGACCTTAGACAAAAAGAACCCCCTTTGGGTCAGTTCACATGCATAAAACCAAACTAGCACAAGTCACCCTTTGTCACCAGTGTACAGACCATGACAAAGGAATAAAAAACCAAGTAACGAATGCAAATATGAATATACAAATTTAATTGACAAATATATACATTACAATATGCAAAATAAACTAAAAATAATAACAATAATCAGAATTACATTTGAAAATTCATCCTAAAAACAATATAAAAACCCAATGAAATCCAATATGGGTAATATAATTAAAAAACATACATACGAATAACAAAAGAAATAGACAAACAATGGGAGAACAGGCAGGAAAATAATTCCTATTCGCAGGAAGAACTACACAATCACAGATAGATCAGTTGTTGTTTTATATAAAAAATGTCAATTTAAACAGTTGTCCACATTGATTTACAGTAGGGGGGATGTGCTTACAAGTTGCTCATACCTGCCGTGAGGGGAACGGCTTTGCAGTTTCTGTCTTCGCCGCCGTGAGGGGAACGGCTTCAACTTCTATCAACTCCACGCCGTGAGGGGAACGGCCTACACTTCCCAGCTGCCCCAGCATCGGCGCTGGGAAACAGCATCAACACAGGCGCCTCCCGCCAGGACAAAAGCGCGGCTGCCCTCCCGCAGCGCGGGACGTGCTTACAAGTTGCTCATACCTGCCGTGAGGGGAACAGCTTTGCAGTTTCTGTCTTCGCCGCCGTGAGGGGAACGGCTTCAACTTCTATCAACTCCACGCCGTGAGGGGAACGGCCTACACTTCCCAGCTGCCCCAGCATCGGCGCTGGGAAACAGCGTCAGCACAGGCGCCTCCCGCCTCCCGCCAGGACAAAAGCGCGGCTGCCCTCCCGCAGCGCGGGACGCGCGCAGGCGAAGCCCGGGCCAAGGGCGGGCCCGTCTGAGCCCGTCCGAGACCGGAGGAGGCCGGGCTGGGCCACCCCTCTGACATTGTTCATCCTCCTAGGCATCAGAGAGGTGAGTGAAGTAAGTCCAGTTCCTGTGGTGTATATTTTGCATTAATCATGGCTAAAAGGCCTGTTGTATCCAGCTTACGCGGCTCTGCCTCCATTGATAGTATGCTGGAGAGAGTTGTTAACATTGTCAGCACTGAAATAGAGCTGACTAAGAGGCGTATGTCCCTGGGCTCAACTACTCCCCACTCCATCCCCCAAAATATGACTCACTCCAGCCCGTCAAACAGTCTTCCTTTAACGCTAAATCCGTTAGTTCTTTTGCCAGCTGCGGACAGTGGACTGGCTAATGAGCCAAACTGGGGTAACATAGACACTGGAGCTCATGTGGGGGCTATGGATTTAATGGACCTAATGTCACCAACTCGCGGTAAGGATATTGCTGTAGCTGTGAATGTTTCCCCAGACCCAGAAATCACGGGGGCAAAGAGAAAAAAGAAAATAACGAAGCCCGCTTGCCCAAAGAGGAAACAACCATCGCGTTCAAAGTCACAACGTACTGCTTTAAGCACATGGATTCATGGGTCAGCAGCCCCAACTGAAACAGTGACTGTCAATGCCTCTGATGTTTTAATGTCCATTAGTCTGCCTAATCAATCAATTCATACTCAAACTGAATCTATACCAGCACTTTTTAATACTTTTAAATTGGGGGACACTGCAATAGATATTATTATAGACACCATGTTTGAGCGCGTTAAGGAGCTTGTTGATAAAAAATGTACAACCCTGTGGAAACGTTTAGATTGATTAGAATCACTAATTAGTAAGCCTAACTTACATAGCAAGGCATTTAATACGTTGCCAACACAGGTGGTGCCACACATTCCGCAAGCCCTAAATGGCTCAGTCCCCAATATACTACAGCAACCCTCAAATGCCTCACAACCTCCGTTAACTGGCTCTCGTGATGCTTGTGATGTTTGCCGTAAAGTCAATAAATGCACCCTTTCCAAGGCCCTTATTTCTCAGGATGGTGATTTAAATCTGGGTAACAACAATGCCTTACATCTATCCCGCCAACCAGATGTGCATGCATCTACTAAAGCCCCAGTAAAAGATGCAAATCTAACACATAATTTACAGAGCACAGCCTCCTGACCCAGGATTAACGCTTGCAGGCCTCCTAATGCAAGAAAAGATGTCTTAAGTTTGCCTCCTGAGGCTTGTCCTTATGTATTGGTTTTAGCTGGGGTGCCACCTTTAATGGAAAACCAACAAGAGTCCTGGGACCAACTGCGTAATAAGTGCACTAACTGGCTCATGAAACATAAAGGTTTTAGGGTGTCTAACATCAACGAGATCTTGATAGTACACAGGGTTGGCTGGGTTGGACCGTCAGAGAAGTCAATAAAGGGAGACTGTGTTGTTGTCAATTTCCGACAACCCGCTCTTGTAAAATCGATACTATCGCAGAGAGAGCACGACAGTTCCACTGATGTCTGGTCACTGCCCCTTGGCTATTTTTATAAACCCAATGTCATTCATAACACGCAAGCCATCTCCCCGTTCATGCTACAAAATAGATTTTCCTCCCTTTCGGGCCTAGACACTCTAGACTGACTGGCCCCATCATCAGTGCCTATTGAATTGGCCCCCACCATAGTAGCACCTATGTATGGAGGCAATAGGAAGCTGGATGACGCAAAATTGCTTAAAACTGAATGCTAGCAAAACAGAGGTCATCCTGTTTGGGAATAATGTTAATTTCTGGACCCCAAGTTGGTGGCCAAATTCAATGGGGACGTTACCAATACCCTCCAGGAAAGTCAAAAACCTGGGGGTGGTAATAGATGAACATCTTGACATGTGCGGTCAAGTCAATGCCGTGGTTTCTGCCACATCATATATTCTCAGGACTACGGGGAAAATTCTGCCTCTCCTGCCAGCAGATAGCCAGCGCACAGTGGTTACAGCCTTGATTATGTCAAGACTAGATTATTGTAATAGTCTATACCTAAATATGCAGGAGCGCGGTATACAAAAACTTCAGATGCTGCAAAACGCAGCAGCCAGATTGCTCACTGGAACCTCGAAATTTGCATCAATCTCGAGTGCAATCAAAAAATTTCATTGGCTGCCCATTAAAAAACGAGTCCTTTTTAAAACACTCTGTTTAGTTTTCCGAGCTCTTCAAGGCACAGGCCCAGCCCATCTGAAACAACAATTTCAGTGGTATGTGCCCAAAAGATCTCTACGCTCGTCAGGAGCAAAATTTGTAGTAGTTCCACCTACAAAAAAAGTTAGATGGGGAGGTAGAAGCTTTACTGCTGGCGCAGCTAAGGCGTGGAACGAGCTTCCTTTCTATCTGAGAAATTTTAATGATCTACTGGCCTTTAGGAAGGCGTTGAAAACATGGCTGTTTTGAACACCACTCTGGCAGTAATCCATGAAAGATGGGAGGACTGCAGCAAGCGCCAGGACACCTCAGGGTAACCGTGCGCTGTATAAGTTTTCCTAACAATAACAATAACAATAACAATAACACCTGCCCCATTGTTAAGAGATGCCTCCGGGCAGCCTGACCAACTCTTGCAGATACTAAGTTGGAACATTGCTGGCCTAGCCTCTAAAGTAAACAACGAAGACTGGGCCAGGCTGGTAAATAAATTTGATATTCTATTGCTCCAGGAGACCTGGGCTACAAGTGAGATACATTGTGAGGGCTTCCAATGTTTTAATGTGTGTGCACTGGCTCCTAAACACGGGCGTCTGTCTGGCGGCCTTTCTATTTGGGTCAAAATGTCAGGTGGCTCTGTTAAGACTATCTCTACAAACAGCCCTAATTACCAAGCCTTGATATATACACGTGGGGCCTCAATTTGTTTTATTAACTTTTATAATAATGACTTTTTAAGTGTACCCAATAAGATTGTTGAAAAACTTTTTAAATTTGTTTCTAATATACACAGTGTAGCGGGAAATCAAAATTTAGCTGGAATTTGCCTGGGGGGTGATTTTAATGTTAAGATCTCCAGGGCACATAATTTGGATACTGGTCACATACAATATGAAAATTTGAGCCAAAGGGGAACTGAATTAATGGACTATCTGTTAATGCACGATTTATCAAATGCGATGGACATTGCACCCATAAACTATGGTGATAATCAGACAGTGCCAACATATAGAGGCCGAGGGTGTGCCTCAATAATTGATTATGTCTTTATATCCGCCCCACTTGAAGACATTTTAGTTGGTGCAGAGGTTATACCTACCACGTTTGGGGATCACAACCCAACTTCGGTACTGTTTAGGGTTGCCCCTAGACACATTTTTAAGGGAGAACCCGGGGCCTGTAATATATCTTCCTCAACTGATAATTTAAGAATCATCTGGAAAGGAATTGATAATAGTACTCTGTTTAAGAACATGATAACATCTTATCGATCAGTTGTCGACGTATGTCTGTCATCCATTGACCCAAACTTTGAGGTGGTTGCAGCCTTTACTCAGTTATGTGCAGGCATTAAACAGATGATTTCTAAACCTGCATTTAACAATAACCACCATCCCAAGTGGTTCAATAATGTTTGCTCCCGGGCTAATAGAGATCTTCGTGCTGCCTTGTCGGCAACACCTAGGGATGCAATCTTAATCAGATCACTAAGGAACCAATATAATAAAGTGGTTAAGCAAAGGAAAGAGGAGATTTTGAGAGATCAATGGGATAATTTGGCTTGCGCTGCAAGATTTAATAATACAAATGGCTTTTGGGCGGTGGTCAAAAATATGAGAAACACTGGTCAGCACTTAAGCCCCATAAGCTGTAATATAACCAGTGATGCCTGGGTCTCTCATTTCTCTAAAATATATTCTGCATCATCGCTGGATGAGGCCCATATAGATCTTCATGTCGCGTCACGAGTCCAGATATCGCTCTCAGAAGTGGTAGATGCAATCGACCAGAGCTTAGGCAACAAGGCCCCTGGCCCCGACGGGTTCCCCATCGACCTCATTAAATATAAACCAGATTTCTGGGCCCCGATTTTACTTAATGTTTTTAGCAATTTAATAAACTCCCAAATTCTTAGCACATGGTCGTCCAGCACCATAGAACCGATTTTTAAAAAGGGGGACAGGGCTAACCCTAGTTGTTATAGACCAATTTCTTTGATCGATAACACTTTAAAGATACTTGGGAGGGTGCTATTTAATAAAATTAGGAGTTGGGCTGAGGACACGCGTATTTTAAATAAATGTCAGTTAGGTTTTAGAAGCAAATTAGGAATTGTAGAGCAATGTCTAAATTTAAATTTGATTGTTGACAAATATACGATAGCTCGGCAGTCGCCCATTTACCTAGCTTTCATGGACCTCACCTCAGCCTTCGATTATGTGAATAGATCGCGCCTATGGTCATGTCTCCTAAATTATGGGTTAGACGAGGCCTTAGTACACTTTCTGGCCTTCTTACACAAGGATTTGGGGGCAAGGGTGAGGATTAGTAGGGATGGGGCCGTATCAGAGAATATTGCCATCGGCCGAGAGGTCAGGCAGGGATGCGTGCTGGCCCCTCTGCTTTTTATTTTATATATTAATGAGTTGCATGATGAGCTGTCAAATTTGACTAAGGATGTCCCGGTGATTAACGGCAGCAAAATACCTGCTTTATTATACGCGGATGATGCGGTCCTAATGGGTCGCACACCCAATGCACTACGCACTTTAGTCGGGGGCTTTGTTGATTTTATGTCTAAACTGGACTTGAGTACAAATTTAAAAAATCTTTTTAATGAACTGTGGTCCAAATAAACATCGGGTTAATGTAATCAGCTCCGGTTTTGAAAAACTGTTTTGCACGCGCACTTTCCCATACCTGGGGCTGGTATTTGCTGACAATGGTTCCTGGACTGCCCATTTGACACACAGCCGGAACAAACTCTTAAAGGCCTCCAACTCAATTTTATGCCTCCCCAACCCAGAAGAACTGAGGTAGTGCTATCCCTACTGAAGATATATAGAACTCAGTGCAGACCCACCGCAACTTATGGAGCTGAAGTGTGGGGCTACACGAATTGTAATAATATTCAGATAGAGGAAAATAGATTTTGTCGGAGAGTTCTGGGGGTCCCGATTAGCTCCTCTTCCTTTGTTTGTCACCGGGAGCTAAAACTGTCCTATATATCAGGGCTCGTCCAACTATTTTTTGGATAAAAGTATGGCAAAACCCGGCAGCCACCCTTACTAGAGAAATCATAGCTGATTGTCTCAGATGTGACAAGGGCAGTAGCATACCTTGGTTGGCAGCTGTTAAGGGCAGCTTGTCCGCTGTAAATCTGCCACACATTTTTTCAAATCCAAGTGATATGTCAGGCATTAATAAAAAGATTATACAGGAGACCCTGTATGGGTATTATGCCAGTTTGAGACTTAGGCAAGAAACTTCGAAAAGCTCAGTCGCCCGTTACATAACGATGTCGGACGCTGAGGGCCCACCGACAATATTGCCAGCCCGCTATCTCTTAATGGCGACCAACCGTTGGGAAAGAAGTCTGCTCTTTCGCCTTAGGGCTGGTACTTTAAAATATTTATTATGCTTTCCCCTGGGGCACAACAGTAACCTTGAGCAAACTTCTTGTCCCTGTGGTAATCGCGGCAATCAATCTATGTTACATTTTTTATTCTTATGTAACTTTTATCATTTATATAGTAAACAGTTGCTGATCCCGTTTTTTAAGGCAGCAGCTATCAGCAACTATAAGGCGGCATATAGAGAAATTGTTGAGCTCAAAGACGAAAATTTAATTTTCCGCGTCAGCACCTTCTTGCGTCTGGCTGTCCACTCACGCGCTTCCATGAGTTCTGTATAATTGGCCTTGATTGCCCATTTTTTAACCTCTCACTTATATGTAGGTCGCATAATTTTATTGTGTGTATTTCATTGTTACATAATTTTTGATAAACTGCTCGCACTTTATAATATTATGCTGCTAGATTTAATGAATTTGTTTGTTTTTAACGCTGGTTTAATGTGATAAACTTCTCGCACTTTACATTATTATGCTGCTATATTTAATGAACTTTTTATCTTCATCTCAATATGTGCCATTATTTTAGTTTGATGTTATTTATTAAATCAGTGGATATTGGTTGCCTTGTATCAATTGATTCCAGGAACAATTATACCATTGCCCCTAACAAATTATAAGTGTAAGACAAATCCCCTGAGCACTGCGTACGTAGATGTTTTGTGTATTTACTGTTTTTAGCCTTGTGTTGGCTGTTTTAAATTTTATTCATGTATGTATTGTCTGTCTGTTTTTAAAATTTTGCTGGTATTTTATTTTACTTTGTTCTTTTATGGATATTTTCTTATCCGAATAAAGATTAATTGAATTGAATGATTTACAGTAGGCCTTCCTTTATTAGTGCATCGACGCATTTCGGTGGGCACTATATTTTGACCATCACCTTCTTCAGGAAAGAACAATAACTCCCATACTTTAAAAACAGATTCTTGATATTATTAGAGAATTGGACTGGATCAGCCTCAATTCAAACCTAAAGGGACACACGAGTTCCTCTTTATCTTGCTCCTATTTGTCTCTTAACTGTAATATCGGCACCAATACCCAAGCACAGCTTGCTTCAGGCATCTATATACGTTCAAAATAGCGTCCAAATGGATAAAAATTATCGTCAATACCTCCAATTGTATGGCCCGATTATAAAACTAATAACGGCTATATCTCCTCTAAAATCCAATCATTCTATAAGGGCTATGGCGTTTTCATCCGTGGTGCTCACATTCACAAGCCCAGAAAAGAAATTTAAATATGGCAATCCGCTTTCAATTTCTGTATGATGTCGAGCGGCAAACGGGGTATCCTCCTCCGTCAGTGAGTGACTTGCATATTGTAATGTATATATTTGTCAATTAAATTTGTATATTCATATTTGCATTCGTTACTTGGTTTTTTATTCCTTTGTTCATGGTCTGTACACTGGTGACATAGGGTGCCTTGTGCTAGTTTGGTTTTATGCATGTGAACTGACCCAAAGGGGGTTCTTTTTGACTAAGGTCTATTCTGGTACCCTTCTCCTTTGGTCATAGGGTCCCTCTCTCTTCTCTTTTGAGGTGTAGTATTAATGACCCCTTCCACAACACTGGCAAGTCGACAAATGTTGAGGCTATTGGACATAGGGCCCCAAAAGGGCAAAATACCCTTCGTAGCATCTGTAAACTGCTGCAGAGTGGTGTCTGTCTGGTCTATGTCTTCTGTGTTAATGACCCTCCTAATTCAGGACAGATGGACACTCCTACGCTGCAATCAATGGTCCTTGTGATAATTGGATGGTTCTATGTACACTGGGGGAGGAGGAAAGAGAGGTAGCACACACCAGACCATCTCCTAGAAAGCCAAACATAAGCTTGTGAACCACAAACAAAATAGATATTATGCGGTGGGAGCAAAGGCAGGCTGTTGTTCGTGCTTAGTGTATAAGTGTAGTTGCAATTACTCTCACCCACTTTCACCTTCCCAAACCCTTGAACACAGAATCCAGCTGTAGTGTTAACTACTGGCACCGGTATTGCCTCATCCTGAGTAATATTTCGCATTTGGAACGAACGAAAGTATTCAGTAACATTAAATCCCTGGAAATCCAACATTTCATTTTGAAGCCATGTTACATTTTTCTCTCTTTCATATACATTCATGCAGGCTGTTGGGGATAATGTGTCAGGGGTCCCTTGTTCTCCCAGTGTGAATCCTTGGTGGACACGTATATATTCTAGCACTACATGATAATCAGCAGATGTCATATTCATAGCCCAAGAATTATAATGAATGTATACCATGGAGAACAATTCAAACCAGCCCTCGCAGCTGCCTAGATAAGACATAGGCTGCAACAACAGGCTGTCACTCTTATGTGTAACAGAAGGGAGCAGGCCACAAATCCAGCAGTTTGTAAAATTAGATGTATCATGTGCCTGATGGAGAGTTTGCAAAAATACATTGTCAACATATGTTTTTCTGTGTTCCCCTTTATGGGGGGCTAAAGTAACAAACGTATGCTCAGGGGGAACAGGTGTTGAACCAATCAAAGAGTGCACAGGATATTTCTCCTCTAGGAACCATACTATTCCAAGAAATGTTATCAGGGAAATCAGAACAATTACTATGAAGACTATTTTACTCCTTGTAGACCAACTAGACCAACCAGATGCGTTCTGCCCGTAACGTGGGGCTGCAAAGGGCTGCTCCTCCTCCCTAATGGGGCGACCAAATGGATACATTGCAACCAGAGGAAAGGACATATAATGGAACCAATGGCAAAAGAGGGGCAAGTGTTCCCAGTGTCTCGCTGGTAGACTCCTATTGTTCATCAATTGTTGGCACTGTTGAGCACCGACGGTGGAGCTGTCGGACCAGCTCTTGAGGAATCCCACGTTGCACAGGATGAGGCACCCCCCTTCCCAGGGGAGCACACTCGAGCAATCCTGTCCAACGTCCGAATAATGCACCAATCTCGTCTCTCCCTATGCTACTGTGGCCTGACTTATCGAGTGCATCCGTCCATCCCTGCTAATCTGACTTTTCCTTTGGTGCACTGTTCCTCTGTCGGGGCCGCAGATTATACCTACCTACTCCAGGGACAGAGGGGTCTGTAAACAGGGGCTCAGACACAGAGGGGTCAATGGACTGGGGCTCAAGCACAGATGGGCCAGCAGACTTAGGCTCGTGGATGGCCCTGATTTCAGGAGGCACTGCCTCGTTCAACACTATCATTTTCTTTCTCCGTTTGTGCCCACGTCACCGGAGCATCCAAAAAAGGAACAAAATGGGGCACTTGTTCTGTTTCGGAGTCACCTACTCCATCAAGTACCCACTGATCATAAGGTAAAGGGAGAGGGACCTTGCGGCAATGCTGAGAGTGAATCCAATTCTTTCGGCCGGCCACCTTCACGGCTGTGCGAGAAGCGAGGAGGACTTGCGTCCGCCCCTTCCATCGCGGCTCCAAACTGCCTTTCCTCTGAAAATGCCTCATCAGCACATAGTCCCCAGGCCGAATGTCGTGGCCTGGCCCCTCGCGAGCTGGTGGCAGGGCTTCATGGATCTGTTGGTGAAGAGAACACAAGCTTTTAGTCAACTCATACAAGTAATCCACAAGCAAAGGGTATTCAATATCGGAGAATCGGCGAGGTCGCTGGACGCCCCAGACATTTGCCGGATGCCCAAACACGACCTTGTACGGGGACAGCCCTATCCTACTGTGAGCCGTAGCTCTTGTAGACAAAAGAGCTAATGGTAAAGTATCTGGCCACTGCAATCCTGTGCTCTCCTGAATCTTTGCCAGCTTCAGTTTGAGAGTACTGTTGTACTTTTCAACCAGACATGCTGATTGAGGATGGTTTGCAGCGTGGAATTTCTGTTTAATGTGCAAACCATCACACACCAACTGGATAACCTTTGAGTTGAAGTGGCTTCCGTTGTCACTCCAAATCAAACGGGGCAAACCGAATCGAGGGAAAAACTCCTTCAGGAGTGCCTTCGCCGTTGCCATGGCTGTATTCTCTTTAGTGGGGTAAGCCTCAACCCATTTACTGAATGCACAAACAACCACCAATACATATTTCAGATTATTGACTCGTTCCATTTCGATGAAATCCATCTGAAGGACCTCGAAAGGAAAAGAAGGGGGTGCAAAATTACCAGGGGGTGCAGGGGTGCCCTTTCCAGGATCATACATCATGCACACCATACAGTACTTGACTAGATGAGCAGCAACCTTGGGAATGTTGTCGTTCTGCCATACAGGATCTCATACTTTACAGATACCTTTTGCACTAATGTGGGCTGGCCCGTGTGCCATAGTGACTACAGGGAGGACATATGCATCTGGTAACATCCATCTCTGTTTCCCTGACTTATTCGTCCAACACCAGTCTTCATCTAAGCGTGCTGTGCTCTCCTACCATACTGCTATCTCCTCAACCGTTGCCTCACTCTGAATTTCTTTCACATTGTCTAGAGTATCCTCAAACATACTGACCTAGGGCACCCACCTGGCAGGACCCGCTACAAACATCTTTTTCATTTTTGTTCGAGCTGTCTCCTTAGCTGCCTGATCTGCAAATGCATTTCCTCTTCCTACATCATCAGTAATTACCTTGTGGGCGCTGCACTTCACTATGGCCAATTTCTTAGGAAGGGCCAAGGCCGTCAGAAGCCTATGTATAAGAGGGCCATGTTGGATACGCGTCCCATGTGAAGTAAGGAACCCTCTCTCTGCCCAGAGCCGCCCAAAATTATGGGCAACCCCGAAGGCGTACTGGCTTTCAGTATAAATATTAACAGCCAGTCCCTCGCTCAACTCACAAGCTCTGATAAGGGTGACCAGTTCAGCTGCCTGGGCGGACTGATAAGTGACTCGTGATGTCTCAACTACCGTATGTAGTGTAGTGAGTGCATACGCTGCAGTGGTGGTGCCATCTGGTAGTTTGAAAGAAGAGCCATCAACATATAGTTCCCCTTGGGGGTCAGATAAGGGAACATCAGTTAGGTCTACCCGTCCCTTCGTCTCTTCCTCTGTCCGAAAAAGACAATCATGTATGTCTATTTCCTCACTCTAAGAAGGGAGGGGTAGTAACGTGGCAGTGTTCAGAGTGGCACATCTTTTTATCGTGATATGCGGGGCAAAAAGAGTTAGCTTATAACCCGCCAGACGTGCACTGGTGAGGTGCTGTGTCTTGGTCTTATTCAAAAGTCTATCCACAGCATGAGGCACCATGGCTGTGAGGTCAGTATCAAGTACGAGCCCAGCCGATTGCCTTATAGAGATGGCCACAGCCACGACTGCTCTTAGACAGCTCGGGAGGGCTCTGGCGACTGGATCAAGCAAAGCAGAAAAATAAGCAGACGGCCGTTGCTTACCTCCAAAGGCCTGTGTTAAAACAGAGAGCGCACAACCAGCCGTCTCGTGTACCTACAGCACGAATGGCTTCCCATAATCAGGCGTGCCAAGCACAGGAGCGGAGCCAAACGCAACTTTTAATTGCTCAAAAGACTGCTGACATTCAGGCGTCCAAGGCAGGGGCTCATGCACATTTTTAGTGGTTAATATAAGCAGGGGTTTGGTTAGTAATGAATAATTAGGGATCCAATGGCGACAGTAGGAAGTGATGCCAATAAAAGCGCGCACATCCCTCTGAGTTTTAGAGATAAGCATTTTAACAATGGCGCTGATGCACTCAGGGATCAATCTCCTACCCTCCTTCGACAGTAGGTGACCTAAATAGGTGACCTCCTGTCGACAGTATTGAAATTTAGAAAGAGACACTTTATGTCCCTCGTGAGTCAAATGCAGCAGCAACAACTTAACCGTACTGTATTTGCATCCCTGTTCAGTGTCAGAGGCTACTAGTATGTCATCCACGTACTGAAGCAATATATTACCTGGGGAAAGTGTAAGGGAGTCCAATTGGGCTTTCAAGGCTTGGCTATATATGCTAGGGCTCTCAGTATAGCCCTGAGGCGCTCGACAGAATCTAAAGCGCCTGCCAGCTAGGGTAAAACCGAACAGATGTCGGCTATCAGGATGGAACGGAATGCTAAAGAACGCATTCTTCAAATCAATGACAGAGAAGAATTTAGCAGAGGAAGGAATCATTGTTAGAAGGGCAGTAATGTCAGGGACCACCGGGAACTGAGGGACCACTATCTTATTAACTGCGCGCAAATCAATCACAAAACGATAAACATCTGGGTGATCATCGGGGGAGTCTGGAGATGCCTTTTTTAGAATAGGAAGAATAGGACTATTACACACATTCGCCGCTGTCTCCTCAACTACCCCCGACTCAATTAGATCCTGTATAATTTGCAGCAGAGCTCGCTCCCCCGCTGGAGGTATTTTGTACTGGGGAATACAAGGCAAAATGGCATTGTTCTTAATTTTAATGGAAATTGGAGGAATTTGCAATAGTCCCACATCCGTGTCACCTGTTGCCCACAAAGTGGGCGGCACAGCCTTAAACTCAGCAGGAAGGGGCGCATCTTCGGACAGACACTGCTTAGAGCTGATCACATTTGGTCCCATTGTCATGTAAACACCTTCCGGAGATCAAAAAATGGTCGTATGTAACTTCTCTAATAAATCTAGGCCCATTAGATTTTCTCCACAATTTGATGTCAATAGAAACTGTGAATCCACGGTAAAAGGACCGATAGTCAAGGCAAGAGGTTTAGAAATGGGGCTTACAACCGGTACGCCAGAAAATCCTACCGAAACATTATTTTGGCCAGACAGAGCAGCCCCGGGGACCAGCGAACGAGCAACAGAGCTATTCATTGCACCTGTATCCACTAAGAATTTCTTAACTGAGCCTTGCAAATCCGCGGTGACATAAGGACCGCGCTAATCCACAGGTATCTGGATTGGTCCCTCACCCTGCCCCTGGCTGTCCTAGCTGTGGGACATCCCTGTCACCTCATCCAGATCATAGTCATCGTGGTAATACTGTCTCCCTCGAGGGTCATCAAAGTAATTCTGGTCTTTGTGACCCTCCGATGCCCTATCCTCCCGAACCCCATCCTTATCACTTTCTTCATGGCCCCGTCCACGAGAACCTCGTCCTCTGGGGGCCGCAACTTTCTGCAACAACACCGGACATTTGCTACGCCAGTGCCCCTCCTCCTTGCAATACGCACACTGATTCAGCCCTACAGGCGCAGAGTTCCTGCTGGTATGGGGAAGCTGCCAGGCTGAACCAGCTCCACGTCCCCTTCCATTTCCCCTAAACTCCTGCTGCAACAGCACCTTCGTCTTCAACTCTTTGTGCTTCTTTTCTACCTTCTCTTTCTCCTCGTTCTTCCTGTGCTCATAATACTGTGCCATACTCAATATGACAGAAGGGGGAGGATGTCGTCCAAGTGCTCTCCGAAGCCTGCAACCGGGCAGCGATCTCTGGGAGCAAGTTTGTAACGAATCTATTAACGAACAATCGGACACCCCCCTCCACCGACAAATCTTGTCCACTAAAGTCCAAAAACACACTCTCGAACCGCGTGAAAAAATCAGACACACTTTCATCTTTCTTCTGATGACATGCCGTCAACTTGTCCCAATCTACTCTCCTTGGTAGAATAAGTGAATGCATATAAGAGATAATTCGGCCAGGCAAAGCTAGTATCTCGGCCCTAGGGTTCTCACCAGGCTTTCTCTCCTTGTCCCATGCTTTAATCTGTTCCCATGTACCACCCAGTTCCGCACCGTGGTCCTGCGTGTGTACCTGCCTCCAAATATCAACGTGTACCAGTAACCCAAAGAACATTTCAGTATCTGCAAGTGTCATCAATGTCGATGAAGTGGCTTCTGTCAGTTCCTTATAGTATGCAGTAGGATTTTTCCTGGGGTCGGGCAACTGAGTCTTAAGAGATAACACCTCACTCCTTTTCCATGGGGTATAGACCCACTGTTATTGAAAACGGGCCTCTACCCTTTGTCTAACAACTGTATTCTGCTGATCTCGAAGCTCCGGTAACTCAGGGTGATATATGGGGTGGACTTCCCTCATCGGAAACTGGGACCCTGTCTTCGGGCTCTTCACTAACAGCCTACTCCGGTAAGCTACCAACGTTGCAACATTACCAAAAACCTCCCCAGGCGCCATACCAGAACAAACACATTGTCTCTGATATCATAAATAATCTGGGGCGCTAAAACATTGAAACACTGTTCCCACAATCCAATCAGTGTAGCGGACATGTGCTTAAGGGCATGCTGCTGCATAAACGGCTCGAAATCTTTCATCACACTCCACACATCTTCCACACTGTAAATAGGGTGGCGAGCCCACTGAGCGGGCTGATTGGCCACCACCTTCTTCTCTTCATCGCCCACATCAGATCGTATCAATATCCGCCCCAGTCGTTCCCTAGCTGTCGCCCAGTCCCCGTCCCCTTGTCCATGTACAGGTGTTCCGTTACCCAGTACTGTCAGAGAATGAAGGAAAAGGAAAGGAGTAGCGACAGAGGGAGCAGGCACCAATGTCATCAACGGCTGTGTTGTGCGTGTAAGGGCCGGAGAGAGATGAGACATCGACACAATAGGCGTAGCAGGGATACTAGCAGTTATCGCAGGCGCAGAAGGCGAAGCCACAGAACTGAGAGGAGGCATGGCGGCCAAAGCAGCTGGGTCGGTAGCGGAGGAAGCAGAAACAGCAGGGGCAGAAGAGACAGACGACTGAGGCTGTGGCATGGCAGGGTATATTCTCTGCGGGGCATATGGAGGTGGAGGTCGGGTGTCTAACAATACCTCCACAAATGTATCATTTTCTTCTCGAACTACATAAGACTTTTCACATTGCAATCAAAACTTCCTATCGGCACACTCTATCCCCTTCTCAATCTTCTCTTTATCATATGCAACAGCTTTCTGAGTCACTGTCTGCATCCTTCTTTTTCGAGCTTCCTTTTCTGCTTTCATCCGTCTCTGTTTAGCTTCCTTTTGCCATGTTCTAAGGGAATCAAGCATTGACTGCCTACTTCGTTTCGCAAACAATTTATCCTGCAGGAAATTATGCTTCTGCTCGTCAAAAGTGCCTGTCAACGGCCATTGCAACTCGGCATTGTCCCTTGTATATTTGTGCCATAGTGTACTAAACATAATAGGGCCAAGGCCATGCTTGACATAGATCTCAAAATTCGGAGTGCCTTCTGGAGGCGCAGGCTGACTCTCTTCCAATTGAGCATCAGTAGAACAACAACGGCAACTCACACAGCATAGCTTGCTAAAGCAGGGCATTTTAAAACAAAAACACGTTCACTATTTATGCCGAACAGATATTTGCAAATATCTTACCAAAGTTGGTCCTCAGACCAAATCCAAATCAAAGTGGTACCATATTCATAAAGAACCCAAACAAATTCAAGCGCTTGTCCAAAATGATCCTTAGACCACACCAAATACAAACCAAGGTGGCGCCATGGCCACACAACAAAACCAAAGCAAACTCACCTGGTGCACACAGGTCAAACAAATTTATTCTCCACTGCCGACTCTTCAGACCAAACGGTCAGATCCAAGGGTTTCGCCATTCAGGACCCCAGCCGGGATGACCACTGGCCAAGGCACCGCCCGGTCAGACAGACGGGGCAGCTGCGAGTACCAGAATCTCTCGAGCAGAGATCCCCGGTCCGCCCGTCCGACCCGACGTGGCCCCGGCCTCCTCACCCGTCCGCGGGCAAGGAAGGGTCACTCGCCCGATGGGGTCCCTGTTCGGGCGCCAACTGAAGGAAGTGACCCGATTAGGGCCACCCGGGTCACTCGCGACCACCTCTCAGCATTCCATACAAATGAAGAGTCGGTTAGACAGTAGAGAATACAAACCAAAGTTATTTATTAGTATATGCTCGAGCGGAGACCGGTCTGACCAGCCTCCTCAGATTGCGCCAGAGGGACTGAACCCCGTCCACATAATAACACCAGATATACATTTCCAGCATCCGTAGAGACCCACCCAGACTGGAATTTTCCAGTCTCGGAGCTAACGAACAAAGGTGGTACAGAGAGATGAGCTACCGTCCTGAGACTGGGTACATGCTATCTTAGTTTCAAAGTTACTCTGCCCGTGCCCGTCTCTCTGAGAGTGGGAGCAGGCCTACATACTGAGAAAGGCATGCAAAACAGAACAATCTATTCATTAGTGCAGCGAAGCTCAACCTTGAACACTAAAGAGAAACAATCGAGGCTGCTTTCTGCTGAGGCAAGCAATGTAAGACAGAAGCTTAGTTTCGATCATGGTACAAAATAGCGGCTGAATACAAAATGGTGCCGCAAATGCTAACTTAACTCGCACAATGCTACAAGGAGGCGGCAGAACACGTTTCTCCAGTTCAACACAGCTTCGACAAATTTACTAGTGCTTAGTTCTTTATAATTTGATCAGAGTTGATCCTCCACGTCCTTTTTTGTTAAGGGCATTGCTCTCCTGCCAGTAGTTTTATAACTCTTATCATTCTAGTTTACTAGGGTCGCCATAAGGTTTATCTGGGAAAGATCCCTCTGTTTAAAATTGTTAATTCTAATTGGTTTAGAGCAGAGTACCTCCCTACCTTATAAAAATTATATATTAAATAAATAAATAATAATGTCAGATCAGGAGATTGATGCTCCTGAAGACCCACATACCCAATTTAATGAGGACCTGATAAAAAGGCTCATACAGCTAGAGATACGTTCTTGTGTACGCGAGACCCTAGACCAAGTTACTGGTAACAAGAGACGGCTTGCGTCTGATGAGGAGGATGACTATGGCTTCGCTTCAGGGGGAGATTCTGGTTGCGGTGTGAAAGGGGGCAAGAGATCATAAAAAGACAAAACACATGGAGAAGGTTTCTTCCCTGAGTATGACAGTAGGTCCAAGCACCTCTAAATACACGGGAGGTCTAAGCACCTCAAAGAGATCAGGAGGTCTAAGCACCACGAAGGCACTGGGTGTCCTACGCGGCACAGATTTGAAAGGTGTCTGAAGTGACACGCTTTTTTCAGGTGTTCAGAATGGCACACAAGATACTAACGTTGGGGAAGAACAACTTCTGAATGAGGGGCTAAGAGATGAATATATCTTTGGCCTAGACCAGAGGGACTTGGACGTGGATGACCGACCTTACAGAGGATAAGGCTCCATCTACCTCCAAGGGGATAGAGAAGGACCCTCTGGGGCAAGAAATGTTTTCCCCTCATAATATCAGGCACCCCAGAAGTGCCGAGTGGTGGCCCTAGGATCACATGAATAAGTTCATCAGGCGATGGATCAGAAACCCGCTGGAAAAGGAGGCCTGCAATATTCTGAGAGCTGAGTGCTCAAGGCCTGTGATCCATGAAAAAGTATGTTTAATCTCTAACCTGGATCCGGAGCTTATTACTTTTCTTTTTAAACTTGGCAGAGATCCTATGAAAGGTCTTGTAAGGTCCCTTAAAGCCTGCCAGGACTGCCTTCTTGAAGTGTTAGGTTCCCTCGCTAGAATAGGCGACATGGCAGAGGAGGCCTATGTCAGTGAGACCCCTGTAGATGTAAAATTACTAAAGGGTTGGAGTCAAAGGGCATTGGTCCTTCTTGGAAATACCAATGCTGGCCTCAACGCCGAGCGACATAGAGTCATATTAAAGAAGATCAGTCCAAAGTTGGGTGACCTTGCTGAAAAGGTATCCTCAGTGAACCCCAAGGGTTTCCTCTTTGGGGAGGAAATGATTAAGACTCTGGGCAAGTATGTGGCTACGTTCATGGCCTTTGACATGGCCCAAACCAACATGAGAAGGGTCTTTAACCATGGAGTCTATGGAATGGCTGGCAGAAGGGGCCTTTCTGCCGGCAAAGCCTCCCAGAGGCCCCAATTTAGACAAAGAAGCTTCGGAAGGGGCTTTCAGTCTGGTGCTTCGACATCCTTCTACCCACAAAAAGGATCAGCCTACTGTGCAAGAGGACCCAGATCATTTGGTCAAGGTTTAACCAGTTTCCAGAGTGAGTACAAAGATTTCTCTTGTTTCTTCCTCCCTGGGAAGAGTGGGGGCCGTCTAAGGTTTTTTTCCCAGGTTTGGGGAAAAAATTACACAGGAGCCATGGGTTTTGGAAACCGTTCAGGGATTCAAAATAGATTTTCTAGAGGTTCCCATTGAGACTGTTTCCCCCAAGAGATCTGTATTTAACTTTAGACCAGCAAAAGGTGGTAGAAGAAGAAGTGAATTCTATGCTACAGAAATGCGCAATAGTGGAAGTACCCTTAGAGTGCAAGGTTTTTGTAAGTATGCTCTTCCTTGTGGAAAAAGGGACAAGGGGTGGAGACCCGTAATAAATCTAAGGGACTTAAACATATATCTTGTATATCGACATTTCAAGATATAGGGAATCCATCATCTGAGAGATATGTTGTTAGAGAACGACTGGCTGGTGAAGTTGGACCTGAAAGATGCCTACTTCCCCATCCCTATGGCCCAAGAGTGCCAGTGTTATCTCCAGTTTACCTGGCAGTGCTATCTCTATCAGTTCCAAGCACTTCCTTTCGGTCTCTCTTCGGCACCTTGGTGCTTTACCAAAGTAATGAGAACGGTGGTTCCTTTCCTCAGATAGAGGGTAGTGCAAATGATTGTCTACCTGGACGATATTCTAATTATGTCCCAATGTCAGACACAGATTCTGAAAGATCTGGAAATGATTATAACTCTTCTGGAAAGGTTGGGTTTCATAATAAAGAGGGAGAAGTCTATTCTTACGCCCTCCAGATCCCTAGAGTTCTTAGGCTTCAATATAGATACAGTGAAGTTGGTTCTTCTTTTCCCCTTGAAGAAGATTGCCAAGATTTGGAAAGAGATAGGGTACGTATTGAAACGAGATTCCTTAACTCTGAGAGAGCTTGCCAGACTCTGGGCCTCAGCTCATCTTCCATTCAGTCTATCTTTCTGGGGACATTACACTATCGTGCCTTACAGAGAGTGAAGGGTCTGTGAGGAGGTTTGTGCTATGAGACAGGGTACACTTAGATCAGGAGGCGAGGTTAGAGTTCAATTGGTAGCTGGAGAATCTGGATGCCTGGAATGGCCAGGAGATCTTTGGTTGTTCTCTGGAATTTATCTTGGAGTTGGATGCCAACCTTATTTATTTATAAAGCGCAGCATTCATCCCGAAAGATATCACGGCGCTATGTAGCGAGAATTCGTCATGGGGCTGCCGGTGGGAGTAGTAGATCTATCGGGTATTTAGGCCTTGGGGAACAGATGAGTTTTAAGTTTTTTCCTAAAAGCTAAATACCTTCATGGCTGGGGTGCTGGACTAGGTGCGCAGGACACAGGGTGTGTATGGTCTCACACGGAAAAGTCTCATCACATAAATTATCTGGAGTTGACCGCAGGTCTTTATGCTCTTATGAGCTTCAAACACCGTTTGCAGGGCAGAGCCGTTCTGCTGAAAATAGACAATGCATCTTCAGTGGCTTACATAGATTGGTTGTGGGTACAAGATCCTCAGACCTATTAGATGCAGCCAAGAGATTCCGGATGTATTGTTTAGAACACAGGATCAGCTTGAGAGCAGAGTATCTTCCTGCAAAGACAAATGTGACGTCGGACTGGAACTCAAGCTTTTTAAGGGATTACAATGCCTGGAAGTTGAACGAGATCTATTTCAGAACTCTGTCTCAGGTATGGGGTCCTTTGAAGTTAGATCTTTTTGCAAGCAGACTGACATTTCAGCTGAAGAGATACTTCAGCTGGATGCCAGACCCAGGTGCTCTGGCAGTGAATGCTTTCCTACAAGTTTGGAAGGGACTCACGCTTACGCCTTTCCTTCATTCACAATGATTAAGAGAGCTCCTCAGAAGGTGAGACAGGAGAGATGCTCACTTGTGTTAATAACTCCCTTTCGACTGTCCCAGGCGTGGTTTTCAGTGACCCTAGAGCTAGCTTGTGACATACCTTTTTTTTTCCTGCTGAGGAAGGCCTCTTAAGAGACATGGATGGAAGGGAGCATCCTCTGATTCTGACAGGAACTTTGAGCCTTCTTGCCTGGAAAGTATCAGGAGAGCTAGTGAGATATCAGGCCTTTTGGGAAAAGCTGAGGAACTCCTTAAGGAGTCCTGGCCTCCTGGAACCCGCAGTAGATACAAAGAAATATGGAAAACATGGGTACGTTGGTGCTTGAAAAGGGACCTGGATCCCGTGGAGGCCCCTATTGTTGAAGTGGTAAATTTTTTAATGAAGCCATTTGAAAAGGGAGTTAGCTATAGAATGCTTAATGGCTATAGATCAGCAGTTTCAGCTGGACACGCTCTAGCGAACGGTAGAAGTGTTGGGAAAAATGTCCTGGTCTGCAGGGTTCTTAAGAGTATCAGATTAAGGAGACCTCCTGGACCTAAGTATGAAACCCTTTGGGATGTAAATTTAGCCTTGAAGTTGTTCTCTTCATGACCAAGTAATAGATATTTGGATCTTAAGAGACTTTCTATAAAGCTAGCTTCCTTGCTCTGTTTAATATCCTGTGCCCGGGTGTCGGATGTTAGAGCTTTAGAGGTAAGTAACAGAGTTTATGATGCCTTCGGGGAGAATTTTGAGTTGGTTAGGAGAACAAAAACAATGTCTGACACTATATTTTACCAAACATTTGACTCTTGCAAGCAATTGTGTGTCGTAAATTATATGAAAGCATACGACTCCAAGACAAGCGAGCGTCGTCCTGATGGTACAGAGCAACTTCTGATCTCCTTTGTGAAACCTTTAAATGGTAACTTCTGCTACAATTGCAAGATGGGTTAAATGGACTATGCAATCAGTTGGTGTGGACCTCCAGAAATTTCAAGCACATTCTATGAGGGGAGCTATAGCCAGTCAATCCTTCTGGAAAGGTGGCAGACTGGAGGACATTCTGAGGGCTGCTGATTGGTCTAATTCTACTACCTTTGCAAAACATTAATGTAAACGGATTGAGCACATGCCTGATGTGGTTTTGCAGAACTATCAACATGCATAATGGTAGCCTCCAGTCTATGACTTTAATGAAATTCAGATTCTCTTGGCATTAATTAGGAGAATCGCTATTTCCACTCAATGTGATCAATCAATCAACAAATCAATCACAATTTGTAAAGCTCAGCTAATCACCCGATAGGGTATCCAGGCGCTAGCAGGCCCCGGAGGCTTATTCGAACAGCCAGGTCTTGAGGGCCATTCGGAATTCCAGAAGTGAGGTGATGGTACGGCGGTGCGTAGGGAGGCTGTTCCAGGTCTTTGCTGTGATGTGGGAGAAGGAACATAATCCACTTCTGCTTCAGTAGATTCGGGGAGTCTGGGCAAGTGAAAGAGAGCCGGAGTGTAGTCTCCTCGATGGTTGGTGTTTGGTTAATGTAGGCGGGTTCTTGGTTGTGTAGAGTCTTGTGTACGTGGGCCAGCAGCTTGAATTGGCATCGCTTCTGTATGGGGAGCCAGTGGAGTTTCCTGAGGTGGGGTGTGATGTAGGTTCATCGGGAAAGGCCGTTGTTCCATGTGCTGCTGCTGTTGCCAAAGATCAGTACATCCGTCTTGTCTGTGTTCAGCTGCAGGCAGTTCTTCTCATCCAGTCGGCGATGTCTGTCATGCATTTGTGGAAGTTAGTTCTGGTGGTGGTGGGGTCATCGGTGAGTGAGAGGATGAGTTGGGTGTTGTCTGCGTAGGAAATTATGTTGAGACCGTGGGATCTGACGATGTTGGCCAGTGGGGTCATATATGTGTTGAAGAGCATGGGACTGAGGGATGAGCCCTGGAGGACACCGCAGGCGATCTCCTTGGGTTCAGAGGTGAAAGGTGGTAGGTGGTAGGTGGTTCCTCTGGGTTATTCCGGTGAGGAAGGAGGTTATTGATCTGAACATGTCCCCTTGGATGTCGATGTGGTGGAGTCTTTCGATCAGTGTGTGGTGGGATACGGTGTCGAAGGCTGCCGAGAGGTTGAGGAGGATCAAAGCTGCTGTTTCTCCTCAGCCGAGGAGGGTTCAGATATCGTCGGTGGCTGCAATCAGGGTGGATTTGGTGCTGTGATTGCTGCGGTAACCGGATTGGGAGGAGTCCAGTAGCTGGTTCTGCTCCAGCTGTGCCATGAATTGATTGTTGATTATCTTTTCTAGAACCTTCGCTGGGAATGGGAGCAGGGAGATTGGCCGGTAGTTTTGGAGTTCCCTGGGGTCGGCGGAGGGTTGTGATAAATACACTTATACTATGCTTTTACATCGTTACTTATTTACACCATCTTCCTCTGGTTTGTAATATCAAGAGTAAAGAATCTTTTACTAAATAGGCCCATCAAGCACGTCTAGTTCAGAAGGAGTGAGTGAAGACACAAGAATAGCCTGACACTACAAGTTAAATTAATTACAAATGCTCCCTGGCTAAAGAGGTGGTAACACCCAGGTAAGGTAGTTTAGGGTCATTTTTGTAAACATCAAAGATGCAATATTCATCCCTTTACCTCTACCAACACTAAATCCAAATATCACCCTTACTTATCTGTAACTCTACCCATCTCTAAAATTACCCTTTCCCCCTTAACCTCTACCCGCACCTAAACCCTAAAATCACCCTTACTTCCCTTTACCTCTACCCACCCTTAACCCCAAAATCACTCTTATCCCCTTTACCTCTACCCACGCTAAATCACCTTTACCTTTCTTTACCTCTATCCACCCCGTAAACCTAAAATCACCCTTACCTCCCTCTACCTACCCCTTAACCCGAAAATCACCCTTATTAGTCTTTATCTCTACCCACACCTAAACTTTTTTTTAAATAACATACAAATTTTTTTAACAATATATACCTACCTGCATGGTAAAGTACAGCAAGGTAAAGGTTGCAGGATAAAGGTAAAATCCCATTATATATACTTACCGGTGTACTTACCTGCAGAGTAAAGACTGCAGGATAAAGGCAATGTGGCATAATGAATGTGGGGTAAAGGTAACATACCATGTTAATTGACTTTGCAGCGGAAACAAGACTGGGATGGTGAGGTAAGGAAGAATGGGTTCGTATTGAATGCAACATAATGAATATGTAGAGGGGTGGGAGCTAAAATGAAAAAAAAATGATAGACTCCCAATTCCTCCATGGAAATCCCAGTTAACCAGTTAGAAATTGTTTTTAATGGATCCAGTTGCTAGCTCTTGGGTTACTGGACGTCTAGTGATTCTAGTTGATTCCAGTTTTTATATGAACTGGTTATTGTCAAATTGATTCAGCTGATATTTTTAATTTAGTTGAGCAGTACTACTTCCCATGTTCTTCCCTATCGAGAATATATAGTTCAAACAGCCATATGCTGATACTGAATCCAGTAAGAAACAATTTGTAATTGGTCGAATGGAATCTCTGCTGTGGTGGATTACAATGAAGCAGTGATTTTAATGTTTTATGTAAAAGATTAGGGATTCTGCTTCAATGCTAATCTTGATGGTTGTACGTTGCAACCACGCAATCTCCAACCACGCATGGCTGAACAAAGCAGTCTTAACAACGACTGCGTCTTAACAGTGGCGTAGCTAGGGGGGCGGTGGAGGCGGTCCGCCCCAGGCGGCACTATTTTGGGGGCGGCCGCCGGCAGCTGCGCGGCACTGGTAGCCCGTGGACAGGATTTATATGGGGACAGTCAGTCGTCACTATTAGAGAACCTCAGTGACACTGACTGCAGCGAATTTCGGCGCTGCCACTGCGGTGGCCATGGCCCGTGGCCGGGGCCTCTGAGGCCGCGCCGGGCGCGCCCGCAGTGGAGCAGCAGATCGGGATCCAGATCCAGCCCAGCAGCCCTGGCTGCGGCTGCGTCCGAGGAGGACTCGGAGGAGAGAAGGTGGAGGGCGGGCATCCCTAACAGCTGAGCTGTGCTACTGTCAGCCGGCCCGCCCGTCAGTGTCTCAGGCTCGCAGCTTGCTCTCTCGCTCAGGGGCGGGCAGGCTGTGTGTGCAGCAGGCAGCAGCAGTGCAGTGCAGGACAATCGATCCAGCCAGCACTGCATTGCATGCATTCTCAGAGTGACATCGATGATTCGGCCAGAAGCTGCTCCTCCTGCTGACCTGATGTCACCTCCGTCTCACCGGTGTAACATCAAGCAGGAGCACCAGCCAGCAGCAGCTTAAATTATGAGCCCAGCCCGTGCATCAGTGTTGCCAGATTGGGCTAGCCTATTTCCCGCACAAATGGGTGACATTTTTCCCATTTGTGCGGGGAAAACCCACACCTGGCAGGGGGCTACTTTTTTGGCGGATATAAGCCCACTGTGCACAAAATACTGGCTGGGGCGGTGCGGACGATGAGTCTGCACCTATCACAGTGGCACACTGTCTGGCAAGGAATCGGATTGGCGAATGAGCGTGCAAAGCGTGCTGATGGCTGAGGGATGATTGGAGGAGGACTGACCAGTGCTCTGTGATGTACACCCACCCCCCACACCCACATGTGCGGCTGTCGCTGAGCAGCACACGTGTAAGTGCAAGCGCACCTGCTTGCAAATGCTGCACCACCTAGCATAGTGGTATGTGGGTCCTAGGGCCATCAATCTTGTAGCACGCAAAAGCGCTACCAATGACGGCCCTGGGCATCATTTTTGGCCAGCCCCTGCGCTGTGCTGTTAAATGCAGCAGTGACACGCACCACCACGCGCTCTCTTGAGTGGAGTCTCGGCAGTGCTGGGCAATTGATTTGCTGCAGACAGACAGTCCAGCAAAAACAGCAGTCTCAGTTGCTACTTAGTTCAAGACCGACCACCGCTCTGAGATCCCCGACCAGGCCGTGACTTCTGCTTTACTCCGAGTCACACACTGTCTGGACTGTCTCTACTCTACCAGACCAGTCTGACAGTGACGGAGGAAACCGGCCTGCTGGTGGTGGTGCGTGCGTGCACTGGGCCTGGCCTGTGCTGCTGTGGCCCCGGCCCCCCGCCTCGAGTCGACTCGAGAGAGTCGAGAGAGACTCACTCACTCGTGACAGGTGTGGGCCCGGCCGCCCCCTCCCCGCAGCGAGTAGAAGCACGCCCCCCCAGCCTAATTAAGGTAAGTGAAATAAAATTGTATTTTTATACCTCTGTCCTATACAGCAGCAGTAGGAACTTAACTTAAGGGTGGCTGTCAGTTTAAGGTATCTCTCGTCCCGTTGTTGGATATGGGTGACAGTTGGAAGGACCTCTAGTTTTGACCTGGGGGCCCCAGGTGGGGCCGGTGGTGGTGCTTTTCAAAGGAGTCTCGAATGACTGCAGTGCTGACTGACACCATGTGAAGTTACCCGGAGGCGAGGGCAGGCCTTTGGAATGCATGTGGCTGAGAAAGCATGAAACTGCCTGCGCTGTGGGGAAAAATATGTAAATTGTTTTTTTTTACTCTTGAGAGTAATGGGGGATAGTTTTTGGAAAGAATTGGCAAAGCAGGTTTTGTTTTTGGGTAAAATTATTCCTTCCTAAAATGGAATGCCTTGAAGCTATGGACTTTCTTGCAGCTCCAGCACGTGGGGGGTCTAACCTAGTTAGTCAGTATGTATGTGACATCATGGTGTGTGCCATCACAGCCTGTGATGTCACAATGCATGACATCACACGTGGCATCACAGTAAGTGACATCACAAGAAGTAACATCAGATATTATGATCTCACACATTTGTGTTTATTAGGTATATCATGAGTGCATTTAAGCGCATTATGAGATTTAACAAATTAGATTTTGCTTTGGGGTTGTGCTAAAAAAGTGGCGCAATTCCGATGCAAAATCTCGGCGATACCACCTGTCTCTCGGACCTCTTTCAAGTAGTTACCGTGTGTAGGGCTCCAGTGGCTCATGGCTGCTCCAGGTCACTCACTGTCCATGGTTATGAGGCCACCTGACCCCTCTGTCCCAGGGCAGTTTTACCCACTCACGGGGTCGTTACTCAGTTGAGTATGTGCGCCTTGGTAGCGCGTGTTCTCTGGTAGAGGTTAGTGTTGAGCACGCAGCACCTCCGCTCCGACCTTTGCTTTCACCTGCAGTTGAGTAGAGAGTGGCGTCGTAACTTAAACCCTGCCAATCCACCCCGCTGCTCGCCGTCCTTTTTACCCAGCACCCCCCCCCCCCCACTGCCCACCATGGGCGGCAATCTGAGGGAGGGATAGCCCCGGGTGCCAGAAGCTCTAGCTATGCCACTGCGTCTTAACCACGCATGCCTTTAGCACACATGCCTTTACAACTAATTTAGTTGTAATTACATATTTGGTAAAGGCATATGTGTGGTTTAGGTTCTGCCCTAGCCCCCGCCCTATGTCCAAAAACCCAGCCATCTACCCTGAGTATGAGCCCAGCCCCCCGCCTTGAATCCTAAAAGCGGACCCTAGCCCTAAATAAGAAGCCCACCCCAGTCCTTAAAACTCCCAAGCCCCTCTGCGCCCTGAGCCCTAAAACCCGGCCCCCAGACTTGAAATCAAGCCGACCCCCGCCCCTAAGCCCTAAATCCTTCCCCCAGAACTCGACCCCGACTCCCCCTGCCCTGAGCCCTAAAACCTTCACCCCAGAACTAAAAAACACCACAGCCCCGGTCCCTAAGCCCTAAAACTGCACCCCCAGCCGTAAAAAGTACCCGATCGCCGTCCTAACTACCCAACCCCCCACCCTGAGCCCTAAAACCGGCCTCCCCGTCCCCGCCAAAACAAGTTCCCCAACAGAAGTATTAAAAAAATCGTACTCACCAAGCCCTCACCAAGTTCCTTGTCCGTGCAAGATGTCACCTCCGACCTTCCGCCTGAGTCTAGAGTGCTAACTACCACTAACGTCTAAACCATGCATATGCGTGGTAAAGACATATGCGTGCTTTAGACGACCGTGGTTCCGCCTGCATTGTTAAGCCATGCGTTGTTTAGTCTGCGTGGTTTAGTATGTTTCCCAGACTTGATGAAAGTGAGATTGGTTCTGATGTTTTATCAACGAGGCCAATGTGACCATGTTTGTCAAGAAGGCAGCCATTGAAATCATTTTGTAATCCTGATGATTTGTGGGTAAGGAGGCATAGGTAACGTAGTGGAGATCCCAGAGTTAGTGAAAACAGTGTGGTCTTCAACACAGTGTGTGGGGTGCTGGGGTCTGAAAACACTGTGTTGAGAAGTACATTTGTTAAAGATTTTTCTACATTTGTTTTTTCGTGCATTATTAGCAATGTGCAAAATGTGCTTTTACGCTTGATTCCACATGTATACACTGATATTATGCAGATTTCTTTAAAACAAGTTATTATGACCCTCAGAAGGTTGAGTTCTTGACGCTTGTTAACTAGGACTCAATTAGGGCTTAGCAGACATATTTTTCCAAAATGGATGTCTGTCCTGTATTCCCCCCTGCCCATTTCTCTGCTCTTTATTTCTGCAGCACGAGATCAAGCAAAATTGTATTTGTATTTTTCCATTGTCATTATTAACGCTGCTCTCGATTAATCTTCCCTGGTTCAGTCACGAAACTGTATCCCTTTCAAAGTCCTTCCATTAGTACATTATTCCTATTCATTCCCAATAATGTGTTATTGTTCATGTAATAAGTTTGTTCCACCATCTCCAGATCACATTAGCATAGAGTGGGCAGGATAATTATTCATGTAGTGGGATAGTGCTTAGGTGCTAAGGCGATATGACGTTTAATAGAAGTGTGCTCTGATTTGCTGAGAAAGTAACCTTTTCCAACGCACCACAGTGTTTCGGCAGTTTTAGAGATTTAATATGTGACAATAATGCATAAAAAACCCTCGATTTTGAGGGTGAGCAAGAGATCTTTCCCATGCTCCTAGAGATGCTGTCCGTTTCTCTCTTGATGTTGCTGCCCACTTGAGACTTGGATCATATTAGAAAACAGCAATTGAAAAAAATATTCTATTTGCTGAGAACCCTTATGGCATTGAC
Source organism: Calotriton arnoldi (assembly GCA_963921515.1). Taxonomy (NCBI): domain Eukaryota; kingdom Metazoa; phylum Chordata; class Amphibia; order Caudata; family Salamandridae; genus Calotriton; species Calotriton arnoldi. The sequence continues at coordinate 6,265,545 of CAWUFW010000081.1, read as the reverse complement.
ACTGTAGCGCCGTACTTTTGAATTTTTGTAATAAAACACTTCAACTATTTTGCTGATCTAGAACTCACTTACAGATTTTGAGCCCTTTATTTTATTGCCTGTATTTTTGACTATTCTGATGTGTTGGTTGGTGCCTCACCTCGGGGACACATTGCTTCATGTAATTGAGGTTTAACAGAGTCTCCGTTTCATCAAATTGTAGGCGTTCTGATTGAGGTAAATTTTAGGGTGTCAAGATTGCTTGGTTCCCTGCGCCCACACATTATACTGGGCCCACAAAGCTAAGAGCAATGGAAGTTGGATTTTTTGTGTTTTTATTAGAACTTATTACAGGTTATAGAAAAACATTTAGGGCCTTAGTCTTAAAACTGTTTGCAAGTGTAAATGATACTGACACGGAAGAAATAGCCTGATTTAGATTTTCAAGTGCACAACAACTCTTCTGGTTCAAGAAAGCTGATCTTGTCATCAAATAGATTTACTCATGCAGAGTTCTCTGTGTGCATAAACCTACTCCTGTGGTTGGGGAGTGGGTGTTCCGAGGCGGGAATGTCCTGGAAGTTTGTGCTCACTCACAAACTCACATGTTTTGGATATTCCCAAACCTTTCCCCCTGAAATGGTTAGAGTTATTCTCATCAAGGGCCGGATTAAAGTACCTTTCCAGGAAGGTAAGAAAACATCACCCAGATCTGGTGTGTCTGTAGGAAGTTTCTCAATGTGTAAAATATTTTCCCCTTTAAGATAAAAGTAAGTTGACATGAGCATTTGCACTTGCTCTCATATTTTCACATGTTACTTTCACAAAACTTTCCAGTATTATATCTGAAAATCTGTGATTGGAGGACTTCCCAGGTGAAAACTGGAAGTGTTTTGTGAATTACTGATGTAAGTAAATCTACATTCATACAATGTCATAAACCTCTACTCTCAGTTTTCCTCCCTCAATTCTTTAATGCATATGACCATTATTTTCTCATTTTGTTTTAGACACAAAAGTCTGTAGTAAACAAAAATTTAAATATTTTGTTTGAAAGGCAATCTTTTAGAAATGGTTCAGTCCAAAAATTATTTCGTTAGGCAACCAAATGTTTTTTTAAAAAGTTTGAAATGTTGTCCTTGGCCATTACTACAACTTACTGTTACCAGGACTGCACTTTCTGGTCAAAATTATCTGTGACTGGAGTTAGAAATTGAAATATTTCTACCGGAAGCAAAACAAAGTAGTGGCCATGTTAATGAACATTCTATACAAAATAGTCTCTAAATCTTTGTTTTTTTCATACTTTTTCAAAGTAAATGTATGCAAACTAAACGATAAAATGCATGCGCATCAAACTATCTGGAACAAAATATTCCTTCAGTAGTGTTTCATTCTAAAGTATTTTGAATTAAAAACTTAGAACTATTTACATAATGTACATTTCACAAATATTCCCGGAACACGTTGGAAATTTGCTTCCGGAACTCTGCAATTCACAGGTAATCTGAAGGGTAATCTTGTAATCATGCAACAGACACAGAATTCCAGGAGTATTCCAATGCACACAAGTATTTATGAATATAGGTTTGTAATCAGGTGTACAATTTCACATGCAGACGTGTAATGCAAAGCTGCATTTGCACAGTAAACTTTTCTGTTGTTTTCCCAGATGAAAAAGTACTTCTCATAAAGAACCTCCTTCCACTCCACCCACATAAATTTTGGGTGGGAGGGGCTGAGATGGGGAGCCCTTCCCTCACATTCCTGCCCTATAAACACACTTGCCAAAAATAAATAACTACCAATTTCCAGGGTGGGGGGATTCTACCTAAACATCACTGGCGAGTGGAATACCCACAGGTTTACCAGTTTGTTCGTGTGCACCATGTTTTGTGCCAGACCCACCCACAAACGCCCAGAACCCCTCTGCTGCCTTAGATGCGAGAACGCAGATCATATTTCCCATGGTATATTCTCTTATTTTGCTTGTTAGCTCATCTACATTGGTCATCTGTGCACAAAAAAATATAGAAACCGGGCCCACAGATTTTATCAAAAGTTTTTTTTACATGTCTACGGTTTTTACTTTGCAGGCTTTTTCCCATTTAACCCTTTAAACAAGAGAGAGGAAGTAAAAGGAATGGCAAGGGTCTCTCTTTCTACTTTGTTTTCCCTTTAAAGATGTCAATTTCGCATAATATATATTGTTGTACAGTCCCATGAAATTAACAGATCTTATCCGTTTGTCTGCTTGTAAAAGTTATTCTTTCTGTCTCAGCGAGCTTGAAAAAATCTTCGCATAACCATCAATGTTTAAAAATACCCTGTATCTGAAAGCATTGCTCAAAATAGGTTTTAATGTATGTATAGATCCAGCCATGTGTTTCGATTGCCTGGTGGTGTGATATATCTTGCGGGATATGTTTTGAATTTTACGCTATGGGGTAAAAGTAAAACAAAAAATTGGATTAAATTCAAATCATAATTGAAGCATAATGTGTAAATTGCAGTGCACAAATCAAACGACCCCACGGGACGTTATGGTGTCAAGCTGCTTCGTGTGGTATTTCTCATCCTCCTTTCCCTGAAGGCTAGAAATAACAATTCAGCAAAAGGATGAGTCTTATTTCTCCCTTGCCGTATCAAGGGCTCCCCTTAGTGGTTAAACTGCGCACTGCCGCGGAAATGTTAACTTAAAAGCAGTAATCAGTAGGACGGTGTGAGAATATAGTGAATACGGGGACATTATGACAAGGAATTCTGCCATAGGATATTATTATTATTTACCAGAATGTATTTATATTTAATATTAAATATGTGTATTTAATATACACTGCATTTTTAGTTACCTGTGTTGATACGCTCCAAATCTGAAAACATTTTCTCGGGGAGAAAACAAGTAACTGCTAGTGTTTCTGAGACAGGAAATTCCAGTGTTATGAAGAAAATGTAAAAACGGTGAAGCTTGTACTGGCGGAGGTCCGCTGCGGTGGCTCGGCTGGCAACCTGTACCCCCGCCATGGCCTGCTTTTCAAGGGGGAATAAGCATGTCTTACAAATAAAGGAATATACTTAGTTTCGTGAATAGCGAGGTCTCGGCCTCTCCTTCCTTCTTAAACCCAACGAGCGTCTGCCCTACTGAAGAAAACCGCCAGCTTCTTAGTCTAAGCGCAGCCATGTTAATATATGGCTGACCCATTGCAAAACACGTGCAAGTAGATGGTTCAAAAAGACTTTTGTGTTTATTGTTGTAGCTCGTGCAAATCAAATGCTGAAGATCGTCCCTCACCAGAAGATGGAGAGTGGTTTATGCGGCCCTCGCCTGAACGAATTTAGAACCAGTCAAAGCGAACACTAATTTGACAACCACGAGAGGCCCTTACAAGGAAGGCTGCTGCGAGTGCACTGGGGGGTTCATCAGCCACAAGGTCGTTTTGTGTGATCGCGCCTTGGGCACGCGTCAGCATCACTAACTTATAATACGCCTTCTAGAATGGTCCTTTGTCTGAAAAAGTCTGCTGGGATTTCGAGCACTCTTGTGACGTCATTCACCGGATACCCCATTTAAGAAAGAACTTTATGTGTCAGGGAAAGTGCGTGAAGCTGATGGGACGCCGTGTATAAAAGTGTCTACTAGGATGTCTCCAGGCCACTGCTGCGGCCGAGTTCAGAGTGTGCGTCTCTGAGGAACCGAGAGATTGAAGAAACAAAGGGGTAAAAAACACAAATCAGCCATGTACTTTAAAAGTAGAAATCCTCTTGAAAAGTGACAAAAGAAATAAATACACGCCATTACTGCAGCAAGCGTATGTCTGCACACCCCTAGCTTCACGTTGTAGTTGCTAAGATCAGGCTGGGGGTGTATGGGCATAAGCGAAAGCTGAAATATCGAACGAAAGAACCTGCGCATGTTTCTTTGTTGCTTTGACATATTTGAGAAGACACAGCTGTAGCACAAACGGGAGTGGTGGTCCGCCGTATTATTGTGGTCAGGATGGATTAATTTTAGACAAAGTGCTTAATTTGAGCAGGTGGTGGGCTCCGGCAGGTATTTCTGGGGACCAAGACTTCGTTTTCATAAGACTTTGATCTACAGGAAGAGAGAGAAAGGAAGAAAGGTGGGAACGAAGGAGGAAGAGAAATGTAGCAAAACAGTGAAAAGGAGAGGAAATCCGGGATGAAAGAGTGAGAAAGTGCGGGAGGTCAAAGGGAGAGGTAGAGGGAAGAATTCACACAAGGCAGGCTATATATTCGCCGATCCCAGCATTCGCAGTGAGACCCAATCGCCTGTTTCTGACCAGCCCTGTGCCTGCGCCCGCTAAGAAAGCTTTGTTTTGGAGGAAGCCGTGATGGGGCCTGTCCCTTCCTTCACCTCGCGCTGAGGCTGCCGCGTGCAGCCAGAAAGCGCGTGCTGTGAAGATCGCGCAGCGCAGCAGCCTCAGCCACAAGCCACCCGCGCGCACGGCTGTAAAGAAACAGGCGGGCTCTGTTTACACAACAATGCTCAAACACTACAGTGGAACTGGGAACAGTTATCAGGGGCCTCCCCGCCTCTAAAAAAATGCGACTTTGTAGCTTATCCACGTAAATTGTGGGGAGTAATTTTTATTTTTGTCGTTATCGTGCACTGTAAAACGACAGGTAGATGTGGGATTACTAAAGCATGAGCATTTAAGATACAGCCTTGAAATGTAATTAATTTAAGATGACTATACTTGGATATTTATCAATACAACATCGGGTTGTGTAATGTTTGACATACACCTCATCCGCTTTTTCTGCATAAGGATTATGGATGGTAAATTAAAATCCTGATTTAAAATTATATAAAATGAAAGCACTGGCCCAATGCCCACACAAAATGCCTTGGCGCGACATAGCGGTGGCATGCTTTGGCGTTGAGCAAACCTCCACACGAGATAAACAAACAACAGACGACAGGTGACTTGTTTGTTGATTGAATATATTTAGAAAATACGAAACAACAAAGCATACATGTCCAGCAGATTGACAGCACTTGAGACTCACAGGCATTGATACAGGTAGGGTAAGAGTCCACTGGGCACACTGCAACATCAGCAGCGGGTAAAGTGACTTTTATAGGGCAAAGACACTGGCTCCATGGATTAATGCATCCACATAAGAGACCCGATGACCACTACGGGTCCCATCAGCCATTCATCCTCCCGAAGTCGATCAAATGAGTTCCATTGAGCTAGCTCACCCACAAAAAAAAAAATCTGTTACTCAGTGCCAAGAAACCCATGGGTGAGTGCGCGCTTCACAGATACAGGATATGGATGGAAAATCACTAATTCCTGCATATTACATCAATGTATGTCGTGTTTAATACAAACGTCAAAGTGGAACAATATTTGCTCTGATTTCCGTTTTTAACAAAACGAAATCTTTACAAGTCCGAAAATATAAGCAACCGTTTCATTTGGCAAACAGCACCCGGAAATACCCCAAACAATAAAAAACACAAAATCAATCGCCCTTACTACAACACACCGCATGTCGGTGAATGAGCAATCAATTGTTCCCTCTTTTAAATGAATGTTTAAAAGCGACCCCTCAACCCAGGCAACACCTTCGGGTTCTTATTAAATCGCCGCAGTGGTTGGTGTCGCGGCTTCGTCGCCGAACGGTACTCATTGGACGGTTTGGCCCTATTTTGGAAAGATAACGGGTCACGTAGGAGTTTTGGGGTTTCGTATTGAATCGTCTACATGCGGATATCACCACCAACCACTTCACTCTTTGCGCTGTTTTATTAAAATAAGCACATTCCTTTTGTATTGTTTGTGAAGTTACGGGGTTGCCATGGTGCTAATTACACAACGTCTTGTTGTTTTTACTGCCTTGATAAATTGCAGGGGTTTGTAAATATATGTAACATTTTTAGCCATCCCTGGTGCATTTTCACGCTTTTTTTTAAATGTATACACAATAGGGGAGGGTGGCTACATTAATACCTCATTATGTAGGTAAACCACAAGCAGGCGGATTTCATGATAAAAAAAAAACAGTGAAGTATCGTGTTTATGCTAGAGCTGCCGTCTATGGAACTGGTGATCAAGGTCCGAGTCCCGGCTTTGGCACGGCATCCTGTAATTCTGGGCAAATCAGTTTATCTACCCGTGCCTAAATAAAAAAACATAAATAAATAAAAAGGAATATGACCATGCGTAATGTAACCCGCTCCAATGCCTTTGGGTCGAGTTCGCGCTAAATAAACGTGTAAAAAATAAATAAATAAATAAGAAACACACTACTTCAACCTTCTATTTACATAAAAAGGAAAGCACTCGGTTGCAGAGTCGAATCCACATTTCGACATTTTTTAATGTGGTGTGAAGGGAGCACTAAGGCTTGCCCCAGGACACCGATGACCTCTAGAAACCTTCAGCGGAAGTCCAGCGTTAACACCCTTTCAGCGCCTTTCATCATTGTGGCCTCAGCGTCTCGCGCACTGCGTGCGTGCGTACGTGCGTGAGCTCAGATATGTAGCAGTTCCTGCCCGCATGGACTAATCCTACCTACAGCTAAATGCGTCGGGGCACGCAGGACACCAACTACAAAGGCAAGCGAGGTGGAAGGGCCTTCAGAAATATCAAAGCGCAAATTAGCCAAAATTAGGGCATTCATCTCACTTACCTGTGTCAGGGGATCAGTTACAGCCCTGTCTGACAGCATTCAGGCGGCGAGAGCGGTGAAAACAGCAGCTTGGAGCGGGCAGACGGCCATAAAACCGGCAGAGCAGTTTGCATCCGCTCAGAGAAACAAACAGGCCTCGCCGTGAAAGGCGACGAATCATAGCGATAAATCGATGTGCCATTAATGGGCAAGGTTGGCACACCTGCGGGCATTACGTTTTGGAAGGACAGTCCTTTCCAGTAAGATGCCACCCAACTGTTTTAGCTTCTGGCCATATACCTCTTTCCCACTCCCCCCGCGCGTCGCTTAGAGCTATGTATGGAAAGCTCTGAAGACCTGGATCTATGGATTAAGTGACGTATCCAGTCTTGCCCTTATCTAGGTTCTATCGCCTTACTAGCTCGCCTGTTATCTGAATAGCGCCAGGAGGCTCCTTTGGGAGCGACAGTCTGCGCTTTATAAATGCCCATTTCATTCATTTCATGTATGGGACGCCACGTGCGGCATATTTGTACGGCCAATGCAATAACACAAAACACTAGGTGATCTGAGCTGATAGGAAATCAATATCGTCTCTGTCGAGGCCTGTCGACTTCTATTCGTTTTTTCGCGCACTCCCACATCCCTTTTCTCTATTTCACATACTCTCACACAGTTTCTGAAACCCACACCCACCTTCTATCTCATATACGCACGCCATCTCTTACACGCACACACCACACACTGCATTGTCATGTTATGTTTTGTTATTTATTTTTTTACACAACCTTTATTTGCAGTTTGGACTTTAAATATTCAATACTGTATCGACATAATTCATCATGGGACTGACCAATGTAATCCCAGTGATTTCTGACTCATCTCAAACCTCTTTCTACTACTCTTTCCAATGCACTACCCTATTTCTCACCCTATACATCCATCAATACATCCTTCTACCTCCACTCTCTCATTCATCCCAAACCCCTACTATGATCCCCAAAATAACCCTTTCTAGACGCTTCCCTACTCTACCCCTCCTTGCATCATCTCATACCTCTTTTACTATTCGGATCCCCCAAAACAAGCCTTTCTAAACCATTCCCTCTGACTCTTCCCCCTGCACTTCCCTTTTACTCATCCCAAGCCTCCTCCTACTCCTACTCCTATGAGCTCCTAAACATCCCTCCACTATCCCTTTCAATCCAAATAACAGAATAACACGTCCACCACTCAAACTAATTTCATCTTTCACTATACTAATTCACCACTAACCCTTCATCAGAGGTAGCAAGCGCTATATAAATGCATACCTTTTCCCTCTTCTATCCCTCCGCTATCCTTCTCAATTCAAATAACTGACTAACATATCCACCACTCAAATTACTTCATATTTCATTATCCTGATTCACCACTAATCCTTTATGGGTTCCGAAGTAGCGTGCTACTCGCTGAAAAAGCGCTTTGACGCCTTGTCAGGAGTAGGAAGCGCTATATAAATGCAATTACAATTACCATATTTTTATGATTGTCCATACGATGCTATGTACTGCCCGTCATATACAGTCATCAATGTCGTATTTAAGTTGAACACTATCCATTCCTAATTCAAACTGGGGAGAAAAGCAAAATGGTACGGGTAAGGAAGAGGGGACAGGGGGGTTAACACTCCCTGAGGAGCCTGGTAATTTTGAAGCAGATTTATCTGGGGGGTATTATGGTCATATGGGAGAAGGATTACATTCATATGAACGGCACAGTGACGTTTACAAATGATTAGGGCCTAACCGGGTGGCCGGGAGACAGGGTTGGATGGCGACTTTTAGTGTTGTGTTAAGTGTGTTCTTTTTAAGTGCAGAAAGTATTTCAATAAATTTGGGCAACCCAATATACCCTTGTGGGCTTGGATAGTACAGTTCAATAGGTAAAGATGCCTACAAGGGATTTATTTGGAACATACTTTTTTGAATAAATATATCTTTTATAGAATGTCATCACATGACACCGTAAATTAATTGAATCAATACATAAACCTTAAAAGTATTGATTCAATAAATTTACGGTGTCATGTGATGACATTCTATAAAAGATATATTTATTCAGAAAAGTATTTTCGAAATAAATCCCTTGTAGGCATCTTTACCTGTTTAACCTTTTAAGGGCAGGGCGTTTTCAGATGTAGTTGTCTTAAGACCATTTTAACAGGATAACCCACGTCATAGCCATAGGAAGCCCACGCAGGCCCATAGCCGCCTCTCTGCAGGGCATGCTGCTCTCAGCTTCAGCTCACTTGAATATAGTTCGACTTCAAGCTGCCTGTGAGGGGGTGAATTTGGATTTCCAATGCATGTTTATGCGGCACTTTGCAATTAGGAGAGCAAGATTTTCTAGCTTTGTAGCAGCCCTATCTTTCTTGGCTCGTTTGTAAACTGCCAGGGCAATTGAGGGCCAATCATGGGGGATAGGCTTTGCTGTGATGGTTTATAGGGAGTTCGTGGTTGAACTCCAATATGGTCTTATCAAGGAAAGGACCAAAGCATGTGAGTAAAGTCTGTGGGGTCAAAAGAGTAGCTGGGGCAGGAAGCAGATAACCGAGGGATGCATTTTTAAAAAGCAGCAGAGGACAAGTAGGGTCTTTGTATGCTAAAGTATTGAATTAGTTTGAATTTTGCTTTACAGGATACTGAGTGTGGGTATTCGAGGGCATGTGTCCACTCCTTGTCATGAAGGACTCTGTTCTCGTCCTTTTCCCATCTATCTCTCAGTTGGGACAGCAGGGGGAGGCAAGTGGGATCAAGGTTTTATCGAACTGAGTTATGTGTCTGCACCCATGCCCCACGGTATAAAAGGCCTGGACCACTGGGTGTGTTTCCGGTGCAGTGTCAGTAATGGACCAGTATTTATGCAAATAATGGAGGATAATACAATGCAAGAGAAATTAACCTTTGTGAATGCCAAATCTCTCTATTAGGTCTTCAAATAGGAGCAGGTTATTGTCTTCCAATAAATTGCCATTGGTCACGAGGTTTGAATCTTGCAGAAGTGTTCCCAGCTAGTATGCCTCTGGGGATTAGGAGGCCCAAGAGAGGGATGGCTGGTGCATAGAGGATTGTTTATTGAGGATCAAAGCACGTGAGTAGCATTTTAAGGCCAGCTGTGTGAGGTGTGGATAGGAATGGAATCGTGTTATTGCTGTTTGTTTGCAATCAAGTTCTTTTGTTCTAATGGGGGCACTCCTGTGGATGTTTCCTTGAGGGAGAGGGCAGAGTCATCTGCAAGGCCACTGAAGTTGAGCTGCAAGGTAGTACAACTCATATTAGGGAGCTCCCAGGCCGCCAGTGTCAAAGGAAAGGTGGAGTTTGGAAAGGGCCACTCTAAGTCTCCTATTATGCCAGATAGGTTCACCCACAAGGCGTTGAAAGAAGGAGGTCGAGACAATGAGCAGCAAGTTTTAGAAGTAATAGAGCAGGATGTGATATCCTCTCAGCGAGAGAGGGATGACCTTTTTTGGGAGTGCTAGGTTCCCGATGCTAGCCAAGGGGAGTGTTTTTTAAAAGGATATTTGGGATGTAAGTGCTGTCACCGCTCTAATCAAGTTGTCATCCAAGAGATGACTGTTTGCATGATATATTCTAATACCCAAGTAGCTGAATGTTATGCCTTCCCAGAGTAAGGGGTCTCATGTTAGGTCCAGACGGGTCTGTGGGTCATTTGGTGTCAATAGGAAAATGCAGGATTTAAGCCAATTCAAGTGAAGGCCAAGGCTGCAGCAAAGTCTTTAAGTAGCTGGAATATCACAGCTGAAGGGTCCTAAAGGTTACTGAGATAAATAAGGAGGTCCTCTGTGTAGGAAAGTGGAGTATTATGCAGTCATACTGGTTAGGCTTCACTATGTAATGCTCTCAGAATGCTCCAAAATAGGTCCTTTGGATTCACACTAATAAATCCCTAGGTCAGTCCTGGTATTGTCGCACAGAGCAGTCAGGCTTGACTAGAGGACCATGTGTTAAGCATTTCGGAGTAGCAACATGGATGATAAGTAATTGACATGACTCGAAAGAACTCCGCCACCAATTTATAAAAATAAAGATGATTTTTATATAAATTTAGACACCAAAAGAAAGACAATCAGATGAGTATAACTGGAGTTATGGATTTTATAAGGAAAAATAAATCAGTTCAATTCAATTCTGCAGAACTTTTACATTGCAGTCAATGGTAAAAAGCACTAGTGACAATCGGTCACGTGCAGGTCGAGTTTCTTGGAACCCACTGGGGGTTAAGGTGATCTTGGTCCTACGACCAGCTATGACAGTCAGTTGAATTTTACCTGGCTCGTAGGGCCCAGGTGCAGAGTTGCTCTGGCTGTCCCTGGTGCTGCAGCAGGAGTTGCGGGGGAGCTGTTATACTGCTTAGACAGTGCCGGTGTGGAAAAGGATGCAAAAAGTTGACAACAGGGCCACTGAGATGGTCGGTTGAAGGTGCTGCAGAGTTCCCTCGTGTTGTAGTGTTGAGAGAAGTTTAGCAGTAGCCAGACTGGTCACCAACAAGCCTTGACAGCGTTACGGTCAGCGAGAAGTTGTTTCGACATCCAGAGGAAAAAGGTAGCCACCTGAAACTTGCTGGAGGTAACAATGCACTGGACCATCTACTTTTGGGTGATAGCTCAGAGAGCTCGATGGCCAGCGATTCTTTGGTTCCAGTACCGTGTTTTTACTTGCGGACTTCAGGGGACTTGTGCCACTAGTCCAAGGGTGTCTGGAGTTACCTTTGCCTCTCAACAGGGTCCCTCTGTCTGGGGAAACCAGTCTTCGCCCAGGATGGGTCCCAGTTGTGCTGGTGCAGGGTAGTTGCCACAGGCACACCTTTGTTTTGTGCAGGCCCTGTAGTCGCATAATTGGGTCTCTTCTTCGTTCCCTGTTGCAATTCGAATCAGAACTGAGGTTCTAGTGCCAGGGGTGCCCCTTAAATTCCAGATTTAAGGGTGTTAGGGGTGTGGGTGCTAGTAGCCAATGGAGCAGCTAATCCGCCCTCAGGTGACCACATTCGGGGGGTGTACCTTTGCTACCCAGAACCCTCTACTCTGCCACTTTAAAAAATGGCAGAAACCTTCTTTGGCTGCACAGACCAGGTAGCCCAACCTAGGGGTGAGGCTAGCCTTCTGGGGATGTATACCTCCTAAGTACATAATTTTCCTGCCTACCCAGGTGAAAATGTGCCTGGGGGCAGGGAGATGGCTGTTACCTCCTTTCAGAGGCAGCCTGGATGTATATCAGAGACGGTGTATGCTTTGAAGCTCACTGCCTTGATGTGCCACTTCACTAGTCATCCTGTCAGGGAGGGAAGTGTCACCTCCTTCCATGCCAGGCCTATGTTTCTGACAACTGGGAGTGTTTACACCTCCTGGCAGAGGGTCAGATTCATGTCTTGGCAGCAGCTGCGGGCTGTGAACCAGGGCACAGGAGAGACTGGGGCAACCAGGTGGGCAACCTCTAAGGTAGCCACCTGGGTGCATGTCACATCAAATCTGACATGGGAATCAAGTCAGGGGTGATGATGCACATTGTTTGTTACCAAACATGACATATTTCAGTGGGATCATAATGGACCTGTCAACCTCGGGAGTGCCCGGGTGGCAGCCCATGTTATCCTATGGACCCCTCACCACTTATAGTAGCCCTTAATGGAAAGAGGCTACTATAGGGTCATATAAGCTTGCACTTATATGTCCACACCTTTAACATAATGCCCCCTGGGCTCAGGAGGCCTACCTTAGGGGTGACTGACATATATTAAAAATAGAGATTTGACCTTGCTACACATGGTGAGGGCAAAGTCAAGTTCAAGCAGTGTGCACTGCTCATGCGGTCTGCAATAGCAGGTCTGCTGTCATCTGATTACCTAGGTCACTCACACAAAGGGTATCAAAAACAGTGCTTCTGGCCCTGGTGACCCCTTTAACTCCCATGTCCTGGGTACTCCTGGGACCATTTACCAGGGACTTATAAGGGGGTTAAAATCATTGCCAATTGGGGTTACCAATTCACTTCGATTAGATTTAGGGAGAGAGCACTGACACTGGGGCCTGGTTAGCAGGCTCCAGTGCACTTTCAGAGTCGAAAACCAGCATCTAGTAGTCTAAATGAGGGCAAAAAGTGGGTGATACACTTCCAAAAAGCCTGTTTTCTTTCAGTCTGCATAAAGTGAGGCCAAGTGGGTGAAGTCTGAGAGGCGGATACCCCGAGTTGACCCCATTGCTCCCATCCTAATGGCCAATGGTTCCATGGAGAATGCAAAGAGCAGAAGGGAGAAGGAACAACCTTGGTGGGTCCCTCTACTGATCTCAGAGGAAGAGCAGATAGATCTGCCCACGTGGAGCCGTGCAATGGGATGTGTGTATAGGACTTTAATGAATCGAATAGTACAGGGCTCACAGCCAAAGTGGCGTAGAACTACAAAGATGTAATCCTATTGGCAATTATCAAAATCCTTTTCTAGATCCAGGCTGACAGCAGCAGATCTTGGCCAGTGCAAAGGGGCAGCCACCATAAGTCTAAAGAGACATCTGAGGTTCAGGGAAGCTGTTTTAATCCAGGTGGATTAATTTCGAAAGGAGAAGCTAAAGGCGTGTAGCTAAGACCTTCTCAAGGATCTTATCATTGCAATTAAGTATTGCTATGGGTTTGTAAGAGAATGGGCCATTAGGGGAACACCCTGGTTTGAGTAGAGGGTCCAGGAGGGCCCCGCTCAAAGGAGGTGGAAGCTGACTCTCCTCTAGTATTGCGGTATAAAGTTCAGCTTGTTTAGGGATATGAAGGCCAGAGAAAGTGTGCTAAAAGTCCATAGGGAGACCATCCGTCACCGGCATCCTACCAGCCAGGAGGTCATGGATAGCCACTTATCACATGCTAGTCTATAGGGGCATCCAACTCCTGGAGGTCCTGCAGGGAAATTCAGGGGAAGGGAAGATCCTGAAGGAAGGATGTTATGGGGGGAGAATGAACATCCAGGGTCTCGCTTTATAAGCAATTTTAACAGTCTCAGAAGCTGTGGAGCATTTCCTGTTGGGTGTGTACCAAGACTCCTGATTGGGCTCATAGTTCCATGATTGGAGTCTGTGAAGTGTCTTGAGTAGTCAACCTTGCAGACAGTCTCCCTGCTTTTTCCCTTCTATATGTATGCAAGTAATGTACCTTGAGTAGTGAAGTCGCCAAAGGGACTCCCAAGTGACCAGCCTCACAATTGTGGGCCACTTCCAGTGGCTCTCGCTGTGTGGAATCATCAACCACTCGCCATTCTAGGATTTTGGTGTCAGCGTCAGCTGAGAAGTGGTCCCTCTCAATCACCTTACGGGCACAAGCAGCCTTGTGTTTCCAGTGACCCTGAACAACCACCTTGAGGGTATCCCATTCAGTAGAGCAGGATGGGGTGGATCCCTCATTGGCCTCAAAGGAGGTGCTGATGCAAGAAGCTAGGAAGTCTATGAAGGGGGGGTGGCCAAGACCGCACCCTGAAGGCATCATTTAATGATGGGGTGGGGGGTGCAGCCTCATTGAAGGGAGAATACTAAGGGACTGTGATTAGGGATGGATATGCCTAGATAGTCTCATGAGCGGAATGAGGAGCAAAGGTGGGCTGATCTCACAATTCGATCAAGGCTGACGTAGAGGTCACATGGTAGCTAATAATAGAAGTATACACGAGTCCCTGGGTTATGTTGCCTCCAGACATCTGGAAGGGACCACTGATGCAACCAGTCTGAAAGGGAGCCAGCAATGGTTGACTTGGTAGCTTGTGGGAGGTGGGGTGGATCTGTGAAGTGTGGTATCAAAACAGAATTACAGTCCGATCCAGAATCCAGGGGAGGTGCTCCCTGGTCATAAGGAAACCAGTTATTCACACAAGAAAGGCAGATGCTGAATAGTCATTGGTGAAGACCTGTACCCACCAACGCTTTTGGGGCCGGGGTCCTTCTGAAGGTGCAATATCTGTCTCCTCTAGAAATGCTATTTGTATTCCCTTATGCTTAAGGAAAGAATGTATCATATAACATATGTTGACAGCATGCAGCCCCCTAATATTTCAGGGCTTAAATTGTACTTTGTAGAATGTGTCAAAAGCGTTTCAGTTGCTAGGTTGAGCTAAGCTTGAGCCACACAGAAGATATGGGGAAAAAACAGGGGGATTATCAAAAGAAAATCCCTCGAGTATGGTAGCTCCGAGGTGATGAAGGAGGTGTCTGCAGGGGGAAATTAGAACCAAAGCGATGATGAGGATCATGAGGAGTATAGAACTCTATTGGGCTGCGAGTAAACGGCTAGCCATTCACACTTGCATAGAGTTAACAGTGGTTTGCTAAAAGGACATGGGATAGTGATCTGGAGTAAATGAGTGATGCTTCTGATGAGCCCACCCACTGGAAAACACAGCAATCCAGCCACTAAGGAAGAGCAAGAGGTTGAACACAGCTCCTGAAGTGCTCCCCACTGGAAAGCTAGGCAGTTCATCCACCATCTGTGGGGTTGCAATCATTGGAGAGCCTAGGCTGCTAATCAGACCAAAAGCAGAGAAGACGTCATTGTTGTCTATCAAGGAGGAGGTTGCTGACGAAGGAGCCGGCACTCGAAAGGCTGTTGTTGCCACCAAAGCCAATTTTTTTACTATCACATGCTTGTTCAGGTGAAGTCATTAAAGTGGTGAGTAGCAGGTCCGCAGCGGCACCCAAATCCGCTCCTCTGGCCCTGGCGTCATTCAGAGAGCTTATAGTAAGGAGTACTTGACCCCCATTTCTCCTAGCTCTTCGCCTCCAAGAAGGAGGCACAATGGTACTGGCCAGCCAGTGAATAGTCTGGGAACAGAAGGACTTGCCTGTTCTCAAATTCAATACGCCTGACCAAGTGCTCCGCTCCTAGAGCTTCGCCTCTGTCTTTATAATGGAGTAGACAGACTATGAGTGGGTAGGCAGAGGCGCCTGGGGCGTGGAGGAGGGGCGATTTGACGGTATTATGTAGGCTCACTCAACTGAGAAGAAAGGGGACAGACTTTTAGCGGGTGTAAATGTTGTGACCCAGTGTTTGAAGAATTTCATTGGATCTTCCCCTTTGGAGTCCTTTGGGAGGCCGACCACCCTCAAATTGCTCTGACGAGAGCGGCCCTCCACATCTTCGGCACTGCACTCCAGTAACTGCATCTGCTCAGCCAAGTCCCAAAGTTGGGTGTGATGATCTTGGGTGAGAGGGTTCAGGGACGGTATATTTTGCTCTGTTTGCATGACCCTTAGTTTTTTCTGGTATTCATGGTGGTGGTCCCACATCTACGACAATGGAATCTACGTTGGCTTCAAGAGCTGTGCACAAAGAGTTGATGGCCTCCAGGATTACGTCAAATTTATCTGGAGTTGCAGTTGAGGGGGTCTCCCCATGTGTCCGTCAAGGTTCGTCTATATGGGGGGTCTCTGCAAGGGTTGATTTAGTCCATGAGTTGGGTGAGTATTGTGGTGCAGAAGAGGCATGCCCCTGATTCTTAGTTGCTGAGTCGAAGAGATGTTACAGGCTTTGTATTAGCTGTGGCAAGGACCCACTTGCAAATCCCAGTTGTGGCTTCTGTGATGGAAAAGCCTTGTGCGATGTGGCCATGGGTAACTGGTGAGATTACTAGCAACAGCCGGAATTTTGGGCACTCCTTTACTGTGCTGTGCAGGGGAGCACACCTCTAGTGTTCCTTTAGTGTTAGTTCATAGCCCACCTAGTTAGGGAGGGAGCGCAGGTGAAGCAAAGTGGGGTGTCGGGGTCCGTGCCGGTGGGGTCCCCCTCTTTAGGGTGCCGTAATCTCTAGGCGGATCATATGAATGGTAAGGAGGAGATCAGGGACCCCCCCCCAAACTCTGATTTCAACAGAAGGAGGGGATTACCCTTCACCAAACACCCAGACTATTTCCCAATTGGCCAAGGTCCAGAGTCTGGCTGGGTCATCCACTGCCACCAGGGGTCTCCAGGGAAAGCTGGTTATAAAGGGGTCAAAGGGGCTATGGTAGGACGCAAGACAGGTTGGCTCAGGGGGAGAAGCAGTGTCTTGGTGAGTTCAGGATGCCCCACTCCAATGTTCACTAGTAACACTGTGGGGGACGCCTGTGGAGTGTCTGGGGAGGAGGAGCTCACTCTCACCAGTGTAGTAGGCATGCACGATGATGGCCACAATGACCTCTGCAGGTCCCTGGAGAATGGTTCCGGGAGTAAGGCAACTCCAGTGTGGGCCCAGGCCACACCCTCTTCTGAACTGACGCAGTCACCCAGGAGGCTTGGCAGAGAACGGAAATCGGTGAGGGCAGCACACACCAGTGACAGCAGGTCCAGGGATATGCCTGCGAGTTCAGTTGGTGAGGGAAGACAGCATTTCGAGGCCCAGGACAGGGGACACAGCCAATGTTGTTCTCCACTCATGGGAGGGGACCTTCTCCCCAGCAGGTCTGGGAGATCGGGTCAGAGGCCCTTGGCTCCCAAAGGAAAGCCCTTGCCAAGGCATCCCATGTCCCGCTGGGCCCAGAGGAGGAGATGTGCTCTGCCAGGTCGCTGAGCCAGTGGGAAAAGCAAGCAGAGCCTCCCACTGGGAAAAGCCCTAGGCAATAGCATACAGTCATGGCTGGCTTTTTCGACCTTAGGTGTTGCAGCAACCTCTCTCTATGTATTCCCCCGATTGGAGAGTGGCATTTTTCACAAGGATGTCAGTGGATGGATCAAAGGAAATTCTCACATCTCTGGGTGTCAGGTGGGAGCGCTACTAGAATGCATCCGCCATGTTGGCTTTGCAAGCCATGCCCCCATGTCATGTTCTGTTAAGCGAGATGTGTATAGCTAGGTAAGGTCATTAATGTGGACTAACAGCAATGTCAAGTTTAGGTACTTTCACGTTCTGGTCTTATTGATTCCCTCACAAACTAGAGTCTGTTTTCTGTTGATTTGATTAGGATCCTCAGTGGTAAAGGTATGGTTAATATTTCAAGTATATGTTTGGCTGGTGTTGTTTTGTGTTGTTTGGCGCAGAGTAGCTGGAGATCATACCAGTTCGGCTGTGCACTGTCTGAAGTATGGGTATGTGCGTTGTCTAGCTTGAGGTAAGTGTATGAGGTAATTGAGACTATGGCATCTTGGTAGGGTCCACAGCATCAGTTTAAATCGGACTAGCTTTGTGGTATTGGTTGGGTGTCTTCTTGAGCTCATTATATAATGTCATGGAAAGACAAATTGTTTTATGATTAGTGAAGTGCTGTTGTGAGTTTACCTAGGCCCAGTTACATGGTGCCTCAGAGCTGTGTTAAATGCAGGTGTATTTTTCTGGTCGATGTGTACCTTTGGAGGGGGGCGATTTATTATTACTATTGTGGGTACTGTTGTGAAGTCAGTAACACCCAACAATGTGGATTATCTGAGCGTTGTTGAGTAGTTGCAAAGTATTCTATCTAATGTATTCAGTTGGATGTTGTCTGTTCTTACCTAGTGCAATGTACTCCTATGTGTTTAGGGACTTCTAAATAAATGCCACTTCAGTATGGCTGTGCTCTCCCATGAGCAGCACTGAGATGCATGCACAGTTCTGTGAGTTGTTTAATATTATGCAAGCTGTTGTGAGTTTCTTGATGCTCAACTATGTGGAATATCTGAACTGTGTTGGGTGGGTGTCTGGGATACTGCCTTATTTGTTGTACTGAGTGATTTGTTTGTTTATTGTTGTAGGGCTGCTGTTGTGAGCTTGGTGATACCCACCTATATGCTGAATCTGCTCTATGCTGGATGCATGCGAAGTGTTCTAATGTTTCCTGTTGGATGCAGGTTCTAACCCCTTTGTCTGTCAAGGAGCAGCAAGATCTTACCGAAGTCTAAGCGGTGCCTAATATGGAGGGAACCTTTCTAGCATGGAGGTGATCCAGAGCAAGGACAACCAAAAGAAACAGCCCAAGTCAACAACTTTGTGGTTAGAGATAAATGTCTCAGGTCGTATTTTATTGCATATTATACAAGAGAATACGCAGGCATCCATATCTAGAAACATAGCACAAAATATTAACAATGAGACACAACTTTAAATGTTCCATACAGAGTCAGCTAGACATAGAAAATTCTCAACCCTCATCCACCCCTATTGATCTTGTGAGCTCATGGGCCAACTCCTCTCCTGATCCTCCGTGTTCCTCGAAACCAATTTGGGCCCTACCTGAGACTGTGAAGGCCCCACCAGATTCTTTATTACTCAGCCCTTTTAAGAGGATGGGCAAGGCCCACAAAGATGCAAACCCAAATATCCATGGCAGAGGCATCACTTAGAAAACCCCTATGGCAAAACCCCTGGCAACCTTGAAATAGGTGAGCCTAGGCAATTGGGCCATAGCTTGGTCCCCTGGTGCAGACCACATGTCTCCGCGCCCCAGGGGCCACAAGATGAGGAACCCAGCTACTTCGAGGGCCAAGAACAGCTGCACAAGTGCCCAACTCCTGCCGCCTATCAATAATTAAAGCTCCAACACCCCATTGAGGTCAAATAGCCAATTTCATGAAATATTTGATGTGAGATGCCAAGGTGACCAGCAGTATCACTGCCAAGCATGAGCCCACCCCTCCACAGGCAGATTTTGGTCACATACTATTCACCCTCCCCACAGCCGAAAATAGAGCGTCAAAAGAAGAAAGAGGAGTGGACAAATAAATAATTTGCCACCTGCGACAGGCACACCCTATAAGTATGAAATAACCTCTCCTCCCTGAGACAACCATATGAGATGCACTTCAAGCGGCCAGTATTGAGCAAAGTACATATGCGTTTGTTCAAGCTCTTATTCGAGTTATTCAGTGCTTAACAGAAGGCCCACCTTTCAAAATTATTATTGTGACCTTAAGAGATCACACTATGATTGCCTCTGGAAACGTTTGTGCCAAGATATGTCTGCCATCAACAGATCAATTAAATCACAGTAGCCGCATTGGGTCAAGTTGTTACCACCAAGATGCAGAATGACAAGGGTAGGCAGCGTAAGCGCCCTCTCCGAAGTCCTTCCCACAACCTGTGTCATCTTTACTACGCAAAGGCATCTCATGCTGACCCACATTATCTTGAAACCTGCTTCCTGGGCCTATTCCTCAAGCACGCCAGGCAGGAATATACTCCGGCCTGCCACACTAATTACCAAGACCTCAGGAAAAGTCATTGTACATAATGCGTAAGAAGATGGGAAGAAAATCATCAACAATCACACCACATAGGAAGAGAGAGAACCATACTGTGCAATTAACAACTAAATAATGTACAGGCACACATAGCATTTATAACACTCCAACCTCCGCCTACGGATTCTTTGAACCAGCCCTGGTTGAGACCGCAACTGGCAAAATATGTGGTTTCCCAATCCGAAAAGAGTGAGAGCTGAACTTAGTAAGGTTGATTCCAGCACCCTCAAGTGCTTTTGTGAGGACTCTACTAAACTGAAAACGTGATAGTGGAACCATATTAGCATGAACAAATAGCACTTTGGCATCACCAGTTGGGTGAATCCTAATCTACTACCTCAACACCATAACCGGAAACACTGGTGCCTCAGTGGCCTGCTAAGGACTATGTGGTCCTTCCTCCCTTCCTGAACAGTTTTAGAAAAGGGGAGATAGAGAGCGCCTCCCATGGCCAGCTGATGGTCTCAAACAGCAATTCACTAACCCAGTCATGCTTTGACTTACCCACTAGCTCACTAACCCTGAATGCCCCAAAAATATTTAAGCAGAATAGCACCTTAAAGAGAACTGCCTTGAAAGCTGAATCACAGCTGCCCCGGAAGACTGGCTTGTCAATATTGATAGGCTTCCTGGCTCCTATTTCGCTCCTCTCCCAACTCCCAAGGGTCTTATTTATATGAAATGAACCAGATAGATCTAGAGTCCCAGCCACACTTGCCTAAAAGTTCAAGCCAGCTATGTGTCTCTTAGTGTAGGCTACAGATCAACTGCCCTGCTGTTGGAAGGTGAGGAAAGCGACCAAAGAATACCACCTAAACACCTCTGAAAACTTGTTTCGCTGTTGTATGATGATTTAATTATGCGTCTGCAACCTGACATTTTGAGTAACCCGCAGCCACGTTCCATGCCCATGAAATACTAAATTGGTTGAGTTATCTCGCCTCTGAGGTACGCTGCCTCGCTTTTGAAGCGAGGATTCTCAAGCTTGCTCAGCATCTGAGATCTCCACTGTTGTGTCTTTTGGTAAGGTCTTTTTTCATTTTCCTCATGAGAAACCCAGGCACCTGTTCGTACCATTATCTAAAGTTTCTGTTTTTGTCACAGGTTTGCTGCTTCAGCTGTCTATTTGAAGAAAATGCATAAATGTTGGGGAAATTTAGGGAGGGGCTAGCATTAGATGCTCAAATGCTTGGTGAGACGAAGCTCTGTCTAACTGAGCAGCGATATTGCTATATTTTTGCTTATGTTTTAGACTTCATGTGAGCTTAAAGTGATGTTTTCCTTTTACACCTCAAACTCCCCTACCCCTAGGAAGCCCAAGTAGCACTGAAATGCTCCCTCATAGAGGTTTCTAGTCTTTGGAGCTTGGCTGGCTGAGATGAGCCAGACTCAATTTCTGATTTTCCAATCATGGGTCCCTTACAAAGCCCAGAAGTGCTTGGTCGAAATCGGTATGATGTACTGCCCAGTGTGATTGGTGAATACCATCGTTGACAGATGCTCCCAGCGGAAATGACAAATTATGAATGAGGCAAGATTTCCCATGGTCTTTTTGGCGAAACATTTAGCAGGGGCATATTACATCTTTAATGGAGTGGTGGTGGGGCGGGGAGGGGGGAGGAGTGGAAAAAGCATGCTATTGTGTTCACCTTAAACGTTCTGGATCTTCTTTCCTTACTTCAGTGGGGTACTTAGTAAAGTTCACTGATTTCTGGGTGGCACTGTTTAGGGTCTTGCAGTGGATGGGATCTTAACGCTGTCTCTGAAACCGAGGGTGAGTGCATCAATAGCATTATTTTAACTGCTGATTAGGTGTGGTAAGACATCGAAATATATAAGAGAGGTGGTCTTTGGAAAGGCTTGTTTTATGAAGCATCGAAATTGTTGTTGTCCCTGATTCCTGTAAAATGTACAGGCATGCATAAGTTAGCAAAATCTGTTTTGTTTTTTAAACGTTTTAATTGATTTTTTTAAAGTAACAAATGACGCATTGCACTTTATTTTAAGTTGTAGAACATGATAATTTTGAATTTGCACAGGAAAAACAACGAAATGACTTCCATTAAGATTTAACCCTTAAACCAACATGCCAGACGTCATCACGCTGCTTCACTTGCGGTAAAATATGACCAATATTAATCGTGAATGGGGAGGATTCCATAGGACCCACTTATGTCCTTTATCTTAAGTTGCCTAGTGTTTGAACTTTAGCGTTCCAGAGGCATCTACGTGAAGTTGTTCTTGGTGATTGGCACTGTGGGCAATTTCTGTCCACTGTAGGGTATATCAAACCTATTCTCTTGGGGGTGAGGTACGCTATGTGCAAAAAGAAACTTGTAATTTATATCATATGTTCCTAGACACTTTACTAGGATACCCAAACACCCTCTCCCATTCACTGTCAGTGAGGTCTACCCCCACGTCCTGGGACCACTTCAATTGCAGTGGGCTGAGTTTCTTGTCAAGGTCTTCCTGGATGGCTCCATAGAGTTGTGTGATGGCTTTCTTTGTTGACCCTATGTCCAGTATTGCTTGGAGGCTGTGACTATGATCTGGTTCAACTTTGACCATGCACCCCCCAATGTTTGTGCAATACTCCGACTAGGGTGCCACAGGTAAGGAACAGTCCGTAGGTACTGCATACATTTCCCTAATCTCCGTGAATTTTTTCAATTCCTCAGGCTCATATAAGTCTCCCACTTCTGCTATGCCATGTTGCTCCCAAGTCTGTATCTCGTGATTCCTCCCTTTTAACAGAACCTTAAGTGGGACATTAGGTGAGTAAATCATGCCACATTTGAATTTGTGTTTGTAGTTTGCCTATATCGACGCTATTGTTCCCAGTAGCACTGGTACCACACCACCACTCTTCACATGTCCAGGTAGTAGGGCATCCAAGAAGTCATCTTGTGTCCACACCCATTGTGTCTCAGGAAGTTGGGAACTCCTAGGCCTCCCTGCCTTGCAGGGAGCTTTGTTTTGATGAGTGCTTCTCTATGTCTTTCCTCCCCCCAAATCAATTGTATTAGCAGGGCGTCTAAGTCGTTGTAAGAATACAATGGCAGCCTATATGTGAGGTTGGTGAAATAGTATAACGTCCTGGGTAGCATCACCATTTTGGTGAGAGACATTCATCCCATAACACCCAATGACAGTTTCAGCCAGAATCCTACCTGTTTGCCGAGCGACCCAATTGTGCCCCCCACTTCGGCCTCTAATATATCTTGGGTGTCGTGATATATGCGTATGCCCTGGTATTTGAAGGTGTCTCTCTTCCATCGAAGCCCCGCAGTGGGTGGTGGGACATCTACAGCCATCATGCTTCTATGGATAGGCAACACACATGTTTTGCCCCAATTTGGGTGGCGCCCTGCTACCCTAATGAATTCCTCCAATTTCGCAATCGCATGGGGTAGCACCTTTCTCGTTTGCCTCAGATGTATCAGGACATCAATCGCATATAGTGAAATAACATGAGTACTACCACCTATGCAAAACCATGAACATTCTCCCTCTTTACAAAAGTTGATCGCCAATGGC
The DNA here is from genome assembly GCA_963921515.1 of Calotriton arnoldi. NCBI lineage: Eukaryota > Metazoa > Chordata > Amphibia > Caudata > Salamandridae > Calotriton > Calotriton arnoldi. Next base: position 6,242,170 of record CAWUFW010000081.1, on the reverse strand, counting down.
TCCATCCTCATAGCGAACAGCAGGGATAACAGTGGGCACACCTGCCTCAGTCCCCTTTGGGACTTCGCACATTGTGATTCTAGTACAGGATTTTTTTATATTGCCAATAGATATTAGACACATGTCACTAACATTATACTAGGTCGGAAAGGACTGACGAGACTTAATGCTGCTAGTGCCAGATTTAATCTTGGCAAGCCTTAAATTAACCTCTATTTGACCTCAAGCTATCTCCGGTCTCCTGTCCTTCGTCCCGCTGATTCTAGTTTGATATTGGAACCAGATGTTGCCTAGAAGTCTCTCTGGGCCCAAGCAATGAGTTAAAGATAGATGAAAAACTGGCTGTCCAAGGTTGGCCGTCTTTCACAGATGTAAGCGGCTTTGACAGAGAAACCGGTTGTTCAATTTGTTAAGGTCTTGTCCAGCAACACTTTCTTAACCTTATATTCTACCATATTTCCTTTCCTTTTTTTCAGTTTTTGACTTCATCATTGGCCAAAGAATGTGGGTCATAACAGCCTACCTTCCACAGCTTTTCTTCAGTTTCCATTGATAAATGCCAAGCTAGGGGGCATGAAGAGAACATATCAGGGGCCACTCAATGAAAAATGCTCCCAGCCATACCTCTCAAACATTAACAAAAGTGGTATATACTGTCAGTGGGTGAAAATACCTCAGCCTTACAGCCAGCAGACTTTAATACTCTAGCCTCACCCCATGACAACCCCCGAGTCATCCATGTGAGGGTTTGAAGCTGCAAACATTTGGTTTGAAGGCCCAAATACCAAGAAAGAGTAATCAGGTTGCAAGAAGGGGGTTGGAAATACAGAGCAGTTCATTCCCTCCCCATCAGAAAAATGGCATCTTCTCTCAACCAGACAAAAACTTGTGCCCCTTCGATAAGGTATGAGATCATGAAGATGGCATGGCGAGGAGGGAGTTAAAGTTACCTACCTCCTTAACTGTTGTATTTACTTACCTTTAAGGTTTTGTATTGCCAGGACTACTCACATATATCTGACAACTGGATCCTATCTAAACTTTATGGTGAACTAGAGGACCATAGTTGCTGCTCTGTCTGCCTTGACATTCAAGAAACATCTCAAACAGTTCACTTCAACTGGTAGATTTAAAGAGGACTCTGTCATCCTGAAGAAGGCCCTAAGGAACTTTACTGTATTTTAAACTCCTGTTTACAGTCAACCAATCAAAGTGCAGACAGATGCTCCTGTCAAGGAAGTTAGTGGAATTTTATACTAACTCCAAGTCATTGGAAAAGAGCACCTAGTACCTTTTATCAGTTGTCAGCGCCTGCTCAGAACACACAAATGGCAAATGATCCAATAATAGGCTTCCTACATTGTCATGAACAAGTTTCTGCCTCTATGTCATTGAAATGGGCTTCACTACCCTGAAAAACACAAAGCCCTCTGATGGCTTCTGGCCCCAGAAGGTGACAACCTACAATTGCTTTGATGGACCACTTCTTTGTAAAATCTGTACTTAACCATTGAGCATAAGGCATTGCTGCCACATGAGAAATGCAAATGGACCGTCTCAGAAATGTACTCCATCTAAGGACAGAGTTTGATGGTTACAGAATTTTTTTTGTGCATCTTATTTAAGGGGTGGAAGTCCCTGGCACAGCACCCTTATGCCTCCATGGTCCTACTTTCATCATCTGTGACTTATTTCTCATGTTTGCCTACACACGAGTAACCTATACAGGGTTCTAGGATTTCTTAGGGTGCTCTCCTGCAGAGTATTCAACTTTGCTGGAGACAGGGGCCAACACCATGTGTACCTGTTTTACATTGAGTGGGAATACTCTTGTCAAGGCCCATGGTCAGTAATCTAAATTGTGATCCCCAGGACTTGTTAATTCCCAGACTATGACTCTTGGTTCTGGTCTACATTAAGGGGGAAAGAGCAATGGGCCAAGAAGGCTCAGGAGTAGGGCTACTGCTTTGTTGGTAATTGTCTATGGTCAGACAGAAGTAGGGATCGGGTGTATTGTAAAAGGGGAGAAAACAAGACAGATTATACTTCAACATTTGATAGAGATTTAGTCTTTTGTCTCTAGGCCTTTTGGACTCCCTTCTCTTGGCAGACCTCTTCATCCTCTCCTTGGTGTAACCTCTGTATGATATTTATTTATTTATTTAAAAGGTTTCTATATAGCGCTGGCTGGACCCAAGGGTATCAGAGCACTTTACAGGGTTTAATGAGTAGGAATTATAGATATAATGGCCACTTCTTAGAAAAGGTGACCTGTTTGTACACAACTCTGTAAGTGACCATCAATGGGTACTTGTTGCAGCAGTCAGGCATTGTAGGGACGTTAAAGTTTTCAGGCATCACTGAAAAATCCTACACACCTCACTCTTTGTATCATACTGAAACTCTATTAATCATTCACAAAGTTTGCCTATGTTTGCACATCAAGAACGATAAACATAGTTCAAAGGCTTCAAAAAGTTCTAAGGAGGTCCATTAATAAACCCAATACCATGCAATGTCCCTCGTGGTCCAAAACCTTGTTTGATTATGTCTTCTCTTGCAGATGTGGTGAAGAAGTGCCATCAAGGAGTAAGTGAAAGATGCAGTCTGGGCAACACAAAATGGAAGAGAGGAGGAGCTACTGAAGAGCAGGAACGCTGGATCTGTTAAAGGGAAACAGCGTTTACAACGCTGCCATTACATCGCGTTACTTTTACAACACGGTCGTTACAACGACCGCGTTGTTAGAACGCGATACCTTTACATCGCAAGTCATTAGATCAACTTGCTGTAGGGGGCGCTCTAACCTAAGGAATAGTATAATTTACTATTCCAACACCTTCCCTACTGTTGCGCATGCTGGAGTTGGAATAGTAAATTATACTATTCCCAAGTCCAGTGCGCTCTCTACAGCAAGTCGATCTAATGACTTGCGATGTAGTATCATGGTTCAACAATGCTGGTCGTTGTAACGACCGCGTTGTAATAGAACGCGATGAATAGCATGCGTTGTAACATGCTATATTCCTGTTAAATAGCAGCAGTGCTGGAACTACAGGATACCCTCTGGCGAGGAACAATTGGTGCTCATGTACCAAACCATTTAAAGCCAAGCTCATTTTCTGGGGAAGGCATGGCTTTTATAGTGAGCTACTCCGAAGGTTGTGCACATCGGGCTGTAACTCTTGTCAGAGCTCTGGGAAGCTTCAGTGAGAATGGAAATATTGCTACAATTTTCAGATCTCCTGCTAGTGTTCTAGGATGCTCCAGCATATCTTCCACTAATCTTGCAAGACTCTTGGAGGTTTATCTTAAGACCGGGATATGAACCCAAGCAATGGTTGATGTGGTTGTCAGGGCGGGGGCCTAGACATTAGACATTAGACATCAGGCCAGATGGCACACAGAGGGACTGAGTTTTGACTCAGGCTGGACCATCAAGTGATCAGATATCTTGGAGGTATCAAGCAAGGTCTGTCATCCCTGGACCATGACATTTGTCCCTCTTGCCATTCCTTGACATGGCTGAAAGATGCTGACAGCAAGTTTGGGATGCATCTATTTTGGGAGGTTCTTAATTGTTTCTGTCAAGACCAGGATCCCTCAATTCCTGGAGTGCAAGATTTATGTAGTCAGCACATTTTCCTTTACATGAAGGGATTGGGTATCCCTGCCTGGAGATCTCTGTGTGGTGCTGCGGAGGTGAGAGGGGTGCCTAGACTATAGGGAAAAGACCAGTCCTCATAATGATGATAAAGCCTCACTGAAGCAGACAAATACTGCGGGGTACTGTCCTCTTAAAGCTTGAGTGTATGTGTTTTGTGAGAGTGTATGTATGTGGTGGGCACCAAGATAATAAGACATGTGCAGCGGTGACCGATAGTGATATCCACTTTGTTCCTTTGCATATTCTTGCTTCTACTTTATCTTCAACCAGACTCCTTGATGCGCAGCTGGTTGCGTGTCTGCACTGAAGCCACAAACATGCTTATAAACTGAACAAACATAGCCCTTTGAGTTTACTCAGCAAGATTAAGCATGTCAGCCTGTTCTAAGCAAAACGTAACACTGTTAGAAGGAAAAGTAATGGGAATGGGGTTTGTTCTGTAACCATTCCAACATGTTCAGCTCAGGAAGATGAGCTCTAACTCCAGAAACAGCATTGGAGTGGCCGAGGAGCGTCTAGAGTATATATGTATCCAAGGGTTTCTGCTGTCCCTATGGCTTTTGAGACACTGGAAATATAGGATTCCTTGTTGCAACTGGACTGAACAGAGACACATGTAATTTTTGTGGACTGTCTCTAAATATTTAAGTATTAGTTCTTCATCAGGGTGGGTGGTTGGCCTGTCGTCAACTGTAGAATCTTTGAGTATACGATGGCCATGCAGGCTAGAATATCAGTTCAACTTTTACTTCAGAGATCCTCTGTATAGCAGGGCCGATGAAGGACTAGACCAGAAGAAGGACTCTATGGCACTGCCCTCCATTAGAGCCAGACTTGGGCTTTGGATGGAGGAGAAAGACTGTTGTTGTTGCAAACTTGGAATAAGGAGTTAGACCGCTAGGAGGGCCTGCTGCATGTGAAAGGAGCCTGTACCAAGCATAGAAAGCTGTACAAACTGTACTTCCACAAAGATTGCTTCCCTGCTTCTCTCTCAATATCTGCCCTGTGAGAGACATTCCTCCATTTGTTATGTCGCAGCAGTAAGTGCCCTATGAAGACCTCAAAACACCCCTGTAGGCGACTGCTGCCTTTAGTGTGGATTGCTGATAGTGCTCTTCCTGCCCGGTGGTCTGATTCCCTGTTTTCTGGGTCCTCCCAAGAAACCACAGCTTAGAACTCAATGAGCAGCTTGAGCACGAGGTTTGCACCACTCCACATTGGCTTCTGGAGACCGCCAACCTCCCTGGCACTACTGGTGTGTCCTGAATTACATTTGCTGTGACTTGTTCACACCAATTCCCTGTCTAGCCTTCTAACAGCAAGCACCCAACAACCATGATGCATGGCCACCCATGTCCCTCCAGAACTGCATCCTGAACCACAGTACACACATGCAAGCAATTCTGAATTGCTTGGGCCCAAACAGACCCACAGCGCTTAGCCTTATCAGTACATTGAACACACAGTAGACACTCCCACACTGATCTAGAATATGCACATTTATAATTTGGTTGAATCTGAGAGATAATACGCAATCTATGTCACAAATACTGCCAAGTCCCTCTGAGTCGAGAGACCCTGGAGATCCTCCTGACAAAAAGCATTGCTCGGGTCTCATCCCCGGAGATGTACTACATAAGCCTCCAAGAGAGCTTCCTCCCTCCTCAGATTTTCCACAAGATCTCTCTTGCCAGACTCATTTATCAACCTTTGACTTGGTGGAAATTCCAGCTAATAAGTTGCAGTCACTTCTACTGGATCCCTTTGTATCATGTGCGTCCAATCAAGCAAGGCCTGAAATAGCTCTAAATGTGAAGACAAAATAATCAAAATTGTGCTAAGATTTATAAAGCAGAAGTCAAAAAAATGTATGTGCGCTCCAATCAAAGACCTAGGTGACAAGGTACACAATACGTTCAAGCAAAGACAGTATATATACACAACAAAATATATACTCAAAAAGAAATAGGCTACTGTATATATCTAAAAGCAGCCTAACCAGGGACCTTTATTATTGGCTATATGGATGTTTAAAGCTTGAAATGTGTATAATTATTACTATGGGTATTTTACCTAAAACATGATGAAGATGGTAATGATGATGATTATGACAAATACATTACAGAACTATGGGAAACGGACTTTACAACGTGGCTTAAAGCACACGTTCCGTTTCAACACAAGCTGAACACCGCTTGCCTTAACCACACCTATGGCTGAACAACGCATATGTGTGATTAAGGCGTCAGCGTTCTAGGTGCTGACAGCCGGGGAGAGGAACCGGAAAGCAGGACCTGTGTGAAGGACAGGGACACAACGAGGTAAGTTGGGCTGGGGCTGGGGGGGTAGGTTTTAAGGGAGGGGGTCGGTTTTGGGGCTCAGGGCGGAGGGTAGGTTTTAAGTGAGGGGGCGATTTTAGGGCTCAGGGCGGGGGGCTGGGGTCGGGGCTGGATTTAAGGTAGGGGGCAGAGTTTTAGGGATCAGGGCAGGGGGGCGGAAGGGGCAGTTTCTAGGGTAGGAGGGGTAGTTTTAGGGCTCAGGGCAAGGGGGTTTGGAGTAGGTATTAAGCAGGGGACAGAGTTTTAGGGCTCAGGGCAGGGGGGCAGAAGGGACAGTTTCCAGGGTAGGGGGGGTCAGTTTTAGGGCTCAGGGCAAGGGACCCTTTCAGCATCCATCCACCCTCCCCTTCACTCACCCATCTATTCTTTCTCTCATCCATTCTTTTTCTCATCCATCCTTTCATTCATCCATCCATTCACTCATCCACTCATTCTTTTGCTCATCCATCCACCCTTTCACTCCATCCCTCTACCCTTTCACTCCATCCATCTGTTCTTCCTCCCTTTCACACATATCATCCATCAAACTATTCACCCTCCGTTTCACTCATTCATCCATTTTTTCACTCATCCATCCTTTCATCCATCAATCCACTCATCCATTCATTCTTTCACTCATCCATCCTTTAAGTCAGCTATCCATCTATCCATCCATCCATCCACTACCAATCCATGTACCCTTTCACTCATACATCCATCCATCTATCCTTTCACTCACTAAATTCCCTTTGTCTGCCAAGTTGCAGACAGAAGAGGCCCGTCAAGAACTCCACTCCCGCTTAAGCTGCGAGATCGGGGGGTTCACGGCGCCCCCGACTCCATCCATCCTCTCTCACACACCACATTCGCTCTTTTCCAAAACACTTCACCACCACCTTTACCATTCAACTTCCACTCACCAACAGTACTTTACATACAAATCCTTCTCAGAAAACCACTACATCAATATCTCCTCTCACTATTCCCCAAAAACAAAACATAACACACACACCAGCACATCAAAAGCTCAAAACACACAATTTCATAATACATTCCGTCAAAAATTAGAAACATGCACCCTCTCCCACCCTCATGACTACACAAATAATAGACATCCTAAACCATCTTTATTCCCAAATTTTCTTTCTACACCAACACCTACCACAAATACACCAGCACAACTTTCATTCACCTGCCTCTCATCCAGTGCACAATTTAGAGCCTTAAACCATGACACACAAGCTCCACCACCACCCCTAACCTATACACCTTTCACCCTAAACAGACGCAAACAAAATAAACAACATGCCACTCTTCACAGCGTCGCATCTCCATGTCTATTACACAACAAGGCTACTCCTCAAAGGAAACACAGCTCACCAACTCACTTTCAACCCCCATCTCCACCACCTATACATGCAGATGCAACAAAACCTGCCGTACAAGGATTATGATATAGAAAAACAACACTGTTGCTATGCTCATACAGTTAATACCAGCACTAATGATACACCTGCTACAAGTTCAAAAAATACTGCTCACTCTTCTAGAAAACAAAGTCACACCACCACCAAAATGCAATCTATAAACTGCCAACTAATAAATGCTCGATCACTCTCTAAAAACAAGCACCACATCTACGACCTACTCACTGACACACAACTTGGCTTACTCTTCATAACTGAATCATGGCTGGGAGATGACATGACTCCAGTGTTGCATGAAGCCGTTCCTCTAGGCTATTAAACTAATACACAAAATAGTATAGGCAAAGAGGAGATGGGCTAACTGTTATATTCAAGCAAACAATAAATCTCACCAAAGCTGATGACATTTCCATACAAAGATTGAAGCGCTCATCAACAGATGTAACCTCACACTACCAGTTTCAAACCTTATAACTCAACACTCCAACCTATGCATTCTTGGTGACCTAAACATTTTGTTTGACAAACCCAGTATGCCACATCCAAAAACTATCATCACTGGCCTATTCACACTGAACACACATCAGATCATACACAAACCCACACACAATGCTGGACACATCCTAGATGTCATTTTTGCAAATCCAGAACCCGTTACCTTTCCAAGGATTACTCCTGTCACATGGTCAGACCACCATTTGGTAGCTTTCCAACATAAAACACCACAATTCAACACACCCAAGACCACCTTACATGCATCCACCTATCGACCGTGGAACAAACTAAATTTTGAATACTTTGAAACACAACTAACATCGAACAGAGATCAAGACACAATAAATCCTGTTAAAAAACTTTGAGTGGTTACAGGAAGCTTTTGATATACTAATACCACTAAGAACAACAAAACAGGACAGAAGAAAACAAGCACCTTGCAGAAATACAGAACAAAACATTTTTTTTTAAAAACCTCGAAAGCTGCAATGCACCTGGCTCAAAACAAACGGCATTCAAGACAAACTTCACCTACACACACTTAACAGAATATACAAGTCAACAATCAAAAAAGCTAAATAAAAGGCACAATTTAGACAGAATTCAAAATGCTAAATGTGCAAGTAAAGAATTGTATAAAATTCTCACCCAATTTCATTAATCTAAATGCACTGAAGGAACTCATCACATTTCTCAAGAATTCACTGACAAACTGGCAAATCATTACACAACCAAAGCAGACACGTTGGACTCCTGAAAACCACCAGCACCAACCCATTTCCAAAATTCCCCTCCAAGAGTAGGCTAACCCAGCCTCTGCATTCCTTCAAACAAATATCACAAAGTGAATTTATGGATCGGGTCAAAGCAAGCAGGCCAGCTGGCTGGCCTTCTGACCTTGTTCACCACAAATCTTCAAGAACATTATTTTAACTACCTCTGCTAACACACCGGCAAAAAGCATGATCAATATTTTTTTAACTACGGGAATCTTTCCAGAAGACCTAAAAAAGGCATACATACACCCATTATTAAACTACAGATGAATTACAAATGGACCTTCCTGGGCAAACTGATAGAAAGAGCAGCATTCACCCAGATGTCACAGTTCAGTGAAGATAGCTCCATATTTTCAGACTACCAAATAGGATTCCGCCCGGGAAGAGACACAGAATCTGCCCTCATTGACCTTAAAAACACAGTAGACCGGAACAAGGTTGTTGCGCTACTTCTCTTGGACCTCTCAGCTACCTTCGACACAGTTGACCATGACACTCTAATACAATGACTCTACAAAGCCGGCATAGAGGGGACTGATCTCGACTGGATCACATCCTACCTTCAAAACAGAACAAATGTCATCCATAATCCACCTTTCTCATCTAAACCGTACTTCACAAAAGCAGGGGTCCCTCAAGGCTCTATCATCTCATTCATGCTTTTCAACATCTACATGAAGTCATTACCAGCAATGATCAATGAATTTCAGCTCATATGCTATAGCTATACAGATGACACACAAGTACTCTAAGGGTGGGCGGAGCTTGCGTAGTGGTACTCTGCGGAATTTCACGGAGTTACTGGAAAACTCAGTGAAATTCTGTCGAGTTCTGTGGCCTGGCAGAGTGCCCCACCCCGCACCTCTCTCCCGCTAAAGCCCCGGCCCTCCGCCCCCCCTTCCGCTAAACCCCCAGCCCCCCGCCCCCACCTCCCGCGTAGTAAGGCCTAAAAGAGTAACTTACTTTCCTCCCAAATCAGAGTCCTGCTCCTGCTGCTGGGCCTGGCTCCACTCAGCTTCCGCTGCTCCGTTTGAATTACAGGAAGAACTGCAGTGCGCATGGCGTACTGCGTGAAGGCATGCCTGACCCTATCATGGGATTTGATAGGGTCAGACATGCCTTCACGCAGTACGCCGGGCGCACTGCAGTTCTTCCTGTAATTCAACCACAGCAGCGGAAGTGGAGCCAGGCCCAGCAGCAGGAGAAGGTCACCGATTTGGGAGGAAGGTAAGTCTCCCTGCACCGGTGAACTCCGCTCCGCTGCGATTGCGGAGTTTTGGAAAACTTCCCACTCCAAATGGAGTGCGGAGTTACTAAAACTCTGCATACTTTGCTGATGGAGCGGAGTTTACCGCCCGCCCTTGAAGTACTCCTTAAACTGGAAAGCCCCAAAGACATTGGAAACTCAAAAATCTTCAATTGCCTCTGAGCCATTGATCAGTGAATGACATAGTGCCATCTCAAATTAAATGTGTCCTAAACTGAAATACTCACATGTGGCAATTGGAAAGGTTATGAGCCACTCTGCGCCTGGCCGGACGATCTGGGAACACATCCTAAAGTAGCTGAGGAAGTAAGAAACCTTGGAATTACCATGGACTCCAAATTATCAATGAATGCCCAAGTGGACAAATTAGCAAGATCAACCTTCATCACTATGAAAACTCTGCAACGCATCTTCCCCCACCTGGGATTTCCACACAATGTGCACGCTACTTTCCTTCTTTTACTGTCTAAACTGGATTACGCCAATTGCCTCTACCACAGTTCATCTTTATCAACTATGAAAAGACTACAATGGATTCAGAACTCTGCAGCCAGACTACTCCTACATGTAAAGCCACAAGCCCACATCTCCCCTGGCTTTAGGGCTCTACATTGGTTACCGGTTACCATAAGATCCACCTTCAAGCTGCTTTGTATCACCCACAAAGCAATACATGGAACAGGACCACTTTTCATAAGGAATAAAACCACCAAATACATACAACAAAGGAACCTCCACTTTAGATTAGCACCTCGCCACAAAACCCCACCATACAAGAAAAAACCCATACATGGTCCATCTTTCTTTGTTTAAGCAGCCTAACTATGGAACTCATTACCCCTAAACATAAGTTCCACGGATTACTATCTTATCTTCAGAAGATTACTCAAGTGTTGGCTCTTTACTACATAACCACCATACTCAAACACTCTTGTACAGCATATCCCTGTGTATTGAACATTTATAATTTCAATATATATATATATATATATATATTTCCAGACAACAAATGACGCGGCACTCCAAAGCAGGATACTTGTGAAATTTGTTTAATCACAACACCACTCAACCAACGCGTTTCAGCCCTCACACGGCTTTCTTCACGGTTAGTGAGTCCTTCTTTCATTACGCCTTAAATACCCATATCTGCCATAATGATGCATCATGGGATTCGTAGTGCGTGTATTTCAAAAAGAAAAAACTTTATACATATTTACAAAAAGGACAATTGCGCATGTGTCAGGTTCTTTACAGATTATGGTGACTTTGACATTACTACGTAAGCGCTTTACTTTTTCGCAAAATATTGGATATAGTATCCTTGCATTTATCGCAAGCAATTAATTTGTATATAACACGACATTTTTTGTGCATTAAGATCAAATCATCGGTATAGTACCCTCAGCTGGTGATATATTCTATTATGTGATTTTTAAAATTTGTTCATTTAATACAACTTATCTAAATCGTTTTCACAGGGTCGGGTATAGTACCCTCATTTTTTACCACCAGTATATATAGTATGGCAGATTGTTCCTTTTCTTTTCACACTGTGCCAAAAGATACTTCTTATTCCAAGTGCACAAAAAGTTCTTCGTCATTATTTATCCCTCTGGGGAATTTCGTTCTCAGCCTTATAATGTACTTGGATTCCATTTGTCGTAATTTCCTTATTCTGTCTCCACCCCGTTCTTCTGGGGGGATCATGTGAATTCCATAATAGGTCATTGCTCTCCAGTCTCCTTTTGACATTGTGACATATGTTTTGCTGTGGCATACGTCATGTTTCCATTTTTTACTGCACGAATATGTTCTAGAATACGTTTTTAACCATGCATGTTGTACTCCCAATATATTTCATTCCGCAATTACACTCAATCACATAGATAACAAACTGAGATGTGCAGGAAATGTTTTGCTCAATTGTGATTTGCTTTCCATCTGGTTCCACAATTGTCCTGACGTTCTTGCCAATTTTGCAGGCCTTACACACATTGCATTTCTTAAAACCTCTTTGTTGATCCAGTAACCAATTTGTTTGTGGTCTCTCCTGAAAATGACTTTTCACCAACATATCCTTTAGATTTTTAGTCTTCCTATAAGTAACAATTGGTTGGGGTCCTAAAAATTTACCAATATCTGGGTCTCCTGCAATTAAATGCCAGTATTTTTTGATTTTGTTCGTTATCATTCCACTTTCTTTGCTGTATGTCGTGATAAATCTTGGTGGTCCCTGTTCACTTGTTTCTTGGATTTTTGATTTTGGGATTAATGTATCTTCTCTTGATTTTTGATCAGCACGTTTTTGCATTTCCTTAATGTGGTGTCATTATAACCTCTCACTTTTAATCTCTGCATTGTCTCTTGAATCTTGTCTTCTGCATCTTCCTGCTTTGAACAATTACGCTTCATGCGGATAAATTCACCATAGGGGATGCTTTCCAGGAGGGGTTTCGGATGGAAACTCGTTCCATATAAAATGCTGTTGGTAGCAGTTTTCTTCCTAAATAGTGTGGACTGGATTTGATCATTTTCAATGTAGATCTTAGTGTCTAAAAATTCAATTTCCTTTTTGTTCTTGGTGCACGTAAATGATAAACCAATCTGATTGTTATTCAATTTAAAAAAATACTCATTAAAATCATGCTCAGTGCCGTTCCATATTAAAAACAAATCATCAATGAATCGGACCCATAGCACGATCCGATCAAGCTCTTCTTGGTTTTCTGAGTTCCATGCTATCTCTCTCTCCCACCAGCCCATGGTTATATTCGCAAAATTCGGAGAAAAAGAAATGCCCATGGCTGTGCCACAACATTGTTTAAACAGTTCTTTGTTAAAAAGAAAAATATTGTTAGTCAGGCATATCTCGATCATTTTTAATAGCATCTCTGAATGTTTTAGTTCTGTAATGCTACGCTGTTTTAAGAAGAATCTGCATGCCTCCAATCCTACCTCGTGCCGTATTGACGTATATAATGACACAACGTCTATTGTTACCAAGAGATATTGATCGCTCCATGTGATTCCTGTTAAAATTCTCAGGAAATCTCCCGTATCTTTTATATATGAGCTCATACTTTGTGCAATTGGGGCCAGGAATTTATCCACATATTGAGAGAGATTTTCATATAGGGAGTCACATGAAGAAACTATTGGTCTCCCTGGTGGATTTTGTAGTGTCTTGTGAATTTTGGGCAGGAAATATATTGTTGGTATGACAGGGAAATCTTTTGTAAGAAATTTTAATTCATCATTACTGATTAGGTTTTTTGAGTGCCATTCTTGTAGATTTCGATTTAATTCTAACACCATTTTGTTTATAGGATTCTGATTGATTCTTTGATAATTAGATTCATCATTCAGTTGCCTCATGGCCTCTTTTACATAATCTTTAGTATCCATTATGATGATGTTACCCCCTTTGTCAGCGGGTTTCACCGTGATTTCTTTGTTGTCCATCAGTTTCTTTATTGCTTCCCTCTTTGCTAGTTAAGTTCTCTCTTTGTTTAGATTTCGTTTCTTAGGTAATTTTTCCAGTTCTTCAATGATAGCATCAGAAAAAAGGTCAAATCTGTTTCTAGGTGATAGAACAGGACAGTATCTAGATTTTTTCTTTAATCCACTTTCAATTCGTTTGTCTGTTTGAATCTCCAATGAGTCCAAAATTTGCTGCTCTGACATCTGATCCTCATTCAAGTCATATAGCAAGTCAAACATGTTTTTCAGGTCAGACATTTGATCTATTCTAATAGTTGGTGTGGCAGCCTCATCAATTTCTTTTTGACTTATGATCTCAGGCTGTTTATTTCCTTGTCTGTTGGCATGAATCTTAGCCAATTTTAACTTCCTGATATATTTGTATAGATCAATCCTTACTTGTGTGTAATCATAATGACTTTCTGGACAGAAAGATAGCCCTTTATTTAAAAGTGAAATTTCATTTGGTGTTAATTGATACTTCGAGAGGTTCACTATCAGATTGGTATTCATTATTTGCGGTTGCGTAATGGGTATTGCCTTCTTTCGCTTTGCCCTTCTGGTTTTCCTTGTGGAAGCGAGGTGTCTCCTGTTTCTTTTCCTCGGCCTCTGCTCATGGCCCTTCCTCGACCCCCTCCTCTCGTTAGGGACTTGTCTAAATTCATTAATCGCATTTCCTCTAAAAAGACACCCTCGATATTCCTTGCGCACTCACTCAATTGTTCACCTTCACTTAGATCAGATTCACTTGTACTTTCCGTTGTGACTTTTAATTGTTGCATTGAGAAATTCTTTTTCAGAGTGTCAAACCGTCTGGCAAATGTTAATATTCTGCCTTGTGAGTAGTCCCGTTCATCTCTTTTGAATTTACTCTGCTTCCGTTCCTGGACTTCATTTTCATATTTCTCCAGTTTCAGATCCATTTCCTTGCGCATTTTGGAGATTTCCTCTGTATTAGAATTCCTTTTAATACATTCTTCCATTTCTTCCAATTTTTTGTAATGTCTATGACATCTATTTTAGCAAGTTTGATTAATATGCGCATCATATTGAGAGAGCACTGTAGATTATTTTCAGCCCACTCTTCTAACAATTCCACTTTTGTATCTGGGTGCGTCGGCATTGTAAAGATACGTAGACCTCTGGGTACACGTTTAACCTCAATGTAATTTTCCAATGCTATAATTTCCCAGCTTTTATTGATTTCCTTTTTGTACAACCTCTCCATGTTATTAAATTGCTGTTTCAATGACACATTAATGCTGGTTTGAGCATTCCCCACATGTTCCATTCTGTTTTCCTCTGCATTCCCAAGTTTAAACATTGTTGCCGCTTTTGTTGCTCGCTTCGCTGCACGCGCTTCCATTCTAGTAATTAGTCTATATTCTCTTTACACCATCTGTTCCTGACTCTGCCTCACTCTTGGTGTTGTGAAGGGTACTTGTTTGTCCCTTGTTACACTTCCCCTGCTCTCGCCGGTTCGTTTGGATGCCAGTATGTATCGTATACAGTCCTGAACCACTTCCCCAAACAAACAACGGCCGCTTCGGATTGCTGCTGCTTTCAAAGACCAACGTGTCACTCACCTGAGAGTCCCGTTTCGACGGCGTCCTCCGACTCCGTCACGCGGCGCTCTACCGGGGTGAGTTTTGCATTCCAGGCAGCTTCTGTTTGCAGTCAATCCGGGCGCCTCTGGATTCCTCAATTATTCACCACAATGTGATCCTGTCGGTTCAGAGCGCTCAAACTGCGGGTGCTCAGCGTATGGGCCGGATCCTGGCCCAAATTCAATTTCCAGACAACAAATGACGCGGCACTCCAAAGCAGGATACTTGTGAAATTTGTTTAATCACAACACCACTCAACCAACGCGTTTCAGCCCTCACACGGCTTTCTTCACGGTTAGTGAGTCCTTCTTTCATTACGCCTTAAATACCCATATCTGCCATAATGATGCATCATGGGATTCGTAGTGCGTGTATTTCAAAAAGAAAAAAACTTTATACATATTTACAAAAAGGACAATTGCGCATGTGTCAGGTTCTTTACAGATTCATGGTGACTTTGACATTACTACGTAAGCGCTTTACTTTTTCGCAAAATATTGGATATAGTATCCTTGCATTTATCGCAAGCAATTAATTTGTATATAACACGACATTTTTTGTGCATTAAGATCAAATCATCGGTATAGTACCCTCAGCTGGTGATATATTCTATTATGTGATTTTTAAAATTTGTTCATTTAATACAACTTATCTAAATCGTTTTCACAGGGTCGGGTATAGTACCCTCATTTTTTACCACCAGTATATATAGTATGGCAGATTGTTCCTTTTCTTTTCACACTGTGCCAAAAGATACTTCTTATTCCAAGTGCACAAAAAGTGCACAAAAAGTTCTTCGTCATTATTTATCCCTCTGGGGAATTTCGTTCTCAGCCTTATAATGTACTTGGATTCCATTTGTCGTAATTTCCTTATTCTGTCTCCACCCCGTTCTTCTGGGGGGATCATGTGAATTCCATAATAGGTCATTGCTCTCCAGTCTCCCTTTTGACATTGTGACATACTGGCATCCAAACGAACCGGCGAGAGCAGGGGAAGTGTAACAAGGGACAAACAAGTACCCTTCACAACACCAAGAGTGAGGCAGAGTCAGGAACAGATGGTGTAAAGAGTAATATAGACTAATTACTAGAATGGAAGCGCGTGCAGCGAAGCGAGCAACAAAAGCGGCAACAATGTTTAAACTTGGGGATGCAGATGAAAACAGAATGGAACATGTGGGGAATGCTCAAACCAGCATTAATGTGTCATTGAAACAACAATTTAATAACATGGAGAGGTTGTACAAAAAGGAAATCAATAAAAGCTGGGAAATTATAGCATTGGAAAATTACATTGAGGTTAAACGTGTACCCAGAGGTCTACGTAGCTTTACAATGCCGACGCACCCAGATACAAAAGTGGAATTGTTAGAAGAGTGGGCTGAAAATAATCTACAGTGCTCTCTCAATATGATGCGCATATTAATCAAACATGCTAAAATAGATGTCATAGACATTACAAAAAATTGGAAGAAATGGAAGAATGTATTAAAAAGAATTCAAATACAGAGGAAATCTCCAAAATGCGCAAGGAAATGGATCTGAAACTGGAGAAATATGAAAATGAAGTCCAGGAACGGAAGCAGAGTAAATTCAAAAGAGATGAACGGGACTACTCACAAGGCAGAATATTAACATTTGCCAGACGGTTTGACACTCTGAAAAAGAATTTCTCAATGCAACAATTAAAAGTCACAACGGAAAGTACAAGTGAATCTGATCTAAGTGAAGGTGAACAATTGAGTGGTGCGCAAGGAATATCGAGGGTGTCTTTTTTAGAGGAAATGCGATTAATGAATTTAGACAAGTCCCTAACGAGAGGAGGGGGTCGAGGAAGGGCCATGAGCAGAGGCCGAGGAAAAGAAACAGGAGACACCTCGCTTCCACAAGGAAAACCAGAAGGGCAAAGCGAAAGAAGGCAATACCCATTATGCAACCGCAAATAATGAATACCAATCTGATAGTGAACCTTTCGAAGTATCAATTAACACCAAATGAAATTTCACTTTTAAATAAAGGGCTATCTTTCTGTCCAGAAAGTCATTATGATTACACACAAGTAAGGATTGATCTATACAAATATATCAGGAAGTTAAAATTGGCTAAGATTCATGCCAACAGACAAGGAAATAAACAGCCTGAGATCATAAGTCAAAAAGAAATTGATGAGGCTGCCACACCAACTATTACAATAGATCAAATGTCTGACCTGAAAAACATGTTTGACTTGCTATATGACTTGAATGAGGATCAGATGTCAGAGCAGCAAATTTTGGACTCATTGGAGATTCAAACAGACAAACGAATTGAAAGTGGATTAAAGAAAAAATCTAGATACTGTCCTGTTCTATCACCCGGAAACAGATTTGACCTTTTTTCTGATGCTATCATTGAAGAACTGGAAAAATTACCTAAGAAACGAAATCTAAACAAAAGAGAGAACTTAACTAGCAAAGAGAGGGAAGCAATAAAGAAACTGATGGACAACAAAGAAATCACGGTGAAACCCGCTGACAAAGGGGGTAACATCATCATAATGGATACTTAAAGATTATGTAAAAGAGGCCATGAGGCAACTGAATGATGAATCTAATTATCAAAGAATCAATCAGAATCCTATAAACAAAATGGTGTTAGAATTAAATCGAAATCTACAAGAATGGCACTCAAAAAACCTAATCAGTAATGATGAATTAAAATTTCTTACAAAAGATTTCCCTGTCATACCAACAATATATTTCCTGCCCAAAATTCACAAGACACTACAAAATCCACCAGGGAGACCAATAGTTTCTTCATGTGACTCCCTATATGAAAATCTCTCTCAATATGTGGATAAATTCCTGGCCCCAATTGCACAAAGTATGAGCTCATATATAAAAGATACGGGAGATTTCCTGAGAATTTTAACAGGAATCACATGGAGCGATCAATATCTCTTGGTAACAATAGACGTTGTGTCATTATATACGTCAATACGGCACGAGGTAGGATTGGAGGCATGCAGATTCTTCTTAAAACAGCGTAGCATTACAGAACTAAAACATTCAGAGATGCTATTAAAAATGATCGAGATATGCCTGACTAACAATATTTTTCTTTTTAACAAAGAACTGTTTAAACAATGTTGTGGCACAGCCATGGGCATTTCTTTTTCTCCGAATTTTGCGAATATAACCATGGGCTGGTGGGAGAGAGAGATAGCATGGAACTCAGAAAACCAAGAAGAGCTTGATCGGATCGTGCTATGGGTCCGATTCATTGATGATTTGTTTTTAATATGGAACGGCACTGAGCATGATTTTAATGAGTATTTTTTTAAATTGAATAACAATCAGATTGGTTTATCATTTACGTGCAGCAAGAACAAAAAGGAAATTGAATTTTTGGACACTAAGATCTACATTGAAAATGATCAAATCCAGTCCACACTATTTAGGAAGAAAACTGCTACCAACAGCATTTTATATGGAACGAGTTTCCATCCGAAACCCCTCCTGGAAAGCATCCCCTATGGTGAATTTATCCGCATGAAGCGTAATTGTTCAAAGCAGGAAGATGCAGAAGACAAGATTCAAGAGACAATGCAGAGATTAAAAGTGAGAGGTTATAATGACACCACATTAAGGAAATGCAAAAACGTGCTGATCAAAAATCAAGAGAAGATACATTAATCCCAAAATCAAAAATCCAAGAAACAAGTGAACAGGGACCACCAAGATTTATCACGACATACAGCAAAGAAAGTGGAATGATAACGAACAAAATCAAAAAATACTGGCATTTAATTGCAGGAGACCCAGATATTGGTACATTTTTAGGACCCCAACCAATTGTTACTTATAGGAAGACTAAAAATCTAAAGGATATGTTGGTGAAAAGTCATTTTCAGGAGAGACCACAAACAAATTGGTTACTGGATCAACAAAGAGGTTTTAAGAAATGCAATGTGTGTAAGGCCTGCAAAATTGGCAAGAACGTCAGGACAATTGTGGAACCAGATGGAAAGCAAATCACAATTGAGCAAAACATTTCCTGCACATCTCAGTTTGTTATCTATGTGATTGAGTGTAATTGCGGAATGAAATATATTGGGAGTACAACATGCATGGTTAAAAAACGTATTCTAGAACATATTCGTGCAGTAAAAAATGGAAACATGACGTATGCCACAGCAAAACATATGTCACAATGTCAAAAGGGAGACTGGAGAGCAATGACCTATTATGGAATTCACATGATCCCCCAGAAGAACGGGGTGGAGACAGAATAAGGAAATTACGACAAATGGAATCCAAGTACATTATAAGGCTGAGAACGAAATTCCCCAGAGAGATAAATAATGACGAAGAACTTTTGTGCACTTGGAATAAGAAGTATCTTTTGGCACAGTGTGAAAAGAAAAGGAACAATCTGCCATACTATATATACTGGTGGTAAAAAATGAGGGTACTATACCCGACTCTGTGAAAACGATTTAGATAAGTTGTATTAAATGAACAAATTTTAAAAATCACATAATAGAATATATCACCAGCTGAGGGTACTATACCGATGATTTGATCTTAATGCACAAAAAATGTTGTGTTATATACAAATTAATTGCTTGCGATAAATGCAAGGATACTATATCCAATATTTTGCGAAAAGTAAAGCGCTTACGTAGTAATGTCAAAGTCACCATAATCTGTAAAGAACCTGACACATGCGCAATTGTCCTTTTTGTAAATATGTATAAAGTTTTTTTCTTTTTGAAATACACGCACTACGAATCCCATGATGCATCATTATGGCAGATATGGGTATTTAAGGCGTAATGAAAGAAGGACTCACTAACCGTGAAGAAAGCCGTGTGAGGGCTGAAACGCGTTGGTTGAGTGGTGTTGTGATTAAACAAATTTCACAAGTATCCTGCTTTGGAGTGCCGCGTCATTTGTTGTCTGGAAATTGAATTTGGGCCAGGATCCGGCCCATACGCTGAGCACCCGCTGTTTGAGCGCTCTGAACCGACAGGATCACATTGTGGTGAATATATATATATATATATATATATATATATATATATATATATATATATATATATATATATATATGTATTTCTTTGTACAAATATGTATAATTTTGTGTTTTAAAAATATATAGATATTCTTTAGGTCTGCTTAACAAATGTATATATTACTTATAGTTAAATATAAATATATATATCAAAAAAGGGGTCAAAAACTTCTCAATCCGCTAGGAAGAAGACGCTCACTCAGGTATACTTGCAGTGTAAGCAACAGCTTTACTTCATAACAAGACGTGTTTCGGCCATCGCTGGCCTTGATCACATGATTAACGCATCCAATCACTGTGTTTAAGAAGGCAAACTCAAGTGATAGAAATAAGAGACATACTGTGGAAATGTGAATGTGAAAACACCAATGAATAAAAAATATCTAAACAATACCTTGTCGTTACATAATCATAATACATAATCTTAAATTGCAGTTCATATATGTTGAATGTAAGTACATTACCAATGTTACCGTATTTCTCTGTCCCATAATAATACTATACATAAACTCTCCTATAATGCGTCCACATGAGCCGTGCTAAAAATGAAATGAAAAGCAGACTCATTCCTGGTTTGCCCGGTGCGTGAAAACACCCAGTCAGGTGTTATCATACCTGTACCATAGCCTTCTGGTAGTTGTAGGCTAGCTAAGGAATGCGATGCTTCGTAACAAATTGCGATCACGCATTATACATACATAAACTGCATCACAGGAAAGGTAAACCCATCAAAGGAGCAGGGGCATCCGTATACAGGATTGCTTTAGGACAAGAAAATCCCACATTATCCAAGTACTGGCATGGTGCCAAAGTCTGCATCCGGCATAAAAATGTGGACAGTCTGGGACAAGAAACAATTGGCTAAATACAAAAAATAATGTGGCAGAAAACGAGAAGGCAGCATAAAATAATCCCAAAAGTCTAAATACAGCCACCAATCTTATCTGAATTTTATTGCCAAAAACACCAGGGGTGGAGCGAAGAAAAGGGTAGGGAACACCGTCAAGATGGGAACCAGCTCCACAGGTGCCCCTTCCTTTCCTCCTGTGAAAAAAGAGATCAAACATGAAAGAAATACAGTTATTACACACATATTAGTGTCTATTTCAATAATAACCAGGGAAACATGAGCGGGGCCGATCAGGGGGTAGGGGGTAAGGGGGGTGGCGGGCGGAAGGGGAGCAGGGGAGGGGGTGGGGGGAGGGAAAAGAGGGTGAAGGGGGAAAAGGTGCAGATTAAAAGTATTCTACAGGCTAAGAGTACTGAGGCAAATAATACAATTTTAAAATACATATGTTAGAAAATACTTGTACAGATTTAAAAGTACAAAGACTGAAATACATATTCACAATTGAGGGATTACATGATTAATCAATGTGCAGATGGATACCTAATTCCTCATCCTGTTTCAACACTTCCGGGTAGACCGTATTGAGATTGATTATTAATTCAGACTCTCTTTTCCTCATTCTTAAGACTCTGTCACTACCCCTTCAGGGAATCTGTATTTGTTCTATAATGAAGAAACTTAATAAATTCCTGTCGCCAAAATGTTTGTCGAAAAAATGCCTGGCAACAGGGTATTTCCTGTCGTTGTGTTCAATGGCCCTTAGATGTTCCAACACTCTTTTCTTAGCAGAAAAGATTGTACTGCCTATGTACCTTAGTTTGCATGGGCAGACCAGGACATAGGTGACATGGTTCGTACTGCATGTCAAAAACTGTTTGATGGTAAGTTCCGAACCGTTGAAGGTGGCATTTGTGTTCACACTACAACTATTTTTGCATGCCGTGCATCGACCACAGCGATAAAACCCTTTAAAGAGTTGTCAGAAATGCCTCTCATCAGGGTGATATCACTTCTCACCAGTGTATCCCTCAAGGACCTATTCCTATGAAAAGTTACACTAGGGTGTAGGCCTATTTGTTTGCCTATAATGGGGTCACTATTGACAATGGGCCAATTTTTCTCTAGGATCTGCTTGATCTTGGCGCTATTTGTGAATGTTAAAACAAACCTGGGGGTAAGATCAGAGGTATCAGTAGTGGTCTTTTGGAACAGTAGTTCATCCGTTTTTAAAAGGTTGGCACGTTGGACCGCTTTTCGGAGAACCCAGCTAGGGTAGCCTCTATCCTTGAATCTTTCTATCATGATTTTGCGTTCCACGTCGTAGGCCTCCTCAGAACTACAATTTCTCTGGGCATGTATGAGCTCACCATAGGGAATGCTCCATTTCAGATTTTCTGGGTGTTAACTTAGGGCCTGGAGGAGACTGTTACCTGCAGTAGATTTTCTGAACAGTTTGGTTTGGACAGAATTGTCTTTTATCTCTACAACAACATCTAAGTATTCAATCATAGTCTTACTGATGGTATGTGAAAATTCAAGATTTAGATTGTTAGCGTTAAGTTTATTAACAAAATTGGTGGCTGAGGCACTTGATCCCTTCCAGATGATAAATAGGTCATCAATGTACCTCAGCCACACAATAATCTGCTCCAGTTCTGAAGTCAAATTGTCATCTTCTCCCAGACCCTCCTCCCATTTCCCAAGGAAGAGGTTTGCCAGGCTCGGTGCAAAACAAGTACCCATGGCAGTCCCAAGGGTCTGTTGGTACAGGGAGCCATTGAACATAAAGATGTTATTAGTAAGGCAGTAGCAAATCATCTCTAGTACCATCTGTGTGTGGCCATGGTATTTAATCGGTCTAGTCCGCATGAAATGTTCACAGACAGCAATTCCCTGTTTGTGGTCTATGCCCATATAGAGTGACTTCACATCTAATGTCATCAATAGATAGTCAGGTTCCCATGTAACTCCCATAATTTTACCCAAAACGTTTTTGATGTCTTGCACATAAGATGGTAGGGTCATGTTAGAACTGGGGGTCTCTAGTTGGCAATGGTATACACCTTTGTCCAAATAGGGACCCTTGCTTCCAAGTCAGGGAAAGGGGATTACACACCTGGATAACCCCTGCTCACCCCCTTGGTAGCTTGGCACGAGCAGGCAGGCTTATCTAAGAGGCAGTGTGTTAAGCATTTGTGAACACATACAGTAATATAGTGAAAACACTACAGATGGACACCACACAGGTTTTATAAAAATAAGTATTCTTTATATAGACTTATCACAAGACCACAAACGACAAAAATCCACAATACTGTACTCAAAATACTCTTAAAAGATGGTGAAGTTACTTAGTTCAAGTTGATGATAAATGCGACACAGTTCTCACAAACAGTACCTGGATGCGTAACGCAAAATAAACAAAAGGCTCGCAGGGAAGGAGATGCGTCGGTTTCCGTACTTCGGGGGATGCGATGCGTCGCGCCTCAATGCTTGCGCAGAGTAGGGGATGCGTCCGTTCCTTACCGGAGGGGAGTAGATGCGTTGATTCTCGTGCTGCGTTCCGGTTGCGATGCGCAAGATGGCGCGCGATGCGATGCGACACTCAGGTTGTGATGCGATAAGATGGCGCCCTTGATGCGACGATGTGAAGACGATGCGTGCACGCCGAAGGCCGTGCGGCGAACTCTGTACCTTTGGAGCCGCGACAGGCCCTGCGACACGCTTCTCCGGTGATGCGACGGCGACCCTTGCGGTGGCGACACGCTTCTCCGGTGATGCGACACTCAGCGGCTGTTGATGAAGACACGCTTCTCTGGTGATGCGGCGGCAGCCTCTGCGGCGGCGACACGCTTCTCCGGCGATGCGACGGCAACAGCTACGATGGCGACACGCTTCTTCTCGTTGCGTCGCGCTTCCAGCTCCCAGCGACACGCAGGTCTCAGCAGACAGAATCCCCAGCAAGGGAATTCAGGAGGGAGCTGGTGGTGAAGTCTTTTGGCCCTGAGACTTCAGCAGGAGGCAAGCACAAATTCAAGCCCTTGGAGTAATATTCTGCAAGATGATGAAAGTTCTTTCAAAGTTCCTTCTCCTTTCCTTGGCAATGAAGAAACCACTGCAGGCCAACCCAGCAAACAGCACACTTGGCAGAGGGGCAGTCCAACTCCTGCAGCTTCCTTGGTTCTTCTCCTTGGCAAAAGGGTCGTCTTGTTGTTCCAGAAGTGATCTAAAGTTCTTGGGTCTGGGTCCCAATATTTATACTACTTTTCTCTTTGTTCTCTGAAGGCAGAGAGGCCTTTGCCTAGTCAAAACCAGTTCTGGTCAGTCTTGGAGCACTTTGTTGACAAGACTCCTTCTTTCCTTTCACAGTGTAGGCCAGGGACATCAGACACACCACAGGAGGTGGAGCCAGCATTGTGGAGGGAAGGCACAGCCCTATTCAGGTCCCAGGTGCAACTCCTCCCTCCCATCTGCATGCAGATCTCTCTATTCAGCCCTGTGCTGACTCACCCTGTCTCCTGGCAGCCCCCAGCCCCTGTCACTCAAACTCCAGACAAGGAATACACAACCTAGCAGAGGCAGGCTTGGATAGTTAGGCAAGAAAATACCCACTTTCTAAAAGTGGTATTTTCAAACACAGAATGTTAAAACCAACTTCACTAAAAGATGTATTTTATCATTCTGAGTTCAGGCATACTAAACTCGAATTTCTACCTGGTTCCCTGAGTCAGTTAGGATTATAAGATGTAATAATCTAACTGCCCATTCTGGCCTATGGGGAACAGGTAGCCTTGCAATAGTGAAAAACGAAAATGGCTGTAATTCACTATTAGGACATGCCACACACATCAGGGCAGGTCCTACCTTTTACTTACAATGCACCCTGCCCTAGGGCCTACCTTAGGGGTGACTAATATGCAGAAAAGGGAAGGTTTAGGGACTGGTAAGTGGGTGCACTTGCCAAGTCGACATGGCAGTCAGACTGCACACAGGCTCTGCAATGGCAGGCCTGAGACACACTTTACAAGCTGCTTCTGTGGGTGGCACAACCAGTGCTGCAAGCCCACCAGCAGCATTTGATTTACAAGCCCTGGGCACACCTGGTGCACTATACTAGGGTCTGACAAGTAAATCAAATGATCCAATCATGGAGTCACTAATCAATGCATCAATTTACCATAGGGAGCACTTGCACTGTGGCACTGAATAGCAGTGGCACAGTGCCCAAAGCATCTAAAACCAGCAAACAGATCAAAAACAGAGGAGGCAATCAGAAAAAAATGGAAGGGAGACTCACGCCAATGATACCAGGTCTAACACGTGTCCCCTCCAGCTGAAATGTGGGGAGAACTACCCTTCCCCTAGGGAGTCCTCTTCACTAAGGCGGAAAAATCTGGACAGACCATCAGCATTGGCGTGTTCTGTACCAGGGCGGTGTTCCACCGTGAAGTCCATACCCTGTAGGGAAATGGACCACCTCAACAACTTTGGGTTCTCACCCCTCATCTGCATCAGCCATCTGAGGGGCCTGTGGTCGGTCTGAACCAGGAAGTGAGTCCCAAACAAGTATGGTCTCAACTTCTTCAGTGCCCAGACCACAGCAAATGCCTCACGCTCAATTGCACTCCACCTCTGTTCCCGTGGAAGTAACCTCCTACTGATGAAGGCTACAGGTTGGTCTAGGCCTTCCTCATTAATCTGTGATAGAACAGCCCCCACACCATGCTCTGAAGCGTCTGTTTGAACAATGAATTCTTTCGAGAAGTTGGGCGCCTGAAGCACGGGTGCTGTGCACATGGCAGTCTTCAGGGCGTCAAAAGCCTTCTGACAGGTGTCAGTCCAGTTCACTTTCTTGGGCTGCTTCCTGGAAGTCAGCTCAGTCAAGGGTGCAACAATGTTGCCATACCCCTTGACAAACCTCCTGTAGTACCCCGTGAGTCCTAAAAAGGCTCTCACCTGTGTCTGAGTCTTTGGGGGTTCCCATGCCAGGATGGTATCAATCTTGGGTTGTAGGGGCGCCACCTGGCCGCTTCCTACCTGGTGCCCCAAGTACACCACAGAACCCTGCCCAATCTGGCACTTACTCGCCTTGATTGTGAGGCCTGCCTTCCGCAGCGCCATCAGCACTTCCCAGAGGTGGCGCAGATGTTCTTCCCAAGTGGAACTAAACACCGCAGTGTCATCCAGGTAGGCGGCACTGAAATCTTCCAGTCCGTCCAACACCTGGTTGACCAACCTCTGAAAGGTGGCAGGGGCATTCTTCATCCCAAAGGGCATAACCCGGAATTGGTAGTGCCCATCTGGTGTGGAGAATGCTGACCTCTCCTTGGCCCCATCAGTTAAGGCAATCTGCCAGTACCCAGACGTCAAATCAAACGTGCTGAGGTACCGGGCAGCTCCCAACCGATCAATGAGCTCATCAGCTCTGGGGATGGGGTGCGCGTCAGTCCTGGTGACTGAATTGAGTCCTCGGTAGTCCACACAGAACCGGAGTTCGGGTGTGGCACCAGGCGCGGCAGCCTTTGGGACCAAAACCACTGGGCTGGCCCAAGGACTGTTAGAGGACTCAATCACCCCTAAGGCAAACATCTTGGAGACCTCCTCCTTAATGTAAGCTCTGACCCTGTCAGTCACTCTGTAAGCCTTGTGCTTCACAGGAGGACTGTCCCCAGTGTCCACATCATGGACGCACCACTCAGTGACACTAGGAACCAGGGAGAACAAATCAGGGAATTGCCCCAGCAGTTGGCGACAATCTTGCTGCTGTTCAGGGGTCAGTGTGGCAGAGAGGCCAACACCATCCACTGACCCATCTTGCTCCGCTGCAGACAGGAGGTCAGGAAGAGGCTCAGTCTCCTCCTCCATTCCATCATCTGTCGCTAGGAGCATGCCCACCTCGGACCTTTCTAAGTGGGGCTTCAGGCGGTTAACATGCAGGACCCGCAAAGGGTTCCTGGGAGACCGCAAGTTCACCAGATAGGTGACATCACTCTTGCGCTCCACCACCTCAAATGGACCGGTCCACCTGTCCTGGAGCGCACAGGGCTCCACAGGGGCCATGACCCAAACTTTCTGTCCAGGCTGAAGCTCAATCAGAGTGGCATTCTGATCGTACCACCGCTTCATCTCTTCCTGGCTGGCTTCCAGGTTCGCCTGAGCGAGTTCTCTGAAACGCCGAGTCTGGTTCCTGAAGGCCAGCATGTAGCTATATACATCCTGGGGAGGTTTCCTGGGAGATTGCTCCCAGCCTTCCTTGAGCAGACTCAAAGGTCCTCTTACCGGGTGACCATACAGCAGCTCAAAGGGGCTGAACCCTAAGGACTTCTGAGGCACCTCACGGTAAGCAAACAACAGGCATGGCAAGAGGACGTCCCACTTACGCCTCATAGGTTCCTCAAGACCCATAATCATGCCCTTAAGGGTCCGGTTGAATCTCTCAACCAGCCCATTACCTTGGGGGTGGTAAGGAGTGGTGAACTTATAGGTAACACCACACTCCTTCCACAGGGACTTCATATAGTTAGATATGAAGTTGGTACCACGGTCTGACACCACCTCTCGGGGGAACCCCACACGGGAAAAAAACCCCATCAGTGCACGTCCCACCACGGGGGCCGTCACTGTCCTGAGAGGGATGGCTTCCGGGTACCGGGTAGCATGGTCCACCAAGACCAGGATAAACCTGTTGCCCATGGCTGTCTTGGGGTCCAGTGGCCCCACAATGTCAATGCCCACCCGTTCAAAGGGGGTACTGACTACAGGGAAAGGTTGGAGAGGAGCCTTGTGCTTCCTTCCACTTTTCCCACTTGCCTGGCAAGTTTGGCAGGTCCTACAATGAGTATCTGAACTCTTGCGCATCTGGGGCCAATGAAAATGGGAAACAAGCCTTTCAAAGGTCTTGTTCTGCCCCAGATGTCCAGCTAAAGGAACGTCATGAGCCAAACCCAGTAGGAAGGCTCTGAAGCGCTGGGGTACCACCAGCACACGGGCTGACCCAGGCTCAGCAACCTTAGGCTCGCTATACAGGAGGTCGTTCTCCCAGTAGATCCAATGTGATCCAGACTGATCACCTGCTGCCTGGTTTGTGGCCTGTTGCCTCAAACCCTCAAGAGAAGGGCACTTCCTTTGCTCCTCACAAAATTCCTCCCTGGAGGGACCTCCTTCTTGCTGCCAATGGGTCAGCTCAGGCAGGTCTCCCAGTTCAGCAACTTGTTCCCCTGTAGGTTCCAGGGCATCCCCCTCAAGGTCTGCCTCCTCCTGGACCGTGGGAACTATGGGGGCTGGTTTCCCGCGCCCCCTACCTCTTCTCTTTAAGGCAGGGGTCTGGGCCATATTTTCAGGCTCCAGAACCTCTTGATCACCCTTACTGGCCGCCATGGACCGAGTGGTTACACACGCCCACTCAGGCAGACCCAACATCTCTAAATGAGACCTTCTCTCCACCTTAGCCCAAGGGGAGTCCTCTAAATCATTGCCCAACAGACAGTCAACAGGCATGGCTGGCCTCACAGCAACTTGGAGAGTACCTGAGACCCCCCACTCAAAGGGAACTTGAGCCACCTCACACTGGCTCTGTGAGTTGTCTGCAGCAACAACAGGGAAGAATGCATGGGGGACAACCTGCTCTTTGGACACCAACCGACAACTGACAGCTGTCACACTTGCACCGGTGTCTCTTAGAGCTTCCACCCTATGGCCATTGATGGTCACCCACTGCCTGTACTTTTTAGTGTTATCAGGCAGCTGAGTTTTAGGGACCATCTCAAAGTCTCCTAATGAGACAAGGGACATCTCTGCGGGATCCCACCCACCTTGGGCACCCATCTCCTCCCCCCAGGGCTACACTGGCAATCTGACGGGGTGGTGCATGGGGTGGTGCTTTGGGATCTCTCATGGGACATTGAGGATCATACCAACTGTGGCCCAATTGACCACACGTAAAACATTTACAGGGGCCCCTCTGAACAGGTTTACCTGTCGGGCCCCTCTTGCTTCTTCTCAGGGGGAGGCTGGGAACCCTTCCCTTGGTTCCCTTGGGAATTACTTTGGGGCCCTTTTTGGAACTCCCTCTGTTTACCCTTGTCCCCCCCACTCTTCTGCTGGGGACCCTGCCCACCTTTGGCGGAGTCTCCCACATGACCCTTGTGGACCCGGGTGCTTACCCAGCGGTCCGCCTCCTCAGCAAGTTTCCTAGGGTTAGTGAACTTGCTATCAATAAGGTGCTGGCGTAGCTCTGGAAAACAGTTAGCAGACAAGTGCTCCCATGCAAATAAATCATAGAGAGCTTCAAAAGTATCTACTTGGCTACCCTTCACCCAACCATCCATAGCTCTGCAAAAGAAAGACTGATATTCCACCCAGGTAGTTGCCTCCGGTTTCTTACAATTTCTGAACCTCTGTCTATAGAGTTCTGGGGTCAAACCATACCTTGTTATCAGGGCTTCCTTCATATGGGCATAAGACATCCTATTCTCACTGGGCAGGTTTAACAAGGTATCCCTCCCATCACTCACAAAGCGGCCCCACAACCCTGCTCCCCAATCCTTCTCAGGGACCCGGTGGGCCAACATTGCTATCTCATAGGCTGCAAACCACTGCCCAATATCTTCCTGTCTGTGAAACTCTTTGATGACATCTTTGGGAATATAAACTTTACCTTCTGCAGGCACAGATGGTGTGCTGCCACCAGAGGGGTTGATTCCTAAGCCCTGCGCTTTCAGCTCCAACTCCCTCAACATTCTCTCATGTTCCAACCTCATTTTCTCTCTTTCCAAGATCACCCTGCTATTTTCTAGGTCCCTCTGACCCTCCATTTTGAGCCTTGCCATCTCCAGCTTGTGCACCCTATTTCTCTCCCTGTCCTCCAACTCTCTTTGGGACAGGCCTTTGGAAGAGACACTACTGCCAGGCAGGGACGGTGCCCCTGCCCTGACTGGAACAAATGAACCATCCATGTGCCCCTCTGCATCCCCAACTGGCTCCACCACCAGTTCAGGGGCATTTCTTGCTTCTACCCAGACCCTCAGCGCCTTTTGGTACTCCTCCTTCTTGGAGATACCTTGGGTAGCAACTTTCAATTTTTTGCAAAGGTGCTTGAGCTGTTTCAAATTGTAGGTTTCCACCCTCTCTTCCTCAAGCTCCAGATCCATAGAGGCAACAGATGCTGGTCTGCTCATGGCAGTAAGACTTGGCAGTTCTCAGAAACAAAATAACAGTCCAAGGAAAAAAATTCTACCAAAAGGTATGTGGTTGCGTTTGGTCTGCACTCACTAGTAGTGTACACCAATCACTGTATATGAGTCACAAATGCAAAGTTCAAATCCTCACCGCTGACCACCAATGTTAGAACTGGGGGTCTCTAGTTGGCAATGGTATACACCTTTGTCCAAATAGGGACCCTTGCTTCTAAGTCAGGGAAAGGGGATTACACACCTGGATAACCCCTGCTCACCCCCTTGGTAGCTTGGCACGAGCAGGCAGGCTTATCTAAGAGGCAGTGTGTTAAGCATTTGTGAACACATACAGTAATATAGTGAAAACACTACAGTATTCTTTATTTAGACTTATCACAAGACAACAAACGACAAAAATCCACAATACTGTACTCAAAATACTCTTAAAAGATGGTGAAGTTACTTACTTCAAGTTGATGATAAATGCGACACAGTTCTCACAAACAGTACCTGGATGCGTAACGCAAAATAAACAAAAGGCTCGCAGGGAAGGAGATGCGTCGGTTTCCGTACTTCGGGGGATGCGATGCGTCACGCCTCAATGCTCGCGCAGAGTAGGGGATGCGTCCGTTCCTTACCGGAGGGGAGTAGATGCGTTGATTCTCGTGCTGCGTTCCGGTTGCAATGCGCAAGATGGCGCCGCGATGCGACACTCAGGCTGTGATGCGATAAGATGGTGCCCTTGATGCGACGATGTGAAGACGATGCATGCACGCCGAAGGCCGTGCGGCGAACTCTGTACCTTTGGAGCTGCGACAGGCCCTGCGACACGCTTCTCCGGTGATGCGACGGCGACCCTTGCGGTGGCGACACGCTTCTCCGGTGATGCGACACTCAGCGGCTGTTGATGAAGACACGCTTCTCTGGTGATGCGGCGGCAGCCTCTGCGGCGGCGACACGCTTCTCCGGCGATGCGACGGCAACAGCTACGATGGCGACATGCTTCTTCTCGTTGCGTCACGCTTCCAGCTCCCAGCGACACGCAGGTCTCAGCAGACAGAATCCCCAGCAAGGGAATTCAGGATGGAGCTGGTGGTGAAGTCTTTTGGCCCTGAGACTTCAGCAGGAGGCAAGCACAAATTCAAGCCCTTGGAGTAATATTCTGCAAGATGATGAAAGTTCTTTCAAAGTTCCTTCTCCTTTCCTTGGCAATGAAGAAACCACTGCAGGCCAACCCAGCAAACAGCACACTTGGCAGAGGGGCAGTCCAACTCCTGCAGCTTCCTTGGTTCTTCTCCTTGGCAAAAGGGTCGTCTTGTTGTTCCAGAAGTGATCTAAAGTTCTTGGGTCTGGGTCACAATATTTATACTACTTTTCTCTTTGTTCTCTGAAGGCAGAGAGGCCTTTGCCTAGTCAAAACCAGTTCTGGTCAGTCTTGGAGCACTTTGTTGACAAGACTCCTTCTTTCCTTTCACAGTGTAGGCCAGGGACATCAGACACACCACAGGAGGTGGAGCCAGCATTGTGGAGGGAAGGCACAGCCCTATTCAGGTCCCAGGTGCAACTCCTCCCTCCCATCTGCATGCAGATCTCTCTATTCAGCCCTGTGCTGACTCACCCTGTCTCCTGGCAGCCCCCAGCCCCTGTCACTCAAACTCCAGACAAGGAATACACAACCTAGCAGAGGCAGGCTTGGATAGTTAGGCAAGAAAATACCCACTTTCTAAAAAGTGGTATTTTCAAACACAGAATGTTAAAACCAACTTCACTAAAAGATGTATTTTATCATTCTGAGTTCAGGCATACTAAACTCGATTTTCTACCTGGTTCCCTGAGTCAGTTAGGATTATAAGATGTAATAATCTAACTGCCCATTCTGGCCTATGGGGAACAGGTAGCCTTGCAATAGTGAAAAACGAAAATGGCTGTAATTCACTATTAGGACATGCCACACACATCAGGGCAGGTCCTACCTTTTACTTACAATGCACCCTGCCCTAGGGCCTACCTTAGGGGTGACTAATATACAGAAAAGGGAAGGTTTAGGGACTGGTAAGTGGGTGCACTTGCCAAGTCGACATGGCAGTCAGACTGCACACAGGCTCTGCAATGGCAGGCCTGAGACACACTTTACAAGCTGCTTCTGTGAGTGGCACAACCAGTGCTGCAAGCCCACCAGCAGCATTTGATTTACAAGCCCTGGGCACACCTGGTGCACTATACTAGGGTCTGACAAGTAAATCAAATGATCCAATCATGGAGTCACTAATCAATGCATCAATTTACCATAGGGAGCACTTGCACTGTGGCACTGAATAGCAGTGGCACAGTGCCCAAAGCATCTAAAACCAGCAAACAGATCAAAAACAGAGGAGGCAATCAGAAAAAAATGGAAGGGAAACTCATGCCAATGATACCAGGTCTAACAGGTCATAACAAATTCTCTAAGTATCGAATCCACATATCTTGATATATTTTCAAGGGCACTCCCCCGCGGGGAGACTGTTGGTCTACCTGTGGGGTTATTAATATCCTTATGTACTTTAGGTAACAGATACATGGTGGGTAATTTGGGATATTCTTTCCTAAGAAAACTGTATTCATCCCAGTCTATGAGACCACAGTCACGCCATCCTGTCAACTTCTCCCAGATAGTAACCACACTCTGAGTATATATGTTCCTATCTATTTTACAATAGGAGATACTGTCATTTAATTGGCGCATTGCCTCCGCAATGTAATTCTCTCGATATAGGAGAACAATGTTGCCCCCTTATCTGAGAGGCGGATCACAATATTGTCATCATCAGCCAATGAATCTCTAAGCTGTAAATCATGCAAAAAAAGGTTATAGTTCTTATCAAATTTTGAATTGTTTCTCCATTTTTCTAAATCAATAGTCATCATATCATGAAAAGGATCGAAGTTATCATGGGGCACCTTAGGAAAGAAAGTAGATGGGGGTTTGAAACCTGTAATGAATGCTGGATCACCTCTTTCTCCATACTCATCAATATAGTCATTCACATTATCACTTGATAGCTCATTTAACACATTCCAAATATCCACATCCCATACAGTAAGGCTACTGTTTGATGGCAATGGTAATGTCTCCATCTCGATTTCATCTATTCCAGGATTTAGTTGATGCCATTTAGTCAATTTCAGTTTCCTGATATATTTGAACATATCTATCCTAGTGTCCACATAGGTATATCCTCGTGAGGGGCAGAAAAAAAGACCTAGGCATAACAACTGTTTTTCTCTGAGGCTCAATATTCTAGCATATAAGTTAATAATGGTTTTATTTACCATTGTCATATATTATCTTCCTTATACATGTGTACCTTTTCTACGTAGTTATGTATCTATATATTTATTACTTTATTCCCACTATAGAAGAAAAAAAACTTTGACTCTCTCCAATGCACTACTTTGTCTCACCCTATACCTCTCTCAATATATGCTCTACCTCCACTTTCTGACTCATCCCAAACCTCATTCTACTACTATGATCTCCCAAACAACCCCTTCTAAATTCTTCCCTCTTATATCCCTCCTTTGACTCATCCTAAATCTCATTTTACTATGATTTCCCTAATCCCTTTCTAGAGACACTTCACTTCTCCATCTCTCATTTTACTCATCCCAAACCTCATCTTACTACTCTGATCCCCCAAAACACTTTCTAGATTCTTCCCTCTTCTATCCCTCCAATATCCTATTCAATCCAACTAAGAGACTTGCAAATTCCACAGCTCAAATTAACTCATATTTCTCTAATCCAACACTAATCCTTTTTGGGTTCCGAAGAAGCATGCTACACCGAAAAGAGCTTCAATGCCTCATCGGAGGTAGTAATCGCTATATAAATACAATTACAGTTCCCAAAAGAGAAGGTACTGAGTGCAGCTCAGTAAAGGCAATGTGGCTTACATGCTTGTAATGAGTCAGCATGGAACTGAGTATATCTGGTGGTCTCACAATTGCACATGTGTTAGTGCTTCATTTTGAGGAAATTCTCTTTTTCGCTTAAGGCACTGCGGGGTCACACACAAGTGATAGACGGAGTTCTCATGGTGCAATAGAGCAGTCTAATGGTGTTGGGGGAGATCAGCAATAAGATGCACCGCCAATGTAATCATGCAATTGCACAAGGGGCGGTGACACTAACATTACAAGTACACCCCAATTTGCAATTCTGCCCCATCCTTTTCGAAATCTATGTGCAGTATCTATATTATTGTGCCTGTGCACAAATAATGGCAAAGTACCCATGCCTTTGATGTCCTTCATCAGGTACTACAGTGGCGTGCCTCATGATATACGAAGCCCTGTATACAATGGCCCTAGTATAACTTCAACCCGATGGGGCTTGCAGTGAGTGTGAATGGATCTAGTGGCAACAGGGTCCATATAACAATACACCTCTGTGGTCATGATCATGCAACGAGAGGAAGTAGACACACTACTTATGAATGGTTAAGCTACTCCCAGTACTCCCACAAATATTCCTAGGTGTCTCTGCACTTCTTAGCAGTCTGAGGTGCATACGAAAGTCTGCGGGCAAAACCAGGAGTCAAGTGTTACAGTTATAGCATTGCTGATCCACCCTCCGCTTGAGTAGTTTTGGTGATGGCCCTGACTGAAACTGTCCCTCGTGATCAAGAAGTGGGAGTCATTTGTTGATAGTCATGATATGGAGCATGACGCAGACCTGCAGCCAAGCAACTCATTTTGGCTCATTCAGATACCTTGATGCAGGCACATGGGGTCAGATTATGAGTGACTAGGAAATCCACGAGGAAATTCCAGGTGGCTGGAAAAATTGACATCGGATGGAATTTCCTTATGGAATTCGTGCAATTAAGAATGAATCCTCATGGAATGAGAAATAATTGTGCAGCTCTGGTTTTACTAGGCCTAATATTGTACATTATTCCCAAATTCATGATAAACATGACCTGGGGAATGCGGGGGTGACGGGAAGGGATTGGCAATGTTGGGGAAGGGAATGGAAGACTCTCACCTAGCAGAGGGTAGCATTACATATTCCCCCGTAAATTCTGAGGGTTCGATAGGGACTGGAAAACTGGTCGGGCTGCAATGCTATCTTTTCCCGATAGCGATTTTACTGGCCGGAATGTCCGGCTGATAAAATTTGGTCCGATGTTCTTGCATCTAGTAAACCTAGGTTTGGGAACACCTACCCTTTGTGCCTGAGCGGAGCAAAATTCCACACAGAATTTCCGCTCCACCAGACTCGTAATCAGTCCCACAAAGTGTTGTTTAAGTACCTCAATGACCTACCTGATGGTGCATTGTATGCTCTCTTCAGTGCTGAATAAGTTAGAGAAGGGTGCCGTCCCATCTGATTTGAGTATAGCTGTCACCTGTAGGAGGGGATTCTGAAATCATGAGTGGGTGGTGGTGTGTATACATGTATGGTGTATAACTTACATGGGAGGATGATTCAACTAGTACTACACTCTTCATTTATCTGTGTCTTTGCATTCACCCGAAGGCTTTACTAGCAAAGGATGTCAGCACATTGTGATGACTCAGGGAAGCCTTTAGAGTATGCTAGGAACCATCAGATTACCATCAAATGCTAACTAATGTTAAGTCTCGTGTACTCCTCCAGTGACTGTATAACAAAGGGCATCTGCATGACTTCTTGGTGGATAGGCTTACGAAGGTAATCATCACTATGCCACAATGGAAGCCTCTTACATTTTAGAAGTCTCTATGGATGTTGTCCTGTGGTGTATGTGTGTGGATAGGTGACTTGGGGTGCCACATGGGGTTTGAGTGCACCTGCAACTTGACCCAATGCCTTGCAGATAATTGGTTATTGATTTGATTTATAATTTGTAGAGCGCGACAATTACCCTAAGGCATCAAGGCGCTAGAGACCGACCGTCCCGAAAAGAGATGGAGAGGAGAAGAAAACCAGATAGATGCTAGACCGAGAAAAGCCAGGTCTTAAGAGCCTTTTGGAATGGAAGTAGAAGAGGAATAGACCTAAGGGCAAGGGGAAGGGAGTACAAAAGTTTACTCGCTGCCGCCGAGAATGCTCTGTCCCCCCACTTCCTTTTTGGTTCTTGGTACCACCAATTGCATTTGGAGCGAAGATCGCAGGGGTCTACTGGGAGAGTGCCAACTGAACATTGTTTTTAATCTTGACGGGGAGGGAAGATGCAGTGACTTGTGAACCATACAGAGTGATTTGAAGCTAATGCGTTTTTCGATAGGGAGCCAGTGCAGGGATTCTAGTTCCTTCCTGGCGGATTGTTTCCTGGGAATGTCCAGAACGAGTCTTGCCAGTGCATTCTGTAGCACGTGGAGTTTATACTGCATACTCTTATTGGCGACCAAATAGTGAGTTGCAGTTGTCGAGTCTGGACATTACCAAGGCCAGTGCTACCTGTATTCGTGCTGGTCGTTGGATAAAAGGAAAAACATTTTTTAACATTCTTATGAGCCAGGAGCAAGTCGAGATGGTACGGTTCATTTGGATACCAAAGTTGAGTTCAGTATCCATCAGAACTCCAAGGTTCTTAGCCTTCTGGCTCAGGACAGGACAGCATCCTAAGGATTGAGGCCAGCACTTACTGTTCCACTTTGATGTCCCTGATCCAAATATCATCACTTCTGTTTTCTCCCCATTGAGTTTCAAAAAGTTAGCAGACATCCATTCTGCCACTTTAGACATGCATCCGAGAATATTTTCTTATGTTGAACATGTGTAGTGTAGCTCCTATTTCCCTAATAGGCTCTGCGCATTGGAATAATCTACCCTATAGGTTTGACATAGGACTAAGGTCGATATGTCCCTATCGAGTATATTAAACTTAATTACTTGTGCCAGCTAGCTCAGAGGCCACTAGAAACTCCTTGAATAACAAGAAGGGAGTAGTTTCTGGCAGCCGCAAAACATGACCACTTTGTTTCCCTTTAGAATCGGAACATGTCCCAGAGTCGTGGAAACAATAGATAACCGTTTCACTCAGCTCAATTGTGCATGCTTAGTTTTCCTCAAAGTTACACAGAAAGAATAGACAGGCGTTTCAATAAAAGATTTATTGAACAGTCTTGTTTCTCGTGTAAGTTATATGTGCTGTTACGATCACAAGACAGTATGCAAGATAAATAATGTACAGCGTAAGCAGTAGAAATAAATAATACTGCACTAGCATTATCTTTTAGTAGATATTTACACACATAAATAACATGAACTAGAAATGTGAGTACTCATACGATGCGTACCTACGCTAGTTCTACCCCAATGTACCTAACCTAGGTGTAGGGAAAGGTAGGAAGTAGGTGAAGTATTCCTTACTACGGTATACTAAGAGTATGTTAAGCCTAGTATGCCAAGTATGCCAAGTATGCCAAGAGTCCCTCTAGGTTCTAGTCAGCTCCATACCTTAAGAATGAGAGAGGTGGGAATCTCTTTCTGGACTCGAACTCTAACACCCCGCGAGTAAAGTCAGATCACTGGAAGCGGGACTCTCTGCGAGCAGGGATGACAGCGTCTTCTCAGTGCGTCAGGCCGGGATACGGGCTCCTCTGAAGTCGAGGTCTCCTCTAACTTGCTTGGGCAAGGGAAGGTATATTTATACCTGGTAGGTACTTTGGAATGTTAGCATTGACGTGAAGTCGGACAGAGGAAGACGTCAGGAATGAACCCTTAAGGTATAATGGTTCATACATAATAGATGAGTTCTGGGAGAAATCAATAGTCCTGTGCTGGGGGAACTCCCGAAGCTTAAGGGTCTTGTTTCTAAGAACTCGTTGTGACGTTAGGGTGGACGGATTTCGGTGACCATGCCTGTATTTGGAGTGCACGGTTAATGCCTAAATAAGGACTGGGATTCTATGCCTATATAAGGGCAATGCGAATTGTGCCTATATAAGGACATGATTCAGGAAAACCTATATACGGACACCTAAAGCGGAATACAACACCCACTCCACTTTCGTATGTACGATAATACTAAAATGCTAAACATTTAAATGCTAAACATAAAATTGAGTACCACATGTCGCTAAAAGCATTGAAAAGGAGTTAAAACCGTAGAAATGCATATGGTACTGTACATTTTAAGCATTGTTTTCATTTCAAGCATATATTAAAAATAAAATGCAACTTGAAAGAATAAACAGCAAAATTTACATATGACGAAATGATTGATAAGTTGTTCAAAAATCAAAGTCACTTCATATCATGGAAATGAATTAAAAAAATTTAGACAAATAAGGTGACAATGTGTCCCTGGAAGTACTTTGAAGTCCGTACTATAAGAATAGTTCTACTGTAAGCAGATTGATTTGCCATGTATTTTCAGAAAAGTTCAATTTTGGGAAGAGTTCCAAGTTTTGAAAACATGAAGGCCAAATTCATTGC
Organism: Calotriton arnoldi; assembly: GCA_963921515.1. Lineage (NCBI taxonomy): Eukaryota > Metazoa > Chordata > Amphibia > Caudata > Salamandridae > Calotriton > Calotriton arnoldi. The sequence goes on along the minus strand of CAWUFW010000081.1, from coordinate 6,203,640 downwards.
GTCTCTGGTACACTGTGAGCCGAAGCAAAGTCAGTGTACGAGTCTGGTGTAAACATGAGATCATCTATTTCCGTAGCCAAAATATCGTCTACCGAAGTTGGTGACATTTGGAACACCCCGTTCAGAATGTTAATTGCACAGAGATGAGAAACATCGCCTTCAGCAGAAGATGCAATGTTCGCGTCCGTTGCTACCTGTGTGCCTGTTGATCCATCTCGTACCTCAGCAGCAGCCAGAAGCGTCTGTGAGATCTCAATGAATGCCGTCATCAGGATTGGCAGCCTCTGGGGACAACACAGAGCAGGGGCCGTTATCGGGTCCAGCAGAGTATCGATATCCGTTGGCATGACTGATGGGAGTGTTAGACAGGTGTCTAGCACGCATTCTTCACTGCAAAACAGGCAGCGTAGAACAGGTAAGATGCAATCTTGCCAGATTGGTCTGAATGACAGGAACCATGTTGTATTAAGCTCTCGTAGACGAGGTATGCCCAAACGTTGTACTATTCGCTCACGGCACTTTCGTTCAAGTAGAGCTTTCTCCACTTCGCTCGGAGTGATGTTGGCGAACAGGCTGGCCATAGCGTAATAGCAGGAATAGAAACAGGATTCCTGCAACAAGTGCTAGAATTAATGGCACACCACCAAACACTGAATGTGCAAAGTTTGGGATGATTCCGAGGACCGCCTGGAAAGGTGCTAATAGTCCGGAACAGATGGTCTTAAATACAATTCCGCTTGTATCTGACATGTTAAAGATACGTCCTATCATTTCTATGAAATGTATAGGGCAGTTTGTACGTATTAAAGCCTGTATCTCAGCCGAAGTCCTTGCAACTTGTAGATCATAGGTTTCTTTGGCCGAGGTCAAAGGCACTGTTTGTTGTATAAGCATGGCTTTCATTCTGCTTAAAGTATCAAATCTTATAAAAGAGACATTCAACGAAGGCCACAAAGGCGACTCCCTGACTGTGTCTATTGGGGCAAACAATACTTGCATACAGCAAGTGACCCTGGAGTTGACCGTTACTAGATATGGGATGCCTGGCAACATGCCACAGCAACTCTGATCATTCAACATGAGGTAACTCCCATTAGAAAGTTGTCCAAACGTTGGATTAATCAGAGCAGCTGGTGTACCCTGCTGATGGAAGGACAAATTTGCCACAGAACCATTACAAGCCCCGTGTAAAGAAATGTCCTGACAAATTAGTGAACCACTTAGTGCACTTTTACAGTGTGTACCGCTCAGAAACACTTCTCAATCCTCACTCCTACATCTATATGTGTACGGCAAAGTCCAGGATGTCTTAATGTATTCCTTACCCAACCTTTCATATTTGCCTGCTTGCATTTGTTTGAGGCAATACTGAAACTGAAAAGTAGTCACAGGTATAGTGATTTTGCCATGAATAAGCCATTCTGTAGCTGGTTTTTCTGCCACAGTGAATGGTAATTTTTCTAGTTTTTCAATGCTCAGCACTGTATACTTCGCTCCCCTTTGTGCCAGTTCGATCTGTTTATCAGTTAGATTGTATTCTGCAAACAGAGCCGACGTGTTGATAAAACGCCAAGGCACATAGCCCGCACGCAAAGATTGCAGCGTCCAGCTTAACAACACAATAGAACGTAATTGAGATTGGCCTTGTTGTAACATGGCTAAATCTTGTTCTAGTATGTCGATAGCAGAGGATACAATGTTGTCCAATGAATAGATTCTGGATGACAAAGTTGTTAACCCGTTATCGACCACAGTGAGAGTTTTCTCTAAGTTAATACGATCAATTTCACGTATTCGTTCTGCGGCCTCCATCTGTGACACCTTCCATGCTTCATTATAAGCAGCATAAATGCCGGCATATATGAAATGTTTTTGACGCGGTTTTCTTGGTCCAAGCAAGAATTCCCTAAGGTCTGCGTCTTCTTTAAGTAAGGATAAGTGTTGTTTCACATCCTTAAGTGTAGATTTCTGCAGCCAATCGAGGCATAATTTTCCTACACTGTATGTGGTTACTACCCCTGGATGTTGTCTTTGGACGTATCGTGGGTCTGGCCTGTGAATAGTAAAGCCCTGTGTTTTATTCAGGAATATTTTTTGACAGGTGTTTGTGTCTGTGGGCCAGATCAACCATTTTTTCCAATCAGGATTTGTTCTGTTGAGTTGTAGTATTGTGTCAACTGTAACCGCTGCCTGTGTATTGTTATCACTTGCAGGTGTTGGTACAGAAGGTGTTTTCATTTCTTTGATCTTGGCTAAACCAAGGCAAGACGTTTGTTGGACAGTGTCATTCAAAAACATTATTTGCTGAGGGATGATACATGCTTTAAATAAAGCTTCTGTCCCCTGCACGTGCCATTCTTTAGTACCCCAGATCGATTTTGTGTCTATTGAGTCTTTCCAAAGGTTGTATCCCTGTCTAGACAATTGGGCACTAAATGCTGCAGAGTAAATCTGTTTTGTATTTGTTAACATACTTTTCAGTCCTGTTTTGTTTACATTTTTATAGTAAAATGTTTCTGGGTCAGATGTATTGTATCTTGAAAAATATGGAAACTTTTTAGCAAATGTTTTTGAACTACCTTTTGGAGGTGTAGGACAATGCTCCCATTGGTTAAACATAAACACATTTCTAGGTGTTGCAGATTTATGCAAAAAATGATGACCATAGTGGTTATAGCAATACAGCTGTTCATAGTCTGATGAACCATCTAAATATTCATTATTAGAAAATGCAGCAGACCTCTCTAGATCAAACATTATGTCATTTACAGTCTCAAAGTCCCAATCATCAGAATAGGTACTGGACGAAATAAGATCACTTAGTGAAATTTTAAATAAATGTGGAATGTTCAATTGTTGTCGGGCCGAAGATATCGAAATCAGTTTTGTCCCACACTATACCATCCTGTATAGGAACGGCTGTGATGTTCACTGCTGACAAGTCTCTTGCTTCACGATGGGAAGATTTGTGAGGTTTCAAAAGTAAGTTCACATCTTTTCTTTCAGTGTTCACATGGATGTATCTGCCATTTATAAGCACACTGATAGTCATAACCAAAGCTAGCCAAAGCAGGAAGAAAAATATTCCAGAAATAATCCATAGTTCAATCCATGGTGAAACCAGATAAGTTTTTTTCAAAAAATGAAGAAAGTCTTGCTGTTTGAATTTTAATGATGCTGGCGACGTCTCAGGCTCACTCGGATCCTCAGAAAACGTATCAAAGTTAATGAAATAGCCAGAAGCAGTTCTGTCAATTGTTGGAATTGCATCAGGATTTGTTGAAATCGCTGGAACCAGTTGATCACGTGTTACATTGGTGTAGACAGGTGTATTTGGACGAACTGTTACTTGAGTTTCAAGAGGGATGAGTTCCATAGCATTGTTGCTTAGTCCTTCATCTGTTACTGCTGAATTCTCGAGGGTTATCAGTCTTTCAGTCTGAACCTCTTGGATAGCAGCGAGAGGAGTGTGTCTGCTACTAGGTCGGAGTCCACAAGGCCTACTATTTAGTATTGGCCACATACTGTGGTTTGATGAGGTCGATGGACACAAATCTTTTCTCCTTTTTTTCCAGCAAGGGGCGGCAGAAGTACTGTTCTTGTTCCGTGGATAGCTAGGACAGGTACTGGTTGTCTGTAAGAAGGTCCAAATTCCTTCTTGTCCGCAATCTTCTCTCTGACTAGATCCCCAACTTTTGGAATCCAGACAGGCCTTGCTGGGACTGCCGGTTTTCCCCAGTGGTGGTTGGCTGCAGGAATACGTTGCTTTGTTTCGATCTTAGTTCATTTAGATCCTGTAAAACAGCCAAACGATCTTTGATATCAAAAGGTTTATTTTCCACCACTGTGCCTACGTGTTCGAGGTCAGGTACCCACATTCTTGTCCCTAATAGGACCTCATATGGAGTGACCCCCCCTAGAGAACTTCTTGGCAAATTATTTAATGAGCGTTGGACCCGATAAAGATGTTTGACCCACCCATCACCCGAACCTAATACCCTAGCTGTTATAGACTGCTTTATGTCCCGGTTTTTCCTTTCCACAACAGAATTTCCCTCAGGATGAAACGGAGAGGAGTACCGCAATGCAACGCCCAGACTGGCCATGGCTTCTTTGTAAGCCCGAGAGCTAAACGCAGGACCCTGGTCAGAATGTAGCGTGCCTATTGCGTATGTGCCGATAAAGACTCGCAATTCATTTATAACAGTTCGAGCGTCAGCCGAGCGCCGAGGCCATATCCATAGGAACCTTGAGCAAGAATCCACTGCGACCATTATATATTTATAGTTACAGTCCCTTTGCAAGGGACCGCAGTGGTCCAGGTAAACACAAGCTAATTGTTTGTCTGAAATTAACAGGGGTGTCTGCGCAGGACATTTCACTGTGGAGACTTTCATCTGTTGGCATATGTCACATTCTAAAACATAGTTCTTGGTTTGTTTCCTAATGCCAGGCCACCAATATCTTTGCTTGAGTAAAGATACTGTTGCAGAAACACCTGCATGGGCAGAAGCTATCCCTTCATGTGCTGCTAGGATTAGTCCTAATCTACGTTCCTTGTTTGGAATTACCCTATCCCCCACTCCAGGGATTCGAGCAAAAGGAACGTTGTTCGCATCAATTACATAAGAGTACTTGAGTGGAAACTTTTTTGGTAACGCTGCACCACTGCCTTTGCTCGTAGCATTGACAGCCAACATTATCTCACTGTCTTTTCTCGTTTTTGAACGAGTGATCGCAGCTACGGAAGCCGTTTGAACAGCCCCCTTTGCGGCTTCATCAGCCAATGAATTCCCTGCAACGTGAACGCCATCACGTTGATGACTCCGTGTATGGATCACGTGAGCCTTTGGTAGTTCGTTTTTTAACTGAACTACTTGTTCCCAAAGCGTTTTATGCTTTATTGTGCCACCTTTTGCATCTTTGAACCCATTTTCAAGCCAATTTTGTATATATTCATTATACGACTGAACACAGTAAAAAGAATTGCACACTATTAGTGTGGGGAATTCGTGATCTGTACTTTCAAGTGCCAGTTTGAATGGTTGTAGTTCAGCTCGCTGAGCTGTACAATCTCCTAGAGATTGAGTTTTTGTGACCATAGGTCTGAAGATACCATCTCGCATGCGACCTTTAACGATTGCACATGCTGCACTGTAAGCTTGCTTACTCCCTGTAGCGGGTTGTGCTGATCCATCAGTGTAAATTATGAATTCGTACTGATCGAGAGGCAGAATTTCAGTGGGCAGAGGACATTCATGTTCATATTGCAGGAACACTTGTGTTTTTAAATCAGGGTCAAAAACATATTCAACATCTGTTGCAGCAACAGAGTTAACCCATTGTATCCATCTAGGATGTAAAGCTTTTGCATTCGGGATGCTCGCTTTTGTGACCGCTTCTAAAGCTGGTACTGGGGTTACTGACAATAATGCGTTTCCCTTGGGCTAGGGCTCTTTCTTTTGCTACAGCGGTTTGAACTGCTGTCAGTATTTTTCTGTTGAAGTGAAGCGCATTTCTGCTTGTGTATACAAATGAGATTTGTATGCTATTGGTACTTTTTCACCCTCATTAAATGTTAAGTAGGTAAATCCGCATTGACCCGAAATTATTCGGATCACTAAGTTGCGTTGACTTACGCGTGTTTGTAAGTGATTTGTTGCTAACATGTTAGCTTGGAGTGAACGCAAGATTTCTGTGTGTTCTTGTGTCCAATTTTTGATTGAAAAATCAGGTTTGATTAATTCGTAGAGGTTTAACCCTTTCTGCGTAATTTAGAATGTAAGTTCTTCCAAAATTTAGGAAACCCAGGATGGATTGTACGTTTTTCAGCGTTTTTGGAGGTTGGAGCAGTGCACACTTTTCTAAAAAGTTGGCTGCCAGGCTCTTGCCTTCACTTGAAAGCTCATATCCTAGGAAGAGGACATTGAGATGGGCAATTCTGGATTTTTTAAAGTTAAACTTATAGCCCTCAGAGGCGAAGCCCAATATAATGGTACTCACCCTGTTCAAGTGTTTGTTTAGGTCATCGTCTGTCAGGTAGATGTCATCGACATATGACAATGCCTCATTATCATAAATTTGTAGTAACTCTGTTACCCTCGCTGAGAATAACCCCGGGCTATTCTTGAATCTTTGTGGGAGTCGACAAAATTGACACTGGGTCCCCATTATTGAGAAAGCTGTTAAGTACCTGCTTCCAGGTGCTATGTTTTGACAAAAGAAACCATTTCAGATGTCTAATGTGGTTTTATATTTTTTGCGCACAATGTTATTCATTAATGCTGTGCTATGTGCATTTTGCAATGCAAATGTTTTTGAACAAGTGTTTAAGTGTCTGTAATCCAAAACTAGACGATATGTATTGTCTGGTTTGGAGACAGGAAACAAAGGATTGTTCATTGAGGAGGTGCATGTTTCAATCACCCCTTGGTATTCAAGTTGATCTAGGATCTCCCTGACCTGTTTTTTAGCTTCTTGTTTTATTGTGTACTGCCTTTGTGCAGTAGGTTCATGTTTCAGATGTATTTTATGGTGAGGTGAGTCCTCATCCCATCCTACATGATTTTTAGGTCTCGCCTAGCGACGCAGCGCATGCGCTGCTCGCCTTGGCGAGATCTATTGTCGTCGGTTTCTGTTCGGAAGGGGGACAGGAGATGTGCACGCACGTGCCCGGACAGGCGATGTGCACGTGTACGGCTCGCGGCGTTTCGTCTCAAACGATTTCAGCTGCTGCTTGTTTGTTCCTGCACATGCTCTGTTTGTGCCCTCTGATTACGTGGTGTGGACAACTTCTTTGTTGCTGTTTTCCTTGCCTCCCCTCCACTGCCCTTGTGCCTGCACGGTTTCACGACATGCTTTTGCACAGCTTTTTCTCATTTATTTGCTAGTTTACTCAGTTGTACCCCTGCCCCGGACACAGCAGCTCTTTATGTCTTCCCTGCCACGCACCTTTCAAAAGTTCCTCGTTTGTTTGTTTTCCCTCCCCTGCCGCACACGTTTCAAAAGTCCCTTGTTTCCTATTTCTTTATATGCTTGAAGCAGCCGCCCGCCATTTCCATTAGCTTTCATTACTTTTGTTACAATCGCGGCACCCGTGCCAGTGCCGCGATTGCATCAAAAGTAAAGAAATTGGAAAAAAAATGTTTTTCTATTCCTTTACTTTTGATGCAATCGCGGCACCCGTGCCGTTGACGAAATTGTAACAAAAGTAATGAAAATGAAAGGAAATGGCGAGCGGCCACTTTCAGCATGTAAAGAAATAGGAAACAAGTGTTTATCTATTTCTTTACTTTTTATGCGAGCGGCCACTTTCAGCATGTAAAGAAATAGGAAACAAGTGTTTATCTATTTCTTTACTTTTTATGCAACTTATGTACTTGATACAATCTAAGGCTGGGCGGCCAAAAGAGGGCACGTTGTAACGAAGGTCACTGGACAACTTTACGTTCCCCACTCGTACAAAGCATTGTTTTAAGATGCCCATTTGTTTCAGCTGAAATGAACTGTCTACAACTCCCAGAATGCATCAGGCTGCTGAATGAGAACCTAAGACATGAAAACACTGATGTCATTGAGTCACGTAGTTTCTCAATTTTACACCAGAGTCCGAAGGGATTAGGACTTCAACATGGACTTTGCAGTTAGTTATAGATCAGATACTAAAAGCAATCCATGAAACGAGTAAACCGTGAAAATTGTGTATTTTTTAGCAAAAGAGAATCTTAGGCTTGCTAAGCTGCCGGGACCAGATGACCGAGGTCACGAGAGTCACCTTCGGCCGTTCCATGTTTTTTATGCATTAGCACCCCAAGACTTGTGTTGGGCCCCTACTCAAACTTGAAACGGTATAAACTCTGAGTCTCAAACTCCTCAGTGACCTTGGCTAATAGCCAGAACTAGCGGAAGTCGATAACCCTCTTGATATGGGGTCAGGTGGTAACTGCATCATTGTTACGCGGGCAACTGATCACTGCGAACACAAGTGCAATAATGCATAAAGTTTTGCATTTTTAATATGACTAAAAACTGCACATATTAGAATACAAAGCGCTACGAGCTAAGAGACAATGGCACAACACCTCTTGATAGTCTTGGAAAGAGGATGGGGGTGGTCTTGACTAATGGGTCACATTGGTGACCTTCTTCGGTGGAGAGGGAGCAAAAGCTGAAGTTATTGTATTTATTCGTGGAACAGCTTAATTCAGAAACACTGCACCCAGGAGAAGAGACAGAGGCAAAATTAATAGTTGCAGGATGTGTGGCTCTTCGACTGACGGTCAAGTTAGTGAACGCTTCCTGGTTCCTGCTCGAAATAGGCAGATCCCATAGCTCAGGTACAGTAACTAAGAGGAAAATGTAATATAGGTCTAGTTTGAAGGCTGCAGGTTTCGAGAGGGCATGCGCTTTAAAATAGATTAGATGTATTTATTTTTAATGTCTCTTTTAGTAGCCTGGAATTGCCATGCTTTTATTGTGCATTGTATTGTAACTGAATTTATACAGCGCTTACTACTCCTACTTTATGTTTGTGGAAGATTCTAGAAGGACTCACTACTTTACCACGAGTCGGTGCAAACTCTATGGTAGTGCTTGCATTGGACATTCTGAGTTCTTTCTATAGTACTCAGGTGCTTTCTTCGTGTTTTCCGTTTTTTCGATATTATGTTTAAAATAAAAAAGTGTTTTCCCCCCCCATATTACTAACCTTGGCCTAGATTGAATTTTTGTGACTGTCAATAAAAAGCGCAGAAAAGTTGTTGTTTTTTGTATGGTGCTGCAAGCCACCAGATAGGTTCAGTAATTTCGCTACAGCACTTAGTAGTGCTTAACAGAACGTAATTTTTTTTTTTTTGACTGAATGAAGGTGCTAGGACGTGTCTTTTACTGCTATCCAACTTTAAAATTAGCCAGACACTCTTTACTTGGTACATACCTAAAGTATACATAGCCACTCTACTTATGCAGGAATGGATGACCAAATTGTGCCTCATAAAACGCATTACTGAAAGTTTGAGGAATTGGCGTAGCATTACTATTTGCAACGCCAATAGCGCAACCCTTCACTAATGCGAGACCTAATGCATTGCAAATGCTTGTTATATAATGCTGGGGCCTGGGCTACTGCCCATTTCCTGGCATATGTATATTTTAGGTGAATTGGAATTTGGTTGGAGAAGGCAGGCATAATAATGTCCTCGCCATGTGGGCACTCCCTGACAAATTGTGGTGGCCAGTCTTTTTCTGCTAGAAGTATGTCATAGCCCCTTGAAAGTTTTTCCCAAAAGAGTGCTTTCACCTTTCTTGGTATGTCTCCCTCCATCCGGAGTGTTATTTCATATAACTTTTGTGGAGTACTAACCCTGGTGTCTACAGTCTCAACTGTAATGTACTCATTCAAGTCCACTATCTCCAGAAGTTCCTTCAGGTTCTGGCGAGCTATTGTGACTTCTGCTGCACTGTCCAGCATTGTCTGAGCCCATTTTCCGTTCTTGAGTTGTGTTCTCAGTATCCTCGGCATGTCTGATCTTCAGACCTGCTGCTACCTTCTTTTTGGAGAATTGAGGTTTTGTTTTATTTTTCTGAGCGTGTTTATTTTCTTTGGATTTCACGCGTTCTTCTTTATGTTCTGCCCATCCTCTTCTTTCCGATGTCTGTGATGAGATCTGAAAGATACGAGAGGAACGTGTATCAGTATCTTGATACCTGTCAGGCTTTTTCAAATTATCCCTATTCCTGAGGTTATACCTCCTTTCAGAGGGCTCCTTTTGAGGAGACCTACCTCGGGATTGAGAATGTTTCTCGTTTGAATTATGTTTATTAGTTTCCCACTTCTTTTTAGAAGATGTAGGAGTTTATTTAATAGAGTCCTTCTCAGGACTTTCAGATAGTTTTGGCTTCAATGGTCTTCCACCCAAACTATCTCTGCCTAATTCTGCATAAGATTGTTCTATTATTCTGGGTAGTTCTGTTTGATGTTCTGTACCATCGAATTCTCCTAATCGTTGGCGGATCGCCACTGCTGCTGCCTCCCCTTTAATATCAGATAATATTATTGTTGAGACCTGGTCGAAGTTTTTCAGTAGTTTCATACCTAAATTCAGAGCAGGCTCTGCCCCATATTCGTTTTGAATTTGTTTCAGGACATCTGGTATTACTGCAATTGACGGAACACCATGTGTTTTAGTATAGATGGCAGCAAAGACTGAGCCCCAAGTGGTGCAGTCTTCCAGTTGTGGTGTGATCCCCATTGGTAAACAGATTGTTAGGATTCTGTGTTTCTCACAAGGGCTAGTATTTGGAAATACTGCTTCTATTTGAGTAATGTTTTGAGCTATCCAGAATGGAATTTGCTCACGTTTTGTGGGCATTTTACCCATGACTGCGTATAGAGTCTGTGGTGTAATTTTTAGTGTATTCCCCTGTTGAGAAGTTTGATTTGGAATGGTTAATGGTGGTTGGACTGTGAAAGTCCGCATGACATATTGGACCAATTGTCTGTAAATTTTTATTAACTCTGTAAGTGGAGTAAGTAATTCCTCGTCTGACATCTCTTCAATGTCAGGATGAGGTGTGTAGCCGGCTAGAATCGGCCATGTTGCTCCTGGTCTACCTAGTGGACCGAGCCTGGTAATGTTTCTGTGATGTTTTAGGGCGCCTTTAAACCAGAGCTGATGCTCCTGGTATGTTAGTGGAATTTCAATATCCTCGAAAGGAATATATTCCTCTGGTGGATCATCTTCTTTGTAGAAGTGAAACAGTTTTGTTACTGAATTTGATTCAGGGAATATTTTCCATGAATAGAATACCTCTGTCTGAAAGAATTTGTGTGCCTCTATCACGAAAACTGCTCTACCGCCTCTTGGTGGTAGGCCGTGTTTTATAAGTTTTAGAGTGATGAATCTTCTTAAGTTTGGATGGATGTCTATAACACCCTCCTCGGTTTCATTAAAACTGGTTAAGTTAAAAGCTGTTACGACTGGGTCAGCCGCAGCTCCACCGTTCTCGGAGTCAGGCATTTGTTTTTTGAAAATTGTAGAACAAGTTTCAAGGAAACAAAAGATAAGGTGCACAATATTTTGGAACACTGTATCCTTCAACGTTGAACAAGCCAAACAGCTAATATATAAGGTGCTTCCCTATGTAGCTTTGGCGGATACTTAACCCTGCCCACTCCAGACGTCTTATGGAGTATATGGGTAGGGGTCTCTGAGAGAAAAAGCACGTCTGAGTTACTCAGTATCTAGCGTTAAATTACCGCCTTACCAAACGTTGGGCGCCATGTAGTGTAGCTCCTATTTCCCTAATAGGCTCTGCGCATTGGAATAATATACCCTATAGGTTTGACATAGGACTACGGTCGATATGTCTCTATCGAGTATATTAAACTTAATTACTTGTGCCAGCTAGCTCAGAGGCCACTAGAAACTCCTTGAATAACAAGAAGGGAGTAGTTTCTGGCAGCCGCAAAACATGACCACTTTGTTTCCCTTTAGAATCGGAACATGTCCCAGAGTCGTGGAAACAATAGATAACCGTTTCACTCAGCTCAATTGTGCATGCTTAGTTTTCCTCAAAGTTACACAGAAAGAATAGACGGGCGTTTCAATAAAAGATTTATTGAACAGTCTTGTTTCTCGTGTAAGTTATATGTGCTCTTACGATCACAAGACAGTATGCAAGATAAATAATGTACAGCGTAAGCAGTAGAAATAAATAATACTGCACTAGCATTATCTTTTAGTAGATATTTACACACATAAATAACATGAACTAGAAATGCGAGTACTCATACGATGTGTACCTACGCTAGTTCTACCCCAATGTACCTAACCTAACCTAGGTGTAGGGAAAGGTAGGAAGTAGGTGAAGTATTCCTTACTACGGTATACTAAGAGTATGTTAAGCCTAGTATGCCAAGTATGCCAAGAGTCCCTCTAGGTTCTAGTCAGCTCCATACATTAAGAATGAGAGAGGTGGGACTCTCTTTCCGGACTCGAACTCTAACACCCTGCGAGGGAAGTCAGATCACTGGAAGCGGGACTCTCTGCGAGCAGGGATGACAGCGTCTTCTCAGTGCGTCAGGCCGGGATACGGGCTCCTCTGAAGTCGAGGTCTCCTCTAACTTGCTTGGGCATGGGAAGGTATATTTATACCTGGTAGGTACTTTGGAATGTTAGCATTGATGTGAAGTCGGACAGAGGAAGACGTCAGGAATGAACCCTTAAGGTATAATGGTTCATACATAATAGATGAGTTCTTGGAGAAATCAATAGTCCTGTGCTGGGGGAACTCCCGAAGCTTAAGGGTCTTGTTTCTAAGAACTCGTTGTGACGTTAGGGTGGACGGATGACGGTGACCATGCCTGTATTTGGAGTGCACGGTTAATGCCTAAATAAGGACTGGGATTCTATGCCTATATAAGGGCAATGCGAATTGTGCCTATATAAGGACATGATTCAGGAAAACCTATATACGGACACCTAAAGCGGAATACAACACATGGACCTTTAGGGATAGTAACCATGATCTGTGTGTCATCTGCATATGATACTACCTCCAGTCCAAATGAGTGAATCACGGTTGCTAGGGGTGCCACATAAAGATTAAAAAGAGTAGGGCTCAGAGACAATTCCTGCGGAACTCCACAGGGTAGAACAAAGGAGTCTGAGTGAAAAGATTGTTATTTCACCCTTTGGGATCTCCCTGTTAAGAATGAAGACAGGAGGGATAATGCTTGATGCGAAACACCAAGACTCTGGAGTCTTGCCTGCAGCAAAATAGGTGAGATGGTGTCAAATGCTGCTGACAGATCCAAGAGAATCAGCACTACCCCCTGTCCTTCATCCACAGTACACCTGATGTAATCAGTGGCCAATATTAAAGCTGTTTCCGTCCCATGATGTTTCCTGAATCCAAATTGAGAATCATTAAACCATGATTGTTGTTCTGCCGTTTCCATGAGCTGCTTATTAAAATGCAGCTCCAGGATTTTAGCTGGAACTGGAAGCAAAGATATGGAACGGTAGTTCTTGCAGTCCCCTGGCTCTAGATTGGGTTTTTTTAGGAGAGGCCTAATAATGGCTTGTTTCCAACTGTGCGGATAGATTCCGGATAGAATAAGATTATTCATGAGTCTACAGAGGGGTTCTGCTATGGTGTTTGCTGCCATATGGAGAACTGCTGGTGGACAGGCCTCCATGGGTGAACCAGCATGCGTTCTCGAAAGGTATTGTGCAACAAGTGGAGGCGAGAGATCAGAGAATATTGAAAGACCCCTATTCTCGCTGCAGGGCTCCAAAGGCGCCCCCTCAGTAAGACTGATGGATACCGGAGTTTTAGTGGAAGATCCAGGGTAAAGATCAAAACCGGTATAAATATCCATGATTTTGGATTGAAAGAAAACGGTCAGTTGATCGCAGAATGCTTGCGAGGTCTCTGGTTCTGCTGTAAGTTGGGAGGATGAAAGCTGTTGTACCAGCTTAAATAACTCTTTTGTAGAAGATGAGTTTTTTTAATTTTGTATGTGCAGTATTTGGATTTTTCTTCCACTAGTGCACGTTTGTATTCCTTAATGCTTGCTTTGTATAACGTTCTTTCATGTTCCTCTAAGGTTAATCTCCAGGCTCGCTCAGAGCGCCGGCAGAGCGCCATTCTGAGTTTGTCATTATACCAGGGGGCCGAAGGATGACATTTTTTACGGGCGTATAGCTTCAAAGGGGCCAAAATATTAGCTGCGGAATCTAGCCATGTCGCAAAGGCCTCCGCCCCAAGATTAGAATCCTCTCGGATTCCTTGAGGCTATCGCGGAGTGGATGACTGCCAACTGTCTCCAGCTCAACGCCAGCAAGTCCGAGGTATTGCTGGTAGGAAAAAACACTGAGCTGTGGAGTGAGCACTGGTGGCCAGCCACTTTGGGGCATGCACCTGCCACCAAACAGGTGGTAAAAAACCTGGGTGTCTGGGTAGACTCCGCCCTCAGCTTCCAGACCCAAACCAAGAAGGTGGCAGGGACCTGTTTTGGTATATTGCGAGGGCTCAAACCTCTGTTGGGCTTTTTTGACCCCTCCATTAGGCTGGTCATTGTCCATGCTTCCATATTGTCGAGACTGGACTAGGGCAGCTCACTCTATCTGGGGTCTAACAAGACTGAAATCTTGAGACTGCAAAGGGTTCAGAATGCTGCGGCCAGAACCCTTCTTGGCCTGCCTAGGACCTGCTCTGCGTCTAGTGATATTCGTAGGCTTCATTGGCTGCCTGTGGCCAAACGTATAGAGTTTAAGTCCCTTTGTATCTCCTTCAAAATCATGAACTCTTCTTCCCCAGCTATTCTGGCCAACCTACTTGAACCATACACCCCTTCCCATCAACTTCGGTCGACGGGACAGAATCTGGTGGTTATCTCTCGGGTGAGGAGGGTACGCGCCGGGGGGCGCTCTTTCCGTACTTTGGCAGCCAAACTTTGGAACGCGCTGCCCATCCCCATCCGCAACTTGAAGAATTATGTGGCATTTCGTAAGGCAATTAAAACGTACCTCTTCCCTCCGTTGTAGGCCTCTTCCCTGTTAGAGGCTGCGCAGTTTTCTGCTGTCAGCGCCGGACGCCCCTTTGCTGGGGCAGCTGTGCGCTCTATAAAACCGCATAACATAACATTATACAAGGAATTTTATTTAAAGTGTTGGTTAAGGTCTCAGCTGAAATACTTTTCCAGCTTCTAGTTCTGTTTGGGGGGTGAGGGGTTCTATGCTCTACCGCTATTGCTGGGGGGAGGAAATCAAACAACACTGCACTGTGGTCGGACCAACACATAGGTATGGTATTTTGGTAAGTGATTCTTGGATCATTGGAGAAGATTCCATCCAGTGTGTGTCCTGCTTTGTGGGTTGGAGCCGTTACTAGTTGATGTAGACCGATGCTAGAGAGCATCTCTACGAGAGCAATAGAGTCTTGGTTGTCCCTCTCCTCTAAATGAAAGTTAAAGTCCCCCATGATAGTCAGAGAGTTCTCTGCTATAACTGGTTCTAAAAGCTGTTTAAGTACTTGAAGGAACGGCGGTCTGGGTCCTGGGGGCTGTAGATCAATAGCCCTCCAAAAGTACAAGTGGCTGAAAGAATGAGTTTGAAGTTAGTGGCTTCACAAGTGAGGGTCTTCAGACCTGACTCAATGATGCATTTAAATTGAGATTTGAAAACAATCGCTAAGCCGCCCCCCATACGTCCCACCCTATCTACCCTTTGGATAGAATAGTTATCCGGGATAGCATCAATTAGGTCAGGTCCTGAGGCTGCATTAGCCCAGGTCCCGGTAATAAAGACCCATTCAGGTTCCAAGTCCTCTATTAGTGTTGCCAACTCCACTCTGTGTTTAATGAGGGAGCGAGCATTAAGCAATAGCCCCTTGTATCCCTCTGTTTTTCCTACAGAGGTGGTGACCAATAGATTTTTGGATTACCCTTTCTGTGCGCAATAGATGTACTTGCGCAAGGGGGCATGGAGTAGCCACATGAAATGCAGGAGTGACGCAAGTAATCCTGCCCACTTTCCAAGGGAAACATAACACGTGCACAGTAACTATGACTCTCACCTCTTCTGATTTTCATTAGTGCTTCCGCAGAGTAGGAAATAATATTAGGCTCCTCTATGCTAAAACGGCCAGCATGCCGGGCGCTGTCCGGACGCAGACGGGCGCAGACGGGCTTGCCGTTGGCGCACCTTCGGCACGCCAGCGGCGCGCCCGCTGCGCGCGTCCGCGTCCCCATGTGCGTTAAATAGCTGTACTAGCAAGAAAGACTAGACTGCTATCTGTCCCCCTGGCCCCTCCTTCCCGGGAAATCGGAAGTAAGTAAAGCTAAATGGTGTCTGCCTCCCTCTGCATCAATCGAGCAAGAAACGCTCGTGGCGGAACGAGGAGGCAGCACTGCCAGTTACCCCCAGCACCAAGAGCCCAGAAAGCAACCAAAAAAAGTAGGTGCAAATACGCAGATTAAAAATAAGCGGTTAAAAATAAGCACAGGAATAGATCAATCAATAAATTCAGGCCCTAAGACCTCTTCGAGAGCCCTGCAATACAGGACGGCACCGTCTCCATGCGCGTCCGCATGTGCGTTAAATAGCGGTACTAGCAAGAAAGACTAGACCGCTATCTGTCCCGCTGGCCCCTACTTCCCGGGAAACCGGAAGTGAGTAAAGCTAAATGGTGTCTGCCTCCCTCCGGATAATAAGTGTGTCTTTAATGACTGTCTGGTGTGAGTGTGTGCATAGAACGTTTGTTTATGCTAACATGGCATGCATCATGTTCTAGTTGTAATGCGTGGTTTCACCAAGTGTAGTACGTTTTTGATCATGCATTTGGTCAGGCGGTGTCTGTGTACATACACCGAGTTGTAAAGGCACAGACGTTTTCTGTTTGGTTGCAATCTCCCTGTGCTCTGAACTCTCTTCCTCTTCATTTCTCCAATCAATGAGTGTGTGTCATGTCTATAAGGTGCAGCTCTTCTGGTAGCTTGTTGGGATTACCCTGTTACTCACCGGTAATATTCATTACTCCGAGTCCTGGTCTTCCCGTCCCATTCCTTAACAGTGAGCAGCTAGTCTGCTCCACAGAAACCTACTACCTAGCAGAGCTTTTCGCACTTCCCCCAATATGGCGCCACCATCAGGTGACGATAAAGGGGGAAGTGCGTCACAGTACATCCTGAGAATACCAAAGAAAACCCAGAAAGGAAAACAATCACCAAAGACAAAAACCAGGGAGGGAAGGGCTCAGGAATGGGACGGGAAGACCAGGACTCGGAGTAATGAATATTACCGGTGAGTAACCAGGCATTACCTCCTCGTCCTGTCTTCCCGTCCCATTCCTTAACAGTGAGCCCATACCCAAGCACACGGTGATTGTAAGAAAACAGACCAGAAAATGCGGTAAACAGGTCCATTTAATCAAAACAAAGCAGTACAAATCATAAACCATGTACAGCAGACAAAACATGAGCGCCAAAGGCAGCCGAGGCCGCCATCCCCAACTAAAGCCGATAATGGGAAACAAAAGTATGGGGAGAAGCCCATGTGGCAGCATTACAAATGTCCCGCAAGGAGGCCCCCTTGAACATGGCCCAGGAGGAGGAGACACCCCTGGTCGACCGACCCTGAACCGAAGAAGGGAGAGGACAGTGGGCGGACTCGTAGGCCGAAACAACAGCACCCATGACCCAACGAGTCAAGGTGGACAAGGAAGGACGAAGACCCTTCCCAGAGAGGCCGTAGGTGACAAACAAGGAATCGACCTTCCGGAAACCACAGGTCCGCTCCAAATAGATGCGGCGAGCCCTCAGCACATCCAAAGAATGGAGGACCAACTCCTCCCGGGAGGCAGGGTCCGGAAAAAAAACAGGGAGAACAATATCCTCCTGACAGTGGAAAGAGGACAAAACCTTGGGCAGAAAAAACTGACTGGGACGGAGAATGACCTTGTCAGAGCAGAAACGCAAAAAAGGGGGCGAAGCCATCAAAGCACCAGGCTCACCAACCCGCCGCCCAGAAGTTATGGCCACCAGAAAAAGAACCTTAGCAGAAAGGAACTTAAGGTCCACCGAGACCAAAGGTTCGAAAGGGGGCCCCGTCAAGGCCTGGAGAACCAGAGGAAGATCCCAGGCCGGCACAGGAGAGTGAGAGACAGGCCGCTGAATCAAAAAACTCTGCAAAAGGCGAGCCACCAAAGGGGAGACAGATGACACAGAGGAACCCGGAAATGCAAGATTGGCAGCCCACTGCACTCGGAGCGAAGAGACAGCGAGCCCCAGGACGAACCCATCCCGCAAGAAGTCCAGCACCCTCACAGCCTCACAGGAGGAAGAAGAGAGACCCTTCCCAAGACACCAGGAGGAGAAGTTCTTCCAATGACGGTCGTAGGACTTCAAGGTGGAAGGGCGCCGAGACAACTGGATGCACTGGGCAACCTCAGCAGAGCAACCCTGACCCAACAAACTCAACCTTTCAAGTGCCAAACCCCCAGCCGGAGGCGGCACAGGGAGGCCACCCCGAGAAGAGGAGCCCGCAGAGGGGAGGGACACAGGGGAAACCGCCAATGGGGGCACACAGACAAGGTCAGAAGCAGGGAAAACCAAGGCTGACGGGACCACTCCGGCACCACCAGAAGAACCTCCGCCCGGTCCAACCGAATCTTCCGGAGGACCCGGGGAATCAAAGCAAACGGAGGGAAGGTAAACAGGAGCCCCAGCGACCACGGAACGGAGAAAGCGTCGATCGCCCAGGCCATCCGGGAGGGAACGAGGCTGCAAAACCAAGGAAGAAGGGCAGAGTCCTCCGAGGCAAAAAGATCCAGCCATGGAAGTCGGAACCGGAGGACAATCAGATCGAACAGAGCCGGGGACAGACACATAGTCACAGAGGAAGGGAACCCTGCTCAAAGAGTCCGCAGGCCCATTCTCCTTCCCCGGAAGATAGACAGCTGTCAGAGACAAGAGATTCCGCTCTGCCCAAAGACCGATCACCCTGGAAAAGAGAAACAGAGACCGGCACATGCCCCCCTGACGATTGACATAAGCCCGAACAACCTGGTTGTCGGTCTGAACTGAGACAGCACGGCCCAGAAGGAGAGGAGCAAACCACAGAAGAGTCAACCAAACTGCCCGCAACTCCTTCCAGTTCGAGGACTGGAGAGACTCGAATCGGGACCACCGACCCTGAACCTTGGAAGCACCCAGGACAGCACCCCAACCCACGGCACTGGCATCGGTGGACAACACAATCACAGACGGAGGAGGAAGAAGGTCGAACCCCTGGGAAAGAGACTGAGGGGACAACCACCACTGGAGAGCAGCCAGAATCCCCGGAGTGACGGGTATCAGGGCATCGTAGTCCAGAGAGGCAGGATTCCAGTGGGCCAGGACATGATGCAGGAGGGGATACAAATGCAACCGGGCCCAAGGGAGGAGATACAGAGTGGAAGCCATCTCCCCCTGACTCCGCAACCAGAGCCGGGCAGACACCTGGGACTGGGACAGAACCCAAGAAAGGTGACGGAACAAAGTCAACTGTCTCTCCTGGGAGAGGAACACCATCCCCAGATCCATGCGGAATAGAGCCCCCAGGAACTTCAGAGTCTGGGAGGGCAGCAGGGAGGACTTCCGGTGATTGATGAGGAACCCATAGGACCCCAGAAGATGACACACCTGGTCCACATCCGACAGAGCCTGAGAAAAAGAAGGAGAAACAATCAACCAATCATCGAGATAGGGAAAAACCTGAAGACCTCTGGATTGGAGAATACCCACCAGAGGGGCCAAGAGCTTCGTGAAAACCCTTGGCACCGATGAAAGGCCGAAAGGAAGCACCCGGAACTGGAAGTGCCGGGAACCAACAGCAAACCAGAGATACTGCTGATCCACAGGATGGATAGGGACGTGCAGATAAGCAACCATCAGGTCCAGGGACGCAAGGAAGCTCCCCGGAAGCACCAGATGCAGGATGGACAGCAAAGTCACCATCTTGAACGTACGTCTGGGTATGAAGAGATTGACCCTCTTGAGATCCAAGACAGGGCGCAGATCCGACGTATCCTTCTTGGAGACCAGGAAGAGGATCGAATAACAACCCTTGCCCCTTTCCAGAGGAGGAACCTCCACGATAGCCACCTTCTCCAACAGAAGGCGCACACCCTTCAGCAAGGCCTCCCGCCGCAGAGGATGACGTGGCAGGGGGGTCACCCGGAAGACCGGAAGACCGGAGGGGGAGGAGAGGAGAACTCGATCCGATAACCCTCGGACACAGTCTGCACCCAGAACAGCCAACCACTGGTGCAGAAAAAAACGAAGGCGACCACCAACCGGAAAAGGCAGACAGTCATTGTGAATGAATGAATGAATGAATGAATGAATATTAAATTTATAAAGCGCTAACTTAGCCCAAGGGCATCAAGGCGCTGCAGAGGACTAACGTTCAACCGAATAAGATGCTCAAGCTAAAGTCTGTGTGAAGAGCCAGGTTTTCAGGGCCTTGCGGAAAAGAGAGTATGACACAAGACCCGATAAACCATCCGGAAGAGTTCCACAGCCTAGCAGCAGCAGTGGAGAAGGCTCTGCCTCCCCAGCTAACCTTCTTAAACCTGGGGACCACCAGCAAATTCTTGCTGGCAGACCTAAGCTGCTTGGTCGGGATATAGCGCTGAAACATCGCTTTAATGGCATCAGGGCCCAAGCCGTAGTAGGCATTATGAGTCAGGCACAGAGTCTTGAAAAGGATTCTTCGATCCAAAGGTAGCCAATGCAACAAGATGATGGAGGCCGAAACAGAGTGATACTTTGGTAACTCCAACACCAGCCTTGCTGCAGCATTCTGTACTAACTGTAACCGTCTCACCAAACCCTTGTTAATGCCCAGATAAAGGGCATTACAATAATCAAGTCTGGACAGTATCAAAGCAATCACTGCCTGCTTTCGTGATGAAAACGACAGAAACTGTGAAATTTTCCTAAGCAGCCTGATTATTCCAAAACAGATAGACACTGTTTTGCTAACCTGTAGGTTCATGGACAACGAAGTGTCGACCATAACCCCCAGATTTTTCCCATGGGATACAGGAGAAGGGCAGCTGCCCATGGTGTCAGGCCACCAGTCATTAGACCATATGTCATGTTGGTTACCAAAAATTAAGATCTCAGTTTTTCCCCATTCAATTTAAGATAGTTCTCAACCATCCAGGATGAAACTGCCTGCATACAGTTTTGAAATTTGCGGCCGATTCACTGATGCTGTTGGTAATAGACACCATGATTTGAGTGTCGTCAGCATAAGACAGCACCTTAAATCCAAAGGCTCTCACGACCCTCGCCAGTGGGGCAACATAGATATTAAAAAGTGTAGGGCTTAGAGAGGATCCCTGTGGAACTCCACATATCAATGGGTTGGGAGAAGAGTAAAATTGGCCCAATTTCACTATTTGTGCCCTATCACTAAGGAACGAGGAAAGAAGCCCGAGGGCAGTGCCCCCAATCCCTATCTCCTTGAGGCGTTCCACCAGCCTCAACGGAGACAGGGTATCAAAAGCTGCGGTAAGGTCAAGAAGGACCAGCAGGGTCGTATACCCTGCATCAACCTGGACCCGGATGTTATCAAAAACCGCCGTTAACGCTGATTCAGTGCTATGATGGCTTCTAAAGCCATGCTGAGAATCATCCAGCAACTGGTGATCCAATAAATAGGAACTGAGGTGAGCAGCGGAAGGAGCGGGGACAGCACCACCGGCAGGGGCCTGGGACTTGGCACCTCCAGGGGCCCCCCGGCCATGACCCCTGCCACGAAAGGGCTGCGAAGCACCCCGAGCAGAAGGCCCAAAGGCACGGCGGTAGCCAAACCCACGCCCCCGAGAAGGAGGGCGGACAGGAGCCACAAGCTTGCGGTTCTCCGCTGACTGCTTGACCATGTCCTCCAGCTGGGGCCCGAACACCTTGGACCCCACAAAGGGCAATCTAAGCAGGACTGCCTTCTGAGAATACTCAGCCTTCCAGGAACGCATCCAGATATGACGCTGAGCAGCAATCAAAGCACCAGAAGCAGCCGCAGCGGCACTCAAATTGTCAAAAGAAATGTCGGACAAATAGCGCACCTGCAACTCCATGAGGGCCAAGAGAGAGGTGGCATCCTCCCCATCCTGCAAAAGAAGAGCCAGGGCCTGGAAATCCTTGAGTAGGGACTGGACCATGTAATTGGAATAGGCCGTTGCCCTGACAGAAAAGTTGGAAGCAGCGTAGGAACGCTTCACCGCCCCTTCAACACGTTTATCCACAGCGTCAGAAGGAAGGGCGTCATCAGACAGAACCAAACCCTGCGAGGAAAGACCAGCCATCAAATTGTCCACTTTGACGGACTGGGGAAATTCAGCAGCAAACCCCTCCAAAGGATAACGCTTAGACAAAAGCGAGGGAAGGCGGACTTATCCACCTCCTTCCACTCATGATCCAGCACCTTGCGCACAGCCCCATGCAAGGGGAAGGACTCAGGAGTCGGCTGGTGATACTGTGTAAAAAAGTCATCCTCCAGGACATCAGACACAGGAGGAGCGAACCCCAAATTATCACGCACATGGTCTAACAAGTCAGAGAGCTCTGCACCCTGAACAAAGCGCCCACGAACACACTCCTCCTCCTCAGGGCCCAAATCATCGGCAGGAGCGTCAGGTGGAGCGACAGACCCACGAGGCACCTTGGCAGCAGGGCCAGCAGCCTCCCGAGCCCGGAAGGCAGCAGCAACCGCCTCATTAATAAGGAGGCGCAGGGCATCCATAGGAGGAGCGGAAGAAGAGGCACTCTGGTCCATGGCAGCAATGCACCAAAGGACACACACCACGCGAAACACAGAGGACCAAAACAGGCACTCACAGAGGACGGAAACCAAGAAAAAAGGAGTACTCAAAGAGGGGACAAAGGGCTTTTGGACAGGTCCAGCATAAAGGCCCCAGGGGAAGTCTAGACAAAAGAATTATGCTGTTCCTCTGAAGTGAGAGTCAGAAAAAGGGAATACAGACCAACTTGACCAGAGTGGTTCAAAGTTGGGAATCCAGTTAATTGGATTATAATGCCCTCACACACCCTGTCGGGTGTTATGCTTCATCATCGGGCTGCTCCTCGTCGGGTCGGCAGTGCAATACCCGACGGGCTCCCTATAGTAAGGGCACTTTAGCGGAGATCTTTTTCCAACAGCCGTTTGGTGAAGTGGGGGTGAGGGGCCTAGTATGTGTAGATGAATGTGTGTTTCAAGTGAATCTAAAATAGGGTTGGGAGTACCAGCGACAACAACTTTAATCAAAGGGTCTCCTACCCTAAGTAAAAACAGAAGATATAAGGCGCTAGGCTGAGGTTATGTCTCAGATTATGGCGCTCTTATAGGTGATAGGTCAACATGTTTCTCACCAATTGAATAGTCTGCGGGCGATTCGTCAGGACCAAACAAGGGGGTATACTATCTACAACTTTAAACTCAAATGGTGTTGTGGCTGCACACTCACATCAACCATACGACTAACTAGTCAGATACCTGGTAGTACTGGAACTACCTGCGAAAAGAGAACAAATCACATAGGTAAGTATAGTACAGTTATAGGTCTGTGTATTCTCTCATATTCCCTGTGAAAACTGACTCAGAATTTTGTGGTGAGCATGAAACAGGTAAAAACAGTTAAAAACAGGGTGCCACACGGTGAGTGCACGAGGTGAACTAGCGTGAACTTCAGCCCTTGTGGCACACAACAACGTAGCAGAGAGAGCATCAGGACTCACCCAAAACTGTGGACTAACCAGGCATCACAGTACCCGGTAGGTTAAAACACGAGGGGTTCCTCATGTACTGGGGTAAAAAAGGAGGAAATAAATGATGGGATAATAGCATTAATAGCAGTTAGAAGCAATAACCAGAAATTCAGTAGAAACAGGAGCAGTCAAAAGGTATGTGACTCCTAATTCCATACAATATCAGGTCGATTAACCTGGAATACAATATCAGGTCCCATACAATATCAGGTCGATTAACCTGGAATACAAATGACCAATTCATCAGTCAAACCCATAGCCTGGATCACACGTGGCTTAAGTGCATGTTGGGGTTTACCGTGTGGACAGGCAAACGCTGCTTACAAAGCGGTGGAGGACCGTGTAACCATAATGTGGAAACAACTGGCGTGTTGGCCCAATTGACAACAATGTGGTTTTCTATGTAGCCAGGCAAGCGCTGCTTGCAAAGTGGTGGAGGATCGAGTAGGCATAATGTTGGAACAATAGCGTTTTGGCAAAATTGACAACAATAATGTCTCATGCTCCGTGTATATGCATTTCATCTAGGGTGGAGGGGGATCGAGTGGGCCATATAAAGCGCAAACACCACCTACTAGATAAAGCGACCAGAGTATCGTCGCACACAGCAATCGCATAGAATGGTAGGGGAGCGAGTGAGCAACAGGTAGCAGAGAGTGGCATACTGTCGACATCGACGAAAATAACATCGCGTTCATCCATCTCAAAGTACTCACTTGTGTGCCAGTCGCACGTAGCCTGTAGACCTACCCACTTCTACCGGGCCCGGGTGGTGGAGTAGTGTCAGCCTGAAGTGTATTTAAACCCGCTCGGCGCTTCGGGGAGGCGGGGTGCATGTGTTAGAAAGGCTAGTGCGTGTAAAGCTAATCTCGCCAACAGCCATGTTGGGAGGAGGTCGTTTCGGTGAGGTTTAGAACTTGGCGGCCATCTTGGAACGGTGTTTGTTGACGCCACATTATTTGTAGAGAGTCGAGGTCTAAAGAATATCATCTAAGTATATATATGAAATGTTGCCCAAAGAACTCAGTCTTGGCCGGTTGTCTTTAAGATCGCAAATGGTCATCATCACGGGATGATATTAATGGTGGCCACATCGTAACGATGTATACATTGGGAATTTTATTATGCGTAGCGCCATCGTTAACCGTGAATATATGCAGATGCACTAGTCGGTCCCTGCAAGGTTATGCCTGAATGGGCGTTTCTGTCAAAGGGTGTTTATTACTGGAGGACAGGACATGGAAGCCATATTGGAGCAATGTTGTGAGCCTTGGTCTTAATGCGTGATGCCACTATGTGGCCACAATGTATATCTGCAGATTATCATGATTAGGGAGTATTGACAGTGTTCAGAGATGTGTGCATCCCATGAACAAATTAAGGAGTGAGGAGTCAAACCCTCAGCGCACTCCAAGGTATATCATCATTTAATCCTTGGGTGTGTGAGGATAATCGGTGTATCCATCTCTGTTCCTTCAGAAAGAGAGCATCTTTGGTGATCTTGGTGAATGTCTCTAGGATCACCCATTTCAATGAATCGGGCGAATGGCGCAGTTCAATGAAGTGGGAGCACATTTTCGTATTTATTTTCTGACAGCGAATGTTGCTCCGGTGTTCAGCAATGCGTGTCTTAATGGGGCGGGTGGTCATCCCTACATATTGCAGATTGCAGGGACAGGTGATCAAATATATACAGTTTGATGTATTGCAGTTGGTATGTGCCCGCAATTCCCAAGTGAAGGCGTTGGTAAAAGTGATGGTCTTATGAATTGAAGTGAAAGTACACGCCATACAAGACCCACAGGGATAATGGCCCTTAACCGGTGGTAAATCCCATAAGGTTCTTTGGACAACCGGTGTCACTGTTTTGGGTCTGGTGTGAATTAACATATCTTTCAAATTGCGCGAGCGCTTGAAAGCAAAGCGTGGTAGGTCCAATGTCTTGGCACCTGTATTAAGTATGCCCCAGTGCTTCCTGATTACTTTACTATGTGTGTTGGATGCAGGTGTAAAAGTGGTGACACAGGTGAGTGTATCGTTGGGGATCTTTTCTCTCGGTTCTAAAAGCGCTTCGCGATTGTTGTTCCTAGCTCTCTTTCTGCTGATGGCAATATTTCGTGGAGGGTAATGCCGTGATGCCAGTTTTTTTGCCAGTATTTCTGACTCAGTTCTGTAGTCTTCAATGTTACTGCAATTTCTTCTCACCCTTAAGAATTGCCCAAAGGGGAGGTTCTCTTTTAAGGCGTGAGGGTGATGACTACTGAAGAGTAACAGACTGTTGCGATCTGTTGTTTTTCTGTACATAGTGGTCATCAAGCTCCCCTGTTCAAGTTTGATCGTGAGATCTAGGAATGGTATCTGGTTCTGGGAGATGGTGCTAGTGAATCTAAGGTATGGGTTCAGTGTGTTCATCCAAACACAAAATTCTTCACAAGATGTTAAGTCACCTGATCAGAAGATAAGAATGTCGTCTATGAATCTCTTCCATAGGCGTATGTTTGGACGGTATGGATTTGAATCGTGGAAAATGAGCTCACCCTCAAAAGCCGCCATGTACAGACAAGCTACGCTTGGAGCGAAGGTACTCCCCATGTAAGTACCTTGCGTCTGGTGGTATAACTGTCCTTTAAACTCAAAGAAGTTTTCAGTCAGGGCCAAAGTAGCACACTCAAGAATGAAACTAGGTGGTGTGGGGGAGTCCCAAAGTGCCAAGCTTAATGCCTCCTCTATCACATCTAGGGTTGCTCTTTGCGGGATGTTGGTGTAGAGCACCTCAACATCTAGAGTGATGAGGAAATCAATGTTGTTCGTTGGCTGGAAATCAATGTTGTTCGTGGGCTGGAATTCTGAGAGTAAGCGTAGTACATCAGTGGTGTCATGTATGTAGGACGGTATTTGCCTGACCAGTGGCTGCAGAAAATGGTCACAAAATTGCGACAAGGGTTCAAGTATAAAGTCTATGCCTGATACGATGGGGCGGCCAGGTACTGGTGAGACCCCTTATGTATTTTAGGTAATATATAAAAATAGGGGTCCTGGGGTCTTTTTTCGTGAGGAAATCAGCTTCCTTCTTGCTTATCCAGCCTTGGGTCTCGGCTGCAAAGACAAGCGCAGATATAGTTGTGGTTAGACTTGTCACTGGACTACTGGCAATGGGGGTGTAATACCGCTGATTACTCAGTTGTCTCAAACACTCAGTGTCATAATCAGTGGTGGCCATGATTACTGTGGCCCCGCCCTTATCAGCTTGTTTGATTGTAATGGAAGAATCGTTCGCCAGGGATGTGACAGCCGCCAACTCTCCACTGGTGATGTTGCAGGATTGTCTCAAGTCAGACTCCCTCTGTAAGTCTTTGAGGACAGCCTGTTCAAAAGTGATAACCTCGTGGGGTACCATACTGGTGTTTGGAGTAAATGTGGAGGGGTTGTGTAGGCCAGAGTCACTAGCTTCTTGGGAGGGTGTCCCGTCGAAGAAGGCTCTGAGGCGTACCTTGCGGAAAAATTTCTGTAGTTCAATGTTGTTTGAATTTGTCTACCCTGGGGGTGGGAACAAACCCCAATCCTTTTTGTAGGACTCTGTGTTCTACCTCTGTTAAAAACTTGGGAGATAGGTTCACGATCAAGTTCTCTTCTTGGTGTGGCTCCGGGTTTCCACCACACGTTGTTGTGGTTCTTCCCATTGTACCCTCTTGTCTTGTTGATTGCCTCTTCTTCGCCCGCGCCCTTTGCCCCAACCTCTGCCTAAAAAAAGGTTGGCTCATGCCTGGAGGGCAAAAGGGTTGTGGGCCCTGAGGAAACATGGGGTATTGCCAATATGCTGGTCCCTGGTAATGGGGCATAGGGAACCCTTGGAAGCCTTGTCGGCCACCTCTCCTGGTGTGATTATTATTCCAGTTCTCTGTGCTGGAATCACTGTTACTGGATGAGCCCCTCCTGATGGAATTGGAGCTTGTGTCTGAGGTATTGTTGGTATCAGGAGGGACAAAGTCCTGTTTAAGGTTCGGATATACTTTCTCTTTGTCGAATCTGCGGATATCTTTCTGTAGTTTCACTACTTTTTGTTTCATAAGATATTCCTTATGTTCTGCAATTTCATTATTCAGTTCTGAAAGTTTAGATTTGAAGCTGGCCGATGGGATAGAGCTTTTCAAAGCACTTTCTGCTATTTGAATCCTTGCTAATAAGTCATCAGCTAGTCTTTTGGCTGTATTGATTATCAGTATAAGTAGGTCCCACGTGCATTTCCACGAAATTTGGGACCATTCTATCTTGAATGTACCATCCTCAAGGAAAATACGGGGGAAGTTTTTTATTAGTAGTCCATTCGGTGCTACATTGGCCCTTAAATATTCGGTCATTAAGGCTCCATGTAAGGTAATCCTGACCCATTCTCTTTTCATAGATGTAAGGGATTGCCAGTCCTCCGACTGGATCCCTGTTGCTGCACCTCCTTCTGCTCCCAGAATAGATGGTGCCCTCAGTATCTCTGCTGCTATATCATCCCCATAACTCAGACCCTGGCCCTCCATGTTGTAGAGGTCAGGCGTGCTGGAGAAGTAGTTGAAAATTCGAATGCTCAAGGGACACTGACTCAAGTCTAGCAGTGTCAAGGTGGTCTGTTGGGGGACAACAATAGTTTTACCCACCAGAAAGGTACCACGGGGGTAACCCGCGCTTAAACCAGTACTGAAAGAGGGGACAAAGGGCTTTTGGACAGGTCCAGCATAAAGGCACCAGGGGAAGTCTAGACAAAAGAATTATGCTGTTCCTCTGAAGTGAGAGTCAGATAAAGGGAATATAGACCAACTTGACCAGAGTGGTTCAAAGTTGGGAATCTATTTCATTGGATTATAATGCCCTCACACACCCTGTCGGGTGTCATGCTTCATCATCGGGCTGCTCCTTGTCGGGTCGGCGGTGCAATACCCGACGGGCTCCCTATAGTAGGGGCACTTTAGCGGAGATCTTTTTCCAACAGCCGTTTGGTGAAGTGGGGGTGAGGGGCCTAGTATGTGTAGATGAATGTGTGTTTCAAGTGAATCTAAAATAGGGTTGGGAGTACCAGCGACAACAACTTTAATCAAAGGGTCTCCTACCCTAAGTAAAAACAGAAGATATAAGGCGCTAGGCTGAGGTTATGTCTCAGATTATGGAGCTCTGATAGGTGATAGGTCAACATGTTTCTCGCCAATTGAATAGTCTGCGGGCGATTCGTCAGGACCAAACAAGGGGGTATACTATCTACAACTTAAAACTCAAATGGTGTTGTGGCTGCACACTCACATCAACCATACGACTAACTAGTCAGATACCTGGTAGTACTGGAACTACCTGCGAAAAGAGAACAAATCACATAGGTATGTATAGTACAGTTATAGGTCTGTGTATTCTCTCATATTCCCTGTGAAAACTGACTCTCAGAATTTTGTGGTGAGCATGAAACAGGTAAAAACAGTTAAAAACAGGGTGCCACACGGTGAGTGCCCGAGGTGAACTAGCATGAACTTCAGCCCTTGTGGCACACAACAACGTAGCAGAGAGAGCATCAGGACTCACCCAAAACTGTGGACTAACCAGGCATCACAGTACCCGGTAGGTTAAAACACGAGGGGTTCCTCATGTACTTGGGTAAAAAAGGAGGAAATAAATGATGGGATAATAGCATTAATAGCAGTTAAAAGCAATAACCAGAAATTCAGGAGAAACAGGAGCAGTCAAAAGGTATGTGACTCCTAATTCCATACAATATCAGGTCGATTAACCTGGAATACAATATCAGGTCCCATACAATATCAGGTTGATTAACCTGGTATACAAATGACCAATTCATCAGTCAAACCCATAGCCTGGATCACACGTGGGTTAAGTGCATGTTGGGGTTTACCGTGTGGACAGGCAAACGCTGCTTACAAAGCGGTGGAGGACCGTGTAACCATAATGTGGAAACAACTGGCGTGTTGGCCCAATTGACAACAATGTGGTTTTCTATGTAGCCAGGCAAGCGCTGCTTGCAAAGTGGTGGAGGATCGAGTAGGCATAATGTTGGAACAATAGCGTTTGGCAAAATTGACAACAATAATGTCTCATGCTCCGTGTATATGCATTTCATCTAGGGTGGAGGGGGATCGAGTGGGCCATATAAAGCGCAAACACCACCTACTAGATAAAGCGACCAGAGTATCGTCGCACACAGCAATCGCATAGAATGGTAGGGGAGCGAGTGAGCAACAGGTAGCAGAGAGTGGCATACTGTCGACATCGACGAAAATAACGTCGCGTTCATCCATCTCAAAGTACTCACTTGTGTGCCAGTCGCACGTAGCCTGTAGACCTACCCACTTCTACCGGGCCCGGGTGGTGGAGTAGTGTCAGCCTGAAGTGTATTTAAACCCGCTCGGCGCTTCGGGGAGGCGGGGTGCATGTGTTAGAAAGGCTAGTGCGTGTAAAGCTAATCTCGCCGACGGCCATGTTGGGAGGAGGTCGTTTCGGTGAGGTTTAGAACTTGGCGGCCATCTTGGAACGGTGTTTGTTGACGCCACATTATTTGTAGAGAGTCGAGGTCTAAAGAATATCATCTAAGTATATATATGAAATGTTGCCCAAAGAACTCAGTCTTGGCCGGTTGTCTTTAAGATCGCAAATGGTGGCCACATCGTAACGATGTATACATTGGGAATTTTATTATGCGTAGCGCCATCGTTAACCGTGAATATATGCAGATGCACTAGTCAGTCCCTGCAAGGTTATGCCTGAATGGGCGTTTCTGTCAAAGGGTGTTTATTACTGGAGGACAGGACATGGAAGCCATATTGGAGCAATGTTGTGAGCCTTGGTCTTAATGCGTGATGCCACTATGTGGCCACAATGTATATCTGCAGATTATCATGATTAGGGGGTATTGACGGTGTTCAGAGATGTGTGCATCCCATGAACAAATTAAGGAGTGAGGAGTCAAACCCTCAGCGCACTCCAAGGTATATCATCATTTAATCCTTGGGTGTGTGAGGATAATCGGTGTATCCATCTCTGTTCCTTCAGAAAGAGAGCATCTTTGGTGATCTTGGTGAATGTCTCTAGGATCACTCATTTCAATGAATCGGGCGAATGGCGCAGTTCAATGAAGTGGGAGCACATTTTCGTATTTATTTTCTGACAGCGAATGTTGCTCCGGTGTTCAGCAATGCGTGTCTTAATGGGGCGGGTGGTCATCCCTACATATTGCAGATTGCAGGGACAGGTGATCAAATATATACAGTTTGATGTATTGCAGTTGGTATGTGCCCGCAATTCCCAAGTGAAGGCGTTGGTAAAAGTGATGGTCTTATGTATTGAAGTGAAAGTACACGCCATACAAGACCCACAGGGATAATGGCCCTTAACCGGTGGTAAATCCCATAAGGTTCTTTGGACAACCGGTGTCACTGTTTTGGGTCTGGTGTGAATTAACATATCTTTCAAATTGCGCGAGCGCTTGAAAGCAAAGCGTGGTAGGTCCAATGTCATGGCACCTGTATTAAGTATGTCCCAGTGCTTCCTGATTACTTTACTATGTGTGTTGGATGCAGGTGTAAAAGTGGTGACACAGGTGAGTGTATCGTTGGGGATCTTTTCTCTCTGTTCTAAAAGCGCTTCGCGATTGTTGTTCCTAGCTCTCTTTCTGCTGATGGCAATATTTCGTGGAGGGTAATGCCGTGATGCCAGTTTTTTTGCCAGTATTTCTGACTCAGTTCTGTAGTCTTCAATGTTACTGCAATTTCTTCTCACCCTTAAGAATTGCCCAAAGGGGAGGTTCTCTTTTAAGGCGCGAGGGTGATGACTACTGAAGAGTAACAGACTGTTGCGATCTGTTGTTTTTCTGTACATAGTGGTCATCAAGCTCCCCTGTTCAAGTTTGATCATGAGATCTAGGAATGGTATCTGGTTCTGGGAGATGGTGCTAGTGAATCTAAGGTATGGGTTCAGTGTGTTCATCCAAACACAAAATTCTTCACAAGATGTTAAGTCACCTGACCAGAAGATAAGAATGTCGTCTATGAATCTCTTCCATAGGCGTATGTTTGGACGGTATGGATTTGAATCGTGGAAAATGAGCTCACCCTCAAAAGCCGCCATGTACAGACAAGCTACGCTTGGAGCGAAGGTACTCCCCATGGAAGTACCTTGCGTCTGGTGGTATAACTGTCCTTTAAACTCAAAGAAGTTTTCAGTCAGGGCCAAAGTAGCACACTCAAGAATGAAACTAGGTGGTGTGGGGGAGTCCCAAGGTGCCAAGCTTAATGCCTCCTCTATCACATCTAGGGTTGCTCTTTGCGGGATGTTGGTGTAGAGCACCTCAACATCTAGAGTGATGAGGAAATCAATGTTGTTCGTTGGCTGGAAATCAATGTTGTTCGTGGGCTGGAATTCTGAGAGTAAGCGTAGTACATCAGTGGTGTCATGTATGTAGGACTGTATTTGCCTGACCAGTGGCTGCAGAAAATGGTCACAAAATTGCGACAAGGGTTCAAGTATAAAGTCTATGCCTGATACGATGGGGCGGCCAGGTACTGGTGAGACCCCTTATGTATTTTAGGTAATATATAAAAATAGGGGGTCCTGGGGTCTTTTTTTCGTGAGGAAATCAGCTTCCTTCTTGCTTATCCAGCCTTGGGTCTCGGCTGCAAAGACAAGCGCAGATATAGTTGTGGTTAGACTTGTCACTGGACTACTGGCAATGGGGGTGTAATACCGCTGATTACTCAGTTGTCTCAAACACTCAGTGTCATAATCAGTGGTGGCCATGATTACTGTGGCCCCGCCCTTATCAGCTTGTTTGATTGTAATGGAAGAATCGTTCGCCAGGGATGTGACAGCCGCCAACTCTCCACTGGTGATGTTGCAGGATTGTCTCAAGTCAGACTCCCTCTGTAAGTCTTTGAGGACAGCCTGTTCAAAAGTGATAACCTCGTGGGGTACCATACTGGTGTTTGGAGTAAATGTGGAGGGGTTGTGTAGGCCAGAGTCACTAGCTTCTTGGGAGGGTGTCCCGTCAAAGAAGGCTCTGAGGCGTACCTTGCGGAAAAATTTCTGTAGTTCAATGTTGTTTGAATTTGTCTACCCTGGGGGTGGGAACAAACCCCAATCCTTTTTGTAGGACTCTGTGTTCTACCTCTGTTAAAAACTTGGGAGATAGGTTCACGATCAAGTTCTCTTCTTGGTGTGGCTCCGGGTTTCCACCACACGTTGTTGTGGTTCTTCCCATTGTACCCTCTTGTCTTGTTGATTGCCTCTTCTTCGCCCGCACCCTTTGCCCCAACCTCTGCCTAAAAAAAGGTTGGCTCATGCCTGGAGGGCAAAAGGGTTGTGGGCCCTGAGGAAACATGGGGTATTGCCAATATGCTGGTCCCTGGTAATGGGGCATAGGGAACCCTTGGAAGCCTTGTCGGCCACCTCTCCTGGTGTGATTATTATTCCAGTTCTCTGTGCTGGAATCACTGTTACTGGATGAGCCCCTCCTGATGGAATTGGAGCTTGTGTCTGAGGTATTGTTGGTATCAGGAGGGACAAAGTCCTGTTTAAGGTTCGGATATACTTTCTCTTTGTCGAATCTGCGGATATCTTTCTGTAGTTTCACTACTTTTTGTTTCATAAGATATTCCTTATGTTCTGCAATTTCATTATTCAGTTCTGAAAGTTTAGATTTGAAGCTGGCCGATGGGATAGAGCTTTTCAAAGCACTTTCTGCTATTTGAATCCTTGCTAATAAGTCATCAGCTAGTCTTTTGGCTGTATTGATTATCAGTATAAGTAGGTCCCACGTGCATTTCCACGAAATTTGGGACCATTCTATCTTGAATGTACCATCCTCAAGGAAAATACGGGGGAAGTTTTTTATTAGTAGTCCATTCGGTGCTACATTGGCCCTTAAATATTCGGGTCATTAAGGCTCCATGTAAGGTAATCCTGACCCATTCTCTTTTCATAGATGTAAGGGATTGCCAGTCCTCCGACTGGCTCCCTGTTGCTGCACCTCCTTCTGCTCCCAGAATAGATGGTGCCCTCAGTATCTCTGCTGCTATATCATCTCCATAACTCAGACCCTGGCCCTCCATGTTGTAGATGGTCAGGCGTGCTGGAGAAGTAGTTGAAAATTGAATGCTCAAGGGACACTGACTCAAGTCTAGCAGTGTCAAGGTGGTCTGTTGGGGGACAACAATAGTTTTACCCACCAGAAAGGTACCACGGGGGTAACCCGCGCTTAAACCAGTACTGAAAGAGGGGACAAAGGGCTTTTGGACAGGTCCAGCATAAAGGCCCCAGGGGAAGTCTAGACAAAAGAATTATGCTGTTCCTCTGAAGTGAGAGTCAGATAAAGGAATATAGACCAACTTGACCAGAGTGGTTCAAAGTTGGGAATCTATTTCATTGGATTATAATGCCCTCACACACCCTGTCGGGTGTCATGCTTCATCATCGGGCTGCTCTCGCCGGGTCGGCGGTGCAATACCCGACGGGCTCCCTATAGTAGGGGCACTTTAGCGGAGATCTTTTCCAACAGCCGTTTGGTGAAGTGGGGGTGAGGGGCCTAGTATGTGTAGATGAATGTGTGTTTCAAGTGAATCTAAAATAGGCTTGGGAGTACCAGCGACAACAACTTTAATCAAAGGGTCTCCTACCCTAAGTAAAAACAGAAGATATAAGGCGCTAGGCTGAGGTTATGTCTCAGATTATGGCACTCTTATAGGTGATAGGTCAACATGTTTCTCGCCAATTGAATAGTCTGCGGGCGATTCGTCAGGACCAAACAAGGGGGTATACTATCTACAACTTAAAACTCAAATGGTGTTGTGGCTGCACACTCACATCAACCATACGACTAACTAGTCAGATACCAGTGGAACTACCTGCGAAAAGAGAACAAATCACATAGGTAAGTATAGTACAGTTATAGGTCTGTGTATTCTCTCATATTCCCTGTGAAAACTGACTCTCAGAATTTTGTGGTGAGCATGAAACAGGTAAAAACAGTTAAAAACAGGGTGCCACACGGTGAGTGAACGAGGTGAACTAGCGTGAACTTCAGCCCTTGTGGCACACAACAACGTAGCAGAGAGAGCATCAGGACTCACCCAAAACTGTGGACTAACCAGGCATCACAGTACCCGGTAGGTTAAAACACGAGGGGTTCCTCATGTACTGGGGTAAAAAAGGAGGAAATAAATGATGGGATAATAGCATTAATAGCAGTTAGAAGCAATAACCAGAAATTCAGTAGAAACAGGAGCAGTCAAAAGGTATGTGACTCCTAATTCCATACAATATCAGGTCGATTAACCTGGAATACAAATGACCAATTCATCAGTCAAACCCATAGCCTGGATCACACGTGGGTTAAGTGCATGTTGGGGTTTACCGTGTGGACAGGCAAACGCTGCTTACAAAGCGGTGGAGGACCGTGTAACCATAATGTGGAAACAACTGGCGTGTTGGCCCAATTGACAACAATGTGGTTTTCTATGTAGCCAGGCAAGCGCTGCTTGCAAAGTGGTGGAGGATCGAGTAGGCATAATGTTGGAACAATAGCGTTTTGGCAAAATTGACAACAATAATGTCTCATGCTCCGTGTATATGCATTTCATCTAGGGTGGAGGGGGATCGAGTGGGCCATATAAAGCGCAAACACCACCTACTAGATAAAGCGACCAGAGTATTGTCGCACACAGCAATCGCATAGAATGGTAGGGGAGCGAGTGAGCAACAGGTAGCAGAGAGTGGCATACTGTCGACATCGACGAAAATAACGTCGCGTTCATCCATCTCAAAGTACTCACTTGTGTGCCAGTCGCACGTAGCCTGTAGACCTACCCACTTCTACCGGGCCCGGGTGGTGGAGTAGTGTCAGCCTGAAGTGTATTTCAACCCGCCCGGCGCTTCCGGGAGGCGGGGTGCATGTGTTAGAAAGGCTAGTGCGTGTAAAGCTAATCTCGCCGACGGCCATGTTGGGAGGAGGTCGTTTCGGTGAGGTTTAGAACTTGGCGGCCATCTTGGAACGGTGTTTGTTGACGCCACATTATTTGTAGAGAGTCTAGGTCTAAAGAATATCATCTAAGTATATATATGAAATGTTGCCCAAAGAACTCAGTCTTGGCCGGTTGTCTTTAAGATCGCAAATGGTCATCATCACGGGATGATATTCATGGTGGCCACATCGTAACGATGTATACATTGGGAATTTTATTATGCGTAGCACCATTGTTAACCGTGAATATATGCAGATGCACTAGTCGGTCCCTGCAAGGTTATGCCTGAATGGGCGTTTCTGTCAAAGGGTGTTTATTACTGGAGGACAGGACATGGAAGCCATATTGGAGCAATGTTGTGAGCCTTGGTCTTAATGCGTGATGCCACTATGTGGCCACAATGTATATCTGCAGATTATCATGATTAGGGGTATTGACAGTGTTCAGAGATGTGTGCATCCCATGAACAAATTAAGGAGTGAGGAGTCAAACCCTCAGCGCACTCCAAGGTATATCATCATTTAATCCTTGGGTGTGTGAGGATAATCGGTGTATCCATCTCTGTTCCTTCAGAAAGAGAGCATCTTTGGTGATCTTGGTGAATGTCTCTAGGATCACCCATTTCAATGAATCGGGCGAATGGCGCAGTTCAGTGAAGTGGGAGCACATTTCCGTATTTATTTTCCGACAGCGAATGTTGCTCCGGTGTTCAGCAATGCGTGTCTTAATGGGGCGGGTGGTCATCCCTACATATTGCAGATTGCAGGGACAGGTGATCAAATATATACAGTTTGATGTATTGCAGTTGGTATGTGCCCGCAATTCCCAAGTGAAGGCGTTGGTAAAAGTGATGGTCTTATGTATTGAAGTGAAAGTACACGCCATACAAGACCCACAGGGATAATGGCCCTTAACCGGTGGTAATTCCCATAAGGTTCTTTGGACAACCGGTGTCACTGTTTTGGGTCTGGTGTGAATTAACATATCTTTCAAATTGCGCGAGCGCTTGAAAGCAAAGCGTGGTAGGTCCAATGTCATGGCACCTGTATTAAGTATGCCCCAGTGCTTCCTGATTACTTTACTAAGTGTGTTGGATGCAGGTGTAAAAGTGGTGACACAGGTGAGTGTATCGTTGGGGATCTTTTCTCTCTGTTCTAAAAGCGCTTCGCGATTGTTGTTCCTAGCTCTCTTTCTGCTGATGGCAATATTTCGTGGAGGGTAATGCCGTGACGCCAGTTTTTTGCCAGTATTTCTGACTCAGTTCTGTAGTCTTCAATGTTACTGCAATTTCTTCTCACCCTTAAGAATTGCCCAAAGGGGAGGTTCTCTTTTAAGGCGCGAGGGTGATGACTACTGAAGAGTAACAGACTGTTGCGATCTATTGTTTTTCTGTACATAGTGGTCATCAAGCTCCCCTGTTCAAGTTTGATCGTGAGATCTAGGAATGGTATCTGGTTCTGGGAGATGGTGCTAGTGAATCTAAGGTATGGGTTCAGTGTGTTCATCCAAACACAAAATTCTTCACAAGATGTTAAGTCACCTGACCAGAAGATAAGAATGTCGTCTATGAATCTCTTCCATAGGCGTATGTTTGGACGGTATGGATTTGAATCGTGGAAAATGAGCTCACCCTCAAAAGCCGCCATGTACAGACAAGCTACGCTTGGAGCGAAGGTACTCCCCATGGACGTACCTTGCGTCTGGTGGTATAACTGTCCTTTAAACTCAAAGAAGTTTTCAGTCAGTGCCAAAGTAGCACACTCAAGAATGAAACTAGGTGGTGTGGGGGGGTCCCAAGGTGCCAAGCTTAATGCCTCCTCTATCACAACTAGGGTTGCTCTTTGCGGGATGTTGGTGTAGAGCGCCTCAACATCTAGAGTGATGAGGAAATCAATGTTGTTCGTTGGCTGGAAATCAATGTTGTTCGTGGGCTGGAATTCTGAGAGTAAGCGTAGTACATCAGTGGTGTCATGTATGTAGGACGGTATTTGCCTGACCAGTGGCTGCAGAAAATGGTCACAAAATTGCGACAAGGGTTCAAGTATAGAGTCTATGCCTGATACGATGGGGCGGCCAGGCACTGGTGAGACCCCCTTATGTATTTTAGGTAATATATAAAAATAGGGGGTCCTGGGGTCTTTTTTCGTGAGGAAATCAGCTTCCTTCTTGCTTATCCAGCCTTGGGTCTCGGCTGCAAAGACAAGCGCAGATATAGTTGTGGTTAGACTTGTCACTGGACTACTGGCAATGGGGGTGTAATACCGCCGATTACTCAGTTGTCTCAAACACTCAGTGTCATAATCAGTGGTGGCCATGATTACTGTGGCCCCGCCCTTATCAGCTTGTTTGATTGTAATGGAAGAATCGTTCGCCAGGGATGTGACAGCCGCCAACTCTCCACTGGTGATGTTGCAGGATTGTCTCGAGTCAGACTCCCTCTGTAAGTCTTTGAGGACAGCCTGTTCAAAAGTGATAACCTCGTGGGGTACCATACTGGTGTTTGGAGTAAATGTGGAGGGGTTGTGTAGGCCAGAGTCACTAGCTTCTTGGGAGGGTGTCCCGTCGAAGAAGGCTCTGAGGCGTACCTTGCGGAAAAATTTCTGTAGTTCACAATGTTGTTTTAATTTGTCTACCCTGGGGGTGGGAACAAACCCCAATCCTTTTTGTAGGACTCTGTGTTCTACCGCTGTTAAAAACTTGGGAGATAGGTTCACGATCAAGTTCTCTTCTTGGTGTGGCTCCGGGTTTCCACCACACGTTGTTGTGGTTCTTCCCATTGTACCCTCTTGTCTTGTTGATTGCCTCTTCTTCGCCCGCGCCCTTTGCCCCAACCTCTGCCTAAAAAAGGTTGGCTCATGCCTGGAGGGCAAAAGGGTTGTGGGCACTGAGGAAACATGGGGTATTGCCAATATGCTGGTCCCTGGTAATGGGGCATAGGGAACCCTTGGAAGCCTTGTTGGCCACCTCTCCTTGTGTGATTATTATTCCAGTTCTCTGTGCTGGAATCACTGTTACTGGATGAGCCCCTCCTGATGGAATTGGAGCTTGTGTCTGAGGTATTG
This sequence comes from Calotriton arnoldi, assembly GCA_963921515.1. Taxonomy (NCBI): domain Eukaryota; kingdom Metazoa; phylum Chordata; class Amphibia; order Caudata; family Salamandridae; genus Calotriton; species Calotriton arnoldi. The sequence goes on along the minus strand of CAWUFW010000081.1, from coordinate 6,165,262 downwards.
TTGGTATCAGGAGGGATAAAGTCCTGTTTAAGGTTCGGATATACTTTCTCTTTGTCGAATCTGCGGATATCTTTCTGTAGTTTCACTACTTTTTGTTTCATAAGATATTCCTTATGTTCTGCAATTTCATTATTCAGTTCTGAAAGTTTAGATTTGAAGCTGGCCGATGGGATAGAGCTTTTCAAAGCACTTTCTGCTATTTGAATCCTTGCTAATAAGTCATCAGCTAGTCTTTTGGCTGTATTGATTATCAGTATAAGTAGGTCCCGCGTGCATTTCCACGAAATTTGGGACCATTCTATCTTGAATGTACCATCCTCAAGTAAACTACGAGGGAAGTTTTTTATTAGTAGTCCATTCGGTGCTACATTGGCCCTTAAATATTCGGTCATTAAGGCTCCATGTAAGGTAATCCTGACCCATTCTCTTTTCATAGATGTAAGGGATTGCCAGTCCTCCGACTGGCTCCCTGTTGCTGCACCTCCTTCTGCTCCCAGAATAGATGGTGCCCTCAGTATCTCTGCTGCTATATCATCTCCATAACTCAGACCCTGGCCCTCCATGTTGTAGAGGTCAGGCGTGCTGGAGAAGTAGTTGAAAATTCGAATACTCAAGGGACACTGACTCAAGTCTAGCAGTGTCAAGGTGGTCTGTTGGGGGACAACAATAGTTTTACCCACCAGAAAGGTCCCACGGGGGTAACCCGCGCTTAAACAAGTACTCAAAGAGGGGACAAAGGGCTTTTGGACAGGTCCAGCATAAAGGCCCCAGGGGAAGTCTAGACAAAAGAATTATGCTGTTCCTCTGAAGTGAGAGTCAGATAAAGGGAATATAGACCAACTTGACCAGAGTGGTTCAAAGTTGGGAATCCATTTCATTGGATTATAATGCCCTCACACACCCTGTCGGGTGTCATGCTTCATCATCGGGCTGCTCCTCGCCGGGTCGGCGGTGCAATACCCGACGGGCTCCCTATAGTAGGGGCACTTTAGCGGAGATCTTTTCCAACAGCCGTTTGGTGAAGTGGGGGTGAGGGGCCTAGTATGTGTAGATGAATGTGTGTTTCAAGTGAATCTAAAATAGGGTTGGGAGTACCAGCGACAACAACTTTAATCAAAGGGTCTCCTACCCTAAGTAAAAACAGAAGATATAAGGCGCTAGGCTGAGGTTATGTCTCAGATTATGGCGCTCTTATAGGTGATAGGTCAACATGTTTCTCGCCAATTGAATAGTCTGCGGGCGATTCGTCAGGACCAAACAAGGGGGTATACTATCTACAACTTAAAACTCAAATGGTGTTGTGGCTGCACACTCACATCAACCATACGACTAACTAGTCAGATACCTGGTAGTACTGGAACTACCTGCGAAAAGAGAACAAATTAACCTGGAATACAATATCAGGTCCCATACAATATCAGGTCGATTAACCTGGAATACAAATGACCAATTCATCAGTCAAACCCATAGCCTGAATCACACGTGGGTTAAGTGCATGTTGGGGTTTACCGTGTGGACAGGCAAACGCTGCTTACAAAGCGGTGGAGGACTGTGTAACCATAATGTGGAAACAACTGGCGTGTTGGCCCAATTGACAACAATGTGGTTTTCTATGTAGCCAGGCAAGCGCTGCTTGCAAAGTGGTGGAGGATTGAGTAGGCATAATGTTGGAACAATAGCGTTTTGGCAAAATTGACAACAATAATGTCTCATGCTCCGTGTATATGCATTTCATCTAGGGTGGAGGGGGATCGAGTGGGCCATATAAAGCGCAAACACCACCTACTAGATAAAGCGACCAGAGTATCGTAGCACACAGCAATCGCATAGAATGGTAGGGGAGCGAGTGAGCAACAGGTAGCAGAGAGTGGTATACTGTCGACATTGACGAAGACTGAGTTCTTTTAGTCAACATTTCATATATATACACTTAGATGATATTCTTTAGACCTAGACTCTCTACAAATAATGTGGCGTCAACAAACACCGTTCCAAGATGGCTGCCAAGTTCTAAACCTCACCGAAACGACCTCCTCCCAACATGGCCGTCGGCGAGATTAGCTTTACACGCACTAGCCTTTCTAACACATGCACCCCGCCTCCCGGAAGCGCCGAGCGGGTTAAATACACTTCAGGCTGACACTACTCCACCACCCGGGCCCGGTAGAAGTGGGTAGGTCTACAGGCTACCTGCGACTGGCACACAAGTGAGTACTTTGAGATGGATGAACGCGACGTTATTTTCGTTGATGTCGACAGTATGCCACTCTCTGCTACCTGTTGCTCACTCGCTCCCCTACCATTCTATGCGATTGCTGTGTGCGACGATACTCTGGTCGCTTTATCTAGTAGGTGGTGTTTGCGCTTTATATGGCCCACTCGATCCCCCTCCACCCTAGATGAAATGCATATACACGGAGCATTGCCAAAACGCTATTGTTCCAACTTTATGCCTACTCGATCCTCCACCACTTTGCAAGCAGCGCTTGCCTGGCTACATAGAAAACCACATTGTTGTCAATTGGGCCAACACGCCAGTTGTTTCCACATTATGGTTACACGGTCCTCCACCGCTTTGTAAGCAGCGTTTGCCTGTCCACACGGTAAACCCCAACATGCACTTAACCCACGTGTGATCCAGGCTATGGGTTTGACTGATGAATTGGTCATTTGTATTCCAGGTTAATCGACCTGATATTGTATGGGACCTGATATTGTATTCCAGGTTAATCGACCTGATATTGTATGGAATTACGAGTTGCATAACTTTTGACTGCTCCTGTTTCTACTGAATTTCTGGTTATTGCTTCTAACTGCTATTAATGCTATTATCCCATCATTTATTTCCTCCTTTTTTACCCCAGTACATGAGGAACCCCTCGTGTTTTAACCTACCGGGTACTGTGATGCCTGGTTAGTCCACAGTTTTGGGTGAGTCCTGATGCTCTCTCTGCTACGTTGTTGTGTGCCACAAGGGCTGAAGTTCATGCTAGTTCACCTCGGGCACTCACCGTGTGGCACCCTGTTTTTAACTGTTTTTACCTGTTTCATGCTCACCACAAAATTCTGAGAGTCAGTTTTCACAGGGAATAAGAGAATACACAGACCTATAACTGTACTATACATACCTATGTGATTTGTTCTCTTTTCGCAGGTAGTTCCAGTACTACCAGGTATCTGACTAGTTAGTCGTATGGTTGATGTGAGTGTGCAGCCACAACACCATTTGAGTTTTAAGTTGTAGATAGTATACCCCCTTGTTTGGTCCTGACGAATCGCCCGCAGACTATTCAATTGGCGAGAAACATGTTGACCTATCACCTATAAGAGCTCCATAATCTGAGACATAACCTCAGCCTAGCGCCTTATATCTTCTGTTTTTACTTAGGGTAGGAGACCCTTTGATTAAAGTTGTTGTCGCTGGTACTCCCAACCCTATTTTAGATTCACTTGAAACACACATTCATCTACACATACTAGGCCCTCACCCCCACTTCACCAAACGGCTGTTGGAAAAAGATCTCCGCTAAAGTGCCCCTACTATAGGGAGCCTGTCGGGTATTGCACCGCCGACCCGACGAGGAGCAGCCCGATGATGAAGCATGACACCCGACAGGGTGTGTGAGGGCATTATAATCCAATGAAATGGATTCCCAACTTTGAACCACTCTGGTCAAGTTGGTCTATATTCCCTTTATCCGACTCTCACTTCAGAGGAACAGCATAATTCTTTTGTCTAGACCAAGAAAAAAGGACCCGCATTTAAAGCAACGAAGTCCCGAGGTCCCGACCTCACGCGGGACCAGGAAAAGGGGGCGGACGCTGAAAAAGCGGCCGGCCGCCCAAAAAAATCCCCAGGGAAGCCGAGAACACTCGCGGACTCAGCACGCCGCAGGAAACACCGCCGAAAAATCCCCGCCCGCTAAAGCAGGGCGCAGCGGGACCGGCATGGAGAGAAACGGGCGCTAAAGCAGGCCGAGCAACACAGGTGAGAGCCGCGGAAAACTGGCACAAGCGGCCGCTAGAGCGGACCGCGTCAGTGGCAGTTTCCCCAGGAAAAGTACTTATACAACTGCACAAAAATCAAAGAAAAAAGGCGGCCGCTAAAGCAGGCCACCCCAACACACTAACAAAAGGATAGAAAAGCTTACCCCAACAGCACTGCTAAGAACGAAGTAAACTGCGAAGGCAGAAAAAAAGAACAGGATGCACTAGACGCACTTCCCTTTACCGTCACCTGATGGTGGCGCCATATTGGGGGAAGTGCGAAAAGCTCTGCTAGGTAGTAGGTTTCTGTGGAGCAGACTAGCTGCTCACTGTTAAGGAATGGGACGGGAAGACAGGACGAGGAGTTAATGTCTTCACCTACAGTATTCATTTGGCTTCGTCTTCATGTTTGATTTGGGGGTTGGTGCTGCTGATGCTAGTACTTTATGTAGCCTCTGTAGGTGTGGTGGTTGAGTAGCATGCAAACCTCTGCAGTATAAGGCAGTGGATGTAATGCAGCATAATCTTCCACTCTGGTGCTGTATTCTCGTTAGTTTGGAGTAACCACGTCTTCCCTCGTTTTTTGCCGCTTTAGGTACCGACTTTTAGGCACTTGATCGGGCACTGTGATGGTGTGAGAAGGCTTTAAAGTGTGAATGTGGCGTTTCATCCAGGCCCTGGAAATACTTAACTCTTGCAAGGTGTGGCTTTTTGTTAACAGTTTAAACTCTTTACAGCAGTGCTACTTACCAGCTAGAGGCGTCTCAGTGGTATGTGAAAGAGCAGCCCGAGGCTAGGAAGGGGATGAGTGAATTACGGTGGCAGGGGCTCCGAGACAAAAGGGAGGAGGCTTTCTGGCAAACAGCCGCCGGTGAGGGAGCAGGTGATGAGTGTTAGGGCTCACTGTTGTTTTCTCCTCACCTTGAATTCCTGTTGTGAAAAGTCGTTGTTGTTGTTTAGCAACATTACCATTCTTTAAGAGGAAAATAAACACCTACTTTCCATTGAAATGTTGATCCTCTGCGAGTCACGTTACTGCGTCCGCTTAACACCGCTGAAATACACGCTACGCATACCAGGCGTGCTCAGGCTCTCGGCCTCAGTGCGAGGTAAAATGTTGTCCTTGTTTCTGAACGTGGCCTGAAGGGGCTGTGAAAGCACTAGTCTCCCCTCAGTAGAATCCTTTCTTTAGTCACAGTCTCCCGATAGTCCAGCCCTCACTTTCCATGACCCATGCATGTGAAGGGAATCCTATCGATTACCCAGGGTTCATCCCAAAATCTGTGTACCTTAAGGCAACGTCAGAATTTAGAGCAAGCAAAATGTGTTACCTGACTGGAACAAACTGCCGTTTGTTGGGTTTCGCGAATTTTTTCCCGTTCAAGGTTGCATATTTCTCCTAGAAGAAGACTTGGTGGAGCAGAAATGATTTTGTGCATACTCAATGTGAAAGCGCACTGGAAACATTTTTTGCTCAATCCAATATTTCACTTGACTTTGGTTTTTGCAAAAAACACTCATACGACTCAAGGAAACAAATTCACAATATCGCCAAGAACCATGAAATTCCATTAAAGTACAAGACATAGCTTTGAACAGCTGTTTTCCAATCTCTGCAACCACAGATTGAAAAGCAATTATATTTAGCGCACAACCTTATTCGCAAAGTTCCTTTGCTTGTGTGCGACACATGTTTTGTGCATGGAGACCAGTGTTGGATGCAGACCTCTGACGGCTGAGAATTTGTATGACGGGGCATGGTCTGCAGTGTGACAGGCATGTGTGCATGGACAGCCCTTGTTCTCCAAGAAATGGGACTTCTGTGCTCTCTGTGATTTACCTTCCCTGCACCACTCACGGTCCACATTCATAAAGAGTATTTTCAAAGTGTGCAAGAAAGGATTGGCAAAACACATATTTCCAATGCAACCTAATTTACAAATCTCCTGTAACCTCATTGCTCCGTGTGCACTTAATCAGGGCTTTAAGTGGGATGAAAAACTTGGGGGGGGGGTCTTCAAAGGGGTGTGGTCGATATAATTAAGGGTGTGGCTTAAAAACACATAAGCTAAAAATCTGTGCTTAGCATAGTGTGCCGCCGACTGGTATTTTGCTGCTTTTGTCATTGAATCAGACATAATACAACAAGTCACATTACACCTACAACAAGCCAGGACTATTGGCTTTGTCAGCGGTTGTTAGTTGGTAACATAAAAAAGCAACAACTATGGCTTCGTTGTATACAATATTGAAAATGAGCCTGTTCTGAAATGATGAGACTGTGAAAGTACTACAAAGAGTCTCTTTGAAGTTACCTCAAAGGCAGTGATCGGTTGTACGGCTGCAGAGTTAAGATTTGGTTTTCACCCTGATGGTGAGGGCAAAAATGTAGAGCCCGATAGGGACCTATCTCAGCACCCGCTTTTTAGAACTGCCGGTGCTGAGCACCGGCAGAACCTGGCCCACTTAAAGCCCTGCACTTAACATACATTATGCATCCTTGTATGGAAATGTTCACACAGGACATTTTCATTGGTGTACCTCATTAAATGTATGAGGGGTACAAATTAGGCAACCGAGATTTCCATATGTGATCTGTGTGTCTGTTACTTTTCTCCTGAAAAAGCATATCCAATGCACTACCCTATTTCTCATCCTGTGCCTCTATCAATATCTTTAATCTGCGTATACTTACCTCCTTTATGCATCTATATACTTTCAATGTACTTATGGATCTATATATTTATCACTTTCTTCTAATTTAGCATTTCCAATGCAATACCCCATTTCTCAGCCTATACTTCTCTCAATATATCTTCTAGCCCAACTTTCTGACTCATCTCAAACTTCTTTCTACTACTCTTTCCAATGCACTACCCTATCTCTCACCCTATACATCTATCATTATATCCTCTACACCCACTCTCTCATTTATCCCAAACCCCATACCACTACGATGTTCCCCAAAATAACCCTTTCTTGTCTCTCTCCTACTCTACCCCTCCTTGCATCATCTGACACCTCTTTTACTATACCGATCCCCCAAAACAAACCTTTCTAAACTCTTCCCTCTGACTCTTCTCCTCCAAAAACCCTTTTACTCATCCAAAAGCCTCCTCCTACTGCTATGACCTAAAAAAAAGAAATCCTTCACTCTTCTATCCCTCCACTATCCCTTTCAATCAAAATAACAGACAACCATGTTCACTTCTCTAATTCCATATTCCACTATACTAATTCACCACTAATCCTTTATGGGTTCCAGAGTAGCGTGCTACTCGCCAACAAAGCGTTTCAACACCTCCTCAGGGTTACAAACGCTATATAAATGCAAACCTTTCCCTTTTTTTATCCCTCCCCAACCCTTCTCAATCCAAATAACTGACTAACATATCCACCACTCAAAATACTTCATATTTCACTATACTAATTTTCAACACTAATCCTTTATGGGTTCCGGAGTAGCCTGCTACTCGCCAGAAAAGCGCTTCAACACCCCATCAGGGTAACAGGCGCTATATGAATGCAAACCTTTCTTTCCCTTCTATCCCTCCGCTATCCTTCTCACTCCAAATAACTGACTAATATCCACCACTCAAATTACTTTCATATTTCACCATACTAATTCGCCACTAATCCTTTATGGGTTTCTGGAGTAGCGTGCTACTCACCAAAAAAAAGCGCTTCAAGCCCCATCTGGGGTAACAAGCGCTATATAAATACAAACCTTTTTTTCCTCTTCTATCCTTCTGCTATCCTTCCGAATCCAAATAACTGACTAACATATCCACCACTTAAAATTTACTTGCATGTTTCACTATACTAATTCAACACTAATCCTCTATGGGTCCCGGAGTAGCGTGCTACTCGCCGAAAAGCGCTTCGACGCCTCGTCAGGGGTAGTAAGCGCTATACAAATGCAATTACAATACAATACAATACAATATGTGGGTTTTGCTTTTAATTTTTGTTAAGTAAAATTTGCTTCTGGGCTAAAGGTATCTAGACCTTCTGACATCAAAAGGTCCATGCCCTTTTCCATCTGATGCTCATGGAAGTCAATGTATATTAAAGGAGCGCTACTTCAGAATGTAGGTCCCATTGGTAAATATGGCTGTTACAGCAGAAACCACAAACGCACATGCATGAACATCTCAAATCTGACCGAAAGTATCAACAACCCTGCATTGCTCAAAGGTAGGATTCACCTGAGGGAATTTCAATCCAACCACTCACAAATGGGTTTGAATGGATACCCTTGCACAATGTGTGTTGTGAACATTCAATTAAACACATTCAGAGGGAAAAACAAGGAAAATTCAATTCAACTGTCTAAGTAAAAAATGACAACTAAAACCAATAAACGTGTCCGCGTAGAACCAGTAAAGAGTTCTATGATGCAAAATGAATGAATTAAAATATTTTCTATAGCACTTCATTAAATGTTCAAAAACAAATATATGAATTGTGACAGTACTGTAACGCCATGGTAATGTAAGGACGCCGCTATATAAATCTCTGTACAAGGGCTAGTGAAGCACCCGATATACCATCTTAAGCAGGGTGCCTGGGACAGATGAAATGGTTTTATGGCACTGGCTTGCAGGACATCGCAGGTCCCCGCCTTTTGCTGCCCCTATTCCCCCTTTGGAGGTGGGAGTTCCTCAGGGCTCAATTTTGAGCCCCACCCTTTTTAATATATATATATGGCACCCTTAGCGACTCTGGCCGAGGCTCATGGAGCAAAAATTGTATTGTATGCGGACGATACGCAGCTGCTTTTCACCTGCGATAAAGACTCGGATTTTAAAGGAGACATGATTAACTCCTGCCTAACAGAAGTGTTCTCCTGGCTCCAGTCTAATCAGCTTAAATGCAATCCTGAAAAGTCGGAGATCATCTTCTTTGGTCACCCCCCCAGTAACGTCTGGCGTAACTGGTGGCCAGCTGATATGTCTCCCCCTACAACTTCCGTAAAAACAGTGAAAAATTTAGGGGTGAAGTTGGACGAGAATCTCTCCATGCAGGCACAGATTCAGGCAGTGGTTGGATCATTCTTTGGTATGTTGAAGATGCTAAAGCAGTTTCTGCCTCTCCTGCCTATCACTCACAGAAAAACGGTGGTCCAAGCATTGATAGTCTCTAGGTTGGACTACGTGAATGTACTGTACCTAGGGTTTCCGGAGTATCTATTGGCAAGGCTCCAGGTGGCCCAGAATGCGGCAGCCAGAGCAATACTCATGCTGGGCCCAAGAGCACGGATGTCTACACAGTTGAAATCCCTGCATTGGCTCCCAGTCCGCAAGAGGATCCATTTTAAGGCCTTGGTCCTGGCTTTCAAGGCTCTCCACGGCATAGGTGCCGGGTACATCATGAAGAGAGTCCAGTTCTATTGTCCTCACCGTACATTAAGGTCCTCAACACTTCAGTTGGCACGTACTCCCAAATACCACCGAGCGCGGATTGGGGGACGCTCTTTCCAGGTACAAGCGGCGCAATTGTGGAATAATCTGCCGGTGGAACTAAGACTGATGCAAGATCTCCTTGCGTTTAGGAAATCACTGAAAACGTGGTTATTCCAGCAATAATACTCAACCTGGTTGTCATAGCGCACAGCTAATTGTCGTCATCACGCCTTAGCGCCGGGACACTCAATTGAGTAGCTGCGCGCTTTACAAATATCCATTTAACATAACATAACAAAGGGAAAACAATATATACTGGAAGAATACATTACTGTATTGGAGGGAAGAGGTCAAGGAACCTTAAAATGGTAACAGAAGAAAAGAGATTTTTTTTAAATGGCAAAGAAAAAAAAGAGTACGACGGTAACGTGAACAACGGGAAGGAAGGAAAGAGGAATACAAATAAGTAAAGAAAAAAGAAAGTTAAAAGGAAGTGGATGGTACATAGGTGCAAAACAAAAATGGGAAGAATGGTGGGAAGGGAAAAATGAAAGAGTAGAAAATATAGAATGGTATCAAGAAAAAAGTGGGAGAGTAGAAATATAAAATTAAATTAGGAAATATGAAATGAGAGATGGAAGGTAGGGTGATGGAAAGAAGAGACAGAAAGATTTAACAAATAAAAGGAATGCAAAAAGAAAGAAGGATGGAAAGAAGGCGATAGGTGACACGGATGGTCAGGTAGAAGTTAAGAAGTAAGGAAGGAGCAGGAAAAGAATGAAAGAATGGGAGGAAGAGAGGGAAGAAGGAAAAAGTGAAAGAAAATTAAATAAAGTTATAGAGAAGGACAGAGTGTGTGAAATAACACATGGAATGAAAGAAGAATGGACAGAAGAAAAGAAAGATGGAAAGGAGTAATGAAAAAGAATGGCAAAGGGGGAAGAAAGGAAAATACACAGTAGGAAAATAGTTGGAGAGAATAAGGAAATAAAGATGAAAGAAAGAAGTCAATACTGATACATTTGCAGTTTTTCGGCCACATTTCTTTAAATTCATGCCCTGAAATTCATCATTCTTCTGAGGACCAGTTCCCATGAGGTTCCTTCATAGGAAGAGTCGGAATTGCTCACTTTGCTCGAACATATTCTGGCTACTACGTTGTCTTTGTATCATGAAGTAACAAACATATAGCAACTAAATCCACAATAAGCTTTTGTAACTAGTCAAGTGGAAATTTCACCAGGATTAATTTGCAATAGGAACATTGCTTATTTACAGTTAATACTAACACATTCATTTGTTCCAGGTAATTATTTTCAAATGCTAATACCTTCAGCTAGTTGTAAGAAAGTTTTTCGCTAAAACATCTAGGCCCAGATTTACCAAAAAGCCCAGTAAAGCAACGCAGCAAGACAGCTGCGTGACAGGGAGAGAGGAGGAATGCACCATATTTACTAAGATATGACCAGTGGTCGGAGTGGGCGGGATCGGCAGGGCACAGCGTGCCCCTAATTCTTTAATTTAATAGATTCTGTTCCCCTACTTTTTTTTATATTAAACACACGCAGAAATAGCCAAGGCCTACAGATAAGGCTTGGTGTTCGTGGCCGTTCGGGACGGGCGGGGCGGGCAGAGAAGGAAAAGGACTGTCTCTTCCTTCTTGCCCAGAGAAGACAAGGACAGTGTCCACTTCTCCTGTGGGCAGCTGCCCCCCCCCCCTCTCTTCTTCTTCTTCTCTCTCTTTCTCTGTGTTGCTCCTCCTCACTTACTGAAAACCGTGATTTCATGAAACGGTTCTCACCCTCTCTTTCCTCCTTCCTTTTTTTTTTGTTCCTCTGTGAAAAGGATCCAAAAATGTCGTCTTTTTCGGACATTTTTCCATTCTAAAGTGCAGCCTTGGGGCGGGGAGCAATAAAAGGTTAAAAATGTGAAAAATAACTAAACAAAGCAAGATAGAGTGGTCGCAAAGTGACCAGATTGGTTTTATTGACACCCAAACACATTAGGGCCACTTTACAGAGTTTGCCAGTGAAGCGCTGCTTTTGCTTTCTCGTCTGTCTCTGAACAGCATTGTTTTCCCTGGGTGGGGAAGTGCACCATCCTGGAGGTACTGTGCAATACAAGCTTGATGGGTGGACTCGAAAACAAATTGTGTACAGCGGCTCTGTGTTCAGGGATGTGGTCTTTTTAAACCATACAGCTTACGTTTAGTAGAGATATAAGCAATGGACATTGAAATGGGTCCCTTCAGGGCCCTGTAGTCATTTCCTTAACTTTTCAGGCGAAAGCACTCACGGATTTCTGAATGAGTGTAAAAGCGTTAAGGTAACCATGTTGTTCTGCATACATTTCACATGCTTTACTTAATCTTGCATTCCCTATAAGGGTTTGCTTTTTCCAGGATGTTGTTACTTTGTTTTTTCAGGCAGCATATTACTCTTGTCTAGTGCATAATTTGAATTGAGTCGCATTCAGGTGTTTATAGCGGGGCACAATTGGGCTGTAGCTGAAGGCAGTATGAGTTTCTCTCAGTGGGACAGTATGGTGCTCAGTGGGGGAGAGGATGTGGCACTATGGGCAGAGCTGCCGAATTTGGAAGTGGGGAACCAGGTTCAGCCTTCATGACCAGTCCAGCATACCACTCTCCTGAGGGAGCACATTCCCATGCTAGACTTTAGAAGGCCCCCCTAGACCTTAGAAGCCCTGGTGTCTTAGCACCAGCAGGTGGACCCTAGCGGTGGCAAGTGTGGGTTAACCTTGAAGGCTTGTCCACCACAATCCATACTTAAGTTCACCTCCAGTCTTGCAGGCAGGCCTATGAAGCAGCACACCCTAGAGCCACAGTGACTCTGTCACTGAGGTCACAGGACCCTTGAACAGGGCGGCTCTAGGGCGGTGCAACGGGTGCGATCACACCAGGCGCTGACTTCTGGTGGGGGCGTCATGTTTGCAAGTATATTATGTTTCTAAAAGCACTTGCTGCCTCCTTCCTGGCCTCCAGCAATTTTTGGCAACAATAAAAATGTTATGATAACTCTGGTGATTAATGTTCTTCCTAGACAGAGATGGAGTTTTGTCAAGCAGAAGTTTTGACTCATAGAAAGGTAGCGCAGAGTGTTAATGTGCCTGCTGCAAAGAACATGTACCATGCAGATCACAAAGTGCACATAATGTAAATAGGTCAGTAGGTTACTTCTTCTGTTAGTGAGATCCTTTTGATACTTGGAGTTTATAAGTCAAAATCCTAACATAGAACAGTGAGCTATTAACTGTCATCTAAGAGCTGCATGCAAACTGCAAAGTATAAATTTGAGCATTATGGTTTTTCCCCAGTCTTTGATTATCCTAATGTTGCAAAAAGGGTTCATTTGGATAGAAATCAATTCTTGCTATTGAAGAGAACCCCCAACCATGGTATTACGTTCTAAATTCAGAGTTTGTGTTTTTCCACACCAATCACTATTAAACTATACTGCCTACTATTATGGTTGTCATGTGACTCCTACACCTTGTAGTCCTTTGACTTATGTAAAATTTCCTATACAGTGATTTACACATGTATGATTGATTGTCTCTGTGTAATGTGTGTGATGTAGAGTGCTCTGACACCCTCCACTGGTTTCAGTGGCGCTGCAAATCAAATTAAATGCATCTGACCGAGAGTGTGGTTATAGAGACTTGAGGGCACTGTTAAAGGGTGGTGGTGAGGGAATCCGTGGCGGAAGTGGTCATTGGGGGGCACCAACAAACATTGTTGTACTGGGAGCCACCAGCGCTAAAACCTGCCATGCCCTTGAGCGAGTTCGCCTCACCCATTGGTACCTCCATTGGCCTTGTTTCAGCAGTAGTAGCTGCAACTCACCAGGGATCGGCAATGCAGGATTTGCACGCACACCAAACTAAGTTCACAAACTTCACAGTCTCTCTGCTTCATGCACAAGCACTTTTAACATGTGGTGCCTGCTTTCGGGCCACTGGAATTATGCAGCAAAGGAGGAAAAAATTATGCCGTAGTGTTGAATAAATTTTGCAGTAAAAAAAAGGCTGCAGTGTAATGCGGTGCATTTTCTGATACTTTATTATTTTGTTATTTTTACACATGCTAACAGTCTGTGCAAAGATTTTGCCTCATTAGTACCAGTATAATATGTAAATGCAGCAGTGAGAAAGGTGACCAGTCAACCTTTGCAAAGGGCCCTCCACTTCGCAGAAACAAAAGTCAAATTTTTTGTAACTTTTGAGCTATAAACAATTTATTAGTTTAAATCATCAAATTATGCAGCAGATGATGCATTATGTGGCAAATATTGCAGAACCATAATTATATAAAAAACATTTGTAAACTAGGATATTTTGCCATTCATCTTTGAACTGATCTTGTGGGAAAAGGGAAGAGAAGTGCTGATGACAGAAACTTCATGGCTCAGAGACAAATGACTTGTGATTCCACTTTTAAGAGTATTTGGGACATTCTGTGATTGGAAACATATCCCACTATGTGAATGTATTTTAATGTAAATAACTCATATTAAACCTTAAATAAGCGTGCATTCATTGGTTGAATTAAATAATGTAATAAGCTGTAACTGGGTAGTGAAACGCTAAACAAATACAAAAAATTAGAATAATTTGATCTTTTTGGCCGCACCTCTGACTCCGCCCACTGACCCAATCCTCAGGTTATTCCCGCCCTCTCATTCTCTGCCCACAGTTCCTCTACTTTTTGTCCCCCATTTCGACCACTGGATATGACGCATTCCTGCTCTCTCCCTGTGCTGGTGCACTTAGTGCTGCCTAGCGCCAATGCAAGCACCCTTGCACTATGGTGCAAGGGTGCCTGCATTACAGGCAGGATTGTTTTTGTGCAGGAAGGCACACCTTCCTGCACAAAAACAATCCCCAGAAGCATTTTCCTCTTTACATATGTGCTGCAGAATTCAGCACATGTGGAAAGAGGAAATAATAAGGCGAAATAAACATATTTCTCCTCGTTACGCCTCTCTTGGGAAGGCATACCATTTTGACGTTTTACCAGGTTTACTATTCTTAGTAAATCTGGGAATGCGCCATAATCCACAGGTGGATACATAGGAACGCCCACAATCCACCCATGGAACACCTTCCCAACACAGAGTAACGCAAGGCAGCAACTTGCGCTGCCTTGCATTACTCTAGATTTACTAAGCCATGCAGAGCCACGCAAGGTGGCTTAGTAAATCTGACTTAAGGGCTTGTGTTGCCTGCGCCACCTTGTGTGATGCAAGGCAACGCAAGCCCTTAGTAAACCTTTGTCCTAACGTGTAACTATTTCATCTACACAAACTAACAGGGTACACTAAGCCCCAGCATACAGCCCTATTTCTAGCCTGAATTCAACTGTGAAATAATGAGCAATAGACAGAAGTGTTAGAAAAAAAATTATGCTTTTGTGTTCCTTTTATGTAAGTTAGCATTCGCGGCGGCATTTTGTGTACGGGCGCTGTTAGAAATGGGATCTCTGGTTGGCTAAGGCTTGCGCCAAAGCCAGGCAGAGACCACCACTCTAGTCAGGGCGAGGGAGTTACACGCCAAAGATAACCCCTGCTCACCCCCTTGGTAGCTTGGCACGAGCAGTCAGGCTTATCCCGGAGGCAATGTGTAAAGCGTTTGCGCACGCACACAGCAACAACATACCAGGCACACTACAAGAAGGAACTCCACACAAGGTTATATATAAAAATAGCCTTTGTATTATCAGAAAACACATTAGAATAGTACTCACATAATATACATCGTGCCACCTGGCACTGGGCAATATCTACAAGGGATTATTTACACGTGACAGGGCCACGTGGGCCACTGTCAGAACCATCACTTATTAAAGATAATAAATGCAGAACATATCATGAACGTACAACCAGTAATCACTGGTAACCACTGTACTCAGCATCAGCCTGTAACATACACCACATTATGCACAGTAACACATAGGCGCCAAATCTATTGTACGCCAACCTCATCAGTCTAAACTCTTAGACCCTAACCTCCTAAGTATAATCACATTAGGGGCATAACTCACAGTGAACATAATCTCACTAGCATAAAGCATAATATGCCAAACAACCTCATAATCATAAACCACAGTTAGAGGTATAACACAGGGTGCGTAATCATACTACATACATTACATTTCCTAGCACCACATCACATTAGGGCCTGGCGCCCTATAAATCTAACAGTCCCCCCTGGCCATCTGGCCATCTCAGAAAGGGGGCTCAAATCCCCTATGTCCCAAGAGTCAGGGTTGCTGCCTATGCAGCGAAAGTCAAGGGTGCGCCACTGCGCAAACCTAAACGTAGCAGCTGCCCACTACTTGCTGGGCAGCTGGGAAAGTATGGGGCAAAGGAGTGCCTCTCACTCCTAACTTCACAAGACATGCCCCCAAAGAACTGCGGCCTAAAAGATGCAGCTGCCCACTACTTGCTGGGCAGCTGGGAATATTTAAATGGGGCCTTTCAAATCACTCGCCCCGGGTTGGAGCCACCAAGGCTCTGTAAGATATGCCCCTCTCGGTGGAGCCACACGGGGCTCTAAAATGATCATGCCCCATCGTTGGAGCGCACGGGGAGCTGTAAACAAATAATGCCCCCAAGCCCACACGGGGACTTTGAAAACAAATAGTGGCCGCCCGCCCGAGATCAGCCCTCACTCACCGGGCTCTTCCTCGTGGCGGGACTCCTCTTTGGTGCTGGCGCCCGCGGGGCTCTTCCTCACTCACGGGAGCCCCGCGCAGGTAGGCGCCAGGATCAGGAACGCCTCTCCTCTTCGCTTCACCCGGGCCCCCTCCTGGGACCCGGGACTCATATCTCAAGGCGTGCAGGGCTTTTGTGCACACGCGGGGCTTCCCTCTTCCATGGGAGCCCCGCACTTGCATCGGCGGCCTCGGCCGCCACTTCTCACTTCACCCGGGCCCCCTCCTGGGACCCGGGACTTGAGTATGGAGCCCCGGTGCGGACTTCCTCCGCACCGGGGCTCCCATCTGCTCACGGGAGCCCCGCGAGGCCTTCTCGGTCTCTCTCCGGTCTCCTCAGCAGTGCGGGCGGGGCTCTCTCCACTCACGGGAGCCCCGCTCTTCCGCCGACCATGGCTTCCTCGGGACTTCCCTCAGGCCTCACGAGGCCACGCCCACGTCCCAACAAGGGTTGCCTGACTTCCGGGTCGCATTTGCAGCAGCCCGGCAACGTTTCCTTCTCGGCTGCAGCAATACGGGGTAGGCTCCCGTTTTAATTAAATACAGAAGCGGGGTGGGCACCCGCTCAATAAAATAAAAATAAGCGGGGTGGGCAACCGCACTGCAGGCGTCACGGGGGAATCCCTAATCGGGGGGTTCCCTCTCTCTCTCTCTAAGCAGCGCAACGCTGCACAGCCCCAGCTCCTCTTCCTGGGGAAATTAGCGTAAGGCGCTCACCAGGCGCTAGGATCAGGACAAGCTCCTTCAAAGTCCTGGAGGCTGGGAAGAAAAAGGCAAAAGGGCTCCAAGAAGTCCTTGAGGCATCCAGGGGCAAAGCAGGGCCCAGGGAGGCACGCCCTCATGGCAGCCCCCCCCCCCCCTGGGCCCCAGCAGCAGCGCGCCCCGCCGGAACAGCACACCAAGAGTGAACAACTTCATGGGGTCACAGCCCCTTCTTTTATACCCTAAATCCCTTTGTGTCACAGCACAGGGCTTGGGGGTACCAGTCAGAACTGGTATAGGGGAGCTTTGGAGCACCTTGTTTTGCTCAGCTCCTCTCTCCTTTCAGAGTGTAGGCTAGGGACATCAGACGCACCACAGGAGGTGGAGCCAGCATTGTAGAGGGAAGGCACAGCCCTATTCAGGTCCCAGGTGCAACTCCTCCCACCCATCTACATGGAGATCTCTCCATTCAGCCCTGCGCTGACTCACCCTGCCCCTCCTGGAGCCACACACACCTCCCAGCCCCTGTCACTCATAAGCCAGACATGCAATTCACATCAGGCAGGCAGACACAGAGCACACAGAAATGCCAACTTCTAGAAGTGGCATTTCTCTACCAGTCACCATAAATCTGCGCACACCATTGCGCAGCATTTATTCTCACGGAGTTCGCACATACTAAACTCGACCCTGCACTCCCCTCATACCAGGAATTACCATGGACACACATATCCCCCATGCATTCCTATGGGAGGGCAGGCCAGTCTCACCACACACGCACACACAGCGCGCACGCACTTTACACTGGACCACAGTGCTAAAGTGCCCAGAGACTTAAAACTACTAACATACAAGGCAAAAAGTTTAGGGGTGAACCTGCCAAAAAGGGCCAAGTCCAACAGGCGCCATTTTGTATCACAATTGAAACTGATTCTTCTCTATTTCCGAGAAACGTCCTTCTCTAGATTCTGTTTCTTTGGAGTTGGGTTTTGCCACACTAATGAATGCATTGCTCTTATTAGCGCATATCTTTCTTCTGAGATGTAAGCCTTCTCCCACTTGTCTAGTGGTGGGCACAGGCAGAGTAACCTTGAGAGATAGATAATGTGTGCCAGGCCTCAGAACCGAAACGTACTACTTTGTAATTTACTGTCCAGCTGCGACCCTCTGGAAAATTCCATGGTTGGCGGGTTTTCATTGATTCTGAAATGTACATAATGTATCGGTATGCTTGCTGAAGTCAGACTCTCTCTGCAGCACTCTTAGCGACTGGGCAGACAGGGCTCCGCTCTGAGCGTACTTTGAATAAACTATTATTGGTTTGTATACTCTACTGTCTGACCGACTCTTAATTTTGTAGAAGGCAAAGAGGTGGTCATTAGTGACCCGAGTGACCCGAATCAGGCCATTTCCTTCAGTTGGCGCCCGAACAGGGACTCCTTCGGGTGAGTGACCCTTACCCTTCCACGGACGGGGAGGGGAGGTCGAGGCCATCGTCGGGTCGGACGGACGGATCAGGGATCCCTGCACGAAGTGTTTCGGATACTCGCAGCTGCCCCTTCTGTCTGGCCAGTCGGTGCCTCGCCCAGTGGTCATCCCGACTGAAGTCCTGAACGGCGAAACCCTTGGATCTGACCGTTTGGTCTGAAGAGTCGGCAGTGGAGAATGGACATGTTTTGACCTGCATATATCAGGTGAGTTTGTTTTGGTTCTTTGTGGATATGGTACCATTTTGGCTTGTATTTGGTATGGTCTAAGAACCGTCTTTGGGACAAAAGAAATTGCAATTGTTTTTGCTAGGCATAGAATAGTGAATCTGTTCGCTTTTTTTTCAACAAAATGCCTTGCTTTAGTAGAATGTTTGTTTTGTGCTGTCGTTGTTGCTCTACTGATTGGAAGAAAGTCAGCCGGCGCCTCCAGAAGGCACTCCGAATTTTGATATGTATGTGAAGCATGGTCTTGGCCCTATTATGTTTAGTACATTATGGCACAAATATACGAGGGACTATGCCAAATTGCAGTGGCCGTTGACGGGCACTTTTGATGAACAAAAGATTGAGTATTTACAAGAACAGCTGTTTAAGAAAAGAAGTAGGCAGTCTATGTTTGATTCCCTCAGAACGTGGCAAAAGCTCTTAAACAGAGGTGAATGAAAGCAGAGAAAGAGGCCCAGAAAGGGAGAATGCAGATATTGACTCAGAAGGCTGTAGCATATGACAGGTGAAAGCAGGAGAAGGGTATTGAATGTGAAGATAGAAGGTTTTGATTGCATATTGATAAATC
This sequence comes from Calotriton arnoldi, assembly GCA_963921515.1. Classification (NCBI taxonomy): domain Eukaryota; kingdom Metazoa; phylum Chordata; class Amphibia; order Caudata; family Salamandridae; genus Calotriton; species Calotriton arnoldi. The sequence continues at coordinate 6,146,155 of CAWUFW010000081.1, read as the reverse complement.
ATATGTGACTCAGGAGGAAGATGATACTTTTGTGGAAGAATTGTTGGATTCCCGACCCCCACCTCCATATACCCCGCAGAGAATATATCCTATTGTTCCGGCGCCCTCACAGCCGCCCGTTACAGTTGCGTCTACTGTCTCTGTCCCTGTGTCCACTGTTGTTACGTCAATGGCTGTGGCTTCGGCTCCTCCTCCTCCTCTTTCTTCTGTTTCTTTGCTGTCTGTGGCAACTGTGACTGTTAGTGCTCCGGCTGCACCTATTGTTTCAGCATCCCTTTCGCCAACTTTTTCCCCCGCGTCACTACCACCAGCGATGATAGTTCCTGTTACTACTGTTGCCTCTCCCACTGTGGTTTTTCATCCTCCAACCTTAGTGAGTAGTGGGACGCTGATGCGTGGATTTGAGGATAGGGATTGGACGAAGTTTAGGGAACGCATGGGACCGTTAGTGAGGTCTGATGTGGGAGAGGAAGAGAAACAGGTAATAGCTAATCAGGCTGCGCAGTGGGCCCATAATTCTATTTATAGTGTAGAGGATGTCTGGGCGACTATGAAAGATTTTGAGCCCTTTATACAGCAACATGCCCTTAAACATATGTCTGCTACTTTGATTGGTCTTTGGCAACAGCACTTTGAAGCAGAAGCACCTCAAATTTTATATGACATTAGAGACCGAGTATATATTAGTGAATTGAGGCCAGAACAGGTTTTTGCTAATGTTACGACAATAGTTGCATACAGGGGAAGATTGCATGAGAGAAGTCCCAGGTCAGTGTCTCAGTTTACGATGAGAGAGGTTCATCCTATATATCACACAGAGATACCAGAGTTAACTGATCAGCATGGTAATGTTACTCGAGCGGGTATAGCGGTCCGGTTTCAAGAACAATGGGTTTATACTCCATGGAAAAGGAGCGAGGTTTTATCCCTTAAAACCAATTTGCCTGACCTCAGAAAGAATCCTACTACTTATTATAAAGAGTTGACTGAAGCTGCTTCTTTGACGGTAATGACTCTTGCAGACATTGAAATGTTTTTTGGTCTTCTTGTTCCGGCTGATATTTGGAGATCATGTTCCGGAGTTGGGTGGTACTTGGGATCAAATTAAGGCAGGGACCAGGAACGAAAGCCAGGTAATAAGCCTCAGGCAGAGATACTTGCTTTGCCAGGTCGCATAATTACGTACATGCATTCTCTTATTCCGCCAAGAAAGGTGGATTGGGATAAATTGTCAGCCTGTCGACAGAAGAAAGATGAGAGTGTGTCTGATTTCTTTACCTGATTTGAAGGTACATTTTTGGATTATAGCGGACAAGATTTGTCCGTCGAGGGGGGTGTTCGGTTGTTTGTCAATAGATTTGTTTCTAATTTGCTTCCTGAAATTGCGACTTGATTGCAAGCTTCTGAGAGTACCTGGTCCACCTCCTCTCCCTCTGTTATTTTGAATATGGCACAATATTATGCGCATAGGGATAATGATGAAAAGGAGAGGACAGAGAAGAGGCATAAGGATTTAAAAATGAAGGTGTTGTTACAGCAGGCTTTTAGAGGGAATGGGAGAGGACATGGTGATCCTGCCCGACAGCTTCCACGCACTAGTAGGCAGCCAACAACTATGCCTTTGGGTCCGAATCAATGTGCGTATTGTAAAGAGGAGGGACACTGGCGTAGCGAGTGTCCTGTGCTTTTTCAGAAGGTGGCAGCCCCTAGAGGACGAGGTTTTCGGGATAGGAGTCGTGGAGCTAGTGGGGCTGATAGGGCACAGAGTGCTGCAGCCTCACAGGGTCGTTCTGATGATAATTATTTTGATGACCCTCGTGAAGGACATATGTCGTGTGTCCCCGTGGGATCAAGGGGTATGTGAGGTTACAAGGAACCAGCCGCTCCGGGATTGTTATAGGAAGGTAGGTTTATTGGATATAGAACCTACAGATATGGGAAGGATGGTACAAAAGCACAAGTGTCCGGTTTAAGAGGGATGCTCTTGTCTTCACCGCACACGATCCAGCTCCTTGAAGCGAACTCCTGGCCTCCTCCTTCCTCTCTTTGGCTGGCCCGTCAGTCCTCGAGTCGTTCCCCAGAAAAGAAAAAGAACCAGGGGTAAGTTTGGCTGGTTTAGACCGTAATCGTCGGAAAGGGAGGGGAGATAGGTTGTGAGGGGATCACCGCATCGGACTAAGTGTGTCACCCAAGAGAAGACAACAGTGACCGCCCTGTTGACTACCGGTTCCCTCCCGGTGGTTTTACGAACCCCAGGATGCGCCCCCGTACCTGTTTCAGCCACCCTCCTCCTGGGGGGTGGCGGGCAATGGCGCCGTGTCGGACTTCACCGACGTTCTCCTCGGACGGCTGGGCCTCAACGACGTGCTCCGGTCCTGTTCCTGCTCGATCTCCTGCACAGCCTCGACCCGACGTCTCCTCCGTTCTTCCTCTCGCAGTCAGCTCTCCGGCGTCCTTCTTCTCCGTCAAGCCCGGGACTTCCTCCTTCCCTCCTCCTCCTGATAGGCTCAAAAAGGGTGATGTCACAGTCTCGGACTCCTCCCCCGGGAAGCATGTGAGTGATTTAAAGGGACCAGCATCGTCCCGTACCTGTTTAACGATGACATGAGCATCAAAAGGGGACTCCTTCTCTTGTTCCCCCAGTTCCTCCCGACAACATACTATCATGATGACTATGATATGGATGAAGTGACAGGAATGTCATATAGCTAGGACAGCGAGGGACAGAGTGGGGGACCAGTTCCGATACCTGTAGACCAGTGTGGTCCTTATGTAACAGCAGAACTACAAGGTTCAACTAAGGAATTTTTGGTGGACACAGGTGCAACAAAAAGTTCTGTTTCTCGAAATGTGGTCCCTGGGGCGGCTCTGTCTGGCCATAATAATGTGTCGGTTGGTTTCTCTGGTGTACCGGTTGTAAGCCCCATTTCAAAACCTCTTGCATTGACTATTGGCCCTTTCACTGTGGATTCTCCATTTTTGCTGACATCTAATTGGGGTGAGAATTTGATGGGTTTGGATTTGTTGAAGAAATTGCATGCCACTATCTATTGTTCTCCAGCGGGTGCCTATATGACAATGGGTCCAGATGTGGCACGCGCTAAGCAGTGTTTGTCCAAAGATGCACCCCTTCCTGTTGAGTTTAAAGATGTGCCACCCACTCTGTGGGCAACAGGCGACACAGATGTGGGATTGTTGCAGATATCGCCCGGTTTCGATACAAGTTAAGGATGTTGCAATCTTGCCACGTATCCCTCAGTATAAAATCCCGCAGGCAGGTGAGCGAGCCTTATTGCAAATTATACAGGATTTGATTAAAAAGGGAGTGGTTGAGGAGAAAACTACTAATATTTGTAATAGCCCTATTCTTCCAAATCTTAAAAAGACTCCCTCGGGTTCTTCTGCTGACCATGAAAATGTTTATCCTTTCGTGATTGATTTGCGCGAGGTTAATAAAATAGTGGTTCCACAGTTTCCAGTGGTTCCTGACTTTACCACTCTTTTGACCATTATCCCCTCTACTGCTAACTTTTTCTCTGTCATTGATCTGAAAAATACTTTCTTTAGTATTCCTATTCATCCAGATAGCAGGTACTTGTTTGGTTTTAAAAAAAAGCACAGAAGAGAAGGTCAGGGCGGAGATACCCTGCACCAGTCGTTATGACGTATTATGGCTACAGTATTGTTGTTTGAACTAGGTGCAATAGGCCCAGGACGTGACCTTCATGCGTCCCAAAGGGTGGGATACAACCCCCCAAAAAACAGATTTGAACAGAGATGGCCCTGCACTCAAAACAACATATAAGTAATTAGTAAATGCAATTAATGTCCAAAGTCCAACACAGAAATGAAGTTATATCTTCCCAAAAGAAAGAGCGTCAGTCGGCGTTTTGGTTGTAGAAAACTATTCCTTTTATTATTTTATTCCATAGGAAATTTCTTTAAAAACACAGCACGCAAAGGACAAGACAGCCGACGCGTTTCGTCCACCTTGGGACTTCTTCAGGGCTTGATGATTGTAAGGCACATATCATATGCTCTTTGGGATATATTCCTTACATAGACAAACTAACTATTAGTGAAGCAAGTGGGTGGGATATGTATCTCCCAGAAATTAGTGGTGGCGTCCGGTTCACGAATCAAAAAAGATATAACTTCATTTCTCTGTGTTGGACTTTGGACATTAATTGCATTTACTAATTACTTATATGTTGTTTTGAGTGCAGGGCCATCTCTGTTCAAACTTGTTTGGTTTTACCCTAGCTGGTATGAGCTTTAGGCTCTGTCGAGCTCCTCAGGGCTATACTGAAAGTCCAAGTATTTATAGTCTAGCTTGAAAAAGTCAGTTGGATTCTCTATCGCTTCCCTTAGGTAATGTATTGGTGCAGTATGTTGATGACTTACTCATCGCTTCTGACACGGAACAGGGTTGCAAAGACAGTACGGTTAAATTGTTGTTGCATTTGGCTCAACATGGACATAAGGTGTCCCTTTCTAAATTTCAATATTGTCGACAGGAGGTTACCTATTTAGGTCCCTACTGTCGAAGACTGACCCCGGAGCGCATCAGTACTATTGTTAAAATGCCCGTTCCACAAACTCAGAAAGATGTGCTTGCTTTTATAGGTATCACTTCCTACTGTCGGCAGTGGATACCTGGCAACTCGTTACTAATAAAACCCCTGCTTGCCATGACGCTAAAAGACGTGCATGAGCCCCTGCCTTGGACGCCTGACTGTCAGCAGTCTTTTGAGCAATTGAAAACTGCGCTTTGTTTGGCTCCAGTAATCGGCACTCCAGACTATACTAAACCATTTGTGTTGTACGTTCATGAGATGGCTGGGTGCGCACTTTCTGTTTTAACACAAAAATTTGGAGATAAGCAACGGCTGTGTGCTTACTTCTCTGCTGTCCTTGACCCTGTCGCATGAGCCCTCCTGAGCTGTCTAAGAGCAGTCGCGGCTGTGGCCATCTCAATAAGACAATCGGCTGGACTCGTACTTGATACTGACCTCACATTCGTGGTACCCCATGCTGTGGATACACTTTTGAATAAGACAAAGACACAGCACCTCACCAGTGCACGTTTGACTGGATATGAATTAACTTTGCTTGCCAAACACATCACGATCAAAAGATGTGCCACTTTGAACCCAGCCACGTTACTGCCCCTCCCTTCTGAGTACGATGAGATTGATAAACATGACTGTAACTTCCGGACGGAAGAAGAGATGAAAGGACGGGTAGACTTGACTGATGTTCCCTTATCTGACCCCCAAGGGGAACTATATGTCGATGGCTCTTTTTTTTAAATTACCAGATGGCGCTACAACTGCTGCGTATGCTGTCACTACGTTGCGTACAGTAGTTGAGACATCATTTAATATCTATGTGTCGGACTTAGCCAGAGTCATTAAGGCTCATGGGATGGGCCTTACATCGTATGCCGATGACACGCAATTGGTGTTGACTATCCACAATGATGGTGAAAAGGTAGCAGCCAATTTTCAAAAAGGCATGCTCGCAATCAGTAGCTGGATGTCCAGCAATTGCCTCAAATTAAACTCTGATAAAACAGAGGTTATGACATTTGGCAAGTTATCTCCTGTTTGGTCCCCCTCTTGGTGGCCTGTCTCACTGGGTTCCCCCCACTCCCAGTTACCAGGGTTAGGAATCTGGGTGTCATATATGATGACAAATTGACTTTCTTGCCCCATGCTAACTCAGTGGTCTCGGCTTCATTCCACAAGTTACGGATGATAAAAAGATTTTACCATTTCTGCCGCTGAATGCAGGGAAAACTTTAGTTACTACATTGGTTATGTCTACGATTGATTACTGTAATGGGCTTCTTGTAAATGCCCCAATGAAAGTCATTCATAAGCTACAGTTAGTCCAAAACGCAGCCGCCAGGATGCTATCAGGAACCCCTAAATACAAGCCAATTTCTCATGTGATTCGGAAATATCACTGGCTGTCTGTGAGGAACCGTATAAAGTTTAAGGCCTTATGTATTGCTTATAAGGCCTTTTGTAAAATAGGACCTCAGTTTCTAATCAGGGAGTTAGCAGCTTACATTCCGGGCCGAGCCCTTCGCTCATCCACCGCTTCTCTGCTAAAGGTTCCTCGTACGAAAACTGCATCATGGGGCGATAAACGTTTTATAGTTGCCACTGCAAAACTTTGGAATTCTCTTCCACTAAAGATCAGATCCTCCCAATCTTTGTTAACTTTTAGAAAAATGACAAAAACCTGGCTGTTCAACCAGTAAGTCTCTCCGATATTTGGTCTCTGCCTGCTGTCCTTAGCGCCGAGACACCTATGGGTAGTTGTGCGCTTTATAAATCTCAAAAATAAATAAATAAATAAATAAATAAATAAATCACGAGTTCCCTATCAATCGGCCCAGGCCGCTGAGCTTGTCGCTCTAATCCGAGCTTGTGAATTAAGTGAGGGACTGGTTGTCAATATTTATACTGACAGTCAGTCCGCCTTTGGAGTCGCTCATAGTTTTGGGCGACTCTGGGCTGAGACAGGGTTTCTTACTTCCCATGGTACTAAAATTCAGCACGGGCACCTCATATTGAGGCTTTTGTCTGCTTTGACGCTCCCTAAGAAATTGGCCAGAGGAAATTGTAGTGCACATCAGAAGGTCACTGATGATGTAGGTAGGGGAAATGCTTTTGCAGATCAGACTGCTAAGGAAACAGCCCGGACCAAAATGAAAAGAATGTTTGTGGCAGGACCCGCTAGGTGGGTGCCTGAGGTTACTATGTTCAAAGACACACTTGAGAATGTGAAGGAGATTCAAAGCGAGGCCTCAACAGAAGAGTTAGCTGTGTGGCAAGAAAGTACAGCACAATTGAATGATGAGGGATGTTGGATTGATAAGTCAGGGAAGCAGAGATGGATGTTACCAGATGCATATGTTCTTCCTGTAGTCACCATGGCCCATGGCCCAGCGCATATTAGTGCTAAGGGTATTTGCAAGTTGTTAGACCTTGTATGGCAAAATGACAACATTTCTAAGACAGCTGCACATTTAGTGAAGTACTGTATGGTGTGCATGATGCATAATCCTGGGAAGGGTACTCCTACACCCCCTGGTAATTTCGCACCACCCACCTTCCCTTTGAAGTCCGACAAATGGACTATATTGAATTGGAACGATGCAACAATTTGAAGTATGTTCTGGTGGTCGTCTGTGCATTTAGTAAATGGGTTGAAGCTTATCCCACTAAAGATAATACAGCCATTACGACTGCAAAGGTACTCCTGAAGGAGTTCTTTCCTCGTTTCGGCTTGCCCCGTTTGATTTGGAGTGATAACGGAAGTCATTTCAATGCCAAGGTTATTCAGTTAATTTGTGATGGTCTGCACATAAAACAGAAGTTTCATGCTGCAAACCACCCGCAGTCAGCAGGTTTGGTTGAGAAGTACAATGGTACTCTCAAACTGAAATTGGCAAAGATTCAGGAGACCACAGGGTTACAGTGGCCAGATGCATTACCATTAGCTCTTTTGTCGACAAGAACAACAGCAGATTCTAGAACAGGATTGTCACCGTACGAGGTCGTGTTTGGACGCCCGGCAAATGTCTGGGGCGTTCCACGTCCTCGGCGGTTCGCTGATATTGAGTACCCCTTGTTGATTGATTACCTGTGCCAGTTAACTGAAAATTTGCGTTCTGTTTACCAACAGGTCCGTCAGTCCCTGCCATCTACACCAGAGGGGCCCGGACATGACATCCAGCCTGGGGACTATGTCCTCATAAAGAATTTTCAGCGGAAGAAGAGTTTGGAGCCGTGTTGTAAGGGGCCCAAACAGGTCCTTTTGGCTACCTGCACGGCTGTCAAGGTCGCTGGCTGGAAGAAATGGGTGCATGGCGTACATTGCAAAAAGGTGCCCCTACCGTTACCCTATGATAAGTGGGTGAAGCAGGGAATACCTGATCAGGAGTGCAAGCAGATTCCTCGTTTTGTTCCATTCAGCGACGCTGTCCTCACATGGATGCAAAGTGATAAGGAGAATGATGACATCCTGAACGAAGCTGTCCCGCCAGAGATAAGAGTTATTCAGGAGCCCCTTTTCACTGATCCCTCTGTGCCTGAAGTCACCAGGAACAATTTGCGTCCTCGGATGAGGAACAGTGCACCAAAGGAGAAGTCAGATTAGACAGGGATGGACTGTGCAAGTTAGGGTGTACTTTGCTGTAGTACCAACGGAGTTAGTTTAGGGTGATGTGAGATTGGTGCACTGTTTTGACATTAGACAGGATAGATTGAACGTACTCCCTTGGGGGGTACATTATCCTGATCGACGTGGGATACATCAAGAGCTTACGACAGAGCAAGCTCCACCACCAGTGCTCAAGAGCGCCAACATTTGATGAACAATAGGAGCCTGTACCAGTGAGTCTCTGACGGACACTGGGAACTTGAATACTTCTCTTGCTGGAGATTTGCCCCTTTTGCTTTATCATTTGCTATGCAACCCTTTGGCAGAATGGTTGCTGACGAGGAGCAGCCAGTAATTCCCCTTGTTCATACATGTGAATTTTGGTTTACAAACAAGAAGCGTTATGTGCTGTTCTTGTTGGTTTTGGGCGGGGTGTCTTGGGTTTTGGAGTGTGATCACGATGCACAATACTGTACTGAATATAAAATTGTTTCTCAAGTACGTACAAAAAGGACAATCCCGAGCAATGTATTTCTAGATACACACAAGAAATTCTTTGGTGAAGGTACAGCATGTCACCCCACTGAATCTGTCACAAGTTTATGGACTGCTTACTCATTGTCATTGGTTAATTCTACATATGTTCGCCCACCCCAATTTGTAGAGGTAAAGGGTGAGTTCGGGATGGGATACCCCGGTCCTTGTTTGTATTATAGGAAGCCACGAGGGAAGGGATACCCAGGTTGCAACACTAATATGTATTGTGATAATTTGTATGTGGATGAACAGAACATTACCTTAGTAGGATGGCATTATCAAGATTTGACAGTTACCCGAAAGGCAGGTTATTATCCTACATGTTGTCCGATAGTAAACAGTACAGACGCTTTTCTATACGTATATTGTTCTGGAATAATATTGTTTTAAAATACAATTTCTTTAGTGAAAAAGAAGGATCCGAGTACAGTGGGAATGAACACCAGATATGCTCCTGTAGATTATCAAGGTCCACTTTATGCACATCCAGGATTTTACTTTCTGTCCAATGGTACTTACTCGAATGTTTATAATGGTACAGAGGACGTTGCTTTGGGAATGGTGCTTCCTCTTGGTGTGCCTTGTAAGTACAGTAAACCAAATATAAGATGGGTTAAAAGGACTTTGACAAAGGAATTTTGCGACGGGGTGACAGACCTTGAGGTTAATAATTAGAGTAATGGTATCACCTTTGGGTATATTCTCTCCTCCATTATTACCTTTGATGGTACCGCTATGGCTAGGGGTGAAAGGGCTAGGCAATAGTTTGGATGCAAGCTACAGATACTGTCTAATTCCACAGTAGCAGCTTTGCGTGACATCACCACCCAATTGGAAAGTATGCAAATATATTCTGAGCAAACCAGATATGCAGTTGATTTTATCCTAACTAAGGGCGGTGGTGTGTGCGCAGTAGTAGGAGACCAGTGTGTAGTCGGGACCACTAATATGGAAAAGAATATTACCCAACATATTTTAGATATTTTGGAAAATGTTAAAGGAATGGAGAGCGGAAATTGGAGTTGGTCCCTCTTTGGTGGATGGGGTTGGATCCTTGAAAGGGTGATCTATTTTATTGTGATTTTGATCGCTTGCTGTGTTCTGGTGCAGTGTCTCCCCTTATGTTGCTCTTACTGCACCACTCTTCTCGCTCCCAAGAAAATATCAATCCATGATATCAATGAGACCATTATGATCCAGAAGGAGGTGAATGATCTGATGCAGATTGATGAGGGTATTTTTGAGACTTCTTCCCTCCTTACTGTTTCTATCCCTGAAGCTGAGGATATGGAATGCTCCTAAATTAATTTACCATGTTTTACTGAATGATATGTCTTTTGTTATCATATATATGGCTTAGCTCATGCTAACAGGAGGGTCTGTTAGAATAAAAATTATGCTTTTGTGTTGCTTTTACGTAAGTTAGCATTCGCGGCGCCATTTTGTGAACGGGCGCCATTTTGTATCACGATTGAAACTGATTCTTCTCTATTTCCGAGAAACGGCCTTCTCTAGGTTATGTTTCTTCGGAGTTGGGTTTTGCCACACTAATGAATGCATTGCTCTTATTAGCACATACCATTGTTCTGAGATGTAAGCCTTCTCCCACTTGTCTAGTGGCAGGCACAGGCAGAGTAACCTTGAGAGATAGATAATGTGTGCCCGGCCTCAGAACCGAAACCTACTCCTTTGTAATATACTGTCCAGCTGCGTCCCTCTGGAAAATTCCATGGTGTGCGGGTTTTCATTGATTCTGAAATGTACATAATGTATCGGTATGCTTGCTGAAGTCAGACTCTCTCTGCAGCACTCTTAGCGAGTGGGCAGACAGGACTCCGCTCTGAGCGTACTTTGAATAAACTATTATTGGTTTGTATTCTCTACTGTCTGACCGACTCTTCATTTCGTAGAAGGCAAAGAGGTGGTCATTAGTGACCCAAGTGACCCGAATCGGGCCATTTACTTCAGAAGTTTAACAAGATTGCAAACAAGGTACAGCATTTCTCTATGTCCTAGGTTCTGGTTTCTGGCTCCCCAAGAATTTGAGTGAAGGAGATTTACCACTGAAGCAGGTACTGTCCATGAAACAGTTATCTTACTTTTAGTATGAAGTTCCTCCTAGCGGCTTCACAGGAAGAAGAGCAGCAAGAAACAGGGTCTGGAAACGAGCCACCAGCAGAAAGCACTTCGAAGCAACCATCACCACCACAAACAGTGACATCTAGTGTACGTCCCATGATGCTGTTCTCTGACTCCAACCAGGAGAATGAATTAAACGAGGGGACGTAAAGCTGACATTCATGGCTAACACTGGGACATCTATGCCTTTTGCTCTCACAGAGCATCTTGTAACGCTAGTCACGGTGAGCCTTCTGAAATCACAAAAAACTGCCATCATTTAGAAATTCATCATCACATCTGATATCAACAGCACAAAAGTAATCAAACTGGGTCTCCCAACTCTAGACATTTTCATCCTCAAAACTTGTTTTGCAAGGAGAGGTCCTCCATGAACTGTAACATAACGTCATTTCACGCTTTAAATATCCAGAGAAACAGACAGTAGCGGCCCGTGGTGGGAGTGCTGCCGGGCGGTGACGTGGGGCGGGGGAGGGGCAGGGTGGAGGGTAGTAAAGTACAGAATACGGCCGTATAGAGGTAAGTAGATATATAAATAAATAAAACTAATTTCGTTGCGCGCGCTGCATCGCCAAATGTCTCTGACTAAAATTCAGCAGAACCAGTTACGTGTCCAGTGCTCTTTGTCTTCACACTTTTACCACCTACTTAAAGCACTTGGAAAAAGCCAGCCGTACAGCAACCACGATTGTCTGAGTGTGGGACCATGCCGGCACTATTCAGTCCATGTCCATATCCCAGCTCTTGACTGCAAATCCAGTAAAGATGGGGAACATTTACATCTAGCGTAAAGGAAGAGGCCCCCTACTATCTAGGTGAGGTTCCTTAAGGTAGGGAAAAATCCCTACATTGAACATTTACATCTATACAGAGAGGTACTAACCGCTTACAAAAGTACCAAAAGAATATCCATGCCTCCCTTCACCCTGCCCAATTGCCTGAAGTAGGTAGTGGCATCAGAAAGAGCAGCATCACAACCAACAAAGAGAAGTGTGTATCACCTGCATCTACACCAATCAATTTGTCTTCCATCAAAACTACGCTGGGTCATACACACTACCACAGAATGGGATATTTCTAACTAGCCACACAGACCGTAACTCTTGGCACAGCTGGTGCAAATGAAGCCGCAGACTAATTGTGCTATAGTGATGGTAATGGTGTAGTTTGAAGGTCAGTCTATCACTACTTCTGTAGAAATGAGCACCACTGCTGTCCATCTGATGCCGCAGTCTCAGAGAGAAGATGCAGCAGCGGGTGCAACCGGAAAGTATCAAGACCAGTGAGTGACAATGAACCAAACTGTATAACGATTTGGATAATTTAAGAGCACAGTTTGAGCAAACAACCTAGGATGTCCAGAAACTTAGGTACCAATATTTATTACACCCCAGAAATCCACGGCCGGTGCAATCAAACGTCGGCGTGCTGAGTACCAAGGCTGCGTCGTATAGAATCCACCTCATGCCTCTTTAATTCACTAACCAACACTCCCTGCCCCTTTATCTCCCTCTTGTGGGTTCCTGCTTTCTCTCCTTGAGACAGGTTTTCCATCTTTGTCTTCCTCCATCTTTCCGATTTGTGTGTTTTTCCTTCTCTGGCTCTCAGAAAATATCTGATGCAGAAAAATAAGTGCCAGTCTCCAAAAATAAGTGCCGGTGGCCCCCACTGGCAACCACGGGCTCAAATTAAGCACTGTTGCCCCAGATAAAACCTGGCAGCACTGGGTCGAAATTCATTGGTGCGAAAAACAGCACCCAATTATGATTTTGTCCGTGACATGTGAAATAACATGCTGATTTTGTTGCAAACTGCGCCAAAATCAGCATGTTCCGGTAATTAATGGTATTTTTTCCTCCGATAAAATTTCGACATGTCTGACCTACTAAAATTTACGCTCCAAACTCATAATTTCGGTATGTGTGGAAAGAGAATTTACTGCACATACTGGAATTATGTGGGCTATTCATAGTGAAGGCATAACAGAAAATCTCTTGACGGTCAAGTATGTTCACTACCCCTAGCCAAATAACTTCAGGGACCACACAAAGAACACCAAACACTAGCTAGAAACCATCAAACACTTTAAATTCCATGGAAATATTAAAATACATTTTTAATGGTTTAAGATTTAAAAAAAAAAAATCAAAGAAAGTTGGGCCCTTCTTGAGTTCTTCTTTTTATTACAATTACATTAAGATACGATTACAAACAATTCTCTGCCTTCTCCTTAAATCTTCCTCAGACATCTCTCTTCGCGCAGTAAAGGCACTCGGCCGTGTGCACGAGGGTGCACACAGCCGTGCACGGATCTAAAAATATATTTGGTGCCAGGTAAGACCGTGCAATCATGCCTTTCCCGTCATTATTCATGATGACGCAGCACTTCCCCGATTCACTGTTTCCCTCCAATAAAATGATAGGTCTGTGTCCCTCCGCAAATAAAACTCATGCAAACAAACACAAAACCACTAATAGGCATTTCCAGTAACCCAGGGATCCCGCAGGTTAAAGAATGCTTGCGCACGCCTCGTTTTCGTTAATGTAACTTCTTGGGTTAGGATCGTGCATAGACTACTGCTGCCTGCCAGCGCCTAGCACAGAATTTTGCTCACGCATAAAAGGATGCTAGTGCTTAATTTGGAAAAATAAATATGAAAAAATAAATACATTGGTGCTGGGTTTCCAAAGATTATCTTAGGAGCTTTCTGCCGCACTGCCAAATGACGATGTTGCTGAACACCAAGGCTGCCTAGTCTTGATTCCACCTCATGCTTCTTTTCTTAACCACCCTACACTTCCAGTTTTTTTTTTTTTTTTGTCTCCTTCCAGGTTCTCTTTCACCCCTGCTTTCTCCCAGTTTTCCCATCATTCTCTTCCTCCTGTTCATGTCTTTTCTGCCTGGCTCTCTTGTTCAGTGTCCATGAAAAATAAGTCCCAATGCCCAAGTGAGGGCTGGTGTCCACCATCTCCAAACACTGGCACAAAATAAAGCCCCGAAGGTTGGGTAAAATCGGTTATGGTTTATGGACATTTGTGTTATAATATGGACTACACAAGTTCTCACAAAAGCCGCCATGCCTAAGGCAAACTTGGCAAACTATCTTGGAGCAACAGGACCAACCCTGCTCTATGTATTCCTTTGCGGACTGCTTTCTTATCATGGTGCCTTAATGGCGTGGGAGACCATGGGTAGCAAGGCCTGCCAGCCACTTTGGGCGAAACATATGTCGACACGGCTGCATTGTGTTACATCAGGCACAAACCCTGATGACAAGCAATGTTTGCCCTGCACAAATGATTAACTTATGTAAGACAATTCACACCAAATTAACCCTGAAAGTGGAACGAATAAAATGATGCCAGACAGAGAACCAGGAAGTCTAAGGCCAGGAACTGCTGAAGCAGATACATAGGTGCATGATGTAAAGAAACATGTATTTTAGTCAACTTAGTTCTGTGTTTGGAAAGAGAACATGGCCTTGAAGGTGCTACTATTGTAGAGTACCTGTTTGCCTCAGAGAAATGCCAATATTCTTCCGTTAGGAGTATAGCACCCCTGTTGAGAAGCGCCATTACTCTCTCTTCCCAGTGAAAGCACTGATTGTATCCTACTGTAAGATTTATATAGCATAGTCCTACCTCTTGTCAAAATCCTCGCGAGCTTGCCAGACCATCATGTAACTATTTTTTTTAGCGCAAACTAGACCCGAGACATCGGGTATCAGAGCGCTTTACATGAGTACCAGTTTCGTTACAGATGGACACATTCATTTTTGTTAGGCACGGGGAGATTAAGCGATTTTCCCAGAATCACAGGGTGTTGAGCGTAGTTGCCGAGACTCGAACCCGGTCCCCCAGCTTCGAGGTTTACTGCTCTAGCCGTAAGGCTACAACCTCTCACTAGTTCCTACTTGAGTAGTGTATGGATGGGAAAAGGACGTTACATGAGGTGTCATCTACTAATGTTTAGTTTTAGAGGCGGGCATGAGACCCTGAGAGTATGCATCACTCTGTAAGACATAAATCACGAGTGTGCAAATAGGGGTGTGCGAAATATTAGAATTTCCTTTTTTGCGTAATTACACAAACTTTCGGGAAAATGATGCGAAATTTTGCAAGCCTCAAATCTGGCATTTTGCGTCATATTTTAGTGTGAGATGCATCCCTGCATCAATTTTGGATGCGGGACACACTTTGTGCTACAAAGATAGTGCAAACAGCACAAGTGCCGCAGATAAGAGCAACTCGCAAGTTCTGTCCGTTCGCATTGCTCCAGTGCTTCTGCGGTAGGATTTTACCCAAGCGACCACCAATTAGGGCAAGTGGCGTAATTACAGAATTCTGCGGAAACTCACATAAATAGCTTAATAAGAATGACAGAAATTACACGGATTATGCCATCATATTCGTAATTTAAAATGTTACCCTGTTTAGGTGCAACTAATATGAATGTGAGGACAGGTTTGCAAGCCACTTATATAAACCACTTTAAATGTGAAAATATTTTGTATGTTTATTTATTTTCAGTGTTTCTGCTAGAGCATGGACCACACCTATTAGTCCTTGCATATCGTGCATAGCAAGGGAGCACATAAGGACTTGTGTGCGTGGCATCTCGGGTAATTACATGTAAGCCACAGGCTAAAATATTTGGACAATTTTGATGGTGTTTATTTCTTGTTCTCTACTGCAATGGTACCGTGATTGGTGTTTAGAGAAGGGTGAGGCAGCAACTGATAGTTAGCAGGTTGGTCTCTGGGTGTCTGTGCGTGCAAGAAACTGTTGAGCAGCATTGTTTTGCAATTGCATTTATAGAGCAGAGCGCTTCATACTACTGACGAGACGCTGAAGTGCTTGCGGTGACCAGGAAGCAGGCTACTAGATACATTTTGGGCCATAAGTAAGAAGGGAATGGGATAAATATACACTTTTTTTTGGCACTATAGTTGAAAAAACTGCACTGCCACCTTGCTGAGTAATGTGGGGACAGAACAGTTTGACTGGCTGTCAGAAAGAGGTCTAAATTGAATTTAATCGCAAACGAAAAATTTCCAAGCTATAATCAAAACTCACTCAGGCAAGAAGCATACTCATGACACATGCAATCTGACAGATGAAAATGAATTTCCCCATAGCTAACCTAATCAAACCTTGTTTTTGAGACAACTTTCCCGTAAGCCATGGCAAGCTATTAACCCGTACCCACAGAGTACATTGTTATTCACAGAAACAGTCGACACAAATGCTGGACAGGCTGACTCTTGTACACACCACAGACCTAACCTATAAGAAAATTCTGTGGCGAAATTAAATGGGAGGATCTTGAATTTTGTGAACTACTATGGTCCGATTACGGATGATGCTTCCGGGTTGGCAAAAATCAACGAGCTGCTAAGGGGTGCTCCTGGTCAGATCATTATTGGGGGGGATTTTAACTATATCCAGGATCTAAAAAAAGATACCTCTAACAAAAACAAAAATCAATTGAAACCAAATACAAAAAGAATTTTTGAGGCCATAAAGCAGGACTATCAGCTGATAGATCCATGGCGTAATGCCAACCCGGTTACATATAGTTATACATGTCACTCTCGCCAACACCAGACGGCATCCCGTATCGATTTTTTTTTAACATCCAGGTCACTAAATATCTTAAAGGCAGATATCTGGGCTAATCCCTTCTCCGACCATTCTTATATTAAGCTCGACCTAGAAATTGACGAGGAGAGGAGGGAGAGATCCAGGTGGCAGATAGATCATCTTCTCCTTCAAGATCAACAATGGGTTGATGGTTTAAGAGCATGGATCCTTGAATATTTTAGGCTTAACGAGGGGCCCAGAACCCTTCGCAGTATGGGGGGGTTCAAGGCTGCTGTGCGTGGACAAATTATCTCCTTATCGGCTGCTCAGTCGAAAGTACGACGGGCTAAAATAGCTGAACTCCAGCAGGCCGTGGAAAGGGCACAAGATCTGAGAAATGCGTCTCAATTGCATCAGCGTGAAACCACCAAAAAGGCGCTGAGGGAATTCTTCTTATTAGAAGAAATTAGTAGCTCCCGAACTTACCAACAACGGGTATACGAGGAAAGCCAAATGAAGGGTAAATTGTTAGCCAGCTCCACAAAAACTAGACAGGAAGCGGCCCTAATTTCAGAGGTGGTTGATCCTAAGACTGGAGCTGTAGTGTCAAATAGCGACGAGATTGTTCTGGCTTTCATGGAACACTACCAACAGCTCTATACAACGGAATATCCAGTGGGGCAAGATGGTATACAGAATTATTTTGACGACGTAGATCTCCCGAAACTGTCTGATTCCCTCGTAGAACAGCTAAATCTAGACATATCAAGTGCAGAAATTCTGACAGCCTTAAAATCAACTGCTGGAGCTAAAGCTTGTGGAGATGATGGGCTCCCCATAGAGTTTTACAAGGTTTTTGCAAAGGAGTTGACTCCACCCTTGACTAAGCTATTCAATCATTTCAAAAATGGCGATGTGGTGCCCCTGGCTTTCAAAGAGGCGATCGTTGTCAGCTTCGTGAAAAAGGGTAAGAATCCAAAGGATGTCAATTCCTATAGACCCATTAGTCTCCTCAACGCGGATTATAAGATCTTAATGAGAAATTGGGCGCAGCGTTTTACACCCGTTGTACAGGAAATAATCCATAAGGATCAGTCCGGGTTTATAGCAGGGAGATCTATGTCATCAAATACTGAATTTTTAATTCAAGCTCTTGATTACTGCAATACTAACTTAACCCCGGCTTGTATCATGATAGTCGATGCCGAAAAGGCGTTCGACCTGGTAAATTGGAATACCCTGTTTTTTGGCCTTGGCAGGTTTGGAATTCCTTTCCAGGTTATTTTAATGCTTCAGAACATCTATCAGGGGGCCCAGGCTCAGGTGGTAATTAATGCAAATCGTGTGGGCACAGTAAAAATAAATCGGGGGACAAGACAAGGGTGTCCGCTTTCCCCTTTACTTTTCACGTTTTTCATTGAACCATTAGCCATCCGAATTCGAGAAAATGCTGCAATTAATGCTCCAATCCTGGGCATGTCCAAGTTAAAGCTATTCGTGGACGATATTATTCTATATCTTAAACCCGATAGCCAGAACCTGGAATTGGCCATAATGGAATTCAGTTAATTCAGTTAATTTGAATTAACTGGGGGATATAAAATAAATCAAAGCCTGACCCAATACGCTATTTGGGGATCTACGTTTCTGATCAACACCAACAGCTTTACAAGCTGAATTATGTAACCATGCAGGGTAAAATCAAGAAACTGCTGGACAGCTGACTGCTACTACCTTTAACTTTGATAGGACGAGTATCCCTTATCAAAATGTCCATACTTCCATTACTTGTTTTTCTTTTTATAAACATATCAATCAAAATCAATACTAATTACTTTAAGGAGTTGGAAAGTATGTTTAGACAGTTTGTCTGGGGGAAGAAGACATCAAGGGTTAAGCTTTCTTCACTACAATTAGACATCGACCAGGGTGGATTGGCCTTACCTCATGTTCGTTCATACTATGAAGCAGCCTTTTTAGATTTAACAGCTCGTTTATTGGTTTCAAATGGTTTAAATGACAATTTTTTTGTGGATAAAATGGTGCAGGAAGCGGGATCTCAGATTCAGATTTTTTTAAAAACCTCTAAACTTCCCAAAAGGACGAGATATAAGACGCTGAAGGATTACACTACTAGACTCCAATCCTTTTTTAAATATGCTGGTTCTTCCGGGTTTCACTATTTAAAGCTAGGAGAATGCAAAAATTTCGATCTCCAAATCCAATCTAGCCACCTGAGAAATTGGAAGGACTGTGGGTTAGCAGAGATAAGGCATTTCCTAATTCAAAATAGGGTAATCACCTGGCAAGAGGTACTGACGAGGAGTAGGGGCCGGAGGAAGCCAGGTTTCTTTGAATATTTACAGATTTTATATTTTCTGAATAGACAAAATCTCTCTTTTAGTACGCCGACTAAATTGGTGACAGCCCTTTTTGGAGCACAGCTAAGAGGGGTGGGGAACTGGTATCGTCTACTGCGCAATCAGGGTCAACCCCTACTGGCTGAGAAACATCTAGAAAGGGGGAAACGAAGAATGGCAAATAATATGCCAGTTAGGGAGCAAGGCCTTAAGAGCAGCTAATTTTAAAAGAATGGCCTTCCTATCCCGGTGGCTGGCATACTTTACACCTAAAGCACTTAATAAAAAATACCCAGAAGTTGAAAATAGATGCTTCCGTTGCCAGGCAGAAGGTGAAGGGGCCTGGCTACAAATCTTTTTAACGTGTCCTAGACTAGGTTCCTTCTGGGGCGAGATTTTTTCGGCTTTAAATAGGGCAATTAAGAAGAGGGTACAGTTAGAGGCCGAGCTTGCCCTTTTTGGAATTAGTAAAGATAGGCCAAATTTGATAAAAGCAGAGGAGACTTTTCTTTCTATCTCCTCCCTGGTTGCCCGCTCTTTAATTCTTCAGAATTGGAGGTCGACGGAAGCACCCACTTATGAGAAGTGGTTAAACAAAATGAAGCGGACTAGGGCTTTTGAGGAAGCTTATGCGAGGCGGGTTGGTGCTTCCAAAAAGTTTAATGAAACCTGGAAGTATTTAAGGAGTCTGGAAAATCAGATAGATTAGTAGTCTTATCCCGACAAGGAATTGAGGTCCTTTTGAATTTTAAAGGTTGGCGGAACAGGGGGTATATGTTTAGGGGTTCAGAGGTCTTCTCCCGGGTCGCATCAGCACTTTAGCATTTTGGCACTTTAGCACTCTAGCACTTTCATATTCTAGCACTTTAAGTACCGTTGTAAGAATGAATGGTAGTTATTCCTAAAGCTGCTTCACTGTTGTGATTAGTGTAAATGGATTTGTTCCCGAACCTTTGATGAAAAAAAAAAAAGTTTTCTGCACATACTTTACACTTTTAATTCATTGATTTTATCCATATGATCTATTGATGTTTTCCTGTTCTGCACTTTCTTTGTGATTGCTATGTCCTCGATGCTCTGCTCAATAAAATTTAAAAAAAAAAAAAAAAAATTCTTGTAATACAATGCTTATGAATCAACAGAACCAATACCAGGATCCTGCTAATAGAGAAAGTGAGCCCTTCCGATTGGTCCCCCGGTCTTAGGCCCTTCACCCCCTCTCCTACCCCTTCAAACACACAAACAGGTAGGAATCTGGGAACATGGGGATTTTCTTTAATGCGGAACTGGTTTGCATTTCACACAGCAGCACAGTGATAAAAGGAGCAATCCCCAGATCTTCCTGGTCTTTAAAATACTCCCATTATGCCAAACTGACCACCGGGTGGAACTAGCCAGAGCCCTTGCCATCACCCACCTCAACTATTGTAACCATCTACATGACCCCCCCAACGCGTTCATTATCAGGCTACAAAATCCATAAAACCAGGCAGCCAGAATGTAGTCTATCCTATTAATTGTGGCCCCATCAGTTCTGCTCTGAATCCACTCAACTGACTACCTGTCCACAAAGCCTTCTGGGAAATGGCCCTGAATAACCGCAGAAATTAGTTCTACATTACACCTCAACTACAAAACTCCTTTCAGTGGCCGCTAACTTGATCCCGCAATGATTGTTCAAACAGATGAAACACGGAGAAAAATGCTGTGAGAGTAAAATCTAACATTGTGGGATGTCCTCAAACCCTCCTTGAAAGTGAGAAGCAAAGCAATATTCTACATAGCTGAAAATCTGACTTGAGAATGGAAAATCACACCGGTAATT
The DNA here is from genome assembly GCA_963921515.1 of Calotriton arnoldi. NCBI lineage: Eukaryota > Metazoa > Chordata > Amphibia > Caudata > Salamandridae > Calotriton > Calotriton arnoldi. The sequence continues at coordinate 6,125,533 of CAWUFW010000081.1, read as the reverse complement.
AATAAAAAAGAGGTTTTTATCTGTCTGAATGAAGATCAGTAAGCTTCATAGATAATATGGACTTTGCCACTAGCTGAAAATGGTAACCCACTGTGTGTTGTGTCTGACCCAACTTCTTCCTCTACAATCAAAGCTATAAGATTTGGTTAGTGGAACTGTCCTCATTCAGGGTTGCGCAAAGTTCCACATTCCTTCTGTCCTATATCTAATGCATCCACTGGCTCTGAGTGCACTTGCACACGCATTCCAGTGACATTCAGCTTTGCATCCATCTGGTCTGAGGAGCAATCAAAGACCTCACAAGTGACTGTATCAAGGATACTATTGGATGATAGCAAGCATGTTCTAAGTGAAAGTAAAGCTAAAATCCTAGTACTGGAGAGGGCATAGCCGGAGAGGCACCCTTGTGACAAATTTGGGATTGTCAGTGGTCACTTTGCAGAAGTCAACATTTTTGTGAGTTATATTCAACATAGAGCTTTTGTTGCAGCCCAAATTACAATCAGTTTACATTTGTCAATGCTCTGGAGGATCCTTTGCGGTTTCCAAGCTCACTATCAAGTGGACTTGATGACAGCCTTGATTATCTTATAGTTGCCCATTTGCTACATAATCTACAGTAACTTCAGAAGAAACTCTCTTAGTAGCAAATATTACAGAACCAGGAAGCCAGAATGTGGAAATCGTGTGATAAGTGATCATGTGAATTGATCCCTGAAAATAAATTACAAGTCCCCTGTGGAATTAACTGTCAAATACAAATCACTCGTTACCTAGTGGAAGGCTTACTGAGGCAAAAGCCTGGATTAGATACAGGAAATTGGTTAGCCACTACACATCAACCACGAACCCCAAAGATGGTTAACTTACATCTTGTCAACCAATGAGCACACTCGCAATAGAATCATAGATACCGTTGCTTGGGAGTGCAGGGCCCTGCACTGTGAATTGACCCAAACCAATCCTGAGGGCAGAACCTTACGAACAATGCATCAAGAGGCTCCTACAATCGGATCTCTCACGCTGTGCTTAAATTAATTTGAAGTGTAGTGACTGAGGGTTAGGAGGTCTCACCTTGTATCCAGTTAAATTATAACTTTACATGACATTTTTATCCACACATCATGCTGCACAACCCAGTGCCATGAAATGTCCCAAAGTTCCCATTCTCTCTCCTCTCATTTCTTATGTTTGTTATTATCTGTTCTAATTAGGTATAGAAAATGCAAACTTGTGAGCAAGAGAAACCTCCTGACAATTTCAACAGATCAGAGAACATACAAATTATGTTCACCTATCACTACTTGAGGCTGTTTAATGATGCCACTTTCTTGATCATAAATAAAGTCTTTATGCAGTCGAGTTTCTTGAAAACACTGACACCTTGAGGCTGCATGTATTGTATTGCATGCAAATTGCCCATTATACTTTGGCGTAGTAAAAAGTTTGGGGCATATTTACAAGGAAATGTCGGAGCACGGAGCTGCGCCAAATTTGGCATTGCCGCGCTCCAACATTTCCAAAACACAGATATGCACTGTATTTACATCAATACGGCGCACCCCTGTGTTTTCCCTAGCACTGGCGCTAAGATTAGCTACCTAGTGCAAACGCAGGCTCTCTTGCTCCATAGTGCAAGGGTGCCTGAATTGCAGGAAATGATTGTTTATGTGCAGGAAGGTGTCCCTTCCTGCACATGAGCAATTAATAATGGTGATTTGTTACTTCTATGTGTGCTGCAGAATGCAGCACATATAGAAGTAGCAAATCATCATTATTTAATGATTGTTAATGTGCAGGAAGGGACACCTTACTGCATATAAACGATCATTAATGGCGTTTTCGCTCTTTCTATGTGTGCTGCAGAATGCAGCACACATAGAAAAAGCAAAAACGAGGAGAAATAAAAGTATTTCTCCTCATTTCACCATTCTAATGCCTGCTACTGCATGGCGTTAGTTTTTGGCGCTGCCTCAGATTTACAGATCCTTGTAAATCTGGGGCAGCGTCAAAATGCAATGGGTGTTTCGGTGGAATGCCCACAGCAACACCCATTGCACGCCCCTTTCACACAGAGTGCGTGTAAAGTGGACGTATTTACAAGGCGGTGTTAGGCCACAAAAAGTGGCTTAACACTGCTTTGTAAATATGGAGAAGGGTATAGTGCCACCAGAACATTGCTAAAAGGGACGTTCTGGTGGCGCTATCCCCTTGTAAATATACCCCATACGTTTTATAATTTACTTATGTTTGCATTTATATATTTTTAATGAGGGTCTTTGAGGGTAAAAGGCAGAGCTGAGACAGCAAGCATATGAGATGGTTGAGTGTATAATGAAAGATGGAGTTAGCAAACAAAATTGATTAGTCTAATAGGGCGGGTAAGATTGATCCCCCATCAGCCAGCTGCGAGTGACCAGGTAGATAAAATGATTGAATAAACAGAATTCCGGCAATCACAATAATTACTCACACAGTGTCCTCCTCAGTCATATTCCTCTGATTGTGAGGAATAGAAATGAAGAATTATGACACAAATTACAGCTGTATGATGCCAGAGACCATTGAGCAGAACCTGAAGTGTGCCAGTGTTCAGGGTGCCACATGTTGTCACCTACAGCACTTACTCTCAAGTTCAGGGAATGAGGTCTGAAGGTGGGATCTCAGGATAGTGCCTATAGCTCCTCCCATTTAAGAGTTACTTATGGCCGTATTAAATTATATAGGAAACCAGCATAAAATAATTTATATTTGGAATTGGACAATTCGTGCATGAGATACCTTCGAGAAGGAATAGAAATATCAATGAGAGGCATATTTTCTTTTGAGATCAATTAGTGATTTTAAAATACAGGTGTAAAAGTGAAAAGATGAAGCTAAAAGGACTAGGTTTTCTGCATCATAATAGAAAAGGGACACTTTTACCAACAACCAAGAGTTGTGGGGGGAAAAAGAAGGCAATAGAGAGATGAGTTATGTTTTAAAACAGCAATCCGAATCATCCTTTGTTTTAAAGGTTGCATGGCAGAATATCAAGGACAACAATATTGAAACAGGAATATCACCCAAAAAATAGCAAACACAAAGATAATGTGATGCTATATTTAAGCAAAGAAAAACACAAACATTGACTACAAAAATATCGACTACAATTTTTTTTAAAATACCCAAATATTAAAAACAAAAATAAAGAAAAACAGACTATTGTTTTAAACAATATCATAGAAAGTAAAAATATGGAAAGAGTTTTAAAAATGTTGTACTGTCTGTAAAAACAATTACTGCCACTGTAATAATAAAAGTGACTCTTCTCTAACCTACACTAGGGAAAGATTTACACTTTCAGGGGGGTTCATTTACTATTCCCACTCCAGTCTAAGCTACATTGGGGAACATGTTGGACTTGAAGGATATAGATTTACTAGTCCCACTCCAATCCAAGCTACATTGGGTAATTTGTTGGACATTGAGGAGGATATACTAACTATCCCCACTTCAATCTAAGCTTCATTGGAGAAAGTGTTGGACTTAAAGGGGGTTACATTTACTATTCCCACACCAGTCTAAACTACAAGGGGAGACAACCTATAAGTAGGTGTAGTCAGGATACAGCCCCCGTGTGTTGGTCGGCACCGTAATTGCGGCGTAGCATAGACGTAATTCTGTTAAAAATGTGGCTGCCAAGTAGATGTGATCAATACAGGGGTGAGTCAATCGCCCAAACGATCTTGTTTTGAAAAGTTATGCGCAGCCCGGGCGATCCATGCAGTACTCCTCAAGTCAGGGTACTACTGGGCAGCCACATTTTTAACAGAATTAAGTCTATGCTATGCCGCAATTACGGTGCGGACCAACACACGGGGGCTGTATCCTGACTACACCTACTTATAGGTTGTCTCCCCTTCCCCTGTCCTAAGGAAGACCCGTCAGCAGAGGATGCAACTTACCCTCCGTGCACCAGGGTCGAAACGTCGACATTTTCCCTAAGTGGGCCTTTACCTGATACCACCCCTACCCTGCCCATTCCACAGATAATATGTCTCTGTGCACCTTCTGGGGGAAAAAAAATAAATACATTCTAATGTCAAATTGGAATAATCCGTGAGGGGCAGGCACGGATGTGAACTGGTGTCACTGTAAATTATAGCCAGTTTGCTAGGGTGCACAACAACTACAATTGATTATTTGTTGAATATACCCCGACTTTGACTCCCTTCCTTCTTATCTGTCTTACACATGAGCACGCTTTCCCTTTCTCACTCCCCTTGGACCAACCTTTTCATCTCATTATTGAATATGGTGATATATGTACCAAAAAGTGATTGAAAATTAAAACAGTCACTATTGAAGTTATATTGAGTGCCGTTGTTGTCTTTTGAGGATGCGAATATTTATATACTTGTGAACTTGGTGTGCATTAATGACCTTATGCTAATCATATGCATAGCTAATGTGTTTTTCAAATTATGAATGCCTTTACAACTGAACTGTAGTATAAATAAGTCTAGGACCAACAGGTTTTTTATTCAGCAGTTTGTCTGCTGGGACTTTTGAGCAAATAAGTGCAATGTTAAAAGTGAAACTACGTGTCCCAGAAAACAACCTACTATTGGCTATAATACAAAGAACTTGCAGAAGGTGTAATGTCATGGTGCTATTTGGTGGTAATGAGCAGCTGGACACTGCTGGATAATTTCTGATGTCTGTGACATCCATTTTCTTTTCCTCAACATACTGCGCCAAGGACAGAAAAACAGAGAAGGGTGTGCTCTGTCCAAATATCCACAGTGGCATTTATTACTTGAGTATAAGGCATCTATTGTGTGTTATTCTGCAATTTAATGGAAGGCGGATTAAACTATAGGGTTGTAAATACCTCTTTGGGTATACATACTGAACATTTCGTCTTTCGATTCACATTTGTTTTCTCTTAGACACTTATGAAGTTTGTGGGGTCACTATGGATGGCATCTAGGATAGATTTTTTTTGCAAAACAAAAACACTCGTTTCTTATTTTCTACGTTTCATGATCCTTTACTGATGTGTTCCTTATCTTTTGTTCTCCATGTTGAGGAGCTCTTCCAGTACTTAGTAATCAGAATTACCTTGTCAGTGGCACAGCCTGTCGTGGTACTTTTTACTTTGAAACATTTGACAGGGAATGTTTCAGAGTCGTCTTTCTGGTGGAGCAGACAGGTAGACTTTCTTGTCAAGGCCCCAAACATCTACCATAGTTAACAAGATGCCTGCTACATATTTCCTGGCAAAGCAAACAATTCCGTTAGACATATACCTCCGTTTTTAGGTCTAGCCTAGATACAGCTATACCTGTTTCGACAGCTTCATGTTGTCCCACAAATCCACAATAAAAATACACTGTGCACTGCGTGTACCAGCATTTTGCCTGATCACGTCAGCACAGCCACCAGAAAATAATAGTCAGGGCTTGTGCTCCTGGACTCTTGGGCCACTCATTAATTTTAAATAACTGTTCAAATTATTTTCAAATTTTGCATATGTTTGCGGAAAAAAAAATTGCATGCTTGCCAGGTGTCCTGGGTCCCGTCTCCTCGGGGTTGGGGTGATGCTAGAATGGGTCCACCTCTCAATAGTTTCAAGTCTGAAATGCTATACCAGCACAGACTCTTAAAGTGTTTAAGCGGGGGAAGGAAAGGTAGGGATCAGCAGGGAGAGACCTGTAAGCAAAATGCACACTTAATAATCTTATACCCAACTATCTCAATGAAGCTTAATTACCATTCTAAAAACATTGCAATACCTGTAACATAAAATAAGCAACGTTCCACATTCGTAGGCAAAACTGCCCTGCGGTTCTTCATAACTTGTGTTGATGCTTTATGCAATGCTGCAAGAAGGGGAAAGCTCAAGAGTTATATGGGTGTCACCTGAATACTCAATGATTCTTTCTGTTCTGTTTTCCCTACATGCCCTTCTTTCTGAGATGCCAAGTATCACAGGGGAGGTGAGAAATGTCCTTCTATGGTTCTGACACCAGCCCCCTTTTATTAGGCAAAAACTGATAAGAGAGAAAAGAATAAACACACAATTTCAATAGAGCTTTGTGAGTAAATAAAGCATAGCCTCCTTTAGCATAAACTATGGTTCCTTGTCACCTTGCAGCATTCAAGATACATTATTATCCTAGCATATGAATCCATATATGTTACGTCACACATATATATATATATATATATATATATATATAGGATGAGAATAGGAAACCAAAAGGAACCTTTATGCAGACGAATTTCGGAAGTTCCAAACACTCCCTTTAGATTATAGTCGGCAGCGAGTTCTAGGGACGAAGAGCGGACCGCTCATTCGTTCCCTTCAAGCGGGACACCAAATAGACTCTCCAACAAAGATATACACGCAAGTGCTTTAAGAAGCATGAGGAAATGATCCCCAGAGTTCCTTCCCTGCACGAGTTCCACCCAGGAGACTCACCAACAGGGAAGAAGGAAGTTCTTGAGACAGGTCTCCACAAGCGTCCCCCGCATGAGTTTCATCCATGAAACTCTCCAACGGGGAGTTTGCTCGGAGCCCGCACAGCACTCAATGAACTGTTACCAAATGGTTCCCCGAAAGTACATGAGCTAGAAGTTCGGAATTAAACTGGATGGTGCAATGTGCACCCTTACAGGACCGGTCGCCGCACAATCCTCCTGTACGTCGAAAGAATCCAAAATAATTGGCCACGTCTGCAGACACGGAAGCGATTATATCAGCAACAGGCAGACGCAGCAATGCGTGTGCGTCATTTCCTGTGGCACTGCCTGATGGGAATTGAAGTCCATTCCTTCCGGCAGGATTCTCTCTTGCCATCAGTGTTCAAAGACTTGCGCGGGACCTCCCCTGGTGGGATTTGACACCAGGTCCAGAACTATTGGACCTGCAGTGCTTTTTCCTTCTGTGTTTGCTATGTTTTCTTATTTTCCTACAAAAGGTTGATTAAGAGTGACTCAGGATAAATAAATTATTTGAATTTCACACCCTCATTCATCAAGGTATATGCCTGTGTGCTCTCTTAGGGGGACATTTATCAAGAAATCACACAGAGCAGTAAGCCAAGAATGCAGCACACATAGAAAGAGGAAAAAACGAGGAGGATATTTCTCCTCGTTACGCCTCACTTGGGAAGGCTTTGCATTTTGACGCATTCACATGTCTACCAGTAATGGTAAATTTGGGAATCCACCTAAATCGATCGGTGGATGTGTGGGAACACCCACACTCCATCCATGGAATGCCTCCCGAGGGCAGAGTAATGCAACGCAGCGATTTGGGCTGCGTTGCATTACTATGGATTTCTCAAGCCACTCAGGGCCACGCAAGGTGGCCTTGCGTGGCTTGATAAATCTAACTTGGTTGTTGCGTCGCCCGTACGCCGCCTGGTGTGGTGCAAGGGCAACGCAACTGAATGATAAATATTCCCAATATTTTCTATCTAAATCCTCTTTCCCCTCCAGCTCATTTACACCTAACCTTCCCTCTCAGCACGAGGCCTGTGGCAGCCTGGTCTACACATACCGCTTGCCAATGACCCCACATCTTCTGCAACTGGCAGATGAATGTATAGCTCTGCACACTTGCCCTCACTGGCCTTCGTAGTCTACTTTCACTGAGAACTGTTTAGAGTTACCGGGGCAACCACTGACCACCCAATCAGCCTCAACCTCACTTCCAGAATGGGAGAAAAGAACAAGGAGTACAGGGCCACTTCCGCCCATGTTCCCTATGCTCTGAATGCAGTTATTTCCACATTGGCACCAACATTTATGCTCACATAGAGGATCCTGACTCACCTTACGCACCTGCTAACCACTGCTGCCTTTCATTAAGATGATGTTCTATAGGTGGAAGTAATAGAGGGTTGAGTGCCTCGAGTGAACTTGTTTTTGGGTGGATCATATTTGTTAAGTCATGTGAGTGGCTGCGGATATATGGTGAAAAAAATCCCTAATTCCAGAACAGCTGCTCTTCTCCCATTAGGTCCCCCCCTTCTTTTTCTGGGTTCTATTATTCCTGCCACCTTTTCCTAAGGCTTGAATGAGGAACGGGGCACCCATCTACCATGGCCTGATGCTTACGAGCCTCGTTTTTTCACACCTCCCTGGCATTTCATACTCTGCCCTCTTGTTTCTTTGACTTATTCTAGAGTCTCCTCTTATAGCACTCTTCTTGTTGTCTATGTTTTTGGCTACCAACAAACATTATTGGTATTTTTGACAATCTATCAAAACGTCCATTTCAACATGCTCATCTAACCTATCTGGTGCGTTGTCGTTGATATCCACTTCATTCCCCAATATGGAGGATGTGCCCTGGCCCAAGCATGTTTTATACAACTCATCACTGAAAAGCCTCCCTACCAGTAATACATTTAGAAGTGATACCAGGCTACCTGGGTTTGTCCAAAGGCCGACACCCACATTATCATTTTGAGTTCCATGCATTCCTGAAGGACAAAAACATTTTAAACTAACTTTGAAGTCTAGCCATTTTCCAACCTGTACAACCAGTTCCTGTCTGAGTTCTTAAACACTACGGCTCCACTCAAACATTTCAAAAGTAATATTCATAAAATATGCAGGTGGTTCTCCACCTGCCCGCTTCTAAAACGCTTGCCAATGAGCAAGCGTTTTAGAGGCAGTGTTTAAAGAAGAAAACAAAAAACAACAGAGAAAGTCTGACTGCCCAGAGCCAAACCATAATCACAAGGTCCCAGGTAAAGCTGAAGATGAAAGAAAATCTCAGCCAAGCCAATGTTTTCACTCACAACATGTTGAAGGCATTAAAAAGAGACAAAGTAAAAACAGATTACCTGCTACCCTATTCTAAATTGCTTATGGTGTTTTGAGGCAATTTAACATGACCTAGATTCTTTAAAGAGGTCATAGGTATCATCACAGATTACACAAGATTTCCACATGGCTTCTAGAATTATATTTTCTAGTCCCTCCCGTGGCCCAGGCCACCAGTCCTAAAGGTATCCTCAACAGATTGGCCCTCATTATGAACTGACACTTAGGCCCTCATTATGATGGCGGACGGACCGCCACTGACAGGCCATCGTGGCGGTCCGCCCACCATCTAGGGCATTGACCTGACCGCTGCATTACAATGCAGCTGGTCGGACCTCAGAGGTTGGGGTTAGGACTGCTGCCTCTGACAGGATCAAAGATCTCATCGGGACGGTGGTCGGATTCTTAATCCCAATAATGGGGGCGGTGCCTACGCAGGCACCACCGTAGGGATTAGGATATCCCTTTCCTACTGCCTGTTCATGGCAGCCAGAAAGGGACTTTGGGGGCCCTTAGCAGGGCCCTGCCCCCCCTCGGCCTCCGCTATGTAGCCGGGGGGCACATGTGGTGCCTCCCCAAAAATCTATGCACTGTGTGACAGGCACTGCATGGTGCCTGGCACACAGTGCATGGATGTTTAAAACATACCCTTTTCAATTGCGACTTATGCTGCAGCACTTTTCCAGGCCTGAGCACAAGTCGCAATTGAAAAAGGGGTGTTTCCGACCACCTACACAGTGGTCGCATCCTAATCTGGCAAGTGAGACCGCGGACTACTTGTCGGCCGATCCAAATCCCGCAATGATGACGGTCTGATGCTCGTCTGACCGCAATCGTAATGACCACCTTAATACCGATGCGGCCAGTACATATGTTTCTGTTTAATTTCACCGAGACAATCTGGCTTCTTAATACAGTCAAAAAGTCTAGGGCAAAATGACGAATCAGGCCCAGAATTACTGATTCCCCCTGGTAACTTCTAATTTCCCAGGGGAACCCTAGGGTTCCACCTGTAATCCTCGTTAACTCAGTCCCCCAAAAGTTACCAGAACTCCTGACATTGGCAACTCCAGTGGTGCAGACTTAGGGCCTCATTTACAATGAGGCTGCGCCACCGGAGCCTCACTTTTTGCGTCGCTCCGGTGTCGCAGGGGTCTGCTCCATATTTACCAGGCTGCACTAAGGGCCTGATTACGACTTTGGCAGTGCTGTGCCCGGTCCGCCCTACCGCAGCACTTCCAAAGCCATGGTCAGGCCGCCCGCCAGATTAGGAGTTTCCTCCTGTCTGGTGGGCTTTTTTTTGGGCGGTCTCACGGCGGTGCCTCTAAAAACAGGCACCACAATGGGAACGCCAACAACAGTTCCTGCACGGCATGGACTGTTAAGTCCATGCCGTGCATGCATACAGGGCTCCCTGTATTGGCATGCATACAGGGCCGCCTGTGTTGTGCCCCCTGTATACATCCACATGCAGAGGATGCACAGGGGGCCCTGCAGGGCCCCTTTTGTTTCCTCTCTGCCACAGTGTTCATGGAGGAGGAACCTCTATGACACTGCCAGCGGAGAGAAAACTCGCAATACGCTTGGCGAGACCGCGGTGGTCCCAGCAAGCATATTGAGGCCTCCTGACCGCTGCGACACCGCCAGGAAATGGTGGTTCCCTGGCGGCTGCTGCAGGGCAATGGCGGTCCGACAGCCCTAATCATAATAGAGCAGTCAAGAGGCCGCTGTGCCCCCACGAGTCTGGCCGTCCGTGGACCGCCAGACTCGTAATTAAGCCTTAAGTCACTTTGCGTGTCCTAATACAACCTTGTTAATATCGTTCCCTTTAACGCAGTTTCCTGCGTTAAAAGGGGCGTGCAATGGGTGTTGCTGTGGGTGTTCCCAGCAACAACCATGACTTTTTGACACTGCCCCAGATTTACGAGGAATTGTAACTCTGAGGCAGCTGCAAAAACGTGTGCCTCCCCAGTCGCCAGGGAGGCGTTAGGAGGAGAAATACCTTTATTTCTCCTCGTTTTTCCTTTTTCTATGTGTGCTGCATTCTGCAGCACACTTAGAAAAAGGAAAAAGCCTCTTGTGATTGTTTTTGTGCAGGAAGGTATTCCTTCCTGCACAAAACCAATCATCCCTGCAATGCAGGCACCCTAGCACCATGGCGCAAAGGTGCCTGCGTTGGCGCTTGGCAGCACATTGAGTGCCAGCACAGGGAAAAAGGGCAGGAATGCGCCGTATCTGATAGATACGATGCATTTTTGCCCTTTTCTTTTGCCATAGGGCAGCGCAGCAGGATGGCCTGCGATGCTGCTCTACGGCAGCATCTTGTAAATAAGGCCCTTAATGTGGAGAAGTCCTGGTCACTCATAACGAAAGCCAATGTAATGAAAAACTATGGCCGGACTTGTCCCGGGTGAAATATTTTTTCCAGATCTGAAAGGAGTAATGTTGGCATTTCAGTCTCAGTGTAATTTTTTTTCCAAATGCATCAGTGTATATGAAAGGCATTTAGTTGTGCCGGTCTGATAATTTGGGGATTGAGGTGCTATTGATTGTCGGGAAAATGATTGCGTTTGATGTGCTTGTTTATTTTTGTGTCTGGTTTTATATGCAGATTCTTTGATCTACTATTACAAGTATATCGAGGTTATAATGCTGATCTGCCAAAATATTGTGTAGCAACTACCAGAATTTTGTGAAGGTAAGTATGTATAGGTAAGTATAGGTTCACTATACTTAACTCCACATATGTTATTTGATAATCTCTCTCTCTCTATATATATATATATATATATATATATTGCCACAATATCCCTTTTGACAGGGATGAGTCTCACCGCACTCGCTGCTCCTTATAGTACACAACAAATAGGCACCGATCATCCAGTAATAGTTCAAGGGTGTTTAATTTCCAAAAGCTGCCAACACACAACCCCAACGCGTTTCAGTCTCAGCCGAGACCTTGCTCACGAGGAACAATCGACAAACACAGAGCACCATTGTCTTTCCTCTAATTTTAAACAATCGTGACCTCACTTCCTATCAGAGCCATCTGTTGCATTATGGTATTTGAAGTTCCACATGCTTTGTGTTGTCGCGTAACCTTGATACCACATTATTAAATAAAAACACATCATGGAAATAATCTCACATTACACCAAAACGATTCCATAAGTGGATACGCAAAACTTAATTACAAATCACACTATCATTTCCTCATTGCAATATATGCCGTATTTACAGAAAAAAGGGGGGGAAGAGGGGAGAAAAGATTTTAGGTATTTTTACCCAACCCGGGGCTTGAACCCCGATTGTCTGTGTACATTGATAGCGCTACAACGTTCTGTGCTATTCTATCTTTGTTAATTTTCTTTCATCCAATTCATATGGTGTGTCACTCTATATACGATTATTATTATCGATCCCAGGCAACCTGCCAATGGGGTTGTCAACAAGAGTTTACACTTTCCATCATAGTGTCTTACCCAATTGATGAATTCAAGCATTAATAAAAGGGAACATGTCCCATATATCCCTTAGGAGTAAACATACTTATTCTGCATTATCAACAATTACTAACATTGAAGCGCTCGTGAACATGAGGTGATCATGCCCTCTGGTGGGCAAATACTCTCCTTAAACATCTAATACAGCTATAGATTTTACCCCTATATTTCTTCCAATCCACTATTCCTTTGTTATTATAGTCATTAGCAATAGATTAGACCAAATTTCATGTCATATAATAACCATAAATTGTAAATCATCCTTTCAGTGAATAATACCCTATATACCATGAATTAATCATTACAAAAAATATTTACAATTAAAAACAAATGCAAGGGAGGTTAATGTTCTTATCATTATTGTCAGATCACGTGCAATGTCACTCAATGCACACAACATCATATGTTGTCAGATTACATTCAATCTAATGTACTTATGTATGCATCATAAATGCGAGTGAAGCTCCTCATCCTGATTTAGCCCTCTCGGGGTCAAAGTTCGAAAATTGAGTATATGTCTCGATTCCTTTTGCCGTAAAAATTTTTCTCTATCACCACCTCGGACTTGATGTTCCACCTGTTCCACTGCAAAAAAGGTTAGCAATTTCCAATTACCACCATGTTCTTTCTCCATGTGTTTAGCTATGGCGTTACTTCTGTCAACGTTCACTGTTGCCCTCACGTGCTCTAGTATTCTTTTCTTTAGATCACATATGGTACTGCCCACGTATCTGAGCGGGCAGGGACACTCCACTATGTAAATCACACAAAAACTCTCGAAAAAAGAGATCAACAAATGGTGGGAGATTACTTCCTTGAAAAAATATTTGGAAGTGAAACGAGTGCCCAGGGGACTTAGGATACATCTTATGCCCAGTCATCAAGAAACCAGCAATGAGTTACTGAACGAGTGGGGAGAATACATACTCAAGTCTTCCATGGGACTAATGGAGATCCTAAATAAACACATTGAAATCGCCTTAGAAAGAACAACTACACAACTTAAAGAAATTGAAAAAGAACTGGTGGATATCAATTTAACCCCAGAGCAAGCTAAATTCAAGGAAGAACTAGAGGGTTACATTGAAAAACATGAAGAAACAGTACAATTGAGGAAGCATACTAAATTTCAGCGTGATAAGGAAGATTATTTAGAGGGAGAATATTTACTTACGCTAGAAAATTTGATAGATTTCAAGTACAGGATAAAATGGATCCCACGGTGATCTCGACGGGAAGTACTTCATCACTGACCTCCAATGAGACAAGTGAGGGTGAACAGGATCAGACTGGAGCAAGACAAAAAAATAGTTTTTTAGGCGATATGCGGCTGGCTCTCCAGCAGAAGAACTGGGAGAAAACAGCCGGGGTCCAACAAACAGGAAATCGTGGAAGAGGACGAGGACGCGGACGCACTCGTCCAAACCAACAAGGAGAGGCAAGCGGCTCCACAGATTCAACAAGAATAGGTACAACAACCCGGAGCATGAGACAGAAGTGGACATAAATGAGATGATGGAAGCACAAGATCTTCAAGTAATTAACCTTTCAAAAAAAGCATTAACGGAAACAGACATTAAACTCCTCAAACGTGGACTTAATTTTTGCCCCACCAACACGACGGATTTATCACAGGTCAGGATTGACCTATATAAATATATCCGTAAAATAAAATTGGCAAAAACTTTCGCAGAAAATGAAAAAATGGCTAATTATAGAAAAAAACTTCCAGTGCCCACTATGGATTTATTAGCGAGGGATTCCACAGGTTTTACAGTCCTAATGGAACTGAATGAAGATCCGCACTTCCCAAGCCCAGGCATAGGAGCTCATTGTACACAACTTGGAGCAGGAACCAGTGGGATGAAGCCTAAATCGAGATATTATCCTCAATTGCCACAAGGGAATAAAATTGACATGTTCCAAGAAGCAGTTACTAGAGAACTTTATCAACTTAAATATCGCAAAAAATCGGATAATTTGTCCAAACGAGAACGAGTAGCCTTGGATAATCTGAAAAAATGTGAGACAATCGAGATAAAAATGGCAGATAAAGGGGGAAATGTCATTGTAATGGACAAAGAATCTTATGCAGTAGAAGCCCACTCTCAACTGAGAAACAGAGAATACTATGAACGATTAAAAGAAAATCCCACCATGAAATTGAAATTGGAATTAGATCGGAAATTGTTGGCATGGAGAGAAAATAATCTACTAGATGATGATGAAATGAAATATCTGATGGTTAACCATCCTAAAACAGCGACTATTTACTTTCTCCCCAAGATCCATAAGCACCCCACTAGACCACCAGGCAGACCAATCATCTCGGCAAAGGGGGCTTTGCTGGAACCAATGGCCAATTATTTAGACACCTTTCTCCTACCATACGTCCTAAAATTAACATCGTATCTTCAGGATACAGGGGATTTACTAAGACACTTACAGGAAACTCCATGGATATCAACCTACCATCTGATAACCATGGATGTGATATCGCTGTACACTAACATTCGCAATGAGATTGGTTTACTAGCCATTGAGTCCTTCCTACAGGAGCGGAACATCCAGTTCTCTGACCATAACAAAATGCTACTGGAGATGATACGGTTCTGCCTAACGGAAAATATTTTTTTATTTGGCGAGGAGATCTACCGCCAAGTCAAGGGAACGGCTATGGGTTTTTCATTCAGCCCAAGTTACGCCTGTTTGACAATGGGGTGGTGGGAACGCAGTATCGCTTGGAACTCAAGAAATGATCGATATGTAAACAAAATAGTTAAATGGCTACGATATATCGATGATTTGATTATAATCTGGGACGGTACTAAACAGGAATTCATAGAATATTTTGCCATTCTTGACAACACGGAGACTGGTCTTAAATTTACATACACAATCAGTGATGAAAGGGTTATCTTTCTGGATACAGAGGTCTACATTAGTCAAAATGAAGTCCATACAACATTACATCGAAAGGTAACCGCTACCAATGCCGTTCTCCATGCGGAGAGTTATCACCAAAAGAGCCTAATCAATAATATTCCATATGGCGAATTTTTGAGAGCAAGAAGAATATGCTCACAGGAAGTGGAATGGCAAAAAAATAGTAGATCAATATCGAACAGATTTAAAAGACGAAATTACAATAAAAAACTGGTGGCAGCATGTGAACAAAAAACAACACAATTGGAACGTTCAGATTTGATCACTAAAAAACAACTTCCACCTAACATGGATTTGCCTAAACATGAAATCAGGTTGATTACTACATACTCCACAGAAAACAAACAAATAAGAAACATACTAAGAAAAAATTGGAATATTTTAACTCTGGATCCCACAGTTGCCAAAATAGTGGGAAATAATCCTAGTATAACATTTCGCAGAGCAACAAACTTGAAAGACATACTGGTACACAGCCATTTTAGGAGTAAAACAAAACAGTCAACATGGCTACAAAGTACGGGATTTTACAAATGCGCTAGCTGCAAAGTATGTACTATAGCTAAAAATACTAAAGAAATTGAAATGGCAAACAAAAAAACATGGAAAATTAAACAGCGAATAACCTGCAAGAGCCAATTTGTGATTTACATAGTGGAGTGTCCCTGCCCGCTCAGATACGTGGGCAGTACCATATGTGATCTAAAGAAAAGAATACTAGAGCACGTGAGGGCAACAGTGAACGTTGACAGAAGTAACGCCATAGCTAAACACATGGAGAAAGAACATGGTGGTAATTGGAAATTGCTAACCTTTTTTGCAGTGGAACAGGTGGAACATCAAGTCCGAGGTGGTGATAGAGAAAAAAATTTACGGCAAAAGGAATCGAGACATATACTCAATTTTCGAACTTTGACCCCGAGAGGGCTAAATCAGGATAAGGAGCTTCACTCGCATTTATGATGCATACATAAGTACATTAGATTGAATGTAATCTGACAACATATGATGTTGTGTGCATTGAGTGACATTGCACGTGATCTGACAATAATGATAAGAACATTAACCTCCCTTGCATTTGTTTTTAATTGTAAATATTTTTTGTAATGATTAATTCATGGTATATAGGGTATTATTCACTGAAAGGATGATTTACAATTTATGGTTATTATATGACATGAAATTTGGTCTAATCTATTGCTAATGACTATAATAACAAAGGAATAGTGGATTGGAAGAAATATAGGGGTAAAATCTATAGCTGTATTAGATGTTTAAGGAGAGTATTTGCCCACCAGAGGGCATGATCACCTCATGTTCACGAGCGCTTCAATGTTAGTAATTGTTGATAATGCAGAATAAGTATGTTTACTCCTAAGGGATATATGGGACATGTTCCCTTTTATTAATGCTTGAATTCATCAATTGGGTAAGACACTATGATGGAAAGTGTAAACTCTTGTTGACAACCCCATTGGCAGGTTGCCTGGGATCGATAATAATAATCGTATATAGAGTGACACACCATATGAATTGGATGAAAGAAAATTAACAAAGATAGAATAGCACAGAACGTTGTAGCGCTATCAATGTACACAGACAATCGGGGTTCAAGCCCCGGGTTGGGTAAAAATACCTAAAATCTTTTCTCCCCTCTTCCCCCCCCTTTTTTCTGTAAATACGGCATATATTGCAATGAGGAAATGATAGTGTGATTTGTAATTAAGTTTTGCGTATCCACTTATGGAATCGTTTTGGTGTAATGTGAGATTATTTCCATGATGTGTTTTTATTTAATAATGTGGTATCAAGGTTACGCGACAACACAAAGCATGTGGAACTTCAAATACCATAATGCAACAGATGGCTCTGATAGGAAGTGAGGTCACGATTGTTTAAAATTAGAGGAAAGACAATGGTGCTCTGTGTTTGTCGATTGTTCCCCGTGAGCAAGGTCTCGGCTGAGACTGAAACGCGTTGGGGTTGTGTGTTGGCAGCTTTTGGAAATTAAACACCCTTGAACTATTACTGGATGATCGGTGCCTATTTGTTGTGTACTATAAGGAGCAGCGAGTGCGGTGAGACTCATCCCTGTCAAAAGGGATATTGTGGCAATATTCGGAACGGCTTGGTCCTGCCGTACTCTACACGCACCACCAGAGAGGCGCCCAACAGTCAGGAAACGGGACCATGCAGAAAGGAATATATATATATATATATATACCAGCTCCTAATTTCACATTCCATCAGAACGTAAAGGAAAGCACTCTCGGTGGCGAGTCCAACATATTTATTTTCACGGACTCACAGCAACCAGACGCGTTTCGGCAGTCGCCTTTTTCGATGGTAACCAGGCGCGCCAGAAACGGCCTTCTTTTATGTCAATTACAAACATCACATCAGCATTAGTGAACACTGAGAATGGACAAACATTTTCATTTTCATTGTCATTTTTCGCCGCCATCTTTCAATGTGCAAAAATCGTTTTTCACAATAAAATTAGATAGTAGCTGATCTAGTATATACATAAATCCATATATACAATTATTTATACACACTTATTCGGACTCAACACAGTTGAATACTGTTCTCAAATTAATTCCGCCCACCAATGGGCTTCCTAATTCTACACATCCTGCCCACAAATGGGCCTGCATGATATTACATGGACTTAAGATCAGTTCGCTAAATAACGACTATCAACACATTGCCAATTCATTCAAAATTCTGACCTTTCTCAGTTAAAACCTCAACTTAAACAAAATATAACAAACATATTATGGTCCCTCTACATAGTTACATTTCAAACGCATTATACATTTTATGAATTTCATAATCCGGTATCAAAACAGACCTCACTCATTATTTTCCCATGGCCATGGGATTATCCAGCTACTCGCCTAAGTGCACTGAAAGCTCCTCATTACAGTTCAAACCATCGGGAGCCTTTGTTTGGAGATCTATTATGTATCTGGATTCCAGCCTCCTCAGACTGGTAACCCTGTCTCCACCCCTTGGATTTAATGGAACATGATCTAAGGCAAAGAAAGTTAGAAAGATTCCTGTCACTGTTATGTTTGGATTTAAAATGCCGGGCTACCGGGTATGACAAATCACCATTTTTAATCGCCCTTGTATGCTCCAAAATACGCATCTTAGTTTGGTGTATGGTACTACCAATGTACCTGAGTCCACAAGGGCAATTCAAACAGTACACAGTGTATGGTGTGCTGCATGTGATACATTTCTTAATGGTTTTTGGTTTCTGTACTCCCGGTATATGGTATTTCAAAACCTTTTTACTACCTACGCAAGCTTTACATTTGCCACAGGGATAAAATCCCTGCAGCTCCTTATCAAACAGCTTAGGTGTTTCTCTTCTCATATAGCTGCTTGTAAGAGAATCACGAAGGGCCCTAGCTTTCCGGAAAGTCATTAATGGTCGTGCTGGAATATCCATTCCAATTACGGGATCCATTTTGAGCAGGTTCCAATTCCTGGGCAAAATGGTTCGCAATTTATCAGATTCACTTGAAAATGTAGTGATCATCCGAAAGCCACACTCATTAATTCTCTTGGGTTTCTCTTCTAATAGCTTACTTCTAGGGACAGAATTAACTTTCTTTAATGCTCCCATCAATACCTGCTCACCATAACCACGTGCTCTAAATCTGTCCAAACATTCACTGGAGTGTTTCTCAAAATCAACCTCCCTGGTATTATTCCTTTTTATGCGCAACAGTTCCCCATAGGGGATACTGTTAATCAGTTTCTGTGGATGCGCACTGCGGGCATGTAAGATCGAATTTCCCGCAGTCGGTTTTCGATACAATTTCGTGCAAATTCGGTTTTCAATCACACAAACCTCTAGATCTAAAAAGTTTACCGACCCATCACTGATATCAGCATTGAACTTTAAGTTCAGATGATTATTATTGAGCACCTGAACATACTCTATTGCTGATTCCTTGGACCCCCTCCATACCAGGAAGAGGTCGTCTATATATCTGTACCAGGCAATTACCCTATCTGTCCAGATACGGTTAGTATCCGACCAGGCCACCTGCTCCTCCCACCAGCCCACGAATAAATTCGCGTAGCTGGGGGCGAAGAAGGTGCCCATGGCCGTCCCAGATACTTGCTTATAATACTGTTCCTGGTACAGAAAAATATTGTTATTCAAACAAAATTCTAAAAGTTCAATTAACATATCACTATGTTCACAATATTTGATGGGTCGATTTTTAAGAAAATAGCATACTGCTTGTAAACCTTGGTGGTGTGCTATGCAGGTATATAGACTCGTGATATCCATCACTATCATTTGATCTCCCTCCTGCCATGTAATAGTTGTAATACGTTGCAAGAAATCTTTTGTATCTTTGATGTATGATCTCAATCCCACCACAAAACCAGATAAGAATTGATCTATATACATTGACACATGTTCTAAAAGACTGCCCTGGGACAAGACAATCGGCCTCCCCGGTGGTACTAGTGCGTCCTTATGTACTTTAGGCCAATGATAAAAACAAGGTGTTACAGGGTTCAAACGCCTCAAGAATAAATACTCTTCAGTTTCTATCTTGCCTTTCTCATACCACTTTTTTAATAGCGCATGGCAGTTTGCAATACTCATACTCATATTATACACATTCTTTCCCACCTTTTCATAGAATGCCAAATCTGAAAGTTGACGTAAAGCCTCCTGACAATGAAAATGAAAATGTTTGTCCATTCTCAGTGTTCACTAATGCTGATGTGATGTTTGTAATTGACATAAAAGAAGGCCGTTTCTGGCGCGCCTGGTTACCATCGAAAAAGGCGACTGCCGAAACGCGTCTGGTTGCGTGAGTCCGTGAAAATAAATATGTTGGACTCGCCCCCGAGAGTGCTTTCCTTTACGTTCTGATGGAATGTGAAATTAGGAGCTGGTATAGTTGCGGGTACACCGCCCGCGAGAAAGCACCCGTTTGAGAGTGCACGAAGGAGGTGAAAATTTGAGGAGCTACGATATATATATATATATATATATATATATACATATATATATATATTTAATTCAATATTCAATAATTACAGGTTACTAGTGATGTCATTTTTGTACTAACGATACCTTGTGACATCAGAGTAATCTTGTAATAATGAAATTAATTACAAGAATTTACACTGACAGGGACTGTTATAAGATTCTTCAGGATTATCCAGGCCCTAGACCTCAGCACTCCAGTTCATCACCTGGATAAATTAAAGGGATCCTTTTCTGAGATTCTCCAACATCATAGGTCATAGGTCAAACAGGATTGTCATTTCCTGATTAGGAGATAAAGATAAGAAATTTGAAATTTGAAACTTAAGTCTATCAGAAACCAACCGACAAAAATGGTCTACTGCTTTTTGACAGCTACCACCCACATGGCCTTCTGGAAAATAACTTTGTCTGATAGTTCTTTCAGATTCGACGCAACTGGTCTGATATAATAATGTATGATAAACAAGCCTTGGAACTGTCAAACAAACTGGCGGCCCACTGTTATCCAAAGAGGATCAAATAAGAGAACCAATATATGGGACTAGAAAAACAATATGGAGGCACTACTGAAAACCCATCCAAAACCAACTTCACTACTTATTCCTCTATTTCCAATCGAGTTAAAAAAATGTATTACTACACACTGGAATATATTCAATAGCAAAGGTAACCAGTGGGAGAAACCTCTTTGTTCATTCAAGCATGGCAGTAATATTTGGAACATGCTGATCCATACAAGACAAAACAAAATTGCAGTTGCGACTCGCCGAGGGAGTGCTGCGGGGTGGTGAGTCGGGGCAGGGTGGGGGGGGATAGTGGAGTCCGACATACGACGGACAGGAGTAAGGTAAGTAATTCAATAAATAAAACAATTTACCTTGTGCGCGCTGCATCGCCGAGTTGGCGATGCAGCGAGCGCAAGGTAAATAGTTTTATTTATTTAATTACTTACCTTACTCCTGTCTGTCGTATGTCGGACTCCACTACCCCCCCACCCTGCCCCTCCCCCGCCCTGCAGCACTTCCCCGCAGCACTCCCTCGGCGAGCCGCCACTGCAAAATTGTCCCATTCGCAACCAACACCCCATGGGGCTTACCACCTAGTAACAGTCACTACCCTTGTGATAGGTGTTCTGTCTGCCCCATTACCAGTAACACAAAAGAGGTAGATGTCGGCACTAGAAAACCGTGGCAGAGCAGAACACACACAAACTGGAATAGCGAAAATGTCATTTAGATTTTGGTTTATAAAGTCATGTCAAAGGTCACCCGGAGGTGTCCTGGTGCTAAAGTGAGAATGAAGCAAAGAGGTCAATAGTGTTGTGACTGAAGGAGACTCGGAATTGAAACAAAAGGGATTTTAGGAACGTGTGAAATCTTAAAAGGCCAGATGTATCTAAGGGTTTTACCCATTCTATGTGTTTGGACATATGGCCCTAAGTCCAGTACGAATGACAAGTGAGAGGTTGTTCCACGCTTGTGCCATGATAACTGAAAAGGCCTTCCAGAATTTGGGCAATACTACCCAGTTGGAGGAAGAGGAGTGTAATAAGTAGTATACTAGGAATGTATTTTGTGAATATAGTGGAGATGCAATTAGGCGGATGAATGTAGAACATGGCCTTAGGGCAAACACAGATGGCCTTAAAGATACTTCTTTTCAGAACAAGGAGTCAATGTAGAGTTTTGAGGTGACCTGAGATGCTGTCATATTTTCGGGTGACTGCTATTAGTCTAGCTGCAGCGTTATGAATTGACTACAGTCTGTGTATTGAGTATGTGGGCCGGGGCTACAAATAAAGCATTACAGTAGTCTAGTCTACTGACAATCAGTGAATGAATTAGTAGTTGTCTGGAAGTCTGTGGTATAATCGGCAAATTATTCTTTAGTACTTTCATTGTGAAAACACAAGTTGCTATGAGTTTTCTGATGTGAGGTTCGAAGGGCCTCTTTGGGTCAAATATGACTCCTAGGTTTTGAGCACTGGCAGCCAGGGTGGGACATGTGCCTAGAGATTCCGAGTACCAGGAAGGAAACCAGTAGGAGGGGCTTCCAAAACCAGGACCTCCTTTTTGTCCGAATTAAGACATAGGAAATTGTATTCATCCACAATGCATCCTCAACCAGACAATATTTAAATCGATCCTGCAAGGAATTAGGGTTGCCATCCAAACACAGAATAATCTAAGTGTCATCTATGTATAGCTAAAATTCATATCCATAGGAGGCAATAAGATTTGCCAGTGGCAACACATACACAATAAAAAGTGAAATTGTGTTACCCAGCACTCCAACGAAAAAATCACCAAGTGAATCCAATTTTCAATTTAAGTATTCATATAATATACATCAGTTATCCATGTTTCAATGGAACAAAATAAAGGAGTCCCATGTATGGTTATCATTCACTTCTTTATTGTTCATCTTCTTATTAAATTAATTTTTTGATTGCAGCCACAGCAAATGTGTTTCATCGCCCCAGGACCTCTTCAGGGATGAGTTAGTTCCATATATTGACATCAACTAATCTATTCATCATCCAATAGTTAAGATACTGAATAAATGTGATCCTGCTGAGGCTCAATCACCTACATCAATACAATTCTTTCACCAATATTTGTGGGGGATGTTGTCAGGTATTATATGCCATGAATTTTACTCCTGGTGACTCAGGTGGGAGTCAGAGCTCACCACGTCCACCCTGGTAAAAGCTCAGCACCTCTGAGTGTACCCAAGCGCTGATGTCAAAGTGATATTCCCAGCAACCAACCGCTGCACTCCTACCTCTGTAGTGGTCATCAATGATCAAGGGTAAGGATCCACCTGTCAAGTACCACCTGTAGTCGGGTATACTGCCTCCATTCTGCTGAATGCCTGGACTTCTAGCCGTGTCCTCGCACCTGGCAAGAAGTAGCCACATCGGCGCATGAAGTTGCCACAGCCCTGAGTTTCTTGCCAGGGTAGCTTTGAGTGGCGGTAGTATACCTAACTACAGCGGGTACTTGACAGGTGGATCCTCCCCTTCGATTGTTGATGACCACCGTTTGCACCAGTAACTTTATATATTTTTACTTATGCACTTTTCAGCAGAGTAATTACTCTGCTCCTAGCAGAGGGATCAAAGGCCTCACTCTCCCAAAAGGAACAATTAACATTTCTTCACTCAGCTCCTGAGAAGGAAAGGGGTAGGTGGGGGGAATCTACAGCTGGTAATTAGCTGTCACACTGTACCAGGGTTGGGGCACCTCAGGCTCACTGAACAAAGGAGGAAGCCCAGACATCTGGAGCCAACACAGGAAGGGCTCTCCTTTGAAGTTATGGTGAGAAAGTCCCTGCTGAGGCCCCCCCAGAGGAGAAGTTCATAGAAACCACTTCACTGTGCCATCTTGAATTGTGCAAAAGAAACAATTGATGGACGAATGCTGAACAATGCAAACATTCACCCCCAGTCACAAGGATCTGGGTTTAATCCATCATTCTTTTGCTCACCACGCCACCCCAGTTTGGACCCAGCTATATGCAAATCAGGCTTGACCCTGTGCCTCAGCATGCTGTGTAGGAGGGTTGGGACAGGGGGTGGACAACCGATGTGGCACCCTAATATTGGCCAGGGGTGTCTGGCATCTAAAACTTTACACCCCACTTAAAAATGCTTGCACAATGGAGAGATAGTGAGTTGGACATCTCTAAAGCGTATTGCTGGTGCCTTATATTCAAACTCCCCAACTGGTGCCCCGTGCCCTCCCTCCGCCCTCCCTCCCTCTTGAGTTGGTTCCGCTAGTTACCGTCTTTTCTCCGATAATTGGCGACTGGTACCTCTCTGAAGTAGGATCTGTTGAACGTGTGTTTCACTTGCCTTTATGCCGATAGGGGGGAGCCTTCCCGGGGGGGGCCCTGTCTCCTCTCTATCTGCCCTGTACCTGAGCAGGGCAGAGCCTGATAGTGAGGCCTGGTTAATACACAGATACCTCATCAGCACTCCCTCCCACTGCTTTTAACTGCATCAGCACTGCCGGCATAGGACAAGCCGCCAGCCACTTAAAGTCCACTACGGTGCCGCTCAGCAATCCAGATGCAGGGTCCAGCGCGAAGAAGCCTGGACATCGAGGCGAACACAAAGTAGTGTCAGGGGGCGAGGGTGCTGTATCTCAGACAGCAGCTCTAAGCATGCTGAGACTTGCAGTTTCATTTCTGTAACAAGTGTGGACCTACTCGTCCCAGCATGCCTCTTGCAGCTGACTGCCCAACACTGTCCTACACCCGCCCTTTGTGGAACAAGATGGAGACGGTGCGCACGAGCCTCCGGCCTACAGGTTCACATGATATTTAAAGCACTGAACAACAGCATAACCCCTCCAATAACAAGCATTTGCAATGCAATAGGTCTCGCATTTGCGAGAGTTTGAGCTATTGGCATTGTAAATTACAATGACTTTTATTTATGTGTTTTGAAACCCTGCAAGCAGTGCGTAAGCATGCACTTTGCACTTGTAGTCCTTGCTTACGAGAAGCAAGACTGGCAGTAACTTTCTGTAATGCGATACCTATTGTATTGCACATGCTTGTTATAGAGCCTGTAATGCTTTAAAAATTGCCAAGTAGAATCATGCAATTGGCTGCTCACGGGTTAGACTATAACTGTGGATATGGAGCATTTTACTGTCCTAGTGAAAGATGTACTTAGATCATAAACACACAACTGTGTGTTACAAGTGAAACTGATCAACTTTATGGACAGAGCAGGAACGACATAGGGAGCTTTTTGGGTGTGGAAAGATTTGTAGTCATCATGTGTCTACAGTTTGCAGCTCTGGAATACACTGTTAAACAATACATGGTTCAACAAAGCACATTTGAATCGGTGTACAGAGTTTTGACTGGCATATCCATACATCTTTATTTAAGAACTGGTCCGGAGATTCTCACAGGCAAGCACTAAAATCAATAGACTGAGGGCAATGTTGATCCAACCGATCTATACACAGCCAGGCAGATTTAATTTGAATGTATGATTTATGAAGTTTAATAACACTAAATCAATGCAGACTTGAGATACATGGCTTGTGAAGCACTTTATACTGTAACGGTAAAATGTATAAAGTGAAAGTGACAAGCTCTCAGTTCCATGCATTTATCTGCCTGGCCAGCTCTGGTCAAGCATGCAGAGAGGTGTTTTGGTTGATTTGCAGACACATTAGGTAACACCTTAAACTGACTAACGGCGACCATGTTGCACATGACAAGGAACCAACCCCACGTCAGATGTGCAATTTGGCCTGTAGCTATGCGGTTGATAGTACAGGCTCCCTTCTCTCCGTGCAGGGTCAGCTGGCCCAGTATAGGTTAAAAGCCACAGCAGCGCGCAGTGCGCCGCGCACCTCAACACAAATGTAATGATGGATGGCAGTACAGTGTACACACGAGGCTCTGCAGACTGACACCAACACGGCCGCCTCATTTAATAGTGGCACACCTTTCAGAGATGTTTGTTTGTTTAAGAAAAGTGAGTTGGCAGCAGTGGCTTAGCCTTCACACCTGCAGACCCCAGTTAAATGGGTACAACTTCTTTTAAAGCTGCAAGGTAGGAGATACTATTTTAAGTCTCTTAGGTCAAAGATAGATTTCACTATCTCCTTCCAGGTGGAAATTTCAGGTGTAGGCAGGGGTGCAATGTCTGCTCCTGCAGTCTGTGTTCAGCAGCGAGGGCTCCATTCAGACCAAGGGCTATGGAAACCTGTGAGAAATGGGAATGTCATTGTCCCCCTCACCACATTCTGCAGGGGAGCCCCCTCATTTGGGGACCTGTCACTGGGTTGAGGTATTGGAACCGACATTGAAGGCAGGGCTTTCTCTATGAGGTTTTAGAGCAGAAATGCTCTGAAAGACACCCACTTATTTAAGAATGAGAAAAGTGAAGGGGAAGGTAGGCAAAGGAGGGCAGGGACAAAAGAAAGAGCGAACTGGTAGAAGAAAAGACAAGAGGGACAGAAGACAGAAAGCAGGAAAAATAATCATAGCAGAGAAAACGAGAGAGAGGATAAAAACATAGCTATGGAATAACACAAGATTCATTCTCTCACATGTTGTCTCGTCTGCTCATGTGTGATCTGAGTGTGAGAGCATAGGTGGGCCTTCGTAGTGAAATTAAAAGTGGTACATATGCCCCTTTTCACAATGGTTATCAAATGATTGCCTTGCTTAGTGCGGACTGGTAGGCTTCGACCTAAAAAGAGGGTCGCCTCACAGTCTGCCGGAGGGTGGGGGGCGTCACTCCTGTGAAGTCTAATAATACCTGACCCTAATGACACAGGAGGGGAGGGGGCGCAGGGGAGATGTGAGAAATTCAGCAGCAGTTAAATCTAGCTGTGCTCAAGAGAAGGTGCGCCTCAAGGGCAAAGGGGGCGCATTGCCCTGCAGAGGCTGGAGACTCCGGATAAAATACGCAGATGCTCTTATTAGTGGTTGTATAAAGCACAATCTACCACTGGTCTGGTATCGCAGCGCTTTTGAGCAGTACGGCCGAGGGTTCCTGTGATAAAAAGGGGGCCTGTGATATCACCAGAAGCAGCATGCAAATGTATGGGCACAAAACACTGCGTGGTCAAGACTCAAATGTGGAGGTGCAGAGCGTACCTTTTGTTGTGATAAATGCTAAAATCGGGAGATCCATGATAAAATATTGAGCTGACAAAGCCTACTAAGAATTCCAGGCGCTAGGACTTGCATGATAAAATCGTGACACATATTGGATCCTGGACCTAAGGCGTCGTAAATATTACCAGCCACTGCCAAAAGGGATTAAGTGGGGAACCAGGAAGTCGGTTTTTCGGAAGGTGGTTGGGCTAGGACGTG
This sequence comes from Calotriton arnoldi, assembly GCA_963921515.1. Classification (NCBI taxonomy): domain Eukaryota; kingdom Metazoa; phylum Chordata; class Amphibia; order Caudata; family Salamandridae; genus Calotriton; species Calotriton arnoldi. The sequence continues at coordinate 6,098,374 of CAWUFW010000081.1, read as the reverse complement.
AGAGCGAACCAAAAAAAACACAAGAGGAAGCGAGGACAGATGCTCGCTCTGCAAGAACCAGTTGTGAAAGCAGAGAGCTAGGCCACTGTTGTGTCCTGCGAGACACGTTCTAGTGTCTCGACAGGCACAGAGTTAGAAGCCACTCCCCTATGGGAGTGGGCACACTTGCACCCCACATGCATCCCTCACAGGCGTCACGAGTGACGTGAGCCTGGTAATAAAAGGGCCCGGGTGCACGTGCTCGAGGCCAGTTGAATAACCATAGCCACGGTGTCTGTGTCAGTCATTGATCAGCATGTGGGCCTAGGGCCCACGACATAACATTTGGCGACGAGCGGGAGTATCCCGCGTGTGCAGCTGATAACGCCGATTCTTATCTAATTATCTATAAGAACCTTCTGGCCGCCAAGATCTTTTTACCTGTTGAATAGTGTAAAGGAGAGAATCTCATCGGGTTAGATATCAGCATTCATTTTGTCTGAAAGGACCACTGACTCCGAATTCAAGTTTGAGAATTTATTATCGCCAAAAATAACTGAACGTGCAGGCACCTCAACACGAGGTTAAAGAAATAGATGGGCACTAATACAAATAATAATCTACGCAGGAGTCTCATCCGACTCAGGATAAGAAGAATACACAGTTCTAGGAGGACCAACCAGAATATGATTGCTCCTATTTCTAAGTTGCTCTTCATGGGCCTAAACAAGCTTAAAATCAATTGCTGTCCCTACACTAACGCTAAGTGACATCCCTGCATAACGATTTTCCCAGGCAAGAAAGAATAAAAGGTGTCAGCTGTGAAGACTTCCTAAGAAGTGCAATCACCATATACCTAAGCTCAGCTCTGTCCTTCTCTCTGGTCTCCCCTACCGCTTCTCTGGCTTCCTCCCTCGGGGCACTATCCCTAATACAAAACCATACTACAAAGGTACACGCCTTGTTTACGCCCTCTTGGCCAGGTCTTCTTTCTTGTGCTTTTCCATTGAAACGGTGACTTCATCCTGGACAGTTTCGTTGACCTTGAGTCCCAGGCGCCTTCTCCGCTGAAAGTATCATCCCTAAATTCCATTGCACTCCCCGTACCATGCCTCCCATCTTTCTAACTTTTGAAAACAAAGAGTTAGTCTTTACTAACGAGACATGTGTCCTTGCACCTGCAACAAAAGATACGTTCAACAGAAACCTTCTACTGTGCTAATTAAATCTACCGTTTGTGCCCAGAGAGCCTTTCCAAGAGAAACCCTTTTCGGCCTACCTTATAAGCTAACATAAGAATATACCAGGCCTTCCTTAAGCATATATGTAGTCAGGCCCTTACATATAACTTTTAAACACACATCTTACTTTTCCCTATAAGCATATTCATTACGATTCATTATGCAACCAATGAATTACATGTGCAACTTTAATATGGTGCACGTTTAAACTACTGCAATTACATTACATACACGAACTAATTCCTCTATGCATTATGTTCACACAATTCAAAAAGCATTACATTACATCATTATCCTAACACCATTATACTGCTGAGTTCACTTTGTCTCAGTGAACTATTCATTCTTTACTAAACATGCATGAGTATACAATGGAATATAAACGAATATATGTCTGAATACACATGGATGCGGTCTATCAATGATTATGATGCACCCCTACAATTCACAAGAACATTTCGCTCTATCAGTTCCCCCCTTTGATGACTCCTGTCATCATATCTCATTCTACTCCCTCGGAGAAGGAGCCGACCTAAACAGAACTTGTTCCCATCTTCCCTGATCTGAAGTTCTCCATGCTCTTGAGCCTTTGATACTGATTGTCCTGCAGTCTTGCCAATCTCATGTCATTTTCCCTCAAAGCTCTCTTGACTCTGCCTGCTCGATACCACTTGTAGGCCTTGATCATAATCCACAAGCCAGCCACACAAACCACCAAGATAAGGAGTGGTCTCAGGAAGTACCCAAGGAATCCCTTTCCCAGGTTCGCAAACCAACCTCCCACTTGACCAAAACCCTTTCCGACCTTTTCCCAAGCCCCTTCTTCGGTCAAATCCGCTATCTTTGTGTGGACCATAGTGATGTTACTTATATATTTCTCCAGATCCTTGCTACGGTCTGGTATATAAGTGCAGCACTCTTGAACCTTCAGCATTTTACAGACTCCGCCCTCTTTTGCCAATAGGACATCTAAAGCAAGGCGATTCTGCAAAACCATTCCCCTTATCGACAACATCTCTCCTTCCACCAACACCAACGATTTTGCTGTGTTCATCGAAAATTCATCCACCACCGTCGCTAACCTCCGGATCTTCACATCATTCAAGACTACTCCTAGACTAGGTATCATAGCTCCAAAGATATCCCCCACAACGATTCCTGCACTTGCAGCTCTTCTCGTTCTTGAATGCTCTCCACCCTCCAGAAGGTTTAAGTCTTCTGTATGGTAAATCTTTGGAAATATTATTGACAAATAACATGTTCCATACCAATTTGCAGGCAACCTCACATAAGCATTCTTCCCACATACGTAATACACCGTAGGTATCACTTGTACAGGACCTTGGAGAAAATCTTTTGCCTCATCTGCCATGGTGAAAACGTGATCACAAGTACTCTGTCCCACTGGAACCTTTTCGTAGTAAGTCTGATAACGCCTTATACACAACTTACCCCTCTGCTCCTTATCCAACGCTATAGGACCATAGCTTCCCCTGGTCTTATGCAACCGTTCTTCCTCCGTCCAATCTGTCCTGTGATGCCCTAAATCTCGGGATTCAGTCAGCTTTCTATACCTATCTTCAACCTGATCTACAAACTTTCTCTCTACATCCGACATCAAGCATGTCAGATTGTGTCTGTGTGCGAATGCTGTATCCAATTCCAAACTCGGTATGAAGTACTTTCTCAGTCTGTCCTCGGTTTTGTAATAATCATACTTATTCAAATGCTTGTAAGCTGGGACTTCAGGAAGCACTGCGTCGAAATTGGAAAAGAAATACTCGAACTGCTCTCTCTCATAAAACAGACTAAGCAAAAGACTACATGAAATACCATAAGTCAGTGGAAGATGATGATACCTAATACCCTCATCCACCGAAGTAGGCAACTGCATACACACATAACAATCTTTCGCATCCATCACGTCAACATACTCATACAACAACTTAGCATATGCATTAAGCTTAAAATCACCCTTGGACAAATCGACATGTAATCTACGACTTTCTTCTAATATCATAGCTCTATCAGCTGCCCTGTCTACCCCCTTCTGACTAGGTGTGATAGGTGTGGGTGTCCCTGTCACTGCCTCTACTTCTGGCTCATGCGAACCAGTATATGAGACTACAACTACTATGATTATAGAAATTATCACACTACTTATAAGAATGCCTATAATCCATTTTGCTCTACGATTGGGATTTCCCGGCTCCATGATTTCGAAAGTTCTCAAAAAGTCTTGGTTATCGCAAAGAACTCAGAAACGTCTCTGTCCTTTATTTATGACTTGCTTAACCAGCTCGAGCAACCATGAAATCTCCGGGCTTTTCCTTTCCGATCACAACTTATTTACACAGTCCAGAAAAAGACTTCCCTAGTTTTCGTCCCTCTTCTTGTGGAAAGTCCCTAAGTTTATTCTTCTTCCACTCGGACCTAGGTTATCTTCTTCTTTTAGACTTTTATTTACAGTTCATTACTGATCCATAATGAGATCCTCATTGAGCACAACCAAAACGTGATACAAAAGTTCAAGACGCAAAAGCAGCACTTCGTGTGAAAACGGCTCAGCTCCGAAAGGCGGGAATTCGACCCGATGCAAAAGCAATTTTCGGACTTCACTCAGAAGTGGGGGATTCGGAATCGTGAGTGTCAGTGTTCCGTCTATCTCGAACCCTGGCATCCGCAGCACCACCTTCACCACCAGGTTCGGGCTCCGACTGAACACTTCCACTGACTTCAGTCTCCCTGTATTCACCACCCCCTGCATCAAACACAGTGTAAGTCCACTCAGGGGTAGAGTATCTGCGACAAGGCACTCTTGTTCTCTTGGACCTTCGCCGACTGTCTTGTGCTTGGTCTTCGTCGCTTGCTTCGGTTTCAGATACTTCGGACACTGGAGCAAGGTCTCTCTCAGGTGCTAACCTCAGGTTCAGTCGCCTCTGTCTTTCAGGCCAACTTTCAGCACTTCTGTTCGTTCGTCTGCCTTCTCCTTCTATGCCCAGTGCACTACTTCCTCTTTCTGTTGCCTTTGACTCTTCTCCGCCCACTGCACCTTCTCTTTCTTCAGTGCCTGAATCAGGGTTCGAACTGTGGAAACCCCCTTCAGCTTGCTCTAGTGCACCACCAGCTGTGTCAGCGACCCTTACAGCTTGACTTGTCCTCTCATGTGGCCCTACCACGTCAGCTGGGTTTTCATTTACGAGAGGAGCTGTTTCTTCCAAGGGTGCTGGAACTCTGCGGGTATGGGAAGCATGCACCCAGTTCGGCAATCCTCCACACTTTACTGCTGTGTTCGTGATAAGTATCACCTGATACGGGCCACGCCAACGGGCATCCAAGCAACTCTTCCTCACGTGCTTCCGGACGAGCACCCAGTCACCGGGACACAAGTCGTGGCACAGATCACTCGAGGCTGGAACCACAGCTGCTTGCACCTGCTGGGATACAGAACGGACCACATCAGAGAGTCCTTTACAATAATCGAGAATCAAATCATCAGTGATGCTTATCAAGGCTGTAGCTGGTACTGCTGGCAGTCTCATTGCCCTCCCCATTATTATTTCATGGGGGACAACCCGGTCTTTCTGTCTGGGACACTTCGCATGCTCATGAGCACCAGTGGCAAGGCGTCGGGCCATTTCAGGGATGTTGAAGAACACATTTTTGCCATCCGGGCCTTCAAAGTTCCATTAACTTGTTCCACCATCCCAGAAGCCTCTGGTCTGTAGCTACAGTGGAGTCTCTGGTCAATGTTCAATGCTGCACAAAGTAACTTCATGATTTCGCTATGGAAGTGCCCACCTCTATCTGATTCCAAAGAGGTCGGGATCCCGAATCTAGGGATAAGCTCCCTCAACAATAATTTAGCCACTGTCAGAGTGTCACACCTGCGTGTGGGGTAAGCCTCCACCCACCGTGAGAATATACATACTATCACTAGAATGTATCTCAAGCCATTGCACCTAGGCATCTCCACGAAATCCAGCTGTAGTCTATTGAAGGGCCCTCCTGACCTTCCAATATGACTCAGTGTAACTACAGTTTTCTTTCCAGCATTCATCTGTTGACATGTAACACACCTCTGACATACCGTCTCAGCCATTGCTCGGAACCGTGGGTTATACCACGTCTGTCTGAACACCCTCATCATTGCGTCTCTACCCAGGTGTGCCTGTCCATGTATCAATCTAGCCATCGGACTTAACAATTCTTCCGGCAACACAGCTCTCCCATCGTTTGATACCCACACATCCACTTCTCCTCTCTCGCACCCAGCTTTGATCCAGCCCTCTCTTTCCTTGGTTGAGACTTCATCTTGCAATCTCTTAAGCTCTTCCCAAGTGTCTGCCATGGTCAACATTATGCTGAGATCGGTTCCCTCTTGGCTCTCTTCTATCTCCCTGCCTGTGTATATGCATCCTTGTTCTGCGCAGAAGCGGGCTACCTCATCTGCGTAGTTATTACCCAAGGATACAAAGTCCTCCCCCTTCCCATGGGCTGAACACTTTACAACAGCGATTTCTTTCGGATGCTGTAATGCTTCTAACAATTGTCTTACATATTCTCCATTACGAATGGGTGAGCCAGATGATGTCAAAAATCCCCTCTGAGACCATAACTGCCCGAAGTCATGCACCACGCCAAAGCCGTATTGGCTGTCTGTGTAAATCGTGATTCGAATTCGATCAGCGGCCAAACAGGCACGGGTCAAGGCAATGATCTCAGCTACCTGCGCGGAGCGTACTCCTTCTAGGCAAGCAGCGTCGACCACTCCTGAAATGGTACATACAGCAAACGCTGCTCTTAATTGCCCCACACTGTCTCTTAAGCATGAACCATCGACAAAGAAAATTTCATCTGGGTCGGCCAATGGCTCATCGACAATGTCAGGTCTCGGTTTGGTGCAAAGTTCGGTCACATCGAGACAATCATGGTCCTCACAATCTTCATCATCTGTGTTCGGTATAGGCATCAATGTCGCAGGGTTCAAGATGGAGCACCTTTTCAGAGTCACATTCTCTGCGGCAAGTATGACTTGCTCGTACCTTGTTAACCTATTGTTCGTTAGGTGCTGGGTCTTGGTCCTGGTCATTAATAACTCAACCGAATGTGGTACCTGTACAGTCAATGGATGTCCCATTACAATGCTTTCACATCTTTCAATGCTGACACCTGTTGCAGCAACGGATCTTAGACATCCGGGCAACGCAGAAGCTACTGGATCTAAAGTAGCTGAAAAATAAGCAACTGGTCTACGGACACCTCCATGGTTCTGAGCTAACACTGCTAATGCACATCCTCCTCTCTCGCAACAAAACAATGAAAAGGCCTTGTTGTAGTCAGGCATTCCCAATGCGGGAGCCCTGCACAAATCATCTCGCAATTGCAGGAATGACATCAAGCACTCCTCGTCCCATGGTACCGGATCACTCACATCCTTGTGCGTAAGCCTCTGCAGAGGCTTTGCTCTCAAGGAGAAACTAGGAATCCACTGTCGACAATAGCCAACCATTCCCAGAAACATCCTAACTTCCCTCTGTGTAGTGGGTACCGCCATGCTCATTATTGCCTCAATTCGATCTGGTGACACCTTCCTCTTGCCTTTTTCTAATCTGTGTCCCAAGTACTGTACCTCATTCAAACAGTACTGCAGCTTGTTCGGGAACACCTTATGTCCATTCTCTGCTAAGTGGTTCAACAAGGCTACTGTGTCAATTCTGCAAGCATCTTCTGTTTCTGAGGCAATGAGCAAGTCATCTATGTACTGCACGAGAACTGAGTTCTGCGGCAACACAAGACTCTCAAGGTTTTTCTTCAGGATTTGGTTAAAGATCGATGGACTTTCCGTATACCCTTGAGGGATACGACACCATGTTAACACGCGATTCTCTAGCCTGAACGCAAAAAGAAATTGGCTTTCCTCGTGGAGCGGTATCGAAAAGAAGGCTTGACACAAATCGATAACCGTAAACCACTCGGCTTCACATGGGATCTGGAACAGTATTACTGAAGGATTCGGTACCACTGGACAACAAGGGACAACTATCATGTTGACCTTTCGCAGGTCTTGCACGATCCTGTATTTCCCGCTCGGTTTCTGTAGTCCCATTATGGGTGAATTACAGGGACTACCTCTGATTTCCTTCAAAATACCCTTCTCAATGAAAGTCTCGATCACAGGTTTTATTCCTGCAATTGTTTCTATCGATAAATTGTATTGAGGTGTTCTAGGGAAATCAACATTCTGTTTCACCTCAATCCGCACTGGTTCAACCCCTCTGATTAAACCTATTTCGTCTCCTGCGAAATCCCACACCACAGGCGACACTGCGTCTCTCAGATCATGTGGAAGTTCTTCCACAGTCACCATTGGGTACAGATCTATACACAGAAGCTGATTGGCAATCTTAAAGTCAGCATCATCATCTCTAGTCTGGACCTCCACTCCCCGTGGTGTACAGTAAATCGTGCAGTTCAACTTGCACAACAGATCTCTTCCCAAAAGACAAACTGGACTCGTGTCACATACTACAAACTGATGTCTAGTTTGGAAAGTACCTATCTTTACTAAGATCGGTTCTGTCAATGGGCTGCTCATCTTCTTGTTCGCTACTCCAACAACCTGGATCGATTGTCCCGAGAGGGGTAGGTTAGGGACTACTGCAGATCTTACAGTAGACCGGGTAGCTCCAGTATCAACCAAAAGTGTTGCAGGATTGCCCTCAATCTCTGCCTCTACAAAAGGTCCTCTCTGGTCTACCTCCAAGACCGCTCCAAGTGTGCAGTCTTCCTCCCCCTCAGGCACCGTCAGGATAAAGGGTCTAAGCTATCCTCAGCATATCGTTCGAACAGGGGCATCTGTTGATATGTTCGTGTTCCTTGTGAAAACCTTGGAGCTTGGGGAATCTGAGCTTGAGAATTGTAAACCCCCCTTTCATCGTTCTAGGTCTCGTTATTGTGTTAACCACCTCTTGCGCGGGTGCCTGAGCCCCCTCTTCCTCTTCCTGTACCTGATTAGCTGGGTTCAAAGGACACTCGCGTTTCCAATGTCCGACCTGGCGACAAAGATGACACGCAGTGGTCTTCTTTAGTGTGGCCACGTCCACTCCTGTCTTGGGGTCCACTGGTTTTCCCTTTCCCTGTACCTGCCCATTCTGGTTTCCCTGGAAATTTCCTTGCTTTCTCCCCAAGGTCCCTCCACTAGGCTGATTCTGTGCTGTCTGCATCTGGACAAGCATCAATTTGTCTTTTAGCTTTCGATGTTTTGAATCCACCTCATCACTACAGTACCTCGCGTACCGCAAAATTTCATCTAGTGGCTTGTTCTGCCAGCAGATCAAATGGTGCTGTATCATGAGGCTGATTTCCCCTCTCAGACCTGTTACAAACTTTGAGACAAACTGTCCCATATCCTTAGGGTCCAAAACATCCAACCCACTATACTGTTTAAAAACTTGCAGAAGTCTTTCGTAATACTCATGCACCGTTTCCTTGGGTTCCTGTACAGTCCGATCTATCTTAACCCAATCTATATCCTGAGGTGAAATCTTCGACCTCAACCATGTAATCACCTGCTCATATTTTTTCATGACATCAGGTGATGGACCATTTGTAACCGCCTCTCTTTTCGGTTCCGAAGTCGGCCACTCAATAGCGACTTTACATGCTGTCCACAAATCTCCTGGTACCACTATGTCAAACAAAGTGTTCAAATCAATCCACAATACTTTTGAAATCTTCACAAACCGCTCAACCTGCTTGTACCACTCCACCGGTTTTTCCCTCAGCCGAGGAAAATCATTTGTAAATGCAGTCAAATCACCTCTATTCCACGGCACATGCACGTACCCTCCATTCTGTACTTCCCGTAAAGGAAAATTTCCAACTCCCGTCGCCCCCCTCCTGGCGGCGGCGTTTCCCCTTCTGCTCTTTTTACTGGTTTCTTTTTGGACCACCTTTCTTCCCATTTGTCCAACAAAATCCATATTCTCATTCCTATGATCAGGTCTCTGGTGTGCGTCTTCAACCCTGTGATTCTTTTCTCCTCCAACTCCTGATCACTGTAATGCAATCTGTGTGGTCCCTGTAACGCTTTAGTTTTATTCAGGTCCACCTCATATCTTTTGGCCAAATCCCTCAATCTATCATGTGCCATTCTAGCTTTTCGAGTCACATCTTTTGCTACAAACAGCAGCTCATCTGATCCATAGATTTCTATCCTTTCTAAAGGCAGACTCCCACTGATCATTTCGTCTACCTCTGCTTTCAGCCTCACTACGTCTAGCAACCTTGCCTGTACTGCACTCCTCAGTACCTCTCGACAACCTGAGCCGTCCCGCTCATCACAGTCACTATTCTGTCCTTGTGACCTATTCCCTTCCATATTCCTGGAACCTGGTCTGTCTTCCGAGACATTTTGTGCCCTATCTCTTTGCATCCTATCCTCTTGGTTCGTCACTGTTGGTGTCCACTCCCTCAAAGCTGACTTAGATTCCCGTAAAGACCTCGGTCTTTCCGGTCTCTCCTTCTTGTCCACCTGAAGAGATCCGCAGTAGCCGGTAACGGCGTACTTGTGTCTATTGGTCTTGGGAAATGAACCACCCTTACTCCAAACCCATTCCCACTCTCACTGTTTCCTTCTTCCCTTCTCATCGGCACGGAGCTCCCTTCTCTCACTCGGTCTGGGTCATATACCGGTACTATAGGGCCAATGGTAACCGGTACTGTCAAGGAGTCCGGTAATCTTGTGTTCCCCCAGGAGGCTGTGTTATCATAGACGCCGTAGCCCCCTCCGTTCCTGTGGAAATTCTTCCCACTACTCTCATGCTAGTCTGGTTCTGGCTCTCATCAACTATTGCCACTGCTGGGGTTGTCTTTCCCTCTTCTGAATCTGGATTAAATGGTGGTGGCCTCTCCGCCAACATCCTATCCAACAGACTGTCATCTAAATCACTGTCGTCCTCATCGATTCTTGTAATCTTTCCATTTTGTATCAGCAGTGGGTATAACTTATCTCCGTCGATCGTATCCGCTCTCCACTTTTTCTCCAATGCATCCCACCTTGCATCTTGGAATGCCCTGACCGATTTCTTCACCCTTTCTTGACACCTTTCCTTCTTTCTATCATACGCTGCTCTTATCCACGCATGTAGTGCCTCAAACTGTGTCGGTCTAGGTAGTGGTCGTATTGAAGCCATTACACTCTTGAGCTTGGTACAGCACCTCTAACCTGAAAGTACCATATCGAGGGAACGACAATTCTCCTTCTGCTTCTGTCATTTTATGCCAATTCTCAAGCCAAATTATGGTATGCAATCCTACATTCTTTGCCATATAATGTGCTGGTGTATCCTCGGGAGGAGCTTCCTCTCCCTCCCGAACAACCACATGTCTATCACCTCTACAAAGTTCCCTTAAAGCTTTAAAACATTTCATGATGAATCAACTTTGTATTTGCACTCAAAATGTCCGCTTTTACTTCCTGATTCCAATCCACCAATACCAGCGCGGTTCACACCAACCGGCCTATCGCAGCGCGGCACTTGTCTGACGTCACTTTTCCTCCGCTCGCAGCAGTTCCCCTCCTTTTAATTCACTCGTTCTCACTCGCATTCGTCCCAATTATACTCTGAAATAATGTCCGTCCTACCGAACAATTACCTCTCTGACCGTCAGTCTTACCAATGACCGATCAGTCTCTTGAGCTTGTTGACCTCAATCTGGCAACCGTCTGTCCACGAACGACCGGACAATCGCCTCTAATACACTCGATAGGATTCAATCACTCGATGTTCTGCTCACAATAACCTACGACCTGCGTTGGTTATTCACACACTCACACATGTGTCCCTATCTTCTGTGGGTCTGTCAATGACGTCTCGTGACCCCCACAACTCTGGTCAACGTTCTCAACTCTGGGTGTATTCTACACCACAATAAATCTCCCGGTCCCGTTTCTCAATCACACAACTTTCGTTCCAACTCCGCAAGACATCACACAACAATATAACACCGCAATCTATCAACCATCACTCTTTTCATACTCACTCTATTACGAACTGCTACTTCCGCCGCACCGTCACTCTCCGTCAGTTTTCCACGACCTCCGACATCCGTCTCTCGCGGTTCTCTGGATCTGCGTCACTCGGGCTCTATGGGGCAACCTAATCTCTTATCTTGCTCTAGATCTCCCCTTACCATCAAAGGTAACCATCCTACTCTGCTACCAACTGATAACGCCGATTCTTATCTAATTATCTATAAGAACCTTCTGGCCGCCAAGATCTTTTTACCTGTTGAATAGTGTAAAGGAGAGAATCTCATCGGGTTAGATATCAGCATTCATTTTGTCTGAAAGGACCACTGACTCCGAATTCAAGTTTGAGAATTTATTATCGCCAAAAATAACTGAACGTGCAGGCACCTCAACACGAGGTTAAAGAAATAGATGGGCACTAATACAAATAATAATCTACGCAGGAGTCTCATCCGACTCAGGATAAGAAGAATACACAGTTCTAGGAGGACCAACCAGAATATGATTGCTCCTATTTCTAAGTTGCTCTTCATGGGCCTAAACAAGCTTAAAATCAATTGCTGTCCCTACACTAACGCTAAGTGACATCCCTGCATAACGATTTTCCCAGGCAAGAAAGAATAAAAGGTGTCAGCTGTGAAGACTTCCTAAGAAGTGCAATCACCATATACCTAAGCTCAGCTCTGTCCTTCTCTCTGGTCTCCCCTACCGCTTCTCTGGCTTCCTCCCTCGGGGCACTATCCCTAATACAAAACCATACTACAAAGGTACACGCCTTGTTTACGCCCTCTTGGCCAGGTCTTCTTTCTTGTGCTTTTCCATTGAAACGGTGACTTCATCCTGGACAGTTTCGTTGACCTTGAGTCCCAGGCGCCTTCTCCGCTGAAAGTATCATCCCTAAATTCCATTGCACTCCCGTACCATGCCTCCCATCTTTCTAACTTTTGAAAACAAAGAGTTAGTCTTTACTAACGAGACATGTGTCCTTGCACCTGCAACAAAAGATACGTTCAACAGAAACCTTCTACTGTGCTAATTAAATCTACCGTTTGTGCCCAGAGAGCCTTTCCAAGAGAAACCCTTTTCGGCCTACCTTATAAGCTAACATAAGAATATACCAGGCCTTCCTTAAGCATATATGTAGTCAGGCCCTTACATATAACTTTTAAACACACATCTTACTTTTCCCTATAAGCATATTCATTACGATTCATTATGCAACCAATGAATTACATGTGCAACTTTAATATGGTGCACGTTTAAACTACTGCAATTACATTACATACACGAACTAATTCCTCTATGCATTATGTTCACACAATTCAAAAGCATTACATTACATCATTATCCTAACACCATTATACTGCTGAGTTCACTTTGTCTCAGTGAACTATTCATTCTTTACTAAACATGCATGAGTATACAATGGAATATAAACGAATATATGTCTGAATACACATGGATGCGGTCTATCAATGATTATGATGCACCCCTACAATTCACAAGAACATTTCGCTCTATCACAGCCGCCGTGTTCCCGTGGGAGAAGGGGGAATGTGCATTGCCCTTGGAGAGGGCGGACCCTGAAGCAGGTGATTACATTATCGAAGCGTCAGCGGGGCGTGTGAAGGGCCCCACGGTGAAGTTGAGGTGGCGGGAGCCCACCCCGCGTGTGACGACGAGCCTGCTGCGCCCCCGCCCGCGTATGACGAGCCTGCAGCTCCTACCACTGGCGTGAGGTAAAGCCCCAAGAACGCAGAATGAGTGCGGGCGAGGCCGGACTGCTGAGACGCCGGCCGCCGCCGCAAATTGCCACGAGGAAGAAGTAAGCCTGGGCAGCGATCGGGCCAAGGTGAGCCCGGGATGGCGACATGTGCCGGGCTGTCATGGAGCCCCGCAAAGTAAGTGGAAGCGGCCCGTTGCTGACCGAAGAAACACTGGTGCCACAGCAGTGTCCAGTGAGGACTGCAGGGAGTGAAGGCCGGCCGCAGTGCAGAAAGAGGCAATCGAGCGGAGAGGGAGCCCATCCCGCGTTTGATCCGCCTGCAAAGCCCGCGGGCGTAAGGTGAGCCCTGGCTGCGGGACATCGGGGGCAGTGAAGAGAGCGTAATGAGGGGAGATTAGAAAGTGTGGAGCCGTGGCCCGATCCGTCACCCCCTCGAAGTAGACAAACCATGCCCCATACGGGCAGCAGCGCCAGCCAGTCCGACAGCGAAAGGTCAGTGGCCTGGGAAGCGTAAAATAGACTTGCCGCTACTAGCGCGAAGCGGAAACGCCCGATCCTCGGAGGGCCCCCGCCGGAGTGCCCCCGCCTATGTCCTGAGGCACCCACAGGCCGCCCCGCCTACCGTTGTTGCATCGCCTGCGAAGGGAGAAGAGCGCCGACAGCAGCAGCCTGAGGCCAGAGTCATTTTGCGTCATCGGAGGAGGTGGAGAAGCGGCACGACTGACCACCCCACTACCCCGGTCTCACCGATGGCATCTCCCCCGTCCGTGGGTCAAGAGTGACACGGCGCCATGACCCAGAGGAACGAGAGCACTCCGATTCACAGCCTCCTGCAGCTGCACACGCTAAGCAAGAGCGGCGCCCCTAGCACAGACTGCACGCCCTGCAACCCGGCGTGAGTAAGGATTTGCGCCCGGCCTCGGTGGAGGACAGGCCCGTACCGGTATTTCGGCGCCTCTTTGCAGTTCAGCACGAAACGCCCGCAGAGCGATAGCGGGCCATCTGCAAGCATCTACTGAACGGCTGCCTTCCCCAAGATCTCTCTCCCCATCTGCAACCCTCCGGCAGGCTGCCCGCACCTGCCCACTAGAGGAGAAAAGTAAGGAAGCACCTACCTGACACCAGCGGCTCACTGCACGGAGTGCCGTCACGCCCGCCTTCATAACGCAGTACGCAACGGGAGAAAGGCTGCCAGTGCCCCATGTGAAGGACTTGTGCCATCTAGTGGCCAACCGCAGCGCCGCACTGGCAGGAAAAATAAACCGACGGTTCCTGCACCTTCTGTGAGGCCAGAAGACTGTGCAGCGACCACCAAGGGACAGCATTTCGTTTTGCATGCCCCCAACACCGCCCTTGCGGGCAGAATGAACTGCAGCGACAAAGAATTCATCGAGGTTCCACGAAAAAAAAAGGAAAACGGTCGCGGGCCTAAATAATTAGCCCTGCAGCGCCACCTGGTGGCCATTCAGCAACACTGCACCCACTAAGGTAGGCAAAGATAGAAGTACAGGACACACTGCTGGGGCACACAGATGCTGCAGAGGGAGAAGCAGCTAATGGTCATTTTGCGAAGTGAAGTGCTGCAGAGGAGACCTGGCACTGGGGAAGACAAAGGGGAATGAGAGGATGCCAGCCTCACCAATATGGCTTCCATTCATGACACCACCTCACCTGAGACAGACGCCATGAGAGAAGCGAGAACAGGTACTGAGAGCCTCACATGCCCCTGGTGACCGACTGCCACTGCTGCACTGGAACAGTGGTTTACAACAATAGCACAGGGAGGCGCTAGAGACTTGGAGCTAAAGGCAAGCTGCAACGCCAACAATCGCCATCGTCAGCAAGGACAGACGATTGAGCATCGGCTCAAGGCAGTCTTCCACGCCAAAAGTGCAAGAAAGACTGGTACAGAGAGCGCACCCTAGTGGCTGCCCCACGCCACAGTGGTTAAGAAGAACGCGCCACACGCCCCTGGCGGTGAACGACCACCACCGCAAGAAGGACGGGCAGGCACGCCAGATACCGGAAGAGGGCGTTCAAGGAAAAGGCGAAGCGCACGCAGTCCGAAGTGCGTGACGGGTGCACCCAGAAGACTGTCAGCAGAGGTGAACACCCAGGAGGGAAATAGACCTCTCTAAAGAAAGAAGCACTGCTGAAACCAGCAGAGAGATCCTATACATCTCCACCGCAGCAACGGAGCCCGGAAGGGGCCAAAAGCAGCACAGTGTCCTCCCTCACACTGCCTCAAGAAAGAGTCGTCAGTGACCCAAGACAGGCGAGAGGAGAGTCGCACACCACAAGTGGCCAGCCGCCACCACAGCTCACCACTGCCCATGGAAGCCATTCCCTGGAGAGGGAACGCCTGGAGTAGGAGCGTCAAGGAGCTGCCTGAATAAGGAGCACTCAAGATGAGTGGCTGCTCGCCATGCAGCCGAGAAGAGCGACGGAAGTTTTGCCTGTATGGTCCGGAGACCAGTGAAGTTAATAGGCCCGTTGGCCTTGTTAGAACACGGTGCATGTCATTGCACCCGGAGGAGAAGCAGAAGAAGAGTGGAGATTGCGTCACCCTGAAGAGCTGGACAAACACAGGTGTGTCAAAGACAAAGAGAGGAGAAGCACGAGGACTCGTAGCACCACAAGCCAAGAACACCTCCAAAGACACCAGACAGCCACCAAGGCGGACCGACGGCCCTGGCGACAGCACCAAGGGAGAACCCCACGTAAGCCGCCACACGCGCAAACTGCGTTGCTCCCGTCGCTTCACAGTGAGACCGTCCAACCCCGAGTGTCGGCAGTTGGAGTCGAACGGCATCCCTGCCCCTGACCGCAAATGCCAGAGGTGCAAGAGAAGATTCAGAAAAGGCAGTCATGTGGCTACCACGTTCATCCAGAAACCTCCTCTCCTAGCTGATCATCGCCACCTGTCGTCCAGGCCCAATGGCAGCTACATCATCAGTGCCATGTGCAGGACACGGCACTCAGCAAAACACGTGGAAGTGTGACCGGAGGGTCTACAGCAAGAATCGGACAACCAACTGAGGTCAGAAGAGGAAGTCGTGAGTGGCAGGGCCGGACGATGAAGAAGACCCAAGCTAACACCAGGACTGAGTCCTGACACAGCGACAGCAAGGGAAGAGGGGATAACCCGAGAAGGAACTGGCAACCGCACAGCGGGAGTCCGAGAGTAAGCCGCACAGCCTGCGCAAACCGAGTCTCAAGCTTTACGTTTCTCAGCGTGTTCATCAAAGTCCCAACAGCCCAAAAAGTCCAAGGACATGAATGCAAGTGCCTCTCCCAGAGAACATAGAGGTACCTGGCCACTCCCTGCCTCAGGTGATCGACTCCAGACTAGACGCCTGCATCCATCAAGGCAAGTCGTCACCCGCCATCGTCCAGATTCACCACACGGCTGGCAATGCCACCATGCCAGTCCTCATCAAGTGCGTCAACCAACACCATCTTGAATATACATGGAGTGGAGTCCTACGCTATTGCCAAGCTAGCCAACAAGAAGACTCAGAAGCTACCTGCTAACCTGGTCTGCACCTGAACTGCGGCAGCGAGAGCATGTCCTGACCAAGACCCACACACCCTTGAAGTTTGTGCGAGAGACTGGCTACTGGCTCCTTGGCGGTTTGCAGCTGCCCCCAGCCGGCACACACGCAGCCCCAATCGCAGCCTACCTGCAGTCCCGTGGCAAGCCCAACGAAGGGCCTCCCCAGGCGGGAGAGCTGGAAGAGACATTGCCCCACCGACAGGTCACCGGACACTGCAAGACAGCCCCAGGGAGACTTCAGGCGATACGGAAATAGTCCAGTGAGCTGTCACCATGGACTCCCACCATGATCTGGACGCACCCCATAAATGAACTATTGTTACACACCACATACCATCATCAAGGTCAGCGGACGGAAGCTACGTGAGACTAAAGGACACTTACACCGACACATTCCTGGTGTGCAGATGACATCTTCAAGCAAGAGTTTGTGTCCTGAACCAATCAGGTTAAATGATGAATACCTGCTGAGTGTCCTGCCACCGTCGAAGTCACCAGCCCGTGTCTGCCGTCTTCCTGATGCCGGACCCAAGAAACTGATGGACCCTGTGGTGTATATTTCATTACTGTTTATCCCTACAGGTTGAATTACAGAACTTTTGTTTTATTAAAATTTGGGAGGAATGTTGTGTCCTGCGAGACACGTTCTAGTGTCTCGACAGGCACAGAGTTAGAAGCCACTCCCCTATGGGAGTGGGCACACTTGCACCCCACATGCATCCCTCACAGGCGTCACGAGTGACGTGAGCCTGGTAATAAAAGGGCCCGGGTGCACGTGCTCGAGGCCAGTTGAATAACCATAGCCACGGTGTCTGTGTCAGTCATTGATCAGCATGTGGGCCTAGGGCCCACGACATAACTGCCACCGGTAGCTAGAAGTAGAATAAAAGTACACGGGGCGTAGGAAAACAGGGTTCAGGGGCATGGGCGGTATGTTGTGGTAAGAAAGGGACATGGTTTAAAGGGGAACTGCAGACTCCTGAGGGACAGAGGTAGAAGGGGCTGGGTAAACAAAGAAACCGGAACCAGAGCCCGGGCCCAGGAGTGAGGGGGATGGCACAGGGGAGCACCAGGAAGTGAGGAGGATTCGAACAGAACAAAGGGGAGGCATATGTGGCAGCCCCAGAACGTGGGTTCTTTTGGTGGGGGGCGGCATTAGAGCACTGCAGGTGAATTGTGGATTCAGAGTAGGGGAGTCACGAGATGTGGGTCCAGGGATGGGGACGAACACAGACAGCTGACAGAAAACCAAGTGGAGCCCTCATGGGAGAAGGAACGGAACAATGGGAAGTGGGGGTATGTATGGGGGAGCAGCGAGGAGTGCAGAAGCAAGACCAGCATTTACAATGCAATAGGTCTCGCATTTACGCGAGACCTATTGCATTGTAAATGGTTATCATCACGGACAACGGGAGGGAGGGCGGGGTGGAGAAGGCACGGACAACGGGAGGGAGGGCGGGCGGGGGGATTTTGAAGGCACGGACAATGGGAGGGAGGGCGTTCAGGGGGAAGATGCACGGACAACAGGAGGGGGGGTTAAAGAAGGCACCAAAGCATGTCGTGCCTAAGGAGGAGAACCTCCTTAAAGAAAATAGTGCTCACAGTCTAAAAATATCACGTACCGTGTAACAAACGAAGTAAAGGGGCCAGTCGCCATGGGAGGTGACAAATGAAGAGGAGGCGGTACTAAGGAGGGACCAACCAGTGGATTGACGAATCAGAAGCCAGCATTTAGGACAGACAATGACACAAGCCAATGGCAAACATGGGCGGAGAGTGGGCGGGACTTCTATTCGCTACTCGTTAGGTCGAGCGTATACAAGAAGTCTCGCAGAGCAGCGCATGCGCGCTGGCTCACGCTCAACCTAAAAACTGCACGGTGTCCCATAGCTCAGCGGCTTAATGCACCTGCTACAGAGTATGTGCCAGTATCAGAACCGTCTTCTGCACAGCCTTAAAACAGCCGGCAGCGAGTACCGTATTCTAATTTATATATTGTACCCCGCTCAAGGCAACTGCAGGAACTCCTCGAGGCTCTGGGGGTAAACTCCGCCTGCAGTAAATGGAATAAAAATAATCATTAGGCAGCAACTGTTCACCTCCTCCTGTGGCTTAGTAGCGGCGCACTTACTAATTCTGAGTCCCCTCCCCCCAACTAAATGGTACTCTTGTTATCGACCTAGGTAGATTAAAGGTGCATCAATGTGCGAACCAGTGAAAACCCACACCTCTGTTGCTAGTGCATTAGCTATCGGAGCTGCCACAGCCCACCATGACCGGCAGCAACAGTGGCGTCAGATGGGTGGCCGGGCCCTGAATACTTTTTTTAACACCGTATTTCTGGCAGGTGTCTTTTTTTCCCAAACGAAAGTGCTGCGTTTGAACATGCTTAAGTAGCATGTCTGGACTAACATTTGTTTTTCATTTGGCTCAGCATTTTTTTGTTAAAAAGACAACAGCAGCTGGGGACTTTATTTTCATAAAGGAAGAGTACAGTGAATTGGACACAACGTTACCAGCTTAGCAAAATAGGTAACATTACCTGTAGGCCAGTACTTAAATAAAAAGCATTTAACAGTTCAGCCAACCTACAACACCTAAAGTTCCTATAAAAGTCACTATTTGTAAGGCGCTATCTTTAAACATGATAGTCAGAGCTTTATTCCGCAAACATGCAACTTTCCCTAAATTACCCTTCACTACATTTCTCAAACTCGTCAGCTTTTCTGCACTTTTGCCACAGTATCCCTGTTCACCTCACATTTACTCCTTTCTATATTCTTCATTCCCGACTCTTGTACTCTGCCTTTTCTCCCTTTCTCTGGCACTATTTCTCTCCCCTTTACACTTCCACTGCCGCCTGTCATTTCTTTCTCTCATCCGTTTTTCACTCATTTTTCCTGCGATAACTTTAACACTCTGTCTTCCTTTTTTCACAAATCTTCATTCATTCTCTCTTTTTCGGACACACACTAGCTCTCCGCCATCCCCATTCTCGGAAGAGCTCTGCTTCTGTTTGAACATCAGCTTCTTTAAGGGAACGCTGCACATAAACAGAAAACATTCAACGTTACTCTGTAGGACAGATTTAGGGGAATACGAACATGACACTTGTTCAGCTCTTCACAACACTCTCATCCGGGGTGGGCTGCCATCAGCAGAGACCCACTGGTGCCGACTGGGTGAATTTAATTGGAAAAGGCGCTTCACGTATCTCCTTAAATTTTAATACATAAATCAGAGAGGTGCATCAGCCTGTAGGAAAGCACAACCCTCGGCTCCCAAACAGGTTGTCCACATATCACACGTTGTCTTAGGCCACGCCTTGGGAGCTCATACACTCATTCTACCTTTGCATTATGGGACTTGTAGTCCTATACTTACTGGAAGAAAAAAAGTATTACATTGAACAGAATGGAAGCACTGAAACCATGGCTGTGTACGCTCTCTCGGAAGAGCTCTGTTCCTGTTTGCACATCAGCTTCTTTAATGGAACAGCGCACATAAACAGGAAATAATCGACTTTGCTCTTTAGGACAAATTTACGGGCTAAAAACATAAAACGTATCTTTTCAAACTTTCACTCCTTCAAACACATGCTCTCCTCCTCTTCTTAGGTTGTCTTCTACATACACAAAAATACCTCTTTAGGCATCTGTTGCCTGCTCTCCCCTTCTTTCTCTTTCTCACACACTATTTCTCCTACTCTATCTCAATGTCAATAACCACTACCTTCACAAACGACCTATCCCTTGCATTCTTCCTTTCTATCTCTTCTCTACAGCTCTCACCACTATCTATTCACCATGCCACATAATTCCACTACACAAATACACAACACAACACACAGTTCGACACCACACGGTCAAAGTATGGGTGAGTGAGTGATTGTGAGACTGGCTGTGTGATTGACTTTATGGGGGAGTGACTAGGTGTGTGAGTAGCTCTGTGGGTGACTGACTCAGAGTGGATGTATGAGTGGATATGTCAGTGGCTGTATTAGAGACTGAGGGCCAGATGTACGACCTGCCAAATAGCGCCTCGCATATTGCAACGCATTTGCCACTCGCAATTTGCGATGCACTATTTGGCATGTACAACAGTGTGTTTAACACTGTTTGTGATTCCCAATGGGGTCGCAAATTGCGAGGCTCATGAATATTAATGAGCCTCTCGCAATTTGCGAGCCCATTGGGAATGACAGGCCCTCTCAGGGATGGTGGCCTGCTGGGCTCAGCAGACCACCATGTCTGGGACTGCTTTAAATAAAGCAGCTTTTTTTTTTTTTTAATGCAGCCCGTTTTCCTTAAAGGAAAACGGGATGCATTTTTTTTAAAAAATGAAACGTTTTCGTTTTATTTTTTAAGGGCGGGCAGTGGTCCCTGGGACCACTGCCTGCCCTTAAAAATAATATTGCATGCATTTGCAAAGGGGAAGGGGTCCCCTTAAAGGAAAACAGGATGCATTTAAAAAAAAAAAAATGAAACGTTTTCGTTTCATTTTTTAAGGGCAGGCAGTGGTCCCTAAGACCTGATATTGCATGCATTTGCAAAGGGGAAGGGGTCCCCTGGGGATCCCTTCCCATTTGCGAATGCATTACCACCTACTTGAAGTAGGTGGTAATTTGCAAGTGTTTTGCGACCGCAATTGCGGTCGCAAAACATTGGTACATAGCTTTGCGGTCACTATTAGGAAGGGAACGCCCCTTCCTAATAGCGAGTCGCAAAACAGTATTTTGCGAGTCGCAATTTATTTGCGAGTCGCAAAATACTGTTTGTACATGGGCCCATGCTTTTTAGTGTGCGCAAACGTGTCTAAGACCCGTTTGCGCACGCTAAAAAGCGTCATACATCTGGCCCTGAGTGTGTGTAAGAATGGCTGTTTGGGTGAGTGAGTGGATGTGTGAGTAGATCTATGAATCAGTGAGTGGGTGTGTAAGTACTGGTATGGGTCTATGAAGGTATTTGTGAATGGTTGTGTGGGAGTGGGTGTTTGAAAGGTTCTAAGGGGTGTGAGTGGGCGCGCCAGTGATTTTGTGGATGATGTCATTAGTGATATCATTTGAGATGTCATCAGTGACGTCATCAGGGATGTCACTGACCATGTCATGAGTGATGTAATATGTGAGGCCATTGGCAGTGCTATAAGGGTGACCACGAGTTATAGTTAGCTTTGCTAACTATAACTGCTCAATTTCACTGGTTTTGTACGAGTGAAACCTGAGCCTCACTATAATGTCCCTGTAATTTCTAAGTTTTTTTAAAATGGTAGTCGCGTTTGCTGAGTGGTGGAGAAAGGGGGCTGAGCCTCCGACCAGCTCTAAGGAATCCCACTGTGTAGGACTTACAGGAGGTACAAGGGCTTCTTGGCCCCCAAGGTCCCTCAGGAGTAAAGTGGACTTCATCCCCGAACCAGTAGTGCACCAGGAGGCACGTTTGCAGAGTGGTGAAGAAAGAGGGCGTGGCCTCCAAAGACCTCTTAGCAATACTGCTGTGTGGGCCTCACTGGAGTAACAGGAAGGGTAGTTGGCCGCAAGGAAGTGCTAGGGGGCCAACTACCCCTCCTGTTACCTCCAGTAAGTCCCACACAGCAGGATTGTTGAGAGGTTGTCAGAGGCCACGCCCCCTTTCTCCACCACTCTGCAAACACGCCTCCTGGTGCACTACTAGTAGGGCGATGAAGTCCCCTTGGCTATTGAGGGTCCTTGGGGGCCAGCTACCCCTCCTGTTACCTTCAGTAAGTCCCAAACAGTGGGTTTGCTGAGAGGTTTTCGATGGCCACGCCCCCTTTCTCCATCACTGCAAACGTGCCTCCTTGCGCACTACTAGTTGGGGGATGAAGTCCCCTTGGCTCTTGAGGGTCCTTGGGGGCAACTAGCCCTCCTGTTATCTCCATTAAGACTCACACAGCTGGATTGCTGAGAGGTGGTCAGAGGCCACACCGCCTTTCTCCATCACTCTGAAAACGCGCTTCCTGGCGTACTCCTTCTTGAGGGAAGAAGTCCACTTTAGTCCTGAGGCCCTCAGGAGGCAAGGGGACATCATCCCCTCACCAGTAGTGCGCCAAGAGATGCTTTGCAGAGTGGTGGAGAAAGGGGCCTAGCCTCCGACCACCTCTCAGCAGTCCCGCTGTGTGGGGCTTACTGAAGGTAACAGGAGGTCTTGCTGGCCCCTAAGAACCCTCAGCAGCCAAGAGGACTTCATCCCCCAACGATGCAACGCTGAGAGGTGCATTTGGAGAGTGGTAGAGAAAGGGGGGCGGGCCTCCAAGAGTTGCCGGGCTTTTTTTTTTCTATCTAAGGGAAGGGTACTGCGTGGCCCCCCTCCCCAGGCCAATTTCAGCCCCAGGGACCCCATCCTCCAGGGCCAGGTCTTTTTTTCCACTTTTTTTAAAGAAAGGAAGGGGGCCTGTGCCCTCCTTCCCGGACCAATTTTGGCCCCGGGGATCCCATCCCCCGGGGCCTGCCCTTTATTTTATTTGTTTTTTAAAGAAATTCAACACAGGAGGGTGGTCCGAACATGCAGCTCCCTCTGTCCAAAAGCAATTCTGCTTCAAGTAAGCGAGAGCATTTTACATAGTCTCACTTGGTGGGAGAGGTGCTTCCGTCAAGCCATAGCAAACTGCAATGTCCCGGTGAGGACACCCCAGGACATTGCTGGGGCCGGCCCTGAGGAGTGGCGGTCCCCTGGGCCATCTGTGCTCCAGGAGGGGGGCCGTGAGCCCCCTCCTTTCTTTGAATTTGCCCCGGGGAGCTGGAGGTCCCCAGAGGGATCCTCGTGCCCCCCCCCCATTGATATAAGTTAAAGCCCTGGGGAGATGGCGGCTCCCGGGGCTGCGGGGGGATTCGTGTGGCACCCCGCATTATTACCTGTAAAGCCCCAGGGCTGGGAGGGGTTCCAAGAGGCCCCCCCCATTAATTAAATAAACAGGCTCCAGGGAGGTGGTGGTCCCCGGGTTGTGCCGTGTGGGCACCCCCGCATAAATCATAACAAAACCCCGAGGAGGTGGTGGTCCCTGGGTCCCATGCACCCCCCTGCTTTATTCTTAACATGCCCCGGGATTTGGACCACCCTGGGGTTTCATATTAAAGATGCGTGGGAGCTCCTTGGTTTTTAAGTACTCAAGTTTAAACACGAACTGGAAATTTGAAAGAACATGTATCGAGCACCCACTGGCCAAAACATTATTTCTGAAATAAAGGTCAAGGGCCTGATTACGGGTGGGTCAGTTAATTCCGACCCATGTGTAAACCCTTTTATACATGGGTCGGAATTACGAGTTTGGAGGTATTTAACGCATCAATAATTATCGGATGCGCTAAATAACTCAACCTTTGTTAAATTTCTGGAGGTGAAGCCTGCCAAAATTTAACAAGGGGAAAGCATATGGTATTTATCATACCATGTGGTTTTTAGTGCTTTAAACACCAAAGTCCGCATGACATGCCCCATAAATTCATAATATGTGTTATTTATTGCACCTGACAAATATTGCACCCCATGGTATTGTTATTTATCAGGTGCAATAAATAACACCTAAATTCGTAATCAGGCCCTAAGTGTTGTACTATTAGCAAAATATACTGCAAAAAGGAATAAATACAAGATCTGCTCTGCAAAGTGTTTCCATCATAACAGCGTAGATGAAATAATTACAAAGACTTAAGATACAAATGTCTCCTATGTATTTTTTGATATTTCAGAGTTAGAGAATTAGAATAAACTTTTTAGGTGTAAACAGTTCATGTGAGAATTGCTTAGTTTTTTGCCCCCACAACCACCAACCGCCTGCTCTCCTGGACCAACATCAACGACGAGGACACCAGCGAGATCATGAACACCATCCACTCCGGTTCACCGGTAGACCCGTGCCCTCACCACATCTTCAACAAAGCCAGTACAGCCATCGCGCCCCATCTCCGGAAAATAATCAACATCTCCTTCGAGACAGCAACCTTCCCGGAAAGCTGGAAGCACGCCGAGATCACCGCCTTACTCAAGAAACCCAAGGCAGACCCCAAGGACCTCAAGAACTTCCGACCCATCTCTCTGCTCCCGTTCCCCGCAAAGGTCACCGAGAAAATCGTCAACAAACAACTGACCCGCTACCTCGAGGAGAACAACATCCTGGACCCTTCCCAGTCCGGCTTCCGCAGCAACCACAGCACCGAAACCGCCCTCATCGCCGCCACCGATGACATCAGGACCCTGCTAGACAACGGAGAAACAGCAGCCCTCATCCTCCTGGACCTATCTGTCAGGGTATGACCTGGTGCGCCTGCTCTATGGGCCGTTCTGTTATCAATTACAAAGAACTACATCTCCCAGAATGACATGGGGGAGGAGGAGGAGTCACATGCTATTTAAGGAAGGAGCCCGCATCACGTTGTGTGCGTAATTCTGGATTCGAGGAGAGGCATCTGTATGGAGGAAACACGTTCGTCCTGAAGCAAGGAGCGGACACACTTCTCATCACGGCTGCCATCTGGACTTAGCAAAGCCTTTCCTCGTTCTTCGTCAGACTCGCGGTTCTTATCCAAACCGGAGTCTGCGGTATTCTTGTTGCGAGCGCCGAGGGAGGCGTTGCCTTAGAGAGGGGCACCGAGGCTGCCTTCAGCTGTTCCTGAGTGTGACTGTGGTTAAGCTTCGTTTTTTCATTGGAGCAACAGTATTTCTCGGGTGAGTGGAGCGTTCAGTAGGAACTGAACGCGCTCCATTTTATAACGCTTTGTTTTTTGGTTTTCTTTTTCCTTTCCTTATTCCACTTTTGGCTGCTCAGCTGAGAGTGCTCATGAACCTTCCTGGGATGCCTTCAGTCTAGAGGTGGAGAGTGTGTCACTGGATCCTTTATCTGAAACTTGAATAAGGATTTCACAAGATCTGGCGAATGACTTAATTGGCCGGATCCCTTTGTTCCGAGACTACATGGGTTATTGAGAGCCCTTATGAATTGTTCTTTGTGCTTTTCTTTGGAGCAGTGCCCTTCACTCTATATATATACTGGTGGCATTCCTGTTTATTCTGGCGCATTTATAATTTAAAGAAGGGAATTGAATAACAAGGGTAGGTACAATTAGTGGGAGGTACATAAGGGCATGCAAAGTGGTGAATGTGGAATAATCGGTGTGCTTTGTGTTGTAGGTGTATCCTCCTCCGGTGCGAGAGGAATCGTGCTTGAGGTAGTGAGGTCCAAAGGAACACCAAGGCCGGTGGAACTTGTATTACAGGTATTAGTCCTCCCCTAGTGAGACCTTTTGAGAGTAGCTATGATTTTAGGCATGCATTAATTGTTGTGTTTTGTTTTTGATTACAGGTTCCCTTCCCGGCTCTTCCCACCCTAATTCCTTTCCCCCACTTGATCGCCCCAAAACTCTGTAACATAAGTGTTGAGTTGGGGATGTCGAGAGGTGGACCCCTTTGAGCATCGCTCGGATCCTGAGGAGTTCTCGTGGTTTGACAGAATTACGCACCCACGAAATTATCTCCTCCCGATTCGATCGATTCAGAGGATGGCGTCTTTAGACGAGGTGTTGCAGGCCTTGCTTGCGGTACAGCAGGAATTAGCAGCCTCTAGAGCTGAAACGGCTGCACTTAGGGAGAGAGTGGATAGGCAATCAAGGAACCCGTTTGATGCCTCCACCTCTCAAATCCAAGTACACGTTCCTCCGCCTATACCTTTGGCTAGCCCTGAAAGGTATTCAGGAGATCCCGGGACAATACAGACCTTTTTGACACAGATAGCGTTGCACTTCTCGTGCAAACCCGCCTCCTTCCCTACTAATCATTCAAGGGTGGCTTTCGCCATATCATACCTAACAGGGGACGCTGCCAATTGGGCGGTCCCCTTGGTAAAACGTGACGATCCGGTTTTGTCTGACTGGAGTGCATTTCGTAGGGAGTTTGAAAAAGTGTTCGATCGTCGGGCGACCACGTTTAGTGCTGACAGGGAACTGTTGGAGCTGAGGCAGGGGAAGCAGGATCTAGTCACTTACCTAACTACTTTCAACAGGTTGATAGCTGAGACCGCGTGGCCCGAAGAAAACGTATGTCTCTTTACTACCAGGGGCTACGAGACGACATGAAAGACGTGTTGGCCCAAATTGACCCCCAACCCACCACGTATACTGACCTGATGAACTTGACCTTACGGTTGGATCATCGTCTGGCAGAAAGGGGCGGGGAGCGTAAGAGAGGAGAAAGGGCTAGTGGATGTGGTGAGAAAGGGAACAGATCGATGAGCACTTCCGGTGAGGCAGGACCAGAACCTATGGAGGTGGGGGCTATCAGAGCACCTTTATCCAGGGCTGAAAGAGAGAGCCGCAGAGTACAGGGCCTTTGTATGTACTGCGGGAAGAAGGGACATTATGTGAGGGAATGCCCTCATAAACCCAAGGGGTCGAGCCTATCTCGCCCCAACAAGAAAGTGGCAGTCACTGCTAGTGTTAAAGAGAAAGCCTGTTTGGGGGAGCAGAGACAGAGGGATCTTCGAGGCAGGATGTACTGTTGCCTTCTCTGGCGGTTCTTAACGCAAAGGACACGGAATCCCACATGCTTTTATCTATGATTCTTACCGCTGGGCAACAGATGCATCAGGTGTGGGTGATGATTGATTCAGGGGCCACTGGGAACTTTATAGACACTGGGTTAGTAGAACGGTTAGGGTTGGGACGTATACCCAGAGAAACCCCGGAGAAAGTGTTGGCAGTGGACGGTAAACCCATTAAGTCAGGTCCCATTATCGAACAGACGGAGAGAATAGGGTTGGTTGCGAAGGGGAGCAACAAGACCACGTAGAAGACATCACGTTGAATATCATAGAAGCACCACAATATGAGGTTATCTTGGGAATGCCATGGTTATGGCAACATAACCCTAGTGTGAACTGGAAGAAAAAGACCGTAGCGTTCCAGTCTGATGAGTGCAGAATGAACTGCTTGCATGCTTCTAGTAATCATCTTCTGGCCCTTTCACAGAGGTTCCATATAGCTACTGCTGCGGAACAAGAAACAGTGCTTCCTTCCGAGTACGAGTGTTACAGGGAGGTTTTCAGTGAAGAAATGGCAGAAAAGCTACCCCCACACAGAACCTATGACTGCCAAATTGACTTAATTGTTGGGGCTACCATCCCTTCTTGTCGTGTGTATGCTTTGTCAGATCCTGAAACAAAACATCTAAGAAAGTACCTAGACCATTATGTTGAAATCGGTTTCATTAGGCCTTCTCGCTCCCCTGCGGCTTCGCCTTTTTTTTTATCTCTAAGGCGAACGGAGAATTAAGGGCATGTATCGACTACCGTATGCTTAACAAGAACACGGTAAGGAATCGATACCCTCTTCCACTCATCTCAGTGTTGTTGGACCAGGTGAGGGAAGCAGTGGTTTTCACCCGATTAGATCTACGGGGGCTTACCATCTGGTTCGCATCCGTGAGGGAGACGAGTGGAAGACGGCTTTTAAAACGCGTTATGGTTTATTTGAATACTTGGTAATGCCCTTCGGGCTGTGCAATGCCCCTGCGGCCTTTCAGTTTTTCTTAGATGACGTGCTCAAAGACTTCGTAGACAAGTTTGTGGTTGTCTATATAGACGACATCCTGATTTATTCCAACAATCAGGATGTACATGTGAAACATGTATCTCAGGTACTTCAAAGACTCAGGAAACATAGCCTGTATTGCAAGCTGAGCAAATGTGTATTTCACACATCGGAGGTGGAGTTTCTGGGAGTTGTTCTGAGTCAGTCTGGTTTGAGAATGGCTGAGAGAAAGGTAGCTGCGGTACAAGAGTGGCCTGTTCCAAAGACTGTGAGAGAGGTGCAGTGTTTCTTGGGGTTTGCCAACTACTATAGAAGGTTTATCTTGCACTTCTCTCTTTTGGTATCACCCATCACACGTCTGTTGAGAAAGGGAATACCTTTCGGTTGGAGCACTGAAGCCATGGATGCTTTTACGTATTTAAAAAGGCCTTCACCACAGCTCCCATACTGAGACACCCACAGAGTGAGGCCCCGTTCATCGTAGAGGCTGACGCCTCCAATGAAGCTATAGGGGCGGTTCTGTCACAACGTGACAGACATACAGGACAGTTACATCCGGTGGCCTTTCTGTCTAGGAAACTGAATGCGGCTGAACTCAACTATACTGTGGCAGAAAAGGAATTGTTAGCCATTAAGAAATCATTCCAGGAGTGGAGACATTACTTGTGGGGGCCCAACATCCGGTCACAGTATACACAGATCACCGAAACCTGCAGTATATGAAAACGGCCAGACAACTCACACAAAGACAACTGCGCTGGATGTTATTCTTCTCAGACTATGATTTCGTGATTACCTTCCGTCCTGGTTCGGAAAACCGAAAGGCGGACGCTCTTTCACGACAGAACGAGGTAGTTGAACCTCAGCAAGGCATCATGGAAGCAATAGTTGATCCCAGCAAGGTGCTTTGTGCGATAACCATAGATCATTTTTTGGATGATATATCAAAACATAAGACCTTGGCCTGGTGGCAAGGATGGGCTGATCAGGAGGCTGACCGTTCTCTCAAACATGGATTGCCGTTATACAGGAACAGACTATACCTACCAACTCAAGAACTTCGGTTGAAAGCGTTCAATTGGTGCCACAACTCGCTCCTGGCAGGCCATCCAGGAGGCACTAAAACATTACACCTGGTGAAGAGACAATTTTGGTGGGAAAAAATGGCTCAGGACGTAACACAATGGGTGTCACAATGCGAGATCTGTGCCCGCAACAAGAGTGAGACAGTCAGGAGTAGAGGAAAGCTGATACCCCTTCCCACACCGGAGCAGCCCTGGCAAACCATAAGTATGGATTTCGTCCTTGGGCTACCAAAGGATCAGGGATATGATGCCATCATGGTAGTGGTGGACAGTTTGACCAAAATGGGACACTTCATTCCGTGCAAAAACTTGCCAACCGCAGGGCAGACCGCTCAACTCCTGCTCATGCACGTGGTTCGGTTACACGGGCTCCCAAGAGTAATTGTGTCCGACAGAGGGCCGCAATTCATCGCAAGGTTTTGGCGAATGTGGTGTAAGGCACTCCAAGTCGAAGCAGCTTTGTCAACCAGTTTCCACCCCCAAACCGATGGGCAGACGGAGAGGCTAAATCAGTCGCTGAAGAAATACCTCCGTTGTTATTCCAAAGAAGCTAACGACTCATGGGTATCCCTGCTATGGTTAGCCGAACTGTCCTACAACAATGCCTGGCACTGCTCGATCAATGAAACGCCATTCAGAGCCAATGCAGGATTTCATGCTAAAATGTTACCTCTAACCATCCCGAGTGAGGTGGTGACGCAACCTACGGTGATGCAGCACATTAAAAAACTACAGGACGTTCACAAAAAGGTGCAGGACAGCTTGAGGCGTGCCAAACAAACGTATAAAAAATGGGAAGACGCGCACCGGCAAGAAGGCCCTTGTTATCAGCCAGGTGATCGGGTATGGCTGTCCACCCGGAACATACGCTTCAAGGTTCGCAGCGTGTTCCATCCGAAATATATCGGTCCCTACACAGTGCTACGCCGAATCAACCCAGTGGCTTATAAACTCAAGTTGCCCGCTTCTTTGAGAATCCATCCAGTGTTCCATAGCAGCCTACTAAAGCCTGCAGAGGGGGCACGGCGCAAGGCAGTACCTCCGGTGCTCAGGGATGGGCAGCTGGAATATGAGGTGCGTCGGGTGCTGGACTCTAAATATCGTCAGGGGAGGCTATGGTATCTCATCTCCTGGAAGGGTTATTCCTCGGAAGATGATTCCTGGGAACCATGTACGAATGTGCACGCTCCACGTGCGGTGCGCGACTTTCACGCGCGTTGCCCTGGCAAGCCTGGTTTTAGGAGGCGCTTGGGGGTGGGCGTACTGTCAGGGTATGACCTGGTGCGCCTGCTCTATGGGCCGTTCTGTTATCAATTACAAAGAACTACATCTCCCAGAATGACATGGGGGAGGAGGAGGAGTCACATGCTATTTAAGGAAGGAGCCCGCATCACGTTGTGTGCGTAATTCTGGATTCGAGGAGAGGCATCTGTATGGAGGAAACACGTTCGTCCTGAAGCAAGGAGCGGACACACTTCTCATCACGGCTGCCATCTGGACTTAGCAAAGCCTTTCCTCGTTCTTCGTCAGACTCGCGGTTCTTATCCAAACCGGAGTCTGCGGTATTCTTGTTGCGAGCGCCGAGGAGGCGTTGCCTTAGAGAGGGGCACCGAGGCTGCCTTCAGCTGTTCCTGAGTGTGACTGTGGTTAAGCTTCGTTTTTTCATTGGAGCAACAGTATTTCTCGGGTGAGTGGAGCGTTCAGTAGGAACTGAACGCGCTCCATTTTATAACGCTTTGTTTTTTGGTTTTCTTTTTCCTTTCCTTATTCCACTTTTGGCTGCTCAGCTGAGAGTGCTCATGAACCTTCCTGGGATGCCTTCAGTCTAGAGGTGGAGAGTGTGTCACTGGATCCTTTATCTGAAACTTGAATAAGGATTTCACAAGATCTGGCGAATGACTTAATTGGCCGGATCCCTTTGTTCCGAGACTACATGGGTTATTGAGAGCCCTTATGAATTGTTCTTTGTGCTTTTCTTTGGAGCAGTGCCCTTCACTCTATATATATACTGGTGGCATTCCTGTTTATTCTGGCGCATTTATAATTTAAAGAAGGGAATTGAATAACAAGGGTAGGTACAATTAGTGGGAGGTACATAAGGGCATGCAAAGTGGTGAATGTGGAATAATCGGTGTGCTTTGTGTTGTAGGTGTATCCTCCTCCGGTGCGAGAGGAATCGTGCTTGAGGTAGTGAGGTCCAAAGGAACACCAAGGCCGGTGGAACTTGTATTACAGGTATTAGTCCTCCCCTAGTGAGACCTTTTGAGAGTAGCTATGATTTTAGGCATGCATTAATTGTTGTGTTTTGTTTTTGATTACAGGTTCCCTTCCCGGCTGTTCCCACCCTAATTCCTTTCCCCCACTTGATCGCCCCAAAACTCTGTAACATAAGTGTTGAGTTGGGGATGTCGAGAGGTGGACCCCTTTGAGCATCGCTCGGATCCTGAGGAGTTCTCGTGGTTTGACACTATCAGCCGCCTTCAACACGGTCTGCCACCACACACTACGAACACGCCTTCACGACGCCGGGATCCAAGAGAAGGCCCTGGACTGGACCACATCCTTCCTTTCCGGCAGAACACAAAGCGTCCGCCTCGCCCCCTTCCGATCCAAGGCCACCAAGATCATCTGCGGCGTACCCCAAGGCTCCTCCCTCAGCCCAACGCTGTTCAACATCTACATGGCACCCCTCGCCGACGTCGCCCGACAGCACAACCTCAACATCATCTCCTACGCCGACGACACCCAGCTGATCCTCTCCCTCACCAAAGACCCTCACACCGCCAAAGCCCACCTCCACGAAGGAATGAAGGCCGTCGCCGAATGGATGAGGACCAGCCGCCTGAAGCTGAACTCGGACAAGACGGAGGTCCTCATCCTTGGTTCCAACCCTTCAGCCTGGGACGACTCCTGGTGGCCAACATCACTGGGAACAGCCCCGCCACCCAGCGACCACGTACGCAACCTAGGGGTCATCCTCGACCCCACCCTCTCCATGACTAAGCAGGTCAACGCCGTTTCCTCATCCTGCTTCAACATCCTCCGAATGCTCCGCAGGATCTTCAAGTGGATCCCCACCGAAACAAGAAAAACAGTCACCCAGGCCCTCGTCACCAGCAGGCTGGACTACGGAAACGCCCTCTACGCAGGAACGACGGCTAAGCTCCTGAGACGGCTGCAACGCATCCAGAACGCCTCTGCACGTCTTATCCTAGACATCCCCCGACGCAGCCACATCACACCCCACCTGAGAGACCTGCACTGGCTCCCTGTCAACAAGAGGATAACCTTCAAGCTCCTCACCCACCCACACAAAGCACTCCACAACTCCGGACCAGCCTACCTCAACAGACGACTCAGCTTCTACACCCCCACCCGCCAGCTCCGCTCGACCAGCCTCGCCCTCGCCACAGTCCCCCGCATCCGGAAAGCGACCGCCGGCGGCAGATCCTTCTCCCACCTCGCCGCCAAGACCTGGAACACCCTCCCCACCAACCTCCGACAGACCCAAGACCTACTGGCCTTCAGAAGACTCCTCAAGACCTGGCTCTTCGATCAGTAGCAGCACCACCCCCCTCTTCCCCCAGCGCCTTGAGACCCTCGCGGGTATGTAGTGCGCTTTATAAGTGACATGATTGATTGATTGATTAGTTTTCCATCACTAGGTATTTGATGCTAGCACGGAAAAAAAATAGAAGGTAACAAAAATGTAACAGAAGATAATGATTATTATATATACCTGCCAGTGGTTTTAACGATACTTTTGCACTAAGTTATATGAAAAAACCCATAAAGCAATAACTGCATGTGTACCTTGGTGAGATAAAGTTGTTTTTACTAATAACCATGCAGAAAAGCATGAGAGAATCCCAAAGACCTTATTTGCACATGTTGTACATAATTTGCTTTTAATCTTAATTGTTGTTATTGAATCATTTGTGCTTGTGTAATTCTTATTTTAGTTCTCTGGACTTTATACGAAATAACATTATTATGAATGTAGAATACTGCTACGCAGGGCTATTTCCTGTTGAAAAGGTCTGCTTTATGAGAGCAAGTGCAGCATCCACAATACTGCAGAGGTGTACACCTCTTACAGAGTAAAAGAGACACATATTTTGGACAAGAAATGTGTTCTTGTAGATGTGTGTTTCTGCACATGCCTTGTTTGGTTGTGTATTGGACTCTGGGAGTTAAATAGGAACATATTAATAAAATTGTG
Organism: Calotriton arnoldi; assembly: GCA_963921515.1. Classification (NCBI taxonomy): domain Eukaryota; kingdom Metazoa; phylum Chordata; class Amphibia; order Caudata; family Salamandridae; genus Calotriton; species Calotriton arnoldi. The sequence continues at coordinate 6,064,996 of CAWUFW010000081.1, read as the reverse complement.
TGTCTGTGCTTCTATGCAAGATGTGGTCATTAAATATTGGTGAATAACATTTTGAATATTATCTGTTCAATGTGTGTAGAACTCTTTAAAGCACTCTGCATTGTTTAGAGCGTTCGCTTTAATGATCATTTGCCAAGATTAAGCAATATACAAAGTATGGACAAATGAAGGACAGGGGGAACCAAGCTGCCTTGCTGCGTTGCCCTACACCAAAATGCCATAAATGAGGCCCCTAGTCTCGAGATAGTGCTCATGGCTATGAGAGCAGAAGAACATGCAGATCGACAAGCTGCTGATATGGAAGCTGGAGTAGCCCAGAGTGAATCAGCCTTGAACATAAAAAGTAAGCAGAGAGAACGTCATTGTTAAGCAACAGTGAAGAAGATGGCTGTGTGATGATGATGCTGACTGGTGAACGATATGCGCATGTGGGTTTGGCTTCATGCAGAGAATAGTCCAAGTGAAATCGCCACATGAAACAACCATGTTCCTTTGGACATTGCCCCAAGATCGCACTAAAGGTGAATGGTTGTCCAATACCTTTTATCATTGACTGGTACATCCATACACATCATGCCGGCAGAAAAGTACAATGGACTGTCTACGATGCCTCGTCTCACACCTTAGAAGACAAAGGTATACACGTGGCCTGCCTCCACACCATTGCAAAGTCAAGGATCATTTGTAGCAATCATGTGACACAAGAAGATGAAAGTAAAAGCGCTGATTCATGTTCTTCAAGGTACTTCATCAAGTGTACATTTACTCAGTTTCACTACTGCTGCTAACATGGGTCTGATCTCCATCAACTATAACATAAATGCACATGCAGACATAGTAAGTCAGTTCCCGTCATTATATAATGGATTAGGAAAGCTCAAGACCATGAATTACAACTTCATATGAGGACATCCTTCCTGTTGCTCAATGACATCGTCAAATTGCTTTTCACTTACAGGAAGCTGTTGAGAAAGAACTGGAAATGCTGTTAAAGCATGATATCTTTGAGGTCTTTGCTGGTCTGACACCATGGCTTTCACCCATAGTGGTAGTGAACAAAAAGGACAGTGGAGGTGCTGTGCACATCTGAGTCAACATGCGCCAAGCTAAAAAGGTAATTGAGAGAGAACGACATCTAGGTCCGCACATTGCAGACATGATTACACAGCTGAATGGTGCCGAAGTCTTTTCTCGACTTGATCTAAACATGGAATATCATCAACTCGAACTCAAGGAAAATTGCAGGTACATTACCACCTTTTCAACCCATATTGGTTTGTTCAGATATAAAAGACTACGTTTCTGAATGTCGTCAGGTGCAGAACTCTTTCCGGATGTAATTTGCCACATAATACAACCTGTGATCCATGCTTTTAATTATAGTGATGATATACTGGTATTTGGGGTTAATCGAAAAGAACATGACAAAGTCCTTATAAAAGTATGCCGTTTGCTTGCTGACGCTGGTCTCAATGTGAATGCAGAAAAGTGCGAGTTTCACAAAACAAAACTCAAATTCTTTGGGCATATTTTCTCTGAAAAGGGGATGACACCAAATCCGGCTAAAGTACAAGCCCTACTGTCCACTACTCCACCACAAGATGTAACCATGCTGTGATCCTTCCTTGGCATGGCCAGTTACTACTCCAGGTACATTTGTGACTTTGCCACAGTCCGTGCCCCTTTGAGAGACTTGACAAAAAGGAACGTTGTGTTCAAGTGGTCACCTGAATGCGACTGAAGCTTTAAGAAAATCAAACATGCAATGAGAATGCCACTGAAATGTCCTATTTTGATTCAAAACTTCATACTGAGATTGTAGTAGATGCCTGCTTAGTGGGGTTGGGTGCGATCCTTGCCCAGCACAATGGACACGACAACGCTAAAAGGAACATTGTGGCTTATGCGAGCAGGAGTCTGTCTGTCACAGACCTGAGAAAGAAAGTCTAGCTGTAGTATGGGCTTGCGAACACTTCTGTGTGTTTCTATACGGAAATCACTTCACCCTTGTCACTGACCACCTGGCGTTGCACACCATTTTTGGGAATCTGAAAGCCAAGATGCCCCCTCGCATCAAGAGGCAGGGGTTGCAGTTGCAGGAGTATGATTACACTATTGTGCATATGCCAGGAAAAGATCAAAATCAAGCTGACTACTTTTCACAAGTGCCTGTGACGTGTCACAGTACAACGTCTAAAGCGGCTGAGACCTATGTTCATTTCATAGTCAAGTCAAGCATACCTGCTGCTCTATCAGTGAAACAAATTCTGCTGTTACACATACAGATCGAGATCTGCTTGTTCTCAAAGACAGATGTGAGGAAGTAACCCAGATCCCGTTCTCAGAATCCGACTTACCTCCCATCTCAGCGCCACGATCCCTTTTTTCCCCCGTGTCCAAACAACCGTGTCCGGGAGGAAGAAACACTGAGAACGGACTGTGCTTCGTCCCAGCAGGATTGGAACTCCGCATCACGCTGGTTGGACCAATCAGCGAGCGGGACTGTGCAGCCGGAAGACCAATCAGCGGGCATAAAAGAAAAAGGGACCCAAAACAGGAAGTCGACGAAATCGAAGACAGAAGAAGACGTGAGGAGAGCGAGCACCGGGGAAGACGACGCCAGGACGGGCGCCGATCAGATGGACACCGAAGCGGAAGAAGCCACGGACGTGTGGAGCGAGGAGTGGTGGTCACCGGAGGACGCCCAAAGAACCGCCGCAACTCAGGAGAGTTGCGGCTAAACGCGGTACGTGAGCGTTCGAGGGGGTGAAAGTTGGGGGAGCGGGAAAGGAAGTCCTTTGTTACGTGGCTGTGCTTTAGTCACTCATTGGCCGTTTTGTATCTTTAGACCTTTTTTCTTTCTTCCATTATTACTCCCGGGCGTTACAGCACTTTCCACTTTGGGCACAACATAAAAGTAACCTCCTATCACAAACGTCTTACCCACTCCCTAGCATGGCTACACCGGTCTTAATAGTGAGCCCATATCAAAACGACACATATGTATATATTTTTGTTTTCCTTTCCCTCTTTTTCTGTTTCCTTACCTTACTTCTGCATGGACACTCTTCCCACCAGGGTGTGGTAAAAGGGTAGAACAAGAAACCACTTCATTTTATACTTACCGCATCCTTGTCCTTTGTTGCTTACTTCCTCTGCAAGCCTCCGGGGACCCCTCCAGCATGACAGGACACCTACAAGAAACCAGAGAGAAAAGGATTAAAGCGAAGACACAAGGAAGGAAGGACTGAATCAAGAGAATATTACTCTGTTGGAACCACATTGAGAGCGAACTAAAAACCTACTTTTTCGTCATATATAAATATATATATATATTTTTTTTTTTTCTTTTTTCCTTTCTCTCCTTCCCTTCCTTCTTATCATTTCTGTGAAACATTCAACCGTTCGGACAATAAAACGCCTCACTATTACCCACATACGGCCTCCACGCTTCTGTTTCCGCCCATCCCTCCCACAACATTTTTGCCCAGCAATCCTGGAAAAACACCTCGACGTCTTATGGATAACTTTAAATACCAAAAATTCAAAAATGTGAGCGAGGAACTCTCTGTCACTCAAGAAGGTATTATATGAAGAGGTTCTAGAATTGTCATTCCAGAGAGTCTGCGACACCAAGTCATTGAACTAGCCCACAAGGGTCATCATGGCATTGTCGCCACCAAGAGAGCTCTTGGAGACTGAGTGTGGTTTCCTCGCCTTGATGAAAGAGTTGAGAGCGAATGTCGATTCTCAGAGGTTAAGTGCTTAGAGAATTGTGATTTTATTAAAGACAAGGATGAAAAAGTTGTACCTTCCACCTGAACTGAAGATATTTCTGACTTTCTTCTGCAATTGGTATTGAAAAATACGCATCCTTCAGATCTATCTTTACCATCCAGTCGTTGTCCATCAGAATGTTTCTTAACAGATGGACACCCTCCATCTTGAAAAGTTTGTAAACCACATATTGATTTAGATTTCTCAAATTTATGACAGGTCTCCAAACCTTGTCCTTTTTTTCCACTACAAAAAGGATACTTACAAACCCTTTCTTTCCCTCTGACACTCTTATGATTGCCTGTTTCCTCAACAAATCTTTTATCTCCTTTCCTACAATATCTTGAACCTCTTTTTGAAAATATATCTATCTTGGTTCTCTCTCTTCTCCCTTCTTATTGGTTCTGATATTAAATCTATTACAAAACCTTTCACTGTTTCTAAAACCCTTAAATCTCCTGTTATTTCCCTCCATTTCTCTTGAAATAGTCTCAATCTTCCTCCTGAATTTCTCTGGATAAAACCAAAAGAATCTCTCATACATTGGTTTGTCTGTCCTCCTGCATGAAAGTTTGCTCTTCCACGACTTGATCTACTTCTTCCTCCACATTCTCTTTGTGGATAAAACGAGCTTTGATACGAGTTTCCTTTGAAACTACTCCTTCCTGGCAAGTTTCCTCCTTGATAATATGGGCCTCTGAAAAATGGTCTGCCGGAAGTCTGACCCCGCCTTCCGACCCTGCCATATAAATTACCACTTCCAAAAACTCTTCGCATAGATGCATGAGCTTTATCTAGAGAGGTAAACGTTTGTACGTGTTTTCCCAGAGACTTAACTAGACCGTCTCCAAATAGGAGTCCTTTTGACTCCTCACTACTCTCTTTTTTTGCAAAATCTCCCAACTTTGGGCTGATCCTAAATAAAACTGCCTTGCGTCTTTCTGCTATTAGACTTGCATTTGCGTTCCCAAAGAAACATATGGCCCTTTCGCGCCAACCTCTTAAAAGTTCTAGATCCAGCTCCGATCCATTCAAGTAGGATTCTTCTATCATGTCAAAAATCCTCGCCACTGGACCTAATATATCCAAAACTCTACCCTCACATTGTTTAAGTGACCTTTCCAACCCTTTTCTAGGGTCACGCCCCAGCTTAAACAAATAAGTTAATAAATCTGGATCCAGATTTGGAGTTACAGTCTCCTTATATCAATAACAGGGCGCGAGCATCCCGCTCTCATTAGGTTTCGCTCGTTCCTTTCCAATGGCCTTCTAATCCAAAATTTTATATAATCGGAAACATGTTCCATTGGCCACCATTCTGAACTTTTTGAGTGCCTAATCAGAGATGGATTAAAAGTGATTGACCAAAAGGATCTTTCAATTCCTTTTTATTTTGAGTACTTGAACTAGTATAATCAGAGAACTCATCTTGGTCCTCATTATAATCCAGATCTAACATGTACCCGTCAAAATTCTCACTTTCCAAATCTTTTCGCCATGATGGTTGTTCATCTCTATCATTCGCAGGGTCAACCTGCCTCTCATTTGTGCCGCTCTGGACACCTTTTGAATTCCTAAGTTGTTATCCCTTACTTTTTTTGTCTCTCTATTTTTATTACTTTCCTCAATATTTCTGTGTTTCAGTTTTTTTAAACATTTCCCACCTGGTCCTCTTTTTTGAGTATCCTCTTCCTCTGATAATGACCAAAATTCCTCTCCTTCCAAATTATCTACTTTCCTGTTCCCTTCTTGAGCTAGCCTTTCTACTGTCTCCGGTACTTTATTCCCTATTTCCTTCTCTATTATTCTCCTTATAATTTCCTCTTGTACATCCTTAGAACTAATACTTGCTTCCTCACTCATCTTCTATTTTATTTTTTTTAAATATATCTCTCTTTTTTTTTTTTTTAAATATATATTTATCTTTGGTAAGATAGAAAAAATTAAATCTTCCTCTTTCAAATATAAATTTCTTTAAACTCTAAATCCCTTTTTTATTATTTTTTATTCAATTATCCTAACTTTCTCTTTTTAGGTATTTTTCGGCTGCAAAGATAGATATACGGGAGATAAAAATTGGATTTTAACTTTAAATCCCTTAAATCTCTTAAATCTTCTTTCATCGTCTCAAATAAACAAACAATCTCCGATCGGCAACTGTCAAAAAACAACTGACGCCGATCGGAGATTGTCTCCAGCAACCTCGCGATGGATGTCACGCGTCAACCAAACAAGGTCTATTTCCCAAAGAAATAGACGCGTCCGGACACGCGTTGAACAAACGCGCTCTCAATCCTTTAGAAACAAGCCCTTATGTTCCGTTACTCTAAAAGAATGTGATCTCTTTGACTACGCGATCTCCTAACGTGAAAGTTCCTCGAGATCGTTGCAGCTTGTGCGCATTGCCTCATTCAACCTTCAAAATTTAACGGTACGCCATAATACTTACTCTCCGTTTTAATCATTCGTGATTCTACACCAATGATAAAATCCATTTAAAAAAAAAAAGAAATTCAGATACCCACAATATTTTCAACATTTAAATACATACTCCTCTAAAAAACTACCTCTAAACCTACAAATAACCCGCAAATTGGGTTAATTTAAAACTTAAACAACTATCCATTACTCAATCCAAATCTAATCAACTTCTATAACCATTGTACAAATCTCTCCATATATAAAATAAACTTATACCAAAACAAGTAGGTTTATACTTATCTGCTCAGAAGCAGCAAACATAAGAGGAAGAGCCTAGAATGTTGGAGGCTTATGTTATGTTGAATGTTCTAGATTTTTAATGACTTCATAGAGTTTTGTTAGAAGCTTTTAAAGTGCTGCTCAGAAGTTGGTAAATAAAAGGTAATGCATAATGCTAGCCTCCTGTCTTGCCATAAATTAAAGGCTTGCCATTTGTGTAACTGCTTATCTCCCAAAACAACACAACATCCATTAGTTAAGTCTGACCTCCCGAAGCAGGTGTGGGAGAGAATTGCAGTTGATTTCTTTGGACCCCTTTACAATGGACATCATCTCATAGTAGTTGTTGATGAGTACTCATGACTTCCCCTGTTGTCAACCACACATGACAAAGTTATTGGGACATTAAATGACATTTTTGCAACATGGGGTGTCCCTTCCATTCTCAAGACAGACAATGGCCCACCATTCAACAACCGAGAGTTTAAAGATTTTCTCATTAACCTGAATGTTAAGCATCAGAAAAGTATCCCTCTATGGCCACAGGCCAACGGTGTTGCTGAACGCTTCATGGGCACCCTAAAGAGACTAGTTCAGCGTGCTGTGCTACAAGGAAGAGATCTCAAGTTGGCTCTATGTTCTGCCCTTCTGGCTTACAGATCAACTTCCCATTCCACTACAGGTGAAAGCCCTGCCACTTTGATATTTGGGAGAGTCATGGGACCCATATTGCCGCAATGGATCACTCATAGGTCGACAGATGCGGGCGAGATCCGTATGACAGATTCCTTTCACAAATCCAGAATGAAGACCTATACTGATAAACACTGATGTGCTCCGGTCATGGTTTTCAAGGAAAGAGACCAGGTCCTGGTCAAGCAAAAGCAGAAATGCAAGACTGATGCTCTGTTTGATGCTTAACCTCTGAGGGTTGTGAGGAGCAAAGGACATATGGTGATCGCGCAGCATCCTGGAAAGTCCATCAAGAGAAACATGTCACACCTGCCTCGATGTTCGTCGGCTCCAGATGTCAGAAGTGAGATCTGCCCACCTGAGAGTCCAGAGAGCCCATCTCCTAAACCTACCTCTGCATTCTCAGTGCCCGAGGTAGCCCCTGCTCTTCCGCCTCATCAACCTCACACAACTAGGTCTGGAAGACTAGTTCAAGCACCTCGATGGCTTATTGAGGAACTATAACATATATATATATATATATATATATATATATATATATATTCTCCTGCTCCTCGTTTTAGCCTCTATGAACCCGCACTCTTGGAACGTGTGCTCGGTCTAGCGGTGGCAAACCACTTAAATCTCCCGCTCCACTGTAGCAATACAGTACAGACCAGCACTCGCGTTGGTATTTCATCCAAGTTTAGGATTTAATAGCGTGCACAAAAATATGATAAACATATCATGAGCTACAGTGGAGCGGGAGATATATATATATATATATATATATATATGGAATATTTTTACTTTTTATTTAAAAGAGGGGGAGATGTAGTGTCTTGTAATTATGAATAGTGGGACCCTTCTGGTCCCAGATGGACTCCGTAGGTTAATGAGGTAATCGTTTGGGTGTGTCAAAGTGTGGTTAATAAAGTTCATGACGCTGTACGTACAGTTAACGATTACATTCTGAAGAATAAAAACATACACTACAGAGCTCCGCGTGTGGTGTGGGTATTCGCATTCTACCGGGCTGGGGAGGATGCTACAACATTCATGATCCCCAAGCAATGGATTTATGGTACACGTTGAGAGATTTATATTTTAGCAAGTTGTTAAAACTCCTTCGCTTAATGAAGGACATATCCTCGACAACATTTTATCATACCAGGCTGACATAAAGATAGAAAATGTGTAGTCAGCACACAGGGTAGATCATAACATCATATTGAAGTTAAGACCAAGTTACCAAAGGATAAGAGAAAGTTCCAGCAGTCATCAGGATATATGAGCTAGAGTACCCCCTTTGTAGATTATAAGGATATGGCAAGTCACCGAGGAGTTCTATGACCATATATAGGAACAAGGCCAAAGGCTGAGTTCCTATATAAGGTTTTCGAACTTTGAGGTGACCTGCAATATCATTATCATGTACGGCATGTGGTACTTTATTCCTTATAATACAAGGTCTCACCTTTCCCACAAACCACTTACAACCATTTTTTGTAGCTCTTTTATTTGAAAGAGAGAGCATGTTTGCAAATATAAACATAATCTCTAAAGGAAAAGAAAACATCATAAAAACTGTTAGATATTTTTTGCAAAAAAGATATAACCAGTTTAATATAAGTCTTTTATTTTTAAATGTGCATCAGCTGGGATTGTAAAGAAATATCCATAAAGATTCTACCTTTTCTATAATTACCGAAGGAGTGCAAATAATAAACAGTTGCCATAAAATCCCCTTTCTGCTTGTCACTCTACAGCTAGATAAACAGAACAGAAGAAAGAAAAGCCATGTTTTTTATTTTCGATCGATAAACAGCTAAGTCAGCTATGCTCCATGACCGGACCTGCCTTTCCCATCAGCTGCAGGCTTCTGCAGCAGGCATTGTGATGTCAGAACTCAACTGTAACGAGTTATTACAGTTGAGTTCTGACATCTTTTCTTTATAATCGGTGACTAGGTGCCTCCAAATCACCGATTATAAAGAAATTAGAGACAGGTTTTTATATAGGGATTGCAGAAATCCAATGTATTATAAAGAAATTAGGGATGAATTTTTATACAGAGATTGCCAAATCCCATGCATTATGTAGGAAATACAAAATTGTGACCATAGAAAAACTAAAACACTAACTAAAAACATATCCAAACTGCCTCCTAAAAACACCAAGAATCAGGTAGTGCACTTGGTAGGTCAATACAATAAAATAACATTGTAGCCACCTTCAGAGATATGTGTCCTTGGGGGGAAAAAAACAGAAAGCGAGTGATATTCAGTGGAACTAAAATAATTTCAGTGTATTAAATGTGAAAAAACTCCAATATAACAACAGACCTTCGATACTTGAAGTATTAAGGGAAAAACTACATGAACGGTATTTTAAGAGTCAAACAGACGTTGTTCTCTGACAGAATACATAAATGAAGTAATTCTCTAAGAGAACTATTCAAAACCCTAAATAACGTAGCATGCCCAGTGACCACTGATAAGTCTGTCAAAAGAAAATTGGTACCAGGCCATGCAATATCACGTTGAGAAAAAAGAAATTGGGCACTAGAAGGCTGATCAGCAATAATAAGAAACTTAGGGCCATATGTATCAAAATGTTGTTTTGCGATTCTGAAACAGCGATTTTTTGCGAATCGCTATTTGAGAAGCGCAAAACGCGATGTATGTAGGATTTGCAAAAACTTTTGCGAATCCTACATATTCCTTAATTGCAAATCGCAAATTGCGATTCGCAATTAAGGAATACCTCCCCATTCATTCCTATGGGCCTAGGCCCATAGGAATGAATGGGGAGACATTCGCAATTTGCGAGTACCCATTAGGTACTCGCAAATTGTGAATGCAATTTCAAGGATGCAAGGGTGTCAAAAGGACACCCTGTTGCACCACTAAAATAAGCATGGGTGCAGATGTGGCGCACATACATGCCCTAAGGGCATGTTTGTGCGCCACATGGCACTTTGAAAATGCAAAAAAGTGCATTTTTCAAGGAATCGCAAATTACCACCAACCTGAAGTTGCTGGTAATTTGCGATTCCTAAGCCAAAATCGCACAACTTGGGTGCTTCCTACATTGCATTTAAGGAATCGCAATTTGCGATTCCTTAAATGCATTCGCAAAATATTTTGCGAGTGGGTTTTCCTTTCATACATTGCACACAGCTAAATTGCGATCGCAAACACTGAAATTCTGCGAATTTCAGCGTTTGCAATCGCAATTTAGCTTGATACATATGGCCCTTAAAGCTTAAAGAGTAACAACGCAGAGTGACAACAGGATAGTGCTGGCTATGTAGATATGTTCTCCTTCAGGGAAGCTTCCCTAAAGTACTTTTAAGCAATATCAACCCACCAATGTGTGAGGGTGATCCATGCCGATCAACAGTCAAGACATGTATTTCAGTATTTGCTCCAATGGTTACTGACCCCTTTAAAAGCGCTTTTATTCCCACTGATGTAAAAAAAACATCACGGACCATCCCATTAATTTAAAAAAATGATCCATAGATCCCTCAATTCGAAAAAAAATTATTTCTGAATAATTCCATTTCTGCTGAAAGTCCTGAAAAAGGTTATGGATACTGTAATTGAAAGAGTATGCGGAAAAACACCACAGTTGAGGAGAATAGAAATCTGGTTTTAGGAGCCAGGGAGAAACTGAGACATCCTTGTGTGATGGGCATCCATTAATTCTTATGAACATAGATGACTGCTCTAATTTATGTCAATGTTACTGGAGCTCTTTGCTGCTTTGGACACCCTGGGCCACGGAATACCACAACGCCTGCATACTGTGAAGAGAGAGTCAGAGCTGCCTGGTAAACAATTCTTCTCTTTTTTGTTGAATAGATATGCCAAAGTAAATGCCAGGTAAGCAACCATGAATGTATTTTTTGAAGCCCTGCATCAATGCTCTGTAATCTTGGGAGTCATTCTATAGCTATGCAAATGACATGCAAATTATCTTTCATGTCACAGGTGGACCAGCGCAATTTAGACTCCACCCTCACACGTCAGAGAAATGCAAACTATATACGTGCACTTGATATTATATTCATTGTGTGCCTTAACTTTATTAATGTGTGTGACACATTTAAACACATTACTGAAATGCATTCACTGTAGAAACTAGAGATTTATATAAGTGTGCACTAATTTTTAGTTTAATCAAGAAGAGATCTAATTCTCATTTACATTTCACACTTTTGTTTCAAGTTATATTGCATTTATTTTGAAAGTGGCATTTGGGTTAGTAACGTAGTCATTTACTCACGTTTTACATTTAATCCTAAAGTTACAAGTGCGTGTATAATCATGTATTTGAAGTGCACATTAAAATGATTACCTAAAGTTAGCATGACTAAAGGCCTCAGTTAAAATGTATTTTGATTTGTCAGCAGGTTTTCCTGTGTCATGATATTTGTTAGCTAGAGAAAGGCTCCCTGTCTGTATTAGACGACTGATAGAGAGGCCTGAGAAGAAACTTGCCAGTTGAACGTGGAGAAACAATGGTTGAAAAAGGCCTTCTGTTCATCAAGTTCTAGGATGGCAAGATGTTCATGGTTGAGAACCGAAGCTTCAGTTATATATGGTGTGAACCTGAACTGATGTTGCAGATGCATTCAAGCAGTGACCTGATTGGTCCCTGTGGTGTGAGAGAAATAAGCATGTTCTGAATTTCTTTTTACTTTTAAATTTGGTTTCTCACTGTTGTGGGCAGAGCAGAGAAGATTCCTTTTAGACTTGGAGAGGTACAGACTCTCTGTCTGCCCTATTCTTGCAAGTGTGAAGCTTTATGCTAAACACTGATTTCCTTTTCTTTTAAACTTTTACAGAAATATGATCATGCTGACTGACACCTTTCTTCCCTTTCTGTTTTAAGTTAGAGAATTAGAGATTTTATTAGATGACCTTATATCTAGTTCATGTTAGGAGAGGGAAACTTCCTATTCAAAGTTTCTTTATGAAACACCTGTTTGCTTTAATCTGTGTTTATATAACTGTGATTATTGCAATTCGATATATTATTCTGTTGCGCCTTAACCTACTGAGATACTTCAGTGTACCTTTTGTATTCCAGCATTTACTTAACTTATTTCTGGTTTAAGTGTATGCTGGATTGCTTGGTAATCAAAAAAAAATTTTTTTAACCATACCTAGTGATTCCTGGTCCTTATTGTGGAGTCACGCTGGCTTCATAAGTTTGAAATGTATTGTTGGTGAAAACTCCTTTTCAATGCTTCAAGTCAGCTAGCAAAAGTCCATATGGCCAGTAGGGGAAAATCTTTGACGACTAAGAGATTACGTTTTAAGGTCCAGTGCTCTCTCACAGGCAACTTGCAGAAAGATTGGGAAAACATTAATAAAGTGTTTTTCAGTATGGATGGTTGAAAATTCACTTAGCTTAAATACAAAGAAAGGGCATTCATTCTGACCATAGTCTCAGGACAGCCAGGGAAATCCAATTTAACCCAATTGAATAACCCCAGTAAACAATAAAGCTAAGGCTCTAAATGTAGTATATGATGATTCAATGTTGTTGCCCATTCAGGGCAAGTCTATAATAGCCACATGAAACTACCATTTGAAACTGATGAGATGTGTCTAGAGAGAATGTCTCATAGACTTGGTGGGTCATGCACTGGCCCCCTGGACTAGAGAGGGTACTGTTCAAAGTTTTAACTGTATCCCATATCGCTATACATGGCCAAGCACTCATGTCCTTGAAGGGCTGCCTAAGCCTTAACTGTCTGAAAAAAAATCTGGACAAGAAGCAAAAAAAACAATGGCCCCAACAAAAGTCTGCCAAGTAATGGCAGGAGACAGAGCACTTCCAAATAAGGCAATCAAGGCTATGGAGAAGATGTCACAGGAGCTGTCATGTATGTAAAAGTATCCAGTGTTCTGGAAAGCAATGAAGACAAGGGACTTGATTAATCAAAGAGTTTTACCCATTCTGTGTCTACGGGGAAATGAGGCAATATGTAAGGGCCAAGGTTATCTCTGCTGTCTATTTTAGAAGGGTCTCATTCTCTTTTCACATAGCGCTTGGTTGCTTAAGAGTTGAAGCACTGTATAAATTAAAAAATGACAATTTAGACCAACACTTATGTGAGTTAAAATGTATGTATGTAGTATTTCTGTACTGCGAATCTACCCAAAAGGCAGCGAAGTGCTGTACAGGCTCAAAGACAAGCATGAAGAACAATGAGTGATAGGAGAGGTAGCTAGTTTGTGGATGGTTAAGGCATTGTGATGTAGTGCTCCTGAAAACTGTACATCTTCAACTCTTTCCTAATTTGGAGCAGTGTTCGGGTGGACACTGATGGGTATGGGGCTGTTGTTACAGATCCCACATCCATAGATGGAAATGGCTTGTTGCCTTGTGTTTTCATTTTTTACACTCCTAGGGCCATATGTATCATTATTGGAAATAACGATTACCTAGTCCCTGGGACCACTGCATGCTCTGAAAAAACGTTTTCACTGCCATTCCCAGAGGGGAAGGGGTCCCTTGGGAACTCCTTCCTATTTGCAATTGGGTTACCACCTACTTGAAGTAGATGGTAAAATACGAATGTTTTGTGACAGCATTTCAGTCGCCAAACATTCGTACATACCGCTGCGATTCGGTATTAGGAAGGGATGCCCTAAAGACACCCCTTCCTAATACCCAGCCCTGCCAAGTATCACGCATTAGGCGTGAGACTGACGCATTTTAGTGTGGTGGTGCACATCACCGCACTAAAATGCATTGTCAAGCATTCATAGCGCCCTCCGACACCATTGGAGCTGGTGGCACTAATGAGACTGATGTAGGGAGCTGTGCTCCATTAGATAAAGCAGCGCAAGCCTGGCGCGTGCAGTGCACACACTGTGCTGCCTGACCACAACCTGCTGATGGGAAGCATTGCAATTATCACCAGTTCAAATTGGCATCGCGCCGTCACATGGCCTGGCTGCATTCAATCAGCCACTCACTTTCAGCCCGGGCTGCGGCGCAGCCTCACGTGACTGCAGCGATGCAGATATAGAAACTGTGTTATCCTCTGTGACAGTGATCAAATTGCGGCAGTGCGCCTGCACTGAATGATCCGGGGGCGGCGCCTTGCCTTTCTATGTTTCCGGCAACTGGCGCCACCCTTGCACCGTGTTGGGATTATAGCCAAGTAATGAGTGACGGCGGCGGGCAAATTAAACTTTCTTTTTCAGGTACGCACAGCCCGCCGGAAGCAGAGAGAGAGAGTATGAGGCTGGCGTACTCTTGTCCAAATGGCACTTCACTGTGTGCTAACCTCAAACCTTGAGAGGGTCATCAGTGCTCATGACTGGCAGGATGTTCTTAACTATGTTATCCTGCCAGCCCCCAGGAAGGCATCACTGGTGTTCAGGCGGGCCGACCCGAAAATAACATGTTCGGGGTCCTGTATCAAAAACTGCTGCCGACTAGAGCAAGACAATCTTGATGAGAGCTGCCTGTGGCTCTCTGTTCCCTCTGACTCAGCTTTAAACTGCAGGTGAATCACCGAGACACGTCGCACCTCAACAATGTGAAAAAAAAGTTAGCTGGCGAAGCATTCAGCCTTCGGACCCACTCCCAGGCAGTGGTGGAATGGACTGCAGTAGTCAGGTGAGTCAAGCACTCTGACTAGGGTTGTCACATTCTCAAGAGAAGTTTATTTGTTTTATCAAGTCTGCTAATGCCTGGACATAATACTAAATAGAACTGGAAACAAAATCAGATTTATTCATTTGCAACGTTCCATTTCTGTGTTTGGTTACTCTAAGTAAGTCATGGATCAGCGCTAGAACACGTTTAAAGTGCTTTCTATTTGCATTTGTTCTTTGTAGTATGTTCAGTCAAAGGTTGCAAATATTTACCAGCTTTAGGTGATTTCGCTTATTTTTCTACATGCCAGAATAACATATCTGCCCTGTGTTCATTTGATCTCTGCAGCACGTGCTTACCTGTATTAGGCCGCAATAAAGGGCAATGGCATGGGGATGTGAAAGGTTTTATGATAATTTCTTTACTTTCATATCTTCTATGCAGACAAATCATTTCGTATCAGTATCTCAATCTTCTATTTCAGGGGTTTTGAAGCAGTTTCAAGGTATTTTAGGGTTTCTCGTTGATCAAAAGTGTCTGATATTTTATATTTATCTCTTTCCATGCACTTCATTGCTTCGTTTTACTCGAGAGAAAATGTCACCCCAAGTGTCACACATTTGGCAGTTCACTGACAACACTAACAGCCCTTCCATTTCTGGTGCTTTTAGCAGTTTTAAGATCTTCTTAGAGTTTCTTGTTGGTCAGTTGGGTGTAATTTCTGATATTTATATGTCTCGCTGGTCTTTAGTGCTTGATTTTGCTTGCGAGAAAGTGTCACTCATAGTAGTTGAATGTCACTCATAATTCCACTGAAATTATGAAAATGTCACACATAAGGAATCAGAAACCTTGGCAGCTATGAATACCTGAATCGGTATGTATTAGCAATTCCAAATTGCGATTCGGTAACATGTTAACGAATCACAAATTGGAATTCATATATACCAAAATGCATTTTACCAGTCACAAACGGCCCAATTCTGCGAATCGGGCTGTTTGCAACCTGTAAAATGCATGATACATATGGCGCCTTATTCTAAAAGTGTCCTGTCTGCGAGTGAGCGGAGAACCACCAGACATGGTGAGCTTGTCTGCAAGATAAGCATGGGCACTGGTCGTCATGGCTTTGTAAATGATACAGCTGGTTTTGAAGATGATGCGGTACAGCAAGGGAGCCTATATAGCTCCATCACAATGAGGTTTAAATTCCAACAATAGTTAATTTATAAGGACAGAGAATGTTCCACTAATGTGTTTTTAATCACATAATACGACGAAAAGATTGCTTGCTTTCTGCAAAACTCAATTAACTTTACCCCATAATTTGGTCATGCGTTGCTGCATTATTCCAGTGCCCCTCCCTATGGTCCGGTTTGCCTTTGATCATAGCAAACTATAGAACGCTAACCCAAGGTTTTTCAAGATAAAGTGTGTGAAAAAGGGGTTTAGATGTACTGTCTGAAATGTGCTGCATTTAATATCGATAAAGCCTTGCCTAACTAGCATCAAGCTGCGGTAGCCTGTGGCTCACTGCCGGGGCAACAAGGAAACTCACCAACCTAGAGAGAATGTCCTCCAAAAATGACGTCAGCGTCATAGCTGCCCGATTCTCCTTTGGTCGCCCATCCACCCGTTGCACGTCAACAATGAAAGTTTCTCTCCAAGATTCTCGAGATTTCTTTCTTCTGGCCTTAATTAGATTTTTTCAAAACACAAAAGCTCTCTTTTTCTGACGAGAGAAAATGAAAAGAAAAGACAACAGGGGAAGAATTTTAAACGGTGGAGTTTAGCAGCAGACAGGGCTGGCCTTTGAGCCAGGTAGGGCACAGGTATGACATGGCGGACACTGAAGCCTTTGTGATGACAACAGGAAAAGGCCAAGAAAGGAGAAAGACGTGTGTTGAAGGATGCATACCAGGGAGGGGATGTGGGTGGGGACGGGTGCATTCAGGGTGAGACAGGGGGCTGAAGAAGATGAAGGGGTCCTGGAAGTGATTGTTGTCTCGCGAGATGCCGCTGATAGGCCCCGCTGGAGTGCAGAGCGTGGCCGCTGACCTTTGACGTTCCCTCGCGCTCGTATCACCTTACAGCCCCTGTCAATCCGAAGCCGCGCGCCAGAGGGTAGGCCCAAACAGGCTATTTACCAAAAGCAAAAGACGAGCCTTTAACTGTAAAAAAACATTTTCACTTTTCACCTCGATGCACGTTTATCTGTAAGTGGGCACTGATTCTGGCCGACTCTGAGAACCGACACAACAACAAGCGAGCAGGGAGGAAAGATGCTAACTAAAGTGAGAGGGGACATGCAGGTACAGGTTGGCATATCCCAGTTACATCACACCAAAGCTGCTATGTGTGCATGTCTGTTTATATTTATACACAACATGAGACGATGAAGAGGTGGACGCGTGGAGAGCTGTAGAGACAGAAATGTAAACTCA
The DNA here is from genome assembly GCA_963921515.1 of Calotriton arnoldi. Lineage (NCBI taxonomy): Eukaryota > Metazoa > Chordata > Amphibia > Caudata > Salamandridae > Calotriton > Calotriton arnoldi. The sequence goes on along the minus strand of CAWUFW010000081.1, from coordinate 6,047,774 downwards.
CAGGTAAATAAGGGCTGTCAGAGAGAAAGAGAGTCCAACACAGGCAGAGAAACAGAGAGACGGTCATAAATAGATAAACAGGCATTTTCAAAGCCAATAGGTCTCGCCTTGGCAAGCTGGTGCAATGGTTATTTTTTTTTGTTTGTTTTTTTGTTCCAAGCATATGCCACGGAATAATGATAATAGGAATAAAAAGAAAACATGCCTCCTTAATGTGATGCCCATATGCTTGCAATAAAAATGTACACTTTATAAAAAAATTAACCAGAACAGATAATTGTAATAAAACCTTATGAGTGTTTCCTAGCAGGCGAGTATACTTAAAACAGGTTTAGAAATCCTGTGTGGCTTTAGTGCTTTTCACAGGAATATATGATTCTTATTAGTGTGAAGACTTGGTAATCTAAAAACATAGTTTAAATACTCAGGGATGACCAAAAAACAATAAAAAATTATTAAGAATGAAAAGAAAAACATGTTGGTAAAGTAAAGTGCTGGCCTACCTGCCCAGGTATATAAGTTCACTTCTATTTAGGCAGATGTGCACACCTGATCAGGAAAAATGTTGTCACTCACAGTGGGTTGACCCATTACCCCAGGTTGAATGCTGAGTTGGGCAGAATTAAAATGTGAATGACAGTTGAAGAGACTAATGCATGAATAGGGCTGCACCAAAGCCCCTTTATGTATGCTTTATTATTTTTGTTTTTAATTAAATGAAGCTGGTGAGACTGCTAAAGCTGTCTCTAGGACAGACCTAATGAATTGCGGAAAGCTTAGCTATGTACACACACACACAAATTATTTTTCATTTATTTATTTGATAACAAATCAGTCAGTCAATTTACTTTATTCGATGCTTACAATATAAGATCATAAAAGTACAGTAGAAAACATCTATACACAATCATATATACATAAAAAGATAAAAAGATAAAAACATCATAATAAACACCATTAGGGAACAGTTAGTAAAAACCAGCTGGTGAGAACAGTTTAAAATTCATTCTCAGATATTGTGCAATTTCCTAATTCTTCGTGATTGGATTAAAAAGGACGCCACAGAAAAACAGACCATAGGATTAGGCAAAGATTGTAGAAAATACATTGCGACACGACATTGTTTAAAATAATATTTACGCATCAGGGGCAGAATAAATCTTTTACGTGGTTCTGTGTAAAATTTGCAAAAAAAGAAGATATGTAGATTTGATTGTACAGAAACACCCTCGCAAGGACAGAATGGCAATAAATTTATGGAATAAATTCCAGCTGGATGGGCCAGCATACATGGAATAAAATTCAAACGAAATCTAATGAGAAAAAATCTGTGATAACAAATCATAATCTCCACAGTATTGTAATGAACAGAGATAAGTTCTTTAAAAAGAAATTCAAGTTTAACCCATATTCAAAACACCACAAGTAAGGAGCATGCTACATCTTCCTTTACCTCCATGCATCTGTTCTAAATCCAATTTGTCAACAATAACATTCAGGAATCAGAAGCAGGAGCCTTGAGGTCTTAAAGCAAAAAACACAATACATCTTCTGTCAAAAAAATACAAAACAATTTAGAAAATAAGGAAACAAACTACATACAAGTGTACAACTACATAACTTCAACTACACCAAAAAATGGTCATATAAACATATACAAGAATATAATAGGAAATAAAAAACAAAATAATTCAATCAAACTATATGTAAAACCAGCCGCCCACATCCCCCCTTCACAAATATATTCTGACAACCATTCCTTCTTATTTTTTGTTTTTATATGTTTCCTGTACAACAATAGATAAACTGTCCCTTGCAGAACTATACTCTGTGACCGTGAATGTACTGTTCCCTCCAGGACCGTTGACATCACACTCTTCATCACTCGCAACACTGTTATCTGCCAAAGTGTCTTCCACACTATCTCCTTGTTCTACTTCCACTTCATTCTCTTCCCTCTCATCTTGAACTTCATGCTTAAATATAATCTGTGTTTGTAAGGCACACGTTCAACCAGAAGGGTATCTTGGCACTGAATAACAGATGTTTATTGTTACCCAACTCAATGGCACTGATTTTATCGACCTCAGAAGGATGAAAGGCTGAGTGGACCCACCAGGATCTGATAAGAAAAAAGAGAGGGACCCCTTCAAAACCAGGGGAATAGGGTACTACTGGAAGGTAGAGAAAATAATCCCTTGACCAAGGAAAAAATGGAATTACTGAGTACAAAATTAGCTTGTACACATAAAGTGTTTTTTTAGGTCACCCATACGTTGCACCAATTCTCCACAACTACTACAACCCATATGGTAGATCCAAGTAATTACATAAACAACATAAATATATTCAGAATAAAATCATATTTTATTAATTTTAAAACATCTCATAAATCACTGTATCATAAAACAACCCCATACATTTCACAAGGGTACACAATAAAATTCATATACAAAAAACATTTATGACAACAAACACAAAAGAGAAACACAGAGACAATACAATTTGTCATCAAACAGCACATCTAAAAGAAACACTTCTCTCGCTTATCCTGGATACACTGTATTGTCTTTGGTCTACAGGATAAGCTGGTTCCAAAGATTATGCAAAACAGCGTCGACGCGTTTCGATGGCTTAATTTATTTTTCCATCTTTATCAAGACAAACTTTTATCTCTCTCTTATCGGCACTGTATGGTTGCCATAAACCTAATCCTGTATAAAACAAAAGCATAAATTGGTATATAAAATTCTAAACCGTGCTGTGATCCACAGTTCTATAAACACTCAATTAAATAAAACTCCACTATACTATATTTCTTCAACATGAAGTAAATTTCATCACATAATAAAAATAGTATTCGCCTTAAATCAAGAATATATGGTCCTGTTTATATTTAAGATAATTTCATTTCAGCTAAATTGCAAAGAAACATTTTATATCTCACTCACCACCCAATTGTATGGCATTGACCCTCTATCGTTTTTTACATTACGATACAAACCTCATTTATACATATATGATATACTATTTAAAAGGTATCATTGTTGGCCTAACCTAAAAAAAACATCAGCTTTAGTCTCTATCATATGGGCTGATCTTTAAGTACCATCCACCCTCAAGAAGGAATTTATTAACCAGAGGCATGAAATCAAATTATACTCAGTCCTACCTCACGCACTCAAAGAAAACCCAGATCAATCTATATACCGATTATCATAATTTTTACCTTATTTCATTCGAATTTTGTCTTCTATGTCTGACTGTAAGGCATGATATCGGCCCTCAGTACCCCGCATCTGTTATGAAAAAGAAAATATGTACCAGAATATTGTTTCACTGACCAACTAACAACTCTGCCTCATTGCTTTACAAAGATACCTAATCAAGTTGTTACCTGTAAAAAAAAATTTGGGGGAGATTTTTCCACTTCAAAATTCCTTTTCTCTCTAGAGAATTCTTTTCTAGGTTACTGCCGTAACAATCTAAGGATAGGAAAATTAGTTGTTTACTATCAGCATTTGAACTAGGCTTTGACACTATCCCGTAGGAAATGTTTTAACTGGCAATATTTCCTACCTGTATCTTGTTTTTATATTGCCGGCCTGGAATCCATTTGATAAATTAGTTTGTATCTTTAAAAGCCGTGGGCATTATAGGGCTGAAGACTCCTATGCCTTTGCAAACACTGTAAAAAAAAAAAAAACGGTTTCTGTCACTCATTAGAACCATCTTACTACCTATAGGGACACATAGCCCTAGTTAACAACACTAACGTCTAACTCGCCCTCCCTTGTACCTTACCTTGTTATGTTCAGTATTAAGGGACTACTGGAACTTCATCTCGCCAGCGTAACACGGGAGTACTCCTCACCTCAGCGTTGCATAAGCACTACTTACCACACCTCGCCCTGTTTAAATAGCAGGTTTCCTTCTGTTTGATTGGTTCCAACCACTAATTATCGATTGTTAGCAGCTGCATGTATATCTACCTCCATATATGCCTATTCGGCTCTGCTCAATTTGACCCGGAAGTTTTAAGTAGTTCGTAAATTTAATGGAGCACTAGAACGACAATTACCCTGATTTATAACCGGAAGTTCCCTAACTCATGTAACCATACGGTCTAATAATAACTATTGCAAAGTGTTATGCAGCTGCGTATATTTTTACATCAAATATTACCCGTCAGCACTGCTCAAATTACCCCGGAAGTTATAAGTGGGTAGTGACGTTAATGAACCACTAGAGCGGCTACCTCACTCCTTTGTGACCGGAGGTTGCCTTGCTCAGAAACGCGTATAATCAAATATTCACTATTGCAGTGTATCAGTCTGCCCCAAAGAAAATTGTATGTTTAATCTAATACTATGAGGCTCAGCAGCACTGTCTAAGCCCCCAAGAGTGTTGAATCATCCAGGGAACACTGAACCGGCTACCTCACTGATTTATTACCCGAAAAAAACTTTAGAAGCTTAACAACACTATCTGAGATAACAATAGTGTTAAATGATCAAAGAAACACTCAACCGGCTACCTCACTAACTTGTTGCCGAAAAATCCTTGCTCAGAGTAACATCAAGTCTGTTATTAGCTATTGCAATGTAACAATCCGCCCCTATGGGGAAAAATATATATGTTTAAACGAATAATGTGGAGCTTGGCAGTACTGACTGTGCTTTTCAACGAGGTCGAAATCACGGGAGGACAATTAACCACATAATGTGAGGCTTAGCAATACTGACTGCGCTTATATACAAGGTCGAAATCACGAGAGGACAGTTAACCACATGGCACCAAAAAGTGTCACTCTTGTTGGTACTATTGTTTAGCAATCAATTTCATCCAATCCTCCCGAGAGTTGAGGCCTTTATCAATGGTATCCAAGTAACATATATACCATTGTTCGCGCATTTTCCTTATAGTATCTAGATTTCCTCCTCTTCTACTCATGCTAACTCTTTCCAATATAAACCAGCTAAACTGATTGCAATCATGATTCTTCTTCATAAAATGTTCAGTCAAAGGAGCATTTTCCTTTTTATTCCTCAACGCAGATTTATGTTCTAACAGCCGAATCCGTTTCTCCTACATACCCTATTCCACACGGACAGACTAACAGGTATACTACGTTTTTAGTTCTACAATTGTTGAATGTTTTTGCCATTAATATTTTTCCATTAAACTTCAAGGTTTTTGTCTCCATACACTGTGGGCAGATAGAACATGTCCCACACCTATAATTGCCTACCGCTTTATGGTTAAACAGGGTAGTTTGACTTTCGGCATCAGATCTTTTATAGGTATGAACTAATGCGTTTCAGTATAGTTTTATTACGCCTAAATGAAAAAAGGGGTTTTGTCAATGGTTCTGGAAGACCATTATTTAAAATCTTCCAATTACGATTAATTACATTTTTGATCTTATTACTCATGCCCGAGTATTGACTGACAAACACTATTCTATCCTTAGTTTTATTCTCTTTTTGTTTATTCATATCTAAAAGATGATCCCTATCATAAAACCTTGCACGTTTCAGGGAGTGTTTGATTAATTTCTTTGGGTATCCCCTATTCTTCAATTTTATTTCCATCTTGCCAGCATGATGGTAGAAATCATTAAGATTCGTACAGTTACGGCGCAATCTTAAAAATTCACCAAAGGGAATATTATCCCTTTGCGATTTAGGATGATTACTGCCGTACTATAAGAGAGTATTTTTATCCGTAGGTTTAGTAAACAACTCAACCTCAAGAACACCCGCTGTATCCTTAACTCGAATATCCAAAAAATCTACATTAGTATCACTAAAATTGGCCGTGAACTTTAAATTATTGTCTCCCAGTTTAACCATTCCAAGAACTCCATCAAATCACTACTGGCACCGTTCCAGATGAAAATGATGTCATCTATGAAACGATGCCAGCAAGTGATGTTCTCAAAGAATGGTGCCAGTTCATTTTAAATGTGTTTGCTTTCAAAACTACTGACATAGAGGCATGCCAAACTTGGGGCACAGGTAGCCCCCATGCTGGTCCCCTTAGTCTGTTTATATAGTTCATCCTTAAAAAGGAAGATATTATTTTTCAAGACCATACTAATACAATCCAAAATAAACTCCTTATTGCCCCCTTTCAGATCTTCTTCATCTAAAATGGACGACATAACCATAATGGTGTCATCTTGGGGGATATTAGTATACAGGGCTTCAATGTCCAGGGTGACCAAAAGCTGGGTCACCCTGTTGAAGCCCTGGCCTTCAAAAATGGAAATAGCATGGGCCGTGTCCTTTAAATAAGATTTCTGTTTCTGGACAATTGGGGGTCGATTCTGATTCGGGCCGGAAAAAGCACCGACCGACTCGGAGCCGGAATTTATTCCGACCGACACGTACCTGTGGCGCCCGACACGCCAAGTACGATGCAAGGCGTGCAAAATCCGACTGACACGTACCGAACCCAAGCCGAACGACCGAGCCGCACGGAAAACAGCAATCCGGCCGGAAAAACACGCGAATCGAACCGACCGACACGCACCCGGAACAAATCCAACCGAAACGTACACGCGAACTCCAAACCGCTAAGTACGATGCAAGGCGCGAAAACCACGACCGAGTCGAACGGAGGACAAGCCGTACGACCGACACGCATACCAAACCGAGCCGAAGTAACACAAAACACCGCGACCGACGCGTACACAGCATAGAAAACTGCACAAACACAGCGTGAACGAAACGGAGAAGACCGTACGAGACAAATGCAGGGTCCGACTCGGTCACAAGAACGTTTCCAACATGCACAAAAAGTACTAAGGAAAAATACACAAAAAAAGGCCAAACAAGCAATTACAAAGCCAATAAATACTGGGGGGTGGGGACAGAGAACAAAGACACACCCACAACTCCACCCATATAAAGGACACAAATCCCAACCATGATCCTTTGCAAATGCCATTCTACTGCCAGCACTCAACAGACAGCAACCACACACCCACAGCTCATCCCTCACACAAGCCACACACCATCAGCACACCAACAAATAGCTACCTCACATACACCCAGCAAAACACACACCCACACACCCTCACCTGCACACCAACACACACATCACTCACCATCACCACCCATCACCATGCCCCCCAAGAAGAATCACACGTTCCTAGATTGTGAATTGGAAGTCCTGGTAGACGAGATCCTCAGGGTAGAGCCACAGCTGTTTGGCACACTGGTCCAACAGACCCCCATCTCCCAGAAAACCAAGATGTGGGAGAGGATCATCAACAGGGTGAACGCACAATCACCATGTCTGCGCACAAAGACTGACATCCAGAACAGGTGGTATGACGTGCGCAGGAGGGTACGGGAGCTGCTCAAGAAAGACTACCTCCTCAGCCAATACACCGGCAGTGGCCCTCCTGCCAAGCCAGTATACCTCAGGCCCTGGGAGGAGAAGGTGCGGGCCATCCTTCCGCCAGTGAGCGTCTATGGACTAGAGAACATCCCAGAGCCTGATGAGTACACAACAAATGTACACAATATTCTGCCACAATACACACACACACATCACTGTCAAGGGGAGAGTCAAACCATGCACTCATAGCAATTACACAGCAACCAGAACAGAATCATCCCAAAATGTGTATGTCAGTCAGATAAACACAACACATGCCATCTCAAAGTTACATTTAACCGTGTCATCACATGTACAAACACAACTACAACTACAGCTAGGCAGTGGCACAAATAGAACTAACAAACACATCCAGACATGTAGCCACCACTACAACACCAACACACAGTGAAGACCACTCAAAGGAAGGAATTCTGTGTATGCTGGGCAAGTCAGTGTAGCCAATAGCATCATGGGAGTCGTAGTCACACATATTGCTCACCCCCACAACTGTCCCATCAACACCACCCTGAACCATGCTCACATCACAGGGAGTGGATAAGGACTGACAAGATGGCTGACACTGGCCACTGCTGTGGGGAGCACAAGGCCCTGCTGGGAACTGTGCACCAACAAACAGCACAACACCACTGCCTGACATCCTGAGAGACAACTTCCACTCCCTGCAATGGAAGCACGTTCCATGGTGGGATATCTGGCTGGGTGGGAAGGAGGACTCGCAGCACTAACCATAGTCATAAGCACCTCCCCTCACACCCCCCCTCAACACAAACTCCACATAACCCACCTGGGAGAATGCAATGCCTCACATCCTAACTCAAGATCCCACAAAGAACCTCCACCCTGGGTAATGTAGTGTGAAGCACAGGGACACTCTTGGGACTTTTAGCCAAACAACTGCCAGGACAACACTCCCAGCCATCCTGTCAGCACAGGCAGCCCACCCCACAGGGAAGCAGAGTCAAAAGGAAGGAAGCATGGGCATGCTGGGAAGGGGGTGGAGGCAATAGCATGATGGGAGTCGTAGGCACAGCTCTACATCCCCCACCACATGGCCCAGCAAGCTCACACTCACGCATGCACATCCCACAGAGAGTGGAAAGGCCCATCAAAGATGCCTGACACTGTTGCTGTGTCGTGGGGAGCACAAGGGCATGCTGGGAACTGCACACCAACCAACAGCAGGACACCACTGTCAGCCATCTTGCCATTGCTCTCACACCCACACACACTGAACTCCCCACAAAAGCAAGTAAGTATGGGAATGCTGGCAAGTGGGGTGGAGGCAATAGCATGATGGGAGTCATAGTCACAGACATAGCTCACCCCCACAACTGTCCCATCAACACCACCCTGAACCATGCTCACATCACAGGGAGTGGATAAGGACTGACAAGATGGCTGACACTGGCTACTGCTGTGGGGAGCACAAGGGCATGCTGGGAACTGCACACCAACCAACAGCAGGACACCAATGTCAGCCATCTTGCCATTGCTCTCACACCCACACACACTGAACTCCCCACAAAAGCAAGTAAGTATGGGAATGCTGGGAAGTGGGGTGGAGGCAATAGCATGATGGGAGTCATAGTCACAGACATAGCTCACCCCCACAACTGTCCCATCAACACCATCCTGAACCATGCTCACATCACAGGGAGTGGATAAGGACTCACAAGATGGCTGACACTGGCTACTGCTGTGGGGAGCACAAGGGCATGCTGGGAACTGCACACCAACCAACAGCAGGACACCAATGTCAGCCATCTTGCCATTGCTCTCACACCCACACACACTGAACTCCCCACAAAAGCAAGTAAGTATGGGAATGCTGGGAAGTGGGGTGGAGGCAATAGCATGATGGGAGTCATAGTCACAGACATAGCTCACCCCCACAACTGTCCCATCAACACCACCCTGAACCATGCTCACATCACAGGGAGTGGATAAGGACTGACAAGATGGCTGACACTGGCTACTGCTGTGGGGAGCACAAGGTCCTGCTGGCAACTGTGCAACAACCAACAGCAGGACACCACTGACTGACATCCTGAGAGACAACTTCCACTCCCTGCAATGCAAGCACAGTCCATGGTGGGATAACTGACTGGCTGGGTGGGAAGGAGGGCCGGCTGTCAACCAAATACAACCAATGCAGACCATGTTCACACCCCAACAAATACATAGAAATGCCCAAATAATGCAGGACAATGTGCTACACCAATATCAACCCCTGACTGTGACGACTTAGGACAATGCAATGTACAGGCCCGCACCCAGAGGCACAGTCACAACTGTCAGGTGTGTCAACCATTGATGCCTGCAGAAACTTAACATACATTGTGTGTGTCTCCCAAAAACAGGTGATGATGGGGACACAGCAGCAGACGCTGAGGAGTCCCAGTCCCAGGCTCAAGAGGATGCGGAGCTCACTGGTGTCGTACAGCCTCTGCCCTCCTCGGACGAAGAAGACCAACCTGGCACATCCGGTGCATGTCAACATGCAGCACCAGCAGGACCACCAGCTGCACCCCCTGCACCCACCCCTTCAACGACTGTCACCACAAATACAATCCCTGCCGACATGGACAGAACAAGGAGCAACACCAGCACAGGGACCCTGGACCAACGTGGGGCCATGGACACCACCACCACCACCAACCCCCAAGGGGGACCAGGGTCATCTGTGCATGCCACTGCACGCACTGCACATGTCGGCAGGGGTGGTGGGAGGGGTGGGAGACAGAGGTCGCTGCTTGCAGAGGTTGCTGGTGTGCATGATGACCCACAACTGGTACGCATAGCCGATGCGTACCAGTCCAGCACCGGAGATCTCAGCCAGGTATTGGGGCTCCTCAGAGACATGAAACAGCAGCAGGCTGCCCATCATGCCCGCTTGGACTCACACATGTCCCGCGTGGAGTCCAAGTGGGACGCACTGCAAGAGATGACGGCGGTGCACAGGGACATTTTACAATGCCTCCGCCAGATGAACAACAACCAGTCTACACCTCCCTGTGTGCCAACAACATCTGGTGCTGAACAAACTGCAACTGCCACAGGGAGGGAGGATGACTCTGGCGGAGAGTCCCCTGCACCGCAGCAGCCTGTACTTGAGGGGCCCCCCAAAGAAGAGGGGTCGTCCGAGGAGGGGCAAGTGAGAGGCCGATGGCCAAGTGCAACTCCCAGGAAGCCTGAACCTGTTCTGGATGTTCACCTTTGTGCACAAACTGTTCACCCTGTTGACGGCAACACAACTCCCACACATTACATGGGGAGTACAAGTTGGACCAATGTCTCAGACAACTGTGGCCCCGATACTGGGGATTTTGTCTACCAGGACTTTCAATTCACCTAGGAACTTCTGATTGCAAGATATATGTACAGCACTAACCATCCTATGCACTATTCACACAAATGTATCACAATAAACACACTAATACACCATACTTGCCTCTGTTGTGATTCCAACGTGGGTGCTGTCATGGGGATGATGAACTGCAAAATTACACTGTGTATGCGAACTGCAACAGCAAGTACAACACAGGCATGTGAGTAAAGGCAACGTGACACATATGAGGGAGACACACCACCAGGGCTACACAACACATACACACCTAGGCCATCTGACTCATTGCCTACACTGATGTTGCCAGGGAAGACGGTGCAATGCACAGACACCACACCTATTCCCAGTTGTAGTCAAGTAGCCCACAGGTGCAGTAAGCAAATGGCAGTCAAATGTGTGACCACAGACAACGCACATCACAAAGTGAAGCACAGGTTTATTACACACTTGCAACATGTCGTAACCACTACAGATGCAAGGTAATCCCACCTGGCAGCGGGCACACAGTCAACAACTGTAGAAGGAAGGAAGTCCATGGGTGTTGCGCACATCACCTGTAGGGACACAACAGCTACCACCCTGGAAGTACAATCACGTCGTCGGTGGACACAGTTGACCAAACGAATCTGAAAGTACCCTGTGAAGGACAGAAATGACACACAGTCAAAAGCAATGGAGAACAGGACAGAACAGCAAAACTCATGCACAATACATGTTACAAGATACCCACCCAGAACCAAGTTAGCATGTCAACACTGTTGGGGAGTACAGACCACCTGTAAGCACACATCGCTACACACATCCAGTCAAGTAGCCCATGGACACACTCCAACAGCACCAGAGCACCACCTACACATATCATGCCAACTCACATCATTGACATGACACCTCAGGATACTCACATTCAGCTAAAGAAGTTGGTGATGAGCTGTGTGCGGACATCACCCTCATCATCATCATCATCACTGGCATCGTGGTCCAGGCCAGGATCCTCCACAGGTGGCGGATGTTGGTCATTGTCATCCTGGATGAGAGGCAACTCCTTCCGCACTGCCAGGTTGTGGAGCATGCAGCAGACGATGATAATCTTGCACACTTTCGCTGGGGCATATGGGAGGGACCCTCCTGTCTTGTCCAGGCAGCGGAAGCGGCTCTTCAGGAGACCAAATGTCCGCTCAATCACTCTCCTGGTCCGACCATGTGCCTCATTGTAGCGCATCTGGGCTGGTGTCACAGGGTTCCTGAGGGGTGTCAGCAACCACGGCATGTTGGGGTATCCCGAGTCACCTACGGACAGACAAGTGCACATTAGCTGACTTGGAAAAGTGGGCGGAATACTACAGATCAGATCACACACAATGGCACAAAGTCAGTACACACCGACAAGCCAGGCACGCTGGTTCTGCATCTTGACTGGGAGGTCGCTCCCCCACCACACAGCTCCGTCTGTGTGCCCTGCTGCTGCCCCTGATTGTGCTCGTTTTTTTTCCTTCTGTGCCCCCTTGCTGCCCTGATTGTGCTCGTTTTTTCCTTTCTGTGCCCCCTTGCTGCCCTGATTGTGCTCGTTTTTTTTCCTTTCTGTGCCCCCTTGCAGCCCTGATTGTGCTCGTTTTTTCCTTTCTGTGCCCCCTTGCTGCCCTGATTGTGCTCATTTTTTCCTTTCTGTGCCCCCTTGCTGCCCTGATTGTGCTCGTTTTTCCTTTCTGTGCCCCCTTGCTGCCCTGATTGTGCTCGTTTTTTTCCTTTCTGTGCCCCCTTGCTGCCCTGATTGTGCTCGTTTTTCCTTTCTGTGCCCCCTTGCTGCCCTGATTGTGCTCGTTTTTTTTCCTTTCTGTGCCCCCTTGCTGCCCTGATTGTGCTCGTTTTTTCCTTTCTGTGCCCCCTTGCTGCCCTGATTGGGCTCGTTTTTTTTCCTTTCTGTGCCCCCTTGCTGCCCTGATTGTGCTCGTTTTTCCTTTCTGTGCCCCCTTGCTGCCCTGATTGTGCTAGTTTTTTTTCCTTTCTGTGCCCCCTTGCTGCCCTGATTGTGCTAGTTTTTTTTTCCTTTCTGTGCCCCCTTGCTGCCCTGATTGTGCTCGTTTTTTCCTTTCTGTGCCCTGATTGTGCTAGTTTTTTTTTCCTTTCTGTGCCCCCTTGCTGCCCTGATTGTGCTCGTTTTTTCCTTTCTGTGCCCCCTTGCTGCCCTGATTGTGCTCGTTTTTTTTCCTTTCTGTGCCCCCTTGCTGCCCTGATTGTGCTAGTTTTTTCCTTTCTGTGCCCCCTTGCTGCCCTGATTGTGCTCGTTTTTTTTCCTTTCTGTGCCCCCTTGCTGCCCTGATTGTGCTAGTTTTTTCCTTTCTGTGCCTGTTTCCCGCCGCTGCGCCCCTGCGGCCCCGCCCCCTCACTGCCCATTCGCTGCCCCATTCCCTGCTCCTCCCTCCCACCTCCCCATTTATGGCGGCCGCTGTGCGGCCGCGCAGAGGACGTGCGGCCGCGCAGCGGACGTGCGCAGCGGGCGCGCCGCTGGCACGCCAAAGGCGCGCCTAAGGCAAGCCCGTCTGCGCCAGTCCGCGCCGGGACCGCGCCCAGCGCCAGAACCCCTGGTCCGGGCATCCCCCGCGCCCGCCACATCAACAGACCCCGATACGACGCCAGCACCCTCCACGCACTCAACCCCGGAAAAGATCACGCCTGCTACCTGGCCACCCCGAAGCGCACCCAAGGGCCCTTCACCTGCCGGAACTGCAGCTTCGCCAGCACCCGCCCCGCCAAACCACCGCCCAGGAAAGAACCCAACTACCTCAGATGCATCCTCCTCAACACCCGCTCCGCCCGCAAACACGCCATCGAACTCTGGGACCTTCTCGACTCAACCTCCCCAGACGTCGCATTCCTGACGGAGACCTGGCTGAATCCCGCTTCAGCCCCCGACATCGCCATTGCCATCCCGGAGGGCTACAAGATCACCCGCCGGGACCGCACCAACGGAGTCGGAGGAGGCATCGCCATCGTCCACAGGAACACCCTCAGAGTCTCAACCAACACCGACGACACCCTCAGCACCGCCGAGCACATGCACTTCCAGATCCACACCGATCCCAACACCACCCTCAGAGGAACCCTCATCTACAGACCCCCGGACCCCGACCACAGTTCAGCGATTCTATCGCTGACTTCGTCAGCACACACGCCATCGCCTCCACGGACTACATCCTCCTCGGGGACCTGAACTTCCACCTCGAGAACAACAAGGACACCAACTCCACCACCCTGATCGACAACCTCGCCACCCTCGGACTCAGACAGCTCGTGACTACACCCACCCACGCCACCGGCCACACGCTAGACTCCATCTTTTCCGCAAGCCCACACGTCTCCTTCAACCACACCTCCGAACCCCACTGGACTGACCACCACTGCATCCACTTCACCTACAGGAAGCCCACCACGCACCACCGCACCGAACAAATGCCTCGCCGCTGCTGGAGCAGAGTCACCGAAGACCAGCTAACCACAACCCTCGCCCTGAGCCCACCCGCCGAACCCTCCGACCCCGACACCGCCGCCCGCAACCTCAGACAGTGGATCGACGACTGCGCCAACACCCTCGCCCCGCTCAAGAATCCGCCCAACAGCCACACCAGCAAGAAAGCCACCTGGTTCACCGAAGACCTCCAGGCCTCCAAACGAACATGCCGAAAACTGGAGAAGATCTGGCTCCACGAACGGACAGCGGACAGCTACGCCGCCCACAAGAGCGCCACCCGCAGTCACCATCACCTCATCAGATCCGCCAAAAGGGCCTCACTCAAAGACCGCCTAGACAACAACGCACACAACAGCAAAGAGCTCTTCAACATCGTGAAGGAACTCTCCAACCCCAGCTCCAACACCAACGACATCCCGCCGTCGCGAGACCTGTGCGACTCACTGGCCACCTTCTTCCACCGCAAAATCGCCGACATCCACGACAGCTTCAACACCACGACCGCCCCGGCAACCACCGAGACCACTGCCCCCACAACCACCAACCGCCTGCTCTCCTGGACCAACATCAACGACGAGGACACCAGCGAGATCATGAACACCATCCACTCCGGCTCACCGCTAGACCCGTGCCCTCACCACGTCTTCAACAAAGCCAGTACAGCCATCGCGCCCCATCTCCGGAAAATAATCAACATCTCCTTCGAGACAGCAACCTTCCCGGAAAGCTGGAAGCACGCCGAGATCACCGCCTTACTCAAGAAACCCAAGGCAGACCCCAAGGACCTCAAGAACGTCCGACCCATCTCTCTGCTCCCGTTACCCGCGAAGGTCACCGAGAAAATCGTCAACAAACAACTGACCCGCTACCTCGAGGAGAACAACATCCTGGACCCTTCCCAGTCCGGCTTCCGCAGCAACCACAGCACCGAAACCGCCCTCATCGCCGCCACCGATGACATCAGGACCCTGCTAGACAACGGAGAAACAGCAGCCCTCATCCTCCTGGACCTATCAGCCGCCTTCGACACGGTCTGCCACCACACACTACGAACACGCCTTCACGACGCCGGGATCCAAGAGAAGGCCCTGGACTGGACCACATCCTTCCTCTCCGGCAGAACACAAAGCGTCCGCCTCGCCCCCTTCCGATCCAAGGCCACCAAGATCATCTGCGGCGTACCCCAAGGCTCCTCACTCAGCCCAACGCTGTTCAACATCTACATGGCACCCTCGCCCACGTCGCCCGACAGCACAACCTCAACATCATCTCCTACGCCGACGACACCCAGCTGATCCTCTCCCTCACCAAAGACCCTCACACCACCAAAGCCCACCTCCATGAAGGAATGAAGGCCGTCGCCGAATGGATGAGTACCAGCCGCCTGAAGCTGAACTCGGACAAGACGGAGGTCCTCATCCTTGGTTCCAACCCTTCAGCATGGGACGACTCCTGGTGGCCAACATCACTGGGAACAGCCCCGACACCCACCGACCACGCACGCAACCTAGGGGTCATCCTCGACCCCACCCTCTCCATGACTAAGCAGGTCAACGCCGTTTCCTCATCCTGCTTCAACACCCTCCGAATGCTCCGCAGGATCTTCAAGTGGATCCCCACCGAAACAAGAAAAACAGTCACCCAGGCCCTCGTCACCAGCAGGCTGGACTACGGAAACGCCCTCTACGCAGGAACGACGGCTAAGCTCCTGAGACGGCTGCAACGCATCCAGAACGCCTCTGCACGTCTTATCCTCGACATCCCCCGACGCAGCCACATCACACCCCACCTGAGAGACCTGCACTGGCTCCCTGTCAACAAGAGGATAACCTTCAAGCTCCTCACCTACGCACACAAAGCACTCCACAACTCCGGACCAGCCTACCTCAACAGACGACTCAGCTTCTACACCCCCACCCGCCAGCTCCGCTCCACCAGCCTCGCCCTCGCCACAGTCCCCCGCATCCGGAAAACGACCGCCGGTGGCAGATCCTTCTCCCACCTCGCCGCCAAGACCTGGAACACCCTCCCCACCAACCTTCGGCAGACCCAAGACCTACTGGCCTTCAGAAGACTCCTCAAGACCTGGCTCTTCGATCAGTAGCAGCACCACCCCCCTCTTCCCCCAGCGCCTTGAGACCCTCGCGGGTATGTAGTGCGCTTTATAAGTGACATGATTGATTGATTGATTGTGCCATCATCCTGGGGATGCGACTACTCCTCATCACAAAGGCATCATGTGCTGAACCAGGGAAACGGGCACACACGTGTGTGATGGTCATATCTGCAAGACACACCACCAGTGCATTGACCGAGTGGTAGTGCTTGCGGTTACGGTAGGCCTGCTCCTGGGCCTGTGGTGGTACCAAAGCCACATGTGTCCCATCAATGGAGCCAATGACATGCAGCATCCTCCCCAGGGCATAGAAGTCACTCTTCACGTCAGTGAGTCGTTGCAGTCTAGGGAAATAGATGTACCGGTTCAGGAATAGCAACATTGCCTCCAAAACATCGCGGAGCACACGGCTCAACATGGTCTGTGACATCCCACCAGCAGTCGCCACAGTATGTTGGAAGGTACCGGTGGCAAAGAAGTGTAGGGCTGTCATCACCTTCACCTTGGGGGTCAGCGCTGTAGGATACGGCCGGCCAGGCTGCAAATGTGGGGCCAACTGCACTGCCAAATCCTCAATCAGCTGCCTGGTGAAGCGGTACCGTCGGATGCTGTCCCGTTCCACCATCGTTGCCAGGTCTGGGAATGGTCGATGGACAGCAGGAGCCCTGCAGTGCAGAGGAGATGAAAGCAAGATTGTCAGTCACCCCACATATGCGGCATTGAACACACTCAATATCACAACATACATCATCATGAGGCACAACTACATGAAGTGTGCAGTTCCGTAAGGACATGTATGGTACATACATGGCCAACATCTGTCATCACGGTTCAACAAGTGGCATCAATAAGTCCCAGGTTGGCCCATTGGATATCATGAGGCCGTGTCACAGGTCCCATCTCCTGCTGCCGTGTCACAATCACCCCCCACAGTGACATGTGAGCACAGATGTGCCCCAGGCATCACAGCTCAACGACAGGTACGTTCCGAGGGACCCTGTATTGCCACATGGACACTGGCATTACATGGAGTATCAGGTATACACCACAGCAAAACAACCATGACCCCCACAGGTAGTGGTCCCACTTGCCACTGCAGGACAGACATGGACGTCTGTGACACACACACGCACAACATCAAAGTCCATGCACACACAACGTGGATGTGGAGACTGCCTCCCATTGTGCACATGAAATCAGAGACATTGTAAACACTACATGCACACAGACTGTGGAGGACCATCACTATTGTGCCACTGGGACACCCTGGCTCAAACATACCGTCCCACATGGGACTCACGGGGTATGTGACATGACATACACATACACCACCGTGAAATGTGACCATGGCACATGCACAGATATGAACAGTTGCACATCACAGTGGTCATGTACACGTAACACCCAGGATCCTGTCCCCATGAACACGTGCACAGCCTGGGGGTGGCTGCCCCCAGGTGACACCCACAGGACAACATGTACACCAACATACACACAATAGGAAATGCAGCCTTACATGCCTTATGATACAGTTTGGACAGGCTGTCGTGTTGTAGGTGTGCCCCTCACTCCCTGGGAGCTATCTGTGGCTGGCATATGTTCATCTGAGACAGGCATGGTGACATATGCCAGTCACTTGTACAGGGATGCATTGAACAGCAATGGACCGATCGGTGCCCCGGCCGGCCCATTGCATTCAATGTGTGCAGGTACGCGTTGTACCCCTGTACGCGTTGATCAGCAATGGACCGATCGGTGCCCCCGGCCGGCCCATTGCATTCAATGTGTGCGGGTACGCGTTGTACCCCTGTAGGCGTTGTACCGCAATGGACCGATCGGTGCCCCCGGCCGGCCCATTGCATTCAATGTGTGCAGGTACGCATTGTAACCCTGTATGCGTTGATCAGGAATGGACCGATCGGTGCCCCCGGCCGGCCCATTGCATTCAATGTGTGCGGGTACGCGTTGTACCCCTGTACGCGTTAGTACCGCAATGGACCGATCGGTGCCCCCGGCCGGCCCATTGCATTCAATATGTGCAGGTACGCGTTGTACCCCTGTACGCGTTGATCAGCAATGGACCGATCGGTGCCCCCGGCCGGCCCATTGCATTCAATGTGTGCGGGTACGCGTGGTACCCCTGTACGCAGTAGTACCGCAATGGACCGATCGGTGCCCCGGCCGGCCCATTGCATTCAATGTGTGCAGGTACGCGTTGTACCCCTGTACGCGTTGATCAGCAATGGACCGATCGGTGCCCCCGGCCGGCCCATTGCATTCAATGTGTGCGGGTACGCGTTGTACCCCTGTACGCGTTGATCAGCAATGGACCGATCGGTGCCCCCGGCCGGCCCATTGCATTCAATGTGTGCGGGTACGCGTTGTACCGCAATGGACCGATCGGTGCCCCCGGCCGGCCCATTGCATTCAATGTGTGCGGGTACGCGTTGTACCCCTGTACGCGTTGATCAGCAATGGACCGATCGGTGCCCCCGGCCGGCCCATTGCATTCAATGTGTGCGGGTACGCGTTGTACCCCTGTACGCGTTGTACCGCAATGGACCGATCGGTGCCCTTGGCCGGCCCATTGCATTCAATGTGTGCAGGTACGCGTTGTACCCCTCTACGCGTTGATCAGCAATGGACCGATCGGTGCCCCCGGCCGGCCCATTGCATTCAATGTGTGCGGGTACGCGTTGTACCCCTGTACGCCTTGTACCGCAATGGACCGATCGGTGCCCCCGGCCGGCCCATTGCATTCAATGTGTGCGGGTACGCGTTGTACCCCTGTACGCATTGTACCGCAATGGACCGATCGGTGCCCCCGGCCGGCCCATTGCATTCAATGTGTGCGGGTACGCGTTGTACCCCTGTACGCATTGATCAACAATGGACCGATCGGTGCGAACCCATTGACAATGGCCTAGCCTGGCAACGGACGCGTTTTCGAAATTCGAACGAGTCGGTTGCTGGAAATTCAGTTGGTCACCCACAACAATGTTGCAAAATCATGTATGTCATGAAGTTGAAGATTTGAAGGATGCTGTGGGCGTGTATTGGTGCTGCTATTCCATGGATTGGCCAGATTCAGAAGATGCAAACGACTTGGACCTATCACTTTGGACACATGGGACAGTATCTGCCTCTCCAGCACATATATATTGCTGGCTGTTCCCCTGAGAGCTCACTTGCCTGCACTACATGCTCCAGGACGACATCTGCCACTGCACTGCTGCTGTCTCTGCCCCCTCTGGACCCTGCAATGGCACCTACTGTGGAGAGAGCCCCAGCCTTCAGCCTTGAGGAGAACCAGGCCCTGCTGGACAGCCTACTTCCACAGTACAGCAAGCTGTATGGGAAACCAGGGGAGCAGGTGAGTGTTCTGTGCACTGCCTTTCTGAATGTGCATTTTGTCTGACTAGCAAGGCTGAAAGTCTGCACGCCATTGGCTAGCAGGCTCTCTGAGTAGTTGTCACCCCCCATAGTGTGTAGTGACATGCACTGGACAGGTATGGTGCAGTGACAGTGCATTTGAACAAGGTTTTACTTCCCATGCAATGATACCATGTAGTGACTTCTGGCAAACTGTCCATGGGCAGCGTTGCACTGCCTGTGTACATCATGTGCCCCTGTGATTGAGACATGTATATACAACTGTGTCATGCACGGATATGTTGCATGTGTAGTAATGGCCTTTTCACTTTGTCATCCTGACAGGTTAATGCCCATCGGAAGCAGGAGATCTGGAAGGACATCGTCCGGGCTGTCCGGTCCGTGGGGGTCTACAAGCGCCGGATCCGCAACTGCCAGAAGAGGTGGCAGGACCTTCGGGGCTGGACCCGGAGGATTGCACGGGTCCAGCTGAAGCTGTCGCCTCCTCGCAGGAGGGGCGGAACACGGACCCTGCCCCCCCACATGCTCCAGATCCTGGCGGTGGTGTTTCCAGACCTGGATGGGCAGCTGAAGGCCAGACAGCAGGAAGGAGGGGGTGAGTCAAAGACTGCACTGTGAACTCTGTATTACATGCTATGTGCCCTCCTCTGGCCTGGTTCAACTGCCACAGTACAGCAGTCATGTTGTCCAGGAGCCATGTCCCTCTATTGTGCACTGCCCACTCCTCATCTGATACCCAGGTGTGGCCCTTACATTCAGGGAATTGTGTCACTTGGGACTGTGTCCTTGCAGTTTGCTTCACTCAAGGTGGGGGACAGCATCTGTTTCCCTAACTCTGTTGTGGGCATCATGGGTGGGTCCATTGTTCACACAACGCCTGTGTTCGGACATGTAATCTGCGTGTTGCTTTGATATGCGGTCCACTTGCTGAGCTGAGCCACCACATGTGCCTGGGGTATGTGGCACACGCCCATGCAGCGGGTGGGAACAATGTTTGGGCCCCGGGAGTGTGCAGATTACGTGTGTCACACATACATAGCCAGCTATCCACTGTCCAGGGCTCATCCCTCATTCATGTGGGGCAGGACAGTCATGCCTACTCCAGGCCATGCAATGCACTCTGTACTCCCACTCCCGTGTTTCAGCTGACACATTGTGCGCAGTGATTTGACCCCTCAGGTGTCTGCCTCTGTGTCAGTGTGCTGTGGATTTGTTGCCAGGACTGCTGGGGTGTTTCTCGGTAGGGGCTCAGCATGCCACTGGAGATGTGACCATAGGAGACGATACTTGTGTGTCACATAGGTGTTTGATCAGCTGCCCATGCAGACTGGGGTATGCGAATGTGGAGTTCAGGCAGCTGTTTCCCATTCACAGCAGATTGTGAGGGGCTCAGGTTCAGAGGGTAGTGTCACAGGTCTCCCATATGTCCAATCGGTATGACCTGGACAGATGAGGGTTAAGATGATGTGTTGTGTGGGGGATGTACATGTGCACTTGTGCAGCTCCAGGACTTGCATTCCCCATGACCTACTATTGTGACACAGTGCAGAGTGTTGTTGTCTGGCTGCCAAGTCATACATCACTGAGACAGTGATGTATGACTTAGCAGTCATGCCTCCGCCATGGCATGTGTCTACTTATTGGTGATCCTGCAGGGGAGTGACATGTGCTACATGCACACCATTGTGGCGATGGCTATCAGGACATGGGTGCATCATGGTGTCTGTCGCTGGTATGCATCACATGCATGTCCTATTTGACTCTGGGCATCCCTTTCATCCGGAAACCTGTACTGACTCAGTGGCAAGAGTTGTGATGTGTGCATGTCCACATGCTACACCGTGTCCTCTGCACTGTCCAACTACTGTGTAGTTGGTGCATGTGTCCACACTGGGGTGTTGCTATCCAACAGACACCAGACAGATGGGTGCAAGGCCATGTGGGATGTGAGTGCCATGGTTGGCATCAGACTGACAATTGGCTTCTCCTGTTCAGTTAGGGCACTTTTAGCAATGTACAACTAATGATGCCAGGGCTTGCTCTGTAATGTGCTGTGCTCACAGTGGTGTGTGCGTTTGGTGCAGGTGACTGATGTCTGTCTGTTTCCCCATTGTTTGCAGATACATCCACGGCCACGGAAGGGGACAGCTCCACGGACCAGGAGGAGCCGGAGAGCCAGACTGGGTCAGCAGCCGAGGAGTGGTCGGAGGGACCCAGTGGCACGGAGGGCGAGGGGAGCCACACGGAGGAGTCCTCAGCACCATCCACCTCAGCTGAGGACCAGAGCAACTCGGAGGATGACTCCCTTATGGAGGCGGGTGTCAGCAGCCACCACACCCCAGCTAGTGTTGCTGTCCCCGCCACCACCAGCACCACCACCGCCCTCCCATCGGCTCCCATTCCCCAGGTCCGTGGAGGCTCCCATGTTCGGGAGCGTGTCTCCTTTGGGCCAGGCACTGCACCCCCTGCCCCTGTGTCCCCTGCTGCCCTGAGTGAGGAGTCTGTGTACCTCCTTCGCCAGCTCCATGTAGGGCAGACAGCCATGCTGAGTGTCCTCCATGCGCACACCGCTCTGTTGACTCAGCTGGTGTCGTTCATGGAGGGCATCTCATCGGGCATGTCTGACCTACAGAGGGGCAATAGGTCCATGGACTCCTCCCTGACGGCAGCAGTGTCCCTCCTCAGACAGTCCCTCACCCCTCCTGCCTCTGCTCCATCCACACTCCCCAGCACCTTACCCGTCCCAAGCACACACACACCGGCACAGGCACACACCAGCACACACACATCCAGCACACAGACACACACGCCACAAACAAAACGCACACGCACGCACAGTCAGGGGACTGAAACCAGACTCACAGGGGATGGGGCCCTGGAACACACACACGCATCCACGAGCACTGCGCAGTCCTCAGTTGCCTCTCCCTCCAAAGCACCCTCCCTTGCCTCACCTGCAACCCCAAAGACCCAGCGGCTCTTCCTCAGTGACCTCGGCCTCTTCCCCTCCGATCCAGCTGATACAGCATTCAGGGGGAAGAGGAAGCCCACCCACACGGAGCAGAGTGCCCCTCGCCCCCGGACACCCTCCCCCAGGCGCAGACAGACTGAGGCCCCCACCCGCAAGTCCCCCGGAGTCGTAAGAGCAAGACCCCGCCGCCGCCCTGCAGCTCAGGCACCAGGTCTCCTTCCTCCATCCCTCAGGCCCCCACTCCACAGGTGCCCCCACCACACCCTGCCCCAGGTTCCCCCACCCACAGATATACCATCCCCAAGAGGATCCGGCCTTCTCCCCCTGCCACTTGCTCTCCCGGCACCACATCCCCCGCTGCGCTTGTCTGTGCCACTGATGTGGTGAGGGTGTCCTCCCCCTCTGTCCAGCCCACCTTGCCTGTTCCCCATTCTCCTCCCCTGGTGGTAGGCACTGCACTGGAGTCCACTACCACCCTGTCTGACTTGGGCACTGCAGTGGCGGACCTGTCCACTCCATCTGCAGGGTCCACTGCAGTCGTGCCGGCACCCACAACATCTGAGTCATGCCCCCAGTTGTGCCGGCACACACCATGTCAGACACCTCCACTGCAGTTGTCAGTGGCTCTCCAGCACCCACCACCCCTTCCCTGCTTCCTCCTGGTGAGCCCTGATCCTGTCCCTGCGGTGCCTGGCTTGCCCACCCGGTTGCCCCTCCTAGTGGATTGTCCCTGGTTTTGTGCAGGCATGCGTAGGGTGACATCTGCCACTGTCACCCTGTTTGGACTTTGACAATGGACTGGCCATTGGCCTTTGTGTTTTTTCTGGACTTTCACTTTTAAACACACATATGCTGAATAAAGCAACTTTCTGTTCTCTAGTGTTTATGCTTCTGATGTACATGTTGTTGATGATGCTAACCATGCCCTTGCTGCAGTGATGGTGATATTTGGTCTCATGATAATGAAGTGTTGCTGTGCAGGAACCCATGTGGTCCAGGGGGAATGTGTCCTATCCTGTGGTGTATCCATGTCATCCATAGCAGCATCTGAGGGTGTCATGTGTTCAGTATTTGGCAATGGGATTTCCTACTTACATTAGCAATTTCACATCTGTGGCTTCCACCCCTGCACATCTGTTGTGCCTGCCATTGTTCAATTCGTCTACTTCCCTGACCGTGTGGCATCTCCACTGGACATGCAGGTTTGGGCATCAATGGGGAAGGACTCATCTGTGTTGTCAGTGCAACATTGCTATACAAGTGTGTTGGATCTGTGCTGATGATTTCGTTGGCACTTCCATGACCAGGCTGATGTGACGAAAGCCCTCATTTGGTGCTAATTGTTGATTGTGTGACCAAGTGCTCAGCTGACATGATGGGGCCCTACTGAGGCAACATATGGCACAGCTTTCCTCACACAGGAGTGGAGTCCCCTCATGGCAGTGTGTACTCCTGTGACATTGCCTGCGCCCAAGGTGTGTGTTGTATGAGCATGTCTGTGTGTTCACTTCCGTTTTGCTGTGCATGCTGGGATCCCTAGTGTTGTACCTGTTTGTGATGCTTGCTGAGTTGACCTATGTTCCCCCAAAGTCTTCTCCCTGGGTTCTCTGTGATGTGGGTGCATGGCACATTACTGGTCATCAGGGTGTCACCCATAGGTGTGTTTGCTGTCAGGGCTGAGTTTGTGTGCAGACGCAGATGGGTCACAGTCAGGTTTCCCCTTGGCACTTGTTGTTTGCCCCTGTCATGTGATTTCCAGTTTGTGTTATCTTTCAGTGATTGTGACACGTTGTGTGTGACTGCTGGCACTCCTCAGGGTCCGGGCTGCAATGTTGGTTGTTGTCTATGTGTGTTCTTTGTGGGTGACCTTGGCTTCTTCATTGGTGTGTGACTGTGGCTGGGATCCCATTGGTTGGTGTGGTATTGCCGTCATGTCCATGTACAGCGTAGTGTGCAGTGTGTCAGACATTCAGGAGTCTTGTTGAGTGGCCATGTGTGATGTGTTTCTGCACCTTGGTTCCCACCCACCACCCTGGAATATTCATGGGTGCATGTGCAATGTCACCAGTGCATGTGTGCTTCACTGCTGCACATTGTTGGAGGTCGAGGGGTGTGGTGTTGAGTGTGTGCAGATGAGAGTTGTTGCCCGGCTAGGCCCCTGCCTCCATGTTGGCCTTGGCTTACTCGCCGTGCTGATTGATTTGTGCTTGTGTAGGTGTGATGGTAGTTTGTTGCTCAGGACACATGACTGTGGTTCACAGTGTGAACGACATTTAGCTTTGTCATCACAGTGGGATTGTAATGCAGCCCAGGGTCACCACATTGTGGGGGCCCTGGGGGTAGTGCTGTGGTGTGTCTGTGTCTTGCTGTGTCAGTTGCTGTTCCTACGTGCCTGTGTGACATGTGTGATTTGTGCTCCCTCTCATCTGACAATGCCTGCTTGCCCACATAGGGGATTTGGATCCATGAGTTACCTTTGTGTGGCACTGTATGCACATCTGTATGATTGGTATTCAGGTCTCCTCATGTGTTGTGTGGTTGCCTGGGGACACTGGCACCCCCCTCACCTGTTGTGTATGATGTGCAGTGTGGGTCTGCCTGTTTGTGCATCTGCACCACTGCATTGGCATATCTTGGGTGTGCCATTGGCTGTATGTAGTTTGGTGGGTTTCCCCTGCTGTCCCTGGGACTCCTAGGTCATCGGTCAGCACAATGATCATGGTTTGTGTGTCCCATTGCTGCCATGGTATGGTATCTGTTCACCTCACATCTACAGTCTCCACAGGGTATCTGCATTTGTGTGCCCATTGGTGCAAATATGTGGGTCTGCATTCTGATGGTCACTTCTGTCATTGTGTCATTGATGAATGTTGACAGTGTCAGCCCCCATGGGTGTTGTTTGTCTGCACATGGCCAAAGGTATGTCTTATTTGCACTGCAGTATTTGCCTCCCCCAATTTATGTTGCAATGGGACACATGCACTACTTTGCCACTGATGTGTTTTATGTTCTGTGACCAGGAATCATCCATGCAGTTTGGCAGTTGCAGCTCTTTCTTTGTCAACACTTACATTTTGGTCACTGTGATGATGGGGGTTTGGACCCCATTGCCACACTGTTCAAAATGTGCTTCAGCTATGGACCCCACACTTACATTTTGGTCACTGTGATGATGGGGGTTTGGACCCCATTGCCACAATGTTCAAAATGTGCTTCAGCTATGGACCCCACACTTACATTTTGGTCACTGTGATGATGGGGGTTTGGACCCTATTGCCACAATGTTCAAAATGTGCTTCAGCTATGGACCCCACACTTACATTTTGGTCACTGTGATGATGGGGGTTTGGACCCCATTGCCACAATGTTCAAAATGTGCTTCAGCTATGGACCCCACACTTACATTTTGGTCACTGTGATGATGGGGGTTTGGACCCCATTGCCACAATGTTCAAAATGTGCTTCAGCTATGGACCCCACACTTACATTTTGGTCACTGTGATGATGGGGGTTTGGACCCCATTGCCACACTGTTCAAAATGTGCTTCAGCTATGGACCCCACACTTACATTTTGGTCACTGTGATGATGGGGGTTTGGACCCCATTGCCACAATGGTCATGGCCTGCTTGCATTGTGGGTGCCACACACATATATGTGTGGCACATGTGATAGGGGGTCACATTGTATGTTCAAAGTCATGTTCAGTGTTGTAGGCATTTGACACAGTCTACACACGCTTGTCATGGTGTTGGTGGGATGTCTTTTTCTTGCATTCCCTAGGTTGTGGTGTGCTGGTTGTGTCATGCATTGTCCATCCTATGAGTGGGGGTGGTGTTGGTGGTAGGCATCCAGCCCCCCATGGGTAGAGGTGGTAGTAGTGACAGGCATCCAGCACCCCTGGGTAAGGGTGGTAGTAGTGGTAGGCATCCAGCCCCCCTGGGTAAGGGTGGTAGTAGTGGTAGGCATCCAGCCCCCCCTGGGTAAGGGTGGTAGTAGTGGTGGACATCTGGCACCCCCATGGCTAAGGGTGGTAGTAGTGGTAGGCATCCAGCCCCCCCTGGGTAAGGGTGGTAGTAGTGGTAGGCATCCAGCCCCCCTGGGTAAGGGTGGTAGTAGTGGTAGGCATCCAGCCCCTCCTGGGTAAGGGTGGTAGTGGTGGTAGGCATCTGGCACCCCCCTGGCTAAGGGTGGTAGTAGTGGTAGGCATCCAGCCCCCTGGGTAAGGGTGGTAGTGGTGGTAGGCATCTGGCACCCCCTGGCTAAGGGTGGTAGTAGTGGTAGGCATCCAGCCCCCTGGGTAAGGGTGGTAGTGGTGGTAGGCATCTGGCACCCCTGGGTAAGGGTGGTAGTAGTGGTAGGCATCCAGCCCCCTGGGTAAGGGTGGTAGTGGTGGTAGGCATCTGGCACCCCCATGGCTAAGGGTGGTAGTAGTGGTAGGCATCCAGCCCCCTGGCTAAGGGTGGTAGTAGTGGTAGGCATCTGGCACCCCCATGGCTAAGGGTGGTAGTAGTGGTAGGCATCCAGCCCCCTGGCTTAGGGTGGTAGTAGTGGTAGGCATCTGGCACCCCCTGGCTAAGGGTGGTAGTAGTGGTAGGCATCCAGCCCCCTGGCTTAGGGTGGTAGTAGTGGTAGGCATCTGGCACCCCCTGGCTACGGGTGGTAGTAGTGGTAGGCATCCAGGCCCCCTGGGTAAGGGTGGTAGTGGTGGTAGGCATCTGGCACCCCCTGGCTAAGGGTGGTAGTAGTGGTAGGCATCCAGCCCCCTGGGTAAGGGTGGTAGTGGTGGTAGGCATCTGGCACCCCCTGGGTAAGGGTGGTAGTAGTGGTAGGCATCCAGCCCCCCTGGGTAAGGGTGGTAGTGGTGGTAGGCATCTGGCACCCCCTGGCTAAGGGTGGTAGTAGTGGTAGGCATCCAGCCCCCTGGGTAAGGGTGGTAGTAGTGGTAGGCATCTGGCACCCACTGGGTAAGGGTGATAGTAGTGGTAGGCATCTGGCACCCCCTGGGTAAGGGTGGTAGTAGTGGTAGGCATCCAGCCCCCTGGGTAAGGGTGGTAATAGTGGTAGGCATCCAGCCCCCCCTGGCTAAGGGTGGTAGTAGTGGTAGGCATCTGGCACCCCAATGGCTAAGGGTGGTAGTAGTGGTAGGCATCCAGCCCCCTGGCTTAGGGTGGTAGTAGTGGTAGGCATCTGGCACCCCCTGGCTAAGGGTGGTAGTAGTGGTAGGCATCCAGCCCCCTGGGTAAGGGTGGTAGTGGTGGTGGGCATCTGGCACCCCCTGGCTAAGGGTGGTAGTGGTGGTTGGCATCCAGCCCCCTGGCTTAGGGTGGTAGTAGTGGTAGGCATCTGGCACCCCCTGGCTAAGGGTGGTAGTAGTGGTAGGCATCCAGCCCCCTGGGTAAGGGTGGTAGTAGTGGTAGGCATCTGGCACCCCTGGGTAAGGGTGGTAGTAGTGGTAGGCATCTGGCACCCCCTGGGTAAGGGTGGTAGTAGTGGTAGGCATCCAGCCCCCTGGGTAAGGGTGGTAGTAGTGGTAGGCATCCAGCCCCCCCTGGGTAAGGGTGGTAGTGGTGGTAGGCATCTGGCACCCCCCTGACTTAGGGTGGTAGTGGTGGTTGGCATCCGGCCCCCCCTGGGTAGGGGTGGTGGTGCGCATTCAGGCCCCTGTGTGCATATGTGGCATTGGTGATGGGCATCCCGCCCCTATGGTGCTGCTGTTGCTGGTGTAAGTAAATTCTGCATCCCTCTGTGTGTGTGATGTGTTGTGTACGTGTTGTATGTGTTTTGTGGTTGGTGTCTGACTTACCTTCTGCGCCGTACGCGTCCGTGCCTGTTCCGGTAGTAAATGTAGAATATTGGTATGATCGGGACGAAGGGATTCATGGTTGGTTCGTGTCGTTCGTCTTTCTCGTTGCTTCGCGTCGTCCTCGTCGCTTCGCGTCGTCCTCGTCGCTGGCGTGTTCGCCTCGTAGCCGTGGATCCTGTTGTGGTGCGAATCGGAGCTTATGTGCGCCTCTCCCGGATGCTTTGACGTGCCGTGCGTAGCGACGGGTTCGGCGCGTACGGAAAGCGCATCGTACTTGTTCGGCCGGACGGAGCTGCATTTTCCCTTCCGTGCGACTCGATTCTGCGTTTCCGGATTCGCCTCGGTCGGAGAACAGGACCTGGATTGGGTGAGTACGACTCGGCCGGATTCTGTGCTGTTGTTCGCATCGTACTTACTCGTTCGGTATGCTGTACGGATCGGTCGGGAAACAGGCATTCGCATTGCTTTTTTCCCGACCGAATGGTATTGGGTGCGCTTCCGACCGAGATCGGAATTGGCCCCAGAGTCTTAGGAAAAAGTCCACATATTTGCTAAGAGGCTCCAAAAGTGAGCCCAGGCTACTCACAATTGGTCTCATCGGTGGATTTGTTATGTCTTTGTGGATTTTAGGCAATCCATAAATAGCCGGAATCATAGGGGTATTGTTTAGTAAAAACCTATATTCACTCTCACATATAAACAGTTCTTCCTTTCCATTTTTTAGAAGTTGGGCTACATCTCTTTTTAACTCATCTATAATTTGAAATGATACTCTTTTATAGTGATTTTTAACATTTAATAGTGCCCTCATTCTACTTTCATAGTCATGAGTATCTAAGACAACAACCCCGCCGCCCTTGTCGGCAGGTTTAATAGTAATCGAATCACAATCTTGGAGTGTTTTTAGAGCCTTCCTAAGTGGAATTGACAGGTTGTTGTTCTGATTGTGGTTCTTGTCAAAAATACTCTTAATTTCCATCTCCACTACCTTTTCAAAAAGTTCTACATTCTTATCTATCTGGCTTAAACTAGGAGTAAATGTAGACTTGGGTTTCAACCCTGATACATTATGAGCTGGTTCATACGTTCTACCAACAAAGAACCTATTCAATCTTATTTTTCTAAAGAAACTCCTCGTGTTCTTTTCTAAGTCAAATTTATTTGGTGGGGCAGTGGGGGTAAAGCTAAATCCTTTCCTTAACACTGCTTGCTCATCACTCGTAAGAACTCTAGACGATATGTTAATAATCGGAAATTCCTCTATCTCCAATACCGCTGGTTCCTGGTCTTGAGATAATCCTGAGCCAGATGGTTCTGAGGTAGATGGTTTCTCATCGGTTCTTCCCTGGCATAGGTCCGATAATTTCTCTGTCCTCGGTTCGGGCGCCCACCTAAAAAAGACTCCCGCTCATAATAAGGCACCACTCTGCCTTGTAACTCAATGCTCTGTTCATCTTCGCTCCCTGACCCCGAAGATTCAGAGAAAGTTATTCTTTTATTGCCTCCTCTAGAGTACACCTGTCTTTGATATTGTGATTTTTCCCATCTTACTTCCTTCTTTGTATTATAATACTCTTTTTCTAAAAAAGGATATGCCACTTCTGCACTAAATTTCTCTATGTCTTTCCTCAACTTGATTGTTTTTTTATTAATGAGATATTCCCGATATCCATCAGTTTCCCTTTCTAATTCCTCAATCTTTTTCTTAGCTTCTTCCAACACAGTATTTTGTTTAAAGGCATTCTCCATTTCTTCTAATTGTTTCTTCTCAATGATCATAACTTCTTGGGCAGTTTCAATTATTAAAATCAACCAATCCCTACTGCATCGATTTGCTATATGAGTCCAAACTTCTAAAAATTTTCGGTTTTCAAAAAAAAGGCCTGGCTCATTCCTAATTCTTAATCCTATCGGAATAACTCCAGCCTTTAAATACTCAATTAAAAAGTCAGCATGTAGTTCTGTCCTTGATTTACTCCCCATCCGTGGGTTTTGATTAATAAGTCTATTAAACTGATCTTCGGTGAAACCAAACGTCTTAAAATTGCCCATTATATATTCACCGACAAAAGCCTATCCGGCTACTATATATACTATGGTAACTATCGTCTAGACGACCTCTCCAGCCCAACCGGGCTGTACTGTAAAGATAAGAAAAAAGAGAGGGACCCCTTCAAAACCAGGGGAATAGGGTACTACTGGAAGGTAGAGAAAATAATCCCTTGGCCAAGGAAAAATGGAATTACTGAGTACAAAACTAGCTTGTACACATAAAGTGTTTTTTAGGTCACCCATACGTTGCACCAATTCTCCACAACTACTACAACCCATATGGTAGATCCAAGTAATTACATAAACAACATAAATATATTCAGAATAAAATCATATTTTATTAATTTTAAAACATCTCATAAATCACTGTATCATAAAACAACCCCATACATTTCACAAGGGTACACAATAAAATTCATATACAAAAAACATTTATGACAACAAACACAAGAGAGAAACACAGAGACAATACAATTTGTCATCAAACAGCACATCTAAAAGAAACACTTCTCTCGCTTATCCTGGATACACTGTATTGTCTTTGGTCTACAGGATAAGCTGGTTCCAAAGATTATGCAAAACAGCGTCGACGCGTTTCGATGGCTTAATTTATTTTTCCATCTTTATCAAGACAAACTTTTATCTCTCTCTTATCGGCACTGTATGGTTGCCATAAACCTAATCCTGTATAAAACAAAAGCATAAATTGGTATATAAAATTCTAAACCGTGCTGTGATCCACAGTTCTATAAACACTCAATTAAATAAAACTCCACTATACTATATTTCTTCAACATGAAGTAAATTTCATCACATAATAAAAATAGTATTCGCCTTAAATCAAGAATATATGGTCCTGTTTATATTTAAGATAATTTCATTTCAGCTAAATTGCAAAGAAACATTTTATATCTCAATCACCACCCAATTGTATGGCATTGACCCTCTATCGTTTTTCACATTACTATACAAACCTCATTTATACATATATGATATACTATTTAAAAGGTATCATTGTTGGCCTAACCTAAAAAAACATCAGCTTTAGTCTCTATCATATGGGCTGATCTTTAAGTACCATCCACCCTCAAGAAGGAATTTATTAACCAGAGGCATGAAATCAAATTATACTCAGTGTTACCTCACGCACTCAAAGAAAACCCAGATCAATCTATATACCGATTATCATAATTTTTACCTTACCTTACTTCATTCGAATTTTGTCTTCTATGTCTGACTGTAAGGCATGATATTGGCCCTCAGTACCCCGCATCTGTTATGAAAAAGAAAATATGTACCAGAATATTGTTTCACTGACCAACTAACAACTCTGCCTCATTGCTTTACAAAGATACCTAATCAAGTTGTTACCTGTAAAAAAAAAATTTGGGGGAGATTTTTCCACTTCAAAATTCCTTTTCTCTCTAGAGAATTCTTTTCTAGGTTACTGCCGTAACAATCTAAGGATAGGAAAATTAGTTGTTTACTATCAGCCTTTGAACTTGGCTTTGACACTATCCCGTAGGAAATGTTTTAACTGGCAATATTTCCTACCTGTATCTTGTTTTTATATTGCCGGCCTGGAATCCATTTGATAAATTAGTTTGTATCTTTAAAAGCCGTGGGCACTATAGGGCTGAAGACTCCTATGCCTTTGCAAACACTGTAAAAAAAAAAAAACGGTTTCTGTCACTCATTAGAACCATCTTACTACCTATAGGGACACATAGCCCTAGTTAACAACACTAACGTCTAACTCGCCCTCCCTTGTACCTTACCTTGTTATGTTCAGTATTAAGGGACTACTGAAACTTCATCTCGCCAGCGTAACACGGGAGTACTCCTCACCTCAGCGTTGCATAAGCACTACTTACCACACCTCGCCCTGTTTAAATAGCAGGTTTCCTTCTGTTTGATTGGTTCCAACCACTAATTATCGATTGTTAGCAGCTGCATGTATATCTACCTCCATATATGCCTATTCGGCTCTGCTCAATTTGACCCGGAAGTTTTAAGTAGTTCGTAAATTTAATGGAGCACTAGAACGACAATTACCCTGATTTATAACCGGAAGTTCCCTAACTCATGTAACCATACGGTCTAATAATAACTATTGCAAAGTGTTATGCAGCTGCGTATATTTTTACATCAAATATTACCCGTCAGCTCTGCTCAAATTACCCCGGAAGTTATAAGTGGGTAGTGACGTTAATGAACCACTAGAGCGGCTACCTCACTCCTTTGTGACCGGAGGTTGCCTTGCTCAGAAACGCGTATAATCAAATATTCACTATTGCAGTGTATCAGTCTGCCCCAAAGAAAATTGTATGTTTAATCTAATACTATGAGGCTTAGCAGCACTGTCTAAGCCCCCAAGAGTGTTGTCAAGAAGGAATTTATTAACCAGAGGCATGAAATCAAATTATACTCAGTGTTACCTCACGCACTCAAAGAAAACCCAGATCAATCTATATACCGATTATCATAATTTTTACCTTACCTTACTTCATTCGAATTTTGTCTTCTATGTCTGACTGTAAGGCATAAAATCGGCCCTCAGTACCCCGCATCTGTTATGAAAAAGAAAATATGTACCAGAATATTGTTTCACTGACCAACTAACAACTCTGCCTCATTGCTTTACAAAGATACCTAATCAAGTTGTTACCTGTAAAAAAAAATTGGGGGAGATTTTTCCACTTCAAAATTCCTTTTCTCTCTAGAGAATTCTTTTCTAGGTTACTGCCGTAACAGTCTAAGGATAGGAAAATTAGTTGTTTACTATCAGCATTTGAACTAGGCTTTGACACTATCCCGTAGGAAATGTTTTAACTGGCAATATTTCCTACCTGTATCTTGTTTTTATATTGCCGGCCTGGAATCCATTTGATAAATTAGTTTGTATCTTTAAAAGCCGTGGGCACTATAGGGCTGAAGACTCCTATGCCTTTGCAAACACTGTAAAAAAAAAAAAAACGGTTTCTGTCACTCATTAGAACCATCTTACTACCTATAGGGACACATAGCCCTAGTTAACAACACTAACGTCTAACTCGCCCTCCCTTGTACCTTACCTTGTTATGTTCAGTATTAAGGGACTACTGGAACTTCATCTCGCCAGCGTAACACGGGAGTACTCCTCACCTCAGCGTTGCATAAGCACTACTTACCACACCTCGCCCTGTTTAAATAGCAGGTTTCCTTCTGTTTGATTGGTTCCAACCACTAATTATCGATTGTTAGCAGCTGCATGTATATCTACCTCCATATATGCCTATTCGGCTCTGCTCAATTTGACCCGGAAGTTTTAAGTAGTTCGTAAATTTAATGGAGCACTAGAACGACAATTACCCTGATTTATAACCGGAAGTTCCCTAACTCATGTAACCATACGGTCTAATAATAACTATTGCAAAGTGTTATGCAGCTGCGTATATTTTTACATCAAATATTACCCGTCAGCTCTGCTCAAATTACCCCGGAAGTTATAAGTGGGTAGTGACGTTAATGAACCACTAGAGCGGCTACCTCACTCCTTTGTGACCGGAGGTTGATGTTACCACTTTCTTCGGTTTCAGTTCCTTTTCCACGTTTCCCTGTCTACCTGTACTCTCTCTCTCAGAGTTCCACTTCTTTTCTCGTCTGGTTTCCACCCCCCTTATCCCATTGGCTACCAAGTAACAGGTGATCCTGGTGACCAGTATATACAGCCCCCTCACCTGGACTTCAAGGCTTGGCTTATTTTGTTTGTGGATCTTATCATTCCAGGCCAGAGAGCGCACTGGAGCGCGTCTCTACTACTTTCCAATCCCGCAGTATTCTCAGAGACTGATTTGAGAATCGACACTGCCTCCTCTTGTCCCGTGATAAGTATCTTAACTTCATCTGCGCCGTAATCACTCACAGGTGGTGCTGGGCGTTGTTTGGTTATTCAAAAACCCTCTTTTGGCGGCAGCACGGCAGGAGCCGTTTTTTCTGTTTACTTAAGCGATTACTTACCACGAAGACTCTTTATTTTTCTTTACACTGTTTGGTGCGCACGGCAGGAGTCGAGCACTGAGCCTTTTGTTTGGTTTCCCTTGGTGGACGAGGTTCGAGGACACACGCTCTGGACTGTTGAGCACTGTGGCGTTCTTTAACCTTTTTTCCTTCATATCGAGGCGGAAGGAGCCCGCAATACTTTCCCGGAGATTATCTTTCCTAGTGTCATTCAGTAACCCCGAACATCGCTACAGACTCCCTTCAAGATTCCTTTAGTTCCAAAGTGCGGCAGGAACTGACTGCGCTTCCACAACAGAGCTCCTACCAAAGTGGCTGTCATTTCCTCTTGGTTTTCTCACAGGCGCACGGCAGGAGCCGGCAGCATCGCCTTGGTCCAGTGTCCCAGCCAACAGGGAGGAACTGCCGCCACAAGACTTTTTATTTGGGGTGAGTGACTGTCTTCCTAAGAAAGAAGCTGCTTAACGTGGTTCAGAAGATTGCTTGCCCCTCCTTCTGCCCTGCACTTCTTTTTCTGATTTCCTTTTCTCTTCCTGTGTTCTAGATTTTGGGCTGTTCCTCCTCTTCTGATGTGAAAACCGATCCCCGTCCTTCACGACCCTGTCACCATTAGAACCACACCCTTCTGTCTTCCCCCACCCAGAGACGCTTGTGGGTAGTACCTCACGTCCCTTTCCCCTTGAGACCCATCACCCCTACGGTATTATGCTGTCTGGGGGTTGATCTGAAGGGGAGAGGGGTGACTCTCTTCGTTTCCGCGGTTCCTGTGATTCAGGTGAGTGGGATCGCAACAAATAAGCCAAGCCCACAAAAAC
Organism: Calotriton arnoldi; assembly: GCA_963921515.1. Taxonomy (NCBI): domain Eukaryota; kingdom Metazoa; phylum Chordata; class Amphibia; order Caudata; family Salamandridae; genus Calotriton; species Calotriton arnoldi. The sequence continues at coordinate 6,012,398 of CAWUFW010000081.1, read as the reverse complement.
TTATACCGCCCAAGCGAAGATGGACGTGGGGGAGAATGGTGAGGAGCGGTACCCCGCTGAGGCCACTCCCATTACCACAGTTCAGGACTTAGCAGCTGCATTAATGGTTATGCAGACAGAATTACAAGCACTAAGACAAGAAAATTATTCCCTGAGGAACGAGGTTCTCAATAGGCCAGTAAACACTGCATGGGGTCCCCAGGCTAGCGCTATTCCTAAAACGTCCCGACCAGTGTTACACCCAGCCACTTTCCATTTTGAGAAAACCAACCTAGTGGGGAACAGGTGCCCGCCACAGTCACCATTGTTACGCCTGTTCCGGTTCCGTTAGCCCCCTGAAAGGTTTAACGGGGAAAGTGGTAAATTTAGAAGCTTTATGAATCAGTGCCATTTACAATTCATGTGTCGTCCCACGTCCTTTCCCGACGATTCGGCCAAAGTGGCTTTTGTCATTTCATATATGATAGGTGTCGCTGCTAACTGGTCGATACCGTTAGTAGAAACTAATGACCCGCTGTTGCATGATTTTCTCGCCTTTAAAGAACAGATGAGAAAGTTATTTGATAAGCATACTTTCATGCAAGCTAGTGACACCGAATTATTAAACCTTAGACAGGAAAAAAATACCTTGCTCACATATGTAACTGAATTCAATCGGTTAATGGCGGAAACTCGTTGGCCTCCGGATAAGAGGACGTCCCTGTTCTATCGAGGTTTAAATGAAGATCTCAAGGACATTCTCTCTCAAGTAGTCGATCCACCTGAGGATTGTGCTGACTTCGTAGATCTCGTTGTAAAATTGGACCATCGCCTTCGTGAAAGACACGGGGAGAAAGTTAGACCTGAGAACCTCCGGGTTTTGGTGTATAAACAGGAAAGGAAAGAGAAAGATGAATCACGCTTACAAACTTCGGAACCTATGCAGATAGGAGGGGTTCGAGGTCCATTAACCCGAGAAGAGAGAGAAAAAAGACGGCTTCTCAACCTATGTCTGTATTGCGGAAAAGGGGGCATTACGCTCGGGAATGTCCTGCCCGACCAAAGGTTCCAGGGCCAAAAAGTTTGTGGCAGTAACCCAGAGCACCTCTGTATCAAGGGTGCCTAGACACTTCACTATTAGAGTAACATTGATACTCAGTACCAGCAAGCGAGTCACGTTGTCTGTCCTGATAGATTCTGGGGCTACGGGTAATTTTTTAGATAAAAAATTGGCTTCATCCTTGGGGGTAGTGTGTATCCCGAAGAAGGAACCAGAACCCGTACTAGCAGTGGACGGAACCGAACTAACGTCCGGCCTCATTACTACACACACCGTTCCGATCGTACTGGTTTGTCATTCAGAGGAAATTACCTTTGATTTGATTGATACCCCAGCATTTGGTATGATCTTAGGAGTCCCCTGGTTACAACATCATAACCCAAAGATAGACTGGATACGGAGAACGGTGACCTTGGACTCCTGTTACTGCATCCAACACTGTTACCAAGAAGCAATAGAGTGGGCATCTCCATTGGTGTGTGCATCTAGCGTAGCTCCTGAACATAACACCATCCCTCGAGTTTATCAAGAATATGCCGATGTCTTTGACAAAATAAAAGCTTCCGCATTACCCCTCATCGTAGTTTCGATTGCCGAATAGACTTAGAGCCGGGAGCCGTGTTGCCCTGTAGTCGGATCTATGCATTGTCGGAACCCGAAAATGCGCATTTGAAAGAGTATATTGAAGACATGCTGGCGTGCGGATTTATCCGGCACTCCTCTTCACCAGTCTCATCCCCTCTTTTTTCATATCTAAGAAGGAGGGGGCCTTCGCGCGTGCATCGACTATAGATCCCTCAACAAGGTTACAGTAAAAACAAATATCCGTTACCACTCATTCCCGTACTTCTAGATCAAGTAAAAGACGCCACAGTATTCACGAAGTTAGATCTACGTGGCGCGTACCATCTTATCAGGGTACGTGAGGGGGATGAGTGGAAAACGGCTTTCCGGACTAAATTCGGATTATTTGAATACTGTGTTATGCCGTTTGGGCTATGTAATGCCCCTGCGGCTTTCCAGTTTTTTATTAATGAAATCTTTCATGACTTTCTGGACCGGTTTCTCGTCGTCTATATTGACGACATTTTAATCTTCTCTAAAAACCATGTTGAACATGAAGAACATGTAAGATTGGTGTTGCAAAGACTGAGAACACACCGACTTTTTTCCAAAGTAGAGAAATGTACATTTCATGCCGCTCAAGTAGACTTTTTGGGGTTCGTAATATCCAAGACAGGAATAAAGATGGATCAAAAGAAAGTAGCAGCTATCGTATCCTGGCATACACCTACCTGCGTCAAGGAGATACAATCCCTGTTAGGCTTCGCTAACTTTTATCGGCGTTTTATACCTCATTTCTCGGAGGTGGTAACGCCCATAACTAGATTGAACAAGAAGGGGGTGCCCTTTATATGGTCTACAGAATCCCAGAAGGCTTTCGAAATATTAAAAGCTAAGTTCACCTCCGCTCCAGTCTTAATACACCCCGATCCTACTGATCCCTTCTTTGTAGAGGCGGATGCCTCCCAATACGCAGTAGGAGGGGTATTATCGCAGAGGGACACCAATGGTCAAATGCATCCCATAGCCTTTTTTTCGAATAAATTATTGCCGGCTGAGCAGAACTACACCATAGCCGAGAGGGAATTATTGGCCATAAGAAAAGCCTTTCAGGAGTGGAGGCATTATCTCTGGGGAGCCAGACACCCCATCACGATATATACAGATCACAAAAATTTGGAGTACTTTCGGACGGCAAGAGCCTTAACCCCAAGACAGATGCGATGGGTATCATTTTTTAACGAATTTGATTTCGTGATTACATATAGACCAGCCTCCCAACAAGTCAAAGCAGACACCCTGTCTCGTTTATGTGTGTCACTACCCCATAAAAGAACCGACACAGATCATGAATCTCTCATTTCCCCGAGCAAAGTGATTGGGTGCACATCTTTTGACCAATTCCGTGATGACTTGGAAGAAACGTTCCGAACACTAGATATCACTGCACTGGTGACTCAACCCCTATATCATCTAGAAGGGGGTTTGTTATTTCATGAAGAACAGATGTATATCCCTGAAAAACACCGGGACCAGGTATTACAATGGGTTCACTCGTCCGCCTTAGTGAGCCACCCAGGCATCCACAAAACTCAAGAACTCTGTGGTAGATGGTTTTGGTGGGAAAGCATGGCTAAAGATATACAAGGGTTTGTGTCTTCTTGTCCGATTTGCGCCACCCAGAAGGTTCCACATACCCCGCCTGATGGGTTATTGCTCCCCCTTCCTGTTCCTCCATATCCCTGGCACACAATAAGCATAGATTTCATCACAGACCTCCCTAAGGACGAGGGATTTACCGCCATACTAGTGGTGATAGACTCTTTTACGAAAACTGCTCATTTCATACCCCTTCCCAAGATCCCTTCAGCTAGTGAATTAGTGCAGGTTTTCATACACAACGTTATTCGTCTACACGGGATTCCCTCCATTATCATTTCCGACCGAGGTCCCCAGTTTGTTTCACGCTTCTGGCAGGAGATAGGGGCTGTGTTACAAATGGACCTGCGGCTTTCATCCGCCTATCACCCACAGACAGATGGACAAACAGAGCGGGTTAATCAGACAATGGAACAGTATCTCCGTTGTCTTCTAGCGACTCTAACCAGCAGTTGGGTGAAGGCATTACCAATGGCTGAATTTGCATACAATAATAGTATACACTCCGCCTTAGGCATGTCTCCCTTTTATTGTGCCATGGGTTTTCATCCTAGAACAGTGCCTGTACAGCCCACATACAGAATACCCGCAGTCGATACTCTGTGTAACAACTTTAAAGAGATATGGAAAAGTGCACAAAATCAGCTAGTTACTGCCAAAGAAACCATGAAGCAAAGAGCAGACAAACATAGGCGCCCGGCCCCTTGTTATGCTTTAGGCGATCAGGTATGGTTGGCAACAAAAACCTACGTTTGGCAGGGCCAAAAAGCTTCAGCCTCGTTTCATAGGACCATTTCCCATCATACAGATTATCAATCCAGTGGCTATGAAGTTGGAGCTGCCTGATGAATATCCCATCCATCCCGTGTTTCACACCTCCCTTTTGAAACCGTTCCTTCCTTCTTCTCTACCCATAAGACCACCCCCCTATACTTGTCCAAGAACACAAAGAATACGAAATAAATCGTATAATGGATTCACGGAGACGGAACGGAGAGCTCTATTACCTTATAGACTGGAAAGGGTACTCCCCTGAGGAGAGATCTTGGGAACCTGCCTCTTTTGTCCATGCCCCCTATTGGTCCGGAAGTTCCATGCTCGCTTCCCTTCCAAGCCTCGCCCTGTCAGGAGGCCCGTGAGAGGGAGGTGATGTTACCACTTTCTTCGGTTTCAGTTCCTTTTCCACGTTTCCCTGTCTACCTGTGCTCTCTCTCTCAGAGTTCCACTTCTTTTCTCGTCTGGTTTCCACCCCCTTATCCCATTGGCTACCAAGTAACAGGTGACCCTGGTGACCAGTATATACAGCCCCCTCACCTGGACTTCAAGGCTTGGCTTATTTTGTTTGTGGATCTTATCATTCCAGGCCAGAGAGCGCACTGGAGCGCGTCTCTACTACTTTCCAATCCCGCAGTATTCTCAGAGACTGATTTGAGAATCGACACTGCCTCCTCTTGTCCCGTGATAAGTATCTTAACTTCATCTGCGCCGTAATCACTCACAGGTGGTGCTGGGCGTTGTTTGGTTATTCAAAAACCCTCTTTTGGCGGCAGCACGGCAGGAGCCGTTTTTTCTGTTTACTTAAGCGATTACTTACCACGAAGACTCTTTATTTTTCTTTACACTGTTTGGTGCGCACGGCAGGAGTCGAGCACTGAGCCTTTTGTTTGGTTTCCCTTGGTGGACGAGGTTCGAGGACACACGCTCTGGACTGTTGAGCACTGTGGCGTTCTTTAACCTTTTTTCCTTCATATCGAGGCGGAAGGAGCCCGCAATACTTTCCCGGAGATTATCTTTCCTAGTGTCATTCAGTAACCCCGAACATCGCTACAGACTCCCTTCAAGATTCCTTTAGTTCCAAAGTGCGGCAGGAACTGACTGCGCTTCCACAACAGAGCTCCTACCAAAGTGGCTGTCATTTCCTCTTGGTTTTCTCACAGGCGCACGGCAGGAGCCGGCAGCATCGCCTTGGTCCAGTGTCCCAGCCAACAGGGAGGAACTGCCGCCACAAGACTTTTTATTTGGGGTGAGTGACTGTCTTCCTAAGAAAGAAGCTGCTTAACGTGGTTCAGAAGATTGCTTGCCCCTCCTTCTGCCCTGCACTTCTTTTTCTGATTTCCTTTTCTCTTCCTGTGTTCTAGATTTTGGGCTGTTCCTCCTCTTCTGATGTGAAAACCGATCCCCGTCCTTCACGACCCTGTCACCATTAGAACCACACCCTTCTGTCTTCCCCCACCCAGAGACGCTTGTGGGTAGTACCTCACGTCCCTTTCCCCTTGAGACCCATCACCCCTACGGTATTATGCTGTCTGGGGGGTTGATCTGAAGGGGAGAGGGGTGACTCTCTTCGTTTCCGCGGTTCCTGTGATTCAGGTGAGTGGGATCGCAACAGTTGCCTTGCTCAGAAACGCGTATAATCAAATATTCACTATTGCAGTGTATCAGTCTGCCCCAAAGAAAATTGTATGTTTAATCTAATACTATGAGGCTTAGCAGCACTGTCTAAGCCCCCAAGAGTGTTGAATCATCCAGGGAACACTGAACCGGCTACCTCACTGATTTATTACCCGAAACAAACTTTAGAAGCTTAACAACACTATCTGAGATAACAATAGTGTTAAATGATCAAAGAAACACTCAACCGGCTACCTCACTAACTTGTTGCCGAAAAATCCTTGCTCAGAGTAACATCAAGTCTGTTATTAGCTATTGCAATGTAACAATCCGCCCCTATGGGGAAAAATATATATGTTTAAACGAATAATGTGGAGCTTGGCAGTACTGACTGTGCTTTTCAACGAAGTCAAAATCTCGGGAGGACAATTAACCACATAATGTGAGGCTTAGCAATACTGACTGCGCTTATATACAAGGTCGAAATCACGAGAGGACAGTTAACCACATGGCACCAAAAAGTGTCACTCTTGTTGGTACTATTGTTTAGCAATCAATTTCATCCAATACTCCCGAGAGTTGAGGCCTTTATCAATGGTATCCAAGTAACATATATACCATTGTTCGCGCATTTTCCTTATAGTATCTAGATTTCCTCCTCTTCTACTCATGCTAACTCTTTCCAATATAAACCAGCTAAACTGATTGCAATCATGATTCTTCTTCATAAATGTTCAGTCAAAGGAGCATTTTCCTTTTTATTCCTCAACGCAGATTTATGTTCTAACAGCCGAATCCGTTTCTCCTACATACCCTATTCCACACGGACAGACTAACAGGTATACTACGTTTTTAGTTCTACAATTGTTGAATGTTTTTGCCATTAATATTTTTCCATTAAACTTCAAGGTTTTTGTCTCCATACACTGTGGGCAGATAGAACATGTCCCACACCTATAATTGCCTACCGCTTTATGGTTAAACAGGGTAGTTTGACTTTCGGCATCAGATCTTTTATAGGTATGAACTAATGCGTTTCGTATAGTTTTATTACGCCTAAATGAAAAAAGGGGTTTTGTCAATGGTTCTGGAAGACCATTATTTAAAATCTTCCAATTACGATTAATTACATTTTTGATCTTATTACTCATGCCCGAGTATTGACTGACAAACACTATTCTATCCTTAGTTTTATTCTCTTTTTGTTTATTCATATCTAAAAGATGATCTCTATCATAAAACCTTGCACGTTTCAGGGAGTGTTTGATTAATTTCTTTGGGTATCCCCTATTCTTCAATTTTATTTCCATCTTGCCAGCATGATGGTAGAAATCATTAAGATTCGTACAGTTACGGCGCAATCTTAAAAATTCACCAAAGGGAATATTATCCCTTTGCGATTTAGGATGATTACTGCCATACTGAAAGAGAGTATTTTTATCCGTAGGTTTAGTAAACAACTCAACCTCAAGAACACCCGCTGTATCCTTAACTCTAATATCCAAAAAATCTACATTAGTATCACTAAAATTGGCCGTGAACTTTAAATTATTGTCTCCCAAGTTTAACCATTCCAAGAACTCCATCAAATCACTACTGGCAACGTTCCAGATGAAAATGATGTCATCTATGAAACGATGCCAGCAAGTGATGTTCTCAAAGAATGGTGCCAGTTCATTGTAAATGTGTTTGCTTTCAAAACTACTGACATAGAGGCATGCCAAACTTGGGGCACAGGTAGCCCCCATGCTGGTCCCCTTAGTCTGTTTATATAGTTCATCCTTAAAAAGGAAGATATTATTTTTCAAGACCATACTAATACAATCCAAAATAAACTCCCTATTGCCCCCTTTCAGATCTTCTTCATCTAAAATGGACGACATAACCATAATGGTGTCATCTTGGGGGATATTAGTATACAGGGCTTCAATGTCCAGGGTGACCGAAAGCTGGGTCACCCTGTTGAAGCCCTGGCCTTCAAAAATGGAAATAGCATGGGCCGTGTCCTTTAAATAAGATTTCTGTTTCTGGACAATTGGTCTTAGGAAAAAGTCCACATATTTGCTAAGAGGCTCCAAAAGTGAGCCCAGGCTACTCACAATTGGTCTCATCGGTGGATTTGTTATGTCTTTGTGGATTTTAGGCAATCCATAAATAGCCGGAATCATAGGGGTATTGTTTAGTAAAAACCTATATTCACTCTCACATATAAACAGTTCTTCCTTTCCATTTTTTAGAAGTTGGGCTACATCTCTTTTTAACTCATCTATAATTTGAAATGATACGTAATGTAGATTTTTTGGATATTAGAGTTAAGGATACAGCGGGTGTTCTTGAGGTTGAGTTGTTTACTAAACCTACCGATAAAAATACTCTCTTACAGTACGGCAGTAATCATCCTAAATCGCAAAGGGATAATATTCCCTTTGGTGAATTTTTAAGATTGCGCCGTAACTGTACGAATCTTAATGATTTCTACCATCATGCTGGCAAGATGGAAATAAAATTGAAGAATAGGGGATACCCAAAGAAATTAATCAAACATTCCCTGAAACGTGCAAGGTTTTATGATAGGGATCATCTTTTAGATATGAATAAACAAAAAGAGAATAAAACTAAGGATAGAATAGTGTTTGTCAGTCAATACTCGGGCATGAGTAATAAGATCAAAAATGTAATTAATCGTAATTGGAAGATTTTAAATAATGGTCTTCCAGAACCATTGACAAAACTCCTTTTTTCATTTAGGCGTAATAAAACTATACGAAACGCATTAGTTTATACCTATAAAAGATCTGATGCCGAAAGTCAAACTACCCTGTTTAACCATAAAGCGGTAGGCAATTATAAGTGTGGGACATGTTCTATCTGCACACAGTGTATGGAGACAAAAAACTTGAAGTTTAATGGAAAAATATTAATGGCAAAAACATTCAACAATTGTAGAACTAAAAACGTAGTATACCTGTTAGTCTGTCCGTGTGGAATAGGGTATGTAGGAGAAACGGGCAGGGAACTGCGGATTCGGCTGTTGGAACATAAATCTGCGTTGAGGAATAAAAAGGAAAATGCTCCTTTGACTGAACATTTTATGAAGAAGAATCATGATTGCAATCAGTTTACCTGGTTTATATTGGAAAGAGTTAGCATGAGTAGAAGAGGAGGAAATCTAGATACTATAAGGAAAATGCGCGAACAATGGTATATATGTTACTTGGATACCATTGATAAAGGCCTCAACTCTCGGGAGGATTGGATGAAATTGATTGCTAAACAATAGTACCAACAAGAGTGACACTTTTTGGTGCCATGTGGTTAACTGTCCTCTCGTGATTTCGACCTTGTATATAAGCGCAGTCAGTATTGCTAAGCCTTACATTATGTGGTTAATTGTCCTCCCGTGATTTCGACCTCGTTGAAAAGCACAGTCAGTACTGCCAAGCTCCACATTATTCGTTTAAACATATATATTTTTCCCCATAGGGGCGGATTGTTACATTGCAATAGCTAATAACAGATTTGATGTTACTCTGAGCAAGGATTTTTCGGCAACAAGTTAGTGAGGTAGCCGGTTGAGTGTTTCTTTGATCATTTAACACTATCGTTATCTCAGATAGTGTTGTTAAGCTTCTAAAGTTTTTTTCGGGTAATAAATCAGTGAGGTAGCCGGTTCAGTGTTCCCTGGATGATTCAACACTCTTGGGGGCTTAGACAGTGCTGCTAAGCCTCATAGTATTAGATTAAACATACAATTTTCTTTGGGGCAGACTGATACACTGCAATAGTGAATATTTGATTATACGCGTTTCTGAGCAAGGCAACCTCCGGTCACAAAGGAGTGAGGTAGCCGCTCTAGTGGTTCATTAACGTCACTACCCACTTATAACTTCCGGGGTAATTTGAGCAGAGCTGACGGGTAATATTTGATGTAAAAATATACGCAGCTGCATAACACTTTGCAATAGTTATTATTAGACCGTATGGTTACATGAGTTAGGGAACTTCCGGTTATAAATCAGGGTAATTGTCGTTCTAGTGCTCCATTAAATTTACGAACTACTTAAAACTTCCGGGTCAAATTGAGCAGAGCCGAATAGGCATATATGGAGGTAGATATACATGCAGCTGCTAACAATCGATAATTAGTGGTTGGAACCAATCAAACAGAAGGAAACCTGCTATTTAAACAGGGCGAGGTGTGGTAAGTAGTGCTTATGCAACGCTGAGGTGAGGAGTACTCCCGTGTTACGCTGGCGAGATGAAGTTCCAGTAGTCCCTTAATACTGAACATAACAAGGTAAGGTACAAGGGAGGGCGAGTTAGACGTTAGTGTTGTTAACTAGGGCTATGTGTCCCTATAGGTAGTAAGATGGTTCTAATGAGTGACAGAAACCGTTTTTTTTTTTTTTACAGTGTTTGCAAAGGCATAGGAGTCTTCAGCCCTATAGTGCCCACGGCTTTTAAAGATACAAACTAATTTATCAAATGGATTCCAGGCCGGCAATATAAAAACAAGATACAGGTAGGAAATATTGCCAGTTAAAACATTTCCTACGGGATAGTGTCAAAGCCTAGTTCAAATGCTGATAGTAAACAACTAATTTTCCTATCCTTAGACTGTTACGGCAGTAACCTAGAAAAGAATTCTCTAGAGAGAAAAGGAATTTTGAAGTGGAAAAATCTCCCCCAATTTTTTTTTACAGGTAACAACTTGATTAGGTATCTTTGTAAAGCAATGAGGCAGAGTTGTTAGTTGGTCAGTGAAACAATATTCTGGTACATATTTTCTTTTTCATAACAGATGCGGGGTACTGAGGGCCGATTTTATGCCTTACAGTCAGACATAGAAGACAAAATTCGAATGAAATAAGGTAAAAATTATGATAATCGGTATATAGATTGATCTGGGTTTTCTTTGAGTGCGTGAGGTAGCACTGAGTATAATTTGATTTCATGCCTCTGGTTAATAAATTCCTTCTTGAGGGTGGATGGTACTTAAAGATCAGCCCATATGATAGAGACTAAAGCTGATGTTTTTTTAGGTTAGGCCAACAATGATACCTTTTAAATAGTATATCATATATGTATAAATGAGGTTTGTATAGTAATGTGAAAAACGATAGAGGGTCAATGCCATACAATTGGGTGGTGAGTGAGATATATAATGTTTCTTTGCAATTTAGCTGAAATGAAATTATCTTAAATATAAACAGGACCATATATTCTTGATTTAAGGCGAATACTATTTTTATTATGTGAGGAAATTTACTTCATGTTGAAGAAATATAGTATAGTGGAGTTTTATTTAATTGAGTGTTTATAGAACTGTGGATCACAGCACGGTTTAGAATTTTATATACCAATTTATGCTTTTGTTTTATACAGGATTAGGTTTATGGCAACCATACAGTGCCGATAAGAGAGAGATAAAAGTTTGTCTTGATAAAGATGAAAAAATAAATTAAGCCATCGAAACGCGTCGACGCTGTTTTGCATAATCTTTGGAACCAGCTTATCCTGTAGACCAAAGACAATACAGTGTATCCAGGATAAGCGAGAGAAGTGTTTCTTTTAGATGTGCTGTTTGATGACAAATTGTATTGTCTCTGTGTTTCTCTCTTGTGTTTGTTGTCATAAATGTTTTTTGTATATGAATTTTATTGTGTACCCTTGTGAAATGTATGGGGTTGTTTTATGATACAGTGATTTATGAGATGTTTTAAAATTAATAAAATATGATTTTATTCTGAATATATTTATGTTGTTTATGTAATTACTTGGATCTACCATATGGGTTGTACTAGTTGTGGAGAATTGGTGCAACGTATGGGTGACCTAAAAAAACACTTTATGTGTACAAGCTAGTTTTGTACTCAGTAATTCCATTTTTTCCTTGGCCAAGGGATTATTTTCTCTACCTCCCACCAGGATCTGAACCTGTGACCATGAGGTCAAACACAGGCCCCTACAGTGGATGCATTGGTCCACTAAACCACCAGACCTTCTTTTTCCCCACAACATCAGTTAAGGAATCCAAACACAACTCCAAATCAAACTTCTTATCCAAAATCTTTCCATCCCATATACTACTGTCTCCTATCAACACAGCAATTCATCGTAGATTCCAGACCTTTCCATCATTTAATCATAAAGCCTTTCTCTATTTTAGTAAGCTCTAGAGATTCCGGAAATTGACTCTCACGCTCCGGAAATTGACTCTCACCCTTTCTTACTTTCCAGGATTTCTTCACTTTCACCAACATTCCCACTTTCACTTCAGACTCATCCTTTGTCTCCTTCTTACAATCATACATCCTTTTGTATCTTATGTGCTTATCTTCAATTTTTTTCCTTAACTTGTCTACTGCAATATCACAAAATGAAAATTCTATTAACCACTCAGGATTGCTCTTAGTCCTAGAGCTTCTACCTCTCATGATCTCAAAAGGATAGCAACCTGTAATTTCATTCACTGTAGTTCTATACACCCAGGACCATATCCAATGGTGGCATTTAAGGGCTGGCCCAGCCCATGTACATTTTTGCCCCCCACACCCCCAAAAGGACCAAGGCAACTGGCATAGTATTTATCAAAACATCAGTTTAAATTCATTCTAAACAAACTGCATTCACATTTGAATGCATACAGTCTAATCGGGAAAACACATGCTGAGTTCAGAAGGTAAATTGCAATAAAAATGCATTTTTTTAATCTTGTTACATTTGTTGTGCGTTCAAAGACAGAGGTTAAGTATCAGGCTTTGTCTTCTGACAAATTGCTGATTATTCTTTTAAGTGGAGATGTTTTTACTTTTGTTTCTCTGAATGCAAAGTGAGAGGATTTTGTGAAGTGAACTATGTGACATTCTAGCTCGGGTACAGGCAGGGCCACTGGAAATAGGTGGCAGGAAAGGCCCAAATTATGCAGCAAGGTTGACTAAATTATGTGTGAATAAAACAAAGTATGTGGTTTAAAGCTGCATGTTTTGTGATAGTGTTACTTCATTATTTTGTGATTTTTACACACTAACACTGTCTGGGCAAAGGTTTCACTTCATTAGTACCAATTCTGCACTCAAATACAGCTAGCTATATGTAACTGAAAGGTGACCAATCTACCTCTGTGAAGGACCTCCCACTGCGTGGCAGCACATGTTGCAGCATTTTTAGTAACTTTCAGTCCCTTTGAGCAAGAAACAATTTTAAAAAATGGCAGATTATGTAGCAGATGATACACTATTTGGCAAATGCAGCAAATTCAAAATTATGCAACATATAACAGCAGTTATGAAAGCACAAAACAAAGTGCTTACATACATGGGCAGCAAGGTTTGCTATATATGGCGATGTGTGGTTTGAAGGGTTATGTCTGTTTTGTGATCTTATGTGGGAAGAGTTTGATGTTGTGAGTGATGACCACTGAGGCGTAGTTATCATGTTATGGGACACAGCACATAGCAGTGTAGTGGATGATGAGGTGTGAGGGACACAAACACACAGTTTATTGTTTTTCAGTGCGCTGGCAGCTTTAAACAGCTCTGCAGGTCCCTTTGTGGTATTTCTTGTGATTATAGTCTGCTTAGAGCTGCTTACTGCACTGAGCTGTCCAATCAGAAATTTTGTATACAGTTGTGGGCCTGAGCTGGCATGGTTGGAGGGAGAGAGAAGTCAAGAGATCTGCTGGGATGTGCACTGTTACTATCATCCCATACCTGCGTGCCATTTTGTGATGTAAAGAAGCGGCCATAGTGTATAGATATTTGAGACCTGCAGTCATGGACTAAATTAAAGTCCTCAGATTGACTGACAGTGTGTGAAAGATATTTCAGTTATTCCATGCCTGTTCATTTGGCAATGGCTGGGTTTTTTGGCTGCAAAATACTGGTGATTCACAACCATCTTAGGAGCTATGTCTTATATGACTATAAAAGATGTAAATGACAGTTGGCTGCCAACCTCTGAGTGTTATGGTATTAGTATGAGTGTGGGCCAGAAATGTTATATATGAAATTTCATGAGTATATAATACCCTGGCAAACCATAGGTCAGACCTCCTTAACTTACCTGCCTATCAAAAGTAGTTTGCTGTTTGGGGTTTTTCCAGTCTGTGGATTGTAAACTGAATATTGTGCTTCAGGGTGTGACTATGTTTCCGGGTTCTGTTGCCAGAATGTGTGGTGATGTAGTGTCGTGTAGTTCCTATAAACCTATATAGGATCTGCGCGTTTAGACAACATACACTGCGGGATTGGTGTCCAGACGGATTCCAGACACCTCCGCCGGGTATGTTCACCTGTATACCAGCTAGCTCACAGTGCCACTATAAACTCCTCTTATCAAGGAGAGAACAGTTCTTGGCAACTATCGAACATAACAACTCTGTCCCGTCAGGGATCGTGGAAACAGTACAGTACTTTTCGCTCAGTCACTCGTGCTTACTTTGTCTCAGAGAAATACACAGAATAAATGGTGGGGACGCTTTCAATAAGCATTTATTGAACCAGCGTGATACTAATGTAAAATAGGTGTGCTGAAACAACCATAAGACAGAAACAGATATAAATGATGGTAAGCACCAATAGAGTAAAAGCATGGTAGGTTCCTACCATAGTGCTAAAACAAGGAATACAGGCAAGTATAAAAATACAGGACAGTAATTATGCGTACTCCTACGATGCAACCCTAACTAGATGTACCTAAGTGTACCTAGCACGTATGTAGGTGTAGAGCCAAGAATCCCCCTAGGATAACGCCAGCCCCTGGATTGAGAGACTGTGGGACCCTGTCTTGGTCTCAAGATGGACACCCCGTGACAGATGTCAGACCACTGCGTGCTGGAGTGTCTGCGTGCAGGAACCTCAGCGTCTCGTGTCAGCGTATCAGCATGGAAGTCCTTTTCTCCTCTGCCTGTCTCAGCAGAGATATGGTGTTTATATACCCAAAGCGGTACCCTCAGGGGATATACCTTGCTGTGTCATGTCAGGCTAGGATGACGGAAGGAATGACCCTTATACATAGTTATTATGCAGGAGATGGTAGTCCTGCTGAGATTCCAAGAATCCTCATGCATAATGAATGAGGCTAGTTTTCAGAGAAAACCCCATGTCATGTAGGCATTACCGTAACTAGGTAAAAGGTCAGTACTAAGAACCGTTATGTAGTGTAATGGCAGGGGAAATGTAGGTGAAAGGTGTATTCACTTCCTGAGCCTATATCTGGGTACCTGTATGAAACATAACAGTAGTTGCCTTGGAAAGCCATGTCTTCAAGTGTGTTCTGAAGTGTACATGCTCCTGGATGCTTTGAATGCTTCCTGTTAGTGAGTTCCAGAGCGTGGTGGCTTGTACTGAGAAAACAATGCCTACTAAGGATTTCTTATGGTAATGTGATATATTGATAAGTGGTACATGCCTAGATTCCAGTATCCTCTTTTTTTGTTTGCTTGAATTTAGCTTGCAACTATGGCGGTCCTTTTCCTTGGATTCTCTGTGGATGATGCAAAGAGCCTTGAACATTGTTCTTTTATTTACAGGTAGCCAGTGGAGTGAGTGCAAGGCTGGAGTCATGTATTCTCTTGGGTGAAGGCAGAGAAGAAGTCGTCCAGCTTCATTTTGAATGTGTTGTGTTATGCATAGTACACCAAGGTATTGACTGGCGGCATAGTTAAGTTTGGAGATTACAAGTGTAAAATAGCTTGCAGTTTCTGTTGGTATCCAAGGCAAGGGAGGATTCAACATAGTGTTTCCAATATGTAGAAGACACTCTGTTTGTCGTTATTAACATGTGGTATCAAATATAGGTTTGAATCCATGGTCACCCATGGGTTTTTTGCTACCTTTTCTCCCTCTTCTTTTCCTTTCCTTTTTTCGTGTTTTCCTTATACCTCCTATATTATCATATACCACCTTCTGTGTTTTCCTGTTTCTTTATATCGTTTTCTATGTTTATTGCAATGTTGTTACATATTTAATAGTCCTCAAGGTTAATTTAGCTTGACTTTACTGTTGCATTCAAAGTTATTGCATGGAATATAAAGGGTTTTATTAATCGTATCAAATGACAGAGAGTATTATCCCACTTGGCAAAGTCTGCTCCAGATTTAGTTTTACTTCAAGAAACAGATCTTACCGAACCTGAAGTCTTAAAACTCAAGCGTGGTTGGGTTGGCTCTGTGTTTGTGTCTCCCACCTCCAATAAAAAAGAATGATGTTGTTATTGTATGTAAGAAGTCCTTAAATCTTGTAGTAATGTCACAAGAAAAAGGTGACATGGGTAGATGGATTATTATTAAACTTTTAATCAATAAAATTACTTTAACTATTATAAATATTTATGCCCTGACCCAACCTGATTACACTTTCTGACCTACAATAGCACAAAAGTGTATGCAATATAATGATTCATACTTTGTTCTAGAAGGAGATTGTATCCAAATTATGGGTTCATTTTTAGATAGACAATTCCCTGTTCAGTTTTTCCTCATAAAAGACACAAACAATTCCATGCCACTGTTTGTCATAATGCTCTGGTTGATTCTTGGAGACTCTCCAATGCCACTTCCAAAGACTACACGTTTTATTCTGCTACACAAGGCACTCTTATAAGACCACGTTTTTGTTTCTAAACCTCTGTCACAACACATAATACAATCCTCAATTAGTCCCAAAATACTCTCAGATCACGCCATGGTTATCAATGATTTGGACTTGGTTCCCCCTCAACCTGACTCTCAAAGATGGAGATTTAACAACTCACTGTTGAAGGATACACACTTTTCCACCTCTTTTATCTCATTCGCTTCTGAATTCTTTCTGATCAATGACTCCCCTACCACTTCTCCCCCTTTACTATGGGACACATTTAAAGCAGCTGCACATAATTGTATCACTGATTATGTATCTAAAAAAAAAAAGAAAGCAATAAAGAGTATACATCCATTAAGACATTGGAGCAAAAGTATTTCTCCTCTAAATTGAATTTTCTTTTAGTAATTGCCTTTCAAGAAATTGCTTTTAATTGGAAATGTTCCTCAAATTTATCATATAAAGCTTGATGGAATTGTACATGTTCTCATCATAAATTGGATACTATTTATCTCTCTCAATGCTCTACTTCTCATAATGCTCACTTGTTATGGCTACCACTATCCTCTTCCCTCAATAATACTGCAAATTGTGTATCACCTACCAGCTGTACTTTGTCTGACAATTTCCAACCACCATGAATGTATTATCTCTCTGTTGTTTTCCTATTTTACAAAATGTACTGATATATTGTTGCTGTTACCTAACTCTTAGAATCTTTTAATTAAGTATATTCATTTACAATTTATGAGGACAAATTTCTTTTATTGCAATAAGTCAAATTTCCTTTCCCTCTTTCTCTCCCTTCCCATCCTCCATAAAATCATAAAGACTTTCGTTTTTTTATTGGATTCTCTTATGTGATGCAATAGATGTTTCCCTCTTTTATATTGTTAAATCCTGTTTGTTTATCTTGATATTTAAATAAAGTCTTTTAAATAAAAAATAAAAAAATTAAACTCTGGACTCGTGGGAAGCATTTCCCTCGTGTCTCGACTTTGATTTTGGAAAATAATATTTTTCTGGTGTTTTTACTAGGAACATTTTCTTTTTCAGTACTGCGGATTACTTGTTAAAGTCCACCGCAGTGTGAAGATAGTGTGGTGGGTGTCAACAGGTCATCCTCTGCCCTAAACCAGTTAAAACCCACCAAATCCATGCAGCCTGATGTCCTGTCCAGCAAGAATTGACAACAAGCTGCAGGGATATGATCGTAGGGGAATTTCCCAGTTCCAGGAGCCCCACTGGATGGTAGGCTTCTGGGACTGGGGAACAGTGAAAAGCACAATGGTCAAAGAAAATTGGCAGGTGCTGCCAATAGGCCAAGCAATACCAAGAGAAAGATTCAGTTGCCATACACAATCTACGAAGAAGAGGGCTAGAGAGGGAATAAGAACATTGAGAGGTATAGAGAAGATAGAACAGAAAATAGAGAGAAGTTCTAGAAAAGGAGAGAAGATTGAGAGAAAGAAATAATAGTAAATAGAACAAGCATTGTCAAAGACAATAGGTTTCACCTATGGGAAATCAATTGGCTTTGTCAATGTATTTGTGCATGTTGCACAGCAGTGCGAGCTGCTGTTTAAAATGTCTTAAAGTTAAAAAAGAAATCACCAGCATTGACCATGTCAATGAAGCAAGATGAGGGAGGAGGGGGTGGGAAAGATATTGGAAAGTGTGAGGGTTTTTTAGGTGAAACGACATGGAGTGGGGTGTGAGGGGCGGGGTTGAAGGAGAGGGACTGCAGATGCATGCACTCTATTAAGAGTGCATGCCAAAAGTAAAAATGGAGTGTCTGCGGCCAGTGGAAGGGCACTGGTCACAGGAAGCAGTACTTGGTCCATGCTCCATGGACTAAGTCTCAGAAGCTCAGGAGGAAGCCGGAGGCCAGGAGGAGCCACTGACCAATAGGAAGACTGGAATGGAGAGTGACGTGGGAGCCAACTAATGGTAAGTAAAGGTAACAAGCAGGCTCTATGCCCCTTTTAAGATTTTTTTTTAAATACTAGCGATTTCATAAGCACAGCGCAAGTGCTGTGCAGGTGAAACCTAAAAATGACCAGATGTGCCACTAGAAACAATCTTTACCTGGCTGAGCCCTTATTAGGGTGAAACCAGCCCTAGGTTGCTTGTGGTCCGGTTCGGTGAAGGTCTGGCATGGTTTGTGGGCTGGACTATTCCCATGATGAGCAGGTCATGGTTGATTTGCATATGGCTGGGTCCAAACTGAGTTGGCATGGTGTGCAAAAGAACAATGGGTTGGAATGCTACCCTGATCAAGTGCATCTGGTTAGACTTATTACAAGCGTTTCTCTCATCACCTTTTGTGTGTTTTGAGTATTATACTTGATGCAGTTTGACCCACACAGCTTTTGATACCTATGGTGGCATGTGGTGAAATTTCTTAAACCCTGGCGGTACAAACTTCTCAGGTGACAAAACAGGGAAACTGGAGTGTACGATGAAAAAATTGTGCAGTATTGATGAATGGAAAAGGGCAAAGATCAAAGCATTATATGGTGTAAGGATGAAGTTAACAGGAAGGGGGAATAGCTTAAATTAAGGAGAGAGTTAAGTAAGAGTGTCTCCCTTTCCCATCATTTAAAAATACAGTTAGCTCTCTTGGTCCCCCAAATTCCTGTTTCAGGTGGCAATATGAAAAGGTCAAGTAACCTATAACACGGGAAGAAGGGTGTACCCAAGATCATAAGAATATGGAATCTCCCAAGTTTGAAGCCTGGAACCACAACCCACAGAATCTGCTCCCAGGCACATTCTATGAAAGTACATACTTTTAGATTGAAAACTCTCATGTTTACAATACTTTTGCAGACTAACACAATGTGTAAATCCTGATGGAAGCATTTCAAGTTATACAAATATTACCATGATAGGAACACTGCCCAGAGCCCCATGTGGCCGCACCTCATTAAGGAACGGAAGTGAAAACAAAGTGAACAAGCCCCAGGAACGTTTTATGAGGAATCGGCAAGGTGTATGACATACAGCTCCAGAGAGGAGGTGAAAGCGTAAACAAAGCAAGGGTCCAATAAGAGCAGGGAAAGGGGTACTGAGCAAGAGACAGATGCGGGGAGCAAGAGCATGAAAGGGCAGGGAACAGGAGAGATGGTAGGTGCCAAGAGCCAGGATGGCAGGGAGCAAAGGAGGGATATGGAGCAAGAGAGAGAGAAGTGTAGGGAGCAAGAGACCAAGGGGCAAGAGGTAGAGGAGCAAGTTAGAGTGCAACAGACAGAGGGGTATGGAGCAGGAGAAGAAGGGACATGAATCAAAGGACAGCAGTGTATGGAGTAAGTGAGGTAGGGAGAAAGAGACTGGGTGTATAGAGCATGAGACAGAGGGATACAGGGATAAGAGACAGAGTGCTAGGGAAATGAGAAGAGGGAGAGCTCAAGAGAAAGGGTAGAGAGCAAACAATAGGGTTAGAGAGCAAGAGACAGAGGGGTAAGGATGGATGGACTGAGGGTAATTGAGCAAACGACAGTGTGGTAGGGAACAGTAGAGAGACACCGAGGCAAGGACTGATGTAGGGTATGCAAGTGAGAGGTCTAGAGGAGAAAGAGAGTAGTAGGGAGGAAGAGATGGGCAGACAGCAAGAGACAGGCATATTTTTCTAGCAAGAACTGTCTGCTACAGAACATTAGATATGTAGAGAGAGAGAGAGAGCTTGAGTGTGGATCGAGGGATAGGTACGTGGAGCACATGAAAAGGAGGGAGAAACAGAGCATTAGAGAGAATTATTGGGGGTAGAGAGATGAACATACAGTGGAATAAGTGCCCAAGACACACTGGCTGAGGCTTACTCACCCAACCTAGCCGGTGGTGGGGGTGGGGAGAGGCAGGAAAGAGAAAAGAAAAAAAGAAAGTAAGAGTGCAACACTGTGAGACAGAGCCAGTCGCAGCTGATCTGCCAGAGAGACAGAAGCTCTGAGGCAGAGGCACACACTTTTTTTCTAGTGGCAGACACACACGTGGAATAGTACAAGGATCAGAAAGACAGAATGACAACGGAAAGACAGAAACAGGGACAAAAAAACAAGAGACAGAGGATAGAGACAGGGACCAAAATATTCCACCCAAAGCCCTATAAACTATTCTTCTCTTGTTATAGCCCCCTCTCTTGCAACCCAGCGTCTTGTCTGTACAGCGCAGCGCATGTGCTCTTTAAAACCGGTGCACGGAAGAACCTAAGAAACAGAGGGACACAGAGATGACAGGCAGTGATATGAGAATGATAGATGGGGAGAGGGGTGGCGAAAGCAGGGGAGAGGAAGAAAGAAACGGAGAAACGGAAGGGCTGGGGTGAGAACATCAGTTAATCTCCCTGTGCCTTAAAAACAGTCTAACCTTCTGTAATGTAACTGGTACCCATGTAAAGCGCTCCAAAGCCCTCAGGCCGAGTTTGCACTAAATAGAATGGCAAAAAAATTAAATAAAGAATGAAAAAAATAGAGTGGCAGGGAAAATAGAAACAACAATGAAGGAAAGAGTGAGGGAACAGGAAACAGGGCTAGACTTGACAGAGACGGGGGCGAGAACTACGAGTGAGAGAGAACTGTCAGACACAGGAAAGGAGTTCCCTAACTTTATGTGAGGTAAGGTTTATCCTTAGGACATTCCAGGTGTGAATATTTCCTGATGCAGAATATCCCAAGTAGGATATCCTCCAGCAACAAAATGTTGAGTGTAGAGGCTGGACATTCACCACCTGAGGTAAGAGGTGTAGGAGGGCAGGCTCTGAGCTGAGGCCAGCTTTTTTTTTTTAAAGAACTTCATAAGCTTTGCATTTCACAAAATTTGAACAGTTTAGAAAATACACAGAGTTGCAAGTCAGACTCCTTTACAAACTTTACATCCCTCTACTTCAAATCCTATCTAATTAATAGGATTTAAAGTTGGATCGTGGAAAGTTGATTGGACGTGCTTTTATATGTACCTTAAAACAAATCTGCATATTCCATCACATACAATCACACAGTGTGAACCCTGAATATTGAAATCAGAATATTGATGGCACAAAATATCGAGGACAGAATATCAAATTCAAAATATCATCTGGTAAGTACGTATAGATTTTCTATACCTTACTCCACATATATTTATGTATGTGATATATATATATATATATATATATATATATATATATATATATATATATATATATATATATATATATATATATATATATATATATATATCTTTAAGGTATGTAGATGTGGAGTTCAGAACAGTAAATCTATACTTCACTTACATTTCAAACGATATTCAGTCCCCGATATTCTTATACCACTATATTCTGGGGGTCGATATTTAGTGTTCCAGCCAGTATTTGGGAATGAATGCACCTATAGAGCACAGCTTCAATGTTTGGTCATAGCTGAGGGCCATGCACCACTAAAAATCTACTTCTGGCTATGGGCCTGTATACAACCATACAGTTCTAAAAACTAGCACCTCCCAATCCTCATAGTTTTTCAAAGCTAACTGAACAACTCCATTGAGTACTCTGTTGAACCATTCAATCATACCATTAGCACTGGGATTATAAAGGGAGTTGGTACGGTGTTTGAATCCAACCCTACTAAAATATGATTTAGCCTTATTGGAAACAAATTGTACCCCATTCTCACTTATAACTTGCACAAGTCCTTGTCCATGAAATCTAACACTGAATCAGTATCCAACTTGTCAACTTCCTTGATAACTGGCCATCTATAAAATACATCAATCAGTGCAATAATGTACTTTGGTTGGATGCCAATAGAACCCATAATGTCTATAGCAACAGTCTTCCAAGGTTTCTTAACGGTTATGGGATTACACATATTAGTAACAACAACAGAAGGAGTTATTCCAAACAAAGAAAAAGCTAAACGTCCGAATGAAAGCGAGAAAAGGAAAAAGATATTCTTTTAAAAGAGCCCTCACTCACCAACCTAGTTGGTGACATGCTTCATCATAGGGTCCCCACCCAGTAGGGAACAACACCAGGAGCAAGTCACAAGAACCACAAGCAGGGACGAGCAATCACAGGGTTTAGTTACTAACCTTTCCTCATTGGCCCTGACACCAACAGAAGAAAGTGTTCTAAACAAAGGGTTGGGATTTGTACCAACAGCGAGACTAGATAAGTTTAACCTACATTGTGAACTTGCCGAGTTCTTTAGAAAGCTTAGACTTAAAGCTTTTTTTGAGAAACAGGGGCCAAGAGAGAATACTCACAGCTCTTGCGAAACAGGATTACGTTTAAAGTCCACATTCAATCCACCACCCCACACCACTCCGGCGGAGATTATGACTTTTGAACAGGCCGTGTTCAATGACGTCGAAAAGATGGAGGACAGGAACAATTTCAATAACATGAGTAAAGATGAAACTATGGCCCTCCAAAACCTTAGAGCAATAACACCATCGTGATCAAGCAGGCAGACAAAGGCGGTGGGGTGGTTATACAAGATAAGCTAGACTACCAAATGGAATGCCGCCGCCTGTTGGATGATAAAAAGAATCCCCCCTGAAAACTAATCCTACACGGGAGCTGAAAAAGAAGATCAGAGCCGTAGTAGATTCTGCTGAAACGAATAGGCACATCTCTAAACAGGATGCGGATTTTTTGGTAACAGGGGAAGAAAAAATCCCCTATTTTTACACATTACCGAAAATGCATAAAAACAGATTACCTCCCCCGGTTCAACCCATTGTCTCGGGTATAGGCTCCTTATTAGAACCCCTATAATGATTTTGTGATTTCTTTCTCAAGCCACTCGTGCAGAACACTAAGAATTACCTCAAAGACACCAAGAGCCTACTGAACCTCCTCAAAGATATCAATGTGGACAATGACTCTACCATTCTTGTGAGTCTTGACATAGAGAGCTTGTATACAAGCCTCCCACAAGGTGATACTGTGGACGTGATCAGTAGAGCCCTGGCAGAAGCAGATTGGGAATACAGAACGCCCAAGTACTTCATAAACGAATGTGCCAAATTGGCACTCAAGGAGAACTTTTTGGAATTTGAAGGTGACTTGTTTCTCCAAATAAATGGTACTTCAATGGGGAGCACCTTTGCCTCTAATGTGGCAGGGTTATATGTATATGATTTTGAACAGAAATACATTCTGAATGAAAGCAACCCCTTCAGCACCCATATCTTGTTTTGGAGGAGATATATTGACGACGTCCTTGTCATCTGGCATGGACCCAAACAAGTGCTATCGGAGTTCGCACTATGGATCAACAACTGTGATAGGAATTTAAAATTCACACACTCCATGGACGAAAACGAAATGGTTTTCCTGGATATAACCATCACCAAAGAACAGGGCAGATTGGAAACTAAGACTTATCATAAACCGACCGCAGAGAACAACCTCTTACAATTTGATAGTTTTCACCCGAGGGCTCTTAGGGAAAACCTGCCATATGGGCAATACCTCCGCCTGAGGAGGAATTGCAGCAAACTAAATGATTACCAAACTCAAGCGGCTGTACTATCGAAGAAACTGACCTTCCGGGGATACCCGGATAGAATACTCACTAAATGCCAGAAACGGGCTAGAAATCAGCCACGTGAAGTCCTTCTAGAGGAAAACACCAAATCTAATAATGACATCCCTCTCACTTGTGTGACCACCTACAGCATGGTTTCCAACCAAGTGACAAAATCCTTAAACAAACATTGGAAAATCCTTCATACCGGCGCCTTGAAGTGGGAAAAACCACTCTTTCCCTTCAAGAGAGCAAGGAGCCTGAGGGACTCTCTCGTCTCCACCCGCCCTAGAAATGTAGACAAAGATCAGACTCCCACTGTACTGAATGCTTGGGGCCTCCCTAATATCATTGGATATTTCCCCTGCGGTAATTACAGTGTGTGCCACTTGACAACACCAGTCAAAACCCTGGACCTTGAACCTAATAAAGTCTGGACACTTATGGCACACACTAACTGTAATTCAGTGAGTGTCGTCTACCTCATCACGTGCCCATGTGGCTTAAGATATGTGGGGATGACCAGCAGGAAGGTCAAACAACGTATCTGCGAGCATCGCAGCAACATCAGGTGCAAAAAAAGCACCACAAAAATGACTGAACACTTCCTGCAGGCAAATCACACAACCAATGACTTAAGATGGACAATCATAGAACAGCTAAAAACCAATGCAAACACACAACGCCTTCTTTTAGAAAAAGAACAACGCTGGATATATAGGCTTTCCGCGCATAAACTAGGGCTGAATGATAATATCCTGTGGAACTCATTGAAACAGCATTAGGGCTTTTTTACACCAATCCTAGTCCTGTTATAAACACCTTTACATCACTACAGTGAAGAGGGAACTATGTGTATAATCCCTTGGATCTTGCACTTTGATCCTGGGCAGGGGAGTATTTAACACGTCCTTTATAGATACTGCTTTAAGAGAGGTGTTTTCTAACCTGTTAGTTCAATGGGGCTCTCCGCACCTCTTTTAATGTCCATCCTGTATTGCTCAGAGTTTATCACTTTAACGGCCATCTACATTTATTGGGCACACATTTGTGACACCTATCAAGTGCCAGTAACTGCGCTTTACCATTGACATGGTTTTATGGTGATTACGAACCTAAATCCTTTGGTTCATGCCATGCTGTGAACCTTTAAGTGTTATTCAACCACTCCTTAGCGGTTTGAATAAAGGTTTTTTTTTCTCTTGTTGATTGTCCCAGCGCTGGAGGGGTTAACTCTCCAGAGCCCTCACGAGTGACTAGTAATACGTCACCACGCTACACGTACTGACGCGGACACGCCATTGCGCGACTGAACCACAACATTCAAATATGCCCCAGACCCGTACTCACACATCCTCGGGATTCCGTTCTGGGCACACCGTAGATGCGAGAGGCGGGCGATTGAGCTTGACGAAGTAAGGAATGTTGGTGATTCTCTGCTAACACTCGCTCTCAGATTGTAAAGTTACGAGCCTGTTACTTTACTTCTTGTTTTCCTTTCTCAACCCTCCTCTAGAGTGTGACAATAACCAACGCCCCCCGGCGGGATTCATGGGGCATGACGTATTAGCGTCACATGTAAGCCCGGGACTGTAGTTCCCATTTACCCTCTCCTCTATGTTTGTCTGTCAACATACACAACAGTGCTGTGGTGCACCGTGTGTGTTTTTTAGGTTTTTTACGTTTCACGATCTCCAAACTTTTATGATTACTATTCGTATATCAACGAATGTAACACAGCACAATGACACTCACACGCTGCAATGATTGTGTGGGGTTGGCAATAAAGGGGGCTACAAGTCACTATACCCCTTCATAGTTTAAGAAACCACGGTTCTGACGTGAGAGACGTGGGTGCGCAACATGAATGCACGAGATTGAAAGCCCACACCATAGTTGGGATAGCCTGATCGCACGTCTTGAACGACACGGATGGAAGCACGGTTGTTTGCACCTTACAGAGCAATATCCTTCAATGTGTAAATTACCTGTACAGTGTAATCTACTCTTTTTATCTTACAGATTACAAACCATTGCCTTTCAGAGAATGCGGAGAGAAAAACCGTAAGTTTGCGGTTGATTCTGTGACACAGAGACGGGTGCACCTTAGCGTGTGCATACCCCTCGTGCCACTTCTGGTCCTGAAGAAAGCCTCGCTACTTTGCGCACAGAGGCTGAAACATGTAGACCGCGATTCCGTTCACTTAATACACTTTGTGGATGTCACAGGCCAATTATACCTTTCAGGGCATCCTTTTTTCGGTTTTAATCTTGTCTTATTACTCCATCATAAAGGTTTAGGGAATAATAAAGGCAATTTTAATTCACCCCTTTATTCCACGACTACTCACCTTGCACCACAAAACCCGCTCCGCTGTAATCAGGCGTTGTAGCACACCCGAGAGGCATTCGGCCGCTCGGGTGGGGGACCCTATGTTGAAGCATGTCACCAACTAGGTTGGTGAGTGAGGGTTCTTTTAAAACAATATCTTTTTCCTTTTCTTGCTTTCATTCTGAAGTTTAGCTTTTTCTTTGTTTGGAATAACTCCTTCTGTTGTTGTTACTATTACTTATTAAAGGGGACCGGGAGTAGTTCCACTTTACCCTTTCTCTCTTTGTGTTTAATTATATTACACATATTAGGCCTCAAAGTTTTGTCTGTATTGGTTAACCTAAATGTTATGTTATGTTAACTGGGATTTATAGAGCGCGTAATCACCGGCTGGTCTCTTAGCGCTGCGAGAGAGTGGCTAAACCCCGCCAACAGTCATATGTACAACACTCGGAGGGACTTATGCTGTGCCCAGAGCCTCCATGAACAGAAGAGTCTTGAGTCTTTTTCTGAAAGGGAGGAGTGCGGGTTCCTTGCGTAGGCTCTCAGGTAGCCGATTCCATAGTTGAGGGATCAATACAGAAAAGGCTCTGCCGCCTTTAGATGTTGTTTTGAACCGTGGACAGGCCAGAAGGCCTGCCTCGGATGACCAGAGGGTACGTCCCGGCACATAGTACCCTAGGCGCTCCTTGATATATACTGGGGCCTGGCCATGAATGGCTTTGTGGGCGATGCAGAGGCCCTTGTACCTCGCTCTCTGTTTAATGGGGAGCCAGTGCAGCTGCTGTAGTAAAGGGGTAACGTGCGCCCGTCTTGGGAGCCTGAAGATCAGCCTAGCTGCATCGTTCATGGCCACTTGTAGTTTACTAATCAGTTTCTCGGGGAGACCAATGTATAAGGCATTGCCGTAATCCAGCCGTGACACAATCATTGCCGACACGACCATCTGTAGTGTGGCAAATGAGAGGAGGGGGGCTAGTTTCCACAGTTGTCTCAGTAAGCCCATAGAGGTCCCAACCACGGTGGAAACTTGGTTTGACATGGAAAGTTTGGCATCAATTTTGATGCCTAAGCTTTTTACAACTGGAACTGGCGTTGGGGTAGTGCCAAGCTCTTATGGCCAGAAGAGGTCATTCCAGGGGTTGTTTTTGGTAGTAATGGCGAGGACCTCGGTTTTATCAGGATTGATTTTAAGCGAATTGGCTGTCATCCAGTTGACCGTGTACCTAAGTATGTTTTGCACACATGCGTGGGACAGGGAAGAATTGTCAATCTGAAGGATTATTTGTGTGTCGTCCGCATAGTTAAACACTTGGCAGTCCATGCGGGCCAACACGGCCACAAGTGGCTGGAGGTAGATGTTGAAAAGGAGAGGGGACTGCGCTGAGCCCTGGGGAACACCGCAGGTAAGTGCGCCGATATTAGACACCCGCTCACCCAGTTGGACCCTTTGAGACCGACCTGACAGGAAGGACGCAATCCATTGGTGTGCCAGCCCATGGATACCCAATTCTGAGATCTGGGCCAGAAGTTGTGCGTGATTGACCGTGTCGAACACCGCTGATAGGTCTAGTAGAACCAGGGCGCTGGGCTTCCTGTTGTCGGCCATGAGTCTGAGTTCGTCCAGCACTGACAGCATCACCAGCTCTGTGCTGTGGTGGGCCCTAAAGCCTGCCTGCCGTACCTGGAGTAGCTGTTGTTCCTCAATAAAGAGCGACAGTGTTTTGAGAACATGTTGTTCTACTACTTTCGCCAGGAAGGGGAGCTGGGAGATGGGCCTATAGTGCTTAAGATTGGCTGCATCTGCCCCAGGTTTTTTCACTAGGGGGGTGACCCTGGCTTCCTTTAGGTTAACGGGAACACGACCCGTCTCCAGAGATCGGTTAAGCAGGTCAAGGATCTCCCTCTCTATTCCAGGTAGGGCCATTCGGAACACCCTTGGTGGGCAGGGGTCCGCTGGTGAGCCTGACTTGACACGGTCCATCAGGAGGGACAAGGAGTCTTGGTCCAGCCTTGGGAGGGAGGTGAGCTGCTTACCGGGGGCGCGAGGGGCTAGATCTGGTTCCAGGGGGCACTGGTTAGTCGGTGTATTATGAATGTCAGTTAAAATGTCCCTGACTTTGTGGCGGAAGAAGGACTGAAACTTGTTACAATCTACCGGACTGGGAGTGGATTTCTGCTCTAGTTTCTGGCTAAGTTCTTTCAGGATTCTGAAAGTTCCTTTCTGTTTATTAGCGGCGTCCGTGATTCTCGCCTCATAATATTCGGCCTTCCTGGTCATGATGGTTATTTTGTATGTGGCCAGCATGGTTTTGTAGCTTGCGGGCGCAGCTGGGTTGTATGATTTGCGCCATAGCCTCTCATGTTGGCGAAGGGTTTACTTCCTTACCCTCAGGTCCTCATTGAACCAGGGGGCCTCTTTGCCCTTGTTCCTAACTCTTTCCCTCCGGGCAGGTGCCACCTTATCTATGGCCTCTCTCAGTTTGCGGGTGAGGACCTCACTCTTCTGGTCAAGGTTCCCTTTCATATGTCTTTTAGGTGGGATACTATGCAGAGTACCCACTAGGTTGCCTTCCTCGTTTTTATTCCAACCTCGCACCACTCTTCACTCCGGGGGGGGGTTGCGCCGGTCGGCAGGCCAGCAGGACCCAGCACCTGATCAGCGATTGGTCTGACCAGGCGCAAGGACAAATGTCTGTCAGGCTAGCCGGTGGCTGGGTGGTCCAAATGAGGGCGAGGGTATGTCCCTTGTCGTCGGTTGGGGAGTCAACCAGTTGTTGAAGCCCCATCGTAGTCATAGCTTCCTCCAGTTGACTTGCAAGCAACTCTCTGGGCGCCTTGTCCCAGTGGTAATTAAAATCCCCCACCACAAGGAGTCGTTGGTACCGTGAGCGTAAATCACTGACAAGTTCAGTGAATAGCTCATTGAACCTGGGGGTCGATCGGGGAGGGCGATACACCACCAGGAGTGCCAAGCAGGAGGATTTGGAGCAGATTCTTACCCCAAAATTTCCGCACTTTCAAGGCTCTCTGCAGCTAGCTTATCTATAGCTAGCCGTTTATTATAAAATATGGCTACACCCCCTCCTCTTGTCTTTTCCTGCCTGTTGTGCCATAGGACATCGTATTCCACGGGAAGGGCAGCCACAACGTCCGGGTTTGAGGTGTCCTCTAGCCAGGTTTCTGTTACCGCCAGGATGTCCATAGTGCCATCCTGGAGGAGCGAAAAAACCTCTAGGCTGTGTTTCTGCAGTGAGCGAGTGTTTAAAACCGCAACCTTTAGTCCTAGTGGATTGCCTAGCTCTGCGTTTTTGTGGGGAAGTGGCAGTGTGGCCATGCCCCAGCCTCCCCCTTGTTTCCTCAGTGTATTCTCTGACCTCAGTATGTCTTCCACCCATCTGTCCAGTGAGTGATCCCAAGAGGCTAACGCCCGTAGGTCTTCTGCTGAGTAGGTCAGAAAATTACCAGGGGTCCTGGCCCCTGGACCCGGTTGGGTGCAGACGGGCTTGCCTTTGGCACGCCTTCGGTGCGCCAGCGGCGTGCCCGCTGCGTGCGTCCACTCCAGCGCGGCAATTATACCGTTCCCTCCGCCCACCCCACCAATCAGCTCTGCTGTGCAGCAGCTGATATCCCCCTTGAGCACTAGACCGCGTCGCTGTAGCGGAAGTGCAAGTGCTGGTGACCTGGGAGGAGCTCGAGCACGCAGGAGAGCACAGCTGAGGGTGCAAACAGGCGAAGAGAAGGCAGCGATAGGATGTGGGCTAAGTGATCAAAGCGCTACAGGTAACACACCAAATTCAAGTTTCACAATTAAAAATAAACAGCATAAAATGAGTTAAAACCTCAAACTTTACCGTGCGTTGACCAAACCGCCTAATGAGGTTTAGCGCGTCTCTCTTTGGCTGCGTGTCCGCTCCAGCGCGGCAATTATATCGTTCCCTCCGCCCACCCCACCAATCAGCCCTGCTGTGCAGCAGCTGATATCCCCCTTGAGCACTAGACCGCGACGCTGTAGCGGAAGTGCAAGTGCTGGTGACCTGGGAGGAGCTCGAGCACGCAGGAGAACACAGCTGAGGGTGCAAACAGGCAAAGAGAAGGCAGCGATAGGATGTGGGCTAAGTGATCAAAGTGCTGCAGGTAACACACCAAATTCAAGTTTCACAATTAAAAATAAACAGCATAAAATGAGTTAAAACCTCAAACTTTACCGCGCGTTGACCAAACCGCCTAATGAGGTTTAGCGCGTCTCTCTTTGGCTGCGCGTCCACTCCAGCGCGGCACTTATACCATTCCCTCCGCCCACCCCACCAATCAGCCCTGCTGTGCAGCAGCTGATATCCCCCTTGAGCACTAGACCGCATCGCTGTAGCGGAAGTGCAAGTGCTGGTGACCTGGGAGGAGCTCGAGTGCGCAGGAGAGCACAGCTGAGGGTGCAAACAGGTAAAGAGAAGGCAGCAATAGGATGTGGGCTAAGTGATCAAAGCGCTACAGGTAACTCACCAAATTCAAGTTTCACAATTAAAAATAAACAGCATAAAATGAGTTAAAACCTCAAACTTTACAACGCGTTGACCAAACCGCCTAATGAGGTTTAGCGTGTCTCTCTTTGGCTGCACGTCCGCTCCAGCGCGGCAATTATACCGTTCCCCCACCAATCAGCCCTGCTGTGCAGCAGCTGATATCCCCCTTGAGCACTAGACCGTGTCGCTGTAGCGGAAGTGCAAGTGCTGGTGACCTGGGAGGAGCTTGAGTGCACAGGAGAGCACAGCTGAGGGTGCAAACAGGAGAAGAGAAGGCAGCAATAGGATGTGGGCTAAGTGATCAAAGCGCTACAGGTAATACACCAAATTCAAGTTTCACAATTAAAAATAAACAGCATAAAACGAGTTAAAACCCAGGCACGGTCGGTGGTAGGAGTGCCGGTCGGGCGGTGACGTGGGGCGGGGAGGGGCAGGGTGGGGGTAGTAAAACGGATTAAGGCACAATACAGGTAAGTAAACATTTAAATAAATAAAACGAATTTCGTTGTGAGCGCTGCATCGCCAAATGCGATGCAGTGCGCGCAACGAAATTCGTTTTATTTATTTAAATGTTTACTTACCTGTATTGGGCCTTAATCCGTAGTTTCTACCCCCACCCTGCCCTCCCCGCCCACATCACTGCCCGACCGGCACTCCTACCACCGACCGCGCCTGTTAAAACCTCAAACTTTACCGCGCGTTGACCAAACCGTCTAATGAGGTTTAGTGCATCTCTCTAAATAGCTGTAAATATATTTGTGAAGAGGGGGATGTGAATGACTGATTTTACTTGCTAAGAGCAACTTAGTACCATTAGGCGGCATGCAATTAGAAAAATGTATATTTAAAGTAAATTGTAACTAGATTCACTGAAACACCCTAATATTTTCCATGTTCTTGTTCTATGAATATTGATTTTCTTGACTCATTCAATGCCAAGGCAGCAACTCAGTTCGGCACCATCGTTGTGGCTTACCGAGCCTTGAGGACTTAAAGCAATAAACACAAGAAGTCCTTAACAACTGCAAAATATCGATCATATAAAATGTTCTTAAAATTTATGTACTATGAAATTTAGATTAACAGAATAAAGGATTGTATAAGAATTGCACAGCTAGAGGAAACTCAAGCACTGTCTTATTAATAAACCATGGTCTCAAAACTCTCCTAGGTACTGTTACAGAGGCACATACTGTAACAGTACATGTGCAATATTCTGAGCCTTGGAATAAGAAAGATCATCAATTCAGTTTTTAGGAGTTTTCTTCAGAGCTCCCACAATCTACTTTTTAATGTAAGTCACCTGTCCAAATATGAAATAGATTTGTTTCTTAAAGCAATTTAACATTAAAGTAGATGTGCAACAAACCTGAAGATGTCATTTTTTAAATTCTATTTATTGTAGATAAAGCAAATAAAGAAGCAAGAACAATAAACACAATACATTGTAGCATCAAGACACAGCCAATGAAAATTGCCCCCCCTACAGCTCTTGAAAAGCCCCTCCTCCCTCACTCTCCTCTGAAAAATTTACAAAGCATTATTAAGATGATGTCATTGTTAATGGAGGAATCTGAATGTCACTGATCAGTGAAATATATAGTTGGACAAAGACAGCAAACCAAAAATGTATGTTTATATAGAGAAAGATAGATCAACATATGAAAGATAGACAGATAAATAGATTATATATCTTTGAAAGACTATACAGATATAGAAAAACTAAATGTAGATCAATAGTTATATCATCAGAGAGACAGGCTAGAAATTAGTGTGACATAGTAAGCAAGCATCTGCAATACAATAGGTCTCGCATTTATACGAGTTTGAGCTATTGGCATTGTAAATGACAATGCCTTTTATGTATGTTTTAGTTTTTAAAACATAAATAAAAGGCATTGTCAGTTACAGTGCCAATACTTGCAAATGCAAGACCTATTGCATTCCAAATGCTTGAAGGCATCGCTGAGTTGCCTCCTTCTGTCTCCCATGGCTCCTGAAGAGCTCCCTGTTTGCTACGAGTTAAATAAACAAGCCGGTGGTCACAACTGCGCATGAGAGACCCTCCTGCCCTCCTGCAGTAAGAGAAACTCATTAAAAAAAAATAGTGCTTACAGACTAAAGAAGACATATTGTGTAACAACCGAAGTAAAGGGGCCAGTCCTCATGGGAGGTTACAAATGAAGACAAGGCGGTGCTAAGGAGGGACTAACAAGCCTAATAACGAATCAGAAGCTAGCATTTAGGAAGGACAATGACACAACCCAATGGCAAATATGGGCGGAAAGTGGGCAGGGCTTCAAGTACATACTCCAATACAGCAAGGCTCGCAGAGCAGCACATGCGCGGCCCAGGCTCGCACTAAAAAACGCACCTTCAAATTACAGGCCTGATTACGATGCCGGTCGGAAAAGCCGTACTATCGGCATGGTAGCGGGAAAACTTCGACTGCTGGGGCCGGGGACTATCCGATGGGCCCATTATGATACAAGCACTAGAAAACTCTGACCGCAGCAGTCGGAAAGACATCAATTCCGACCGATGCTGTAGAAAAGCCAATGATTTCATATACGGCAGGAGTGGTGGGGTCCGCAATGGCGTCGGATTTCGTACTAATGGAGCAGGTAGAGCAGCGTTGGTTGGAAATCTGCCTATCAGTGCCCATTGTAATAAGGCGGTCATGAGGACCGCTTCCGAAGCAACCGCATCAGTCTTTTCCGACTCCGATGGGACCGCGGAGGCCCTTCCGACCGCCATCTAATCAGGCCTTAAGTGTCTTGAGATTGTCATTGTTAGCAATGTTGAATTTTTTAGACTGCTTTTCAGGTTTTTGCTTGTTCAGGTGTGAAACCAGAACCCCTAAATCAGCCAAGCCATCTATCCAATGTACAATGAAATGAACATGTGCCATAACCATCATTAATCAAGTGGCTTACTGACTGCAGGCGTTCACAACATTCAACCAAGTAAGGAAGGGTGGTCAGTAGGAGGTACATCTGTGTTTTTGGACACTGCACAAGGCTGCAGAATTAACATTTTCCAAATTACTGCCATGGCCTCTGGACCCAGTTCTTTCAAAAGCAATGCTATTGGACTCCTAACTTTTCATGAGTGAGCATTAATGAATAGAAGTCCAGGACACAGCAGCCGTTACCATCTGGTGTCCCTTTGTCGCTTGCGGGTGGTGTCTCTTCAACATAGGGGCAGTCCTTTCAGGGGCATTTTGTAAATATTGTTTTGCTGCTAATGACTGTTTATTGCTGAACAAATCAATGTTAGCCCTACTTTAACAAAGATGTACAGTACAAATTGAAGTCTGTTTTTGCAGCAACACAGCAAGATGATATTTACATTTTGTCGTCTGTAATTAGGTGGAGGGTGTCCTAGTCATTGAATTCTCTTTGCTTCCTTTTTATCTTTGTATCAGAGTGTTTTTCCCAATGTTTAAATCGGTAGGCAGCCTGAACTTCTACTACTGCTCTTTCTTTTCACGGAGACTCTTGAGAGATATCTGCTAAGCTGTGGGCATTTGAATTGCAGGGTGTATTACAAAACCATGTAGCATGTAAGTGTCACTTGCTGTAGCTTAATGCATGCTTTATTTCACCAAATCGCATGTGTATGACCTTCTTCATCATTTTCTCACTGATTGCAATAATTTAAAGTGCAAAGTATGCCATGGGGGTAGGGGGCTAGGAGAGATGCACACATAGACTGCAACTCTATCCCAGGGCATAACAATATTAGGCGGGAGTTAGGTGGTAGAACAAACACCCTGATAAGTGTGCATTCCATTTTCAAACCTTCAGTATTGCCACCCATTCTTCATCAAGTGGTACAGGTTGCATAAGCAGGATCATAACCTGATCTCTACACACTTTCTCTGCAAAGCCTAATGTGCACAATGGCCAAACTTAAGAAGCCAAGCAGTCATCTTGAGGACTGTCAAGATTTTTCTGAGAGGGCTTACTCATGGGCCCTAAACACAAACCTCACACACCCTCTACCTTGTCGGGAAGTGTTGGGGTGGTCGCAAGTCACCCCTATCCTATTTCTTATAGCAACTGGGGACTGTAGAACGGTGACACACAGGCAAGAAGTGATATCAGAGTAGAAGCAATCTAAAATACACCCTCCAAACTATGAATGGTGTCCTTTCCCATACTGACGTATCCCAAATGCAATGGTTCAACAAAACCTGGTTTTACTACAAGTGAATTAAAATTTAAATGCCTTATCTGTCAGAAAGCAATATTCTTCATATTGTTCCATTCTATGAGCATGCAATAGCAATGATTTTATAAAGTTGCAATAAGATTCCCAAACAACTCCAATGACTACCCGATCCTGGGGTCCTTCTTTAGCAGTTCAATCATTAATTTAACACATTTGTGAGTCGAAATATAAACACAGCATATGCCAAACACATAAATGTCAGAAAGCACTAACCTTGTACTCTGGATCCAATGGGAGCGATCCACACTTTCGCCACTCACCACCTCCACCATTGACCACATACAATGTGAAAATGAAGGCCAGTTGTATAGACGTAGAAAGGAGAATGGGATAAGAGAGAAAACAGAGACACCAAACACAACCACTGTGACTGGTCATTGCTGCTGGGCATGGACATCTACAGGACGAAGTAGGCATCTAAAGCTCTAAGGATTTTAGCAGATTTCTTCATAACCTACCATAAAAAGTCTTGCATCTTACCACAACAGTGAAAGGAGATAGCTTACTTGGATCTCTGTGTCACTAACTGTCCGCGTTTTAATATTGGTACTGCTGAAGCTGAAGCATAACAAGAGATGAGTAATTTTATACATGTTCTTCAACACTTCCCTTTACTAGTTGGATAACTACCCAAAGCTTTGTAATTATGCAGTTTTAACTTGAATCTTTGAGCCGTTGGGGAAGGAATTAACAGGCATAAATATTCTGAACTTCCTGACATTTACTATATCACTTACTAAGAACTCCTAATCCAATGACAATGCACAGTATTTAAGTGCCTATGACATAGGATGTTGTCATTTTAAGTGCATATCATGGCAGGTCTTATAGGGTATCACACGCAATCTAATAGCTGAGTTTTGGAGGCTTCAAAAGTTATTATCAAGTTTCTTCAGTATAAGACGGCACTTGCAGGTAATAAGAAAATGAATGGCAAAAATATAATTGAACATAACTGTTATACCTGCTGCTCAGCCAGTGTGAGTGGGGTGTGGAATGTTGGTGTGTGGTGATGCTGTGGAATGTTGGATGAGTGAGAAAGTCAGTTGGAGAATGGGCTGAGCAGCAGGAAGGCTGCTCCAGGTGGGGCTCTTCATGATAACTACATAATAAAGCATCTTTACCAATCTACACTTGAATCTATGGACATCATTGAACTACAACAATAACCTCTCTGTATTATTATTATTATTATATTTTATTATTGTTATAAATAATAATAAAATAATTTTAATGAGAATGGAGGGGACTTTAGATAGGAGCATTAATGTCTTGGATCCAGGTTTTAGGAATCTGCCAAGAATCTTAGCTACCGACAGACGATAAGCATAAGGCCACCTCTAAGGAATGGTATTTACACTCAGATCAAGTTTTAGGGGAATTACATGTGAGGAAAACTTTCCTCATTTATAAGAAAGTTCAACATTTTCGCGCCACTATTCAAAAGAGATTTGTATATACATTAAACTTTAATGTGCACAATAACTTCTCAGACTTCAATTATTTTAATCACAATCTTTGATAACATTTCCGAGCAACAAAAATCTCCTAAAAACGCTTCTATTAGTGCTTAATGTGTACACAAAAGAAGTCAATCATGTTCTACATTCATAAACCCCAAATCCTTCCACATCCAGGTTCAGTTGTCTTAGCATGTGCTTCTTGTAAAAAAATATTTCCCTGCAATGATAAACAAACGAGTTTGTCTCTTATCAGAGCACAGATGCAGTTCAGTGTTTCCAGTCAGAGCAGAATACAAGCCCAGCAAAGCCTCTGGAAACCACAAATTCATCAAACTGTATCTTCTTTATCATTGCATCGTGTTTTTTTAATGATGCAAAATATTGCCAATTATCCTTTGAATACTTCTAGATAGAACGTGTTTATCTTTTCACTGTTCTGTTGCTTCCAAACAAATGAATCTCGCTATGAAGAACCCTATAATGTACTAGTTAAAATATGTGTAGCACCCTGGCTTTGCCTCAGTATATAGAAAAGCTTGTTTATCAAACATTAGAATGAAGCCTCCTCCACTTGGTTTCACAGCGAGAAAAAATAAGTTAAATTGTCATGGGCCAGACGTGCTTGTTGTTGAATGAAAGAAAATCTATATTTTAAATGTTCGAGTTTACAGAATGAGTGCACTTGTGTTGTCTACAGTGTCACTCTTAGAATATGATGCCATCTTTTGCCTCGCAATGACTACAGTCAATTTCTGTTACAGTGATAACCTCGGAAAGTGATTCGTTTGAAAGAATGTAGTGTGGGTGTTTGAAACAATATCAGTTATGTGCAGGTTGCTGTATTTCAGGAATTATGGTGACCTTTAACTTCTTTTGGTGTTCCTGGAAACCTCTCTGAGTGCAGAAACACACAAATGAAACTGTGAAATCCTATATTACATCTCCTGACATCTCTGGGCTTGATTCGCAGTTTCTCAAACGTATCCCCACTGGGCTCACTTCCCTAATACAGATATTTACGGATAACTGCCCAGAAAATATTTTGGACATGCATTCTTGACTACCAGAGAGGGCCCCCTTTATCTGTACTTTTCTGATGTTTGCTAGGAGCTGATTGGCTCATTCAAACCTAGCTCATCAGCTGGCCAATCCTCGAGGCCATGACCTTTTTGGTGTCCTTCCACCTTGGCTTCCTGCACCCTTCCCCCACTTCTGGTATTCTGTGAAGCATCCTTCATTCCTCGTTTCAGGCCCCTTTGATTTCCCTTTGGAGCAAGTAGGGTTCATTTTGTGAACTTCTTCTGCCGAGTTATGGCTCCCGCCTCGATGGTCACTTCGAGAACTGGGCCATCACGCGAACCTAAAGTTAGAGCCTCTTAGCAATATCCCATAGCAGCCCAGCCAGCTCCCTCAGAAAACTCCTAGCAGAAAAAGCCGCCCAGCAGAAGAACCATGAGCCGTGCTTTATCTCTCTACTTATAGTTTCCTTGTCCCCTCCCCTCTACCCTCTCTTTCATATTAAATCAGGAAATTTGGTCACAGCTAGGGGCGCTCATGTCATCTTGAAAGAAATTTAACATTCAGAAAGACATACAGTACATTTCTTTCAGAGAGTCCAAACGAACAAATTCATGCATGTTGAAAATATCTTACGAAGTTCCTAAAGAGGACTTTCCTGCAGAAGGAGGTTAGATGCCAAGAGAGTCCTGTAGATCATGAAATGTCATTTAGGTAGAATACTTTCAATAGTAAGCATCTGGCTGAGCCTGACAGATATGAAAAGTTTGAATGACTCAATCTCCCACTATCTGTCAGGCAATAGATAGAACAGGAGGAAATGCTGAGTTAGATGGGTTGAGGACCTGAGAAAATAACAAGAGAATGTATGCATTTGCCAGCATGTTGATCCATATGGAGTTCGGTTGGATTGTTCAAATAGATTCAAATTGTGCATTCTAAAGCAATTTCGGCAAGATAACATTTTCATGAATCGTCAAATTAGTTCTGTTTTATTAACTAAGATATACTCTGCTTATGGAAAAACAATAAAACTGAAATGGAACTGAATAATTTGAAAATATTGATTAAATGTAGTTTTTTTACTCTCTTTCACCTGTGAAAGCTCTGGCAGAGAACTGGAATGCACTAATTGTGCTTGAATGTTGATTTGCCAAAATGTCAGGGGTAGTAGAAGAGACTTCACTTAGTCCTTGATCCCCCTGACATCAACACAGGTTTTACTACTCCCCCATGACATAGACCTGATTTAAATTCTGATCTGCATCGTGGCAATCAAACGTCTTTTGAAATACTACAGTTTATTCTTCAATTCGTTTCTTTTATTTAGTAATCCAAAAAAACATTCTTACCAACATACTGATTTCGCAATGTTTTGAACAAAAGATTAATTTACCTGTAGTTGGTTAACTAGTTGTTTTGAGGCTTGATTATTTCAATATTGTTGTTTTTGACTGGCTTAAATTTTGCCTAGCAGTCCTTAGCAGCCCACACGTGTTTTGTTCCACATTGTGAAATCCCAATGAGCATTCTCAAAGCTGTGAAATGGGTGTGTATTGTGTGCATAAGGATATTATTATTATTGCACTGTCAATCATTTTATGTGAATAAATGCAGTATGGGTCATGTCAGGCTTCATTACTGATTATAGCACTTGATGTTGCACTATGATAATGCAAGAAACAAAAAGAGCATATATATATATATGTATATATATCCAAACAAACCTCCTCCAACATGAAGAAGCAGAGACCACACAGGGGAATACTTCAGAAGCTCTTTAATGGACCAGCAGGGCATAATGCATTTCGGCGTGGAGTATGCCTTCATCAGACGCCCTTCTCACTTGGATATCACCGATTCCCTCCTCTTGTACTGCTAAGATCCTCCCCCTGACTGGGGAAGTCAGCTGGCTCCACCCTGCAGATCGCCCACAGCTGCAGCCTGTCATCCGAAGACTGCAACTCCCAGAATGCATCTAGATGGTAAGTACCAAGGGCGGAGTCCGTGCTCAATGAGCGCTGTAATATCACGCAAAAGGAGGGTGAAGTTGTTAAAGAAGGTGAGTCCAGGGCCCACAGGCTTCCTCGGGTCCCCATAGCGCTCCTACCTTGCCGTTCAAATGTCAACAGGGCTTGGGCCACAGTAACAATGTACCTGACCCTCCGTACAGTCACGAACTGCAATGCAGCCGCCCTCGTATAATTTGCCATCCAAGGCGGGCCTGAATCAATCCGATACCTCGGAACCAAGAAAGCTGCAGGAGCAGAACCAGTGAAGTTTCAGGCCAACTTGCAGAGCGGGGTCTCTGAAACGCGTCCCTGGCTGACGCGTAAAATATCCAAACAAACCTCCTCCAACATGAAGAAGCAGAGACCACACAGGGGAATATTTCAGAAGCTCTTTAATGGACCAGCAGGGCATAATGCATTTCGGCGTGGAGTATGCCTTCATCAGACGCCCTTCTCACTTGGATATCACCGATTCACTCCTCTTGTACTGCTAAGATCCTCCCCTGACTGGGGAAGTCAGCTGGCTCCTCCCTGCAGATCGCCCACAGCTGCAGCCTGTCATCCGAAGACTGCAACTCCCAGAATGCATCTAGATGGTAAGTACAAAGGGCGGAGTCCGTGCTCAATGAGCGCTGTAATATCACGCAAAAGGAGGGTGAAGTTGTTAAAGAAGGTGAGTCCAGGGCCCACAGGCTTCCTCGGGTCCCCATAGCGCTCCTACCTTGCCGTTCAAATGTCAACAGGGCTTGGGCCACAGTAACAATGTACCTGACCCTCCGTACAGTCACGAACTGCAATGCAGCCGCCCTCGTATAATTTGCCATCCAAGGCGGGCCTGAATCAATCCGATACCTCGGAACCAAGAAAGCTGCAGGAGCAGAACCAGTGAAGTTTCAGGCCAACTTGCAGAGCGGGGTCTCTGAAACGCGTCCCTGGCTGACGCGTAAAATATCCAAACAAACCTCCTCCAACATGAAGAAGCAGAGACCACACAGGGGAATATTTCAGAAGCTCTTTAATGGACCAGCAGGGCATAATGCATTTCGGCGTGGAGTATGCCTTCATCAGACGCCCTTCTCACTTGGATATCACCGATTCCCTCCTCTTGTACTGCTAAGATCCTCCCCCTGACTGGGGAAGTCAGCTGGCTCCTCCCTGCAGATCGCCCACAGCTGCAGCCTGTCATCCGAAGACTGCAACTCCCAGAATGCATCTAGATGGTAAGTACCAAGGGCGGAGTCCGTGCTCAATGAGCGCTGTAATATCACGCAAAAGGAGGGTGAAGTTGTTAAAGAAGGTGAGTCCAGGGCCCAAAGGCTTCCTCGGGTCCCCATAGCGCTCCTACCTTGCCGTTCAAATGTCAACAGGGCTTGGGCCACAGTAACAATGTACCTGACCCTCCGTACAGTCACGAACTGCAATGCAGCCGCCCTCGTATAATTTGCCATCCAAGGCGGGCCTGAATCAATCCGATACCTCGGAACCAAGAAAGCTGCAGGAGCAGAACCAGTGAAGTTTCAGGCCAACTTGCAGAGCGGGGTCTCTGAAACGCGTCCCTGGCTGACGCGTAAAATATCCAAACAAACCTCCTCCAACATGAAGAAGCAGAGACCACACAGGGGAATACTTCAGAAGCTCTTTAATGGACCAGCAGGGCATAATGCATTTCGGCGTGGAGTATGCCTTCATCAGACGCCCTTCTCATTTGGATATCACCGATTCCCTCCTCTTGTACTGCTAAGATCCTCCCCCTGACTGGGGAAGTCAGCTGGCTCCTCCCTGCAGATCGCCCACAGCTGCATCCTGTCATCCGAAGACTGCAACTCCCAGAATGCATCTAGATGGTAAGTACCAAGGGCGGAGTCCGTGCTCAATGAGCGCTGTAATATCACGCAAAAGGAGGGTGAAGTTGTATATATATATATATAAATTCACTGAAAAAACCATAGGTTTCAGGCACGTTATAGTTAGAAATTAGCATTTAAAAAACCTTAGAAATTCACTGAAAAAACCATAGGTTTTAGGGAAAGTTATAGTTAGTTGGACATTGCACTCGTACAAAACCCGTGAAATTCCCCCGTTATAGTTAGTTCAGCTAACTATAACTCGCGCCCCACAATGCACTGCTGATGACGTCACATATTACATCACTCATGACATGGTCAGTGACATCACTGATGACATCACTGATGACATCTCAAATGACATCACTGATGACATCACTGATGACATCATCCAGTGACTGTGTGTTTCTGTAAAGTTTAAATATGTTTAATATATTTAGGGAAAGGCGTATTGAAGAATGAGTGGGTGTATAAGTGTCTGTATGGTTGATTTAGTAGGTGCGTGACTGACTCTATAAGTGAGTGATTAAACGTATCTTTCTGAATGCATGGGTTAGTGAGTAAACTGTGTGAATGTCTGTATCCGTGTGTCTGTTGGTGTGTAAGCGGCTGCATGGGTTTGTGAATAGCTACATCAGTGTCTATATGGGTTATTGATTGGTTGTCTGAGTATCTGTATGGGTGCCTGAGTGCTTGTGTGGGTGGGGTGTGTGTGACTCTGTGCATAGATGTGTGAGTGGGTGAGTCACTGGGTGCATGGTTTCAAGAGTGCATCTGTGATGGACTGTATGGGTGGGTGAGTGTGTGTATGGGTGTGTTAGTGAGTGAATGTATATCTCAGTGGTACATGTGTGAGTAACTTCATATGTGAAAGGCAGTATATATGTGTGTTGGAGTATACAAATGGCTATAAGTGAGAGTGTGTGATTGTGAGAGTGGTTGTATGGATGAGTGTGTGCTTGTATCAGTGATTGTATAAGAGTGTAAGAATGTGGTAGTATTTGTATGAGTAAGTGAGCTGGTGTGTGTATAACTGTATCGGTGAGTAAATGGATGTGTGATTAATTATTTGCATGATTGACTAGGTGTGTGAGTACCTCTTTGGATGAGTGGCAGTGTGTAAGTTTCTATATAAGTGTATGAGTGCATATGATAGTCCTGTATTGAGTGACCATAAGTATGAGTGACTGTACGGGTGAGTGAGTGGATGTGTGTGTGTAGGCCTAAGAATCAGTGAGTGGGTATGTAGTTATTGGTATTGGAGTGTCTATGGTTTTGAGAATGGCAGTCTGTAATTTAGAGTGGGTGTATGAAAAGTTATATTAGGGTGTGAGAAGATGCATCAAATTATCACATGGATGATGTCATCAGTGATGTCATCAGTGATGTCATTTGAGATGTCATCAGTGATGTCATCAGTGATGTCACTGACCATG
Source organism: Calotriton arnoldi (assembly GCA_963921515.1). NCBI lineage: Eukaryota > Metazoa > Chordata > Amphibia > Caudata > Salamandridae > Calotriton > Calotriton arnoldi. Next base: position 5,969,794 of record CAWUFW010000081.1, on the reverse strand, counting down.
TCATGAGTGATGTAATATGTGACGTCATCAGCAGTGCATTGCGGGGCGCGAGTTATAGTTAGCTGAACTAACTATAACGGGGGAATTTCACGGGTTTTGTACGAGTGCAATGTCCAACTAACTATAACTTTCCCTAAAACCTATGGTTTTTTCAGTGAATTTCTAAGGTTTTTTAAATGCTAATTTCTAACTATAACGTGCCTGTGAGAAGTTGGCCTGGTATATGCTGTTCACTAATTAAAGTGGATACCTTGCACCAGAACAATTCGACTCTTATGGTAGATAGGTTTAAGACAACCTTTATAGAAAGCTGTCCTAGTGGTAGCTGTGGAGAGCAGCCTTCAGGCTAAGTCTTGAAGGAATGTAAAGCAGCTTGTTTTACCACACAATCTCTTGAATCACCAAATGAAAAGACACCACACAGGTATATATATCAAATATATATGTATTTATTAATAAACACTCTCTACTAATCTCTTTATGAGATTAGAGGTCAGGAACATATGTACAAGTCAAATATTATCAAAATAAGTTTAGCACAATCGAATATCACAATCTTAGTTTGCTAGACCTAGGTCTAGGGCATCTAGAATCGAGGGACCCCCAAGAACCACCCCAGGTAGTTGTAGGAGACCCACAGGGGACGGACGCGGTGACCTGGTACCGGTGCTAGTCCTGTGCGAGTCTATGCGCTCAGACGCGATTGAGATTTCAATGTTAAAGGTCCCTTGCGTGTTCGAGGCGAACACACCGATCGGTGCTTGTACGAGTCGAAGGACGCGGTTACAGATAGAGTTGCAAGGGAGATGGACGCTCTGTGTCTAACACAGACGCGAACCTTGTGCGAGTCAGTGCAATGGAGGTCTCGATGTTACAGGCCCCTTGTGTGTTCGAGGCGAACACCGATCGGACTCAGTACGAGTCGAAGGACACAGTTCTAGATAGTGTTACAAAGGAGATGGACGCGGTGTGTCTAACACAGACGCGAACCCTGTATGAGTCAGCGCAATTGTCGCACTTAGAAAATAAGAGTTTTAGGGCACTTCTAGGGAAGCTACAAGCAAGTCACTTACAGGGTAAGTAGTTCTAGGGCCCACACCCACAGGAGCACCGTAGTGCTGAAGTTACCTCACCCAGGGGAGCCGGGTGCATAGGTGTTCTTTGGTGTCGGGTCGCGGCGTCGTTTTCAATGGGAGCCAGTGAAGACTTGCTGCTTGCGGCAACAGGAGAAGTGTCCGGAGGAATCCAAGCCTGGATTCGGAAGATGGAAGACCTGAAAGCAGAGGGGACAGTGTTCAAAGTCACTTGGCAGTGACTCAGGGCATGGAAGATGGATGCCCACCGTCGTCGCAAGATTCAGGTCGTTCACGGGTGCCTTGACTCTTCAGCCACGAGGTCCAGGAGGCGTCGACGATGACCAGGAGCTGGATTCGGCGTGTCCCACGAAGTCTGCAGCTTACTACGGTGTCGGCGACTCGATTGGAGCCAACAAGCTTTGGTAACAGCAAGTCTCGGGGAAAGTGCAAAGAGGCAATGGCGCAGACCAGCAAGGTCTGTGGGACTCACCCAGCGAAGGTAAGTCAGGGCAGGCCTGGAGCAACCAGGGGAGCCCTTTGTTTTTTTTAGAAAGTCTTCTGGGGACCCACAAGCCGGCTGGCAAGGGATCGCAAAGACGCCTCGGGAGGATTCGCTCAACAGGGGCCCACGGTCACTCGGGACGTGGTAGGCCTCTGATCTTCGGAAGGATTCCTGCTGGAGGTTAGGACCACACGTGGTCCAAAGCACAAGTTCGTGGAACGTTGTGAAGGGGTTGCACTCGACAATAGTGCACGGTACCCAGGGGTCGCGGTTCCTCGTTACTCTTGGGGTCCACTGGCCTCAGATTCGCTGGGGACTCACGATGGCCTTTGAGAAGTCAGGAAATCCACTTCTTGGGCTGCAGGGACTTCGGACTCCGGCGGGAGCGGCGTAGTTTGCGACCGTCGTTTGTAGTTTTGGTGCCTGCCAAGCAGGGAGTCACTCCTTGACTCCAAGGGAGATTCTTCTGTCTTCCAAAGGTAGTGGAACGTCGAAGGTCCGGGATTCTTCTTCAGAGCGTCGTCCAGGGAAATCTAGGTTGCAATGCACAGGTTCCCCCTCTTATACTAAAAGAAAGGGAGGGACTAGCTCTATGACCCTACCTATGGGAGGGTCAGGGGAGTGGGTGGCTACACCCACTTCCCTTTGTCCAGTTTCGCGCCAGAGCAGGGGCAGGTAGCCCCTGAGCCGGTTTGAACTGGGGTATGCACAGAGGAGCCTTCTGCTCCCCCAGTGCAGGACTTCAAAGCACTCTAAGAGTGCACCCACCCAGCCCCAATACACTAAACCCTGTCTGGGAGGTGGTCACACCTCCTTGGGACAGGATATCTATTGTTGGGCTTCCTCCACTGCGAGTGTTGGTCATCAGCAGGAGGGCAGCCCAGTGTCTGTGACTGGTGGCATCCATTTTGTAAAGCCAGGGCTCTGCAGGATTCTACTGCGTTTCCACAGTAGCTACATGTCTATCCCTCTAGAAGGGTGGAATGCTACCCCCCGCCGCCAGGACTGGCGGGGGGTAGTATTCCAAGATGTTTGACACCAAACACGACATGTTTCGATGCAGCCATTCCAAAGTTAGCATTCTACCGCGAGGATATAATGCACTTAAAAGTATATGGTTTAACCGCATCCACAAACAGCCCCAGAGAATGGACTCTGAGAGCTGCAGAGGGGCCCTGCTCAGGCAGAGGCACCCCCTCACATGGAAACTAAGCACCCTGCCCTCAGGATTGATAGGGCCTGCTTTAGGGGTGACTGATATTTCTCAATGTGTGTGCAGGAGAGATATAGGGGACCTATGTCTCAGTGAGGGGTGCTAGCACTTCCTCACCCAGGCTGCAGTAGCAGGCCTGTGGTGTCAGATTTAGTCTGCTTCCCAGGGGTGGCATAATTCATGCTTCAGCCCCTGGTAGGCCTGTGAAGTACCTATGCCCTTGGTACCTAAGGTACCATATACTAGGGACTCATAAGGTACCACAGTATCCAATCACTAGTGCACCTAGAGTGCACTCCAAATCGTTTAGAGACAACAGAGAGGCTGGGGCCCTGATTAGCAGGGTCCCAGCCAGACTATAGCCAGAAACCAGTGTAAACATCAGAAAAAAAGTGGGGGCAACATAAGAGGCAGATCCTACTCTCCTACACAACCCCCCAAACGCAGGGACACTAAACTAACCTTGACCAGTTGAGTCTTCGTGTTCAAAGTGGAAATACCTTGAGAGTCCATCTGCATTGGCATGTTGGGTCCCAGGTCTATGTTCCACTCTATAGTCCATCCCCTGTAGGGAAATGGACCACCTCAAAAGTTTTGGGTTTTCACCTTTCATCTGTTTAAGCCATAGGAGGGGCTTGTGGTCAGTCTGAACTATGAAGTGAGTGCCAAACAAGTATGGCCTCAGCTTCTTCAGGGCCCACACCACAGCAAAGGCCTCCCTCTCTATAGCTGACCAACGTTTCTCTCTAGGGGTCAGCCTTCTGCTAATAAAAGCTACTGCTGGTCTTGACCTTCATCATTCAGTTGAGACAGTACAGCTCCCACACCCAACTCAGAAGCATCTGTTTGGACAATTAACTTTTGGTGTAGTCTGGACTCTGTAAGATGGGGGCAGTGCACATGGCCTGCTTTAGGTCTTCAAATGCCTTTTGACAGCTAGCTGTCCACTGAACCTTTTTGGCATTTTCTTTGAGGTCAGATCATTCAAGGGGGTCACTATAGATCCATATCCCTTGACAAACCTCCTATAGTACCCAGTCAGGCCTAAGAAGGCTCTCACCTGTGTCTGGGTGGTTGGAGCAACCCATTCCATTATGGTTTGGATTTTGCTCTGTAAAGGCTGAACCTGGCCTCCACCTACAAGGTGGCCCAGGTATACAACCTGACTCTGCCCTATCTGGCACTTAGTGGCCTTGATAGTGAGGCCTGCTTTCTGCAGGGCCTCCAAAACATTCCTGAGGTGGACCAGGTGATCCTGCCAGGAGGAACTAAAGACAGCAATATCATCTAGATAAGCTGAGCAATAAGTTTCCATCCCTGTCAGAACTTTATTCACCAACCTCTGAAAAGTGGCAGGTGCATTTTTCAATCCAAAGGGCATCACCACAAAGTGGTAGTGCCCACCAGGAGTCGAAAATGCTGTTTTGGCTTTTGCATCATCAGCTAACCTGATCTGCCAGTAGCCAGCTGTCAGGTCAAACGTGCTTAGATACTTGCCTGAGGCCAAAGTATCAATCAGCTCATCTGCCCTTGGTATGGGATAGGCATCAGTCCTAGTGACTGCATTGAGGCCTCTGTAGTCTACACAAAACCTCATTTCTTTCTTACCACCCTGGGTATGAGGCTTGGGTACCAGGACTACTGGGCTAGCCCAAGGGCTATCTGAAGGCTCAATTACACCTAGCTCCAACATTTTCTGGACTTCAGTCCTGATACAGTCCCTGACATGGTCAGGTTGCCTGTAGATCTTATTCTTGACAGGCAGACTGTCTCCAGTGTCCACCTCATGCGTGCACCAGGAAGTCTGACTAGGGGTCAGGCTAAACATATGTCTATACTGTTGCAGAACTTGTCTGCACTCAGTTTGTTGATGGTCAGTGAGGCTGCTTGCCAAAGCAACACCATCTACTGACCCATCATCAGGGTTCTGAGAGAGCAGGTCAGGGAGAGGGTCACTCTCCTCCTCCTGGTCCTCATCAGTTGCCATGAGCAAGCCCATGTCAGCCCTGTCAACATATGGCTTTAATCTGTTGACGTGGAGCACCCTCAGGGGGCTCCTGGGAGTTCCAAGATTCACCAGGTAGGTGACTTCTCCCTTCTGTTCAACTATTGTATGGGGGCCACTCCACTTGTCCTGGAGGGCTGCTGGGGCCACAGGCTCCAATACCCACACCTTCTGTCCTGGCTGGTATACAGTCAGTACAGCCTTTAGTCATGCCACGCTTTTTGTAATTCTTGGCTGGCCTCCAGGTTTTGGTTGCCTTTTTCATGTACTCAGCCATCCGGGAGCGGAGACCAAGTACATAGTCCATCACATCTTGTTTGGGGGGCTTGAGAGGTAACTCCCAGCCCTCTTTTACCAAACACAATGGACTTCTCACAGGATGCCCAAACAGAAGCTCAAATGGGCTGTAACCAACCCCCTTCTGTGGAACCTCTCTGTATGCAAACAACAGGCAAGGAAGAAGAAGGTCCCATTTCCGCCTAAGCTTCTCTGGGAGTCCTTTAATCATTCCTTTCAAGGTTTTGTTGAAGCGTTCAACTAAACCATTGCATTGTGGGTGATAGGGGGTGGTGAACTTATAAGTTACACCACACTCCTCCCACATTTCTTTCAGATATCCTGACATGAAGTTGGTACCTTTGTCATAGATGACCTCCTTTGGGAAACCCACTCTGGAGAAGACTCCAATGAGGGCTCTTGCCACCACAGGGGCCGTGGTGGTCCTCAGGGGAATTGCTTCTGGGTACCTGGTGGCATGATCCACTACCACCAGGATAAACCTGTGCCCAGATGCAGTTTGAGGGTCAAGGGGACCAACAATGTCAATCCCTACCCTTTCAAAGGGTACCCCCACCACAGGTAGTGGTATCAGGGGGGCCTTTGTTGTGCCACCTGCCTTACCACTGGCTTGGCATGTGACACAGGAGCAACACAACTCCTTTGTGTCCTCTGACATATGTGGCCAATGAAAATGTGGAACAAGCCTGTCCCAGGTCTTGTTTTGGCCCAAGTGTCCTGCTAAAGGGATGTCATGTGCTAGGGTCAAGAGGAACCCCCTAAACTTCTGAGGTATTACCATCCTCCTGGTGGCTCCAGGGGCTGGATCTCTACCCTCAGAATATAGGAGTCCCTCATCCCAATAAACTTTATGGGACCCACTAGCACTCCCAGCAGCCTCAGCAGCAGCCTGCTGTCTGAGGGGTTCAAGAGAGGGGCAGCACTGTTGCTCCTTACTCAGATCTTCCCTAGAAGGGCCCCCTGCCCCCAAGAACTCAACCTGATCAGGCTCAAGTCCCTCTGGGGCAGTTCCTTCTTCAGGATCTGCTTCACCTCCCTCTGGGGGTGAATCTGTGATCTGAGACAGAGGGGAAGGCACTGCCTTTACCCTACTGCTCCTCCTCTTGGGAAGCATCTGGTCCATTGTTCCAGGATCCAGAGCTGGTTCAGTGTTATGCATTCTTGCTTGTGACCTGGTCACAGCAAATACCTCTGCAGGGATGCCCAACATCTCAGCATGAGTCCATAACTCTACTTCAGACCAGGCTGAAGTCTCTAGATCATTGCCCAATAGACATTCGACAGGGAGGTCTGCACTGACTACAACCTTCTTGAGGCCAGTTACCCCTCCCCAGGAGAAATTCACAACTGCCAGACTATGGTTGGTCTTGACATTGCTTGCATTGGTCACCTGGTACATTTCGCCCAGGATGATCTGTCCAGGGTCCACAAGATCCTCTGCCACCATGGTGACACTAGCACCTGTGTCCCTAAATGCCAAAGCCTGTTTGCCATTTATTACAGGCTGCTGTTTGTATTTGCCCAGATTACTGGGGCTTATTAGGAAGGACATATTAAGGTCTCCCTCACAAATCAGCATTGCCTGAGTGGGCACTCTGACTAGGTCAGAGTCCACTTCAGAACCCAGGGTCAACCCTACTACACCCTTATTCTGTGTACCACCTCCACCAGTAGCTGAGCTAGGGGGAACAGTTGCCTTAGGGGCAGGAGTGGGGGTGGTTTGGTCTTTGGACTTGTTACAATCAGAAGTCCAGTGCCCTTTCTGTTTACAGAATTTGCACCAGGGCTTCTTTTGGCCTTTTCCCTTGTTGGATTGTGACTCCCCACCAGATGCAGATTTTTGGGGCCCTTGTGAAGACTTCTGGTCTTTTGACTTATCCCCACCTTTCTCAGAGCCCTTAGGATCTTGCTTCTTAGTGTCACCCCCTTGGTTCTGGGGTTTCTGCCTCACCCTGGTTCTGACCCATTTGTCTGCCTTCTTTCCCAATTCTTGGGGAGAGGTCAGATCTGAGTCCACCAGGTATTGATGCAACAACTGGTTCTGGCAATTATTAAGGATCTGTTCTCTCATCATCAGATTATACAATCCCTTGAAATCAGTAACCCTACTGCCAACCAGCCAACCCTCCAGAGCCTTGGTTGCACAATCAACAAAGTCAGTCCAGTCCTGAGTGTGTGCCTTCTGGGTGTCTCTGAACTTCAACCTGTACTGCTCAGTGGTTAAGCCAAACCCATCTATCAGTGCACTCTTCAGGACTTCATAATCAACAGCATCCTCTTCTCTAACAGTGAGGAGCTTGTCTCTACCTTTGTCTGAAAAGGAGAGCCACAAGATTGCTGCCCACTGCTTTTGGGGGACCTGCTGTACTCTACAGGCCCTCTCCATAGCAGTTATCCACTTGTGGATATCATCCCCACTCTGGTAGGGAGGAACAACCTTGCTCAGGTTCCTATGGTCTGGAATAGATTCTCTGCCTCTAGGGACACTGTTGCTGCCACCAAGGGGTTCTAACCTCTCTCTTCTAGAAGCTCTCTGGATCTCCAGGGCTTCTCTATCCAGTGCCAACTGCTTGGTTCTGAGGGCAACTCTTGCTTCCTCATACTGCAGCAGTTTGCACATTCTTTCAGAGGAGGTCTCTCTTATGGGAAAGTATGAGTTCCTCTGGTGGAAAAATTCTCTGCCAGAGTGAAAGAGTGGTCAGATTCCCTGGAAGGGGACCTATGCCTCTCCTCCACTCTGTCAGCTCTCTTAGGGAGAATTCCTCTGTCCTTTTCAGGCCCCTTGAGGCCTGGCTCTTCAATCACAGAGTCCTGGTCATTCTGATTTTCATCATCTGACCCAGATACTGTAATTGACCCACTCACTGATTCAGACCCATTAGCTCCTAGAGCCAATCTAAGATCATCTGCTGTCAGCAGATCTATCAGGTGTAGGGTTGAGGGACTCTGTCCTAGCCTCAGGTGTCTTTCAACACACATGGCTCTCAAGTCAGAGAAAGCCATGTCCTTATACTGAGGCTGAGTGGATCCACCGGTTCCACCCTTTAAGGACATTCTAGTGTTGTGCAGTGTTGTACTACCTACACTAGTTTGTGGCCTACTGATACTAGCTTGAGCTGTAGAAAGGGTGTGCTATCCCTTGGCACACAGCTCTAAGTTCAGTAGAACTTATTGATACTAACCTTGACTTTATATGTACCTTGAGTACCTATAGTGGTTTTCAGTTAGTAATTCAAATAGAGATTTTCTGGTAAAACAATAGCAAGCTGGAATCCCACACGCTGCCCACCAATGTGAGAAGTTGGCCTGGTATATGCTGTTCACTAATTAAAGTGGACACCTTGCACCAGAACAATTCGACTCTTATGGTAGATAGGTTTAAGACAACCTTTATAGAAAGCTATCCTAGTGGTAGCTGTGGAGAGCAGCCTTCAGGCTAAGTCTTGAAGGAATGTAAAGCAGCTTGTTTTACCACACAATCTCTTGAATCACCAAATGAAAAGACACCACACAGGTATATATATCAAATATATATGTATTTATTAATAAACACTCTCTACTAATCTCTTTATGAGATTAGAGGTCAGGAACATATGTACAAGTCAAATATTATCAAAATAAGTTTAGCACAATCGAATATCACAATCTTAGTTTGCTAGACCTAGGTCTAGGGCATCTAGAATCGAGGGACCCCCAAGAACAACCCCAGGTAGTTGTAGGAGACCCACAGGGGACGGACGCGGTGACCTGGCACCGGTGCGAGTCCTGTGCGAGTCTATGCGCTCAGACGCGATTGAGATTTCAATGTTAAAGGTCCCTTGCGTGTTCGAGGCGAACACACCGATCGGTCCTTGTACGAGTCGAAGGACGCGGTTACAGATAGAGTTGCAAGGGAGATGGACGCGCTGTGTCTAACACAGACGCGAACCTTGTGCGAGTCAGTGCAATGGAGGTCTCGATGTTACAGGCCCCTTGTGTGTTCGAGGCGAACACCGATCGGACTCAGTACGAGTCGAAGGACACAGTTCTAGATAGTGTTACAAAGGAGATGGACGTGGTGTGTCTAACACAGACGCGAACCCTGTACGAGTCAGCGCAATTGTCGCACTTAGAAAATAAGAGTTTCAGGGCACTTCCAGGGAAGCTACAAGCAAGTCACTTACAGGGTAAGTAGTTCTAGGGCCCACAGGAGCACCGTAGTGCTGAAGTTACCTCACCCAGGGGAGCCGGGTGCATAGGTGTTCTTTGGTGTCGGGTCGCGGCGTCGTTTTCAATGGGAGCCAGTGAAGACTTGCTGCTTGCGGCGACAGGAGAAGTGTCCGGAGGAATCCAAGCCTGGATTCGGAAGATGGAAGACCTGAAAGCAGAGGGGACAGTGTTCAAAGTCACTTGGCAGTGACTCGGGGCACGGAAGATGGATGCCCACCGTCGTCGCAAGATTCAGGTCGTTTGCGGGTGCCTTGACTCTTCAGCCACGAGGTCCAGGAGACGTCGACGATGACCAGGAGCTGGATTCCGCGTGTCCCACGATGTCTGCAGCTTACTACGGTGTCGGTTACTCGATTGGAGCCAACAAGCCTTGGTAACAGCAAGTCTCGGGGAAAGTGCAAAGAGGCAATGGCGCAGACCAGCAAGGTCTGTGGGACTCACCCAGCAATGGTAAGTCAGGGCAGGCCTGGAGCAACCAGGGGAGCCCTTTGGTTTCTTTAGAAAGTCTTCTGGGGACCCACAAGCCGGCTGGCAAGGGATCGCGAAGACACCTCAGGAGGATTCGCTCAACAGGGGCCCACGGTCACTCGGGACGTGGTAGGCCTCTGATCTTTGGAGGGTTCCTGCTGGAGGCTAGGACCACACGTGGTCCAAAGCACAAGTTCGTGGAACGTTGTGAAGGGGTTGCACTCGACAATAGTGCACGGTACCCAGGGGTCGCGGTTCCTCGTTACTCTTGGGGTCCACTGGCCTCAGCTTCGCTGGGGACTCACGGTGGCCTTTGAGAAGTCAGGAAATCCACTTCTTGGGCTGCAGGGACTTCGGACTCCGGCGGGAGCGGCGTAGTTTGCGACCGTCGTTTGTAGTTTTGGTGCCTGCCAAGCAGGAGTCACTCCTTGACTCCAAGGGAGATTCTTCAGTCTTCCAAAGGTAGTGGAACGTCAAAGGTCCGGGATTCTTCTTCAGAGCGTCGTCCAGGGAAATCTAGGTTGCAATGCACAGGTTCCCCCTCTTATACTAAAAGAAAGGGAGGGACTAGCTCTATGACCCTACCTTTGGGAGGGTCAGGGGAGTGGGTGGCTACACCCACTTCCCTTTGTCCAGTTTCGCGCCAGAGCAGGGGCAGGTAGCCCCTGAGCCGGTTTGAACTGGGGTATGCACAGAGGAGCCTTCTGCTCCCCCAGTGCAGGACTTCAAAGCACTCTAAGAGTGCACCCACCCAGCCCCAATACACTAAACCCTGTCTGGGAGGTGGTCACACCTCCTTGGGACAGGATATCTATTGTTGGGCTGCCTCCACTGCGAGTGTTGGTCATCAGCAGGAGGGCAGCCCAGTGTCTGTGACTGGTGGCATCCATTTTGTGATGCCAGGGCTCTGCAGGATTCTACCGCGTTTCCACAGTAGCTACATGTCTATCCCTATAGAAGGGTGGAATGCTACCCCCGCCGCCAGGACTGGCGGGGGGGTAGTATTCCAAGATGTTTGACACCAAACACGACATGTTTCGATGCAGCCATTCCAAAGTTAGCATTCTACCGCTAGGATATAATGCACTTAAAAGTATATGGTTTAACCGCATCCACAAACAGCCCCAGAGAATGGACTCTGAGAGCTGCAGAGGGGCCCTGCTCAGGCAGAGGCACCCCCTCACATGGAAACTAAGCACCCTGCCCTCAGGATTGATAGGGCCTGCTTTAGGGGTGACTGATAAGTCTCAATGTGTGTGCAGGAGAGATATAGGGGACCTATGTCTCAGTGAGGGGTGCTAGCACTTCCTCACCCAGGCTGCAGTAGCAGGCCTGTGGTGTCAGATTTAGTCTGCTTCCCAGGGGTGGCATAATACATGCTTCAGCCCCTGGTAGGCCTGTGAAGTACCTATGCCCTTGGTACCTAAGGTAGCATATACTAGGGACTCATAAGGTACCACAGTATCCAATCACTAGTGCACCTAGAGTGCACTCCAAATCGTTTAGAGAGAACAGAGAGGCTGGGGCCCTGATTAGCAGGGACCCAGCCAGACTATAGCCAGAAACCAGTGTAAACATCAGAAAAAAAGTGGGGGCAACATAAGAGGCAGATCCTACTCTCCTACAGTGCCTGAAACCTATGGTTTTTTCAGTGAATTTCAAAGGTTTTTTAAATGCTAATTTCTAACTATAACGTGCCTGAAACCTATGGTTTTTTAAGTGAATTTCAAAGGTTTTTCAAATGCTAGTTTCTAACTATGCCTACAGAGGTAGGACATGTGAAGAAAGAAGAAAAAACGCACAGAAAGAAGCAAAAGAAATGCAGAAAGAAGCAACAGAAGTCCACAAAGACGAAGAAAAGTGCAGGAAGAAGCAAGACATCTAGAGAGAACCAACAGAGGAGCAGAAAGAGGCCTTGTTCCAAAATCATCCTGTGCCCACAACTTTTTCAGACGGGTACTGGTGGTAACTGACTCTGACTAACCAGGCCTAGAGCCAGTGCTATGCTAAAAGACACTTAGAATACAGTGAAAACACCTACATACACTAGGGAACACTATGCATTGGGGTACCCCTGTGATTAGCATGACCTCCTCTGTAAGGCCCTAGTACATAGTAGGGCAGGGGGATTAAAACTACCTCTTAAAACGCGCTCCGGGGCGCGTTTGCACAGTGGTGAAGGGAGGGGGGGGCCTGAGGTGACATGTGTGCAAACACGCCCTGTGGCCGTTTTAAGTTGGGAGATTAACTCCCCATGAATCCTGCCGGTCCCTGGGGTCCAACTAGCCAACCAGGTACCTCCAGTAAGCGCCACAGAGCTGCGTTGCAGAGAGGTGTAAAATGGGGCATGGCCTGGACCACCTCTCTGCAAAGCAGCTCTGTGGCGCTTACTGGAAGCACCTGGTGGGCTAGTTGGCACCCAGGGGCCCTCAGGATTGAAGGGGAATTAATTCCCCAACTGAAAACACGCCACAGGGTGTGTTTGCACACATCACCTCAGGCCCCGCCCCCTCCCTTCACCACTGTGCAAACACGCCCATGGCACGTTTTAAGTTGGGGATTAAGTCCCCTTGAATCCTGAGGGTCCCTGGGGTCCAACTAGCCCACCAGGTATCTCCAGTAAGCGCCACAGAGCTGCGTTGCAGAGAGGTGTAAAAAGGGGCATGGCCTGGACCACCTCTCTGCAACGCAGGCATCTGGCGCTTACTGGAGGTACCTGGTGGCCTAGTTGGCCCCCAGGGGCCCTCAGGATTAAAGGGGACTTAATTCCCCAACTTTAAACGCGCCAAAGGGCGTGTTTGCACACATGTCACCTCAGGCCCCGCCCCTCCCTTTACCACTGTGCAAAGGTGCCCTGTGGCACGTTTTAAGTTGGGGGATTATGTCCCCTTGAATCCTGAGAGTCCCTGGCTCCAACTAGCCCACCATGTACCTCCAGTAAGCACCACAGAGCTGCGTTGAAGAGAGGTGGTCCAAGGCCATGCCCCATTTTACACCTCTCTGCAATGCAACTCTGTGGCACTTACTGGACGTACCTGTTGGGTTAGTTGCACCCAGGGACCCTCAGGAAGTCAAGGGGACTTAATTCCCCAACTTAAAACGCGCCACAGGGCGCATTTGCACACTTGTGACATCAGGCCACGCCCCCTCCCTGCACCACTGCGCAAACGCACCCCCTGGTGAGTTGTAAATTGGGGGATTAAGTCCCCTTGAGTCCTGAGGGTCCCTGGGGGCCAACTAGCCCACCACTTACCTCCAGTAAGCGCCACAGATCTGCATTGCAGCGTGGTGAAAAAGGGGCATGGCCTGGGCCACGTCTCTGCAACGCAGCGCAGTGGCGCTTACTGGAGGTGAGTGGTGGGCTAGTTGGCCCCCAGGAACCCTCAGGATTGAAGAGGAATTAATTCCCCAACTTTAAACGCGCCACAGGGCGTGTTTGCACACATGTCACCTCAGGCCCCGCCCCCTCCACCACTGTGCAAACGCACCCCGTGGCGCTTTTTGAGTTGGGGGATAAAGTCCCCTTGAATCCTGAGGGTCCCTGGGGTCCAACTAGCTCACCAGGTACCTCCAGTAAGCGCCACAGAGCTGCGTTGCAGAGGTGTAAAAAGGGGCATGGCCTCTGAACACCTCTCTGCAACGCAGCTCCCTGGCGCATACTGAAGGTACCTGGTGGGCTAGTTGGCCCCCAGGGACCCTCAGTATTCAGGGGGAATTAATTCCCCAACTTACAACTCACCAGGAGGTGCGTTTGCACAGTAGTGAAGGAAGGGGGCGGGGCCTGAGGTGACATGTGTGCAAACACGCCCTGTGGCGCGTTTTAATTCGGGGAATTAATTCCTCTTCATTCCTGAAGGTCCCTGGGGGCCAACTAGCCCACCAGGTACCTCCAGTATGCGCCAGGGAGCTGCGTTGCAGAGAGATGTTCAGAGGCCACACCCCTTTTTACACCTCTCTGCAACGCAGCTCTGTGGCACAAGATGGCTGCCAACACTTCCTGGTTTGGAGTGTTGACAGCCAATTAGCATGAAGCTCGTGGTCGGGAGGGTCCGCGGATCCTCCGTGCCTCTAAATATCGAAACTTTTATTTTTGATTTTCTCAGCAACTACTGAACGGATTTACACCATTTTTAAAAAGGTGGCTTTCTGAGCCAAGCACTACCTTTTTGCCAAATTTGGGGTAAATCCGTTCAGTAGTTTCGGCTGTAGCCTTGCATAAAGTTTCCTATGGAAAATTGATTTTTTGACTCTTATTTTTTGAATTTCTCTGGAATTACTGAACGGATTTACACCATTTAAAAAAAAGGGCGCTTTCTGAACCAAGCACTACCTTTTTGCCAAATTTGGTGTAATTCCGTTCAGCAGTTCGGGCTGTAGCCGTGTCTAAAGTTTCCTATGGGAATTAACATGGAGAAAACACGTTTTGGGACCCCCCTTTATTCTCGGCCCCCGCTTGCCGACTCACCACGAAACTTTCAAGATAGGAGCTGACCGGAGCGGGCCATAAGTTTTGAAAATTTCGCGAAGATTCGTCAACCGGCGCCAAAGTTATTGGGAAAAGAATGTTACGAATTTCCTATGGATAATAGGCCCTAACTATAGCTACCTACTGGCGACCGCCAGTAGGTAATATATATATATATATATATTCACTGAAAAAACCATAGGTTTTAGGGACAGTTATAGTTACTTGGACATTGCACTCGTACAAAACCCGTGAAATTCCCCCGTTATAGTTAGTTCAGCTAACTATAACTCGCGCCCGCAATGCACTGCTGATGACGTCACATATTACATCACTCATGACATGGTCAGTGACATCACTGATGACATCACTGATGACATCTCAAATGACATCACTGATGACATCATCCAGTGACTGTGTGTTTCTGTAAAGTTTAAATATTTTTAAAATATATAGGAAAAGACGTATTGAAGAATGAGTGGGTGTGTAAGTGTCTGTATGGATGATTTAGTAGGTGCGTGACTGACTCTATAAGTGAGTGATTTAACGTATCTTACTGAATGCATGGGTTAGTGACTAAACTGGGTGTATGTCTGTATCCGTCTGTCTGTTGCTGTGTAAGTGGCTGCATGTGTTTGTGAATAGCTAAATGATTTTCTATATGAGTTATTGAATGCTTGTCTGAGTATCTGTATGGGTGCCTGAGTGTTTGTGTGGGAGGGGTGTGTGCAACTCTGTGCATAGATGTGTGAGTGGGTGATTCACTGGGTGGATGGTTTCAAGAGTGCATCTGTGATAGACTGTATGGGTGGGTAAGTGTGTGTAAGAGTGTGTTAGTGAGTGAATGTATGTCCCAGTGGTACATGTGTGAGTAACTACATATGTGAAAGGCAGTATATATGTGTGTTGGAGTATATAAATAGCTATAAGCAAGAGTGAGTGATTGTGATAGTGGCTGTATGGATGATTGTGTGCTTGTATCAGTGATTGTATAAGAGCGTAACAATGTGCTACTATTTGTATGAGTAAGTGAGCTGGTGTGTGTGTATAACTGTATAGGTGAGTAAATGGCAGTGTGTTTAATTATTTGCATGACTGACTAGGTGTGTGAGTATCTCTATGGATGAGTGGCGTTGTTTGAGTGTCTATATAGGAGTAAGAGTGCATATGATAGTCCTGTACTGAGTGACCGTAAGTATGAGTGACTGTACGGGTGAGTGAGTGGATGTGTGTGTGTAGACCTAAGAATCAGTGAGTGGGTATGTAGTTATTGGTGTTGGAGTGTCTATGGTTTTGCGAATGGCAGTCTGTAATTTAGAGTGGGTGTATCAAAGGTTATATTAGGGTGTGAGGAGGTGCATCAGATTGTCACGTGGATGATGTCATCAGTGATGTCATTTGAGATGTCATCAGTGATGTCATCAGTGATGTCACTGACCATGTCATGAGTGATGTAATATGTGACGTCATCAGCAGTGCATTGCGGGGCGCGAGTTATAGTTAGCTGAACTAACTATAACGGGGGAATTTCACGGGTTTTGTACGAGTGCAATGTCCAAGTAACTATAACTGTCCCTAAAACCTATGGTTTTTTCAGTGAATTTCAAAGGTTTTTTAAATGCTAATTTGTAACTATAACGTGTCTGAAACCTATGGTTTTTTCAGTGAATTTCAAAGGTTTTTAAATGCTAATTTGTAACTATAACGTGTCTGAAACCTATGGTTTTTTCAGTGAATTTCAAAGGTTTTTTAAATGCTAATTTCTAACTATAACGTGCCTGAAACCTACGGTTTTTTCAGTGAATTTCAAAGGTTTTGTAAATGACAATTTTTAAATGTATTAATTGTTATATTAATTTTTTTCATACTGATTTACTACATTTTTAGAAACAATTTTTTTTACATATTTTATTTGTCAAATTACATTGTAATTACATTATACATTACATTACAAAAAATACTTTCTCAGAATGAATTACTTTAGTTTAAATACTTTGCAGATAGGCAATAGACTTTTAAGTACAGTAGTTACAGTTGTTGCAATGGGCAACACATTTTCAAACACAATGCAACATTCAGCTCAATGTGAATTTCTAGTTAAATGCAATTAGTTACTTTATGGATTACTTTTGTAACCACAGGACTGGATCCTAGATTCAGTCCTGGTACATCTCCTGTAAACAGTTGAGTAAAAGCGTTTTGGTTACAGTCGTGATTTTTAAGGAATATTATTGTATTTTAAAAGTTGACACTTTGAAACTTTTTCTCATAGAATCACCAATGTTATCCTATGGAAGGAAATTCACTTAGCAGGTAAAAACTGTTATCGTTACTTTTTCTTACTCAGTGTTGGATCCTGGATCCAGCACTGGTGCATCTCCTGTAAACAGTTGAAAGAATGCGTTTAAGTCATACAGGCGATTTTTAAGGAATATTTGTAGTTTGTGAAAATCAACACAAACTTTTTGCTGAAAACCAGTCAATGTTAGCCTATGAAGGAAATTCAAGTTACCGGTAAGTACGGTTAAAATTACTTTTGAGGATCAGTACTGGGCTGAAACATGCAGCACTGAGGTCTCTCCTGATAACAGGTGAGTAAATCGGAATTCGTATTTCGGCTGATTTTAGAGGAATATTTTAAAGTTCCAAAACTCCACACTTAGAAGAATTTCCAAGTGAAACCAGTCAATGTTAGCCTATGGAAGGAAATTCAAGTTACTGGTAAGTACGGTTAAAATTACTTTTCAGGACCAGTACTGGGCTGAAAGATGCAGCACTGAGGTCTCTCCTGATAACAGGTGAGTAAATCAGAATTCGGATTTTCGGCTGATTTTAGAGGAATATTTGTATGTTTCAAAAATCAACACTTAGAAGAATTTCCAAGTGAAACCAGTCAATGTTAGCCTATGAAGGAAATTCAAGTTACCGGTAAGATACGGTTAAAATTACTTTTCAGGATCAGTACTGGGCTGAAAGATGCAGCACTGAGGTCTCTCCTGATAACAGGTGAGTAAATCGGAATTCGTATTTCGGCTGATTTTAGAGGAATATTTTAAAGTTCCAAAACTCCACACTTAGAAGAATTTCCAAGTGAAACCAGTCAATGTTAGCCTATGAAGGAAATTCAACTTACCGGTAAGTACGGTTAAAATTACTTTTCAGGATCAGTACTGGGCTGAAAGATGCAGCACTGAGGTCTCTCCTGATAACAGGTGAGTAAATCGGAATTCGTATTTCGGCTGATTTTAGAGGAATATTTTAAAGTTCCAAAACTCCACACTTAGAAGAATTTCCAAGTGAAACCAGTCAATGTTAGCCTATGAAGGAAATTCAACTTACCAGTAAGTACGGTTAAAATTACTTTTCAGGATCAGTACTGGGCTGAAAGATGCAGCACTGAGGTCTCTCCTGATAACAGGTGAGTAAATCGGAATTCGTATTTCGGCTGATTTTAGAGGAATATTTTAAAGTTCCAAAACTCCACACTTAGAAGAATTTCCAAGTGAAACCAGTCAATGTTAGCCTATGAAGGAAATTCAAATTACCGGTAAGTACGGTTAAAATTACTTTTGAGGATCAGTACTGGGCTGAAAGATGCAGCACTGAGGTCTCTCCTGATAACAGGTGAGTAAATCGGAATTCGTATTTCGGCTGATTTTAGAGGAATATTTTAAAGTTCCAAAACTCCACACTTAGAAGAATTTCCAAGTGAAACCAGTCAATGTTAGCCTATGAAGGAAATTCAAGTTACCGGTAAGTACGGTTAAAATTACTTTTCAGGACCAGTACTGGGCTGAAAGATACAGCACTGAGGTCTCTCCTTATAACAGGTGAGTAAATCGGAATTCCTATTTCGGCTGATTTTAGAGGAATATTTGCACAATGGTGAAGGGAGGGGCGGGGCCTGAGGTGACATCTTTGCAAACGCGCCCCGTGGCGCGTTTTAAGTTGGGGGATTAAGTTCCCTTGAATCCTGAGGGTCCCTAGGGGCCAACTAGACCACCAGGAACCTCCAATATGCGCCAGAGGCTGCGTTGCAGAGACGTGTAGAGAGGCCACACCCCTTTTACACCTCTCTCCAACGCAGCTCTGTGGCGCTTTCTGGATGTACCTGTTGGGCTAGTTGGCCCCCAGAGACCCTCAGGATTGAAGGGATTTAATTCCCCATCTTAAAACGCGCCACGGGGCCTGTTTGCACACATGTCACCTGAGCCCCGCCCCCTCCCTTCACCACTGTGCAAACGCGCCCCGTGGCGCGTTTTAAGTTGGGGATTAAGTCCCCTTGAATCCTGAGGGTCCCCGGAGTCCAACTAGCCCACCATATACCTCCAAAAGCGCCACAGAGCTGCGTTGCAGAGAGGTGTAAAAGGGGTGTGGCCTCTCTACACCTCTCTGCAACGCAGCCCCTGGCGCATACTGGAGGTTCCTGGTGGGCTAGTTGGCCCCAGGGACCCCCAGTATTCAAGGGAATTCGTTCCCCCTCTGCAAACGCGCCAGGGGCGCGTTTGCAGAGTGGTGAAGGAAGGGGGCGGGGCCTGCGGGCCGATCGTTTTTTTTTTTTTTAATTTTTTGTCCCCTGAAGGGGGGCTGTGTGGCCCCCCTTCCTTTTTCCTGTTTTTATGCCCTGGGGACCCCATCCCCCAGGGCCTTACCCTTTTTTTTAATTTGTAATTTAAAAAAAAACGGGAAGAGGCCGCGTGGCCCCCTTCCCTGGGCCTGTATTGGCCCCGGGGACCCCATCCCCCGGGGCATGGCCTCGTTTTTATTTATATTCTTTGGAGGGGGCTGCGTGGCCCCCTCCTCTGGCCATTAAGGCCCCGGGGACCCCATCCCCCGGGGCCGGCCATTCCGTTTTTTTTTTTTTTTTTTGGGGAGGGGGCCGCGTGGCCCCTCTCGAGCCACTACTTGCCCCGGGGACCCCATCCCCCGGGGCCTGGCCTCTCGTTGGGGACTGTGGGGGGTCCCCAATCCCCCACAGTCCCGCCGGCTCACCGCGTCCCTAGGGTGCCGGCATTGCTTTTACACATGGGGAGCAGCTAACATGCTGCTCCCCATGTGTAAAGCTAGTCGGCTTGGATATTGGAAGAGAGAGCAGGTTTCCTGCTCTCTCTTCCAATATCCAAAGCAAGTTTGCAATGACAGGACGGGAGCCGCGAGGCTCCGTCCTGTCATTGCAAACAGCAGTGTCCCGGTAGGCACCCGGGACACTGCAGGAGCCGGCCCTGGGGGTGGTGGTCCCCAGGGCCATCAAGGGCTCCAGGAGGGGGCCGCGCGGCCCCCTCCCAGGTTTAATAATTTTTTTTTAAAAAGCCCCGGGGAGGTGGTGGTCCCCGGGGCTGCGGGAGGGCTCAGAGCCCTCCCGCATCATTCATGACATGGTCAGTGACATCACTGATGACATCACTGATGACATCTCAAATGACATCACTGATGACATCACTGATGACATCATCCACGTGAAAATCTGATGCACCTCCTCACACTCTAATATAACCTTTGATACACCCACTGTAAAATACAGACTACCATTTTCGAAACCATCGACACACCAATACCAGTTACTACATACGCACTCACTGATTCCTAGGTCTACACACACATCCACTCATTCACCCATATAATCACTCATACATGCAGTCACTCATCAATACAGCACTATCATAAGCACTCATACACCTATACAGACACTCACACACCAACACTCATCCAGAGTTACTCACACACCTAGTCAGGGATGCAAAGAATCAATCACACTTCCATTTACTGACCTATAGTTATACATACACCACATCACTTATTCAAACAGAAACAAACGCATACTTACTCTCTTATACAATTACTGATACAAGTACACACTCATCCATACAGCCACTCTCACAATCACTGACTCTTACGTATAGTCATTTATATACTCCAACTCTCACATACACTGCCTATTACATATGTAGTTAGTTGGACATGTACCACTGAGACATCCATTCACTCACCAACACACCCATACACACACTCACCCACCCATACAGCTGTTTCCACATGTACTCTTGAACCCATACACACAGTGAATCAACCACTCAAACATCTATGCACAGAGTCACACACCTCTCACCCACCCACACACACACTCAGGCAACCATACAAATACTCAGGCAACCAATCGATAACCCATATAGACACTCATGTAGCTACTGACCAACCCATGCAGCAGCTTACACACCAACAGACAGACTGATACAGACATTCACACAGTTTAGTCACTAACCCATTGTTAGAATTGGGGGTCTCTAGTTGGCACAGGTAGGTACTTGTGACAAATAGGGACCCTCGCCTCTAGTCAGGGTAAAGGGGTACACTCCTAAAATAACCCCTGCTCACCCCCTTGGTAGCTTGGCACGAGCAGACAGGCTTATCTCAGAGGCAGTGTGTAAAGCATTTGTGAACACATACAGTAATCTAGTGACGCACTACAGATGGACACCACACAAGGTTTATATCAAAAATAAGTATTCTTTATATAGTTTTAACACAAGACCATAACGACAAAAATCCACAATACTGTACTTAAAAGGGTAGGTTTAGCTTAGTTCAGTTCAGTTCTTAAGATGCGACACTTTAAGTCAATGTACCTTACGATGCGGGACGCTTCCACAACAAGCAATGTTGCAGCGATGGAAATGCGACAAAGTTCTGGTGCAAAGAAATAAAGACGTCAAGTTCTTCTTGAGGCGGCACGCTTCTCCGAGGTTGCGAGAAGTCTCGACTCGATGCGTCAGCTACAGCGGCGACACCCTTGTTCAGCGATGCGACGACAGCGGCTTTGGCGGCGACCCTCTTCTCCGGCGTTGCGAGACGCTTCCGCTCGATGCGACAACTGCAGCGGCGACACCCTTGTTTCGTGATGCGACGGCAGCAGCTCCGACGGCGGCACGCTTCTCCGTGGATGCGGGCGCTTCTCTTGATGCGGTGCAATGCGACAGCTACAGCGGCGACACCCTCCTTCGGAGTTGCGGCGGCAGCAGCAGCGGCGGCGACACGCTTCCTCTTCGTTGCGGGACGCTTCTCTCGATGCGGTGCAATACGACAGCTACAGCGGCGACACCCTCCTTCGGAGTTGCGGCGGCAGCAGCAGCGACGGCGACACGCTTCTTCCTCTTGAGTCGCGCTTCCAGCTCCTTGCGACACGCAGTCCCTTCAGAAGGCCCAAAACAGCAGCAGGCACTTCCAAAGGATTCTTGGGGAGCTGGTGGTTGAAGTCTGTTGTCCCTGAGACTTCAGCAGGAGGCAAGCTCTTTTCTCAAGCCCTTGGAGATACTTTACAAGTTGAATAAAAGTGCACACAAAGTCCTTTCTCCTCCCTTTGGCAGTCAGGCAACCACTGCAGGCAGATCCCTCTAGCTTAGGGATAGTCTTCTCCTCAGTTCCTTCTTGGTTCCGCTCCTCAGCAAAGGTTTCTTCTTGTTTTCCCAAAGTGATCTAGTTTCCTAGGGGTCTGGGTCCCCTTTTTATACACAGTTTTCCTTTGTTCTCTGAAGGCAGAGAGGCCTCTGCCTAGTCAAAACCAGTTCTGGTCAGTCCTGGAGCACTTTGTTTTTCTGACTCCTTCTTTCCTTTCAGAATGTGGGGCAGGGTGCTCAGCCGCCCGGCAGGAGGTGGAGCCAGCATTGTGGAAGGCAGGCACAGCCCTATTCAGACCCAGGTGCAACTCCTCCCTCCACTCTGGATGCAGATCTTTCTATTCAGCCCTGTGCTGACTCACCCTGTCTCCTGTAGCCACCCCCAGCCCCTGTCACTCAATCTCCAGACAAGGAATACACAACCTAGCAGAGGCAGGCTTGGAAGTTTAGGCAAGAAAATACCCACTTTCTAAAAGTGGTATTTTCAAACACAGAATGTTAAAACCAACTTCACTAAAAGATGTATTTTATCATTCTGAGTTCAGGCATACTAAATTCGTTTTTCTACCATGTTCCCTGGGTCAGTTCTGACTATAAGGTGTAATAGTCAGTCTGCCCATTCTGGCCTATGGGGAGCAGGTAGCCTTGCAATAGTGAAAAACGAAAATGGCTGTAATTCACTATTAGGACATGCCACACACACCAGGGCATGTCCTACCTTATACCTACAATGCACCCTGCCCTAGGGCCTACTTTAGGGGTGACCAACATGCAGTAAAGGGAAGGTTTAGGGACTGGTAAGTGGGTGCACTCACCAAGTCGACATGGCAGCCCTAGGCTGCACACAGGCTCTGCGATGGCAGGCCTGAGACACATTTTACAAGCCGCTTCTGTGGGTGGCACAACCAGTGCTGCAAGCCCACCAGCGGCATTGGATTTACAAGCCCTGGGCACACTCAGTGCACTGTACTAGGGACTGACAAGTAAACCAATCATCCAATCGTGGAGTCACTAATCCATAACACAATTTACAATGGGGCGAGCATATGCACTTTAGCACTGATCAGCAGTGGTAAAGTGCCCAGAGATCATAAAACAGCCAACAACAGGTCAGAAAAAATATAGGAGGAAGGCAAAAGTTTAGGGATGACCCTGCAAAAGGGCCAAGTCCAACACAACCCCCTTCCAGCCAAAACGCAGGGTAGACCAATCACTACCTTGATGGGCTTCCCTGCTTTGGGCGATAGAACCTGGACCCTGGCCCACAACAGCAGGGGCATACTCCAGTTCTACGCCAATCTGAACCTATTTGGATCCCTCTGTCCATACTCTCAGGGCCCACCAAGCTAATCCATGGAGAACCCTTCTCCTCACCTGTGGACACCACCTGTGCAGCACCTAACCTTAACTTGCTCACAGGTGTGTCCCAACAGACAGCCAGCAAGCCACAGTGGCCACTGACAGTGGTCAGGGATGAGACCCAGGCCTTATGCCTCTCAGGGCTCTCAAACCTCTGTGGCGTCAGAGAGCGGGGGGCAGTAGCCCCAGGTGCTTGGCACCCTTTGTCCACTCTCCCTCCTGTCAGGTCAGGTATGACATCCTGGCGCTGACCCACCAGCCCCGGGCCTATACCCGGCGGCTGGACTGGAGACTGGGGTGGGCTTTCCCACACCTGGTCCTCCTCCTTGGGGCTCTGTACCCTCCCACCTGGAGCGGTACCCCCTTCCAGAATTGTCAGGGCACCTGCGGCAGGTGTCCTGCACAGTTCGCCCACCAGTTCAGGGGTTCTATCCTGCAACTGGGCGTCCAGGTCAGGGGGACACCCTGAACCTGGTCCTCCAATCTAGGGTCTAAACCCTCCAGTTGAACCGGGGTCAGAGGCGAGGACTCCCTCCCTCTGCACCCCCTTCCAGTGTACTGCCCCCTCCCATCAGGAGCGGTACCCCCTACCAGAATTGTCAGGGCACCTGTGGCAGGTGTCCTGCACAGTTCGCCCACCAGTTCAGGGGTTCTATCCTGCAACTGGGATCCCAGCATAGGGTCTGTACCCTTATACTGGGCAGAGGCCAGGGGTGAGGCTGTCCTCTCCCCACCCCCTTATTGGGGTCCTGCACCCTCCCACCTGGAGCGCTGCCCCCAGAAGACAAACTGGTAGGGGCACTGTTAGCAGCTGCCCCTTCCTCCAGGTCAGGGGGACACCCTGAACCTGGCCCTCCAACCCAGGGTCTGTACCCTTAGGCTGGACCTGTGCCTGGCAACCCAGGACTTCCGGGAGGGTACACCAACCCCCAAAGGAAACACACTCCTCTAGAGTTGTGTAAGAACCTGCCTGGCGCACCAGGACTTCCTGGGGCGCACGCATGCCCCCAGAGGGTAACACATCTCTCAGGTGTTGTGTGACAGTCTGCCTGGCGCAGATCTCCCAACCCCTGTCCGTCTGACAGTGTGTGAAGATCCCCCAGGACAGAAGTGGTGTCACCATGGTCATTCACTGGTGACTCAGCCCTTCTGGCTGGTCCCTGACCCACTGGTTCTTCCACTGGGGACTCTCTCCCCCTCTCACCCCTCACTCTGGACTTCTGCACCCTCCCAAGTGGAGCGGCACTGCCAGACACCAGAAACACGGGAGCTCCATTTACAGACGCTCCAGGTTCTCTAGACACTAGGAGATCCTCCTCAACAGGCGGCCCATCAGGGCAGCCTAGGCTCCCTACCTGGTGTTCCCTTAAAGAACCATCCAGGCTCTGAGACTGGGTTTCGGGCACCTCGGGACACGCAGCCCCACATTCACTCCTTCTCCACTGAGACAGGACGTGAGTCCCTACACCCCTCCCATTACCACGGGACCTAGCTGGGCTACACTGAACCTCTCCCACCACTATGGGTTGGAAGACACCTGAGCCACTCCTCTTAGGGTCACTCCCCAATGCCTCTTCAGACCCTCTGGAATCCACCAAAGGTCCGCCTCCAATGTGAGCTCCCTGAGGTCAGAGAAGTCACACTCCAACAGGTGTTGGCATAGCTCTGGAAAACAGGGACTTACAATATGCTCTCCCACAATTGGATCACACAGTCCCCCACAGGGGTTAACCAAACTATCCTTCACCTCACCATCCAGTGCCTCGCACACGTACCCCACACCACTCTTCTGAGATTGGCAAGACAGTATCTGACTGTCTCTGTCACTCAACCCACACTCTTCTGGGCGGTCTTCACACTCACATACCAGGACTTCAACCATGGGGGAACCCCTCTCCCTGCACCTCTCATCTAGAGTCAGTAGAGTGTCCCTCCCACCACTAGGACCATGAATCCCTGCGTCAGTTTCCCTATTCCTCTCAGGGACA
Source organism: Calotriton arnoldi (assembly GCA_963921515.1). Lineage (NCBI taxonomy): Eukaryota > Metazoa > Chordata > Amphibia > Caudata > Salamandridae > Calotriton > Calotriton arnoldi. The sequence goes on along the minus strand of CAWUFW010000081.1, from coordinate 5,944,821 downwards.
CTGCGCACTACTGGAGCTACCTCATGTCCTTGAACCTCCTGGTGTATGTTAACCCCCTCCTTCAAGTCAGGCGCCACATCTCTGGGTGTGTGCACTACTCTCTCAGCACTGAATAACTTAATTTTGCTGCCACCATCTGAGCTGGACTCCACCTCCAACTCAGCAAAGCTCACTTCCTGAGCTGCCCAAATTTCTTTTTCTTGGGCTAAGGCCCTCTGAGCCTCATCAATCTCTCTCAGCTCTTCGTCAATTTCTCTCAGCTTCTGCTCATAAGCCAGAAGCCAGCTATCTGTTTCTGTTTCTCCCTCACTTCTAGGGAATTCCTCCTCCTCAGACTCAACTGGTAGTGTTGCCTTCCAGCGGGGTAACTCATACTGAAATAGGGATGCCTCTAGATCCTCCCTGGACCTTCTCTTCACAGGCAGCCCTCTTTCCTTGCAAAACACACGTAGCTCCTTCATTGTGTAGATAAACATGTGCCAGAAGTTGAGTTCCATTTTGCAACAACTAACCAGAGTCATGGTATCAAAAATACCTCCAGGAGGACACCATAAAACAGAAAAACAGTATGTGGTCGCGTTTGGTCTGCACTCAATAGTAGTGTTCACCAATCACTGTACATGAATCACAAATGCAAGTCCAGAATCCTCACCGCTGACCACCAATGTTAGAATTGGGGGTCTCTAGTTGGCACAGGTAGGTACTTGTGACAAATAGGGACCCTCGCCTCTAGTCAGGGTAAAGGGGTACACTCCTAAAATAACCCCTGCTCACCCCCTTGGTAGCTTGGCACGAGCAGACAGGCTTATCTCAGAGGCAGTGTGTAAAGCATTTGTGAACACATACAGTAATCTAGTGACGCACTACAGATGGACACCACACAAGGTTTATATCAAAAATAAGTATTCTTTATATAGTTTTAACACAAGACCATAACGACAAAAATCCACAATACTGTACTTAAAAGGGTAGGTTTAGCTTAGTTCAGTTCAGTTCTTAAGATGCGACACTTTAAGTCAATGTACCTTACGATGCGGGACGCTTCCACAACAAGCAATGTTGCAGCGATGGAAATGCGACAAAGTTCTGGTGCAAAGAAATAAAGACGTCAAGTTCTTCTTGAGGCGGCACGCTTCTCCGAGGTTGCGAGAAGTCTCGACTCGATGCGTCAGCTACAGCGGCGACACCCTTGTTCAGCGATGCGACGACAGCGGCTTTGGCGGCGACCCTCTTCTCCGACGTTGCGAGACGCTTCCGCTCGATGCGACAACTGCAGCGGCGACACCCTTGTTTCGTGATGCGACGGCAGCAGCTCCGACGGCGGCACGCTTCTCCGTGGATGCGAGGCGCTTCTCTTGATGCGGTGCAATGCGACAGCTACAGCGGCGACACCCTCCTTCGGAGTTGCGACGGCAGCAGCAGCGGCGGCGACACGCTTCCTCTTCGTTGCGGGACGCTTCTCTCGATGCGGTGCAATACGACAGCTACAGCGGCGACACCCTCCTTCGGAGTTGCGACGGCAGCAGCAGCGACGGCGACACGCTTCTTCCTCTTGAGTCGCGCTTCCAGCTCCTTGCGACACGCAGTCCCTTCAGAAGGCCCAAAACAGCAGCAGGCACTTCCAAAGGATTCTTGGGGAGCTGGTGGTTGAAGTCTGTTGTCCCTGAGACTTCAGCAGGAGGCAAGCTCTTTTCTCAAGCCCTTGGAGATACTTTACAAGTTGAATAAAAGTGCACACAAAGTCCTTTCTCCTCCCTTTGGCAGTCAGGCAACCACTGCAGGCAGATCCCTCTAGCTTAGGGATAGTCTTCTCCTCAGTTCCTTCTTGGTTCCGCTCCTCAGCAAAGGTTTCTTCTTGTTTTCCCAAAGTGATCTAGTTTCCTAGGGGTCTGGGTCCCCTTTTTATACACAGTTTTCCTTTGTTCTCTGAAGGCAGAGAGGCCTCTGCCTAGTCAAAACCAGTTCTGGTCAGTCCTGGAGCACTTTGTTTTTCTGACTCCTTCTTTCCTTTCAGAATGTGGGGCAGGGTGCTCAGCCGCCCGGCAGGAGGTGGAGCCAGCATTGTGGAAGGCAGGCACAGCCCTATTCAGACCCAGGTGCAACTCCTCCCTCCACTCTGGATGCAGATCTTTCTATTCAGCCCTGTGCTGACTCACCCTGTCTCCTGTAGCCACCCCCAGCCCCTGTCACTCAATCTCCAGACAAGGAATACACAACCTAGCAGAGGCAGGCTTGGAAGTTTAGGCAAGAAAATACCCACTTTCTAAAAGTGGTATTTTCAAACACAGAATGTTAAAACCAACTTCACTAAAAGATGTATTTTATCATTCTGAGTTCAGGCATACTAAATTCGTTTTTCTACCATGTTCCCTGGGTCAGTTCTGACTATAAGGTGTAATAGTCAGTCTGCCCATTCTGGCCTATGGGGAGCAGGTAGCCTTGCAATAGTGAAAACGAAAATGGCTGTAATTCACTATTAGGACATGCCACACACACCAGGGCATGTCCTACCTTATACTTACAATGCACCCTGCCCTAGGGCCTACTTTAGGGGTGACCAACATGCAGTAAAGGGAAGGTTTAGGGACTGGTAAGTGGGTGCACTCACCAAGTCGACATGGCAGCCCTAGGCTGCACACAGGCTCTGCGATGGCAGGCCTGAGACACATTTACAAGCCGCTTCTGTGGGTGGCACAACCAGTGCTGCAAGCCCACCAGCGGCATTGGATTTACAAGCCCTGGGCACACTCAGTGCACTGTACTAGGGACTGACAAGTAAACCAATCATCCAATCGTGGAGTCACTAATCCATAACACAATTTACAATGGGGCGAGCATATGCACTTTAGCACTGATCAGCAGTGGTAAAGTGCCCAGAGTCATAAAACAGCCAACAACAGGTCAGAAAAAATATAGGAGGAAGGCAAAAAGTTTAGGGATGACCCTGCAAAAAGGGCCAAGTCCAACACCCATGCATTCAGTAAGACTCATGTAATCACTCACTTAAACAGTTTGTCACGCACCTACTAAATCCTCCATCCAGACACTTATACAACCAATCATTCTTCAAAACACCTTGGCATATATATAATACATATTTAAACTTTAAATAAAAACACAGTCACTGGATGATGTCATCAGTGATGTCATCAGTGATGTCATTTGAGATGTCATCAGTGATGTCACTGACCATGTCATGAATGATGTAATATGTGACGTCATCAGCAGTGCATTGCGGGTGCGCGAGTTATAGTTAGCTGAACTAACTATAACGGGGGATTTTCTATGGTTTTGTACGAGAGAAATGTCCAACTAACTATAACGCCCCTGAAACCTATGGTTTTTTCAGTGAATTTCTAAGGTTTTTTAAATGCTAATTTCTAACTATAACATACCCGTCGAGTTTCCAGAGTGGTGGAGAAAGGTGAGCGTGGCCTCCGTAACACCTCTTAGCAATCCCACTGTGTGGGATTTACTGGAGGTAACAGGAGGAGTAGTTAGCCCCCAACGTCAACCTTGGGGGCCAACTATCCCTTTTAATCCCACCAGTAAGTCCCACACAGCAGGATTGCTAACTTCTTATATCAGGCCCCGCCCCCTCCCTCCACCACTGTTCAAACGTGCCCCCTAGCACGTTGTAAGTTGGGGGATTAAATCCCCTTGAATCCTGAGGGTCCCTGGGGGCCAACTAGCCCACCAGGTACCTCCAGTAAGCGCCACAGAGCTGCTTTGCAGAGAGGTGGTCCAAGGCCACCCCCCTTTTTCCACCTCTCTGCAACTAAGCTATGTGGCGCTTACTGGAGGTACCTGGTGGGCTAGTTGGACCCAAGGGACCCTCAAAGGGGACTTAATCCCCCAACTTACAACTCGCCAGAGGGCCCGTTTGCACAGTGGTGAAGGGAGGGGGTGGGGCCTGATGTGACAAGTGTGCAAACACGCCCCGTGGCGCGTTTTAAGTTGAGGGATTAAGTCCCCTTGAATCCTGAGCGTCCCTGGGGGCCAACTAGCCCACCAGGTACCTCCAGTAAGCGCCACAGAGCTGCGTTGCAGAGAGGTGGTCCGAGGCCACGCCCCTTTTACACCTCTCTGCAACGCAGCTCTGTGGCGCTTACTGGAGGTACCTGGTGGGCTAGTTGGCCTCAGGGACCCTCAGGATTCAAGGGACTTAATCCCCAACTTAAAACACGCCACAGGACGTGTTTGCACACATGTCACATCAGGCCCCGCCCCCTCCCTTCACCACTGTGCAAATGCGCCCGTGGCGCGTTTTAAGTTGAGGGATTAAGTCCCCTTGAATCCTGAGGGTCCCTGGGGTCCAACTAGCCCACCAGGTACCTCCAGTAAGCGCCACAGAGCTGCGTTGCAGAGAGGTGTAAAAAGGGGCGGGCCTCGGACCACCTCTCTGCAACGCAGCTCTGTGGCGCATACTGGAGGTACCTGGTGGGCTAGTTGGCCCCCAGGGACCCCCAGTATTCAAGGGGAATTAATTCCCCAACTTACAACGCGCCATGGGGCGCGTTTGCAGAGTGATGCACTGAGGGGGCGGGGCCTCCGGCGCGATGCCGTTTTTTAAAAATTATTTTATTTTTAGAAGGGGGGCTGTGTGGCCCCCCTTCTTTTCCTATTTTTTGGGCCCTGGGGACCCCATCCCCCAGGGCCTGACCCCTATTTTGTTTATTTTTTTTAAAAAATACGGTACGGGGGCCGCGTGGCCCCCCTCCCGAGGCCCTTTTCGGCCCCGGGGACCCCATCCCCCGGGGCATGGCCAGTATTTAATTTTTTTTTTTTAATATTTGGAGGGGGGCCACTCATTCACCCATACAATCACTCATACATGCAGTCACTCATCAATACAACACTATCATATGCACTCATACAACTATACAGACACTCACACACCACCACTCATCCAGAGTTCTCACACACCTAGTCAGTCATGCAAAGAATCAATCACACTTCCATTTACTGACCTATATAGTTATACACACACCACATCACTTATTCAAACAGAAACAAACGCATACTTACTCTCTTATACAATCACTGATACAAGTACACACTCATCCATACAGCCACTCTCACAATCACTGACTCTCATGTATAGTCATTTATATACGCCAAGTCTCACATACACTGCCTTTTACATATGTAGTTACTTGGACATGTACCACTGAGACATCCATTCACTCACCAACACACCCATACACACACTCGCCCACCCATACAGCTGTTTCCACATGCACTCTTGAACCCATACACCCAGTGAATCAACCACTCAAACATCTATGCACAGAGTCACACACCTCCCACCCACCCACACACACACTCAGGCACCCATACAAATACTCAGGCAACCAATCGATAACCCATATAGACACTCATGTAGCTACTGACCAACCCATGCAGCAGCTTATACAACAAAAACAGACAGACTGATACAGACATTCACACAGTTTAGTCACTAACCCATGCATTCAGTAAGACACATGTAATCACTCACTTAAACAGTCAGTCACGCACATACTAAATCCTCCATCCAGACACTTATACACCCACTCATTCTTCAATACACCTTGGTATATATATAATACATATTTAAACTTTAAAGGAACACACAGTCACTGGATGATGTCATCAGTGATGTCATCAGTGATGTCATTTGAGATGTCATCAGTGATGTCATCAGTGATGTCACTGACCATGTCATGAATGATGTAATATGTGACGTCATCAGCAGTGCATTGCGGGGCGCGAGTTATAGTTAGCTGAACTAACTATAACGGGCGATTTTCTATGGTTTTGTACGAGTGAAATGTCCATCTAACTATAACGTGCCTGAAACCTATGGTTTTTTCAGTGAATTTCTAAGGTTTTTTAAATTCTAATTTCTAACTATAACGTGCTTGAAACCTATGGTTTTTTCAGTGAATTTCAATGGTTTTTTAAATGCTAATTTGTAACTACAATGTCCCTGAAACCTATATTGTTTTTAAGTAAATTTTAAAAAGACGTGCATACTTTTTGTAGTGAAAAACTAACTGTAACAGTAGTCTGTTATAAGTTATAATTTAACAATGTTTAAAACTTAATTAGCACTAATTAACAAATAAGTGTGGAAAAAGTGTGACGCAGCAGCTATGATACCTGACTTAGAACAACAGCGTTCACAGTTCGATTCCCGGCTGCGGCGGCACGTTAACCCACCACTATGTCACTGTGGGCAATATCTTGCTTAATCTTCCCGACGCCCCGAGCGCCGGGACACCTCTCTCGAGGTAGCTGTACGCTTTACAAATGCTGGCATTTTTTTACTTTAAAACCATAGTGATGAGAAATATTAGCACGTATTTTTTTTTTTCTATTCTTAACGATATTTTTTTTATGTCTTCTATTTAGAATTACTGCAATTAATAGATGTTTGTAGTCATGAGAATGGAAATGACACGGTTTGCCGGGTAACCGTTTTAAGCTCTCCAACGTATGTACATATTAAGGATCTTATCCGTGTTAGGATCGAAATCGAAACCTTTACCGCTTCACATTTTGTAACCTTTCCCAACACGTGCACAAGTTAAACAGTGAAAACGTGAGCACGTGTCAACTGTAAAACGTGACATCTAAATAGGCGGAGCTGCATCTTCCTTCCATAGACTACTCAATAACCAAAAAGTATATAAACCACACCCGTTGTTTGATTAGTTTCGTTTATGTGACTTATTTACGTGTGTCCATTCTGCGATGCACGTTCCCTTTTCTAGCGTCGGATTCTTGTTTTGCGGCAACAAAACATATTCCAGAGTTGTAAGTTGTTTGATTATGGCATAGTAGATATTTATAATACGTAGCTATTTGTCAATATTTAAACATTTGTATTTAGAAAAAAGTGTTATTGGTTGTTTTTGCCATTTATATGTAACGTGAGCAGCTTGTTTTCAGAAACAGACAGAATACAGCAAACATTGTTCCTTTTCTGGATCCTTTGAGATCATATAGTGTGACTTTGTATATTATAATATTGATACTGTACTTGACCTCAGAGGTGTTGGTGACCCGTCGGCGCGAAGTCTAAAGATTTATATGTAACGTCAGCAGCTTCTGGTTCTTACTCTGTTTCCCCCTTGGGATCATATAGTGTGATTATGTATATTATAATAACCACCCATTATGATCTCAGAGAAGTTTATGACCCGTTGGCGCGAAGACTAAAGATTTATATGTAACGTCAGCAGCTTCTGGTTCTTACTCTGTTTCCCCCTTGCGATCATATACTGTGAATATGTATATTAAAATATTAACAGTCATTGTGATCTCCGAGGAGTTTATGACCCGTCGGCGCGAAGACTAAAGATTTATATGTAACGTCAGCAGCTTCTGGTTCTTACTCTGTTTCCCCTTGCGATCATATACTGTGAATATGTATATTAAAATATTAACAGTCATTGTGATCTCCGAGGAGTTTATGACCCGTCGGCGCGAAGACTAAAGATTTATATGTAACGTCAGCAGCTTCTGGTTCTTACTCTGTTTCCCCCTTGGGATCATATAGTGTGAGTATGTATATTGTAATAATCACAGTCATTATGATCTCAGAGGAGTTTATGACACGTTGGCGCAAAGATGAAAGATTTCGAAGTCCCGGATAAAAGAAGCTCTGAACATATTCACCGCTGCAAAGTATTTCGTTATTGATCTTGTTTTGTGTTCATGACTTTATTTTCCTTTTCCTTTTTGTGTGGCATCAGTGTCACTCTCTATATTGTAGTAGAGTGTCATATTTTCACACAACAGGAATTGGAGATTTGTCGCCGCCAGGAGTAAACCATCTGAAATACAGCTTACTGACCTTTTTAACTTAGTTGATCAGATATTTTTACAGTGAGAATATTTTTCGAAATTGCAGTTTAAAAAAGATTGTTTGTATAGACACTTTCTTACTGAATGCCTTTGATAAACCCTACATTTTTGAATGATTTTTTGGTATTTCTCTTTTTCTCTGTTGTGGTTCCTATTCTCGTTCTCCCTATAGAATTGATAGGAATAGTAGTGTATATATTACTACTATCCTATATGTTCTTAAAGGAGTCCGTGATCTGTTAGCGGAGCAGTGAGCGACCTCTAAGCACTACGACTGAACTTTCCAGAGTTCTACAGAATAGAAATTGTGAAAAATGATGAAGCGTACATTTCTATGTAATATAAAGTCATTTGTGTTTAACAGTTTTTTACTTGTTCTTGTGACCTTGAGATGATGTAGTGCGGGAGTGTTTCTTGTAGCACTTCTTTTCTACTTTATCTAAAAGTAACTCATGCCCTCTTATATTATCAAGAATATGGGGCAACAGTTTTACAAACTATAGCAGAAAAAAAAAGGAGGGTGTGGCCACGCTTAAGGGATATTTTATGAATTGCGTTTTTATTTGTTACCTCTTTGATATATACAGCTTCACTTTTCGAAGAAAATTTATTTGTAATTGCTTAATAAAAACAGTTTCAAACCTAGACTGAAATTTTTGCTGCGCAACCACACCTTCCCGTCAGAAAAGTAAACACCACATTCTAAGTAAATAGTGTTACTGGGAAGTATCCCACCCGCAAACTTAATAAAAAGAAGACTGCAACACACTCTGTTATTTTCCCGCCGTGATTTGTACACCCCACGCCAATTATATAAATGGCCCTTAAAATATATAAAAAAAAATTTTACCTTCACAATCCCTGTTCACCACCTTGTGACCACTTTACAGAGTTAATAGTGTTCCTACCCTCCCCGCTACTAATTTGTTTTCCCGTACTTCATTGAAGTGCGTCACAAAACACTTCACAACAGTGAAACCTTCCCAACCAATAATGAGCAAACTTGTACTTGGAACACTTTAGCCAATAAAATGTCCATGGTGTTCCGCAGAGGGGGAGGGAATCGCTGCCAACACTTCTACTTTTAATGCTTCACAGCCAATGAACATTAAGGTTGGGAAGGTCCTGCTTGGAACACATTACCCAATCAGATGTCCCTGGTGCTCCGCAGAGGGGGAGGGAATGGCTGGCAACACTACTACTTTCAGTGGTTCGCAGCCAATGAACATTAACCTCTGGAAGGTCCTGCTTGGAACATGTGAGCCAATCAGATGTCCTTGCTACTCTGCGCAGGGGGAGGGAATGGCTGGCAACACTTTTACTTTTAATGGTTCGCAGCCAATGAACATTGAGCTTGTTGTTGGAACACCTCAGCCAATTAAACGTTAATTTTGTTCACTGTCCGTGATAAAAGTGAAAACCGCATTATAAGTAAACATTACTGCGCATTATATTAAAGGAAGGTAAAGGAAGGCTGCAATACGGCGCATTGTTATTTTCCCGATATGATTTCCACAGCCTACTGAACATTGCCGCAATACTGTGCATCGTTGTTTTACGGACGTGATTTCCACAGCCTACGCAATTCCACAGCCTACGCAACATTCACACTACCTGTGTGTGCACCCTACACACTGCTTGCCGCAATACGGCGCATTGTTTTCCCGACGGGATTTCCAGAGCCTACGCAACCTTGCCGCAATACCGCGCACCGTTGTTCTGCGGCCGTGATTTCCAGGGCCTACGCAACATTCAGTTGTGTGGTGGGGGAGCGACCCCTGACCTTGACTGGTAGGTCACTCCCCCACCACACAGCTCCGTCTGTGTGCCCTGCTGCTGCCAGCTGATTGTGCTCGTTTTCCTCTGTGTCCCCTTGCTGCCCTGATTGTGCTCGTTTTTCCTCTGTGTCCCCTTGCTGCCCCTGATTGTGCTCGTTTTTCCTCTGTGCACCCTTGCTGCCCTGACTGTGCTCGTTTTCCTTTGTGCCCCCTTGCTGCCCTAATTGTGCTCGTTTTTTCCTCTGTGCCTGTTTCCCGCCGCTGCGCCCCTGCGGCCCCGCCCCCTCACTGCCCATTCGCTGCCCCATTCCCTGCGCCTCCCTCCCACCTCCCCATTTATGGCGGCCGCTGCGTGGTGAGGAGAGCGACCTGACCTTGACTGGTAGGTCGCTCCCCCACCACACAGCTCCGTCTGTGTGCCCTGCTGCTGCCAGCTGATTGTGCTCGTTTTCCTCTGTGTCCCCTTGCTGCCCTGATTGTGCTCGTTTTCCTCTGTGTCCCCTTGCTGCCCCTGATTGTGCTCGTTTTTCCTCTGTGCCCCCTTGCTGCCCTGACTGTGATCGTTTCACTTTGTGCCCCCTTGCTGCCCTAATTGTGCTAGTTTTTTCCTCTGTGCCTGTTTCCCGCCGCTGCGCCCCTGCGGCCCCGCCCCCTCACTGCCCATTCGCTGCCCCATTCCCTGCTCCTCCCTCCCACCTCCCCATTTATGGCGGCCGCTGCGTGGTGAGAGAGCGACCCCTGACCTTGACTGGTAGGTCGCTCCCCACCACACAGCCCCATCTGTGTGCCCTGCTGCTGCCAGCTGATTGTGCTCGTTTTCCTCTGTGTCCCCTTGCTGCCCTGATTGTGCTCGTTTTTCCTCTGTGTCCCCTTGCTGCCCCTGATTGTGCTCGTTTTTCCTCTGTGCCCCCTTGCTGCCCTAACTGTGCTCGTTTTCCTTTGTGCCCCCTTGCTGCCCGAATTGTGCTCGTTTTTTCCTCTGTGCCTGTTTCCCGCCGCTGCACCCCTGCGGCCCCGCCCCCTCACTGCCCATTCACTGCCCCATTCCCTGCTCCTCCCTCCCACCTCCCCATTTATGGTGGCCGCTGGCGCGCCAAAGGCAAGCCCGTCTGCGCCCGTCCGCGCCTGGACCGCGCCCAGTGCCAGAACCCCTGGTCCGTGCATCCCCCGCGCCCGCCACATCAACAGACACCGATACGACGCCAGCACCCTCCACGCACTCAACCCCGGAAAAGATCACGCCTGCTACCGGGCCACCCCGAAGTGCACCCAAGGGCCCTTCACCTGCCGGAACTGCAGCTTCGCCAGCACCCGCCCCGCCAAACCACCGCCCAGGAAAGAACCCAACTACCTCAGATGCATCCTCCTCAACACCCGCTCCACCCGCAAACACGCCGTCGAACTCTGGGACCTTCTCGACTCAACCTCCCCAGACGTCGCCTTCCTGATGGAGACCTGGCTGAACCCCGCTTCAGCCCCCGACATCGCCATTGCCATCCCGGACGGCTACAAGATCACCCGCAGGGACCGCACCAACGGAGTCGGAGGAGGCATCGCCATCGTCCACAGGAACACCCTCAGAATCTCAACCAACACCGACGACACCCTCAGCACCGCCCGAACACATGCACTTCCAGATCCACACCGATCCCAACACCACCCTCAGAGGAACCCTCATCTACAGACCCCCGGACCCCGACCACAGTTCAGCGATTCCATCGCTGACTCCGTCAGCACACACGCCATCGCCTCCACGGACTACATCCTCCTCGGGGACCTGAACTTCCACCTCGAGAACAACAAGGACACCAACTCCACCACCCTGATCGACAACCTCGCCACCCTCGGACTCAGACAGCTCGTGACAACACCCACCCACGCCGCCGGCCACCCGCTAGACTCCATCTTTTCCGCAAGCCCACACGTCTCCTTCAACCACACCTCCGAACCCCACTGGACCGATCACCACTGCATCCACTTCACCTACAGGAAGCCCACCACGCACCACTGCACCCAACAAATGCCTCACCGCTGCTGGAGCAGAGTCACCAAAGACCAGCTAACCACCCCCCTCGCCCTGAGCCCACCCGCCGAACCCTCCGACCCCGACACCACCGCCCGCAACCTCAGACAGTGGATCGGCGACTGCGCCAACACCCTCGCCCCGCTCAAGAATCCGCCCAACAGCCACACCAGCAAGAAAGCCACCTGGTTCACCGAAGACCTCCAGGCCTCCCAAGCGAACATGCCGAAAACTGGAGAAGATCTGGCTCCACGAACGGACAGCGGACAGCTACGCCGCCCACAAGAACGCCACCCGCAGTCACCATCACCTCATCAGATCCGCCAAAGGGCCTCACTCAAAGACGGCCTAGACAACAACGCACACAACACCAAAGAGCTCTTCAACATCGTGAAGGAACTCTCCAACCCCAGCTCCAACACCAACGATATCCCGCCGTCGCGAGACCTGTGCGACTCACTGGACCCCTTCTTCCACCGCAAAATCGCCGACATCCACGACAGCTTCAACACCACGACCGTCCCGGCAACCACCGAGACCACTGCCCCCACGACCACCAACCGCCTGCTCTCCTGGACCAACATCAACGACGAGGACACCAGCGAGATCATGAACACCATCCACTCCGGTTCACCGCTAGACCCGTGCCTTCACCACGTCTTCAACAAAGCCAGTACAGCCATCGCGCCCCATCTCCAGGAAAATAATCAACATCTCCTTCGAGACAGCAACCTTCCCGGAAAGCTGGAAGCACGCCGAGATCACCGCCTTACTCAAGAAACCCAAGGCAGACTCCAAGGACCTCAAGAACTTCCGACCCATCTCTCTGCTCCCGTTCCCCGCGAAGGTCACCGAGAAAATCGTCAACAAACAACTGACCCGCTACCTCGAGGAGAACAACATCCTGGACCCTTCCCAGTCCGGCTTCCGCAGCAACCACAGCACCGAAACCGCCCTCATCGCCGCCACCGATGACATCAGGACCCTGCTAGACAACGGAGAAACAGCAGCCCTCATCCTCCTGGACCTATCAGCCGCCTTCGACACGGTCTGCCACCACACACTACGAACACGCCTTCACGACGCCGGGATCCAAGAGAAGGCCCTGGACTGGACCACATCCTTCCTTTCCGGCAGAACTCAAAGCGTCCGCCTCGCCCCCTTCCGATCCAAGGCCACCAAGATCATCTGCGGCGTACCCCAAGGCTCCTCCCTCAGCCCGATGCTGTTCAACATCTACATGGCACCCCTCGCCCACGTCGCCCGGCGGCACAAGCCTCAACATCATCTCCTACGCCGACGACACCCAGCTGATCCTCTCCCTCACCAAAGACCCTCACACCGCCAAAGCCCACCTCCACGAAGGAATGAAGGCCGTCGCCGAATGGATGAGGACCAGCCGCCTGAAGCTGAACTCGGACAAGACGGAGGTCCTCATCCTTGGTTCCAACCCTTCAGCCTGGGACGACTCCTGGTGGCTGACATCACTGGGAACAGCCCCGACACCCACCGACCACGCACGCAACCTAGGGGTCATCCTCGACCCCACCCTCTCCATGACTAAGCAGGTCAACGCTGTTTCCTCATCCTGCTTCAACACCCTCCGAATGCTCTGCAGGATCTTCAAGTGGATCCCCACCGAAACAAGAAAAACAGTCACCCAGGCCCTCGTCACCAGCAGGCTGGACTACGGAAACGCCCTCTACGCAGGAACGACGGCTAAGATCCTGAGACGGCTGCAACGCATCCAGAACGCCTCTGCACGTCTTATCCTCGACATCCCCCGCCGCAGCCACATCACACCCCACCTGAGAGACCTGCACTGGCTCCCTGTCAACAAGAGGATAATCTTCAAGCTCCTCACCCACGCACACAAAGCACTCCACAACTCCGGACCAGCCTACCTCAACAGACGACTCAGCTTCTACACCCCCACCGCCAGCTCCGCTCCACCAGCCTCGCCCTCGCCACAGTCCCCCGCATCCGGAAAACGACCGCCGGCGGCAGATCCTTCTCCCACCTCGCCGCCAAGACCTGGAACACCCTCCCCACCAACCTTCGGCAGACCCAAGACCTACTGGCCTTCAGAAGACTCCTCAAGACCTGGCTCTTCGATCAGTAGCAGCACCCCCCCCTTCTTCCCCCAGCGCCTCGCGGGTATGTAGTGCGCTTTATAAGTGACCTGATTGATTGATTCAAACTCCCTGCCTCTGCACCGTACAGACTGCTTAAACTAAGACCACAGTGTTCCGACTATACCCTCTTATACAATTATTCTCTTATTTTTCCCCCTACGCCTTTCAACTCAGTCACAAAATGGCTGCCAACACTTCCTAGTTTCAACAGTTCGCAGCCAATGAGCCACACGCTCGTGCTCGTAACGCCTCAGCCAATCAGATGTCAGAATTCTCAAATATCAATATCTGTAAATTTTGATATTTCTCTAAAACTACTGAACGGACTTACCCCATTTAAACAAAAGGGTGCTTTCTGGACCAAGACCGTTCTCCCTGCCAAATTTGACGTAATTCCGTTCAGCAGTTTGACCTGTAGCCTTGTCTAAAGTTTCCTATGGAAATTGCATGGAGTAAACACGTTTTGGGACCCCCCTTTTTCTCAGCCCCCCTTGATGAATCACCCCCAAACTTTCAACATAGGAGCTGATCTGAAAAGAGAAGTTTTTGGGAAAATTTCAGTAAACATTCGTCAAACGACGCCAAAGTTATAAGCAAATCAAAAAACGCTTTTCCTATGGAAACGTGGTCCTAACTATAACTATCTACTGGCGACCGCCAGTAGATTATATATATATATATATTCACTGAAAAAACCATAGGTTTCAGGCACGTTATAGTTAGAAATTAGCAAATCAGTGATGTCATGAGTGATGTCACTGACCATGTCATGAGTGATGTAATATGTGACGTCATCAGCAGTGCATTGCGGGCGCGCGAGTTATAGTTAGCTGAACTAACTATAACGGGGAAATTTCTATGGTTTTGTACGAGTGAAATGTCCAACTAACTATAACGCCCCTGAAACCTATGGTTTTTCAGTGAATTTCTAAGGTTTTTAAATGCTAATTTCTAACTATAACGTGCCTGAAACCTATGGTTTTTTCAGTGAATTTCTAAGGTTTTTAAATGCTAATTTCTAACTATAACGTGCCTGAAACCTATGGTTTTTCAATGAATATATATATATTTATTATACTATGTATACATGTGAAAATGTCTTGGTCCGCCTGTTTGCCTCGGTGGCACGGAAAAAATGGGTGGAACTGACATCAGCACGCCGACGAGGTCCTCTTATGGCTCCGATGACGTCATATGGTGTCGCGAGCGGAGCTGTGCTATTATGACGTCCTCGTTGACGTGGGAGAGCTAGGAAAGAATTTCCGTGGAATGCTGGTGCAGGGGATATTCACCTAAGTGTTCAGGCTAGTCCTTTGGGAGCAACTGTTTATGTTGCCACTCCAGAAACCAAAACCAGTGATCAGAGGCCCTGCAGATGGCACACGAGGTGGGGTGCCCAGTCGTGTGCACCGGCGGGAGCAGCGAAGTGACAAGCACCACAACCCACAAAAAAGGTAACGAGGGCACTGAATAACACAGGATCTTCTATTTGTATCTGGCAGGAACAACGAAGTTAAAATGCCCTAGTACCAAAATGTAGAATTAGTGCTACAACGGTCTTCAAGAGGACCTGCGATGCCGCTTCTGCCTCCCGTACCCTGGAGGCGGCACATGGGTCACGCAGTATGGTCATACTGCGGTGGGGCCGCACACTCGTTGACCTCTCATGGCACTGCTCCACACTTCAGGGAGGACGCTTTCCATTAGCTATGTTTTCTGATGACGTTTCGCGCCGGCCCCGTCCAACAACAGAACTCCTTTAGATCCAAACAGACTCTTTCACTCTCTCACCGGAAGTGAAACCAGGCCACTGCGGACACTTTCACAATACAACAGCCGGGAATGCACTTTTCGGTAAAAACCACATTCCTTCCCCCTAATTAATCAAATAAACGTCTCACTGAAGAACAGGGGCCAGCTTCGATCGGTAAGCAGCCGTTACAACGACTTTTTACTTGCGATACCATTACAACGCATGCATTACCACGCATGCGTTGTACATCACGAAGTCATTACTACGCATTTTTTAGAACGCATGGTCATTTACCACGCATGCCTTTACAACGAATTTTGTTGTAAAGGTATGTATGGTAAATGACCATGCGTTCTAAAACATGTAGATGATCCACATCGTTGTAAGGAAACAGAGGCTGTTCCGTTTCCTCACAACGACGTGCACCGCCCCTCAGAGACGACGTGAAGCAGGAACCACGAGGAGAGAGGAACCACGAGGAGTGAGAGGTAAGGGGGATTGGGCATGGGGTGGGGTTTCTTTTCTAGGGTTTAGGGTAGTGCAGTGGTGTTTGGGTGGTGTAGGGGGTCGTGCTGGGGGTAGTGTTTTAGGGTTTAGGGTAGTGCAGTGGTGTTTGGGTAGAGTAGGAGGTCGTGCTGGGGGTAGTGTTTTAGGGTTTAGGGTAGTGCAGTAGTGTAGGGGTTGTGCTGGGGGTAGTGTTTTAGGGTTTAGGGTAGTGCAGTGGTATATGGGTAGTGTAGGGGGTCGTGCTGGGGTAGTGTTTTAGGGTTTAGGGTAGTGCAGTGGTGTTTGAGTAGTGTAGGGGGTCATGCTGGTTGTAGTGTTTTAGGGTTTAGGGTAGTGCAGTGGGTCTGAGGCTCACTGATCGGAGCACTTTCTGTGGGATTAATTTTGCTGTGAGCCCGGCCCGCCGTGCAAACCAAGTGTTAAAAGACGGAATAAAAAACGAAGGTGAGCAGGCAAGGGTTGTGAGATGGATTTTCCACTTGCTGATGGAAGTTGTGCGAAATGCTAAGCACGAGTAGCCATGAATATTAACAGGTTTAAAGGAACAATGTATCTACAAACATTCTTCATTTTATACATTGAGTAGCATATGCAAGGAGTGTTAATAAAGTTTTGCCATGCTACGTAATGAAAAGGAAAAAACGAACTCACCTGTTTGTAGTTCTTTCTGCAAAAAGACATAAAGGCAGTGGTGAAAATCACGCAGTGCGTCAAAGGCAGAAACTTTCCACCCGTGATCAAGCCTTGAAAGAGGAGAAACGCGTTGGGTGTTTACGACCTGAAAGGCTTCGTGCATGGAATTAAAAGCATTTTTCCAATTTCATCTGGTGTCGGCGTGCCTCTCTGAGAGGAAGGGAGGCTTTGTGTGGATATATATATATATATATGCATATATATATATATGTTATCAAAGAAAGTTTGATTATAAATATTGTTAGACCTGGCACCATTGGCGTGGGTCTCCCCTGCATTTTTTGCTTTTGCCTCCTGTGTTTTTGCTGTGTGTTGGACCCCGTTTTGCTGGTCTAGATGCTTTGGGCACTTTGCCACTGCTGTTCAGTGCCAAAGTGCAAGTGCTCCCTTTGTAAATTGTTGGTATGGATTAGTGATTCCATGATTGGCATATTTGATTTACTAGTCAGACCCTAGTACAGTGCACTGTGTGTGCCCAGGGCCTGTAAATCAAATGCTGCTAGTGGTCTGCAGCACTGGTTGTGCCACCCACAGAAGCAGCCTGTTAATGTAACTCTGGCCTGCCATTGTAGAGCCTGTGTGCAGTCTGGTACTGCCATGTCGACTTGGCAAGTGCACCCACTTACCAGGCCCTAAGCTTCCCTTTTCCTACCTGTCAGACACCCCTACGGTAGGCCCAAGGTACCCCTGTGGGCAGGGTGCAGTGTATGTAAAAGGTAGGACAGGCCCTGGTGTGTGTGTGGCATGCCCTGATAGTGAATTACTGCCAATTTTGTTTTTCACTATTGCAAGGCTACCTATTCCCATAGACACAATGGGGAGTTTGTTTATAACAGCTTATAAACATAACTGGCCCTGGGAACAAGGTAGAAAAATAAAGTTTAGTATGCCTGAACTCAGAATGTTAAAGTGCATCTGTTAGTGAAGATGATTTTTACATTCTGTGTTTGAAAATACCACTTTTAGAAAGTAGATATTTTCTTGCCTAACCATCCAGTGTGCCTCTGCTAGGTTTGTGTATTGCATGTCTGGCTTTTGGATGACAGGGGCTGGAGAGAAGCTGAGGAGGACAACTGCCCCTGTGCTGTTTGCCGTCTGGGGTTGCCCTGCAGTGGCTACTTGCTGCCAAGGAAAGGAGAAACGGACTTTGCTGCTTGCTTTGTCCCCCTGCTTGAAGAAAAGATCTCCAAGGGCTTGAACTGAGCTTGTCCCCCTGTTCTAGAGGTCTCAGGAACAGCAAAGACCACACCGTGTCAGTGGGCACCGTCTCTGATCGTCGCCGCAGAAGAAGAAGGGTAACCGACTATGTCACCGAGTCCGTCTCAGGATTCTGTGTCCTGAAAGCACCGCCGAGAGCAACGCCTCGCTTCGCAACGCAACCCTGG
Organism: Calotriton arnoldi; assembly: GCA_963921515.1. Classification (NCBI taxonomy): domain Eukaryota; kingdom Metazoa; phylum Chordata; class Amphibia; order Caudata; family Salamandridae; genus Calotriton; species Calotriton arnoldi. Next base: position 5,926,693 of record CAWUFW010000081.1, on the reverse strand, counting down.
TCTCACCAACTCCGTCAACGAGCCACTGCTCGCACCTCGTCCTGAGGGCACCGCACTCAACAACGCTTCGCTACACGCTGCAAGGACGTCACCGACTCCGTCGCTGCCCGAGCCGAACATCGACCGTCTCCGTTGCCGCACCGTGACCTGCCAGCACCTCAGCAAGCACCGTCTCACCCTTCAACGTAAGCCCTGGTCTCACCGACTCCGTCAACGAGCCGCTGCCTGCACCGAATCATGAGGACATTGTCCCCCGCAACGCTCCATTTCACAACGCAACCGCGACGTTTGCCCCGTCCGACCCGCACCGACGTGTTGGTCGCAACAAGAAAGGTACTGTGTCCGAGTCTGTCGACGCTTTAGCTGGCCCGTATCGACATGGTTGGATGGAATTGTTAGACTCTGTTGTTTCCAGTATCGCAGTAGCCCCAGGGGGAGCTACTGAGTCGGAAGAACTGTGTTTGATTGATTTTCCTGCAATTTAAAGGTTATTTGGTACGAGTACTATTTTTCAAGAGTATTGTATGTTGGATTTTTGTCGTATTTGGTCTTGTTGGTTTAGATAAAGATTTACTATTTTCCTAAACTGGTGTGGTGTCCATTTGTAGTGTTTTCACTGTATTACTGTATGTGTTCACAAATGCTTTACACACTGCCTCTGAGATAAGCCTGTCTGCTCGTGCCAAGCTACCAAGGGGGTGAGCAGGGGTTATTTTAGGAGTGTATCCCCCTTACCCTGACTAGAAGCAAGGGCCCCTATTTGGACAAAGGTACCTACCTCTGCCAACTAGAGACCCCCATTTCTAACAAATATATAATCATAAAAGTTATAGTTACATCACATTTCATAATCATAATTTACAACAACATAGAATTTTAATGACATACAGCAGATTTGAAAACAATCCTACAATATAACATAAATAATACCCCATAACATTTGAAGAAAATACAACGCTGGCCTGCATCTACTATATTTATATTTTTTAGTACTAGAAATAAAAACTTTTTGTGTAAGTAAAGTAAAATGTACAAGAAAAGATGAAGTGCACCAACGTGTGATCTGAAAATTCATCACAAAGGCAGGGACATATTAAAGCATTACTATATTGGTCCAAAGGAAAAGACAATAATATATATGCATGTATGTGTGTGTGTGAGTACATGTGTGTAACAATAGAAAAGGAACTACCTGACGTACCTCATTGTAAACAATCTGATTTGTATCCCTATGCTCTAGCCTCTTGTTCAGTACTCTGCTAATTCAAAGATAGGTTTGTGCTATACAAATACCACTATGCACATATAGCTTCAGGCGCAAAAAATACCCCATAGATGAATAACCAATGTATTATTGTACCAAATATTTACTTGCAGACAAAAAGACTCTATGTCCCATCCACAATTGCGAGTGTTATTTTAGCAGAAGTTCATCTGAAGTACTTTTTATCCATATAAAAATGCATGCAGTCAGTGTCCACTTCTTCTCAGTTTACCAGAGGCTTATATTAACGACCTCTAACAGACTGGTCTGTTACCACGATGACCTACCAATGTTATGCAGAAGAGTGCACTACTCATAAGGCCCTAGTGTACTAAAAAACCTTTTTTGTATTTTCAAATACAACCTGACTCCTTGACAACAGGTTGCTGAAAATCCTTCTCTTTCACTCTACGCACAGGTTCACCTGTCTTGCTCTAACTGCTTACTACTCCCCGTCTTACGTTTACACTCATTTGGGTTGTCATACTAAATCAGTGATAACACCCAATGCAATAATTAGGTTCACACATTCAGGAGGTGAGGTATTGCCGCAATTTAGACTTTTTGGCTCATGTCATGCACTCACCTGTTCCTAACCGCGGAGAAGACATTGGAGCCAATGCTGGACCTCCTAACCCACCCGAGGACAATGCAAGTCAAGGAACCGAAACCTTAGATTTCACACTTTCCTCCGGGGGGGGGGGGAGAAAGGGGTTGGATCTGCGGTACTGGATCTGCTCAGTTCTGCAGTACTGGATCTGCTCAGTGGCTGTGCAAAACTGCATAACAAGATCTGTCACTTTTGAGTCTGTTTACGTTTGCGAGATAGATGTGCACTAGACCAGAACCTCTGGCTTTGCGATGACACAATGCACTAGAAATGACAATCTCATCTGCAGGGAACTTTCTGAAATGTCTGTATCACCATCAATTTGCAATGCGCTGTCTCCTGAATCCCTGGTGCCAGTTAAGCCTCTTGCACTCGCTAAATATGATCTGGCAGTAGGATTTTTTTCCCCAAAATTACTTTTAATTATGCAAGATGGAGTAATCGGGTAATTATCGTAAATTCTGGGTCAAAGAGTAATGCTGAATTACCAAAATGACTCTGGTGTAATCCATATTCAGCCCAGGTCTAGTTCTGCCCCACTTAAATCCAGTTTTCACTCTATGCTGTACTCTTCCCCCGGGGGTGCCACCGCACCAATCTGCTGGCAAAACGGATGGTATTTTTAAGCAAAGGCTAATAAAAACAAACTTGGAAACTCAACAAAAGCTGGTATTTATTCCTAATTGAAATAAAATATTTAAACCGTTAAAACATGCATAAATCATGTCTAAATTACTTCCAATCATTACACGTAAATAAAAGGCACACAGATTTTTCCACACACTGATATTCAAATACCAGCTTACCTATATTTTTATCCCCACTTTAAATTCAACACCTTACCCCCAACCCTTCATTCTGTGCATAGGAAACAATGCCCATTGTGGATGGCTCTTGTTCTCCTTATTTTGATGTGTGTTTTGTAGGATACCTATTGTTCTTTCATGGATGGGGAGGTCTGCCTTAACTTCACAGTAACACCCACTGCCTAACTTCAAGTCCATCTCATTGCTGTTGTCTTGCAGATGCAGCCATTAAGCCATGAAAAGGCTCGGCAGGGGAAGCTACTAAAAGAAAGAAAAAAATAAGATAAATGCAGGGGCTTTTTTCTGTGCTGGCCCAGTCCACGTTGCCTGACGTAGGGGCTGAAGCCTTTCCGCCAAATGGTCATTGTGCGCAGCTGAACTAGCCCAACTGTTAAGCTGCTCTATCCTGTTCTGATGGAAGAGCGGGTGTTTTTTTTGTTTGCCGTTGCCGAAGGTATTGAAGCGCTTTACATAAGCACCAGTGAAAATATTTCTAGCTGACGCACCAAGAATTTTCGATTCTATTAAGGACACGGAGGCGAGGATTATGCTTCTCATTTCTTTACTACTAATTTCAGCAGCCAATTACAATAAAGTAAACATAAACTACATTACCCATGTTTCCCGGCACCCCCCATGTCACATGCTCCAATCATATACGAGCTACCCATATACCTGAAGAAGTCACCATTTTGTGTCCTCTTTCTTCGTTAGATAAGTCCGTAAGAACAGAATATTCCAAAGGGAAACAGGGTAATAGTCACCAAAGATCCATACAGCCCAATGTGGCCTTAACGCTTCTAGTTGATCCAACAGGGATGTATATCCTCAACCACAGCCTGCGACTGAACTCCGCAAAGGGCATTAAAAAAACTCCAGCAAGTGAACAAGCCATTTAACTCTGCTCGAGGGGAAGAATTCCAAAGCAGGGTGAACCTCTCAGCTGTTCTTCTGGTCGTTTCCTGAAATAGAGAGAGATCACCACGCAAAGTCTGGCAACAGAAATATCAAGCCTAGAATATTGCTAACAATCATCGGGTAGGAGAAACAAGACAGAAATAACTCAATTGTACATCAACATTTGTTATAATCATACTCTTTTAACAATTGAATTATAGCTTCAAAGATAATTGCATCTAAGGGTGGGATAATCCTCGTCTCTGTGTCCTTAATAGAATTGAAAATTCTTGACACGTCAGCTAGAATTTTTTATTCTATGTCAGGACCTGAGGCTCCTAATATGCTAGTTTAAAGTCGTGTTACCACCACAGATGACACATCTACAATCGGTTTATAATAATATTTCTTAAATGTAGATTCAAAAGTCCAGTCTGCCGCTCTCATTATATCTTCTACACGAGAGCCGAGAGCATATGACTTGGATGCCATGGCTCCTCTCGCAGAATGCGCCCCAAAGACAGAAATGTTTACGCCTGCTTCTGCCAGTAGCCATTTCATCCACCTGGCTAAGGTAGCTGCAGATACTGGTCTGTAGGGTTTTTGTAAGGCAGTGAGTAGTTGTCCTCCAGCCTCCTGTCTCACATCACAAGTAGCGATCTCATAATCTTTGAAGCATTGCACCTCACATAATTTATTATTGTCTGGAAAACTCGGGTAGGTTACCAACCTGATATTAGATTTGGTCCGGTGTGTGATAGTAAAGGAAACGCCTTCTGGAGAGAATACTCTACCTGACAGACCCAATGCCTGAGACCCTCTTACAGGAAATCAGACATAATAACATTGTGAGCTTGGCTGAAAGCTGTTTGTGTGACAGGTATTTGTTCGCGGGCCATTGCTCCAAGTATCTGAGAACAACATTCACATCCCAAATGGTTGTATACTTGGGTCTCGGGGGGTTGACCATACGGATACCCTTCATCAATTTGCAGACTAGAGAGTGCTCACCCACTGGTTTACCCTCTACTGGGAGATGTCCTGCGGAGATTGCTGAACTGATGTTATTATCTGTCCATTATGCTAAACCGGAAGACGACAATTCAGATAGAAAGTTGATCACCATACAATGTTGTTCCCCCCCGGGAACAACACTCCATGTGTTGCACCAAGTACACCATCTCCTCCAAGCTGAAGTATATCTTTTATGGGTGCTATCTGCCCAGTCATTAAATCAAAAAGACCTGTGCACGTAAGGCTCCTCTACTTGAGGTATACGTATAAGTGGAGGCAGGGATTCCTTCACTATTTATCTATCTATCACTCCTTACTTGAAAATAGAGGTAGTGTCCTACCACTTTACTGCCCAATTTTTCTAAAAACAACCTTTTTGCGACTGAGAGTCAAACAACCACAGACCCCCTCTATACATAGGGGTGTATTTTAATTGTTATGAAAAATACACAGGTTGCACCCATCTAGATGTTACCTTTACCAAAAAACAAAAAATTGTGAAAGGGCAAGATGGCACCTCACGTGCGCACCACCAGTCGAGCTTGCTGATTGGTACTCATCAGCTATGCTCACTTTCCTCATCATCGGCCACCATATTGCCCAAATAATGTGTGTTCCCCAAAAAATATATATTAGTGCCAAAAAAATTGTAGTGCCAGTTGTAATATGTATTTCACAACCACCACCAAAACATGACCCCGTGCAAATAAAATTGAGATAAGTAGCACAATCACCAACTTTTATTCTTCACTTGTGCACTTATTCAAGTTTAAAAACCGGCTGCTTTACGCAGACCTTTGCCGCAAACATTTGCCAACATGTTTCATTGCCCCTGTTACTTCAAGGCAATTTCGTCAGGGCTGGGTCATCAATCACCAATTTTGGGCACTGGTAACTTGGTATATAATGACTGTCAGAAGCAAAAGAAAATGGCCCAGTTACTAACAACATTCATTCTTCAATGATTCACATCCACATCATTATGACATATTACAAATCTCATTACCATGTGGGAGCCTATGTCAATCGTACCAGCTCTCCACTCCGTCAATGTGAGGAGACTTCCAGTCGTGAATCCCTCTCTTTAGACGTGCACTCAATTGTCGTGCCAATTTCTAAACATCAAAGAACAACTGATAAACATCTCATTTCTCATATGACCACAACCCGAACACCTCAATCATTCTACACTGGATGGTGTTTACCCCATCGTAGTCTCATTATTTTTCTCCATGACCTACTTTGCTTTAATGGATTTAAAGCGCTCCCGGGAGAACAAGGCGGTAAGGTGTTGTGTGTGTAATGAAGGGCTTAGATTAAGCTATCCAATTTTTTTAAAAGAGAGGAGGTAAAGTTGGAGGTTCCAGAATTAGAGTGACCCCAGTTTCAGGAGCGAGAGGGTAATAGAATGCGCTCTGTGACCATGAAAGAGAAGAGCGTTATGAATGACCCGGTAGAATCATTCGGTATCGGGAGTGAGATTGTGATATAACTCGTTCCATTGAAATGAAAAAGAAGGTTGACGAATGAAATATGAGAGGCCAGTTTTTATTAAAGCAAAGTAGGTCATGGAGAAAAATAATGAGACTACGATGGGGTAAACACCGTCCAGTGTAGAATGATTGAGGTGTTCGGGTTGTGGTCATATGAGAAATGAGATGTTTATCAGTTGTTCTTTGATGTTTAGAAATTGGCACGACAATTGAGTGCACACCTAAAGAGAGGGATTCACGACTGGAAGTATCCTCACATTGACGGAGTGGAGAGCTGGTACGATTGACATAGGCTCCCACATGGTAATGAGATTTGTAATATGTCATAATGATGTGGATGTGAATCATTGAAGAATGAATGTTGTTAGTAACTGGGCCATTTTCTTTTTGCTTCTGACAGTCATTATATACCAAGTTACCAGTGCCCAAAATTGGTGATTGATGACCCAGCCCTGACGAAATTGCCTTGAAGTAACAGGGGCAATGAAACATGTTGGCAAATGTTTGCGGCAAAGGTCTGCGTAAAGCAGCCGGTTTTTAAACTTGAATAAGTGCACAAGTGAAGAATAAAAGTTGGTGATTGTGCTACTTATCTCAATTTTATTTGCACGGGGTCATGTTTTGGTGGTGGTTGTGAAATACACATTACAACTGGCACTACAATTTTTTTGGCACTAATATATATTTTTTGGGGAACACACATTATTTGGGCAATATGGTGGCCGATGATGAGGAAAGTGAGCATAGCTGATGAGTACCAATCAGCAAGCTCGACTGGTGGTGCGCACGTGAGGTGCCATCTTGCCCTTTCACAATTTTTTGTTTTTTGGTAAAGGTAACATCTAGATGGGTGCAACCTGTGTATTTTTCATAACAATTAAAATACACCCCTATGTATAGAGGGGGTATGTGGTTGTTTGACTGTCAGTCGCAAAAAGGTTGTTTTTAGAAAAATTGGGCAGTAAAGTGGTAGGACACTACCTCTATTTTCAAGTGAGGAGTGATAGATAGATAAATAGTGAAGGAATCCCTGCCTCCACTTATACGTATACCTCAAGTAGAGGAGCCTTACGTGCACAGGTCTTTTTGATTTAATGAGATGTTGAGGGGAGGGCGACCTGTGAATTTGTTTCCCTCTTAAGCTCCTTTTTGATTGAGTGCTATCTGCCCAGGCCTGCCTGATGAAGGATGCAACTTGTTGCAAAATGCCTGGGGTATGCCATCTTTCCCTGAAACCATCCAAGCCATGAGCTTGAGTTGACCTGATAGAATCAATGGGTGAAGAACACCATCCGGGTCTAGAAGGAGATCTGGTTGAACTGGGAGTAGAACTGGAGGCGCACTCATTAGAGTTAGGGCTACTGAGAACCAAGGTTGCGCCCTCCAGTAAGGGGGTCACCAGGATGATTTCTGCTTTCTGTCATCTGATCTGTGACAGAACCAGGGAAATCATCAGGAAAGGAGGGAAGGCATAGCCTCGGAACTGAGCACAGTCCTGGAGAAATGCATCTGTCACCTGGGCTTCTGGATCTGGGCGCCAGCTGAAAAACTGTGCCAGTTGTCGATTGAGTCGTGATGTGAACAGATCTATTTCGCATGGGCCCCACAATCTGTTCAGAGCTTGGAAAACTGAGGGGTTCAGTTTCCAGTTGCTGAAATCTCGTAAGTGTCTGGAGTTCCAGTCTGCCATGGTGCTCCTCTTGCCCGGAAGGTACTCCGCTGTGAGGGAGTTGCGATGGTCGAGGCAGAAGTACTAGAAGTCCTTGGCAATCTCTGATAGTAGACGGGACCTCGCCCCCGAGCTAGTTGACATAGTGGACTGCTGAGATGTTGCCCATTCTCAGTAGGATACAACAGTCCGTCTTCATCGGCGAGAGACTCTGGATGGCGAAAGATCCCGCCAGGAGCTCCAGGCAATTTATGTGGAGACTGAGCTCCGCCTCTGACCACCAACCCCCTGTCGACATCGTCCCGCACCTCGCTCCCCAAACCCACCGGCTTGCATCCAATTCGATCACTATTTCTGGCGAGGTTCCGAAAATGGCTCGACCATTTCAGGATTCCATGGGGTTCAACCACCATGTTATCTCTGTTCTGGCTTCGCCCATCAGTGTGACTTGTTCTGTGTAAGAGAGACCCTTCCGTAAGTGTTGGATTTTTAGTCGCTGAAGGGCTCTGTAATGGAGAGGGCCTGGGAATATGGCTTGTATCGATGAGGCCAGGAGTCCCACGATTTTGGCAATCGACCTCAACGATACTATTTGCACAATGCAGACCTCAATTCCCTCTTGATATTTTGAATCTTTTGGGTTGGAAGAAGCAATTGTGCTAAGACTTAATCTATCTGGAAACCCAGAAATTCCATTTGTTGGGCTGGTGACAGGACTGACTTCTGGGAGTTGATCAGAAATCCCAGACTCTGAAGAAGTTGTATAGTCCATGAGAGATGAGTCCTGAGTGTTTGAGGGTCCTGAGGCAATCGACATGATGGTGTCTAGGTACACAATTACTAATAGTCCCGAGCAAAACACACCAATAATAGTCAAATACAACAAATTAAATCCATTCAGTTCTTCTTGATTTCAGCCCATTGTGTGAGGAGATCCTCCTCCAAATCATCGTAGGTCGGAAAAATCTGCGACCGTAAACCTCGTGATACTCTGCCTAGCCTCTGATATTGTTTCAACGTGGCCCCGCCCCACCATTTGGATGCTTCAGTTTTCTTCAACCTCTCCAACCTTACAAATTTCAGTTTCAAACCACGAGGTTTACGGTCACAGATTTTTCCGACCTACGATGATTTGGAGGAGGATCTCCTCACACAATGGGCTGAAATCAAGAAGAACTGAATGGATTTAATTTGTTGTATTTGACTATTATTGGTGTGTTTTGCTCTGGACTATTAGTACATTGTTTAGACTGGGTTTTCCCAGCCACTGTGGGAGCGTTGGTGGCCGCTCTCTCCCTTTGAGCACCACATGATTGGAAATACGTTCGGCTATTTTGGGAAGACCTATTAGGTTTGCGCAAGTGGCCCAGCCACACTTTATTGCTTAAATTATCTTGTGGGCTTGCAGCACCTCTATTCCCATAGAAAAACAGAGCAAGTTAGGTCCGGATCAAAATGAGTACAAGAAAAGACAGGGGCAAAGTAGCGGAGGACTTATTTAAGGACTTAGTTGCGGGGTTGCCATTGATAAAGCGGTGACTCAGGGTAACATTAAGCAGAAGGAGGGTTTGAAACAGAAATTTGTAAGGTTGGAGAGGTTGAAGAAAACTGAAGCATCCAAATGCAAATGGTGGGACGGGGCCACGTTGAAACAATATCAGAGGCTAGGCAGAGTACCACGAGGTTTACGGTCGCAGATTTTTCCGACCTACGATGATTTGGAGGAAGATCTCCTCACACAATGGGCAGAAATGAAGAAGAACTGAATGGATTTACTTTGTTGTATTTGACTATTATTGGTGTGTTTTGCTCGGGACCATTAGTACATTGTTTAGACTGGGTTTTCCCAGCCACTGTGGGAGCGTTGGTGGCCGCTCTCTCCCTTTGAGCACCACATGATTGGAAATGCGTTTGGCTACTTTGGGAAGACCTATTAGGTTTGCGCAAGTGGCCCAGCCACACTTTATTGCTTAAATTATCTTGTGGGCTTGCAGCACCTCTATTCCCATAGAAAAACAGAGTAAGTTAGGTCTGGATCAAAATGAGTACAAGAAAAGACAGGGACAAAGTAGCGGAGGACTTATTTAAGGACTTAGTTGCGGAGGTTGCCATTAATAAAGCGGTGACTCAGGGTAACATTAAGCAGAAGGAGGGTTTGAAACAGAAATTTGTAAGGTTGGAGAGGTTGAAGAAAACTGAAGCATCCAAATGGTGGGACGGGGTCATGTTGAAACAATATCAGAGGCTAGGCAGAGTACTACGAGGTTTGCGGTCGCAGATTTTTCCGACCTACGATGATTTGGAGGAGGATCTCCTCACACAATGGGCTGAAATCAAGAACTCAATGGATTTAATTTGTTGTATTTGACTATTATTGGTGTGTTTTGCTCGGGACTATTAGTACATTGTTTAGACTGGGTTTTCCCAGCCACTGTGGGAGCGTTGGTGGCCGCTCTCTCCCTTTGAGCACCACATGATTGGAAATGCGTTTGGCTACTTTGGGAAGACCTATTAGGTTTGCATAAGTGGCCCAGCCACACTTTATTGCTTAAATTATCTTGTGGGCTTGCAGCACCTCTATTCCCATAGAAAAACAGAGTAAGTTAGGTCTGGATCAAAATGAGTACAAGAAAAGACAGGGACAAAGTAGCGGAGGACTTATTTAAGGACTTATGCGGAGGATGCCATTAATAAAGCGGTGACTCAGGGTAACATTAAGCAGAAGGAGGGTTTGAAACAGAAATTTGTAAGGTTGGAGAGGTTGAAGAAAACTGAAGCATCCAAATGGTGGAACGGGGCCACGTTGAAACAATATCAGAGGCTAGACAGAGTACCATGAGGTTTACGGTCGCAGATTTTTCCGACCTACGATGATTTGGAGGAGGATCTCCTCACACAATGGGCTGAAATCAAGAAGAACTGAATGGATTTAATTTGTTGTATTTGACTATTATTGGTGTGTTTTGCTCTGGACTATTAGTACTTTGTTTAGACTGGGTTTTCCCAGCCACTGTGGGAGCGTTGGTGGCCGCTCTCTCCCTTTGAGCACCACATGATTGGAAATACGTTCGGCTACTTTGGGAAGAACTATTAGGTTTGCGCAAGTGGCCCAGCCACACTTTATTGCTTAAATTATCTTGTGGGCTTGCAGCACCTCTATTCCCATAGAAAAACAGAGTAAGTTAGGTCCGGATCAAAATGAGTACAAGAAAAGACAGGGACAAAGTAGCGGAGGACTTATTTAAGGACTTAGTTGCGGAGGTTGCCATTAATAAAGCGGTGACTCAGGGTAACATTAAGCAGAAGGAGGGTTTGAAACAGAAATTTGTAAGGTTGGAGAGGTTGAAGAAAACTGAAGCATCCAAATGGTGGGACGGGGCCACGTTGAAACAATATCAGAGGCTAGGCAGAGTACCACGAAGTTTACGGTCGCAGATTTTTCCGACCTACGATGATTTTGGAGGAGGATCTCCTCACACAATGGGCAGAAATCAAGAAGAACTGAATGGATTTAATTTGTTGTATTTTACTATTATTGGTGTGTTTTGCTCGGGACTATTAGTACATTGTTTAGACTGGGTTTTCTCAGCCACTGTGGGAGCGTTGGTGGCCGCTCTCTCCCTTTGAGCACCACATGATTGGAAATACGTTCGGCTACTTTGGGAAGACCTATTAGGTTTGCGCAAGTGGCCCAGCCACACTTTATTGCTTAGGTACACAATTAGACGTACTTCCCGACCCCTCAGTGCTACTACCACTGGTCTCATCAATTTGGTGAAACACCACGGGCCGATGAAGGGCCGAACGGAAGGGATTTGAATTCCATGCACTGTCCTCGCCATATGAACTGTAGAAATCGTCCGTGAGGTGGGAATATGGGAACGGAGAGGTAGGCATCCTTCAGGTCCAGTCGTACCAGCCAGTCGCCTTGCTGAAGAATATCTCTGAGCAAGTGAATGCCTTCCATTTTGAAATGCCTATACAATATCCAGACATTGAAATCTTTGCGGTTTAGGACTAGTCGGTGACCTCCGCCCTTCTTTTCGACCAGAAAGATGGGACTTATGAACCCTTTGGGACGTGGAGTTGACAGACATATTGCCCCCTTGGCTAGGAGAGTTTGAATTTCTGAGTCTATAAAAGCTTGTTCTGTTTGGGAAAAATACATTTGTCTTGGGGAACCATTTGGAGATTCATACAATTCCAGTTTGAAACCCTGAATGGTCTCTAGTACCCATAGGTCCATGGATATGTGTTTCCAGTTGTCCGTGAACAATGCCACCCTTCCCCCCAATATCACTTCCGAGAAGGGGATAATTCTTACCGGTATATATCCTGTGTCCTGGATTGCATTCTGTTGTCTGGATCTGCGGCGGAAACGGGGGCAGCCACCTCTGGATCTAGTGGGCTGGAAGGTGGGATCTGGCTGGTCTCCATACCAACCACCTTTGCCGCGGCCATAGTAACCTTGTTGAGAGCTTTGGTCGGTTCCACGGCCCGGCGCACGCCCTCCATAGCGCCTGACCAAAAGGCCTCTCTGGAACACTCTTTTCAGCGACATTTGGGCTTTGTCACTAGTTGAGTAGGTGGCACAAAATCTGGACAATTCTCTAACGAAGGAGCATCCGAATAATAGGTCGTCAGCCATTGGGCCGGCTTCCGAGTTGGATAAATTATTGAGTTTAGGATCTATCCTCATCAAGATAGATCTCCGGGCACTCCTTGGAGATGGTGCAGTTGGTGTTCCCTAGCATGTAGACTGCTCGCTGTGCCCAGTCAATCAGATCGTCTGTATTCACTGGGGAGTTGGATTCTTTAGCGTAGTATGCTAACTCTAAGATCTTAGACAAAGGTCCTGTCATGTCAAGAAGTTTATCTTGGCACGTCCGTCATGAACCGTCCAGGCCCTTTTTTGGGTCCTTTGCGAATTTTTTCATAAAAGTGTCCATGGAAGGGTCTACTTCTGGTGTGTGCGCAACTTTACCCACCAGGACTGGGCGGGGCACTCCATGCGCAGGCATGCACGTACCTCTTTATCAAAGCTCCGCCGTAGGTGGGTTTAAAGGTATTCCGCAACCTCTGGAGGGTGAACCCAATTGGAGGCCCTGGGGTGGATTATTTCAGTGGGCTCGAATTGGAGCACCCGAGGGGTCTGGACCGGAGCCCGTTTCTTCTTACTGGGTCTTGCCTTCTCACCCTCTTCACTGTCCTCAGTGTGGGAAGAGGAGTCTGAGTCTAGGGCCTCAGCATACTGCGAGCTGTGAGACTGAGAGGTTTCTCCCTGTGGAGGGACGCTATAATCGTGTTCCGTCTCTTACGCTTTAGCTTTCCAAAAGCCTCTCCATGTACCTCTGGTTGTGATTTACTGTTGGCTTTACCCTTTTTTGACGGAGCCGCCTCACTGTTGGCCAGAGGAAGCTGGGGTTGCCAGCCTTGTTAGGTTGGAAATTCACGCAGTTGCCCCGAGAAGGGACCTAGCACCCTAACCAGGGCCTTATTCACAGATTGTTGGACACTGTAGTCCAGTGCATCTACCAAATCCAGCTCCAGCTGGTCATCACCTTCCTGGTAGTAGTCTGCCTTCGCCTCATAAGGCTCCCATTGTGCTATTCTCTCTGACTGCGCACACAATGTACTGGGAATTGAGAGAGTAAGGGGGAGTGCAAAAAAACCCTGCCAGGCTACGGATTGTGCCTCAATTCAGATGTGGAGGTAGCTGTCTGGATCAAAACACCCACTCTAGGCAGAGCCTATGCAAATTTGTACAACCCTGCACACACTTGTGAGTCAGAGCGTAGGAGGAGCATTCACTGTGATCGCTGACACGTACTTTCCGCTCCCGCTCCAGAGCCAGCCAGCAGCGTCAGAGTCTGACCGCCGTCCCAGAGTCAAAAAATTAAGGCGGAGTCCGGCGTTGTAGCGTGTACACCTCTCCTACACAGCGCACAAAGCGGGTGATCAGTCACCTCACAAGCATGATCCTGCCCTCGTAGAACCGCATTGAAATCACATGACATTCGAATCCAGAGGTATGAACATATCAATAATAACGATGTTACAAGCATATATTGTCAAACAATCTACGTAAATGACGATATGAGATCTCTATAACCACGTCATTACAAGCACATAAAATAAATTGTACTTATCTGGCTGCGAAGCAGCAAAGAAAGAGGACACAAAATGGTGACTTCTTCAGTTATATGGGTAGCTCGTATATGATTGGAGCATGACATGGGGGGTGCCGGGAAACATGGGTAATGTAGTTTATGTTTTACTTTATTGTGATTGGCTGCTGAAATTAGTTGTAAAGAAATGAAAAGCATAATCGGTCCTGACAGAATTACATCACACAAAGATACATTCATTTTTGGTGGGCATGGGGAGATTAAGTGATTTCCCCAGAATCACAGGCTGTTGGGCCGACGCCAGACACAAATCTGGTTCCCCAGCTCCAAGGTCGGCAGCTCTGGTCGTTAGACGACATCCCCTCTCCGGTGGTACAAAGGCATAATTTTACACAGCTTTCCATGAATGGACTCAGGCATGTGCCCTCCTGCGGAAGAACAGGCCCGACTCCTGCACACACAATGGAGTCTGCATTCTAGTTGTTGTTTCGAACCCTTGGTGCCTCGCCTTCCTTTGATCAACCCCCTGCGCCGGAACAACTCTCTCGGCGCTGCGTGGAGAGACGTGACCTCTTGGTAACCCTTGTTTTGTGAGTGTGAGACAAGTTAATTGGGCTTGACGACGCAGATGACCCTCTCGAGTCACGTAAAATGAGACTGGGGTTCATTCTTATCGCAGGTAGATTGTCATTAGGGGGACAAGCAGCATCCAGGAGTAGAGAACGGCCCGTGTTTGCCTGTAATGTTTACTGGGGCAAACAACAGAAAAGTTTTGTTTGGAGGTAGGGGAAACTATTGCCGATTATTGTTCGTAACTGTTGTTACAATGTCAAGAGTTAAAGAAAAATGTCAGAGACTTCAGTGAACTGTGAACACTTAACGTTTGTCTAAAAGTGACATAGTGTGTTACGCAACTTGAGAAGGTTTGAACCATATGTTATCGGTTCAGACGCTTCCGCCACCCTCGACAAAAACCAAACAACAAAAGCAGAGGGTAACTGAGGTTTCAAAATCGGAAAGCTTGCAATATTATGCCGAATAATTGCACTAGTAAATTGGAATAAAAACACCATTAGAAAAGCATGTTGCTCCAATTTTGGAATTAAACAATTTGCTGAGATGTGATGCACATTTAACCACCATGTGCCCTGCCAAGAGGTCGTACACGCCTGTGTACTGACCTAGAACGAAGCTGTGCGTCTTCGTGATATGGCCGTATGGGGCCACATTAGAGATACTCTGCACTGGCGGAAAGAATAAACTAACATTAGCAACGCCAATAAGTCTCGGTAAGATGGGTCAGCATCTCCAAAAGTATTAAGATGAAAGGAAAAAAAGACGCAATGACTTACAGCACCTGTTTCATTTTGTGCAACGTGCATTCATGAGGATGTGTGTGTGTGTGTGAGTGAGTGCATACATCATTTCATACACATGCCTACAAAATGATGCAGGTGCCATTTATTTTTAACGTATCAGAGCTGTATCTGTAGATAAAAATGCAATCCGAGGGAGAAAGCAACATGGAGTGGAACAGTGGGAATTTGGCAAAGGGAAAAGCATACGAGGAGAGCTGTAAAACACATGCACTCCCTTGGAGTAATTCAGTAAAACAAAACAAAAAAGCAGTTCCCTCAAAGTGAGTAGTGAAAGCATAGAAACCAGCTGATCAGATAGATGATAACGAGGATATGCCTCAGGGGAGGGACAAACACAAGATGGACAAGCTGGGATAAGGAAAACCGTTGAATAATAAGCAAGTAAATGAGAGTGACCATAAAGCCAACCAATAATAATTAATGGGCGGGCTGCAAACGTCTGTAAGTGCCATATCTTTACACCTTTTCATGAATAAGAACTTGAACCAACAAGTGCATATCAACTCGTCCACCAAAGGGGCAAAGTATAAGGTTCAGATCCTAAGGGGTATTTCGTTTTTAATCCCAGAATTTCAAGTAAGTGATTCAATCCCTTGATCTTTCGAGGCTGGACTATGGAAACCTCCTACTCGTAGGAATTACAAACTACACCTTGCACCTTTCAAAGAAGCACTGCATGCAGCGGATAGGCTCGTCCCTGGCTCATGAAAGCTAGGTCATATTTCTCCAGTATTCATCATATTGAAATGGCTCCCCATTGGGACACAAAGTGTTTAGAACCTAGCCTGCATTACTCATAAGGTACCCCACTCTGCTACTCAAAACTATTTCATTGAGAAACTGTCCATCTCAGGCGGCCTATGCCAACTTTACAGCTTGCACAAGCTCCAAGAAGACAAAGAAAAGCAATCCCTTTTGGGAGTGCACCCACTTTCTGAAGCTTCATCCCACCAGACATAAAGGCAACCCTTTACAATGAAAAATTTGAAAAAAACTGAAATGACTGTCGTTCCTTTACCTTATGACACTATAAAGGGAGTGTGTCTGTGAAAATTACTGGATAGTACAGGAACTCCTGTAAATTATTTTCAATAATCCTGTAAATAAGTCCGTTATATGTCTATACATTGTTGGCCACTTAAACGTATTAAACTGTTCTTTGTTCCATATATATATATATATATATATATATATATATATATAGTGATATTTTGTTATTGTACTTTTAACCTTATGTATCAGTATTATGTTAAGCGATAACGCTTGTGACATTTCCCTAGGAAAAGCCTTTTCATCCACTGAATCAGGTCCACCTTATATAAAACTGCAAATAAACACATCCATCAATACATTTTTTTGATATTTATTCTTGTTTGGTTGTATGTATGAACTGTTTGGTTTATGCTAGATTGTGCCTCGGAAATGTGTTTTTTCCATTAATGAATTTGTACATATGAATAAATAAAATCAATATATCCAATATAGTACAATGCACTCAGGTTGATTTTGTTTAGGGACTGGCCTTGATACAGATTGACAAAAAATGAATAGTGGAAAATAGTGACCTATACATGCTGGTAGGAAATTGAAAAGACTATCCACACAGGAGGCTGACTCAAGGAAACTTAACACTGGTACATTAAAAGTGAAAATCTGTTTGCACCATTAATGCTGCTTGTGTGCTATGAATTGGGGTAAACATATTTTGTCCTAGTTCATATCACAGAAAGTTTTCTCCATGATGGAATGGAAAGGAAGTAACGGATTGTAATACATAAATAAAACACATACTCCTTATTTATTATTTTAAGGATGTAATAGAAATTTTTAGCAAAGAATTCCTTGCCTCTCAATAACCTTAAAAAAGACAGAACTGATTAGGCACTATTTTGCTAGCTTTTTAATGAAGACAGAACTGTTATCTGATTATTTTCTCCTTTAGTTTCCATGTAAATATAGCAAAAAGAGTGAGATCTCTTAATGTGTTTTATCCTAATGTATATTTTCAGTTTGGACCGAATATTGTTTGCTTAATTTTCTATTGCAGAAACAAAATTGATTTATTATGGTTTTAGATCGAGCCGTGCTGTCTGGCTGCAAACACCTATGTTGGGCTACCAACACACTTTAAAATAGCAGTTAAACACAGTAAGTGTGTTGAGCCAGGTTGGAACAGGGCTAGAGCAACTGGGAACTCATTTCAATCAGTGGCAGCTGGTGAAATGTTAAAATGGTGTGGAAAAATATTATTACTTTTATTCTTAGCCAGTGAGATGAATTTTTCAGAGTGAGGGAAGGTTAAAGATGTTTTTCTGTGAGTAATACTGTTCTCAAAGACAGCAGCATGCACACTCTGAAAAATTATGCGCGCTCGCTAACAATAAAAGTAATAATTTTACACCTGACCAGTTTAACACTTCAATAGCCGCCACAGATTGTAAATGGGCTGAGTTTCACATGATGCATCGTCATCCAGGACTAGATGTCAGTCAAAATCTGGGCTATGATTTCAGTGCCTCTAGGGTAGGACATTTTGAAATACAGCTGAACATAGCGTATAGTTGGTATACAATATTTGATTGGTGGAGAGAGGAGTCATGTGGTTCCAATTCAATATTAAAAAGAGTGGGAGAGAGATTAGCGTCTTGAATAGCACTTCTGTGGAGCATAAAGGATTTAGAGAGAAAGTTTACCAATTTTGTGTATTGATATTGGTTCAGGGTGTGATGACAACTAGCTGAGAACTGCTACATTCAACCTCATTCTATCCATAAGGAGTTCCAGGAAACTGGACTGATTTACTGTGCCGAAGGTGCTGAAGTGTCCAGGAGGATGAGTTAGAAAATGCCTTTGCCTATAAGACAAAGTGCGACTGTTGTAAGTATAGTAGTTTCCATGCAGCGTCCTTACCTGAAGCCAGGTTGCATCTCGCCTAGGTGGTCGTTTTCAACTATAAAACGGTTGAGCCGAGCTTCCAAGCAACTTTCCAGGACTTTTGCAATGAGGGGCAGGTTAGAAATCACACATCCCATACCCTTGATGAGACATCAAAATACTTCTGCGTTATAGAGGGAAAGGCTACTCTGTTTGTTGTGCATGGTTAGTACATTGTAGGTTTTTAGATGGGGCTAGAAGTTCGGAAGGGTGCTCCAGTTATGTATCAGTGAAGGTGTAGCTGAGCTTAAGCATGAAGGGAAGCACAGAGATGTCAAAGAAATAGAGTATTATGTGCATATACTTACCATATTTATCATCTTCAGAAGATTAGGTAAGTAGCTATCCCACTGATTAGTAAGGTTTGTGATTGTGACCTAGAGTCTGCTGGCTATAGTTTCCAAAATATTTTGTGGACGTTTCTGCCGATATCAAAAAACATTTTGATTTGCTTCTAGCATTTTCTCTTGGCTGCCAAATTGAATGTGAGCCACAGATATGTAACGTGAAATGTAGTATTATTATCTTTACCTTCTAATTATTATTATTACTATTTTTATTATTGTTACTATTAATATTATCAGGTATTACAATGCTCTTGTTATATGAATTTGCTCAGATCCTCTCAAGGGCATTATGTTGATATATTTTTTCTAGTATATAATATTCAAAAATAATACTTTCTAAAATGAACAGCAGGGCCTCACATTTTTCCCAGTTGGCTTTATAAGTTGGCATGATATCACTGCCCCTATGTTTGCTGGAGCATTGAGGCCCCAAACATTCAGGCTCAGTATTTTTAAATCAATCATAGGGGTTGGTGTGGTAGCTCGTGAGTGTGTGGATGATATATATGGTTTGCCGGATGTATTCTGTGTCCTCTGCCCTTCTCTTGCTTGGGCGACCTGGCTGCAAAGTTACTGATGGGACAGGGATGCTGCCTCCCACCCTTTTGCACCCCTACCCCTTGAAACCAAAAGCAGGAACCCCACTGACACAACTCTTGCAATCTTACATGTCCGCCCCCTAACTCGGACACCTGGGAGCCAGTGGGCTAAGTACATCCTCTCCCGATCATCGTGCATAATCGTCCATCCCCTCATCATGCGGATCACCCTGGTCCTGCTCCTTCCGCCCTGACCTGGAGATGACATCTTGTTCGGTCCCCATCGACTAGCCGCCGCATATTTCAGTAGTCCCAATGTCTTTTCTGTCTTTTCCCACCTTTTGATTGGACATTTTGGTTATTGTTGCAAGGACTGCCTGTCTCTCTGGGTTTTGTGAATTTCTTTTTAGGCTGAACTTTTCTCCAATGGTTCAGTCTCGGTGGCCGTGTTGTCGAAGCCAAGCTGGGCTGCTCCATAGGTGCCCACCCCGGGAGTCACCCAGCCCCAGAACACATCATGCCTCATGCAGGGATCTTTCTTGGTATTGGTTGACTTCCCATGTGAAAATCAGTCAGAATGGGTGTCCCCAGCGGTAACTGATATTGTGGGCCTTGAAGTGATCTGTCACAGGGCGGAAGTTCCGTCTCCTCTGCACACTGAGCATTGACAGATTCTCTAGGGTGTGACCTTCAAATTAAGTTTTTCTTTTGTTCCTGGCAGCATCCATGATAGCTTCTTTTTGACGGAAATAGTGGTGGAAGCATGTTAGAATATCTGGGGTCTGAATCGCTCTAGTGTTGCGGAGAGGCACGTGATGTGTGCGATTGAGCATGATGCCTTCCTCCAGCAGGCTATGGAGTATATGTTTGAAGAGTCGCATGACATACACCTCGATGTCGTCCCCTTCCGCCTGTGGAGGTGCTTCATTAATTCTGATGCTTTGTCTCTGAGAGTGTTTTTCTCCATCCTCCACTTGTGCCTGGAGGTCCCCTGCATGTTCTTTGAGGTTAAATAGCTCTTGAGATAAGAATTCCATTTATTCCTCTTTGGCATCGTGCTGCCCCTCCAATGTGTACACCCTGTCCCCGACCGCTTTCAAATCGTGCCTTAGGGTCTGGATTTCAGACCTGAGTTCCTCTTTGAGGGAGGAGAAGCCCTCTATCAGGCCTCTGAATAAGTCCTTCATGAAGGATCTCATGAGGGGAGCTTCAGCTGTGTCCTTTTGCCGATCTGCAGAGCCATGACGTTCCGGTGACAAGCGCATGTATGAAAGGCTGGTTCCATGTGTTCCTATTTTATTTGGCCTAGGTTGATAGGGTTTTCTTGGTAGAGAGGCTATCCCTCGCTGACCCCGGGGACACCTCTCTATTGTTGCGCCAATCGCTACTGCCAGGGTTGCACCGATGCCGCCAGCGGGGGGGCAGGCTGTCCCTGCCACCACCGCGCTTCTGACCTGATTGTCCCTGGTCTCAGGCTGTCTTTCGTCCAGAATTCGTGCAGTCTCTGAGCTCATAACCACTCCCAGTACTGCTTCCCCTTTGGGGTTCCTGTAGATGGGTGACCCAGCGCTGTTACGGTCTTGAGCTGCAGTCGGGGGGGGGGGGGAGGCGTAACTGCTTCTCCACGGGCTATCTGAGTGCTCTGCCAGAGTCACAAAGTCTCTGTAGCCTGCCCTCGGGGCCCAGTCCGGCTGCGTTTCTACCGGGCCCCCCGCAGATGCGCTACTCTGTGCAGGTCTATGCTCCATGTAGGCCTTTGATCTCAGGCCAGCGGCCAAGGCAGGTCGCTGGTATTCAGGCCGCCCTGCTCTCGACGCGGGAGGCCCCACTCCTCACTCCTCCAAGGCCTAACAAGGTATCTCCACCTCAGATCTGCCCTTGTCCCCAGCATCTGGGCCTGGTCCAGTCCGCGGCGCAGGGTCCCGCCATCATCGGTGCTCCTCTCTGGACCTGATAGTCTTTTGCGGCCGCCCAGTCATCGCCTCAATCTGCCACTGATGTGGATGCTGGTTCTGGAGGCCCTTTCTGGCCCCCAATGCCTTACATTCCGAGTTCTCCTTCCCCTCCCGGTGGCAGCTGCGGACCACTCTGTTCCCTGCTGCCGGAGGCCCACCAGGGAGTTAAGGCACCCCCTCCCCTTTGCCTGTCAGGGGGCGCACAGAGAGTCTGTGGATGCTGTCACTGCTCAGGATGGTAAGGGTATACCTCATCTTGGCCCCATCCACCATGATTACCATGCCAAATTTACCAAGGTTTATAAGATGAGTGGCTGCCTCAAGTTTTGCTTCTAGGATCAATAAGTCATCTGCAAAATAAAGAAGCTGTTTTTTGGCTCAATAAACAGAGAGAAAGGTAGGAGAGAAAGGGTGTTACCTGTCTTGTGTTTCCCATAAATTGAAAAGCTTCACTCAGATCACCATGTAATATAACAGCTGTGTTTAGGTCATGATATAAGGCTCAGACTTCAATAAAAACTATGATGAAATAAACAAAAGACAGAGCATCCCAGATATTCCCACTGAACCAAGTCAAAGGGGCTTATCCACAAACTGCATTTTGTAGTAAGTAAAGTAATGGTTCAGTGCTACCACTCGTACTACAAAATGCTATTAACAAGCATAAGTACGGAGACCTCCGCCTTTCCTATATTTTCTGGGTGAAGATCTCCACCATGTTGGCGCCCAAAAGTGTACGTTTCAGTAGTTAATGTGTGAGGGACAAGAAAGAGTGCCTAGAAAATGAGGAATATTTACTCCTAAATGAGAGGGGTTTAGGGAACTTTAAGGAAGGAGACATGCTGATACAAATACACAACTGCAAATGACAAAGGGCTCAATTAGTTTATTTTCTCCTGAAGTGGACTCACTTTTCCTCTGCTGACTGCTCCTCTCAATGCAGACATAAATACTCAAAATACCATCACTCACAAAACTTGATGCTCTACTCACAAATGGATAGGTGAATCAAAGTAGCAAGAGAGCTGGCTGGAAGAGGCTGAATTTTTTACCATTATATGTATGCTAACTGTGGGTTTGTCCAAAATGTAAATGATAGCATAACATACTTAAGTGAGAAGGGGGCTTGCTTAAATCCACTTTAGGTATGTATGCATGCATGCATAGATGACAATATGTTCTCCATTAATGGCCCAAGTGCCACTTGATTTCAAATCTAATAAGTGAAAGATTTTTAAATTAGGGGTGGGCGAAATTTTTAATTACTCCAGCGGAATTGTGTAATTTAGTAATTCCACTTTACTCATGTAACGCGGAATTACTAATTAATTCCGCTGTTCCGCCGTCGGAATTAAATCAGCACTGTAAAGGTTTTGAGCAGGGCTGGAAGAAGGAGCAGTTCCTCTATGTTTAAAAACCACAGCAGATTAAACTTTAATCTGCAGGACTGCTCACTCTTCCAGCCCTGTAAATACCAATACACTGCAGTGTATACCTCTCAGCGCCCTTACATAAGTATGTTAGGGCGCTAAGTGGTATGCACTGGAGTGAATACCCCTCGGGGCCCTTACATAAGTATGTAAGGGTACCGAGGGGTATGCAGTGCAGTGCATACCCCTCGGTGCCCTTACATACTTATTTAAGGGCACCAAGGGGTAAGCACTGGACTGTACAACCCTCGGTTCCATTGTATAACTATGTAAGGGCACCAAGGGGTATGCACTGGAATGGATACCCCTCGATGCCCTTACATACTTGTGTAAGGGCACCGAGGGGGTATGAACTGCACATTGTGGTGCCCACTCTGCCCCTTCGCAGAATTCCATGGAATTTTAATGTAATGCAGCGGAATAAAACTCAGCCAATTCTGCACATCCCTACTTAAAATACCTATGAAAACGCAGCACTGAGAAAGCAAACTCACATTTTGAACCATGTACGGTATGGATGTCAAGAGCAAGCAGGTAAACTGGTAGACTGAATGAGCCTGGGGTTCCTCTTCTGCCTTGAAATAACCAGAGAGTGATTTAGAGTTGGCTGTTAATGGAAATTCTTTCTATTGAGGAAGCGGTAAATCCTCTGTTGGAGGAGAATTGTCTTGCACACATATAGTTGCCATGCTAGCCCTACCCTATGGAGGATTGTACACTGGCAGAGCATACATCATTTAATTTACCACTTCCTCGCCAAAATGTAGGAACTTCTGCTACCAACTCTAAGTTAGGCCGTTTGTCTTTGTTTTCATGATTGCATTCTTTTCTAATATCTGTTCTAAAGCACATCCGATTATATAGTGAAAGAAGAAGCATTCTTTTCAAATATCTGTTCTAAAGCACATCCGATTATATAGTGAAAGAAGAAGCAAGCTCCTTATAGCATAGGTACCTCTTTCAAAATTTAGATTAACAGAAAAAGGGCATAGAAGAGGAGCCATAACAATGAGACAATCTGTTTTTGTAATTCAAATTTACTATGAGAATTAAATAATCAGCCAGGACTCTCAAGTCAAAGGAGGAAAGAAAGGTACAAGCATAACTTGAAGTGGTAGTTTACCATCCCATCTAAATACAAACAAAAGGGTTGGATGTACTTTACGAAAGTACATTATTCTAGCGCTCATTCATTTAATTTATGAACCACCAAATACAGGAAAGAGCATTCAAGGCAAAGCCAAACATTGTTTAGCGAAAACATCATCAACCCATCTGGGCGGAGAGGATTCTTAAAATTGTTTTGAAAAGTGTAAGATCACCAGCCCGCCTGAAAAACGAAACCTGCCTGCAGGCAATATACCTGCCCATCCTGCCAATCTTGGCTTTCACTCAAAGAAGAAACATCAACAGGGGTGTGTGCTTCATACCTTTCCTAGACCCGTTTTGCTAAGGTGTCTGTGTCAAGGTCGGATCAGGTCACGACTTTCCCTTTTCAGAAAAAAACCTTCAATTTTTACCAAAAACATACAGAAAGAGAGGGCTGGAGGAAGAGCCTGTTTTTGTTAGAATCTGGGGATTCTTTCGCATTTTGTTTAACAGGAATTCTGTTTATTGTTTTCAACCATCAAAACATATACAACATATGCTTGACCTCTAGTAAACTTTAGTGCCTATAGTCGACTGGCAGCCTCAAACAAATTACTATATAACATATAAAGCTGTCTGTATTAGCAATTGCGTTGAAATGTTTTAACATAGAACGCATTTAATACATTACAAGCTAAATTGGCGTGGGAAGGGAGCAAAGCCTGGCACTTTGAGAGTAGCTTTACTCAGTTGTATGCTTAAGCAGGTGGCTAGTGAGAGCTAAGTTATACATTTTCATGGTGACTTTTAGTACAGATAAACGATAGTCAGTCCCTAGTGGGGTTTAATAAAGTATGCAGTCGTCTGCACTGGGCGTGCATGTAGCCAATGTTACAGTGGGCGTCTGTTAAGCTTTACAAGCGCCTATGAGGCTGTGTCTACTCAACACTTATTACTTCAAGTACATCTTCATGCAACTGTTCATTTTATTGGGTGCAGGAGAGGTGACGTGTGTTTCCATATAACTGTATAAAACTAGTATTTAACAATAAGAGAACAGGTCGAGATCTGGAGTGGAGGAGGTGGGAGAAGGGCCAGTAGCACCCCGTGCAGGCCCTACGGTAGCGCAATCCCTCTGCCCCCCAGTCGCTGGTGGCGTTGCAGTGTGAAATTCAGGTGGTGGCTTAGTCAAAGAGTTGGAGCGAACGAAGCTTCACAGGGCTAAAGCAAGTGAATTCTATGTGCATAAGATACTGGATTAAGGGTTTCCAAGTGCGTTGGAACTTTTTGTTCGTGTTTGACAAGGTGTGTGATATCTGCTTCTTAGTTAAAATGTGCCAGACGCGGGCGAACCATTGCGGTATGGAAGGGGGGACTTTCTGTTTCCACATAAGTGCTATGAGTTGGTGCTGCTAGGAGAAGATAGCTAATGAGTTTCCAGTCAGTGTGAGTCATGGCACAAAGATCTGAGGGCCTAATGCCTAGAATGACCGTGAGGTACAAGGACGGGAGAGGGTAGCCTATGACCTCCTTAATGTGGCCCAGTATCTCTTTCCAATATGTCGTTATAACCTTGCAGGACCACCAGATATGTTGAAAGTCTCCCACCTCGTGTCCACAGCGCCAGCAATGAGAGGGTGTTCCCGGGTAGATAAAAGAGAGACAAGTTGATTTAAGGTACCATTGGAACATCAATTTGTAAGCCGTTTCCCTAAGTGTGATAGTGCGATACGTCTTTGGTATGTCTCGCCACAGGGTCTTCCATTGCTTGGGCGATATCTCTGTCTGCGCAGTAGTCTGCCATGTCGACTGGTAGAGGTGTGTGCTCAATGGCGTGGAGCGCTGGAGTGTCTGATAGGTGTTGGATATGAGACCCTTTGAGCCAGTAAAGGCACGGACATGTGTCTCAAAGAGGGTGTAAGGTCGGATGACCGCCGAGTACAGTGAGGGGTGTAAGGCCCAGTGTTGTAATTGGCAGTACTGGAGCCGGGAGGTGTCTGTGAGTTGGAAGTCCACCTTGCACTGATCGAAAGTCTTCATGTTGACTCCTACAAATAGATCACTAAGCGTCTGGAATTCCCCTTCACTCCAATGGCGGAATGATGAAAGAAAAAGCACTGGGGGGGGAATCAGAATTGCGTGCGATAGGTGTGTTTGGCGAAGGGAAGGTGGTCATGCCCTTTTTGAGGGCTACTTTGTCCCAAATCTCAAGCACCGTATGGGTTGGGGTGGCGTTGTACGCACTACGGGGTTGGGCGTGTTTAGGCAGTCATGCTAGGTCCCACAATAGACGGCACTCCACTGCTCTGTCCATGTGAAACCAATGCTTTTCACTCTCCTGGGCCATCCACTCGTAGATATAACGTAAGTGGGTGGCCCAGTAGTATTCCAGGAAGTTGGGGCACTCTAGACCACCCCTGTCCCGTGGGAGCATCAACAATGCGTTAGCTATTCGGAACGTTTACCGTTCCAAATAAAGTTCCGGACATCGCGTTGTAAATGTAAAATATCATCTTGGGGATCGGTGTGGGTAGGGTTTGAAATGGGTAGAGGACTCGTGGAAGAATGTTTGTTTTTACAATGTTCACATGCCCCAGCCATGATACTTATAGAGGCTTCCATTTCTGAAAATCTGCCAAGATGGTGCGACGTGGGTGAGGCTAGTCAGCTTGCGTCCAAGAAGAGAGTGTGGGGGTGATATTGAGGGCCAAGTATTTGATAGAATCGTGGAACCACTGGAAGGGGGCTAGACGTTGTAAGGCCGGGAGCTCCTGGGAGGGGATGGTCAAGTTGAGCACTGAGGATTTGGTCATGTTAATCCAGAAGCCCGATACTTCCTCATAGACCCGGAGGCAACCCACCACCCCTGGGAGGGAAGTCTCAGGCTGGGTAAGTGTGAGGAGTAGGTCGTCTGCAAAGAGGCTAATCTTATGTTGTTGTCCCCCGAAAGAGACGCCTCTCACTTCGTCTGCGTTACGGATCATTACGGCTAGGAGCTCGACCACCAACCCGAACAGTAGAGGTGATAGTGGGCACCCCTGCCGCATGCCTCGCAAGATATTAACTGGTTTTGTAAGCTGCCCGTTGACCTGGACCCTAGCCTCTGGCGCCGTGTACGAGGCCATTATTTTAGAAACCATCCCCGGGCCTAGCCCAATCTTTTCTAGGACAGCGTGTAGGAAAGAACAATTAAACCTATCAAAGGCCTTCTCTGCATCAAGTAAAAGAAGGCATGTGGGGATATTATGGCGGTGTGCCTTTTCCGCTAGATACGCAATGCAGGGGACATTATCAGCACCCTGCCTATGTTGTATGAATTCAGCTTGGTCTGGGTCGATAAGGCCTGGGAGATAGGGTTCCAATCGTTGTGCCAATATTTTGGTAAACAACTTTGCATCAGTGTTAAGCAAAGCGATAGGGCGGTAAGGGGAGCAAGAGGTAGAGTCTTTACCTGCTTTATGTATGAGAGAGATTTTGGCTGAAGCCATTGTGAATGTGAGTCCTGTCTTATGGGAGAAAGATTTAAATAAGCGGACTAAGTGATCTTGTAAGTTGGGTAGAAAGAGCTGATAGAAGATAGGTTCGTCAAGAAGGTTAGCGTGACATGGGACAACAGTTCCCATTCACAGGCATCCAGGTAGTACATAATCATTTCCGGGGCGGGTTCTTCCCGCGAGTATAACGTATGATATGCCGTCCCAGAGGTAGTGCAAGGAGAGTTCAGGGAGACCATTAAGAGAGAAGTATTCAGTGATGCTTTTCCGAATTTGGGCCACATCGACCGTATCTTGCAAGAGGTGTGGCGGTAGACCCCAAGGTGGTTGAGTTTTTGCAAGGATACTAGTACCCTCCCATATCAGTTCTACATGCGCATGTTCCGTGATAGAGAAATGGGACATTTCTATGGTATGTAGGCGGCGGAGGAGAAAGTGTGTGGCAAAGATGTATTTGATGCGAGAGTAGGAGGCATGTACGTGTGAGAAGGAGTAATCCCTTGTGTCTGGATGCTTGTAGCACCATGCGTCAACTAAGCCCAAATTTTCAATATCACGCTTAAGCCGTAGTGACATAGCCCCCGCGTTTTGGAAGGTGGCTCCGCTGTGGTCAAGGGTGGGGTTCGACACCAAGTTTAAATCCCCACACACCAAAATATCTCCATCTACCCCCTCTAGCTGCTCTTTCAGGACCCATATAGACATCCTGGGAAGCATTTGGGGCATATATGTTAAGCAGTGTGAGTTTTCGCTGCCCCTTAAGGAGGTGGAGTGTGAGATAACATCCTTCCATGTCTCGCACTACCTTAGTGACAGAGGAGTAGAAACCCGCCTTGCAAAGGATGCCCATCCCAAGTGTTTTCGTGGTCGTGTATGCCCAGTGATGATTTAGTTATCGTGAATGTGCCATGCGGTGGCAGACTGTTTTCAGCAGGTGGGTCTCCTGTAGAAGAACATCTGGATCATGGTGTAATATGTATCGCCAAACTTGTTTGTGCTTATTGGGAGAGTTTAAGCCCCGTATGTTCAGAGATATCAATTTAATGTCGCCCGCCATTAGTGTAAGCGCCGGGGGGTGCAAAAGGGACATTATTGCAGTGGGAGGGGTAGCGTTGGGGAGCGCACTGCATTGTTTTGGAGAGCGACCCCTGACCTTGACTGGTAGGTCGCTCCCCCACCACACAGCTCCGTCTATGTGCCCTGCTGCTGCCCCTGATTGTGCTCGTTTTTCCTTTCTGTGCCCCCCTTGCTGCCCCTGATTGTGCTCGTTTTTTCCTTTCTGTGCCCCCCTTGCTGCCCCCGATTGTGCTCGTTTTTCCTTTCTGTGCCCCCTTGCTGCCCCTCATTGTGCTAGTTTTTTCCTTTCTGTGCCCCCTTGTTGCCCCTGATTGTGCTCGTTTTTCCTTTCTGTGCCCCCTTGCTGCCCCTCATTGTGCTAGTTTTTCCTTTCTGTGCCCCCTTGCTGCCCCTCATTGTGCTAGTTTTTCCTTTCTGTGCCCCCTTGCTGCCCCTGATTGTGCTCGTTTTTTCCTTTCTGTGCCCCCCTTGCTGCCCCTGATTGTGCTCGTTTTTCCTTTCTGTGCCCCCTTGCTGCCCCTCATTGTGCTAGTTTTTTCCTTTCTGTGCCCCCTTGCTGCCCCTGATTGTGCTCGTTTTTTTTTTCCTTTCTGTGCCCCCTTGATGCCCTGATTGTGCTCGTTTTCCCTTCTGTGCCTGTTTCCCGCCGCTGCGCGCCTTCGGCCCCGCCCCCTCACTGCCCATTCGCTGCCCCATTCCCTGCTCCTCCCTCCCACCTCCCCATTTATGGCGGCCGCTGTGCGCGCCGCGCAGCGAACGTGCGCAGCGGGCGCGCCTAAGGCAAGCCCGTCTGCGCCCGTCCGCGCAGTAACCGCGCCCAGCGCCAGACCCCCTGGTCCGGGCATCCCCGCGCCCGCCACATCAACAGACGCCGATACGACGCCCAGCACCCTCCACGCACTCAACCCCGGAAAAGATCACGCCTGCTACCAGGCCACCCCGAAGCGCACCCAGGGGCCCTTCACCTGCGGGAACTGCAGCTTCGCCAGCACCCGCCCCGCCAAACCACCGCCCAGGAAAGAACCCAACTACCTCAGATGCATCCTCCTCAACACCCGCTCCGCCCGCAAACACGCCATCGAACTCTGGGACCTTCTCGACTCAACCTCCCCAGACGTCGCATTCCTGACGGAGACCTGGCTGAATCCCGCTTCAGCCCCCGTCATCGCCATTGCCATCCCGGACGGATACAAGATCACCCACAGGGACCGCACCAACGGAGTCGGAGGAGGCATCGCCATCGTCCACAGGAACACCCTCAGAGTCTCAACCAACACCGACGACACCCTCAGCACCGCCGAACACATGCACTTCCAGATCCACACCGCTCCCAACACCACCCTCAGAGGAACCCTCATCTACAGACCCCCGGACCCCGACCACAGTTCAGCGATTCCATCGCTGACTTCGTCAGCACACACGCCATCGCCTCCACGGACTACATCCTCCTCGGGGACCTGAACTTCCACCTCGAGAACAACAAGGACACCAACTCCACCACCCTGATCGACAACCTCGCCACCCTCGGACTCAGACAGCTCGTGACTACACCCACCCACGCCGCCGGCCACACGCTCGACTCCATCTTTTCCGCAAGCCCACACGTCTCCTTCAACCACACCTCCGAACCCCACTGGACTGACCACCACTGCATCCACTTCACCTACAGGAAGCCCACCACGCACCACCGCACCGAACAAATGCCTCGCCGCTGCTGGAGCAGAGTCACGGAAGACCAGCTAACCACAACCTCGCCCTGAGCCCACCCGCCGAACCCTCCGACCCCGACACCGCCGCCCGCAACCTCAGACAGTGGATCGACGACTGCGCCAACACCCTCGCCCCGCTCAAGAATCCGCCCAACAGCCACACCAGCAAGAAAGCCACCTGGTTCACCGAAGGCCTCCAAACGAACATGCCGAAAACTGGAGAAGATCTGGCTCCACGAACGGACAGCGGACAGCTACGCCGCCCACAAGAGCGCCACCCGCAGTCACCATCACCTCATCAGATCCGCCAAAAGGGCCTCACTCAAAGACCGCCTAGACAACAACGCACACAACAGCAAAGAGCTCTTCAACATCGTGAAGGAACTCTCCAACCCCAGCTCCAACACCAACGACATCCAGCCGTCGCGAGACCTGTGCGACTCACTGGCCACCTTCTTCCACCGCAAAATCGCCGACATCCACGACAGCTTCAACACCACGACCGCCCGGCAACCACCGAGACCACTGCCCCCACAACCACCAACCGCCTGCTCTCCTGGACCAACATCAACGACGAGGACACCAGCGAGATCATGAACACCATCCACTCCGGTTCACCGCTAGACCCGTGCCCTCACCACATCTTCAACAAAGCCAGTACAGCCATCGCGCCCCATCTCCGGAAAATAATCAACATCTCCTTCGAGACAGCAACCTTCCCGGAAAGCTGGAAGCACGCCGAGATCACCGCCTTACTCAAGAAACCCAAGGCAGACCCCAAGGACCTCAAGAACTTCCGACCCATCTCTCTGCTCCCGTTCCCCGCGAAGGTTACCGAGAAAATCGTCAACAAACAACTGACCCGCTACCTCGAGGAGAACAACATCCTGGACCCCTTCCCAGTCCGGCTTCCGCAGCAACCACAGCACCGGAAACCGCCCTCATCGCCGCCACCGATGACATCAGGACCCTGCTAGACAACGGAGAAACAGCAGCCCTCATCCTCCTGGACCTATCAGCCGCCTTCGACACGGTCTGCCACCACACACTACGAACACGCCTTCACGACGCCGGGATCCAAGAGAAGGCCCTGGACTGGACCACATCCTTCCTTTCCGGCAGAACACAAAGCGTCCGCCTCGCCCCTTCCGATCCAAGGCCACCAAGATCATCTGCGGCGTACCCCAAGGCTCCTCCCTCAGCCCAACGCTGTTCAACATCTACATGGCACCCCTCGCCCACGTCGCCCGACAGCACAACCTCAACATCATCTCCTACGCCGACGACACCCAGCTGATCCTCTCCCTCACCAAAGACCCTCACACCGCCAAAGCCCACCTCCACGAAGGAATGAAGGCCGTCGCCGAATGGATGAGGACCAGCCGCCTGAAGCTGAACTCGGACAAGACGGAGGTCCTCATCCTTGGTTCCAACCCTTCAGCCTGGGACGACTCCTGGTGGCCAACATCACTGGGAACAGCCCCGCCACCCACCGACCACGTACGCAACCTAGGGGTCATCCTCGACCCCACCCTCTCCATGACTAAGCAGGTCAACGCCGTTTCCTCATCCTGCTTCAACATCCTCCGAATGCTCCGCAGGATCTTCAAGTGGATCCCCACCGAAACAAGAAAAACAGTCACCCAGGCCCTCGTCACCAGCAGGCTGGACTACGGAAACGCCCTCTACGCAGGAACGACGGCTAAGCTCCTGATACGGCTGCAACGCATCCAGAACGCCTCTGCACGTCTTATCCTCGACATCCCCCGACGCAGCCACATCACACCCCACCTGAGAGACCTGCACTGGCTCCCTGTCAACAAGAGGATCACCTTCAAGCTCCTCACCCACGCACACAAAGCACTCCACAACTCCGGACCAGCCTACCTCAACAGACGACTCAGCTTCTACACCCCCACCCGCCAGCTCCGCTCGACCAGCCTCGCCCTCGCCACAGTCCCCCGCATCCGGAAAACGACCGCCGGCGGCAGATCCTTCTCCCACCTGCGCCGCCAAGACCTGGAACACCCTCCCCACCAACCTCCGACAGACCCAAGACCTACTGGCCTTCAGAAGACTCCTCAAGACCTGGCTCTTCGATCAGTAGCAGCACCACCCCCCTCTTCCCCCAGCGCCTTGAGACCCTCGCGGGTATGTAGTGCGCTTTATAAGTGACATGATTGATTGATTGTTAAGGAGGAGGGAGGTAGCGCCCCCCGCCCAGCCATAGGTGTGAGCAAGCCGAGAGAAGCCCCTGCCCAACTCCAAACGGAGGGGGTCCAATAAAGAGTGTATGTGAGGGGGGAAGCAGTCACGCTCGCACCTATATCTCCCGCCTCTCCAGTTACTATTTAGGGCTCTGGTGTGCTGTGGTGAAGCCCGCCCATGAGATAGATCAACCGATGTAAAAAAACAAATTGCAACCAAAGTTAACAACGGACCAACAGGGCCCTCTACTCCGCGCGAAGACCAACACTTAGTGCACTAGGCCCGCTGGAGGAGTCACCCTCTGGCGAGGGTGGTCGTTAGGAGGTGGCCATCAGAAAGAGAGTGGAGCTCTCAGTAAAGGCTAGATAGTAGGTCTCTCTCGGGCCCCGGGCCCAGTGCTGCCAGAGAGATATTAGTAATTCTCAGGACAGTATTTGGTGACGAACATCAGCCAGCAGGTGTGGGGGGGAGGAGCTAATTCAAAGGGAGCTAGCAGTAGACCACGTAGGGGACGAAATCCCTCCAAGGCTCCAGAGATAGTGAATTATGCCCCGCTTGGTTTCCTGTGTAGATTCCTCCGCCTGGCGCTTGTCTGGACGTTGTGACTTAACCATGGTCCAGGCTGGTCGAAGATCTTTTCCGGGGAGGTCTCTGGTCGGCGGGTCAGCACAATTGCCAGTGTCATCAGGGAGGCCCACCAGGTGTTTTGCTTCTGCAAGTGAACTCAACGATCAACGCCTGCCCTCCCATTGGAACAGGAGGGAAAAAGAGTGACCCCACTGATGTTGAATCCCCATTTCACAAAGCTTGTTGGTGATCGGCTTGAATTCTCGATGTTTCCGCAGTGTGATAGGGGACAGATCTTGATATAATTGCACCATGTGACCCCGAAAGTTCAATTCAGGTTTGCCCCTGGCAGCCTGATGGATCGCTTCCTTCTCGGCGAAGAAGTGTACCCAGGTCAGAATGTCCGATGTCGCATCCTTCCGCCCCGGGCCCACAGCCACCCGATGTGCCCTGTCGAGTGTTGGCGGAGAGGCATCTTCGTCTCCTCGGATCTCTTGGAGGAGGTCGGCTGTATAGGACAAGATGTCGTTGCCCTCCACAACTTTAGGAACTCCCTGTATGCGTATGTTGTTATGGCGACTTCTATTTTCCGAGTCTTCCTGCTTGGATTGGATCTCAATATTTTGTTCTTCTAGGGCTGTCACCCGCCGCCATAGCATCTCCTGGTCCTCTGACTGTGCATCCATGGTGCATTCTAGATCGTCATCTCTCTCGCCTATATCTCTGACCTCTTTCAGAATGTCCTTCAGGCAGGATTTGAACTCGTCCTTGAGGGAGCCAATGTCTGAGCAGATCTCCTGCAGGAAGTGGTCCATGTAGGCTTGCGTGATCAGGTTGCAGGTGGGGGTTCCATCGTCCGGGCCCAAGGGGAGGCTTCTTTTGCATTTTTAAGAAGGAATATTTGAATTTCCTCGCAGGGACTGCTGAGTGTTATCCTTGATGACAGGATAGACCTGTGCATTGGAGGTGGTTGGCATTCTCTGAAGAAGTTGAGGTGAGAAAAGGAGTGTTCAGGTCGCAGGTGGGGGTTCCATCGTCCGGGCCCGGGGGGAGGCTTCTTTCGCATTTTTAAGAAGGAATATTTGAATTTCCTCGCAGGGACTGCTGAGTGTTTTCCTTGATGACAGGATAGACCTGTGCATTGGAGGTGGTTGGCATTCTCTGAAGAAGTTGAGGTGAGAAAAGGAGTGTTCAGCTCGCTGGCTTCTCACTGTGATGGGCAAGAGTGCTGAGGCTCGAGATAAGGAAGGACTCAAGTCCTGGTGGTAGTGCTTCCAGAGAAGTTTGTACAAGGTTTTTGATCCTAACTGGAGGTAGCATAGTAACGATTCCATGGGCCCTTGTGCAATGACAATGGTACATTTGACTGCTGTTGGGGTAGTAAAATACAGCATTGTCAGGGTTGATAGGATTGCACTTCAAAAATCCTCATTATTGCCCCGCTCTGGAATTACCAGAAAAGCCAAATGTTTTCTTCCTAGTGTTTCACATGGAAGTTTCCACTGCTTTTAGCAGCCACAATCTCCATATGAAATACCACAATAGATAATTCGGATGGGCCAGTAACTCCTGTTTACTTATATATTTAAAGTTTTGCATACCACAGACCATGTCATTTACAATTTGTAAAAAAACATTGCAAGGAACACATCAGTATAGTATACCTACATATTTACGCGCACAAATTGAAAGGTACACTCTTTGCTAGCAAACTATAATTATGTCAGTTAGATATTAGTGATGTGATATATAGATTAAAAACAGAAAATAGGCATATGGGGGTTGTAGTGGTGCTAGAAGAAGGGAGTTCCCTAGTAGGTAGGATAGCATGTTTATATTAAAATATATATTATTTTTGAGCAAGATACTAGTTTTGTTGTAAAGGATACTTGGGGTTTCAGGGTGGTTATTGTCATAATGTAGAACTATAGATTCACTTTTTCGGTGTATTTTGTGCAGCGCTGACTGCACAGGCTGTCAACAGAGGGAGGGTTCCCTTGGAGAGTTATATTCCAGGAGCCCCAGTCCCTGGGTCCCCAATACAATGCCTCTCAGATTGGGGACTCTAGCTCGGAGCTAGGTAGAAACTAGTGCTGTACCCAGCATAGCAGGAAAAGACAAGGGCAGACCTGCTGACCCTAAACCTTTGGATTATTTGTGGCATTTCCTGGCCTGGGGCGAGGCTATCTGGGGCATATGGGTGATCAGTTCTGGTGCATTGCAAAGCTTTATGCCCCTGGAGCAGGAGCAGGTACGTGGACGGTCAGGGTATCAGTAAAACTAGCATAGGGACTAGGAGCTAACACTTCCAGATGTTAGTTCCCTTTAAAGATCATTAAACCTTTTCATACAAGGCCCCCTGACATGTAGAATATGATATTTTGACATGCAAAATATATTTCACAAAGAAAACAATGGCAACACCTTTTTATTTGATAAAAGGATAGAAAGATATAGATTGGCATAGCACACACCCCTATGTACTGCTGAATTTGTAAAACAAAGGCATAATTCCAGGGCCCATTGATGCACTGCTGAGTGATGAGGTTGATAAATGCAAAATTCCAAAGGTGTCTGGTCTTGTTTCCTCCTTATGGCTCTTTTTTGTTCACCATCCTACATTAAGGGCCTCATTATGATGTCGGTCGGAAAGGCTCCGAATGGCATTCGGATTTTCCTAACCCGTGTCGGAACCCATGTTTCCTACCGACTCTGAAACATTTCCGACCGACCGATTACGATAGAAGGAAACCGTTTGGTCATTCCGACTTGGTTCCGACCGGCATTCGGAAACTCCGAGTCGGTCGGAGCTGATTCGTACAGCTCAATGGACAGCATTTCCGACCGACCAATTACGATGTCAGATTCCGGCGCCTTTCCGACTCGGTCTGTCTGACATGAAAAGGCTGAATGGAAACAGACTTTGGGTTACTGACTAGCAGGCCCCCCTTCATCCTGAGGCCTCGGATGGGGGTACCCAAGGGACCCCCCTGTAGAACCATGCACAGTGTGACAGGTACCATGGGGTGCCCGCTACAGGGTGCAAGGTTTTCCACAACCACCCCTTTTTAGGTCTCGCCTGAGCCAGCGCGCATGCGTTGCTCTGCGAGACATTTAGTAAGCGGGTTTTGAAAGTGCTCCCAAAGGCTTTTGCCGGCCACCAGCTTGCGGTTACGCGCACAAGCGTGCGCGCCTCGCTCCGCCTCTCCAATCAGTGCTGCGCGCGCATCCCTCGCGTGCTTAGCACAGAGCACGTCATCGCGATCACTTTCGCTTTCATCGCGATCACTTTCGCGTCTTTTTGTTGCTTGTTTTTTTTAGCTGTGTGGCTTCTTCTGACCAGTGCTCCTCACCTCCCCCCCCCTCCCCATGAGCCATAACGAGAGGAAAGACAGATGCGATCGCGATCACTTTCACTTTCACGGCCAATGCTTGTTTCTTCTACTCTCTTCATCGTTACTTCCGCTTCTGCCTTAACCCTCTTCACTTGTTCCAATCTTCACTCTCCCAACCTATTTTCTCCCTCTTACAACCTCTTTCCTTCTCCCCTTCGTTCCCCGGGCCCCCTCCCCTCCCCTTCTTCCTTGAGGCTCCCAGGAAGATTTCTCCTGCCTATGCTAATTAAATGCAAATCGCTTGGGCCAGTGTCCGCGAGCGCCTGAACGCTTTGTGCGCGTCCCCTATTTATCTTTAGAAAGCTGTGGGGAGAACATGGCCGGGAGAACATGGCCTTCAGAAACCGTTATGTTTCGGATTAGAAAGCCCCAAGTCGTTGGCAAATATTTTTACCGCCTGGGCGGCAAACCTGCCGCTACCACAGAAGCCCGAGGATGCGCCAGCATACTCCGACTTTCACCATTTGCACATGACGCGCGGAACGAAAGTGAGCACTTTAATACAACTAGAAAATTCAAAACGCATTAAAACGGCATCGGCATGAACTGGTGTTTTGAGCATGCTAGTAAAGAATGTGCAGTGGAATACTTAGTCGATTCATTCATTGCATCCTGGAAGGTGGTGAACCATTTTAACACTGTCTGCTCCTATTTCTCAGGGAATGCTGAAAGCTGATAGATATTAAAGCTGTTGGAATACCTCTTGCTGCTTTTCCGCGGGGAGAAGCAGAGATAGCTCCATCTCCTTTTGTTCTTCCTGGTTCTTGGTGTGCTCTGATTCTCTCCCACTGTTTGCAGACAGACACCTTTTGGTGTTCTCCAATATATTGCCTTTACCTGCATCTCTTGTTGCGATAGAGTCTGGCTCTCTGGTGTGTGCCTGCGTGCGTCCTCCCTTTACCATCGATTCCATGTTGAGACACTCAGCATGTGTCCGTGTATACTACTTTTAATCACCTCGGTACCATCAAAAACATTCTCACTTGAGCATTGATGTCTGCATGTTCGGGGTTGAGTGTTTAGAAAAAGATTACAAAGGCAATACTTGGGCACTTCCCTGAGCCGTGCTTACTTCTCTTAATTATCATTACAAAGTGTGGGAGCTCCTCGAGACAGACAAAGCCAGGAATACGTTTCCTACCCCTGCTGCACCAACTCACGGGACCCCCGTTGTGGACCAAGTCCCCAGAGAATCTATATCCAGTTATAACTTTGGCATGAATGTTTTTGTTCTGTAACTACCCCCAGCATTGTATCCATGTTTTAGTCTTAGTTTATGCTCTTTATTTACTTCTAAGACGCTACTGCATTTTAGTTCATTTTAGTGGCCCTAATGTGCACTGTATTTGTTTTTGTGATGGTGCATTTTTTATTCCGTGAACAGCTCTCTGGTTCCTGCTCTTCACCCTTTTTTCCAGGTCTATTTTTTTACTGTAAATTACAATTTGTGCTCTTAATGTTTTTACTTAAAGGTTTTTTTCGTGTTTGTGGATTTGTGTTTGTGATTTTTGTGATCATATTTTGCTGTAATTTACATAATTTGGCCTGACACCACTAATCATTAAACATGCAGCTGGGGTTTTAACACTGCTACTCCTACAGAAACCGCCAACACATCAAATTAACACTCTCATGTCCATGTTTTTTTAAACCTTTTAGCGTGAGGCGCGCGCGCTTGTTTCTTTCATGTCTTCAGACCTCGCGACCCTCAGATAACACCAAGCCCTATATAAAACTATACTATATAAAACTTCTTTTCAACAGCACAACTCTAAAAGAGCGCTAAGTAAAGCGCTTTAGCTTTGTCAGGGGTTTAAAGCGCTATATAAATTCTGCTACAACATACAATACAATGGAGATTACAACATCAATTAAAGCCTGCACACAATACTTCTCAGCTGCCTCCCTCCTCCACCCCGCACGCCTTTCCCCCACCCTCCTCCACTCACTTCCCCGGATAGTTAGCTTAAACATTTCTACTCCACTCCGCTCCTTCAAGCGCTTCTCCGTTTACACTACAAACAGAGCGCCCTCTTGGGCCGGCAGACACACCCTGCTCCTTATCAGCCCGCACCGTGCCCAGCCCCGATTCTTGGCCTCAGAGGGCACCTGGGTGTAACGCTGAACGGGTGAATGGTCGCCAGGGTTGGAGGGCGGACCCAAAACAACAGT
The DNA here is from genome assembly GCA_963921515.1 of Calotriton arnoldi. Lineage (NCBI taxonomy): Eukaryota > Metazoa > Chordata > Amphibia > Caudata > Salamandridae > Calotriton > Calotriton arnoldi. The sequence continues at coordinate 5,888,517 of CAWUFW010000081.1, read as the reverse complement.
TTCACGAGCAGCTGATGTGTGCACTTGTGACACCCAGAGGGTGTTTACAGGGAGTGTGAGAAAGTGCTTGGTTTTATAAATAAATAATGTATGTAATAAACAAGCCCTGGCCATGCCAATGGGCCTGGCTCATAAGTGAAATGCCTTTCCAGTCACTTGGACTTTAGGCGCTCAGTATTTTAGCATGCATGCAGTGTATCATTCATCCTTGCATTTGTACATCCGTCTACCGACTCACTGACTTTTTTGCACTAATCCACTCACATATCCACAATAAAAAGCACAGTCTCGGCATCGGCTAAACAACCTGTGATTCTGGGCAAATCACTTAATCTCCCTGTGCCTACCAAAAATGAAAGTATCCTTCTGTAACCTAACTGGTGCTCATGTAAAGTGCTCCAATACCTTTGACTCGAGTTACCGCTATATAAATTAGCTAAAAAATAAAAAAATAAAAATGCAGCATGGGGTAAGCCCGTTTTCACCAAAACATGGATCTATTTGTAAAATGTATCTTATTCAAGGGAGTTAGTAAACAAACAATCTTCCCATCTGCCCAACCGAGGCGGTAATACACATACCCAACCATTGGATTTCATACAATCTTATATTGCCTCAAAGTAGTTAATTTCACTTGAGAAAAACCTAACATGAAAAAGGTGCTCCGTGCGCCATGTGCAAAGGTGCTCGTGCAATAAAGTGCGCGTGAAATATAAATGCAAACAGTGACCAGCTTCTGATGACATATCTTGAGTCTGTTCGCTGAATGCTTCAGTCACATGCACAGTCTTTCAATGCTGGCCCATGCACATGGTACAGACAATTAAGACTGTCACAGTTTTGCCCCAATAAAATAGTGTGACAATTATTTATCAACAAGCATTGGCATAGCCAATAGGTCTCGCCTTTGGGACCTTATTTATTTATTTATTTTTTTAACTTGTTTTTTTATTAGTTTTCTCACAAAACATACATGCCATATTACGTTGCATAATACTTTTCCTTGCAGGCGGCCCCCCTCCCATCCATCCCTCCTCAATCTCCCCTCCTACCTAGTGTATGCTGACGTTACCCATGTGAACCGCTACTTCCCCTCCCCCCGTTCCGCGTTTCATTATCAGGGAGCGGTCCTTCTCCTGCTATTCAGCGAAACATTCCGCTCCAGGAGAAACGGGTAATATGATTAGCAAACTAAAATAACCCTTCACCCACCCCCCTCCACCCCCCCACCGGTGTGTCCTACTTGAGTGTCTAGTCAATCTGCCTCAACGATTCCCGCTGCAGTCCTCTACTTGGTCTTCTCCTCTTAATACGCCCTCACTCCTAAGTGCTCTAGTATAATGGTTGCACAACATGCCTGTCTCGGGGGTACCCACCCACCCATCGCCATCCAACTCCTGCCTTTCTATATCTCCGGGGCTGAATCCCCCACTGAGCCTTCCTCTGGAGCTTGCAGCTCTGTCACTAGTGCCTCCCACGCCCTTGCAATCTCCAGCGCCTTTTCATTATCTATCCGCCTGGCGTGCTGGTATCGAACTGTACTTTCGCTCGTTGCCCATTTAATTAGTTCCGCCTTCCACCTCCCCACGGTAGGCCCATCTCTCGATTTCCAGTGTGCTGTTATTTCTCTTTTAGCTATCAACAATCCCAAATCCCAGAATTTACTCGTGACCTTCAGTTTAGAGGTGTGCGGAAACCAGTGTAGTAAGCAGGTACCCATGTCGGCCTTAAGCCGTCTGTCCGTGATGTCGCACAACCATTCTGTTACCTCCTCCCAGTAGGTACCCAGTCGTGGGCAGCTCCACATCATGTGGCTAAACTCCGCTCCCTCCAGCTGGCAGCGCGGGCACTGGGCAGTGTCCGTTTTAAAGTACTTATTTATTTTGGCCGGGGTTAGATATGCCCTATGCAGTATAAAAAAGTGAACCAGCTGGAACCTAGCATTCCTTGTGCTCTTCCACGCTCTCTCGACGATGTGGGCCCATGCTTTCTCAGGGATTTCCTTTCCTAAGTCCATCTCCCATTTCTGCTGTAACCCCCGTAACGGCTCAGTGCGCTCCTCTATCATGTGTCTATATAGGCAGGTGACTGCCTTGTAGGTTCCTGCTGCCATCACCACGCCCTAGATGTCTGGGGCTCCGCTAGGCCCTCCCTCCAGTGCCGCTGCACCGCAGTAACCAGGGCCGAGTGCAATAGATAATCCCCGCGGGGGAGTCTATGTTTTTCCTGCAGGGCTTGATAGGGCAACAAGGCTCCGTCCTCATAGAGGTCTCCTACTACCTGCACTCCCAGGTCCTCCCAGACCGCCAACGCAGACCAGTCCCCTCCATGCGGAAGAGCTGTACACATCCCCAGTGGTATCTCCGGGGCATATGGGCGATCAATGCCTGCCCTGCGCTGGCTCCTGTTCCAACAGAGTCGCAGTGTCCGCTCCTCGTTAGTGAGCGTCCCAAGTCTCAAGCGCTGTTGGAGCACTATAAAGGACAACACATGGCGTGGTACCCATTTCCCCTCTAGGTCGGCCGGGCCCCTAAACTCCGCCGCCACCGCTTGAGTAAGCCATTGCAGTTGGGCTGCCAAATAGTAGCACTCGAAGTCCGGGACTGCTAATCCCCCCTTGGCCCTCGGTCGCATCATGGTGTCCAATGCCACCCGCCGCCTACCATTCCCCCACAAGAACCCCCCAACCATGGAACGAATCTGTCGAAATGTGGATCCAGGAATCCATATCGGGAGCGTCCTAAAGAAGTACAACAGCCGGGGGAGCGCTACCATCTTTACCAAGGCCACCCGACCAGCCACAGAGAGTGGCAAAGTACTCCAAAAATGAAAGCTACCCTTAAGTCCACGCACAGCCCTACCTATGTTCCCTGCTAACATATCGTCTGGTGCATGGTAAATGTGGGTGCCGAGATATGGCAGGCACCGTGGCTCCCACCGTATGCCCTCAACCTACGAGGGCCCGGTTTCCGATCTGCGCGCTGGAAATACGCAAGTCTTCGCCCAATTCACCCCGAGTCCTGACAACTTACCAAATTCTCGAAGTAATCCCATCGCCCCGTCTAAAGCCTCTCGTGTGTTAGCTAGAAACATAAGCAAATCATCGGCGTACAGAGAAATGTATTGCGGTACTCCGCGGAGGTTCAACCCCTGATAAGTGCTCTCCAACCTTGCATACGCTGCTAGTGGTTCAATGGCCAGCGTGAACAACAGCGGAGAGAGCGGGCACCCCTGCCGCGTTCCTCTCCCCACTAGACATGCAGGTGAAATAATACTCCCCGTCCGCACCCTCGCTGTCGCCAATCTATAGAGGATTGCGGTCCATTCCACAAAAGACTCCCCCAGTCCAAACGACCGTAGGACTTGAAACAGAAATGGCCATTCCAGACTATCGAATGCCTTCTCTATGTCCACTGATAGTATAGCCTCGGTCGTTATCTCCTGGCGGTCTTCTCCCAATAGTCGGAGTAACCAGCGCACATTAGTGGCCGTGTTCCGGGTGGGTATAAAACCCGCTTGGTCACAGTGGACCAGCCGTACATATACGGGAGGAGTCGGGTCGCAAGTATTCGGCTCAGAATTTTATAATCGGTTGTGAGCATGGATAAGGGACGGTAAGCTGTTTTATCCGTTAGGTCCTTTCCGGGTTTTGGCAACGGGATAATTACCGCTTCTCGGACAGATGCCGGTAGCCTCCCCACCTCCCGCGCCTCCTTAAACACCGCCATCAGTTTCGGGGCCAGTATGTCAATGTAGGTCGAATAGAATTCTATTGGCAATCCGTCCGTCCCGGGGGTTTTGTTACGCGCCATCTGTTTCACAGCTCCCCTAATTTCCCCTAGCGTAATTCCCTGTCCCAATGAGTCCGCCTGCGATTTATCCAAGTGGGGCAACGCCACTCCATCTAGGAATTCCCTGATATCACCCTCTGCCACCTGTAGCTTACTCCGATATAACTCCTGATAGTAGTCGAAGACCAGCCCATTAATCCCCTGTTGGGTATACTCCAGGGTTCCCGTCGGGGATGCCAAATTTAATATAGGGGTGCCTCGGGGTACCGGCCTAGCCACCCAGGCCAGGAGCGTACTTGCCTTGTCCCTCTCTGCGTGTGCGCGTGCCAGATAGCGCCTGTAATTAAAACAGCGCAACCTTTCTAACTGCGCCGCCACCGCCTCTCTAGCTCCCACCACTTCCTCTTGTAGTCCTGGATTCTCAGGTCGGGCCCTTTCAACCTCCCGCAAGCGCTGTTCTGCTCCCTCAACGTCCTTCACCAGAGTTTTCCGTGCTCCCACCATTTTGGCAATGCATGTTCCCCTTACCACCACCTTAAATGCGTCCCATTCCAGTGCCGTCGCTGTACCCTCATTCTCTAGGAAATACCGTTCAATCCCAGTCCTTACCTCGTCGCGGAAGACCTGGTCCTCCAATGCCTCCGGTCGTAACCGCCAGGCCGGAATCGCGGGCCGCTCTGGGGCCCACTGGAGCCTCATCAGTAGCAGATTATGATCGGAGATTGTCCGCGTTAGGTATTCACTATGGGCTACCTTAGCGTGGATATCCGGGGAACACAACAGCACATCCAACCGCACATGTAAGTCGTGCACCGCCGAGAAGAAGGAGTAATCCCTCTCGTCCGGGTGGTGTGCGCGCCACGTGTCCACGAGCCCCCACCTATCCTGCCAGTCCCGTCGGACTTTGGAGAGCCTATGTACAGGCGCCTCGGGTAAAGGCGGGTGTGATCTATCTATGTCCACGTCAGCTATGGAGTTAAAGTCACCCCCCATAAGTACCGAGCCGGTCAGGTATGGTGCCAATTTCCCTGATAACCGGGAGAAAAAGTCTGCCTGGTCCATGTTGGGGGCCTATACACTGCACAGAGTCACATCCCTCCCATTCAGGCGCCCTGCCACCGCCACAAACCTCCCTTCTGGATCTACCACCTGTCTCATTAACTGAAAGGGGACCCCCGCTCTGATCCATATTAGCGCCCCCCTGGCGTACGCTGAAAATGTTGTATAGTATACTTGCCCTCTCCACCTCCGTGAGAGCGCCAATCCTTCAGCGCGGTTAATATGGGTTTCCTGAAGAAACACTATTTGGGCCCCCCTACGCACTAAGGAAGCATGGATCTTATGGCGCTATTGCAGGGTGTGTAACCACCGGACATTCCACGTTATGCACTTAACTTCGTGTATCGTCCCCATTTCTCTGCTGATATCCTGCATAGGACTGCTCGCCCGTTATGGACACACCAATGGCCCCGAAAAATACAATCTCCCCCCCCATCCCTCAAACCTCCCCCCTCTATCTCCCCGAATCCCTCCCCCCCAGAACAGGCACTACAACACTAGTTCCCATCCAAACTACAACCCCCAACCTACGTCCTACAGTAACGACTGTGGACCTGCGAACTCAAAACCAGTCAGGGGAGGCAACCAAGGGCCAACAAGACCTTGCTTAGTATGCCGTCACTGGCCGGCGCCGTACCCCCAGTACTAACTCGGCCCCCAAACTCTCCGGGGGTTCGCAATTTAGTGAGCCCCGCCACTATACCAATGGATAACCTACCCCAGGGCCTGCCAATCCCCTGCTATGCGAGCTCGTGGAGTGTGCTCACTAATAACATTGCCCCAGCTTTCCTGGGCCCTGTTCTAACCAGAGTGAAATGCCCTCTAAGTTCCCTAAGCATCAACAAGTTCATCCGCTGTCCCGGGTGTGACATGTGGGATAGCAGGGCTTCCCGCCCCTGTCTCATCAGAATCCGTCGTTCTGGAGCCCTTCTCCGATTCCGTGGCCTCCGCCGCCTGAAATATCTTCTCCTGGGATATCGCAACCACTGCCCGCAAAGCCGCCGACCTCTCCGTTTCTGTCTGTGTCGCCGTGGGCCCCCCGCGCCTTGGCGTCGCTGCCTGACACGCTGCGATCTGCGGGGACGATGGCCCTCAGCCTGCAGCTCCTTGCCTCGCTCTGCCGCTCCTGTGCCCGCTCGGTAGGTCTCGAGCCAAGCCCATGCCTCCTCCGGAGTGTCACTAAAGTGTGTCCGTCCATCCATTACTATTTTTAGGTGCGCAGGAAACATCAGCGAATACTGCAGTCCTTCGTCGCGTAGCACCTTCTTCACTGCCATGAAAGTAGCCCGGCGGCGCTGCACCTTGTAGGTGTAATCCGGGAACAGCGTCACATTGCCATTGTCCACCTTGTAGGGACCCGAGGAGCGGGCTCTGTGCAGCAACAAGTCTCTATCCTTATAATGGAGCAGACGTGCAATAACCGGTCTAGGGAGTCGCCCAGCGCCAGCGGGCGCGCCGGCACCCGATGTGCTCTTTCCAGGGTGTAAAAAGGAGAGAGGCCCTCCGGCGCCACTTCTGTTCGCAACCAGTTCTCCAGGTAGTCCACCATATTGGCCCCTTCCACTCCTTCCGGCAGTCCCACCACCCGTATGTTGTTCCTGCGGTTCCACCCTTCTGCGTCCTCAGCTCTCCGTTCCAGGGCTTGTAACCGACTCATAGCCTCCCCCATCTGGGACTCCAATTTTCTTTGAACCGGCTCTATATCTTCCAACTTCGTTTCCGTCTGCTTCACCCGATCTGTTAATTTTGCATTGTCGGCCCGGAGTAGGCCCAGGCCCGTTGCTACCTGCGCAATGTCCTGCTGTAGGGCCGCTCTCGTCTCGGTGATGGCCTGCAATATTTGGGCGACCTGCTGCTGCCCCAGGGTCCCAGGGAGTTGGTCCGCTCCATCTTGTTTCCCGGGCTCTATCGCCGAGTCATCATGATCCGGGGTCGCTCCTCACTGCTTCCCCCGTGGCTTCCCCATGCCGTGGTGCAGTCTCGGTCTCCGGTTCAGGCACTCCAGGAGGTGCCGAAGCTCCGGCCCAGGCGTCCACGCCCAGTAGCGACCCCCAGTCACGCACGCCGTCTCCTCTGCCCTCGGTGAGCCCCCAGACTTCCTGGCCCACTCCAGCGCTCCTCACCGGCTCTCGGCTCAGCTTTTGCCCCCAATGTCCTGTGGGAGAGTCCCGCAGCCGTCCGGGATGGCAGTCTGGTCCGCCCTCGGGTCTCCTTCCTCCTGGCTGCTCCCCAGGTCCCAATGTGGGTGCCTTTCGTCGGGCATCCGAGCCGCTCAGCGCTTCCCAGGGCCGTCCCCAAGACCCTACTCGGTCGATTCAGTGCGCCACAGGGGGACGCCGCCCTCCCAGGCCTCTTCCCAGCATGGCAGAATCCCGACCTCAGCACATCATTGCAGGTTTCCTCTCGCCGCCGCGCCAGGGAGCCTTCGCTCGGCGCAATAGTTGGTGCAGCCCCGCTCACCTGCCAAAAGTTCACCAGGCCGTATCACAGCTGGGCTATGGCTCCGATCGGAGCCCTCCAAGTGGCCCACCACTCTCCCACGCAGCGGGAACGCTCACCTGCGGCCCGGTCCGCTCCAGTCCAGCAAGACAGCAATCGGGTGGCGCCGCCACGCTCCACCACTGTGCGCCGCTCGTCGTGGGGTGCCCTCGTATGCCCGGTGGCCGCCCGCACTTCGCGCCCGGTCCCAGTGCTCAGGCCGCCGGCGATCCGGGCCTCGCGGCTGCGCTACGGTCTTTGACTCCCTCGCGGCGTCAGCCGCCGCGTGCACTCCTGCTGCCGACCGGAGTTGCCTGCCCGTGCCCCCGCTCCTCCGTATGTGCTTGCTCTCTGGCGCTCCGCACTTCCGCCGCCCTCAGCTTCCTCGCCGGCCTCAGGTCGCCGGCGTCCGCGCCATCTTGGTTTCTCCCAATCCGGGTTCGTCACCTCGCTCGGCCCGCCGCCTCCTCTCTCAGCCCGATTTTCGGGTCGCGGCGTCTCTCACCATACGCCGGGGCAATCGGGACAGACCCTGGGTCCTGGTATGCCGTTGCAGCTCGGCTCAACAGGATATTATCTGGGGTCGGCGCGGAGCTCTCAGCTCACGCGTCCGTCCTCATCGGCACCTTGGCCACGCCCCCCCTCGCCTTTGGGACCTTATAAGTGTTTAGTTATCCAGCACAATATCCTTGGTGCAACAACATCAAGTGTTGCATGGCTAAACACTTATAAGGTCCTAAAAGCGAGACCTATTGGCTATGCCAATGCTTGTTTCAATGGGAGCCTGTGTTGTCAGTTGGAACACAGGCTCCCTTTGAAGTCAATGGGAGACTTTCCGAACGGTGTTCGGAAGCATCATAATTAGGGCTTCCGGTTTTATGGTATTTATTTTTTAACATTTCCGTCTGTATTTATCCATATTTATTTTTTGGCCATTTTATGTGTATTTATCCATATTTATTTTGCGTTTTGTGTATAACTGAAGTTATAAAACTGTACATTTCCATATTTATTTAACTGATAGACACGCACTCATGGTTTTGATGTCTGTCGTGATTTAGTTATTTAAGCTGGCAAATGTTACGTAACAATACATCCACTAAATATTAGCATTATACCACAAATGTATGTTGACATGTGCCATTATTTAAAGTAATTTCATCTTGTTTTTTTTATTTCCCATGCTGTCCATCTGCTCAGCTGTTGGGCTACAATTCATTAAAGACAGCACGGAGAGTCACTTCAAAGAAGCACAATTTTCTATATCTATCCACTTATTTTTTTAATAACAAATTTTATTAATTTTGTTTAAAGACCTTACAAGGGATGGATGTGACGTGAAGCAATATATCATTACACAGAATTATCAGGGTACATCACTTATTATTTAACTTCCATACACCCCTCTTCCCCCAGGCCAAGAACAAGAAAACATTACAATCATCCAATACCAACATTGTCCCGTTCCAATTGAGCAAACAAAATAGTTTCATCTAACGCAGTTATTTTACCACTACACACATATAACAACTGTACTACTTAAATGTTCTGATCTCAGCATCTAATAGGCTCACGGCACCTTCATGTGTATGCATGGTAATATTCCTGTAGGTGGCCCACCTAGTCCATATCTTAGTGTGTTTCTGCGGACACCCACGGGCGACAAAAACTGGAAGTTCCAATTCCATAATGTAGTCAAGACCAGTCTTCCATTGTGAGACCCGGGGGGGATTTTCATCTTTCCACATCCTAGCTATTTCTCGTTTGGCGACTGTAAGACCGAGGAACAATAAATGCCTTTTATATTAATTACCCCCAATATCATCTGTGCTATGTAAGATTATCAGTTTCGTAGACTTCGGTATATCCCAGGCTAGTACTTCCACCAGGCAAGTAAGAACTCCCCTCCAGAATTGGGCTAGGGCCGTGCAGGACCAGATGGTGTGTATAAAAGTACCCTCATCCGACTGACATCTGAGGCATATTGGGGAGGCTATCAGCCCCGCGGTCCACAGTCTGTGTCGGGTATAATAGGCCCTATGGAGGTATTTAAATTGAATGAGGCGAAGTCGGGAGGATATCGCGGCCCCTCGTGGCGAACACAAGGCGTCGGCCCAATCATTGTCATCCAGAGGACCTATGTCGGCATCCCATGCATCCCGAAGGCGCATCTAAGGTGGTAGGGCTATTTGTGACAATAGTTTGATACGTTTTAGAGATCTTATGTTCTTTGAGATCCCCCATGAGAAGTTCACCTTCGAGAGGGCTGAATTCAGGGAGGGAAGTCAAGTTTTTAATGTATGGATGGAAAGCGTGTCGCAATTGTAAATACTGGTAAAACTGGGTATGGGGCATATGAAATTCTTTTTGGAGGTCTCCGAATGCTTTAAAGGCTGTGCCTTTCATCACGTCCCCCAGCGACGAGAGACCAATGCGGTCCCATCCACCGAAGCCCCGCAGGTCAGCAACCTGCGGGAGTAAGCGATTACATCAAAGAGGGGTCGCCTGTGTAAGCCCTCGCCACCATCCGAGTCTACGCAGGGTTTGTCGCCACGTCAGGATCACCACGCGCGTCGCAGGGGGAAGACTTGCTGTACAGGAGCGAAAGGGCGGTGGGGTCTCCCATCATCCACTGCTCCAGACGGTATGCGGGGTCATCTCGAGATCCATACCACCAGTCATTTAAGACTTGTAAATGTGCTGCGGCGTGGTATGCCTGAATATCCGCAGTGGCAATGCCCCCGCAGTAAGTTGACTGCGTACATGTGTGCAGGGCTACTCTCGCAAGGCCTCCTCCCCCCCCAGAGGAACTGTCCCAAGAGTGCATTAACTTAACGAAACCATGTCCTGGGAATAGGATATGGGTGAGATTGTAGGTGATACAATAGTTTGGGTAGGGAGACCATCTTAAATATGGCTGAGCGTCCATATAAGGATAAGGGGAGAGAAGACCAACTTTTAATCTCAGATTTAACCTTTTCTGTGGTTTCCTCTAAATTTCGTTTCCAGGACTGGCTTTGGATGTTTTAAATATACACGCCCAAGTACGTGAACCCCTGTGGAGCCAAGGTAAGTCCCTCAGCCCAACGACCGTTCCCCAGCGACCCTCGCAGCGGCCAGAGCTGCGACTTGGAGGGGTTCATATGGAGGCCGGAAGTGTCACCGAAAATGAGCATAATCTGTAATATTCTGGGGCCAGATCTATGAGGGTCCGTCATAAAGAATAACAGATCATCTGCATAAAGGGCTATGCGATCTGAAATTTCAGGGGTCCATTCAAACCTGCAGTATAAAGCATCTATGCGCACCCAGGCCGCCAGAGGCTCCACAGCAAGGGCAAAGAGAAGGGGAGAGAGGGGGCAGCCGTGTCTGGTACCCCGTTGTATGGGAAATTGCGGGGATGTGACCCTCGCGACCCAGACCGAAGCAGTTAAGGCAGTGTACAATTTTCGGATCATGGCTATAAATCAGGGGCCCATGTTCAAGTGTCTAAGTAAGATAAACAAATAGGTCCAGCTAACTGAGTCGAACGCCTTGTCCATATCCACAAGTAAAAGGACCGCAGGTCTATCCAATTTATCGACAGCCATGATGGCGTTATGAGCCCTGCGTATGTTGTGACGAGTCGCACGTTGGGGCATAAAACCTGCCTGATCGGGGTGAATCAGGGCTTGGAGATGGGGGAGTAACCTATTTGCCAGTATTTTGGCGAAAATCTTCGCCTCGATATTGAGGAGAGATATTGGCCGATACGACACGCATGATTCAGGTCGGCGCCCTGGTTTGGGAAAGACCACGATCTCAGCATGCCGCCAGTTGGGCGGTAGGCACCCATCCTCAAGAGCTTCATTAAGGGTCTCAATATATTGGGGTCCCAGACTTGTGATGTGTAATTTAAAGAATTCGCCAGGGAATCCATTGGGGCCAGGTGCTTTGCCGGGTGTTATATCTGCGACGGCGGACAAAAGCTTCTCAAGCGAGACCGGAGTCTCAAGTGAATCGCGAGCGGTGGTAGGGAGGGTCCTGGGTGGCTGGTCACGGAAGAACCGATCAATCTGCTCCTCAGATATGGACTCACGCTTAGTATATAATGCCTGATAGAAGTCAACGAAGGTGCCTGAGACTTGCTTCGGGGTAGTAATCAATACCCCTGTGTGCGACTGAAGGGTCGGAAGGTGTATCGGTTTGAGGGAATATTGACAGAGTCAATGTAGCAGTTTCCCCGATTTGTCCCCCCATTGGTAGATTCTACTTTGCATTGCCTGCCAAGTGTGTTTGGCCTCATCGAGTTGAATGCTTTGGTATCTCTTCTGTAGTGAGACTAACTGGCGGCGAGCCACGTGCCCACCCCCCTTGAGCGCCCGCACCTCCGTTTGTATTATCAGGGCTTCTGATTGTATCAGATCTTGTTTTTTCTTTCGCTTAGCTGCGGCACAAAAACTGATATCAAACCCAGTGGGTTTCATGGCCTCCCACAGAGTCCACTGTACCCTTATTCATGGTAAAATAGTCTATTAAGGCTTTGTGGATATGAGCACGGTAAGATGCGTCACGTAGATGCCAAGGCGACATGCGCCAATGAAACTGTGTCCGTTGGGGGCCCAGCGACAACTGTAGCCGGACCGGGGAATGGTCCGAGAGACCCCTAGGTAGAACGTCAGCTTTGATCAAGCGATATGCGTGCTCTATGGTAATGAAGATATAATCGAGTCTCGAGAAGGACCCATGTACTGCGGTGAAATATGTGAAGCACGCTTCAGTGGGGTGGAGACGCCTCCAAGTGTCGGACCATCCCAGCACCTCGACCAGTGACCCTAGGTGGGACTCTCTATGTGGGAGCAGCGTAGCTGCCGGGCGGCATCTATCAAGTTCGGGTTGTACAACATCATTCCAATCCCCCCCGATCAGTGCTAACCCGTCAGGCAAGGACCCCCAAATATCAGTTATGCATTCGATAAATGTACTACTGAGAGGGGGAGGGGCATAAACACTACCCAATACCACATCCTCGCCGCCAACTGTACCGTGAACAAAGAGATATCTTCCCTGTGTATCGGCTCAGGTACGGATATGTGTGAAAGGAAGTCTACGATGTAGCAGTATGGGCACACCTCTGGAGCCCCTTGTGAAGCCCGAATGAAATATGTGGATAAAGCCAAAGCGAGCCAGACACAGAGTATTAGTTCCCAATAAATGTGTCTCTTGAAGACACAGGACATCAGTCCCCAATTGTTTGGCATGTCGTAGGACCACAACCCGTTTGACCTTGTCGAGTAGGCCTCTGACATTCCAAGTGACCACTGATATGTCCCCGGCTATGACAGTTTTAGGGGAGTGTGTAGCCGAATTGCGCTGGGGCATGATTTACACAGTGTGTATGAAAAAAAAGGCAAACTGCATTATTGTACTGAGGGGACTTTAGGACAATTAAAACCAACAACATTAACACCCGCATATCCCCCACCCCCCACCCCCACCCACCCCAATACCTCCAGGAACACAGAAGTATCTGTCGCGGAATGGGAAAGTCTTCACCCTAACGGGGGTTACAGGCTGGACCAGTCAAATGGAGCCCCATAGATCCCATCCCTATGAATGTCACTGGGATCTATGCTATTTAGTTCGGTAGAGTAGCCCAGTCCAGTGCCGATGTGCGGGATTGTGCAGTTGTGGCGGATCTTCAGCCCACCCGCCAGCAGGCCCTGGAGTCCGTAGGATAATGCCAAAGGAAGTATGACATTAGTTATCTGTTCTTTGGACCTATTTGTCGCTTTGTGTTCCTGATTGCCACGAGGACCTGGAGCGATGACGGTATTTATCCACTTTTAAAAATAAATGTAGCCAAAAAACACATTTTTTCTATCTGTATTTATCTGTAAAAATCTGTAAAAACGGAAAACAGGGAGACTTAATCATAATCAGTCGGTCGGAACCTCCGACCGCAAGTCGGTCGGAACCGAATCCGACAAGAAGTTGGGAGGTTTAGTTTCCGACCGACATTGTAATCAGGCCCCACGTCTACTTTTATCTTCTTCCCGCAGGGCCCATTTCATCCCTGCAGTCTACCCTTGTCACTATTCTCCTATCTTTCTCTTCCTTCTCTTTCTTTCTGTGGCTCAAAAGTCTGATGATGAAAAATAAGTCCCAATCCATAAAAATGAGTCCTACTGCCCACCACCTGCAATCATCGCCGTAAGATAAGCACGGCTCCTACCTTCTCTAAGGTCATTGGTGTACATGTAATAATATTCTGAACTCGCAGGAATTAAAATGTACAGAGCATTCCCAAGTGCCATGAAAAAGTGAGGTATAAAAACTTCACAAACTAATATTTGTTTGGTTGAGGGCTCTAAAACGCATTCATAAGAAACATTTATAACTTGTGTTATCTATTTAAATCTGACAGAAGTGATTTATCTCTATGCTTGATACAAGCACAAATCTTGAAGACATAGTTATAAAATAAGACCAATGATAAAAATATTGTGCTCCAGTGTTGTCTAATTTATAATTGTTCCATATTATATCCATCGTTCCTTCTGAAAGAAACATTCATTTACACATAGGCTGTCATAAATGATAAACATTATGTATGGATAAATTCCGAGACTGAGACCAGTTGTACAGCCATAAGAAACACCGTGATCACACAGATCTGACATGAGCACCACTACTGCCATCAGTAAAGAATGTCAGTGCTGAAGCTGTCTATTAAACCTTCTTGAATCATTCTCAGCTGACCCTTGGTAAACACAGGCTTTTTTGTCCACAGGTAAATTATTATATTCAACACATCTGTCAAGAAGTAGGTGCTTAGTCAGTGCTTGCTAATGTTTTTAAATCCAAGCCTTGTCTTAAAATTTATTGGAGTTTCTGTTGTGGTTAAATTGTGTTCAGCCCACAGTGTGCCCTATAAACATTACCACAGCTGCACAGTACAATAATAGTTATTTCCCTAAACAGTTCAAGAAGAGTCCCGGCATCAGTATGAAATCACCTGTCAACCAGTAATAACAAATTCATCAATGATGGCCAATATAGTGCATATTTGCAGAATATTGCCCATCAATGCCGGAATAAACGTGTCCAGTGTCCCAGAATATTGGAGAATAACTCCGCAGAACTCTGATCAGCCATAGTAAATTAAAACAACTGAAAAAATACATCACTGTACAATGCTCCTGCTTTTTTTACAAACACCTAAAACTGCTTAGCAAATATATGGCGGGTAATTAATGGTACGTCACTTATCTTAGCCTTGAAAAATGTATACAGTGGCAAAATTCATTCTGCCCTAATGTACAAGCCACCTGTTTTATTCTCTTTGAATGCATCCAACCATCATCTGATTTAAAGACCACTGATGAGGAACACCCTGGATCTAAGTCAGACAGCTCCCCTTGAGATAACAAGGCTTAAAAAATGTTTAGAATCAGGATGGTGTTTGGCAATATGATCTTGCACAAGCTTGTCTTACCACCTGTAAGAATATATGGGCACATCCATATCTGAACGTTTCCTTATAACCTTTGGCTAGGAGCTTTACACTTTTCCACCTTAGCTTTTTATCTGTTCTGGACCCTGATGGTGCCTGCAGTGGCATACCTAAAACTGACAATGTATGCCAATTTTGTAGAGCAGAGTGAGACTCGAGAGGATGACCTTTTCATTTCCTACATTTGAAAGTGTTCTGTGATAACCTTCTAGCCCCTATGATAACTAAAATGGTGCCATTGTTCATCAGGATGTACTACCAAAATGTAATATTTTTATCAGTTTGGATAATGTATATTAATGTTTATCGGTAAATTAGTTCTTTGGGACATTTTAGTTAGGAATCTATGGATGTATAAAGTAAAAGTACTCTCAACATACTGGAGTGTGGTCACTATTATAGCCTTGGAGCCCAGAGGCTTGGAGCCCGCTCCCGCATTTTCGGCTCGGGCCATTAACAATATGGCGGGCCTTTAATGGCGGGTAGAACCCGCTACAGAGGACTCTAAGGCTATTAGAATATTCCTCCCCTAGAGGACAGAATGTTCTAATTTGTATAACAAAGGCCTCATGGAACACAAGGGCAGTTGAAATCCCCTCGGCCTCCGTGAGGCCTTTGTTCACAGCAACAGCTGTAAACACACATTGGAATGTTGATGCTCTGGGCTTCTACCAGCCATTTGAAGCCCAGAGCACACCATTGTCTTCAATGGAGTGCTCAACATTCCAATGTTCTAATATAGAGTAGATTCGTGTAGTAATTAATTGAATTGCTTTCTTTTATCCTCTTGATGTTAATTATTATTATGTATTTGGTTTAATAGTTTTTGTAAGTGAAGAACATTATTAAAAAACTGTACCGCCAAATGTACATAATATAAATGATGCTAGTCACTCAGCCTGTCATCTTATGCCTCTTGTGCCTTTATAAGGCTGCAAACTTCTCAATGATTGCAGTATTCTAATCTCATCTATCAAATTGACAGTGAATAGAAGAAGGGAGTGTAAATTCATTGGTATCAGTATATTACGTTATTAGATAAACCCCCATTAAAACATTTAATACAGACAAAGTCATAATAACGTTTTCATAGAGAACTTCATACCAGAAATGTTATAATTTCTACTTATTGTAAATAACACATATTATAATCTGATTGAAAGGTACTTAAATATAGACCTCGGAAACAAATGATTTGGCTTTCACATGATTCAAACATGTAGTGCTCTGCTGAGCCAGGAAGAAGAATAAAAAAGAAGACTTAATTACACATAATTTTCATAGTCATATAATTGATGTCAGATATAAAGAAGACAAGATATAAATACGTTTAATAGATTAATTTACACTGTTAACATTTACACCCTGGCACTGCACTAGATCACAATTTGCTGCTTGCACGTTATTCAAAATA
This sequence comes from Calotriton arnoldi, assembly GCA_963921515.1. Classification (NCBI taxonomy): domain Eukaryota; kingdom Metazoa; phylum Chordata; class Amphibia; order Caudata; family Salamandridae; genus Calotriton; species Calotriton arnoldi. The sequence continues at coordinate 5,872,280 of CAWUFW010000081.1, read as the reverse complement.
GAAACATAGGAAAGGTACAGTATGATTCATTGCTTTCTGAGCATTCAATCACTGCCAAATTTGCAAGGTTAGATAAGGTCACAGCCAGTTATTATCGAGCAATACCTTTGCAACAGGCCTCTATTTTCTTTAGATCGGATTAAGTTGAGAAACCTAATTACATTAAACTTCAAATACTCACTTTAACTCTATTCTCTAAATGTGACATGAACGGAATTATAATGACATCTTTAGTTTAATACATCAGTAACATTGTCATTTTATTGTCTTCTTTTGGATCATACATCTTATGAGACTCCTGAGAATTGTATGTGTTGCTCACTGATCAAAACCAGAATATAAAACATATTTTAGAAAAGTTTAATAAAAAGAGATATTTTGGAAATTAACCAGGGAATAATTTTTTTCTTAGAAAAAAGCCTTTAGAATTTACTAGAAGTAGAAAGTACATACAATTTGTTAAAATACACACTACCTGGTTTGATGGCTGGTGATGGAAGTATTTTTCACGAGGTAGAAACATTAAATCATATGCGAAATGGGTAGAACCATGCTTCTTACAAGATTTGCCAGTTGTGTAAGTATTAGCAGAATATGGTAAAAGATTACAGACTGAAACGTGAAGAAATTTGGGGAGAAGAACTGGAAATAGAGAACATGGTTCATCAACACCTTTTCAGAGACATTACGTTTGCTATATAAACTATTAGTATATATCTATTGGCCTCCATTTCAAATGTTTAAGCACAGCTCATGATGAAGTTGTCAAAATTCTTACATAGATATGAAATAAGTATTTTGGGAATGTACTAATGTACTTTTTTTGTAAAGAGATTATTCAAAGATTGTCATGTGGCCTAACCCCAAATTTAAGAATTTCATATACCAAACTTTTTTAGTCATATTTCAAATGCCTAAGCCTTTAAAGAAGAAATATTGGCTTCACTTCTGAGAGACACCCTATCAGCTAAAACAACCACTCAACAGAATTGGATGTTAATAGCTGAGCTGTAAATAGAAGATTGGCTAGAAACGTTTGAGAAACAAGAGCCTCTAGAAACAGTAGTCTCTAAAGTAAGGATCATCTAAACATATTTGTGAAGATTAGGAATCCGTTCCTTGTGTTGTGTACACAAACAATGGACATTTTCATGCTCTATTTAATTAAAATCTGACAAATTTAACTATGTGTATTAGTGACCTTTCTGTTTCTATATTTTTATGTTTCTGTGGTACAAAAAGATTGTAAAAATATTTTTCAGGAGATGTTCAAATACAATTCTAAATCAAGAAAACAAGGTCACAAGCATTTTAATGTAATATATGAATTCTTGTGTAAGTTGAGGCACTTATTGGGCTCTTGATGAGACTTCTAGGTACATTTTTTGTTGGTGTAAACAGTGAAATATTAAACATTCAATATGACATTATGTTTTCTGAATTTTTGGGTGTGAAGTGGGTATAGTCAACAACTATGAAATTGACTTAGAACAATTTGCAAACAAATACAAATATATACATTTTGTAAGGACTTATCTGACTTTCAGCATATGTTATTTATCTAGGTGTAAAGAAAACATCAAACAGGAGTCATGTCCTATTTTAGAAATTGTAGGCTGTACTACATAAGGTAGCTGGAAATTGCAGGAAAGTCATGAATCTGGCATAGGAGTCCACCATGTGGCCCATTAAGAAGATTGTGTGCTCTTGTTCTCCTTAGCTTGAGGGGTACTATCCAGTTCTAGTTTAAATACTTTATTTCGGTCATAAAACATAGAACTAACAAATCAGTAATACAATACATAAACCCAACAATTTATACAGTTTTTAAAAAGTGTGTTGTTAAATAAAATTGCGAATACACAAAAAGACCAATATTACAGATACCATAATAGTCAATAAAACCATGTGTTAAATTGTTGGTTGAACTATTCATATTTAAGTTAAAAAACATTCACATCTTCAGAGTGACACAGTTCTTAAGGCGTCAGCAAGCTGGCCATGTACTTAACCAGTAGGGGTAGATGACAGACAAACTTTACACCGAATCAGCCAAATGCTCTCTAGGAATTTAGCAACTGAGAAAACGATGAAAGGGGTGGTATTAACCCTGCAGATTCTTAGAGCAACCCTGTACTGTCTAACTCCTAGTGAACAACATAGTGGGATGATCCAGCACTTAAGCTGCTTGAAGTATTTGGAGCAGAAAAGCAACAGATGATCAGCAGTTTCTTCGCACTCTTTGCAAGCTGGGCACATTTTGCCACCCCCCAGACTACCATTCAATTTAGCTGTGAAAGAGGCTAGGGGAAGAGAGTGCCCAGCCTAAACCCTATGTAAAGAGCTTTGGTAAAGGGTGGGTCAATCTAATCCATATAAGCCTCGAGGGCGGGAGAGGACTTAAACCATAAAAAGCGATCAGTAAGGCACCCTGAATCTTGGTGACTAATCAATCTGAAAGAAACAGTTAGTTATAGATTCCTTATCTTAGAATTACCCCCAGGCGTCAGACTGGATCCGGAAAGTTTTTTGTCAACAGTACCCCTGCGCGTCGGAAGGTGGTGTCGGTCGACTCTGCATTTGTTGTTGGCGTTGTGGTCGCCGGGATCACGTTGCGGTAGCTACATAGACGCCGCCCTCGCGCGCTGACGTCAGTTCTTTCTTTTTCCGCACCAGCAAGCGCAGATCCGGAGAGAGCGGTACCTCCAGTCACTTTTTGACTGACTTTTTCTCGACTTTTGTCGACATCGTTTTTGAGTCCATCGACTCCTGGTGCACGAGGGATGCCCGGCTTCAAGGCTTGCAGTTCCTGTAGCCGACTGATGTCGGTGACGGATCCGCACTGCGTGTGCCTCTTCTGCCTGGAGAGCGACCACGATCCCAAGTCGTGCTCCGACTGCCGAACCATGAACCCGAAGTCTTTGCGGGAGCGGTCCCGAAAGCTTCTCGAGGCCCGGCAGTCGGCTCCGCGCTGCTCGAGGTCCCGGTCATGTAGGAGGTCGAGGGACCGGTCGCGGAGCCACCATCATTCTTCTTCTAAGTCTTCGCACTTGGGGTCAGGTAAGTCGAAGCACAAGAAGAAGTCGAAGAAGCATCGTCGCTCTTCAACTTCTCCCCGTCCGTCGGCCGACGCGACGAGGGATGCGGGTGGTGCCCCTCCCACGGCTCCGCGTGCGGAGCCCGAAGGGTCGACTCTGGGTTTCCCCCCCTTTCCGGGACCTGGAGCGACCCCTGCCCAGCTTCGTCAATTTTACAAAGCGATGCATGCCATCTTTGGGCAGCTCGACTCCGCCGGATCGCCTTCGGGCCCCGCGGTCTCGGCTGGGGGCCCTGGGCCTTCGAGGCCGGCAGCTCCGGCCTTGGCACCGCAGGGTCCCCTAGGATCCAGGCCTGGAACCGGATCGGCACCGGTCGACCTTGTTACACCTCCACCAGCGCCGCTTCCACCGGCACCACGTCCGCAGCCGGCGTCGGCTGTGTCCCCAGCCGATGTCGACCCCGGCCTCCACCTCGAGGTAGACACGGAGCCGGACTGGCATCGACCGACGCCGGATCCGGCGCCTACGGGTACTTTTGTGCCCCTGTTCTACCCGGCTCTTTGAGACCAGATTGGCAGCCAGAGGAGGGTGAGGAGGACTGGGAGGGGTCTGGAGACCCTTTAACTGACCAGTTAGGTTATGAACCGGACTGGAGAGAGGAACTGGGGGAAGCCAGTGGTCTGGATACCTCACCAGACCTTGGCATGTTGTCTCCTCCTACAATGGCTAAGGAGGAGGGAGCGTCCTTTGCAGTGGTGTTGCATAGGGCGGCCGAGGCTCTCAACCTCGAGCTACCTACTGTGGCAGTCAGGACTAACCTCCTGACAGAGGTGCTTCAACCGGCAGCAAGCTCTTCGGAGCCCCTGCTGCTGTTTAATGAAGCCCTGTCCGACATTCTTTTGGGCACCAGGTCCAGGCCCAACACAGGGGCTCCTGTGGATAGGATGGTTGCCCGACGCCACCGCCCGGCCCCGGGCTACCCCAACAGCCCACCCCTGAGAGCTTGGTGGTCGAAGCCTCCACCTCCAAGGGCGCATTCCCTACCGCTCCACCTGATAGGGAATCCAAAAAGCTGGACCATCTTGGGAAGAAGATGTTTTCTTCCTCCAGCTTGGGACTGCGGTCGGTAAACACCGCATGTCTGTTGGGCCGTTGCACCCACTCCGTATGGGATACGGTTGCGCAAGTGCTGCCTCAGTGCCCGGAGGAGGCCCGGGCCGTACTCTCTCGGGTAGTTGCCGAAGGGAGAGACACAGCAAAGTTTACCATCCGCTGTGGGCTGGATACCGCCGACTCACTAGGCAGGACGATTTCCACGTCGGTAGCCCTTCGACGCTACGCCTGGTTGCGGTCGACTGGTTTTTCAGGGGATGTCCAATCCACCCTTATGGACATGCCCTTTGATGGCCGTCGCCTATTCGGCGACAAAGCGGACAAGACGCTAGAGCGCTTTAAGGATTCTCGGGCTATGGCCAGGTCCTTGGGCCTCGCCACCACCCGCCCTGCGCAGTCTGCTTTTTGCCCCTTTCATGGCTATGGAAGGGGTGCCCCGCCACGTCCCGCCCAGAGGCACAGGCCAGCGCAAGTTGTTCAACCCCAGCGCGGCCGAGGACGTGGGAACCACCGCCGTGGTTCTGGGGGCCAGCGGGCGGGCCAGTCCACAACAACCCTCTGCAGCAGCCTCCAAACCCTCCGAGTCCGACCTTTCAGGGCCACCAAACACCAGTGGGCGGCAGGATTCGCCATCACCTCCCCCACTGATGCACCATCATGTCGGACAGGTGGGTTTTGCAAATAGTCCGAAGGGGCTACTCCCTCCCCTTCGAGACTACCCCTCCATCCATGCCACCTCAGTATCATCGCCTGTCGGAGGATCTGGCCCTTCTCCAACAGGAAGTTTCGGCACTCTTGGCCAAGGGAGCCATCAAGCGAGTTCCTGTCCCAGAAGTAGGTCGTGGTTGCTATTCCCACTACTTTCTGGTGCCCAAGAAGGACAAAGGCCTGCGTCCTATCTTGGATCTCAGGAATGTCAACCGCTTTCTCCGGGTGGAGAAGTTCAAAATGTTGATGCTAGCTCAGGTCTTGTCTGCCCTAGACCCTGGAGACTGGATGGTAGCATTGGACTTGCAGGACGCTTATTTTCACATCCCCGTCCTGCCGGCCCACCGGCGTTACCTGCGGTTCATGGTAGGCCACAAGCATTTTCAGTTTACCGTGCTCCCCTTTGGCCTTACCAGTGCCCCTCGGGTGTTCACGAAAGTGATGGCGGTGGTCGCAGCTCATCTGCGCAGATCAGGGGTTCCAGTCTTCCCCTATCTTGACGACTGGCTGTTGAAGGCGGGCTCGCCCCAGGCTGTCGTCTCCCACCTCCAGACTACGGCCGACCTCCTGCATTCGCTGGGGTTCTCCATCAATGTGCCGAAGTCACACCTGACCCCCCTCTCAGAAGCTCCTCTTCATCGGAGCGGTTTTGGACACGACGCAGTTTCGAGTCTATCCTCCCGAACAGCAAGTCCGGGATATTTGGGCTATGATTCCGATCTTTCAGCCTCTATCCCGGGTTTCGGTCAGGATGACCCTCAGGCTACTGGGCCTGTTGGCCTCCTGCATCCTGCTTGTGGACCATGCCAGATGGCATATGTGGGCTCTGCAGTAGTACCTGAAGTTCCAGTGGGCACAACATCAGGGGAACCTGTCCGATTGCGTCCAGATCTCGGAGGGCACTGCACACACCAATTGCAGTGGTGGCTAACGAACCAGGATTGGGTCGACGGCAGATCACTCTCCCTTCCCCAACCAGAGTTCACAGCGGTGACCGATGCATCACTTCTGGGATGGGTCGGCCACATGGGGAGGCAAAGATCAGAGGCCTCTGGTCTCCGGCGGAGTCCGGGCTACACATCAACCTTCTGGAGCTTCGGGCGATTCGTCTTGCACTCAAAGCATTCCTTCCCTCTGTCCGGGAAAGAGTAGTGCAGGTGTTCACGGACAACACCACCGCCATGTGGTACTGCAACAAACAAGGCGGGGTGGGGTCGTGGACCCTATGTCAGGAGGCCCTCTGGACATGGCTGGAACATCAGGGCATTTCCCTGGTGGTTCAACACCTGGCAGATTCCCTGAACGCCAGGGCAGACAAACTCAGCCGCAGGTGCATGATGGATCACAAATGGCGTCTTCACTCGAGGTGGTGCAAGGTCTCTTTTGCAAGTGGGGAGAGCCTTGGTTAGATCTATTCGCCACCGAAGAGAACGCGCAATATCAGCAATTCTGCGCGTTGGAATTTCCAAGGCGGCATTCGCTAGGCGACGCTTTTCATCGCGAGTGGAGTTGCGGTCTTCTATACGCCTTTCCGCCTATACCACTTCTGCTGAAGGTGCTGAAGAAGATCAAGCGCGACCGGGCCCAAGTCATTCTTGTGGCTCCGGATTGGGCACGAAGAGTCTGGTATCCCCAGCTGCTACACATGGCCATCGATCCTCCGATCAGATTACCTCTTCGGGAGGATCTTCTGTCGCAGCAGCAGGGGACGGTCCTCCACCCGAACCTGTCCAGCCTCCACCTCCTTGTGTGGAGATTGAGCGGCGACAGTTGACAGCTTTCGACCTTCCTCCCGAAGTCTGTGATGTTATCTTGGCAGCCAGGCGTCCCTCCACTAAGACGGTATACGCCTGCAGATGGAACAAATTTGTGGCATGGTGCACAGCAAAGGCTGTGGATCCCCTTTCCGCCCCTCTTTCTGAGGTTCTCTTGCTCCTCCTTTCTTTGGCCCAGCAGGGCTCTGCTCTGGGCACTATCAAGGGCTACCTCTCGGCCATTTCAGCCTTCCTTAGGCTTCCTGATCAGCCTTCTCTTTTCAAGTCCCCTGTTGTAAATCGTTTCCTTAATGGCATTACTCATCTTTTTCCTCCTGTTCCCTTCGTAATGCCCCAGTGGGACTTGAACTTGGTTCTTGCATATCTTATGTGCGCTCCCTTTGAGCCGCTCCATAACTACCCTCTTAGGCTTCTCACTTTGAAAACTGCCTTTCTGGTGGCCATCACCTCTGCTCGCAGGGTGAGTGAGCTACAAGCTCTTTCTTCCAAGCCTCCCTTTCTGGCTGTTCATCCGGACAAGGTCGTCCTCAGAACTAGACCTTCCTTTCTTCCCAAGATGGTTACTTCTTTCCACATTGGCCAAACCATCACTTTGCCCACCTTCTTTCCACCTCCGCATCCTTCAAAAGAGGAAGAGAGGCTCCACCGTCTGGATCCAAAACGTGCACTTTCCGTCTACTTGGATCGCACCAAACAATTCCGGGTGGACGACCAGCTCTTTGTTGGTTACGTGGGCGCTAAGAAAGGTCGGGCCATGCACAAACGGACCATCTCCAGGTGGGTCGTTCTGTGCATCAATGCTTGCTATTCTTTGGCAAAAAAGGAGCCTCCAGTGGGACTGCGCACCCATTCCACCAGGGCGACGGCAGCTACCACTGATTTGGGACGGGGAGTCCCCCTTAATGACATCTGTTAGGCAGCTACTTGGGCATCGCTGCACACGTTCACCAAACACTACTGCCTGGACAGCCAAGTCCGGAGAGACGGCTTCTTTGGCCGTTCTGTTCTCCAGGACTTATTGGTGTGAACTTAGTTCGCAGACCCACCTCCGGGGGTTGGTATTGCTGGGGTATCTATTCTAAGGTAAGGAATCTATAACTAACTGTTTCTTTCAGATGAACAAGTTACTTACGTTCGGTAACAATATATCTGTAAGAAACATAGGTTAGTTATAGATTCCTTACCGCCCCGCCCATCCTGCGAACTGACTTCTAGGGTTAAGGACTTCCTTTCAGGGCCCTAGTTTTGTGCACCAGTGGTCAGTGTCTTGCATGGCTCTGCGCTTTTGGCGTGGAAAGTCGTGTACAGAACTGACGTCAGCGCGCAAGGGCGGCGTCTATGCAGCTTCTGCGACGTCATCCCGACGACCACGACGCCAACGACGAACGCAGTCTCGCCACCTTCCGACGCGCAGAGGTACTGCTGACGAAAACTTTCCGTATCCAGTCTGACGCCTGGGGGTAATTCTAAGGTAAGGAATCTATAACTAACCTATGTTTCTTACAGATATATCATTACCGAAGGTAAGTAACTTGTTTATTTCATCTCCTCTCCTCTCGTTCCCAATAAAGGGACTTCAGCTTTTTGGCAGAGGATTATGTGATGGTAGTTGTGTCGATCCAGTATTCTGGCATGCCCAAAGAATAAACGCTCATCTTTACATGTAGTAACCATGGTAAAATCACCCCTCTTTTTTGCCTGAGCAGTATTTCTCTTAAACCAGCCATGTAGTGTAGCAATTCAGGGTGGACCAAACTTGCATCCAGTGTAGTATAGGTTTAAGGTGCACTAGAGGAGCGATGTACCAAATTCCTAGGTCTTGTTTGAAAATCAAGGGGGTGCTTTGGGGTAGTTTGAGAGCTGTGCTCAAGAATTGATTTTCAGCTACCCCCAGAGCATCTATATTTCCCTGGCCCCAAAGGTCTGCACCATAAGTGGCGGCTGCTACTGCTTTGGCTCTCCAAACTTCTAAGTGTGGAGAGACAGGATGGAAGGAGGTCTTACTTGCAAATCTTAAGCTAGTGGCCGGCCTGTGGTTCAGCGCGAGCATATTTTTTGTAACGTGGCTGAACAAGAGTTATAGCTGGATAACTATTCCGAGGTACTTGAAATCGAGTACTTTTTGCAGCGCCGACCCACCAAGTGTTAGATCCCCTCTAAATCCCCTGTGTGGGTGTATTGCCATAAACTTAGTTTTGTTAATATTGATAGTCAAGCCAGAATTCGAACAGAATAATTTGAAACTTAGAAGGAGGGCCTCTATACCCTTTGGAGTTTTAGAAATTAGCAGCGCATCATCTGTAAACAATAATGCTGGTACTTTTGTGCCCCTGAGTACCGGGGAATCATTGTCACAGCCCATAAGGTAATTAACACAACTGTTGATAAAAAGAAGAAACAGTGTGGGGGCAAGGACGCATCCTTCCCTAACTCCCTTTTTGACCTCAAAGCGTTCTAAGGTTTCCCCATTGACTCCCCAGCGGATTTGAGCGAAATCGTCACAATGTAATCAAATTATGATGTCGTAAAGGGGGGCAGGGAGTCCTAGATCTCTAAGGGTGCACCAAAGTTTATTTCTGGGGACCATATCAGATCAGATTAATCTCCACCTCCCTTATCCTAGCAAAAACCTGGAAAAGAATGTTACAAGATCACTACAAGAATGTGTGATAACAGAATCTTCTGCACGAACACAATTAGTATTCTGACCCACATGAAGAATGAAAACAGCAGTAGCAAATGCCTCCTTGCTGCCCTAGGGAAAACCCATGAAGCAGTCTTGGTTGTTCTCATGCCGTAGGGGCCAAGTAGCATCATGTCATAGTTGTCACAAAAGCCAGGTCTGTCTGTTTAACAAATCACACCATGCTGTGATTTCTGGGCTTATATGTGTAAACTACAAGTACCAGAATGCAACATTATTCACTAAAATCCGAGGACTGATGGAATGTTTCACACTAAAATGTGGCCACTTTCAAGCTAAGGTTCAGGGCTTGGGTGTTGCCTAAAGGTGTATGGTCTTTTACAGCCCCTTACGTAGTGGGCACCCCATTATGCACCCTGTTTCATCTGCTTGGAAGTTGAGAGAGGCCGGATCAAGGACAGCATTAGACCATCAAGTAAGTACCCAAGAGGCTCAGGGTACCCAGCCAAACACAGAGAGGCCTGAGTGAGAGCCCCTAGCAGTGGCGTAACACAAAATGATACCCCCTCCAAAAGGTAGGGAGAGGCACTTTCATAGATTTTGTGTTGAATGGGGACCCACTGCTACACCCCTGGCCCCTAGTTGCCTGTGAGATAGAGATAGACTTGGGATCTGTCTAGCCCTGGTGACCACTGGAGAGAGAACAAGGGTGGAGGGGGTAAGAGTACTGTCCATAGCAATACCTTAGGAAGAGCCTCCGGATCTGTATTGCCCTAGTGACCCCTGAAATGCGAAGACTCAGGGTACTCACCTTAGCTGTACCTAAGACAACCTCCAGAGCTGTCCAGCCGCAGTGAGCCCTGAGACCCTCAGAGACCCTGGCTCCAGCGAGACTCGGGAGAAAGTCTTGGTATCTGTCCTGCTGCGCCGGGGTCCAAACCTAGACCCACGACGCTGCCCGTTTCCTCTTCACGGGCTGCAGTGCAGCCCCCGACACCTCTCTCTCCTTCTCGAGCGCATTGCGGAGCAACACGGTGGCCCGCTATTTCCATTGTGGGGTCACAGGTGCGCCCCACGACGCCTGCTGCCTCTTTTTATCGGCCACGCCGCAGACTTGCGCGGCTGCCCGTTGGATGTTTCCTATAACATCTTAGGAATACCACAGGTCCCAGATGAGGACTGCGGTTTCCTATGCTAATTATTTGGGTGCATTTGCACTTACCTTTGGCATTGTAGCATCCTGTGGGTCATCTCCTTTGGGGCCTGTTTTCCCTCTCTCCTTCACAGTCATGCTCCCAGAGGACCTTGGGGGAAGGTTGTTTAACCTTTCTAACATGGCGGACTTCCTATTCTGCTCTTCACTCCTATCCTTATCCAAGATGGCAACGGTCTTCTTCCTGTTTTGTCACTTCCTGTTCCTGTTTTGTCACTTCCTGTTCCTGTTTGTTACTTCCTGTTCTCGGGTATAAAAGGGGCAGAACCTTTTCCTTCCTTGCATTGCAACTCTCCTTGTTCCTGTTGGTGTGTCCTCGCTCCTGTTGGTATCCTGTTCCAGTTTTTTGTGTTCCTTTTCTTCTGTTGGCGCTCTTTTCCTTTGGCACCTCCTGCTCCAGTTTCGGTTCCTGTAAGCCTCCTGCTCCATCCTGGGCTTCTGGTTTCTCTGTGTTTCATGGCTCCTTTTCTTCTCCTTCGTTTCTGGAGTCTCCTCGTCATCAGAGGTTTTCCCTACGGGGTTTCTTCCTCTTGGGACTCCTTCTGGAAGGCACTAGCTGCCTAGGCTTCTCACTGTCGGCGGCACCGTGGGTCCCGGAAGGGGTCGCCCATATCTCGGACAAACCAGGACTTACAAGAACCGAAGCCGAGAACCGTCCCAAGACTGGTAAGAAAGACTCTAAACGTGACAGTTTGCAATGCCCAAAAACCCGCGTTGATCCTGGTACCATTGATCTTTCGCAGTCATCTCCTTCCAAAGGATCAGTGGAAACAGCACAGGCATTAGTGCAGACGGTTCAACAACAAGCTCAAGAACTACAAAAACTACGAGAGGAAAATGTAGCCTTACGCTACGTATTGGCAGCTAAGACGTCTGATGTGCCCATGGTCTCTACCTCCACTCCTCGGTATTCTGGAGAGCCGAACAAACTGAAGGAATTTTTGGATTCATTAACTGTGTTTTTTGCCTTTCGTCCAACTCAATTTTCTTGGGATAGAACTAAAGTGGGGTATCTCATTATCACCTTGTCTGGTCCTGCATTAGCATGGGCAACACCCATGGTGGCCACAGAAAATGCCCGACTATCGAATTATGCATCCTTTCTTGTTGCCTTTAAACAAATGTTTAAGAGGCCTGGTCTGGAGACCTCAGCAGAAGAAGCCTTGTGTGACATCCAACAGGGGAGTCAGGATGTCTTGCAGCACATCACACGCTTTAGGCAACTAACCGCAGAGACCACTTGGGTGGAACGAACATTAGTCACTCTTTTCCGCAGAGGTCTGCGAGAAGAAATTAAAGATGAATTAGTACATTCACCTCGTGCAGAGACTATGACTGAGTTAATGGATTTAGCATTGTCAGTTGAACATCGCCTCAATGGACGTCGACAGGAGAGACGAAAGTCACGACTCCAGCAGTATTGGGGAATAACTCGACCTAGTACTCGTAAAACAGAAACTCATGTATCTGACATACTGCCTTCTACAGGAGAAGAACCAATGCAGATAGGTCTGACTAGATGACCCCTGTCCGAGGCTGAACGAGAATATAGAAGAAAACAAGGACTCTGTCTGTATTGTGGCGCTTCGGAGCACATGATTCGCACTTGTCCTACCCGTCCTCCCAGGCGGTCGGAAAACACCAAATCACGTCCTCTATGAGAAGGGAGAGGATGGGATGGTCTGGAAACCCTTCGATTAGTACCTCGAAAGAAACATCTACTTCTCTCTTTCTTTTGCCTATGCTCTTAAGGCTACCCAATGGTGTTGAAGAAAACGTACTAGCATTGATAGATTGTGGCGCTAGCGGAATGTATTTGGATGAAGGATGGGCTATGGAAAGACAAATATGTTGCCTTCCTAAGGAAATCCCAGAACAGGTGCATACAATGGACGGAACCCCTCTCATTTCTGGACCAGTCAAAGACATGACGCCGTTATTACAGTTAACATTTGGAAAGCACCAAGAACACTTGTCTTTCAACCTGATCGCCTCGCCCAGTCATGTCATGATTTTAGGGATACCGTGGCTGATCAGACATTATCCGTGTATCAATTGGGAGACAAGGACCATCTCCCTGTTGTCACATTTCTGCCAACAGTTCGGTTACCCTGCTGACGAATACTGGTCTCCAAAATTAATGCCCATGATAAGAAAGGAAGCTTGTAACTCTGTTAACTCAGTCCAGGGCGTTCCTAGTCACTACCAAGCATATGCTGACGTCTTTCAGAAGCCAAAGAACGTGACACTTCCTCCTCATAGGGAGTTTGACTGTGCCATTCCATTGGAAACAGGAACAACAGTACCCTTCATAAGAATATATTCTCTCACAGAACCCGAGAAAGAAACCCTCAGACAATATCTTGAAGAAAATCTTCAGAATGGTCTTATCACTCGATCCTCATCACCTGCCGGGGCACCCCTCTTCTTCGTACCCAAAAAGACCAAGGATCTAGGGCCCTGTATAGACTTCAGAGTCTTGAATAAGGTCACCATTAAAGACCGCTATCCGTTGCCCCTGATTAAGGATGTCCTGGAGTCAGTAAGAGGGGCACAGATGTTCACCAAGTTGGATCTTAGGGGTGCCTACCATCTCCTTCGAATCAAGGAAGGGGACGAGTGGAAAACTGCATTTTGAACTCCATTGGGGCATTTCGAATACCAAGTTATGTCCTTTGGGCTTACCAACGCTCCTTCCATCTTTCAAAGAATTATGGACAATGTATTCTCGGATCTTCTTAACCAGATTGTGGTAATATACTTGCATGAAATTTTGGTCTACTCAGCAGCCCCTGAGTTGCATCATTCGCACGTCATGCAAGTCCTGGAAAGACTACATCAAAATAGTCTTTTTTGTAAACCTGAAAAATGTGAGTTTGACAAAACCGATGTGGAATATTTGGGTTACTGAATTAACAAGACTGGGATAGCCATGAATCCACAAAAGGTAAAAGCTATTTTAGATTGGCCATCACCTTCGACTATTAAAGAAACTCAATGTTTCTTAGGCTTGATAAACTTTATCGTTAATTCAGTAATAATTTTGCTCACCAAACTAGCTATATATCCCAAACGTTGAAGAAAGAGAATCTCCGACAAGGGTTCAAGTTGACCGAAGTCGCCAAACGGGCCTTCCAGTCCCTAAAAAAGGCATTCACACAAGCACTCATTTTATGTCATCCTGATACAACAAAAAAAAAATTGTGGAAACAAACGCGTCAGACATAGCTGTTGGTGCAGTCCTCCTACAACAACAACAAGAAGACGATGGACTGGAACATCCGTTTTTTACCTATCACATGTTCTATCAGACTCTGAAAGAAACTACTCTGTTCTTGAACGAGAACTATTGGCCATGAAGTTGGCCTGTCGTCAATGGAGACAGTTTCTGATGGGTACCAAGTAACCTTTCGAAATCAGTACCAACCATAGAAACCTCCAATGTCTTCGTAACATTCAGTGCCAAAATAGTCGTCAAGCCCGGTGGGCTTACTTTTTTAGCCAGTATGCCTTTGTCATTTCATATATACCTGGATCTCAGAACACTCTGGCAGACGCCCTGTCTCGTCGTTATCCGGAAAGTCCTACACTCCCATAACAAAACATAATCGAGCCGCAAAGAATTATTGGCCTGGTTCAATCCTTCCTAGACAGAATTCAATCGGAGTATGAATCCATTAAGGAAGAAGAATGGAAGAAGCTAATCGAACAAGTTATGCAACATGGCACACACTACTACAGCGGTAAGACATTGTTCCTCCCAGCGCAAAAGGTACAGTTAGAGGCCCTACAAATGTGTCATGATTCTTGCCGGTCATCGTGGTTTCAAACTACCCTAGAGCTGTTGCTTCTCTCTTTTTGGTGTCCTTCGATAAGAAAAGATACCGAAGTCTACGTATCATCCTGTCCTGTCTGTGCCCAGGCAAAGACACTTCACACTAAACCCATGGGACTACTTCAGCCCCTACCCGTTCCACCTGTTCCGTGGCATACCATATCCACCGATTTCATTTCCTCTCTTCCTCCGTCTGCAGGCAACCAAGTCACAATGGTGACAATAGACTCCTTCACTAAGATGACACATTTTACTGCTGTTAAGAAACTACCTACTGCTAAGGAACTTGGAAGAATCTTCATATAGGAGATATATTGCCTTCATGGTCTCCCACGGGTAATTGTATTAGACCGCGGCCCTCAGTATATATCTCGCTTCTGGAAACATTTCTGCAAAACCCTTCGCTCTGAAGTTGGCTTGTCTTCAGGATCTCCTCCTCAGACCAATGGCCAAACTGAACGCCTAAATCAAGGACTAGATCAATACCTCCGCTGTTATTGCAATGCAACCCAAAGCGATTGGTCCTCCTATCTATCATTAGCCGAATATTCCTATAACAACACAGTCCATAGTGCATCCAAGACTACCCCATTCTTTTGTCTATACGGTTTCCATCCTAGGACGTTTCAGTCAGTTCTTCAAGATACCGTTTCTTTTTCCAGCAGCAGCCTCTTTTTTTTCGCCATCTCCGAGTTATAAGACTAAAGGTACATGCCAACCTCCAAGAAGCCAAAAAGAAAATGAAAGACACTGCTGATGTCCTTCGCCGTCAGTCTCCAGCATACCAGATTAATACTAAAGTTAGGCTGTCCTCAAAGTTTTTATCTCATCAATTATCACACAGTAAGTTCAAGCCACGCCTTTATGGCCCTTTTAAAATCATTCAAGTGGTAAATCAAGTGTCTTTTCGACTTCAGCTACCATGTACTTGGAAAATACATCCTGTTTTTCATACATCTCAGCTGAAGCCCTATGTTCCAGATCCTTATAAGAGGGTTTTTTCCCGTCCACCTCCTGTTTTGGTTAATGATGTTCCTGAATACGAGGTTCAGTCAATCTGTGACTCTCGATTCTTTAGGAAACGATTGCAGTTCCTTATTCATTGGAAAGGCTATCCTCCCAGTGAGAACTCTTGGGAGGATGCAGACTCCGTCCACGCTCCTGTTCTTCTCTGCCGTTTTTTTCGGCTTTTTCCTTACAAACCTGGGGCTTCGGAAGGGGGACCTACTGCTGTGCCGCAGGCCGAACCTAGACCCTCAATGCTGCCCATTTCCTCTTCATGGTGCAGCCTGCGACGCCTCTCTCTCCTTCTTGAGCGTGTCGCGGAGTAACACTGCAGCCTGCTATTGCCATTTTGGTGTCGCTGGGGTGCCCCGCAACGCCTGCTGCCTCTTTTTATCGGGCACGCCGCAGACTTGCGCGGCGGCCCGTTGGATGTTTCCTTTAAAATCTTAAGAATACCGCAGTTCCCAGATGAGGACTGCGGTTTCCTATGCTAATTATTTGGGGACATTTGCACTTACCTTTGGCATGGTAGCATCCTGTGGGTCATCTCCTTTGGGGCCATCTTGTTGCCTGTTTCCCTTCTCTCCTTCACAGTCATGCTCCCAGAGGGCCTTGGGGGAAGGTTGTTTAACCTTTCTAACATGGCGGCCTTCCTATTCTGATCTTCACTCCTATCCTTATCCAAGATGGCAACGGTCTTCTTCCTGTTTTGTCACATCCTGTTCCTGTTTGTTACTTCCTGTTCTTGGGTATAAAAGAGGCAGAACCTTTTCCTTCCTTGCGTTGCAACTCTCCTTGTTCCTGTTGGTGTGTCCTCGCTCCTGTTGGTTTCCTGTTCCAGTTTTTTGTGTTCCTTTTCTTCCGTTGGCGCTCTTTTCCTTTGGCACCTCCTGCTCCAGTTTGGGTTCCTGTAAGCCTTCTGCTCCATCTTGGGCTTCTGGTTTCTCTGTGTTTGCTGGCTCCTTTTCTTCTCCTTCGTTTCTCCTCGTCATCAGAGGTTTTTCCCTACGGAGTTTTTTCCTCTTGGGACTCCTTCTGAAAGGCAATGGCTGCTTAGGCTTCTCACTGTCGGTGGCACCGTGGCTACCGGAAGGGGTCGTCCATATCTCGGACAAACCAGGACTTACAAGAACCGAAGCTGAGAACCGTCCCGACATCCCAAGACTGGTAAGAAAGACTCCAAACGTGACATGTCCAGCTAGGGTGACCAGAGTTTGAAAAGCAAAAACCGGACAGGCCAAACATAGAAATAGGACTAAAAGTCTGTGTATGAGTGTTTATCGATATATATATATATATATATATATATATATATATATATATCTCCCATAATCTCTGCCCAAAAAAGCCTTTTAGAGCCCATGTCCAAGTATGTGGATTTCTTTTTACATGACCATGTTTCATAACTGCCATCATTTATTAAAGACACCGGGCATTTTCTTAAGAAACTACAATCTGTCAAGTGGGACATTGACTGTTTATTCATAGTCATGGACATCACCTCGTTATACACGAGTATCCATCATAGAGATGGCATTGAGGCAGTCAGGCACTTCTTGGACCAACGTAGTATTCATTTGTACGAACAAAACCAAATGATTCTGAAAATGATTGAAATCTGTCTAATAAATAACTACTTTTTATTCAACAAGGAAGTGTACCATCAACTCCGAGGAGTAGTGATGGGAGCATGCTTCTCCCCCAGCTATGCTACGCGTGTTTGCACGTTGGCTGGTGGGAGGAGCATGTCCTCAAAACCCGCCATAAGACTTTGTATGATGCCCATGTACTCCACTGGTGGAGGTTTATTGATAACGTTTGTGTAATATGGAAAGGCTCAGCTGAATTTGCAGAATTATTTGTGGAGGCCATTAATATCAATGCGCACAATTTAAATTTCACTGCACACATAAGTGCTGTCAGTGTGCAGTTTTTGGATGTTGAACATTACATCAGGGATGGTACAGTGCAAACCAAACTCCATAGAAAGGTTACCGCGGGTAATTCCATCCTGCATGCCAGAAGCTCCCACCCCAATCATTTAATCAGGAGCATCCCCTATGGGGAATTCTTACGAATCCGATGGATCTGTAGTTCTGAAGGAGACCTAGAAGCATGTCAAAGTGAAGCTTTTCAGCGGTTTATATCTCGAGGGTATAGAATCAAAGATCTTAAAACAGCACTGACCAAAGCTAACAGTCACACTAGGGAGGTGTGTCTTCAGGGTAACCCCAGTGAAATCAGCCCTGTTCCTACTACCCCTATTGATGCAACTGATACTCCTGATGAAGTAAGATTGATAACCACTTACAGTAGACAGGAAAAGCAGATTAGGAAGATCATATACTCGAACTGGCCAATTGTCTTGACAGATATGACCTTGTCACAGACCTTGCCCAAGTTACCATCTCTGACATTTAGGCGTGCTCCCTCTATGAGGGATGCATTAGTGAAAAGCATCCCAGAGGTCAGTCTGTCTACTTCGTGGTTATCGCCCAGGACTGGTTTCTTTAAGTGTAGCTCCTGCAGGGCATGTAAATTTGGTGTCAACACCACAGTATACGGCGTTTGACTCTAGACCCAATAAGATTCAGGGCCATTACATCTGTCGAACCAACTTTACCGTTTATGTATTGGAGTGTACCTGTTCACTTAGATATGTGGGGAGCACTAAGCTCCAGGTGTATAACAGGATACTCCAACACCTTCGCGCAGTAGTTAATTCTGACCCAAATTACCCGGTTGCCCGCCACTTAAAACTAGTCGACAATAATAACCTCAATGACCTGAGGTACTTTGTCATAGGGTCTGCTGCTAAATCCATTCGGGGTGGGAATAGGATAAAAAAACAGCTGCGACAACTTGAATCCCACTTCATCCTGCAGTTGGACACCAGGATGCCCAATGGGTTAAACACAGGGGAAGATTTACACAACTTCCTTTAATTTTGTAACAGTCTCTCTGTATTGAAAGGTCGTGCTGTTTTAGAGAGGTTGTTTTCTTTCCTCGCCCATGAGAATGTTTGCATCGTAATCTGTATTCTAATGTATATATTCCCAGGTATTCATCTATGAGTAAATATGCACTTGCACTTTATTGTGATATATTGGGCTTACCCGTGGTTTTTATGCCACTTATAATAGTGATCATTTATTCATATTCTTGCTTTTTGCACTTATGTTTGCACTAGCACTTTATTCGATGCACTTTGGGGAGCGTGCAATATCGGTACATTAAGACTTGTTTACATCTATTTATTGAGAGGTTTTAACATCCATTTATCATGAGATGTTTTTAGACATTTTTTCCATATTTTATTGTGTGTACAGACGTTTTAAGATTTGGCTATTTATCCATTGTGATTTGATTTTAAATACACTGAGTATTTATTTAAAATGCCGTTTGTAGCCTGTGTACCATGATTAGGAATTTGTCAACCTCATTGAATCTCGCTGGGTTTATCATTGTTTATTGTATCATTGTACTCATGTTGAGTCTATACAATGTATAGTCTGTCATCCATTGCTATGATGTCTGTCATCCATTGCTATTGCTCAGGGGTGTAGCAGTATATTTTTTTCACAAAGGGTGTGTTTTCACATTATTATTTAAAGGCATTGGTTCCGCTGGCGCGTCATGTGATCAAGTCCGTGGCAACGCGGTCGAAACGCGTCATGCTGGGCTCTGGCCATTAACTGACTGGAATGCTGTTGGATTCTTTTCTGCATTAAAGCACTGCATATTTAAATCTACAAGGTGTGGTCCGTACCTGATTTCTCCGTGTCTGTGGATATGGCGTACCAGGTGTTCAACTACATATATATATATATATATATATTACCTACTGGCGGTCGCCAGTAGGTAGTTCTAGTTAGGACCATGTTTCCATAGGAAAAGCATTTTTTGATTTGGCAATAACTTTGGCGTTGTTTCACCAATCGGCATGAAATTTTCCCCAAAAAGTGTCAAGGTGGGTTCTATTGTTATGGAACGTTTTGGGGTGAACGGTGCATTGGGGACCGAGAATTTGGGGTGTGAAATAAGATTGCGTTTGTAATGTTAATTCCCATAGGAACCTTTAGCCACACCCACAGCCCAAACCGCTGAATGGACTTACAGAAAATTTGGCAGGGAGATAGATGTCGGTTCAAGGAAGTTGCTTATTTGGTGTAAATTCGTTTAGTAGTTGTTGAGAAATGTAAGTTTAAAATTATAGTGATATTTCTGGCCGCAGATATTTTTCAGAGGTTTCGCGATGAATCGAGAATGCACGCGCCAACAGGAATGCTCTGATTGGCTGGATGCAACCTGAACAGAAAGTTGCGGGTGCCATTTTATCTATCGGGAATGGTTCCCGGGGCTGAAAATTTGTGTGAAAGCCCACATAAGGGGTCAGGGTGGAGATACTCTGACCCCATGGTTGAGAAATGGGGGTGTTAGTGACACAAGTTACGTGTCCAAAATTGTTTTTTTTTTTTTAATCGAGTGCGATGTTCGCGACAAAGCCGCGACACCAGCGCGGCCACCCTGTGTACCATTGCGGGGACATCGCAACTATCAAAGTCGTCACGAATATTGGTGGAAATATAAAAAAATATATCAGTGACTCATTAATACTCATTGTTCTAGAGATATTGAGATTCTGATAAATGTTTTTATAGAGTTATCTACTGTGATGGTTAGAATGAATTATATAGTAATACATTTTTAATGTGGTGGTGGCTATTGAATTCCTGCTTTTGTTTTGTTTTTTCGCGATGTGTCTGGGGGGATTGCGATTACCAACGTCATTGCGATCTCCGGAGTCACCGTGAAAATATAAAATAGGTTTTATATAAACTCTCTAGAAAAACATGAGTTTAGAGAATACTGTAAGAAACCCCTAGTGTGAAAATTACTGTAGTATGTGTTTATATATGTATTATAGACTTTATGGAAAAGGCGCGATTGTCATGGTTTATGACGTCACCGCGACGTCCTGAATTACTGCAAAAACAGAAAATAGTGCAATGTTCAGAATGGATTTTTTTACAGATTATTTTTGGATGTGTTGGTGGTAATTGAATGTCAGCTTTTGTTTTACGCTTTAGCGACGTGTCCGGGGGAATCTCGATTACTGACGTCATCGCAGTCTCCGGAGTTACCGCGAAAACAGAAAATAGGTTTTAGAGACAGTTGTTCTAGAAATACACTAGAAAAACATGAGTTTGAAGTGTACAGGAATAAACCCCTAGTGTGTAAAATACTGTAATATGTGTGCATATATGTGTTTTCACTTTATGGAAATTGCTCAATCATCACATTTAACGTCATTGCAACATCCCAAATGACCGCGAAAATAAAAAAATAGGTCTGAAAGATGTTTTTTAAAGAAACTTAGTAGAAAAATATGAGTTTAAACATGCTTTGAAAGAATGATGTATATAGTAATATGTGTAGGGCAATGTTCAGAATGGATTTTTTTTACATATTATTTTTGGATGTTAATATAAATCATATAAACAATTAATGTCGGCGGGGATCAGGACGTCATCGCGAATATAAAAAATGTTAAGAAAAAAAAATAACGCTTATTAATCCACTGAAGAAGCTTATAAAAATACCCCTTATAGAGCCATTTTATATAGAAAATGTAGGTTTCCATCAGCTTTGGTTGCATTCTCCTTTAATGCCACCGACACAAAGCCGCTCCTTTAAGAATAAGAATACAAAAACATATAGAATTCCAACACTATAAAACCATGGAACTCTCATAACTCTCTTCCTTCTTTTTGTGATCTGCATTTAACATAAACAAAAACATTACTCATTAATCAGTCCAAATAAAAACTCCAAACTCATAAGGTTCCACAAATCCTCTGCAAACGAAAACAGATTCTCCACAAATGTCTTCTTCCATTAGTGATCCTCCACCCTGATTGTTGAGCCCCAGCTGTAACAAAGACAAAATTATTAAATCTGGGCTGGGGCCCAGGGTGGGATAATAGTAGCCTCCGTGTCTTTAGTAAAATCCAGATTTTCTAAACAGCAAGGCTGATGAAAAGCTACATTTTATGGCAAGGCCGGAGGCTAACATTATTGCAAGTTCAAAGCTTCTCCACAAGACAACAAGCCACACTCTCTACTGGCTTAAAATAAAATTTCCTGAAAACTGCATCATTTGACCAATCTGCACACCTCAAAATGTCCTGTAAAGCACCCCCAAGCAGAAATGCCTTAGAAGCAGAAGCCCCTCTCACAGAATGTGCTCCAAACACATTCACATCCACACGTGAACCCTTCAATACTTCTATCACCGAACAAGCAAGTGTTGGAGAAGACACTGCTTTATAAGGTCTCTTAAAAGAAATAAGTAACTGATTCTCTCCATTCGATCTCAAAATTGCTGTCCTCCTCGCATACTCTTTCACCCTTCGAACAATGCACAAGTTCACATGTTCGTCAAAGTAAGGGTAAAAAATTGCAAAATAATTCATTTTAGTCCTTCTACCTAAATAAAAACAAACCCCTTCCGGAGTACAAATCCTGCTTTACACCTCCAAAGCGCTCACATCAGATACCCTTCTGAAAGAAGCCAAACACAACAACATTGTCACCTTTTGCGACAACACTTTTAAACTCAAACTATTGTTATTTCCTAAATTTTCTAGAAAATGTAAAACACTAGTTACATCCCAGATGGAATTGTACCTAGCCACTGGTGGTCTTGAAATCCTAATACTCCTCAACAATCTCCTAACCAATGCATCCTGTCCAACCGTATTCCCATTCAGCAGAACATGCCCTGCTTCAATAACCGCCCTATAAATATTAATTGTTCTATATGATCTCTCAAATAAACCTGACAAATAATTCACCACTTCCACTACATCCTCTGAAACAGGATCTAATTCCCTCTTCATGCACCAGCAAAACCAATTTCTGCCATGCCAGTCTATACATTTTCCTTGTACCTGAAGCCCAGGAGTCATTAATAAGATTTGTAGCCGCCTGTAAAAGTCCAGGCACCTCCCATACACTCCTGAAATGTTTCGTGCCACCATTCTCAACTTCCCTGACATTACCAATTGTGTCTCTCTGCTCACGGATTCAACAGAATATCCTGAAACGCTGGAAGTAAAATCGGAAGATCCACCGATAATTCCAGAAGAACTGGGTACCAAGCCTGTGACCTCCAGAGAGGTGTCACCAAAACTAAAGTCTCCTTCTGATTGCGTAGAAGACTTGTCAACCGATTAATCATCGAAAACGGAGGAAACACATACGGCCTGAGTCCCCTCCAGTTCTGATGAAAAGCATCCAACCCCATTGCCTCCGGATATGGACGCCAACTGAAAAACTTTGGCAACTGAGCATTCAGTCTGTTTGCAAATAAGTCTACCTCGCATGGACCCCTGAGAGTCATTAACTCCAAAAATACCTGCCTGTCCAGCATCCAATCGCTCGAATCCCTGTAATTCCTTGAACAACAGTCCGCTTCCACAGTCTTCAACCCTGGAATGTGTTCTGCCTGCACTGAAATCTTTTGATGAAGACAATAATCCCCAAAAACCTTGGTCCGATCCTTTGAACGAGGACCCTCCCAGCTTGTTCACATATCTTACAACTGATACATTGGCCATCTTCAGTAACACTGCACACCTCGCACTGCTCTTTGTAAAACTCTTTATCACAAAAGACCCTGAAACAACTCCAAACAATGTGGAGCTTGCTCTCTTCCTCCGACCAAACTCCACCTGTCGTAACCAAACCACAGTCAGCACCCCAACCTTCCAGACTCGCATCCGATTCTGTTGCTATTTCGGGGCACTCCCCAACAATAGCTCTTCCATTCCACGCCTCCATGTTCCCTAACCACCAAACCAATTCCTCTCTGCCCTCCTGAGTTAGAACAATTTCCTCTGAATACTTCAAACCACTCCTTTAGTGCCTGGCTTTTAATCTCTGGAGTGCACGGTGATTTAATGGTCATGGAAAAATATCTTGAATCATAGACGAGAGTAAACCTATAACTCTTGCCAACCCTCTCAAAGACACTTTCTCTGCAACCAGAACCTTACGTATTTGCTTCCTTATTCTTTTTAACTTCTCCTTTGGTAATTTTAATTGACCATCCACTGTATCCACCATAAATCCCAAAAACGGTGTCTCATGTCCTGGGACAAGACAAGATTTCTTCCTGTTCACTACAAACCCCAGATCCTCTAACAATCTTACCGCCATATTCGTGTATTCCAACAGTTTCAACCTGCACTGATCCATCAATAAAATGTCGTCCAAGTAAATAATCAGTCTGATTCCTCTCTCCCTTAAATATGCCACCACCAGCCAAAGAACCTTTATAAAGCACCATGGGGCAGACAACAGATCGAAAGGAAGACAAACAAACTTCCACATCTTTCCTCCCCATCTGAATTGAAGAAACCATTAATGGGGCTCCCACACAGGAATCGTCAAATATGCGTCCTTTAATTCCAAACGAGACAACCAATCTCCATTTGTAAGACATCTCTCACTAAATGAATACCCTTCATCTTGAAATGGTGATACTCCACCCAATGATTCAGACCTCTCAAGTTTATCACTGGTCTCATTCCCATGTCTTTTTTCTCTACAAGAAAAATGTTGCTGACAAAACCTTCTAGGTACTCTTTTACTTCCTCTATCGCATCTTTCTCTACCAAATTCTGATCCTCCTTGTCCACTAGTTCTGTGAGTTCTACATTGAACCACATCTCTAGAAGATGGCTTTGACATGGCTCCTTTATAAAGTCTATGTGATATCCCATAATGGTTTGCAACACCCACGGATCCCTTGTTACCTTTAACCAACTTCCCAAAAATTGAGCAAATCTGCTGCCCAACTTTTGTGGGGTAACAAAAGGGTCTTGTCTTTCCTGCGATTCTGGAGCGTCTATTACCACGTCCAGCTCTACCTCTATTCCTCTGTCTCTAAGGGTTGAAGCTGCCTGACGGATCTGAGTGGGGAGAGTGATTTGCAGCAGGTTCGGGGGACTTCATTTCCCATCATTCCTCGCGGCCCGTGAGCCACCAACGCGCCTTCTTGCCTGCGCCCGGATGCGCACAAAAAGAACCAGGGCCTCCCGCAGCGCAGGAGAGTGATTTGCAGCGGGACCGGGGGACTTCATTTCCCGGCTTTCCTCGCGGCCCATGAGCCGCCAACACGCCTTCTTGCCCGTGCCCGGAGGCGCACAAAAAGAACGAGGGCCTCCCGCAGCACGGGAGAGTGATTTGCAGCAGGACCGGGGGACTTCATTTCCCGGCATTTCTCGCTGCCCATGAGCCACCAACGCGCCTTCTTGCCCGCACCCGGAGGCGCACAAAAAGAACCAGGGCCTCCCACAGCGCGGGAGAGTGATTTGCAGCGGGACCGGGGGACTTCATTTCCCAGCATTCCTCGCGGCCCATGAGCCGCCAACGTGCCTTCTTACCCACACCTGGAGGCGCACAAAAAGAACCAGAGCCTCCCGCAGCACGGGAAGCGCGCGGGCGTGCCCAAGCCAAGGGCGGGCCCCTTCAGAGCCCATCCGCGGCCAATCGAGGCCAGGCCGGGCTCCCCCTCTTGGCCCCACGCTAGCGGGACGGTAATCGTCATTTACTGCTGGAGTGGTGGGACCCTGTTGAACATCAGCAAGGTGCTAGAAGGGAAAGGAAGCGGTTTGGAGCTGCCGACTGCTGACTGCAGGACAGTGATCGATGAATCAGCTCGTGTGAGTACTTTTTCCCTCCCATTCTTTCGTCTTGATACCCCCTAAGTATCCCTGCCTTGTGCTGGGGAGGTGGGTTCACTAATTTGACTGATTAAGAACACCATAGGGAGGAGGAAAGGTGCTCCCAAGTGTTCCCCACAGGACTCAAGCAAGGGAACCATTGACTCTTTTTTGGTAAAAGCAGTGGGGGTAATCACCAAAGAGATAGGCAGGGCAGAGAGGCGACTCTCCCTGGATAGGGCAGGGGCAGCTGCATCGCTCCTGGAGGAGTGCGGGCCCAGGTGACTGAAAAGTCAGCAGAGGGTGCCCTGGGTCAAGGCCAAGAAGAGGTAGCGGATGACGCAGGGGGTTCCAACCCTGGCACTAGCCGAACTAACACCGCGGTTGGCCAGACCACACGGAATAGGGCTATGTTGACAAATACTTACAGCGCTGATCTAAGTGGTCCTCCAGCTCTGAAGAAACAACGGAAAGTAACCAAGAAAATAACTCCCGCGAAGAAAGGGGAAGGCACCGCAGGCTTAGATATCAAGGTTGCCAAGGACTTTGAAGACTTGTGGGGGCCCTTGAAACAAAAAATTGTGGAAACAGTGACTGGCCTTTTGAATAACTTTTTAAATGAATTCTCGAAAGTTCTGGTGGAAACAAGGGCAACGATCGATAAAATTGATAATACATTGTCTCCCTTTAGCCAGGCCACGCAGAGCGCAGCTCCGAACAACAAGGATGCCCAACAAGTAACTTCCCCTGTAGCTCTTCCTGTAGAGATACACACTGAGACCCAGATCCCTCAAGTTATCCCTGGTGTAACAGGGTCCGTGACACAGGTCACGAACTCGGGGTCAATTATACCTGGGCCTCTGACTTCCTATAACAGCAAGCCGATTCAAAGGGGTCACCAAGAGGGTCACCAACGGCAACAGCATCCAGAAAGTACAGTTATCTTATTTGCCCCTAATACCCGAGACTTACCAGTCATAGACCTCCCTCCAGCAAGCTGTCCTTATACAGTGGTCCTGGCAGGCGTTCCAGGACTTGACAGTGCAAAGGACGAGTCCACCGTCCAGTTGAACAACAAAGTAACCCACTGGCTATTGTACTGTATTGTAATTGCATTTATATAGCGCTTACTACCCCTGACGAGGCGTCGAAGCGCTTTTTCAGCGAGTAGCACGCTACTCCGGAACCCATGAATGAGTAGTGTTGAATTAGTATAGTGAAATATGAAAGTAATTTGAGTGGTGGATATGTTATTCAGTTATTTGGATAGAGAAGGGTAGCGGAGGGATAGAAGAGGGAAAAAAGGTTTGCATTTATATAGTGCTTGCTACCCCTGATGAGGTGTTGAAGCACTTTTTTCGGCGAGTAGCAGGCTACTCTGGAACCCACAAAGGATTAGTGGTGAATTAGTATAGTGAAATATGAAATTTGAGAAGTGGACATGTTAGTCTGTTATTTTGATTGAAAACGATAGTGGAGGGATAGATGAGTGAAGGATTTAGAATTATTTTTTTTTGGAGGTCATAGCAGTAGGAGGAGACTTGGGATGAGTAAAAAGGGATGTGGTGGGAATCAAATCGAGCAGGAAGATTATCCCAGAGCATGTGCATGCCCCATCTACACCTACAGCGGTCTATCCTGAAGTTACGAGGAAGAACACCCCAGTTGACAGTCTTTTAGCTTCTTTCAAAGACTTTGAAAGAAAGATTATTTCAGCCCTAAATGCGTTTGACACTCGGATCTCTGCATTTGAGCAAACTGTTGGTTCTTTGAAGGGATCAGTGGATACCCTATATTCAAGTATGAGTAGCCAGCGCTCCGATCCCCAGCATACCATTCCAAACGCAGGTCAGAGTACTCTCCCCCGTGACGCCATTGCCAGCAGAAGGGGGGGAGCAACATCTCAGGATCAAGCACAGGCCCAGGTCCCATCGGCAGCTTTATCACAACTGCCTTTGCGATCCTACACTCCCAACCTACCCGATGTGCCGAGGGCCACGGAGGCTAACTCTGGGTGGCAAGCACTTGGCACGGCGACCCAGCAGGGAAGCCTGAGCAGCTCAGATTTGTCCGCCGCTGCCACATCTCAACACTCACAGCCGACATACTGCCCCTCCAGTACCACCATCCAGCTGCCCTCAGCGGCAAGTCCCTACGTCATTGTACTGGGGGAAGTGCCCCCTTTGTGGAGGGCGCTACAGTGGTTCTGTCGGGTTGGAAACAGTCACTTGACTAGTAATAAATCAATTAAAGAATAATTGCTTAATACATAATGAATAAAACAAATGCTTTGATTAGATTATCGCACGCATATTCAATGGTGTTGGAACACAACAGATAAATGCAAAACACTGACTAGTAAATGCCTGCAAACATAATATTTTATGTAAATTAAAGCTTTCATGTATTTTTTACACAAATATTGAAAAGGCTGACAATATAGGAAGTAATATTGAAGTGACATATATAAAAGTGACATTGAGTGCTCAGTGACAGTGGCGCAGTGCATATATACAAGGTGAGGTTATGTACAAATTGTAAAAGGGGGAAGAAGCTAAAAAAGTGGTCAGAACGACAAGGAAAGTAGTCTCTCTGGAGAATAGCACATCCGCTTATTGATTTGAAACCAGAGGCTTTGTAAGGCTGAACCATATATAATCGTCGACGTTTCGACCCTGACAAGGCGTTATTAAAGTGTCATGGCGGGTCTTCTTCAGGACTCAGGAGTGTCAAAGTACTTCATTAAAGGCGGTCTGTGAGCTCTTCGTGAATGAAAATCAAAGACAGGCTGTTAGGAGATAATCAGCCGGTGGGGGAAGGGAACTGAATATGATCCCAAAGTAGACCAGTCATAAATCCTGGAAGTTCTCACACGTTCTGCTGCAGTAGTACTTTGGCACTCCTGAGTTTCCCTGACTTCTGCAGATCCACGGCCTACCTTACTCAACAAAGGACACTCAAGGGAGCTCACCCCCATGCTGGGCTGTCATCCCTCTTCCCAGTCCTGAAGAAGACCCGCCATGACACTTTAATAACGCCTTGTCAGGGTCGAAACGTCGATGATTATATATGGTTCAGCCTTACAAAGCCTCTGGTTTCAAATCAATAAGCAGATGCGCTATTCTCCAGAGAGACTACTTTCCTTGTCGTTCTGACCACTTTTTTTTAGCTTCTTCCCCTTTTTACAATTTGTACATAACCTCACCTTGTATATATGCACTACACCACTGTCACTGAGCACTCAATGTCACTCTTATATATGTCACTTCCTATATTGACAGCCTTTTCAATATTTGTGTAAAAATACATGAAAGCTTTAATTTACATAAAATATTATGTCTGCAAGCATTTACTAGTCAGTGTTTTGCATTTATCTGTTGTGTTCCAACACCATTGAATATGCGTGCGATAATCTAATCAAAGCATTTGTTTTATTCATTATGTATTAAGCAATTATTCTTTAACTGATTTATTACTAGTCAAGTGACTGTTTCCAACCCGACAGAACCACTGTAGCTCTCATATACATACCCAGGTTCTGAGGGACACAGGGTTACCCCATTGTGGTTATACACCCTTTGTGGAGGGCGGCAGAGGAAAACTTCAATCAACTTAAAACATGCTGGGTTTAACATTGCTGAGCATAGGCACATCCTGATGGCCAGGTGGGTAGCATGGATTGGTAGGACCAAGAAAACATTCTCAGGAGACAGTGTGATTGTCACGCTTAGGCATCCTGAATTGGTACACAAGATCTTATTCCCCTCCTTGCAATCATTGCCAGCAGATTCAGGGATTAAACCACTACCGCTGGGTTTCTTTTATAGGCCACCACCTACTCCTAAATCATCCCAATGTTTTGTTGTGCATGAAGAGGGTTCTACCCTGGGCGGGGGACCCCTGACTTTAAGAAATGCATTTGCACCACTGAGGGACCTGAATGACATAGACTGACTGCATGAAGGGGAGGGTACGGGTAGAGCTATTGACACCCGGGTCGAACCCCTTGCTGAATCATGTGTGATGGAGGCGACCAATTCTGGGATAACAACAGAAACCTCCCACGAGCGCAAGGATCAAAGTCAGCTGGGACTAGACAGCATAGAGAGGGCTACTATCGCCCCGTCCTGCTCTCAGGAGGAGTGTATTGGGGGCGACTTAAAAATGGTCTTGTGGAACGTGGCAGGCTTAGCCAGCAAGTTTTTGGATGAGCAGTGGCTCCATTATATTAGAGATTTCCATATAATACGCATCCAGGAAATGTGAGAGCCAGATAGTAACTTCTTCATTGAAGGTTATAAAACTTTTTTTGCCCAGCATTAAGGTCGAGTTCAGGGAGAGCAAGGGGGGGCTTAATCATGTTTATAGACCTTAGAATTCATGGTAGGTGGAAGACCCTTTCATGGGACTCGGATGTTGTCCAAGGACTCACATTCTCAAGTAATACTTACAGGCTAGTTTTAATTAACTTTTATATTGCGAAATCACACTCACAGGGGCCGATTAGTCTCGATGAATTAAGTAGACGGTTGGAGCAAACACAAGGCGAAGGTCTGTCACAGTCTCAACTGATTCTAGCCGGAGACTTCAAATGTCATCTGTGCCCTAACTTGAGGGTGACTCATCGTGACTGGTCGACCTGCACACTAAGAGAGGGACCACACTCAGGAATGGCGGGACTTGAGTGTCCTCCTAAACACCTATGGCTTAACCCACACTCTGGACCTGATTACTACCCACTCTGATATATCTGTGCCCCCGACTTACAAAGGTAGAGGCTGCTTATCATTTATTGATTTTATATTTGTGTCCCTCACATTAAGAAGGTTTATATCCTTTTTTAATATTGACCACAGCATATTTAGCTACCATAATCCGGTGACTGTCACTTGTTGCCCCTCGGTATCACCCAGCACCTTACTGAATAACTGGAGGAACGATTTGCGCAACTGACCAAGGCAGGCGGCTACGTTGGGCACAGGTTGATGCTGTTGTTTTTAATAATTCACTTTTTAACATAGGCAAGCGGGAGATTCTGAAATGTCTAGACCCAGAAGTGCAGGGGGGCGAATTAGTTCAGGCATTTACCGCTATGGCGCAACTAGTAGATCGTTTACTTACAGCGCCGGCTTACTCCATCAGGAGGGACGCCCCAAGATGGTTTGACAAGCAATGCTCTCGGGCCCTTAGAGATCTAAAGATGGCTCTCAAACAGTCTCCCAGAAACAGGGATCGGGTGGCAGCCTGCCGTTAAATTTATAAGCAAGCCGTCAAGGGGCGGAAGCGCCAACTGCAACAGAAGGCCAGGGAGGAGTTAACAGAGGCATCTGAGCTAAAGGACTCTACCCGTTTCTGGAGGGTCATTAACAACCCCTGCTTTAAAGATTCAAATAACCCAGGACTAAGCCACAACATTTTACCAGAACAATGGCAGGCTCACTTCGAGGGATTGTACAATCATTCCCACAGAGAGGAGCACACACAGGCACCAAACCCTGAACAGAGAGCTGATCCCATTACCTTCACTCTGGATGAGGTGAGATTAGGAATTGAGGGTCTCTCTCGGAACAAGGCACCGGGACCAGATGGGATCCCGCCAGACCTCTTCCGATGTAATACAGAGGTATGGGCGCCTCTCCTAGTGAGGGTCTTAAATGCGGCAGTAGCGTCAATAATGCCAGTATCATGGTCTACTGCCACCATTGTCCCGATTTTTAAGAAAGGAGATAGGCTCAGCCCACATTGCTATCGCCCCATATCTCTTATCGATGTGACAGTAAAGGTTCTGGGGCGGGTGGTACTAAATAGGTTGTCGGAATGGGCAGAGGCCAACCAAATAATAACGGACGTTCAATATGTGTTCTGACCCGGTAAATCCACTGCTGATCAATGCCTCAACCTTTATCTTGTTACTGCTAAATACACAATAGCCAAATCAGGGGCGTTGTATTTAGCTTTTATGGACCTCACTGCGGCCTTTGACTGAGTGAACCGCTGTAAACTCTGGAAACTTATGGGAGAGCTCAGGGTGGACCCGGCAATAACTAACACCCTAATGGCCCTACACTCGAACACTACTGCAGTAGTTAGATACACACAGGAAGGGAAAACCACGGATCATTTTAACTGCACAAGTTGGGTCAGACAGGGTTGTATTTTAGCGCCGTTCTTGTTTACACTATATATTAATGGTCTTGATTCTGCCCTGACGGCCTTACAAGCAGACACCCTGAGGATAGGTACAAGATCGATCCCTGTTCTGCTTTATGCGGACGACGCGGTACTCCTTGCACGTACCCCTAAGTGCCTGCAGCTTTTACTAGATGGGTTTGTGACTTTTATGAACAAGATGGACTTGTCCCTAATTTATCTAAATCCTACATAATGGAAATTGGGAAGAAGTGTAGGAAGCCTCACACTTACACAATGGGCGCACACACTCTAGGGAATTACTGGCCATCTCATATCTAGGTATTTTATTTGATGAAAAATTGAGTTTTAAACATTTATTAGATGAGAAGTGCCTTGGTTTGACTAGATCTACCGGAGCAATCACAAACTTTGCTCATAGATTTGGTCATTGGTCACCTGGGACGATTTTAAAGTTATATAACTCCTTTTGCAGTTCTAAAGTTTTATATGGTAGCGAGGTGTGGGGATTTAAGGTGGCTAATAAATTACAAATCGAAGAAAACAAATATTTTAGGCGCTTGCTGAAAGTCACTCATAGCACCCCTGCATACATTGTTCATGAGGAATTGGGGTCCAAGTACATTTCTGATATGGTGGCTGTGAAACCCCTATTGTGTTGGGTGAAGATCTAGTCCAATGACGAGGCAGGCTTCACCAGGCTGGTAATCCAGGACTGTCTCTCCCTCGATCATGCGCTAAAGATCCCGTGGTTAAAATATGTAAAGGACACCCTCTTCACAATAGGACGTGCAGATCTGTTTACCAATCTTGATAAGGTGGGATTGTTAAAGATTGCAGGAATCGCTGTTAGCATGAGCTAAAAGCCATTTTGTTCTTGGCAGCCATTTTAGTTAGCCATGTGCTCGCCATGTGCTTTCTCCCTCTTCCAGAGTCTTGCACATGCTCAGAAAGGCCTAGCTGGTAGAATGCACCTGCTCCTAGTATAGAACTGTCAGGCTATTCTTACTGATGTAAGCAGTTTAGTCTCCCCTCCCACTTTGTGGAGCAAGCAAATTTTGTATACCCATATTAGTCAATAAGCATGCTAGTATGTGCTAGGACCTCCCTTGATTTTATGCCGACTATGTAACAAATGCATATATAAGGACCCTGTTCTCTGCACTCCTTAGAATGCCTCCTACAGTGGCCTGCGGGTACCGTATGACGCAATCTCCTCATCTGAGGTTATTAAAATATGTTTTTATATTACAGCTTCCGTGCCAATCTCTTCTTTGTTGGTTTTAAGGACCAGGTGTATCATTGAACCCCATAAAAGGTTTTTATTTCTACAAAATGGCGCCCAACCGTGGGGCTCATCGGTGAAGCGGCTATCCAAGGGAGTGGTCTTGAAGGGAGACAGTAATCTACTGAGGAGTACAGGACAGGAATCTACTGAGGAGGTACCCTGCGCACGGAGATTGTTTGTCTTTCCAGCCCAGTATATTTCTGGTCTTCCTGATCTGATCCCCCAAGTGTTTGCCGCTCCCGACTGAGAACTTCTTTGGTGTGAGTATTCTAAAAAACAACCGTTAGGTCACTCAGAATTTGGCAGTTGGAAGCTGGAGACTTTGGTTTGGTAAGGTTGCTGTAGCAACACTTTTGTTTGGAATGACTTGGCCAAGATTTTGGTTTGTTTGTTTTGTTTGCTGCAGCAAATGAAGGCAGGTAATGAGGAGATTTTTCTCTAACTTTGAAATCTTGAACGGCACACATTGTGTTAAGTGTCACTTGGAGTATAATATTATATATGCTATAATATTCTTGACATGCCTGCTTCTAGCACACTTCGTAGAAAGTGTTGCTGTCTTGGAGGTACCAATATGGATTTAGTAAGTACTCAGCTGACTCCCTCAGAGGGGATACCTAAATAGGTTTAGGTATAAAAAGATATTTCTTCCGTGATGACTAGTACACCATGGAACCAAATATATATATACAAAGGATCCGGATCTGCGCACTTAGTAACATTCATAAGTGGTGATATGCAGAGCGCTTTTTGAGTGTTCTACCAGCCAAAACTGGCGAATTTGGTGTATTTTGGCTTCTTGAACATGGAACAGTCTTTTGGGCTGTTTTGGTGCAGTCTTTTGGACTACTTTTGAGAGCTCTTCTTGTAAATATGACTTACAATTAGTATTTACAAATAGTTTGGTTTTGCGTACAGTCTGTAAGCTGTCCTAAGTGTTGATTTGTGGGTTAATTGTTTTTTTTTTGTGTGTGGTTGTGGACTAACATGCTTGAAAGTACTTGTTTCAGTAATATAGACTATGTTTTTTGTGTAAGAATGGCTAGCCTTAAGCGCGCTGTGTTGTGTGTTATGAGTGTATGACCCCCTTCTGAAAATGTCTGGAATGAGCTAAATTTGGTTTTTGTTGTCATTCTGTTATGCAAATGTCATTTAAATTACTACATTTTAAAATTCAGGGAATGAATAATGTAACATATGCTAAATAGCTGCACGCTACCATTAAAATTGACAAAGTAAGAAACTATAGATATGTGCAAATTGCCACACTGGTAAAGATAAATCAGAATTCACATTCAATAGGAATAAAATAGGCCTCATAGAAAGGAAGGAAAAAACGAATTTGTGTGCTTTCACACAATTAGGACTAAAATGCAAAATGTTACAGTATTATCCTTATATATTAATATTGAAAGGCATTCACATCATCTGAGTGAATTGGTTGTTGCTGAAATAAACACGACATTACAGAACGATAGATTTGTGCTGGCTTGAAAGGCGTGAGATGTTGGCGCCTGCTGGTCAGAACACAGCTGTGTCAACAACACATGGCTATTCTTGGTCCAAAGCCACAAGGAAACTGCCGAGTCAACTAGATTTTAAGTTAGTGCAAACATGGTTTGAAGGCGTGCATTAAAAACTGCTGATTTTAAAAGTCAGAAAAGACAGTTTCATTATTTTGGATAACAGAGAAAAGATTAAAAGGATTTTCTTTCTTAATGCTTTTTACACAAGCACATCCGTGGTTCTGATGTTAAATAATTACTGTCCTTTAAAAGTGACGCAGACTTTTTATGTTTCAAGTAAGACTTCTGTGCTTAGAGTTATAAATGAATACATTTAAAGGTGATAGGAAAGGAATGAGGCTTGCTTTTCATATGTGGAACCATCAAAAGGGTTGGTGATCATTATTAAAGAAAAAAAGGAGAATTTTGATTATATGAAGAAAAAAAATGTTTATTAAAAATAATTGCCCTAAAATTGTTTTTGATCTTTGTAATGTCTGATAATCATACTGTGAATAATATATAGCTCCTAGCATCAAAGTAAATTTGAGTAGCACTTTACCATGATGTGGGGAGTGCAATGTGAAATTTCACTTTATCCAGGCATATAAAAACTTATTTCTTAAGGATGTACCTTATACATTTCTGATCCCCCATCTCTGGGATATCTAGAGGACACCCTGGGGATCCCTAATATGCCAAAATATTGTAGGTTATTCATTTTTAAGTGCCCCTACCACCAAAGTCGAAATTGGGCAAAATTCACTATTTAAAAGAAGTTCTGCCACTCAGGGCAGGTTTCAAACTGATCTCAGGCTTCAGTAATGTACACATGCAAGTATAGAACAAACAGCTGACCTCTGTACTGCTAGACTGCACACCACACACTGTACACAAATGAAAATAAGTATAAAGAAACCAGCAGAAGTTATTATCCTACCTCTAAATTACTGGAAAACGGGTACGGAACAGGACTGCCTTTCAGCTGTGATTCTCCAGAGTTGCTTTGAATTGGAAAGACCGCATGGAAAGCCTTGCACAAAAATGGGACAGCTGGTAAGGGTCACAGGTCGAAGTTCTGCATTTAGCAACCTAGCAGGGCTAAGGGTAAGGTTTGCTTTGACACTTCGACCTCCGAAAAGATTTTGAAATAAGAGATGACAGCGCAGAGAGAGGAAGAGAAGCTTTGCTTACTATTTTTGGCAAAAGCGAGTTTTGCGCAGTTATATGAACAGAAGGAAAAGCAGTGACGTATGTGGGCCCTGAGTAGAGCATAGCTCTGCCATGTATATAAAAATAATGGTTTTAGCTTAAAGATTACTGTGCAAGGGCTGAGATAAGGAGGCAATGGATTTTAGTTTGCATACATGCGCCCTCATGTTAATCTAGTACAATTGCTGAAGGAATTGGTAGTTAGTTATTAACGCTTTCTAAAGTTAACTCAATGTGCTTGTGTTAGGCTGGACAAGAAAATAGCCACTTTCTAAAGTGCTATATTCAAACACAGAATTTAGGAACAATCCTTCCTGACAGATGGGTTATTAAATTTTGAGTTCAGGGATACCAGATTCTATAAGTCCATCTGGCCGTTATGGGGAGATATGAAGGTAAACATGTTACACAGCATTCCCATGTTACCTTATGGCCAAAATAGCCTTTCAATAGTGAAAAACAGAAATTAACAGTATTTCACTATCAGGACATATTACCCACACTAGTACATGTCCTACCTTTCACATACATTGCACCCTGCCCGGGGGTACTTGGGGCCTACCATGGGAGTGTCCAATGTGTGAGAAAGGGAAGGGTCAGGCCTGGCCCGTGTGTACACTGGCCGGGACAACATGACAGTTCACAGACTGCCCAGGGGCACTGTGGTGGCAGGCCTGAGACACCATTTTAGGACTACTTATGTGGGTGGCACAATCAGTGCTGCAGGCCCACTAGTAGCATTTGAATCACCAGCCCTGATATACTCTGTGCACTTTACTAGGAACATACTGGTAAGACAAATAAGTCAATCATAGATAATTAATTAAAATAAAGGGTAGAAGAAGCAGAAGAGTTTGGGGATAACCCTGCAAAAGGGCCATTTCCAACAGTTTGTACACCAACATTTATAAAGTGGTACAGTTCAATATATTAGATATGGCCTCCTTGATATGGATTCCCCTAGCTATTTACCTCCTATAAGTCTTTCGACAGAGGGTCACCTGTATAGGTTTCCTACTGTCGAAGTGGAGGAAGGAGGTTAGCTCCTGGGCAAATTAAGGGTAGGCAAATTTATGTTTTTTCTCTCTTTTTCTCACTCTCTCTTGAGTCTGTCTAAGCTGTCTAGGAAATGGCCATGAGACATTTAATTGGCTATTCAATAATACTGTTTTAAAATTGTTAGAATTAATAAAATGATTAAAAATATGCTATGTTACTGCCCATCCTGTATGAAAGAATGAGTAGAACAGATTGATGTTCCCTTATTTGACCTTTAAAGGGAACTGTATAGTGGGGGTTTCTGTTCAAAAATCTCAGGTGACAACACCATTATTGTTTATGTTATTCTCATGTTATATACAGTTTTGCAAGGGCATTGCTAGTCTTTTATTAGCTAGTCTGTGTAAATAAGCTGACAGCCCTTGTTAGAGCTGATGTTGCATAGTCCGGATCGTGAAAAGTAGAATGCAGGAAAGACGCCCATGTGATCCTTAGCAAACATTTTGAAGGAAAATATTGTTTTATAGGAGTTTGTTTGTCACAACATGTTCTGCTGGAGAAATTTATGTACCCCCTATGTTGAGTTTTTTTTAGTTATTTATGAAATAAGAATCCCTGTTAAATTAGCAGTTTTAGATTTTCCCGCTGCGCCTATAACATGAGAGCATGGTCCTAAGCATAAAATGTAGGTGTCTTTATTAAGAGAAATTATTTTAGAAGTGTCTGCAGTCCTGTACAAGTAATGCAAGGTTCATAAGTAGAAGTGTAGAAAAGTTCCTTTTTCTTGAGGTTCTTCAGATGAATAATATAGGAATACACAAATGTAAGGATTTGGAGAATGTCTGTATTGTTTTTCTCTTTTCCTCAGAATTTAGTAAATGAACACAGACTTCCTTGGCTGCTTGGGATTGGGCGAAATAAATCAAATCGTGTAACGTATTACTCTTGTCAGTTCACCAAAAAGTTCCTTTTATACTTGCCAATAGGTCTAGGGTTTTTTACTCTCAGATAGATGAAGTGGTTCTTGGGTGCCTTGCTAATATAAGGCGCCCCTAGACTAAGGAAGTATTCTGAGACTATCCTCTCTGTTGATAGATTATTTCTGTGCCTTGTCTAAAGACCCTTTTGTTCTGTCCACCAATAGATATTTGCTGCCCTACAACCATTGCCAGAGGGGCCCGGACATCAGATCCAGCCTGGGAGTCAGCACCAGTCCAGCTTGGAGTCAAGATAAAGGGAACCAGCACAGGCGTTGCTGGCAACTAGGACCTCAGTGAAGGCGGAAGCACTGGGACCTGAAGTGTGTACCCCTGCCACTGTCTTGGGCGAAAAGACGGGGTCACAAATCAGGATGGAGAAATCTTTGTGTGATCCAGTTTTTGATGCCCAGCTGAGAGAGTCACAGACCAACAAGGACGGCAAGGAGGCTTTTACTTGAGGTGACCCCCTTTGAAACAAGGGTTGCTTCACATATCCCAGCATCAGGCCTCTGAGTCCTGGTCCCCAAGTGAATGCAAGTCTGCGCCTTTGTTTGTTGATCAAGGGATGCCTGAGCATATTGGCTACAATCAGTGGCCCCAATAAAACAGCAGTGCGCCAGCGGAGCAATACAGGAGTTAGGGAAGGACTTGAGTTTAGGGTACAGGTGCTGTGTCTCTGGTGCCTGTTAGATTAAAGTGAAGAAAACTGGTGCACTGCCTGAGACACTGGACAGGATCGTTGAAAGACTTTTTCTTCTCAAACTGGGCCGTGATTCTTGAGTTGCGAGTTGTGCAGCTCCACCGTGGGAACAACAAGAGCCTGCCTGTGAGGCTCAAACGGACACAGGGAGAAGACTCCCCTCTGGATGGTTGTACAGCGGCTTCAATTTCCCAAGGACTCTTTTTTTGTTAATAATGTATCCCTTTGGTCGTCCCATTTTTTGAGGAGGAGCAGCCCTTTGCGGCTCCTCGTCCTAATTCCTATGGCCCTATGTGGTCCTCCTGGTCCCCATGAGCCAGGATTGTTTTTGTAATAATCTGTCTGACTTCCTTAATATTTGCATTACTTATCATGCTTATTCTGCACGAGAAAAGTTCATCTGAGCAGTTGACAAATGTTACTTTACTCTTTCCTTGAGTATATTAATTGATACTTTAGCCCTCATAAAGGAAAAAATGGAAAAGTCTATTGAAAATGTTTTTATTAGGTATGTGCTGTTGGCTATTCTGAAATTGAAATAGATGGTCACTGAAATACATCAGAGCCCTGAAACTTAGAATTAGACTGGATGGTTTTGGGATTTGCTTTCTGCTTAGGGTTGGAAAAATATTGAGATTTCTGTTTGAGATAATAGTCATTACTCTCTCCTGCTACCTGTATGACCCAATGCTCTGTTCCCTTTGTACTCCTGCTTATACCTTATATATACCCGCTTAATGAAATGTTTAGAATGTAAATGCCCACCTAGCATAGAATATTGATGAATTTATGAGAAGAAAATGTGCAAAATATTTTCTATGTTCCTTCTAGATCATAGGAATGTCTTTAGCTCATGCTAAAAGGACCATCTGTTAAAGATTGCAGGAATCGCTGTTAGCATGAGCTAAAAGCCATTTTGTTCTTGGCAGCCATTTTAGTTAGCCATGTGCTCGCCATGTGCTTTCTCCCTCTTCCAGAGTCTTGCACATGCTCAGAAAGGCCTAGCTAGTAGAATGCACCTGCTCCTAGTATAGAACTGTCAGGCTATTCTTACTGATGTAAGCAGTTTAGTCTCCCCTCCCTCTTTGTGGAGCAAGCAAATTTTGTATACCCATATTAGTCAATAAGCATGCTTGTATGTGCTAGGACCTCCCCTTGATTTTATGCCGACTATGTAACAACTGCATATATAAGGACCCTGTTCTCTGCACTCCTTAGAATGCCTCCTACAGTGGCCTGCGGGTACCGTATGACGCAATCTCCCTCATCTGAGGTTATTCAAATATGTTTTTTACATTACAGCTTCCGTGCCAATCTCTTCTTTGTTGTTTTTAAGGACCAGGTGTATCATTGAACCCCATAAAAGGTTTTTATTTCTACAGGATCACAGGAAAAAGCGCTTATTAAAGATCTGTTTTTTAAACATGTCACTGCACAACGTGAGGAAAGGGAGCTCAAAAAACCCACGGTAAAAGATAACATTCTAGTTAAGTCAATGCAGGGTATGGAACCCTATCTATCCCTTATAACCAGTGCACATGACAGATTTTTAATTACATGTTTTAGGCTGAACCTATTTAATCACCTATTGGCTGTACCCCCCCCCCCGGCTTTATGGCAGATACAGAACCTAGAGGACCCTGTGGCTGCGACAATAGGTCTCCACAGGACACCTTACATTTTGTCCTCCTCTGTCCGCACTACTCATACCCGAGAAGAGTGTTCCTTAAGGGGCTTTTAAGAAAGCTTAGATTCAGACAGGCTCGAGTTGCCTTACTGTTTTTTCAACTGTCACCAGATGTTTTTACACTTTTTTGTGTTTCTAACTTTTTAAGATCTGCTTTAAAGCTGAGAACCACCAGGGGTGTCTGAAGGCCACAAGAGCCTTTGCCAATGTTGCACTGTGTAAGGTTGCCATAAATGTTTCGATCTGTGGGGGGTTTTTTGGGACCAGGCTCAGTTTTACATGTTAAACAAATACTAATTGAGGATTTTACTGTTTATACACTTTTTTTTAATCTAAAGTAAAGGTTGTTGGCTGCATTATGAATTTAGGAGACCAAGGGGGACAACAACATTTTATGAATTTCGTGCTGTTTTAATGTACATTTGGCTGCTCTTATGAAAACTGATGGTGCTTGATGTATATATATTTTAGGATGTTTTTTTTATGGTCATATTTTTATATGCCGAAAAAAGATTATTAATATTATTATTGATAGGAGGTCTGAAAAGTACTGGGCCATAATGAAACCCTAGTAATGCCTTGTCCTTGGCCGGGGAACCGACCTCTCGTTCTCCCGGCCCCTCCAAAAACACATTTATCAAAAACTCTTTTAATCTCTCTTTGAGATTTTTGTAAAGAGCTAAATGATCCCACGTATTTAGATATATCCTTAATGAAATCGTCCCCAAACAACCCATTTGCAGAAAGACCACCTTCGTTATTCGCTAGCTCCACCAACTTTGAATTACATTTTTAAAAGAATACTCTTTCTGCGTTTGACCGATAAGGCAGTATTCACATTTGCCAATATACAGACAGATCTCTGAATCCACTGCCTTAAATCTTCGACATCCGAAGTCTTATGGCCAATGTAAGCCTCTTTGGTCATTTCCATAATCTTTGTTATAGGACCCGTCAAATCCAACAAACGGTCCTGACACATTTTTATGCCCTTATCTAGATCTTTCCTAGG
Organism: Calotriton arnoldi; assembly: GCA_963921515.1. Classification (NCBI taxonomy): domain Eukaryota; kingdom Metazoa; phylum Chordata; class Amphibia; order Caudata; family Salamandridae; genus Calotriton; species Calotriton arnoldi. Next base: position 5,831,685 of record CAWUFW010000081.1, on the reverse strand, counting down.
ATCTCTTCCCCCTTTTCCTATGAAGGCTATTATTTTTGCATCCAATTCCGGTGTCACCATGATCCTATTAGCCAGACTCAGACCTCAAACGAAGTCCTACGTCCTTCAGAATCTGTTTTCTCAACCAATTCTCCACGTACTCTGCTACATGAGCTATCTGAATCCATTCTGGTGACAAAGGATGCTTAATTAACAAGGGGTCAAACATAAATTCCCCCAAGGGATCCGTCAGAGCCTCCTGCTCTCCATCATTCTCTGCCAAAGCTGCAGACCTCTTAGTGCTCCCTCTCAACTCTTCCTCTGAATCAAAATCAGAGGAGCAACTTATCTCCACCTCTGCACTCCCAGAGGACTCATCGCAGCATACAGAGGAATGTTTACATGTTTCAAAAGTCTGCTTTCCAGACATCTCTGGACCGTTAACTCGGTCCCACGTGTGTTCTTTACACCACCAAAGTTCTTAAGGTCACCAAAGCCTTTATCAGCGTCTAATTTCTTAAACTTTTTGACTACTGATCGTACGTCTACCAGATGTTCCCTCTTCCTACTCACTTTACCACTTTTCCCTACTGCTGATCCTTCCCCAGCCAAATAAAACCTTTCATCCTGTACCACCATACCCTTACTCTGTAATAAATCATCGTTTCCTTTCCATCTTATTATTGAAGTCATTTGAAAATTTAGATAACATGCCCAATATTCTTTCCTCCAGAGAACTATTCTCAAGACTCAAATTACTGAGTTCAGTCATTATAAAAAACTATTCTGTCAGAAAACCCAAGAAAACAGCAATTACAAAGCCAACCACCTTTCCGATCCTAACAATGATACTTCACAAATGGCAGCAATTAGATAAATTGAAGCCCGTAAAAAACAAACATCTGAGCCCAATCTATCATCCGAAATATTTAACCCAATCCAATGCTGGTAAGCCAACTTGCTAAAATGGCCGCCACGCTTACGTGAGGGCAACAGTCCTAGAACTATTTCCAGAACTAGAGACCCGGAAGCGCTCTCCCTAGGTTCTCGACAAGCGCTGAACTCCAAATTTCTCAAAGAGCATTCCTAATGAATTGCGTGTTACACGCGCTCTAGTCCACAAGCCAACTCAAACGACTGCACGTGGCCCACCCACGCGCAGCAATGCTCTCCACAAGCACTCCACTCTACTCATGTACCTACTCACCAACACATGCAGCCACTTACACACCAACTGATAGACTGATACAGACATTCACAGAACCTAGTCACTAAATCATCCATACAGGCACAAATACACCCACTGATTCATCAATACACCTTGGTGTATATATGTCAGGAACCCTAGGAGATTTTCCACCAATCGTCCTGTCATAGCGAACATTATAGTTGGTAGAGCCCTTAGAAGACACTTGTATCAGAGCAGTAGAGGGAAATGGAGATCGAGCTGGCAACTTAGGAATTGTAAGATGTCTGCCGACTCGTCCATCCCTGTTACGCTCTAGTTGATGTCCCAATCACGAATGGAATGTGAAGCGCGCGCGGATTCTAAGACGCGCACTTCACCTGAAGAATTTCCGGAGAAGGACGTTTTCCGAACATCTCCCGCGTTGGTTAGAATTAGTCAGGGTAGTAGCGTCGGAGTCGACGTATATTGTTGCTTTGGAAGAAATACTGAATTCATTCATTCATAGAGGTTAGTCTTAATGCGCATGTTCAGAGATATGTAGTGTCTCGCTTCTGAGCAAGACGTTTATTTCCTGTCAGCCGGTCGCGCTAATGCGCTCCCCGAAGGTTAACATTAGGTCAAAAGTTTGTAAACAGGTTTAAAAACTAGAAAAGGTTTGACACCCTCTAGCGTCTAACCAATCAGTAATTTGCCTTAGTGCTTTCTTAACTATATTTCACTGCGGGTTAATAGAAGGTCAAGTGTACCCATTCTTAGTTGAGGAAAGAAGGCTGTATAGTATTATATCTACACGCACGTCAAACAAAGAACTTACCTGAAAATCTTGAGAACCTGTCATCCATTCCTGCTTATCCAGTTTCCAGTTCACGGCGTAGTCAAGCAAGTACTTCCTCTGGAAGGAAAGATATTAGATTATCTACTAAAAAGAATTGCTAGAGAAATATTTAATAAGCAAATTAAGAAGGAGATATTCTCCTAGCCTAATTCTACACACATAGAAGAGAAGTTTTGTCCAGAATTAGTTTGGGTAAGAAATATTACACGATAATATAATTATAAGTAATTGTGACACTTGTATAGAGTTTTATAATATTGTTGGCATGAAAATAAGACTTGTGTTACTTCACAGTTTCAACAACTACAAGGGGCCAGAACATTATCAAGAGAAATAAGAAGACATCACACACGAGGCTCCAGAATAAGAAACCACGATTCTTGGCTGTCTCTTCTCTCTCCCCATTCCCTTTCCCACTTAGTGCATGTCCGCAGGAGGTAGTTATTAAGCATCTGCTGGAGTGTTCTGAGATGGGCATTGGGAATTAGCATCATTCTGCTCCTGTGCAACTTGAGAGCTCTGACAGAGTGAAGTGCCCACGTGGTGGTTTGCACCTGAGCAGAATGGCGGAGGGTATCAACATAAAAAACTTAGGAGAAATTTTTGGAAGTATTCAGAGAGACCTAGAAGCTGTTAGAGACGAAAATAAAACATTGAGATTACAGATACTCACGTCTAGAAGAGAAACTTTAGAGCTAGCCAATAGAATGGGTGAGATTGTTTCAGGGGGTGTTTTCAAAACTAAAATTCCAGAAGACCCTAGAACAAATACAAGCTCAATGTCATCCACCCCACCCAAGTTATTCACTCACTGTTTCCAGTGATTCCTTTGTCTCCCCCAGAACGATTTAGTGGAGACCCTCAAAAAACTCAAATATTTTTAACACAATGTTCCCTCCATTTTATGTGCCGCCCAACAGTTTTTCCCGATGCACAGTCTTTCGTCGCCTTTATTTTGTCATATTTGAGTGGGGACGCAGCATCATGGTCCATGCATTTCGTGACAAAAGACGATCCGATATTATATGACCTCGATGAATTTAAAAAAGAATTCCTTAGAATATTTGACCGAAGGAAGGCATCTCAAGCAACAGATAATGAACTGCTTGAACTAAAACTAGGGAACCGTGAATTAGTTGCTTATCTGGCCCAGTTTAACAAACTGGTGGTGGAAACAGGTTGGCCAGAAAATAAAAGAGCTGCAGTCTTTTATCGAGGACTAAAAACCTAATTGAAAGATGCTCTAGCGCGGATTCCAAATCGACCCAACGGAAATTTCAGCACTGGTGAATTTGGTCCTAGAAATCGATTTTCGTCAAAACGAAAGAAGAGGCGAGAGAAAGAAAGAATTCAGAACAAGTGTATCCCGCTTCGATAGAGTAAGGTCTGATTCAAATAAGTCTTTGGAAAGTACGTCGGGTATGGAACCATTGCAAATAGGTACAATAAGAGGTCCTCTGTCTAAAGAAGAAACAGAGAAAAGACGGCAAAATAAATTATGTCTCTATTGCGGGGGAAGTGGACACTTTGTTAAAATATGTCCTAAAAAACCCAAGGTACCGCTAAAGGAAAACTTGCAGCACCACCAGTAAGCGGAGTTGGATTGGTGAGTGCAAGAGAAGAAACAACTCCAACGAATCATCTACTGGCAAATACCTTACAAGTCTCATCCCCCACCTAATCCTATCCATGACCTTAAAAATTCGAGAAGTAGTTCTAGAGGAAATCGCGGTTAGGATAGACTCCGGAGCTACAGGAAACTTTTGTGATCAGAAGTTTGCTAAATTCATCGGTCTAATTGCCATAAGAAAGGAAAAAAGCGAAGCAGTCAGAGCGGTAGATGGGACTAATTTATCTTCAGGACCCATAACCTGTCATACCGAACAAGTACAACTAATAACTTCAGAAGGGCATAGGGAAGTATTGCAATTCAACTTAATCGATGCCCCACAATTCCAACTCATTCTAGGGCTCCCTTGGTTAACAGAACACAATCCCTTGATTAACTGGAGCACCAGAACGATTGAATTGAATTCTGAATACTGTAAAGAACATTGTTTCACAGAAAGAGATTCCCAACGAGATTCAAATGCAGCCACCTGATTATGTGAAAATGGAGTCACAGTTTGCATGATTCAGACTGACATTCCGAAAGAATATGACAATTATGCAGACGTATTCAATGAAGTGGAGGCTGAGAAACTCCCTCCTCATAGATCTTACGATTGCAAGATTGAACTCGAACCTGGGACAAATTTACCCTGCAGTCGTATTTATGCCCTGACAGAAAAGGCGACCCAACATTTGAAGGACTATCTGAAGAACTATCTAGACAACGGATTCATCTGACCATCGCAATCTCCTGTCTCCTCACCACTCTTCGTACCGAAGAAGGGGGGAGAGTTGGGAACCTGCATAGATTACAGAGCAATCAATAGAATTACCATTAAAAACCGCTATCCTTTACCCCTCATTTCCGTACTCCTAGATCAAGTGAAAGAGGTGCGAATTTATACCAAACTGGACCTTAGAGGAGCCTATCATCTGATCAGACTACGAGAAGGGGACAAATGGAAAACGGCATTCAGAACCAAGTACGGGCTGTTCGAGTATCAAATTATGCCGTTTGGTCTCTGTAATGCCCCTGCAGCTTTCCAGCATTTCATCAACGATGTGTTGAGTGAATTTATTGACAAATGTGCAATTGTATACATCGATGATATACTGATCTATTCAGATACAGTAGAGGAACATCAGAGGCAAGTTAGAGCAGTACTGAAATGATTGAGAGAAAACGCCCTGTATGCGAAATTGGAGAAATGCTTATTTAATGTAACAACAGTGGAGTTTCTGGGATTTGTGCTCTCCCCTTCTGGTATAACTATGGATGAACAAAATAATCAAAGCAGTCACAGAGTGGAAATCACCAACAACAGTAAAGGAGATTCAGAGCTTCATAGGATTTGCAAACTTCTACCGAAGGTTTATACATGAGTTTTCACAAAAAATCATACCCCTTACCAGGCTGTTAAAGAAAGGAATGCCCTTCGAGTGGACAGAAGAAGCTGAAGAAGCCTTTAACTCTTTAAAGAAAAGTTTCACTACAGCTCCAGTTCTTCTCCACGCAGATCCTACCGAGCCCTTTTATCTTGAGACAGATGCTTCGGAACTAGCCATTGGGGGAGTTCTCTCTCAAAGACCCAAAGAAACAGGGCAATTGCATCCAGTGGCTTATCGCTCTCGAAAATTAAACCCAGCGGAAGTGAATTATACAATCACTGACAAAGAACTCTTAGCCATCAAGGATGCCTTTAAGGAGTGGAGGCACTACTTAATGTGTGCTAAGCACATTGTGACGGTGTTTACTGATCATCGGAATTTGAAATTTCTGAAATCGGTACGAACCTTAACTCTGCGACAACTCAGATGGTCTTTGCATTTCACGGATTATGATTTTTTCATCACTTACAGACCTGGAAACAAGAATGGAAAAGCAGATGCCTTATCCAGACTGGACACCAAAAATCAGAGAAATACTGTAGAAGATCAGAGAATCATACCTCGAGAAAAGTTCATTGGAACAATCTCTAAGGAAACCTTTGAAGAACGAATTCGGCAGTCGTTTAACAAAGACGAAATGGAAGAATGGACTAAAGAAGATCCAAGGAGAGAGATTGGAAATTAACTACCTTACCAGGAAGAAGCCTTGTATATACCTACAAAAGAATTGCAGACCCAAGTAATGTATGAATGCCACAATAGTCCTCTGGCAGGACATAAACGAATACTAAAAACCGAAGATTTGATCAAACAGAAGTTTTGGTGGCCACACATGAGTCAGGATATTCAACAATATGTAAGAGGCTGCGAGATCTGTGCTCGGGGAAAGTCTGAACGGCAGGCTCCAAAAGGGCTACTGCAGCCTCTACCTACTCCTCCACACCCCTGGCACACCGTTTCTTTATATTTAACTGTTGACCTCCCTTCAAGTCAGGGTTATGACACGATCTTAGTTTGTGTAGACACATTCACTAAGATGACACATTTTGTGGCCCTAAAAGGGATCCCAACAGCCAAACAACTGACATTGCTCTTCAATAATCATGTAATTCGAATCCATGGCATCCCTAAGATCATAGTCACAGACAGGGGCTCTCAGTTTGTATCAAAATTTTGGAGGGCCTACACCAGAGGTTTACACATTGAAACTCGATATTCAACTAGTTTCCATCCGGAAACGGATGGGCAAACTGAGAGAACCAATCAGGAGTTGGAGCAATATCTTAGGCTATTTTTACTGGATCAGGAAGGGGATTGGCCAGAGTACTTGTGGATAGCAGAATTTGCCCATAACAACGCTAAGAGTGTGTCTACAGGTTTTTCACCCTTTTACATAAACTTTGGCCTACACCCAAATTCCTTGATCGAATGTGAAAATATAGAGGTACCAGCAGTAAAAGATGTTATCCAACACATAGCTAAGGTTCATAAGACAGCAGAACAAAACTTAACGCTCGCTAAAGATCGATACAAACATTTTGCTGATAAAAAGAGACAAAAGGAACCTACTCTCCAAGTTGGTGATAAGGTTTGGTTGAACACTAAAAATTTACTATTGAAAGGTGACCGAAAATTCCAACCACGTTTTATTGGACCATATTCCATTGAAAAAATGGTTAATCCAGTGACCTTTCGTTTGACTATTCCAGAAAACGTGAAAATTCACCCAGTCTTTCATGTCTCCTTGTTAAAGAAGGTTTCACCAGAATTGAGACAATTAACTCCTCCAGAACCTTTAGAAATGGACGGAGGAATTGAATATGAAGTTAAAAGAATTCTAGATTCAAAGAGAGTGAAGGGCAATCTATACTATCTAATTGACTGGAAGGGTTTTGGACCAGATGAAAGATCCTGAGAAAAATACACCGATGTTCATGCCCCACGTCTGATCAAGGCCTTTCACAAAAACTTCCTACAAAACCACAATTGGAGGAAAACTCCTTGAGAGGGGGTACTGTCAGAAACCCTAGGAGATTTTCCACCAATCGTCCTGTCATAGCGAGCATTATAGTTGGTAGAGCCCTTAGAAGACACTTGTATCAGAGCAGTAGAGGGAAATGGAGATCGAGCTGGCAACTTAGGAATTCTAAGATGTCTGCCGACTCGTCAATCCCTGTTACGCTCTAGTTGATGTCCCACTCACGAATGGAATGTGAAGCGCGCGCGGATACTAAGACGCGCACTTCACCTGAAGAATTTCCAGAGAAGGATGTTTTCCGAACATCTCCTGCGTCGGTTAGAATTAGTCAGGGTAGTAGCGTCGGAGTCGACGTATATTGTTGCTTCGGAAGAAATACTGAATTCATTCACAGAGGTTAGTCTTAATGCGCATGTTCAGAGATTTGTAGTGTCTCGCTTCTGAGCAAGACGTTTATTTCCTGTCAGCCGGTTGCGCTAAAGCGCTCCCAGAAGGTTATCCTTAGAGCAAAAGTTTGTAAATAGGTTTAAAAACTAGAAAAGGTTTGACGCCCTCGAGCGTCTAACCAATCAGTAATTAGCCATAGTGCTTTCTTAACTATATTTCACTGCAGGTTAATAGAAGGTCAAGTTTACGCATTCTTAGTTGAGGAAAGAAGGCTGTATAGTATTATATCTACACGCACGTCAAACAAAAGAACTTACCTGAAAATCATGAGAACCTGTCATCCATTCCTGCTTATCCAGTTTCCAGTTCACGGCGTAGTCACGCAAGTACTTCCTCTGGAAGGAAAGGTATTAGATTATTATTTACTAAAAAGAATTGCTAGAGAAATATTTAATAAGCAAATTAAGAAGGAGATATTTCCTAGCCTAATTCTACACACATAGAAGAGGAGCTTTGGCCAGAATTAATTTGGGTAAGAAATATTACACAATAATATAGTTATAACTAATTGTGACACTTGTATAGAGTTTTATAATATTGTTGGCATAAAAATTAGACTTGTGTTACTTCACAGTTTCAACAACTACAAGGGGCCAGAACATTATCAAGAGAAATAAGAAGACATCACACACGAGGCTCCAGAATAAGAAACCACGATTCTTGGCTGTCTCTTCTCTCTCCCCATCCCCCCTTAGTGCATGTCCTCAGGAGGTAGTAATTAAGCCTCTGCAGGAGTGTTCTGAGATGGGCATTGGGAATTAGCATCATTCTGCTCCTGTGCAACTTGAGAGCTCTGACAATATATGTTTAACACTCATAAACCTTTTAGAAACACCTACAGTCACCGGATGATGTCATCAGGGATGTCATGAGTGATGTCACTGACCATGTCATGAGTGATGTAATATGTGAGGTCATAAGCAGTGCATTGTGGGGGCGGGAGTTATAGTTAGCAAAGCTAACTACAACTGCTGAATTTCTCTGGTTTTGTATGAGTGAAATGTCAGCCTAGCTATAACGTCCCTGTAACCTTTGTTTTTTTTTTCCAGTGAATTTCTATGGTTTGTAAAGTAGTAGTCATGTTTGCAGAGTAGTGAGAGAGGGGGGGCGACCTGCTCTCAGGAATTCCGCTATGTACCAGAAGGTACCAGGAGGGCTTCTTGGCCCCCAAGGTCCCTCTGGAGCCAATGAGACTTCATCCCCACCTAGTTGTGCGCCAGGAGGCATGTTTGCAGAGTGGTGGAGAAAGGGGGCGTGCCTCTGACAACTTCTCAGCAATCCTGCTGTGTGGGACCTACTGGAGGTAACAGGAGGGGTAGTTCCCATCTCCAGGGGCCTGACCTTTATGTATTTTCGACATGGGAGGGGGGCCGCGTGCCCCCCGGCCTAATTCGGCCCCTGGACCCCATCCTCTTGGGCAGGCCTTCAACATTTTGGTTTTTTCCAATGGGAAGGGGGTCCGGCGCGACCCCCTCCCCAGGCCGATATTGCCTTGGGGACTCCATCCCCTGGGGCATGGCCATCTTGTTGTGGACCGCAGGCTTGGGGGCCATGGCTTGGGGGTCAGGGTATCCCTGACCCCTTTTCTTTATTTTCACTTTTTTGGGGCGGGAGGGACTCAGCTTGCAGTCCCAAGATGGCTGCCAATACTTCCTGGTTAAAGTGTTGGCAGCCATTCAGAGCAGTGCATTTCCCTGCACAAGCTGTCTTTGTTCGCAAAGACTTCGCAACCAGAGATATCACAATAATTTAAACTTACATTTCTCAAAAACTACTGAATGGATTTACACCAAATAAGCAAAAGGCATTTCCTTGAACCAACATCTACCTCCCTGCCAAATTTGGTGTAAGTCCATTCAGCGGTTTTGGCTGTAGGTGTGGCTAAAGGTTCCTATGGGAATTAACATTACAAATGCACCCTTATTTCGTGCCCCAAATTCCCGGTCCCCACTGCACGGATCACCCCCAAACTTTCTATGACAACCAGAACCTACCTTGGCACTTTTTTTTAAAAACAATTCATGAAGATTGATCAAACGACGCCAAAGTTACAGGCAAGTCAAAAATGCTTTTCCTATCGAAACTAGGTCCTAACTATAGATACCTACGGGTGCCGCCAGTATATATTCACTGGAAAAAACAAAGGTTATAGGGACGTTATATTTAGGCTCACATGTCACTTTTACAAAACCAGTGAAATTCAGCAGTTATAGTTACCTGAACTAACTATAACTTACGCCCCCGCAATGACTTCATATGACCTCACATATTACATCACTCATGACATGGTTAGTGACATCGCTTTCTTTTTCTGACACCCTGTGGTGATATATGTAAAAACTCCCAAGCATTTTTAAACTTGCCTCTTAAAAGAAATAAAAAGTACACACAATCAGCAACAAATGTGCTTTCTGTCAGCCACTTACGGAGCAAAAGTTAGCTGATATGATTAAGTGGATTTTAAAAGTACATCACATCCATTGTCGTGTGCTTCAGAACCGGGCTGGGGTGGTGGTATTTTCAGGCTCCTTACCAGACACTGCTTCTTTGATACCCTTCACAGCAGGTTGGTTTCCGGCCTGGAGCACCCACAACAGAGGTACAAAGACATGTGAGGTTTCTGCACTGAAAGTGTGATCAAGAAATACAATTGGGGGTGTGGCTAGCAGCCGGCGAAGATGGCCGCAAACTGATCAAGGTGCGCTAGTCGCCAGCTTTTAGCCCCGTTACATCCGGCATCATCCGTCTATATCGAGGGCACCAGTGGCAGGGAGGCGGCGAGAGACGGGGTAGCCACTCTGTTGCCCGGCGGAGATCCCCAGCGGCAGCGTAACGCATAAGAGAAAGGGCAAGAGCAAAATGGTTCGGGCGGGCAAGATGGCGCCGCCCGCTCGGCCGTGAGAGAAGCGGAGGCTTGCGTCATCCGCCTGGGGCCTAAGGAACTGCCTGGGCATAAAGGCGGCAGTCGGACCTTCAGTGCCAGTGGGGGAGAACTCAGAGCCTCCCCCGGACCTCGCAGGCGAAGAGAGGTGGCCGTGGTCGCCGGGGAAGACAGAGAACGCTCGAGGCCCGGGACCTGATTGATCCGCGTTCGCAGGCTGGGTTCCTGAGGACATATGCTGCGCAAGCGAAGACTCTCCGGTCCGTGTTGTCCCGCGGGACCTCTGCACCGGTGTTCGGTGAGTGGGTGTGGCGCGTTGGGGAGCACCTGAGACAGCGCCTGAAGCGGTGGCCCCCAACTAGGAGCTATGCAAAAGAAGCTGACGATCTCCTATGGCCTCCCGGTGCTGTGTATTGGGTGCCCGATAGGCCCGGACATCCTCATTAATCCTCAGCTCGGGCCTGGAGGCCCTGTGAGCATGCCACGCAGGGTGGAGGTGCACTAAAAGACCCTGGTTGGACTGCGTGGCGATCTGGTAGTTAAGGGACCTGCAGCTGAGCTGGGCGGGGCCGGGCCCAGCTCCTATGCAATCAAGAGTTCTTCAGGATCGCAGAGAGACACTAGTGAGAAGCTCTCTGGGGGGCTACCGGCCGAGGCTCAGAGAAGCAGACATACTCTCTCGGCGGCGGCTATGGGAGTGTCCCCCCTTTTCAACAGCGTCTGGATCCAGTGGACGAAGGGACCTGCAAAGGCAAGCAGGCAGAAAAGCAGAGTCCACCTGCCTCCCTGTATGAAAGCAAGCTAGAGGGTGATATCAGCCGGGGCAGACACAACCAGGAGCACCGGGGGCACTCGAGTCCCTTAGAAGCACAGGACAAGAACTCCATTTAAAAGTCTGGGCCTGCCATCGGGAGCGTACCAAGGCCATAAGACAACAGCAATGGGTTGCATCAAAAGTATGAGGCCAGGTCAGGCCAATCAAATTGATAAATACACGGTGACGATGGGCCGCAAAGAAAGCGTGACCAGTGGGGCGGCGCCAGCCAAGTTAAATGATCAAGGCCGACCCTTCATTAAGGGACATTATGATGGCAATCAGAGATTTGCATGGTACTCTGGACCCAAAACTGGACTCTGTATCAGAAGAAGTAAACCTACTTACGGCGGACCTCCGGAAGATGTCGGAGAAGATATCCACTGCCAAGGCAGGCATTGGAGGCCTGCAGTCCAAAACAAAACGCCTCGAGGTGCAAGTGTCAGCACTGACCAAAAACCAGACAGAAATATTGGCTAGACTAGAGGACCAAGAGGGCAGAGCATGCCGGAACAACATCCGGTTGGTAGGCATTCCGGAGGGAATGGAGGGGCCATCAATGGACCTCTTCCTGGAGGACCTGATCCTGAATAAACTCAAGCCTAGACGCCTGTCCACCTTCTTCTCAGTGGAACAATCGCATCGAGCATTGGGACCCCTGGCCACACCCAAGTGCCCCTCCCCGGCACGATCATAGCTCGTATACTAAACTTCAGGGACGCAATCCTGCAGGCGGCGTGCCAGCATGGCGACCTGCAACATGTAAACGCCACCATCCGATTTTTCCCCTATTTTACCCTCCAGGTCCAACGCCAAAGACGCACTTTTGATGCGGTGAAAAAGGCCCTCCGAGAACAGAATGTGAAATACATGATGTTATTTCCAGCTAAACTTAAAATCCTCGCCGTGGGGAAATCCTATTTCTTCAGCTCGCCGGATGAGGCAAGCAACTGGCCGGAAGGCTGGCGGACGGTTGGGCGGAAGGGGGGGCAGAATTCGAATACCTACCACAAAAGAGCAAGATAAAGAGCAGCGAGATGTAGACCCCACGCCTGACAGTCCTGTCCAGCGGCAAAGAACAGATAAGTGAACAGGAGGGGAGACTACAATTACCAGTGACTTCCTTCCCTATTTTCGATTTGGGGTGGAAGCGGGGGGGCCCAGGGTTGGGAATGTTTAAAGAACTGGCATAGAGGGACATATGGCATCCAACAGACAATCATTGTGGTTGTGACTCAAGACGCCATTACATGATTTATCTGCTTGGAGCCAGCAGACAGGGTTGCTCTCATGAGGAGTTAAGGGGTATTGCAACATTTAACAGCAACATTATTCCACTTCTTGCTAGAGGCTGGCTCACCACCCCTCACTAATGGTTATCACTGCACAGTTAGGGTGACAGGCACTCTGCATGTTGGGGAGGTGGGAGGTTTTCTACTCACCTAGCAGGGTTGGAGGGAGGGGGGAGTTGGGTAAACTGGAATATGCGATGTTACATCACATGCGCTACAACGCATGCGATTACAACGCGGTCGTTACAACGACCTCGTTGTTACAGCGCAAACCATTATATCGCAAGTCGTTTTTACGACTTGCTTGTAGGGGGCGCGCTGGACTTAGGAATTTTATAATTTACTATTCCAACTCCAGCGTGTGCAGCAGTAGGGAAGGTGTTGGAATAGTAAATTATAACTATTCCTTAGTTTAGCGCGCCCCCTACAGAAAGTCGTAGAAACGACTTGCGATGTAATTGCTTGCGTTGTAACGTTGTAACGACCGCATTGTAATCGCATGCGTTGTAGCGCATGCGATGTAAACGCTGTTTCCCGGTAAACTGTTTAATCTTGTTTGCTATGGTATTGTGTCTCAAGACAGATATAGTCGTATTGTGATGCATGTTGTCACTGAGCCGACCCGGGAGGGGGGACGTTCCGCAGCTGCTATTTGTCATGACTATGATCATGGGTGATTCAGCTAACATCCGCGTCTGGACCTGGAATGTGAATGGACTGGGGAACAAAATTAAACGGACGCTTTTTCTTCAGCATATTAATCGGCACTCCCCAGATGTTGTATTGATACAAGAGTCACACCAGACCGCTTTGGGTACAGACTGGTGGCTCACTCTGGGTACTCGACTGATGCCCGGGGGTGGTAATATTAATTCGAAACACATTACCTCTTGCCATAGCTGGCACCTGGTCTGACGATGCCGGCTGCTGTGTGGCAGTGGCAGGCAGGTGGGGAGGGGCGCTCGATAGTGCTGTGCTCGTTCTACCTCCGAGGCTCCAGGCAATCACTCTCCCAAAGATTAGCGCGATCCTGGTAGGGCTTCCCACAGGCACCCTTTTGGTGGGAGGAGATGCAAACACAGTCTTAGACCCGTAGCTAGACCGCTCCAGTGCACTGTCGGGTCAGAAAGGAGAACGGGTCCTCTCAAGTTTTCTGGCCGCCATGGGTATGGTGGACCTCTGGCGGGCGCACAACCCTCAGAAACGGCAATATACATATTATTCAGCACGCCACGGCTCCCTCTCAAGAATCGATTATTTCTTCACGCAAAATGATATGGTGGGAGAATTTTCATCACCAGTACATATGGCTAGGGGCATCTCAGACCATTCCCCAGTGGGTGTTACCATCCAGGGCCCGTCCGTCAGTAGAGCATCTTTCCCGAAGATTGACCCCTGGCGGTTAGGACCCCATACTCGGAGATAAACTCCGGGAAGGGACGGACCTCTACATTAAAGAAAATATAGGATCAGTGGAATTGCACCTGACCATCTGGGAGGCCTACAAAACAGTACTGAGGGGGCAGGCTCAGGCACTAATAGGGGGTAAAAGAAAAGAGGAGGCATTACAAATCAGGTCGTTGGAACAAGAAGTACTTCAAATTGAATGAGAGGTGTGGGCCCGTGGAGAAGCGGACCGGTGGCATATATTAGCATTACGCCAGCGAGAGCTGCATGCCCTGGCTGAAGGCAAACCGAGAGCGTATGCTCTGGCAACGCAGCACCGACTGTATGATGTGGGCGATAAGGACTCAAGGCTATTGGCCTGGCTTGAGAAACGAGACAGGGAACGATCGTGGGTGGTCAGTATTAGAGACAAAGCTGGGGCACTCCAAACGTCCAGCGAGGGAATAGCGGAGACCTTCGCTTCCTACTATGAAGGAGTTTACTCGTCTGTGAGCACAAGATGGGAGAGGGATTGTAACGAGTTGCTGAAAGACTTTTCATTGCCAACACTGTCTGCGGAGGCACGGGAGGCCTTAGACGCCAACCTAACAGAGGAGGAATTGTCAGGTGCCCTGGGATCCTTAAAATCAGGGAAAGCAGTAGGTCCTAATGGTCTCCCAATTGAGCTGTACAAAAGCCTTGCCTCCACAATAATATCACCATTACAAAACATGCTGGAGGAGGCCCGGGAGAAGGGACAACTGCCCGTTAACCAGCGTGCGGCCACCATCGTGGTCATACACAAGGCAGGTAAGCCTCCAGACCAATGCAGTTCCTACCGTCCAATCTCCTTGCTCACCGTGGAGGAAGAGGTGCTGGCAAAGGCCTTGGCCAATAGACTGACGTCCGTCATCACTACTGTAATACACACTGATCAATCCGGCTTTATGCCCAGCAGAAGCACTTGCCACAACCTGCGGAGACTATACGGTGTGCTTCACCTGACGGGGTCCCCTCCTCCCAACAGACGGCATTGATGGCGCTGTCCTTTGATTGCATAGAGTGGCCTTACCTATTGGCGGTGCTCACCAGGTTGGGCTTCGGCCCCAATTTTTGTAGTTGGGTGAGACTGCTCTATCAGGAACCGCAGTCCCGAGTAAGGGTCAATGGAGCGCTGTTGAGGCTCTTCCGGCTGCGAAGGGGCACCGGGCAGGGCTGTCCCCTATCGCCACTGCTGTTTGCCTTTGGCATTGGAGCCTTTGGCACATTGGATTAGGATATACCCGAGGATCTGGGGCATAGAAGCGCCAGGGGGCTGTGAGGAGCGGGTTTCGTTGTACGCAGACGACGTACTCCTTTATCTCTCAAGACCGTACTACTCCATAGCAAGGGTACTCCAAATTTTCGAGTTGTTTGGGAGCTACTCTGGATACTCTATAAATTGGTCCAAGTCGGTGGTCTTCCCGCTGTCTGCCCCGCCCCCCCCCTTCACCCCTGAGACTGCCGGCGAGGTGTCTAGCTCCAGTCGTGACAGAAGGATTTAAGTACCTGGGCGTTCATATCAACCGTGACCACCAGTTGATCCTGAAGAGAAATCTCACCCCCCAACTTGATAGGCTTCATACTGATACACTGCATTAGCGCTCGTTGCCACTGTTCCTCATGGGCAGGGCCGCCCTATTTAAAATGATGGCCCTGCCGCGCGTATTATACGTCCTGCAGAATGCCCCATGCCCAGTCCCCCCGACAGTCTTCAAGCACGTGGCTCAAGAGATTCGGGCGTTGTTGTGGCAGGGGGGTTCACCCAGGGTAGCACTACTGGGCCTCACAGCTACTAGTTATAAACAATTGGGTCTTTGTGGACAGCAAATAACTGGCTTACAGGGTGGATAGAGACGCTATGCCAGGAGGTAGCTGCAAACCACTTCTATACGCCCGTAAGGCAAGCGCAGAATGGCCTACACATACCGTGACTGTGGTGACGTGCTGGCGCAAGGCAACCATGTTTCTGGGGTGGCAGGGTAAACTAACCAGCAGGACGCCCCTGTGGGCAGGAGACCCACTGAGGGAGGTGGCCACATTAAAGGGCTTTATAGGCTGGCAGACTATAGGCACTGAACGTCTGGGAGATGTGTGGAGGCGCGGCCCTCCTCTTCCCTCTGAAGACCTACAAAAAGAATATAGCTTGACCCCGGCGCCAAGGTTTCCTTATCTGAGACTCATGCACGCCCTGCAGAGATACATACAGCAGGGCACACTCATTCCCGACCACTCCCCTTTGGAGGATAGGCTGTTGGCAGACCCCATCCCTGAAAAGGCGACTTCAACAATATATCGCAAACTCATAAACAATATACCAGACCCCCTAACGGCCCTCCGTGCTGCCTGGATTGACGACCTAGGCAATATAGAAGATGAGGAATGTCTAGAGGCACTGCAAAGCCCCAGGGAAATCGCAATCCGCGCAAGATTTTGGCTGGTACAGCTCAAGATACTGCGCCACTCCTACTACCCCCGCAC
The DNA here is from genome assembly GCA_963921515.1 of Calotriton arnoldi. Lineage (NCBI taxonomy): Eukaryota > Metazoa > Chordata > Amphibia > Caudata > Salamandridae > Calotriton > Calotriton arnoldi. Next base: position 5,815,364 of record CAWUFW010000081.1, on the reverse strand, counting down.
ACTCGTACACAAATGGGGTAGGGCACAAACAACGCTTTGTAACAGGTGCTGCCAGCGGGAGGGCTCCTTTTTTCACATCCTATGGGAGTGCCCCAGGGTCATCCAGTTCTGGCAGAGAGTCACGACAATAATGTCCAAAGTGACCAGAACAGAGGTCCCAATGGACGCTAGATGGCTCCTTTTAATGATCGAGGGAGACACAGACCGACCCAGACATGTCAGTCTCTGGCTGGCGCTGGCGGCAGGTATCGCAAAACGAAACATCGCCAGACGCTGGGGCACGCCCCAACTCCCGTCATTGATTGAATGGGAGAGAGATCTAGATTGGTGCCAGCGAGCAGAGGAGACTGTGTATAAAGGTAGGGGGTGTGCCAAGAAGTGGGAGAAGATATGGGCACCATGGCGCAAATACAGAAAGACATAGTGGTATCCGTGACTTACACCTTAGCTTCATCCAATATGCAATGTATGATTAGCCCTCTATGTTCACTCACACCCGGCTCCTAATGACGACTGCTATTGTGATTCTGTTCTTTTTAGGTCCTAGACGATGGAATTGTCCCCACCTCTCCTGTGAGATACTAATGTCACGAATCAACCTAGTGATGCATATGTGTTTAAAACTGTACTGTCTAATGAGCTGGTTTAATAAAACAAGTTTAAAAAAAAAAAAGAAATACAATTGGCTGGGTCTCACCTGAAGGGCTCCTTTTTACCTGCACAACAGAATCTGCAATCTCACCCTTCACTCTACCATCTACAAAAGGGTGGTGCTTCAAGAAGCCTAAACAGCATCCCTTTACCAACAAAGTTGTCATTGAATTTGTAAAGGGAACTTTGTCACCACCCTCCTCTCATCAGCGTCTTTATCTCCACTCACTGGATTGCAAGAAATAGACTTCCACTATTGGGGAAGCTATCCTTGCCCTCCATCGTGTTTCAGTACAAACCAGAGGCATCCAAATATATCCCACTTTGCTTGATAATTAATACTGTGAGCCAAACTTGAGGATGAACATCACAACCCTTATGCTCAAGCATTTGCAGAATCTCCTTTCAATGTATACATTTTTTGCCAGTGTATTATCTCACATTGCTATGAGCTTGAGGTGACTGCTTCTTTGAAGTGCAGTCTAAAGCTCTTGATATTTCTTGACATATAAGTCTACCCACTAATTTAGCTTCTATGTTTACCAGAGGACAGACTGTTTGCTAGATTCTAGTGTCTGTCAAAATAGTAATATAGTACAATCCTCACATGCAAATAATGTTTCTTTCTACAGTTTTGCATCCTCAAACTGCATGTTATGTCCAAACCATCCTCTAATCCCAACTGACCTTCACTTAAAACACCTGAATGTCCCATTCATTCCTTTCTATCCTCTGCATGACTTCTCTCTCTGAGCACAACCTACTCTGTCACTTACTTGTTCACCGTAATCCCTATTATTGTATTTCTGTAAATTGTCCACAACTCATTCACATCTCCTCTTTCCTATGAAAGTCATACTCCCCCAAACCTAACAATACCTAATCTCCTAGCTCATCTATTAATTCCACTGTCCATGTGCATGAACTCTTATACCTTCCCAACCCAATTAATGATTACAACTAACTCCTATTAATTTAATCCACCACAAAAAAAACTTGAGTAAATATATGGAATGGTTTGCTTGAGGACACAAAGACTAATTCCAATAGCCACCAATAACCAATAATACTGAACTAACCACTAACCTTGGGTTCTAGAGCAGCATGCTGCCTGCCATAAACGCTCTTCAGCGCCTCGTCAGGAGTAGTAAGTGCTATATAAATACAATTACAACCTATAGGCAGCAGAAGCATAGGCGCTGCAAGTAGGCATGCGGGGGGAGGGAGAGGGGACTGCAGCACCCCAACGTATCCATGCTTGAGTTCTAGGTTGAATGTTATAAAGATGCCTTTAAAATAGTTTTTTTTAAACTTTGCTGTATGTTCAAAGACAGAGGTCAAATGTCAGGCTATGTCTTCTGACATTGCTGCTTATTCTTTTAATATTGAGAATGGTGTTTACTTTTTTTCTCTGACTGCAAAGTGAGAGAATTTTGTAAAGTGAAACTATGTGACAATTTTGCTGGTGTGAAAGGAAAGGATGTAGGATGCTATTTTTCTAATACGCAACAAAATTTTAATATTTATAAATGAACTGTACAAATATTTCAATATATATCAGCAGTTTGGAAACCTCAAATTAGCTTTTTTTGTAATTCTGAAGTGTGATGACAACACAGACTTTTATAGGATCAGAACAAATGAAGACACTTTACTTGTTGACGTGCAAATGACACATATTCAATGAAACCCGATTTCCATACATTGTTGTTTGTGTGTTAGAGAGTTTTATCAGTAAAACTTCTGTCTGTGCAAAATTAGTGGTCATTTCAATAGGGAATGTTCGGTCTGTAAACTACAGTGTGCTACCATACAATGCTTTAGTATTATATTTTCAATAGTGTGCTCCAAAATGCACCACTACTTACATACAACAACTTTACCACCCTCTTGCTAAATGGGCATTGTATTGTATTGTAATTGCATTTATATAGCGCTTACTACCCCTGACGAGGCGTCGAGGTGCTTTTTCGGCAAGTAGCACGCTACTCCGGAACCCATAAAGGATTAGTGTTGAATTAGTATAGTGAAATATGAAAGTAATTTGAGTGGTGGATAGGTTAGTCAGTTATTTGGATTCAGAAGGATAGCGGAAGGATAGAAGAGGGAAAAAACAGTTTGTATTTATATAGCGCTTGTTACCCCTGATGGGGTGTTGAAGCGCTTTTTTGGCGAGTAGCACGCTACTACAGGAACCCATAAAGGATTAGTGGTGAATTAGTATAGTGAAATATGAAAGTAATTTGAGTGGTGGATATTAGTCAGTTATTTGGAGTGAGAAGGATAGCGGAGGGATAGAAGAGGGAAAAAGGTTTGCCTTTATATAGCGCTTGTTAACACTGATGGGGTGTTGAAGCGCTTTTTTGGCTAGTAGCACGCTACTCCTGAACCCATAAAGGATTAGTGTTGAATTAGTATGGTGAAATATGAAAGTAATTTGAATGGTGGATATGTTATTCAGTTATTTGGACAGAGAATGGTAGCGGAGGGATAGAAGAGGGAAAGAGGTTTGCATTTATATATATACAAAAACAGAGAGGCAACTCTCAAAAGAATTCAAACAACACAGTCAATGCTGTAATTGATAACATAAAGACGATTCGAGAGGTCTTTGTTCTTTTTATCTTGTACTTCTTTTATTCATTTACTTGTCTAGAGATATGAACATTTCCGCAAAGCCAACGCATTTCGCCCACAATTCGAGCTTCTTCAGGGCTGTAAACACGACAAACAAGACTATCAACATATTTACAAATACACACAAAGTTCACAGACAGACATAAATATACAACGAACTACACAGTCTCAAATCTGCACATTAATATCCTTTCAATGATTAATATAGAGAAAAGAAACAAGTTGAATTTGAAAATCTACAAAACATATTCCATTATTTGATGCATTAATATATTGCTCAGAGAGATAAATACCCACACATGGTTAACTCCAGCCCTGAAGAAGCCCGAATTGTGGGCGAAACGCGTTGGCTGTGCAAAAATGTTCATATCTGTAGACAAGAAAATGAATAAAAGAAGTACAAGATAAAAAGAACACAGACCTCTCGATTCGTCTTTGTTATCAATTACAGCATTGACAGTGTTAATTGTTTGAATTCTTTTGAGAGTTGCCTCTCTGTTTTTGTATATATATTGATTAATGAAAGGCTAATGATGGTGGCTAGCCTTTAGAGGTGGGCAATTCTCGAAGATTAATTGGCTAAACTAGTGGTCTAAAATAGAAAACACACATAGTGGTGCGGTGATAAGTGTCCCTTGCTGCCATTGCCTGCCCAGTCTTCAGGTTTGCATTTATATAGCGCTTGCTACCCCTAATGGGGTGTTGAAGCGCTTTTTGGCGAGTAGCACGTTACTCTGGAACCCATAAAGGATTAGTGTTGAATTAGTATAGTGAAATATGAAAGTAATTTGAGTGGTGGATATGTTAGTCAGTTATTTGGATTGAGAGGGGTAGGAGAGGGGTAGGAGAGGGAAAAAAGGTTTATGGATTATTTGCTGTACAGTTTCTTTGTGTGATGCTTGGATTTTTCACAGCCCCTATGACTTCAGTAATGTAACTTTGATGGCAGCACCCCCACTTCTGAAAATTGTTCATTGTGCCAGCACTACTGAGCAGAAGACATAATAGATAGTAATATCCTGAGACAAGAGATGGGAGGGAAACTAGGACATAATCTTAGAATGGATCAAATTTGTTTTCAGTAATAATAGACAGTGTATAAAATTAGGGTCCCATGATCAGCAGAATGCAGATTACTGTATGGTGTATTGCATGGGTCAGCTCTGTCACCATTACTTTAACATTTGTGTGACTATTAGGCATACTATCTACATTTTCAAATGTATGTGGATGACACAGAAATACACTTAAGAATTGATGATGAAAGGGGATATAAACTAACATCACAGAGAGCTTGAACCATACATGTTACAGGATCACGGAAAACATCTTGTGACTGAATGGTTTTAAAAGCAAGCTTCTGGTATTGGAATGATACAATGATACAAGGCAACCATAATTAAATTTCCTCGAGCCACATCCTATACCCAAACACACAATATCGGAAATGTGGGTATAATCAGACCTATGCTATACCGCAAGTAAATGCCAAAGTTAAAGGGTATAACTAAAGTCTTCTATGGTTCCACGCCAGACACCAAATGGAACTTCACAGGGCACTGGTCATAGCTTCGCTGGGCTTTTTGCAATTTAGTCTACAAAGGCAGACCTTCCAATGTTCTCAGATTCATGGTGGGTAGCTCATGCAATTCAGGTTTTTTAATTACATCTGGGATTTGCAGTCTTGAATTTATAATGTCATAGAAAGCAAGTAACAGAATGTAAAGAAAAAACCCAGACTGGATAAACTGAATTTGCATAGACCTGAACAAATGTAAGAAGCCTATAAATCTAAAAAGAAACTAGGTTGGACATGGTGTCTACAGTTTCCCAGAATGGGATTGAATTACTTCTTTTAAGAGCGTGATAGGATAAGTGGTCGAAAAACAGTGTGCGATAGACGGTTTCAAAATCAGCTGAGCAGTCCAAGTATATTAGCGCATTTGGGTGGCATTCATCTAAAGATGACACAAGATCATCTCTTAAATATTTGTTAAGGGTTCTCCAGCCTTCACCATGGGTGGATGCTGGGCTGACATCTGCTGAGAACTCAAGATGGATACAAAGTTTCCTGGTGATGATCGTTCCTTGGGTCACACAAGGATGGCATAATGTTGAGCAAATGTATGTGTCTACTCCATTTTGTTATATGAACAGTGATGGCAGTATATGAGGTTACTTTAAATTGGCTCAAGAAGCATCGATCTACTTAGTAATGAGAGGGGCTAATCCTGGTAAGCCTACATTGACTACATTGGCATTGAAGATGTCTGTAGTTGTCAATGTTTGTTTAAAAGATGACACCATTTTGGATACCTCAAATTCTTCTCCAATAGGGAACTTAGAAAAGAGGATGGGCTTGTGAGAAACTGCTGATGCTTCATCAGTGAGAGGATCCCTGGAGCTAGGAATGCTCGATCAGACCATCAATTTAATTGATAAAACATTACATAAGATTATCACAAAGCATGGTGGAAGGAGCTGCAGAAATGACTGGTTATAACAGCAATTCCCAGAAAACATTTCCTCAGAGGAGTTTCAGCTGCAAAGATTCTAGACTGATAGAAGACAAACTGGCCAATTCATGCTCTGGCATACTGAAGTGAACAGTGCTCCCATATTACCCCAAAACCATGCAACTCTCACCTTACTAGTAATTTCCCACATTAAACATCAATATAGCCACCTTTGCTAGCTAGTCCTCCAAACATCATCTCAACCACTCCGATCTCACACTTAGGGGTCGATTCCGATTCGGGCCGGAAAAAGCACCGACCGACTCGGATCCGGAAATAATACCGACCGACACGTACCCGTGGCGCACGACACGCCAAGTACGATGCAAGGCGCGAAAAATCCGACCGACACGTACCGAAACCAAGTTGACCGACCGAGCCGCACGGAAAACAGCAATCCGGCCGGAAAAACACGCGAATCCAACCGACCGACACGCACCCGGAACAAATCCGACCGAAACGTACACGCGAACTCCAAACCGCAAAGTACGATGCAAGGCGCGAAACCACGAGCGAGTCGGACGGAGGACAAGCCGTACGACCGACACGCATACAAAACCGAGCCGAAGCAACACAATACACCGCGACCGACGCGTACGCAGCATAGAAAACTGCACAAACACAGCGTGAACGAAACGGAGAACACCGTACGAGACCAATGCAGGGTCCGACTCGGTCACAAGAACGTTTCCAACATACACAAACAGCACAAAGGAAAAATCACCCAAAAAAAGGCCAAACAAGCAATTACCAAGCCAATAAATACTGGGGGGTGGGGACAGAGAACAAAGACACACCCACAACTCCACCTATATAAAGGACACAAATCACAACCATGAGCCTTTGCAAATGCCATTCCACTGCCAGCACCCAAGAGAAAGCAACCACACACCCACAGCTCATCCCTCACACAAGCCACACACCATCAGCACACCAACAAATACCTACCTCACATACACCCAGCAAAACACACACTCACACACCCTCACCTGCACACCAACACACACATCACCCACCATCACCACCCATCACCATGCCCCCAAGAAGAATCCCAAGTTCCTAGATAGTGAATTGGAAGTCATGGTAGACGAGATCCTCAGGGTGGAGCCACAGCTGTTTGGCACACTGGTCCAACAGACCCCCATGTCGCAGAAAACCAAGATGTGGGAGAGGATCATCAACAGGGTGAACGCCCAATCACCATGTCGGCGCACAAAGACCGACATCCAGAACAGGTGGTATGACGTGCGCAGGAGGGTACGGGACATGCTGAAGAAAGACTACATCAACAGCCAATACACCGGCAGTGGCCCTCCTGCCAAGCCAATATACCTCAGGCCCTGGGAGGAGAAGGTGCGGGCCATCCTTCCGCCAGTGAGCGTATATGGACTAGAGGACATCCCAGAGCCTGGTGAGTACACAACAAATGTACACAATATACTGCCACAAAACACACACATCACTGTCAAGGGAGAGTCAAACCATGCACTCATAGCAATTACACAGCAACCAGAACAGAATCATCCCAAAATGTGTATGTCAGTCAGATAAACACAACACATGCCATCAAAAAGTCACATCCAACTGTGCCAACACATGTACAAACACAACTACAACTACAGCTAGGCAGTGGCACAAATAGAACTAACAAACACATCCAGACATCTAGCCACCACAACAACACCAACACACAGTGAAGACCACTCAAAGGAAGGAATTCTGTGTATGCTGGCCAAGTCAGTGTAGCCAATAGCATCATGGGAGTCGCAGTCACACATATTGCCCCCCAACTGTCCCATCAACACCACCATGAACCATGCGCACATCACAGGGAGTGGAGAAGGACTCACAAGATGGCTGACACTGGCAACTGCTGTGGGGAGCACAAGGCCCTGCTGGCAACTGTGCACCAACAAACAGCAGGACACCACTGACTGACATCCTGAGAGACAACTTCCACTCCCTGCAATGCAAGCACGTTCCATGGTGGGATAACTGGCTGGCTGGCTGGCTGGCTGGCTGGGTGGGAAGGAGGACTTGCAGCACTAACCATAGTCACAAGCACCTCCCCTCACACACACCCCAACACAAACTCCACAGTACCCACCTGGTAGAATGCAATGCCCCCCATCCCAACACAAGATCCCACAAAGAACCACCACCCTGGGTTATGTCGTGTGAAGCACAGGGACACTCTTGGGACTCTTAGCCAAACAACTGCCAGGACAACACTCCCAGCCATCCTGTCAGCACAGCCAGCCCACCCCACAGGGAAGCAGAATCAAAAGGAAGGAAGCATGGGCATGCTGGGAAGGGGGTGGAGGCAATAGCATGATGGGAGTCGTAGTCACTAATATTGGTCACCCCCACAACTGTCCCATCAACACCACCCTGAACCATGCTCACATCACAGGAAGTGGAGAAGGACTCACAAGATGGCTGACACTGGCTACTGCTGTGGGGAGCACAAGGCCCTGCTGGCAACTGTGCACCAACAAACAGCAGGACACCACTGACTGACATCCTGAGAGACAACTTACACTCCCTGCAATGCAAGCACGTTCCATGGTGGGATATCTGGCTAGCTGGGTGGGAAGGGGGACTTGCAGTACTGACCATAGTCACAAGCACCTCCCTCACACCCCCCCAACACAAACTCCACAGAACCCACCTGGTAGAATGCAATGCCCCCATCCTAACACAAGATCCCACAAAGAACCACCACCCTGGGTTATGTTGTGTGAAGCACAGGGACACTCTTGGGACCTCTAGCCAAACAACTGCCAGGACAACACTCCCAGCCATCCTGTCAGCACAGCCAGCCCACCCCACAGGGAAGCAGAATCAAAGGAAGGAAGCATGGGCATGCTGGGAAGGGGGGTGGAGGCAATAGCATGATGGGAGTCGTAGTCACTGATATTGGTCACCCCCACAACTGTCCCATCAACACCACCCTGAACCATGCTCACATCACAGGGAGTGGAGAAGGACTCACAAGATGGCTGACACTGGCTACTGCTGTGGGGAGCACAAGGCCCTGCTGGCAAATGTGCACCAACAAACAGCAGGACACCACTGACTGACATCCTGAGAGACAACTTACACTCCCTGCAACGCAAGCACGTTCCATGGTGGGATAACTGACTGGCTGGGTGGGTCCGGCTGTCAACCAAACACAACCAATGCAGACCATGTTCACACCCCAGAAAATACATAGAAATGCCCAAATAATGCAGGACAATGTGCCACACCAATATCAACCCCTGACTGTGACGACTTAGGACAATGCAATGTACAGGCCCGCACCCAGAGGCACAGTCACAACTGTCATGTGTGTCAACCATTGATGCCTGCAGAAACATAACATACATTGTTTGTGTCTCCCAAAAACAGGTGATGATGGGGACACAGCAGCAGACGCTGAGGAGTCCCAGTGCCAGGCTCAAGAGGATGCCGAGCTCACTGGCGTCGTACAGCCTCTGTCCTCCTCGGACGATGAAGAACAACCTGGCACATCCGGTGCAAGTCAACATGCAGCACCAGCAGGACCACCAGCTGCAGCACCAGCAGGACCACCAGCTGCACCCCCTATACCCACCCCTCCAACGACTGTCACCACGAATACCATCCCTGCCGACATGGACAGAACAAGGAGCAACACCAGCACAGTGCCCCTGGACCAACCTGGGGCCATGGACACCACCACCACCAACCCCCAAGGTGGACCAGGGTTATCTGTGCGTGCCACTGCACACACTGCACATGTCAGCAGGGGTGGTGGGAGGGGTGGGAGACAGAGGTCGCTGCTTGCAGACGTTGCTGGTGTGCATGATGACCCACAACTGGTACGCATAGCTGATGCGTACCAGTCCAGCACCGGAGACCTCAGCCAGGTAGTGGGGCTCCTCAGAGACATTAAACAGCAGCAGGCTGCCCATCATGCCCGCTTGGACTCCCACATGTCCCACGTGGAGTCACACATGTCCCGCGTGGACTCACACATGTCCCGCGTGGAGTCCAAGTGGGATGCACTGCATGAGATGACGGCGGTGCACAGGGACATTTTACAATGCCTCCGCCAGATGAACAGCAACCAGTCCACACCTCCCTGTGTGCCAACAACATCTGGTGCCGAACAAACTGCAACTGCCACAGGGAGGGAGGAGGACTCTGGCGGAGAGTCCCCTGCACCGCAGCAGCCTGTACTTGAGGGCCCCCCAAGAAGAGGGGTCGTCCGAGGAGGGAAAAGTGAGAGGCCGATGTCCAAGCGCAACTCCCAGGAAGCCTGAACCTGTTCTGGATGTCCACCTTTGTGCACAGACTGTTCACCCTGTTGACGGCAACACTACTCCCACACATTGCATGGGGAGTACAAGTTGGACCAATGTGTCAGACAACTGTGGCCCCGATACTGGGGATCCTGTCTACCAGGACTTTCAATTCACCTAGGAACTTGGGATTGCAAGATTTATGTACAGCACTACCCATCCTATGCACTATTAACACAAATGTATCACAATAAACACACTAATACACCATACTTGCCTCTGTCGTGATTCCAACGTGGGTGCTGTTATGGGGATGATGAACTGCAAAATTACACTGTGTATGCGAACTGCAACAGCAAGGACAACACAGGCATGTGAGTACAGGCAACGTGACACACATGAGGGAGACACACCACCAGGGCTACACAACACATACACACCTAGGCCATCTGACTCATTGCCTACACTGATGTTGCCAGGGAAGACGGTGCAATGCACAGACACCACACCCATTCCCAGTTGTAGTCAAGTAGCCCACAGGTGCAGTAAGCAAATGACACTCAAATGTGTGACCACAGACAACGCACAACACAAAGTGAAGCACAGGTTTATTACACAGTTGTAACATGCCGTAACCACTACAGATGCAAGGTAATCCCACCTGGCAGCGGGCACACAGTCAACAACTGTAGACGGAAGGAAGTCCATGGGTGTGGCGCACATCACCTGTAGGGACACAACAGCTACCAGCCTGGATGTGCAATCACGTCGTCGGTGGACACAGTTGACCAAACAAATCTGAAAGTACCCTGTGAAGGACAGAAATGACACACAGTCAAAAGCAATGGAGTACAGGACAGAACAGCAAAACTCATGCACAATACATGTTACAAGATACCCACCCAGAACCAAGTTAGCATATCAACACATTTGGGGAGTACAGCCCACCTGTCACCACACATCGCAACACACATCCAGTCAAGTAGCCCATGGACACACTCCAACAGCACCAGAGCACCACCCACACATCATGCCAACTCACATCATTGACATGACACCTCAGGATACTCACATTCATCTAAAGAAGTTGGTGATGAGCTGTGTGCGGACATCACCATCATCATCATCATCGTCACTGGCATCGTGGTCCAGGCCAGGATCCTCCACAGGTGGCGGATGTTGGTCATTGTCATCCTGGATGAGAGGCAACTCCTTCCGCACTGCCAGGTTGTGGAGCATGCAGCAGACGATGATAATCTTGCACACTTTCGCAGGGGCATATGGGAGGGACCCTCCGGTCTTGTCCAGGCAGCAGAAGCGGCTCTTCAGGAGACCAAAGGTCCGCTCAATCACTCTCCTGGTCCGACCATGTGCCTCATTGTAGCGCATCTGGGCTGGTGTCACAAGGTTCCTGAGGGGTGTCAGCAACCACGGCATGTTGGGGTATCCCGAGTCACCTACGGACAGACAAGTGCACATTAGCTGACTTGGAAAAGTGGGCGGAATACTACAGATCAGATCACACACAATGGCACAAAGTCAGTACACACCGACAAGCCAGGCACGCTGGTTCTGCATCTGTGCCATCATCCTGGGGATGCGACTACTCCTCATCACAAAGGCATCGTGTGCTGAACCAGGGAAACGGGCACACACGTGTGTGATGGTCATGTCTGCAAGACACACCACCAGTGCATTGACCGAGTGGTAGTGCTTGCGGTTCCTGTAGGCCTGCTCCTGGGCCTGTGGTGGTACCAAAGCCACATGTGTCCCATCAATGGAGCCAATTACATGCGGCATCCTCCCCAGGGCATAAAAGTCACTCTTCACGTCAGTGAGTCAGTCGCAGTCTAGGGAAATAGATGTACCGGTTCAGGAAGAGCAACATTGCCGCCAAAACATCGCGGAGCACACGGCTGAACATGGTCTGTGACATCCCACCAGCAGTTGCCACAGTATGTTGGAAGGTACCAGTGGCAAAGAAGTGTAGGGCTGCCATCACCTTCACCTTGGGGGTCAGCGCTGTAGGATACGGCCGGCCAGGCTGCAAATGTGGGGACAACTGCACTGCCAAATCCTCAATCAGCTGCCTGGTGAAGCAGTACCGTCGGATGCTGTCCCGTTCCACCATCGTTGCCAGGTCTGGGAATGGTCGATGGACAGCAGGAGCCCTGCAGTGCAGAGGAGAAGTAAGCAAGATTGTCAGTCACCCCACATATGCGGCATTGAACACACTCAAGATCCCAACATACATCATTATGAGGCACAACTACATGAAGTGTGCAGTACCGGAAGGACATGTATGGTACATACATGGCCAACATCTGTCAACACGGTCCAACAGGTGGCATCAATTAGTCCCAGGTTGGCCCATTGGATATCATGAGGCCGTGTCACAGTTCCCATCTCCTGCTGCCGTGTCACAATAACCCCCACAGTGACATGTGAGGACAGATGTGCCCCAGGCACCACAGCTCAACGACAGGTACATTACCAGGGACCCTGTAATGCCACATGGACACTGGCATTACATGGAGTATCATGTATACACCACAGCAAAACAACCATGACCCCCACAGGTAGTGGCCCCACTTGCCACGGCAGGACAGACATGGACGTCTGTGACACACACGCACAACATCAGAGTCCATGCACACACAACGTGTATGTGGAGACTGTCTCCCATTGTGCACATGAAATCAGAGACATTGTAAACACTACATGCACAAAGACTGTGGAGGACCATCACTATTGTACCACTGGGACACCCTGGCTCAAACATACCGTCCCACATGGGACTCACGGGGTATGTGACATGACATACACATACACCACTGTGAAATGTGACCATGGCACATGCACAGATATGAACAGTTGCACATCACAGTGGTCATGTACACGTAACACCCAGGATCCTGTCCCCATGAACACGTGCACAGCCTGGGGGTGGCTGCCCACAGGTGACACCCACAGGACAACATGTACACCAACATACACACAATAGGAAATGCATCCTTACATGCCTTATGATAAAGTTTGGACAGGCTGTCGTGATGTAGGTGTGCCCCTCACTCCCTGGGAGCTATCTGTGGCTGGCATATGTCCATCTGAGACAGGCATGCTGACATATGCCAGTCACATGTACAGTGATGCGTTGTACTGCAATGGACCGATCGGTGCCTCCGGCCAGCCCATTGCATTCAATGTGTGCGGGTACGCGTTGTACCCCTGTGCGCGTTGAACTGCAATGGACCGATCGGTGCCTCCGGCCGGCCCATTGCACTCAATGTGTGCGGTGCAGCGTTGTACCCCTGTGCGCGTTGAACTGCAATGGACCGATCGGTGCCTCCGGCCGGCCCATTGCAATCAATGTGTGCGGGTACGCGTTGTACCCCTGTGCGCGTTGTACCGCAATGGACCGATCGGTGCCTCTGGCCGGCCCATTGCATTCAATGTGTGCGGGTACGCGTTGTACCCCTGTGCGCGTTGAGCCGCAATGGACCGATCGGTGCCTCCGGCCGGCCCATTGCATTCAATGTGTGCGGTGCACGCGTTGTACCCTGTGCGCGTTGAACTGCAATGGACCGATCGGTGCCTCCGGCCGGCCCATTGCAATCAATGTGTGCGGGTACGCGTTGTACCCCTGTGCGCGTTGTACCGCAATGGACCGATCGGTGCCTCCGGCCGGCCCATTGCATTCAATGTGTGCGGGTACGCGTTGTACCCCTGTGCGCGTTGAACCGCAATGGACCGATCGGTGCCTCCGGCCGGCCCATTGCAATCAATGTGTGCGGGTACGCATTGTACCCCTGTGCGCGTTGTACCGAAATGGACCGATCGGTGCCTGCGGCCGGCCCATTGCATTCAATGTGTGCGGGTACGCGTTGTACCCCTGTGCGCGTTGTACCGCAATGGACCGATCGGTGCGCACCCATTGACAATGGGCTTGCCTGGCAACGGACGCGTTTTCGAATTTCGAACGAGTCGGTTGCTGTAAATTCAGCTGGTCACCCACAACAATGTTGCAAAATCATGTATGTCATGAAGTTGAAGATTTGAAGGATGCTGTGGGCGTGTTTTGGTGCTGCTATTCCATAGATTGGCCAGATTCAGAAGATGCAAACGACTTGGACCTATCACTTTGGACACAAGGGACAGTATCTGCCTCTCCAGCACATATATATTGCTGGCTGTTCCCCTGAGAGCTCACTTGCCTGCACTACATGCTCCAGGACGACATCTGCCACTGCACTGCTGCTGTCTCTGCCCCTCTGGACCCTGCAATGGCACGTACTGTGGAGAGAGCCCCAGCCTTCAGCCTTGAAGAGAACCAGGCCCTGCTGGACAGCCTACTTCCACAGTACAGCAAGCTGTATGGGACACCAGGGGAGCAGGTGAGTGTTCTGTGCACTGCCTTTCTGAATGTGCATTTTGTGTGACTAGCAAGGCTGAGAGTTTGCACGCCACTGGCTAGCAGGCTCACTGAGTAGTTGTCACCCCCATAGTGTGTAGTGACTTGCACTGGACAGGTATGGTGCAGTGACAGTGCATTTGAACATGGTTTTACTTCCCATGCAATGATACCATGTAGTGACGTCTGGCAAACTGTCCATGGTCAGCTTTGCACTGCCTGTGTACATCATGTGCCCCTGTGATTGAGACATGTATATACAACTGTGTCATGCACGGATATGTTGCATGTGTGGTAATGGCCTTTTCACTTTGTCATCCTGACAGGTTAATGCCCATCGGAAGCAGGAAATCTGGAAGGACATCGTCCGGGCTGTCCGGTCCGTGGGGGTCTACAAGCGCCGGATCCGCAACTGCCAGAAGAGGTGGCAGGACCTTCGGGGCTGGACCCGGAGGATTGCACGGGTCCAGCTGAAGCTGTCGCCTCCTCGCAGGAGGGGCGGAACACGGACCCTGACCCCCCACATGCTCCAGATCCTGGCGGTGGTGTTTCCAGACCTGGATGGGCAGCTGAAGGCCAGACAGCAGCAAGGAGGGGGTGAGTCAAAGACTGCACTGTGAACTCTGTATTACATGCTTTGTGCCCTCCTCTGGCCTGGTTCAACTGCCACGGTACAGCAGTCATGTTGTCCAGGAGCCATGTCCCTCTATTGTGCACTGCCCACTGCTCATCTGATACCCAGGTGTGGCCCTTACATTCAGGGAATTGTGTCACTTGGGACTGTGTCCTTGCAGTTTGCTTCACTAAAGGTGGGGGACAGCATCTGTTTCCCTAACTCTGTTGTGGGCATCATGGGTGGGTCCATTGTTCACACAACGCCTGGGTTTGGACATGTGATCTGCGTGTTGCTTTGATATGCGGTCCACTTGCTGAGCTGAGCCACCACATGTGCCTGGGGTATGTGGCACACGCCCATGCAGCGGGTGGGAACAATGTTTGGGCCCCAGGAGTGTGCAGATTACGTGTGTCACACATACATAGCCAGCTATCCACTGTCCAGGGCACATCCCTCATTCATGTGGAGCAGGACAGTCATGCCTACTCCAGGCCATGCAATGCACTCTGTACTCCCACTCCCGTGTATCAGCTGACACATTGTGCACAGTGATTTGACCCCTCAGGTGTCTGCCTCTGTGTCAGTGTGCTGTGGATTAGTTGCCAGGACTGCTGGGGTGTTTCTTGGTAGGGGCTCAGCATGCCCCTGGAGATGTGACCATAGGAGACGATACTTGTGTGTCACATAGGTGTTTGATCAGCTGCCCGTGCAGACTGGGGTATGCGAATGTGAAGTTCAGGCAGCTGTTCCCCATTCACCTCAAATTATGAGGGGCTCAGGTTCAGAGGGTAGTGTCACAGGTCTCCCATATGTCCAATAGGTGTGACCTGGACAGATGAGGGTTAAGATGATGTGTTGTGTGGGGGATGTACATGTGCACTTGTGCAGCTCCAGGACTTGCATTCCCCATGACCTACTATTGTGACACAGTGCATAGTGTTGTTGTCTGGCTGCCAAGTCATACATCACTGAGACAGTGATGTATGACTTAGCAGTCATGCCTCTGCCATGGCATGTGTCAACTTATTGGTGGTCCTGCAGGGGAGTGACATGTGCTACATGCACACCATAGTGGCTCTGGCATTCAGGACATGGGTGCATCATGGTGTCTGTCGCTGGTATGCATCACATGCATTTCCTATTTGACTCTGGGCATCCCTTTCATCCGGAAACCTGTACTGACTCAGTGGCAAGAGCTGTGATGTGTGCATGTCCACATGCCACACCGTGTCCTCTGCACTGTCCAACTACTGTGTACTTGGTGCATGTGTCCACACTGGGGTGTTGCAATCCAACAGACACCAGACAGATGGGTGCAAGGCCATGTGGGATGTGAGTGCCATGCTTGGCATCAGACTGACAATTGGCTTCTCCTGTTCAGTTAGGGCACTTTTAGCAATGTACAACTAATGATGCCAGGGCTTGCTCTGTAATGTGCTGTGCTCACAGTGGTGTGTGCGTTTGGTGCAGGTGACTGATGTCTGTCTGTTTCCCCATTGTTTGCAGATACATCCACGGCCACGGAAGGGGACAGCTCCACGGACCAGGAGGAGCCAGAGAGCCAGACTGGGTCAGCAGCCGAGGAGTGGTCGGAGGGACCCAGTGGCACGGAGGGCGAGGGGAGCCACACCGAGGAGTCCTCAGCACCATCCACCTCAGCTGAGGACCAGAGCAACTCGGAGGATGACTCCCTTGTGGAGGCGGGTGTCAGCAGCCACCACACGCCAGCTAGTGTTGCTGTACCCGCCACCACCACCACCGCCCTCCCATCGGCTCCCATTCCCCAGGTCCGTGGAGGCTCCCATGTTCGGGAGCGTGTCTCCTTTGGCCCAGGCACCGCACCCCCTGCCCCTGTGTCCCCTGCTGCCCTGAGTGAGGAGTCTGTGTACCTCCTTCGCCAGCTCCATGTAGGGCAGACAGCCATGCTGAGTGTCCTCCATGCGCACACCGCACTGTTGACTCAGCTGGTGTCGTTCATGGAGGGCATCTCATCGGGCATGTCTGACCTACAGAGGGGCAACAGGTCCATGGACTCCTCCCTGACGGCAGCAGTGTCCCTCCTCAGACAGTCCCTCACCCCTCCTGCCTCTGCTCCATCCACACTCCCCAGCACCTTACCCGTCCCAAGCACACACACACCGGCACAGGCACACACCAGCACACACACGTCCAGCACACAGACACACACGCCACAAACTAAACGCACACGCACGCACAGTCAGGGGACTGAAACCAGACTCACAGGGGATGGGGCCCTGGTACACACACACGCATCCACAGGCACTGCGCAGTCCTCAGTTGCCTCTCCCTCCAAAGCACCCTCCCTTGCCTCACCTGCAACCCCAAAGACCCAGCGCCTCTTCCTCAGTGACCTCGGCCTCTTCCCCTCCGATCCAGCTGCCCCAGCATCCAGGGGGAAGAGGAAGCCCCTCCACACGGAGCAGAGTGCCCCTCGCCCCCGGACACTCTCCCCCAGGCGCAGACAGACTGAGGCCCCCACCCGCAAGTCCCCCCGGAGTGCTAAGAGCAAGACCCCGCCGCCGCCCTGCAGCTCAAGCACCAGGTCTCCTTCCTCCATCCCTCAGGCCCCCACTCCACAGGTGCCCCCACCACACCCTGCCCCAGGTTCCCCCACCCACAGATATACCATCCCCAAGAGGCTCCGACCTTCTCCCCCTGCCACTTGCTCTCCCGGCACCACACCCCCGCTGCGCTTGTCTGTGCCACTGATGTGGTGAGGGTGTCCTCCCCCTCTGTCCAGCCCACCTTGCCTGTTCCCCATTCTCCTCCCCTGGTGGTAGGCACTGCAGTGGAGTCCACTACCACCCTGTCTGACTTGGGCACTGCAGTGGCGGACCTGTCCACTCCATCTGCAGGGTCCACTGCAGTCGTGCCGGCACCCACAACATCTGAGCCATGCCCCCAGTTGTGCCGGCACACACCATGTCAGACACCTCCACTGCAGTTGTCAGTGGCTCTCCAGCACCCACCACCCCTTACCTGCTTCCTCCTGGTGAGCCCTGATCCTGTCCCTGCGGTGCCTGGCCTACTCCCCGGTTGCCCCTCCTAGTGGATTGTCCCTGGTTTTGTGCAGGCATGTGTAGGGTGGCATCTGCCACTGTCACCCACTTGTGACTTTGTTGATGGACTGGCCATTGCCCTTTGTTTATGTTCTACCGGACTTCTACTTTTAATGCCACATATGCTGAATAAAGCAACTTTCTGTTCTCTAGTGCTTTTGCTTCTGATGTACATGATATTGATGATGCTAACCATGCCCTTGCTGCAGTGATGGTGATATTTGGTCTCATGATAATGAAGTGTTACTGTGCAGGAACCCATGTGGTCCAGGGGGAATGTGTCCTATCCTGTGGTGTATCCATGTCATCCATAGCAGCATCTGAGGGTGTCATGTGTTCAGTATTTGGCAATGGGATTTCCTACTTAGATTGGCAATTTCACATCTGTGGCTTCCACCCCTGCACATCTGTTGTGCCTGCCATTGTTCTATTCGTCTACTTCCCTGACCGTGTGGCCATCTCCAGTGAACATGCAGGTTTGGGCATCAATGGGGAAGGACTCATCTGTGTTGTCAGTGCAACATTGCTATACAAGTGTGTTGGATCTGTGCTGATGATTCCGTTGGCACTTCCATGACCAGGCTGATGGGACGGGAGCCCTCATTTGGTGCTAATTGTTGATTGTGTGTCCCATTGCTGCCATGGTATGGTATCTGTTCACCTCACATCTGCAGTCTCCACAGGGTATCTGCATGTGTGTGCCCATTGGTGCAAATATGTGGGTCTGCATTCGGATGGTCACTTCTGTCATTGTGTCATTGATGATTGTTGACGGTGTCAGCCCCCATGGGTGTTGTTTGTCTGCACATGGCCAAAGTTATGTCTTATTTGCACTGCAGGATTTGGCTCCCCAATTTATGTTGCAATGGGACACATACACTACTTTGCCACTGATGTGTTTGTTGTTCTGTGACCAGGAATCATCCATGCAGTTTGGCAGTTGCACCTCTTACTTTGTCAACACTTACCTTTTGGTCACTGTGATGATGGGGGTTTGGACCCCATTGCCACAATGTTCAAAATGTGCTGCAGCTATGGACCCCACACTTGCCTTTTGGTCACTGTGATGATGGGGGTTTGGACCCCATTGCCACAATGTTCAAAATGTGCTGCAGCTATGGACCCCACACTTGCCTTTTGGTCACTGTGATGATGGGGTTTGGACCCCATTGCCACAATGTTCAAAATGTGCTGCAGCTATGGACCCCACACTTGCCTTTTGGTCACTGTGATGATGGGGGTTTGGACCCCATTGCCACAATGTTCAAAATGTGCTGCAGCTATGGACCCCACACTTGCCTTTTGGTCACTGTGATGATGGGGTTTGGACCCCATTGCCACAATGTTCAAAATGTGCTGCAGCTATGGACCCCACACTTACCTTTTGGTCACTGTGATGATGGGGGTTTGGACCCCATTGCCACAATGTTCAAAATGTGCTGCAGCTATGGACCCCACACTTGCCTTTTGGTCACTGTGATGATGGGGGTTTGGACCCCATTGCCACAATGTTCAAAATGTGCTGCAGCTATGGACCCCACACTTGCCTTTTGGTCACTGTGATGATGGGGGTTTGGAACCCATTGCCACAATGGTCATGTCCTGCTTGCGTTGTGTGTGCCACACACATATTTGTGTGGCACATGTGCTAGGGGGTCACATTGTATGTTCGAAGTCATGTTCGGTGTTGTAGGCATTTGACACAGTCTACACACGCATGTCATGGTTTTGGGGGGATGTCTTCTTGCATTCCCTAGGTTGTGGTGTGCTGGTTGTTTCATGCATTGTCCATCCTATGGGTGGGGGTGGTAGTGGTGGTAGGCATCCTGCCCCACCTGGGTGAGGGTGGTAGTAGTGGTAGGCATCCAGCCCCCCTGGGTGAGGGTGGTAGTGGTGGTAGGCATCCTGCCCCCCTGGCTAAGGGTGGTGGTAGGCATCCAGCCCCCCTGGCTAAGGGTGGTGGTAGGCATCCTGCCCCCCCTGGGTGAGGGTGGTGGTAGGCATCCTGCCCCCCCTGGCTAAGGGTGGTAGTAGTGGTAGGCATCCTGCCCCCTGGCTAAGGGTGGTAGTAGTGGTAGGCATCCTGCCCCCTGGGTGAGGGTGGTAGTAGTGGTAGGCATCCTGCCCCCTGGGTGAGGGTGGTAGTAGTGGTAGGCATCCTGCCCCCCTGGGTGAGGGTGGTAGTAGTGGTAGGCATCCTGCACCCCTGGGTGAGGGTGGTAGTAGTGGTAGGCATCCTGCCCCCTGGCTAAGGGTGGTAGTAGTGGTAGGCATCCTGCCCCCCTGGGTGAGGGTGGTAGTAGTGGTAGGCATCCTGCACCCCTGGGTGAGGGTGGTAGTAGTGGTAGGCATCCTGCCCCCCTGGCTAAGGGTGGTAGTAGTGGTAGGCATCCAGCCCCCCTGGCTAAGGGTGGTGGTAGGCATCCTGCCCCCCTGGGTGAGGGTGGTAGTAGTGGTAGGCATCCTGCCCCCCTGGCTAAGGGTGGTAGTAGTGGTAGGCATCCTGCCCCCCTGGGTGAGGGTGATAGTAGTGGTAGGCATCCTGCCCCCCTGGGTGAGGGTGGTAGTAGTGGTAGGCATCCTGCCCCCCTGGCTAAGGGTGGTAGTAGTGGTAGGCATCCTGCCCCCCTGGGTGAGGGTGGTAGTAGTGGTAGGCATCCTGCCCCCCTGGGTGAGGGTGGTAGTGGTGGTAGGCATCCTGCCCCCCTGGGTGAGGGTGGTAGTAGTGGTAGGCATCCTGCCCCCTGGCTAAGGGTGGTAGTAGTGGTAGGCATCCTGCCCCCCTGGCTAAGGGTGGTAGTAGTGGTAGGCATCCTGCCCCCTGGGTGAGGGTGGTAGTAGTGGTAGGCATCCTGCCCCCCTGGGTGAGGGTGGTAGTAGTGGTAGGCATCCAGCCCACCCTGGGTGAGGGTGGTAGTAGTGGTAGGCATCCGGCCCCCCTGGGTGAGGGTGGTAGTGGTGGTAGGCATCCTGCCCCCTGGCTAAGGGTGGTAGTAGTGGTAGGCATCCAGCCCCCTGGCTAAGGGTGGTAGTAGTGGTAGGCATCCTGCCCCCCTGGGTGAGGGTGGTAGTGGTGGTAGGCATCCAGCCCCCTGGCTAAGGGTGGTGGTAGGCATCCTGCCCCCTGGGTGAGGGTGGTAGTAGTGGTAGGCATCCTGCCCCCTGGGTGAGGGTGGTAGTAGTGGTAGGCATCCAGCCCACCCTGGGTGAGGGTGGTAGTAGTGGTAGGCATCCAGCCCCCCTGGGTGAGGGTGGTAGTGGTGGTAGGCATCCTGCCCCCTGGCTAAGGGTGGTAGTAGTGGTAGGCATCCTGCCCCCTGGGTGAGGGTGGTAGTGGTGGTAGGCATCCTGCCCCCTGGGTGAGGGTGGTAGTAGTGGTAGGCACACAGCCCACCCTGGGTGAGGGTGGTAGTAGTGGTAGGCATCCAGCCCCCCCTGGGTGAGGGTGGTAGTGGTGGTAGGCATCCTGCCCCCCCTGGCTAAGGGTGGTAGGCATCCTGCCCCCCCTGGGTGAGGGTGGTAGTGGTGGTAGGCATCCTGCCCCCCCTGGGTGAGGGTGGTAGTAGTGGTAGGCATCCTGCCACCCCTGGCTAAGGGTGGTAGTAGTGGTAGGCATCCTGCCCCCTGGCTAAGTGTGGTAGTAGTGGTAGGCATCCTGCCCCCCTGGGTGACGGTGGTAGTAGTGGTAGGCATCCTGCCCCCCTGGGTGAGGGTGGTAGTAGTGGTAGGCATCCAGCCCACCCTGGGTGAGGGTGGTAGTAGTGGTAGGCATCCAGCCCCCTGGGTGAGTGTGGTAGTGGTGGTAGGCATCCTGCCCCCTGGCTAAGGGTGGTAGTAGTGGTAGGCATCCTGCCCCCTGGGTGAGGGTGGTAGTGGTGGTAGGCATCCTGCCCCCCTGGGTGAGGGTGGTAGTAGTGGTAGGCATCCTGCCCCCCTGGCTAAGGGTGGTAGTAGTGGTAGGCATCCTGCCCCCTGGCTAAGGGTGGTAGTAGTGGTAGGCATCCTGCCCCCATGGGTGAGGGTGGTAGTAGTGGTAGGCATCCAGCCCACCCTGGGTGAGGGTGGTAGTAGTGGTAGGCATCCTGCCCCCTGGCTAAGGGTGGTAGTAGTGGTAGGCATCCTGCCCCCTGGGTGAGGGTGGTAGTAGTGGTAGGCATCCTGCCCCCCTGGGTGAGGGTGGTAGTAGTGGTAGGCATCCAGCCCACCCTGGGTGAGGGTGGTAGTAGTGGTAGGCATCCAGCCCCCTGGGTAAGGGTGGTAGTAGTGGTAGGCATCCAGCCCCCTGGGTAAGGGTGGTAGTGGTGGTAGGCATCCTGCCCCCCTGGGTAGGGGTGGTGGTGCGCATTCAGGCCCCTGTGTGCATATGTGGCATTGGTGATGGGCATCCCGCCCCTATGGTGCTGCTGTTGCTGGTGTAAGTATATTCTGCATCCCTCTGTGTGTGTGTGATGTGTCGTGTACGTGTTGTATGTGTTTTGTGGTTGGTGTCTGGCTTACCTTCTGCGCCGTACGCGTCCGTGCCTGTTCCGGTAGTATATGTAGAATATTGGTATGATCGGGACGAAGGGATTCATGGTTGGTTCGTGTCGTTCGTCCTTCTCGTTGCTTCGCGTCGTCCTCGCCGCTTCGCCTCGTCCTCGCCGCTTCGCGTCGTCCTCGTCGCTGCCGTGTTTGTCTCGGAGCCGTGGATCGTGTTGTGGCGCGAATCGGAGCTTATGTGCGCCTCTCCCGGATGTTTTGACGTGCCGTGCGTAGCGACGGGTTCGGCGCGTACGGAAAGCGCATCGTACTTGTCCGGCCGGAGCTGCATTTTTCCTTCCGTGCGACTCGATTCGGCGTTTCCGGATTCGCCTCGGTCGGAGAACAGGACCTGGTTTGGGTGAGTACGGCTCGGCCGGATTCTTTGCTGTTGTGCGCATCGTACTTGCTCGTTCGGTGTGCTGTACGGATCGGTCGGGAAACAGGCTTTCGCATGGCTTTTTTCCTGACCGAATGGTGTTGGGTGCGCCTCCGACCGAGATCGGAATCGGCCCCTTAGTATACTCCACCCAAGTGTACGCACCACCATTGTATTCAAATGTATGCGTGTATTGTACTGTATTGCATCATTTACATAGGGCTCCATACTCCTGACGGGGTTGCAGAGGGCTCTGATCTGCATCGGGGTCCTGGGCACCCTTTCCGAGTTCAGGGTTGAAAAGATTGTTGACTGTAGTGAGACCTGAATAAGAGGTGTGTATCTGAATAGCAACTCCAAAATATAGTTTGATTATAATCTCTTGGTCAAAATATCAGCAGTGCAAAAATATAAAAGGACAGAGTATTGAGGAAAAGTGTCTTTTTTATATATGTGCACAATACCAATGTTTAAAATATATGTGAAATTATTGGTGTTTAATATTGTCAAATTTGTAACAATTTTATTTTTTCCAGGTTGTTAGGATTATTGGGTGAATGAGAGGGAAATGCTTTATTACTAAATATTATCGCATATGTAATTAATTATATTATTAAAAAATTGCATATGCTAAATTGTTGACCGATAATATATTATTGTTCTATTTTTCTCAGGTTGTGAGAGTTATTGTGGGATTGTTTTTTATTTTAATGATATTTGGATTAATATCAAATTATTAATTATTACAGTGTGTCATTAATGTAAATGGTATTTCTTATTTCGTATTTTTAAAAAGTATACAATTATTTAAATATGAAAAAGGATTTGCTGTGTTTGTTCTTCAGTCCATACCGTCAAACAATCCCAGAAGATCACAGACAAGGCAGCACTTTTCCTCAGCAAAGAGTTTCAGGCAAGTTTAAGTTGTTTTGGCATTTATCATTTTTATTTTTTCAGATATTTTTTCTTCATTCAGTTTCAAAAGTGCAAAGTGCAAGATATCAGGTGCATCAGGAAACAAACAGAGCGACCTACGCGTTTCGGCCAAAGGCCTTCGTCTGGGTCATGTGATCAAAGGTGCAGAGTGTTTAAAAAGAGGTTGGTTGACCCGCCCTCCCTTACAAAAAAAGTCCCAACTTGCTTTCAGCTTTTAAAGGGAACCATAGTTTAAGGCATATGACAGCTTGCATATAGTGACAAAAATATTTTGCTGAGCTCAACAGTTCATGAGATAATACATGGTCAATGGTCTTATATCATGTAGTTGGCGGATGTAATCAAATGCTGGTGAAGTACCTGCGATATGATGTGATTCACTAAACAAAGTTGTCTGATCACTGGTTTCACGATAAAGTATCAAAAAAAGTTAAAATCAAACAAGCAGTGTTATAATGAGTAATCACATTATTACATCCCACCAGCTAATTCATATCCCACCATGTGTCATTATTGGGATACCACAACTCCAGACAGTGTTTAAGTTATAAAAAATATATATATATATATATATGTATGAAAAAATGATCTGTTCAAAATCATGGTGAAGTACCTGATTTGATACGAATACTTTCCATATTACATAAATTGCCAAGTTGAGGTTCTAGTTAGAATTTCATTTTGAGCTCACAGTTCAAATTAAATATTTTCATTAAATGCAATCACTGATTTTAAACGATATATCAAGTGCAGAGATGATCAAACAAATATATGTGATAAATAGGACTTGTTCTTAAGAGTCACTATTAATTCTAAAAAACAAAAGGTCAAAGTATATGTAATCCAGCGAAATCTAAAACATTGGAGATTAATTGTTCTTTTGATTCTGTTGTTCCCAATTGTAATTATAGAAAGTTATGCAGTTCAGCATCTGCATTGAGTCCCCACGGCATTTCGGTCCCCTTTAGAATGATCCATTTGGATTCTGCTTGTCTCAACAGACGATTCCGATCACCTCCTCTGATGTTAAAGGGAATATGTTCTATTCCATAGAATCTCAAATTGTCAAAAACACCTTCATGTGTATTCCAAATGTGTTTAGCGATGGCGTATGCAAAGTCTTTATTTTTGATTGTCCTTAAGTGTTGAAGGATGCGAAGCTTCAATTTATTTGCTGTACTTCCTATATATTCTTTTCCACATTCGCATTTTAGGGCATAAACAACATGGGTGGTTTCGCATGTTATTCTCTCTTTGATATTTTTCTGTTCACCCAGCTGAATATCAATCTTTTGTTGATTTAAGCCATATTTACAGGCCTTGCATTTAGGACACTTAAAGAATCCTTTCGCTTTCAGCCATTGCATTTTGCTGCCACCTTGATCTGCTCTTTGGTAGTGGCTGTGTGTTAAGATGTCTCCGAGAGATGGTGCCTTTTTGTATGTTATGTTGAGATGATCCGATGTCACTTCTTTTAGATCCTCATCTCTCCTCAGAATTTTCCAGTGGACTTGGAGAGCATTTCTTATGGTTTTGCTGGCAGAATTATACTGTGTAATGTATCTTACTTTATTGGTTTCAGGATCATTATCTGATTCTGTAGTTGTTTCTTTGGGGTGTAGTAAGGTCTCTCTTTTCCTTTTCATGGTTTTAGATTTCGCATTGTCTAGTAGTGAGATGGGATATCCTCTCATCATGAATCTGGTGTACATCAGGTCTAACTGTGTGAGGAATTCTGTTTCTTCTGAGCAGTTCCTACGCGCTCTTAAAAATTTGCCATATGGAACACTCCATTTTAGACATCTGGGGTGCGCACTATTTGCTGACAAAATGCTGTTGCATGCTGTGGCTTTGCGATACAGAGTGGTGCATATCTTCTGATCTTTTATATAGATATGTATGTCTAAATAGTCGATCTCTGTTTTGTTGACATTGTAAGTGAACTGAAGCTGAAAACTGTTTTTATTGAGATTTTTAAGGAAGGTGTTCAGTTTCTCTGTATTTCCCTCCCATATTAAAAACAGGTTGTCTATATAACGTACCCAAAGTACGATATTCTCCACCACTTGTTTGTTTTCGTCAGACGAGATCTGTTCTGCCTCCCACATGCCCATGGTGAGGTTCGCATATGTGGGCGCGAAAGAAGTCCCCATCGCTGTACCCCTACTTTGTCTATAGAATTTTTTGTCAAAGATAAAAGTATTGTTCGTGAGGCAAAAGTGTAACATTTCCAGTAACATATTTGTTTGTTGTAAGACATTTAAAGATCTTGACCGAAGGAAGGATTCACAGGCTTTGATTCCATCTTCATGCCTGATCGAAGTATACAATGATACCACATCTATGGTTATCATTGTGTAATCCTCCTTCCAAGGTATGTTGGCAATCCTATTCAGAAAATCCATGGAGTCTCTAATATACGATGGTAAATTTTGTACATAAGGAAATAAGAAAATGTCCAGGAATCTTAAAGTATTTTCTAAAAGTGAACCACATGAACTGACAATTGGACGTCCTGGGGGATTATCTATACTTTTATGTACCTTTGGTAGTACATATATGGTTGGTAAAACCCGGTGTTTTGTCATAAGATAGTCCAACTCGTTCTCATCTAATAAGCCGTCTTGGTGCCAATCTTGTAGCATCTTGTGGAATTTGTTTTTGATTATTGGTGTGGGATCTTCTTTTAGTCTTTGATAGTTCGATGGATCATTCAATTGCCGTTTGATTTCCATATGATATTTTTGGACTTCCATGACTACGATGTTTCCTCCTTTGTCGGAGGGTTTTATTACAATATTATTGTCTGATCTTAAGTCATTTAGTGCCCATCTACCTATCACCTTTGCTAGCTAGTCCTCCAAACATCATCTCAACCACACCGATCTCACACTTAGTATACTCCACCCAAGTGTACGCTCCACCATTGTATTCAAATGTATGCGTGTATTGTACTGTATTGCATCATTTACATAGGGCTTCATACTCCTGACGGGGTTGCAGAGGGCTCTGATCTGCATCGGGGTCCTGGGCACCCTTTCCGAGTTCAGGGTTGAAAAGATTGTTGACTGTAGTGAGACCTGAATAAGAGGTGTGTATCTGAATAGCAACTCCAAAATATAGTTTGATTATAATCTCTTGGTCAAAATATCAGCAGTGCAAAAATATAAAAGGACAGAGTATTGAGGAAAAGTGTCTTTTTATATATGTGCACAATACCAATGTTTAAAATATATGTGAAATTATTGGTGTTTAATATTGTCAAATTTGTAACAATTTTATTTTTTCCAGGTTGTTAGGATTATTGGGTGAATGAGAGGGAAATGCTTTATTACTAAATATTATCGCATATGTAATTAATTATATTATTAAAAAATTGCATATGCTAAATTGTTGACCGATAATATATTATTGTTCTATTTTTCTCAGGTTGTGAGAGTTATTGTGGGATTGTGTTTTATTTTAATGATATTTGGATTAATATCAAATTATTAATTATTACAGTGTGTCATTAATGTAAATGGTATTTCTTATTTAGTATTTTTAAAAAGTATACAATTATTTAAATATATACACTTTCCTCAATGTCCGTGGGACTAGAATTAGAATAGTAATTCGCCCGAATATATACAAACCTTCCCCAATGTTTCTGTAATTGGAGTTAGAATAGTAAACCTGTCTTTCCCCAGATATATGCACCTCTCCCCAATGTTTATGGAACTGGAGTTAAAATAGTAAATCTGATCCTCCTCCCACAAAGAGATGTACTTTTTTCAAATGTTTGTGAGACTGGGGGTAGAGGTGTAAATCTGGCAACATTCACTTACTCTCCCCCCCCCCCCCAAATATATGCACCTTCCTCAATGTTAGTAGGATTGGAGTTAAAATAGTAAATTTAATGCCTGAATAAATGCACTTTCCCAATGATTGTGGGACTGGAGTTAGAATAGTAAATCTGACATAAAATATATGCACTTTATCTAGTGTTTATGTGATTGTTGTTAGAATAGTACATTTGACAACCTCCCAAATAAATGCACTCTCCACAATGATAGTGAACTGGAGTTACAATAGTAAATATGTCACACACACCAAATATATGCACCTTTCTCAATGTTGGCAGGACTGGAGTGGGAATCATACATCTGCCATCAACCCCAAATGTATGCACTTTCCCAAACGTTAGTAGGACTGGAGTTAACAGTAAATCCGCCTCCAAATAAATGCACTTTCCCCAATTTATGCCAGGCTGGAGTTAGAATAGAACTCTAACCCATCCCCTATATATAAGTATGTGTCTGACGTTTGTGGCATTGAAGTTAGAATAGTAAATCTGAATCTCCCAAACATACACCCTTACCCCAAGGTTTGTGGGGCTGGAGACAGAATTGTAAATCTGCTACACCTTGCCCCAAACACATTCATTTTGCCCAATGTTTGCCCAATGTTGGTATGTCTGGAATTAGAACATAAATGTATACGCTTTCCTAATTATTAGTAAGGTTGAGGTTACAATTAATCTGCACTCAATATATGCAAATGTTAGAAAGACTGGAGTTAGAATAGTAAATATGGCCACCCCATCCCTAAATGTATGCACTTCCCCAAATATTAGTAAGACTGGAGTTAGAATAGTAAATCGTATCCTTTAAATTTATAAATTTCACCAATGTCAGTTTGACTGGGGTTAGAATATTAAATATAACCCCCAAAAAATATATATGCACTTTCCCCAATTTATGTTGGTCTGGCTTGTACTTTCTCCAATGTTTATGTGGACTGGAGTTAGAAAAGTAAATCCACCCCCCCCCCACCCAAATGTATGCACTATCCCCTATGTAAGTAGGACTGTTGTTAGAATAGTAAGTCACACCCCTGACATACACACCTCCCCCAATGTTTGTAGATCTGGAGTTAGAATAGTAAATCTGAATTCCCAAATATTTGCACTGGTCCTCAATGTTAGTAGGACTGGAGTTAGAATTTTTAATTCGGACTCTCCACATGTTTACACTTTCCACAGTGCTAGCGTGACGAGATTTAGAATAGTAAATCTGAGCCCTCCTAATCCCAAATGCACTTCCACCTATGCTAGTGAGACTGGAGCTAGAATAGTGAAAACGACCCCTCCAAATATATACACTTTCCCAAATGTTAATAAAACAGGAGTTAAAACAGTAAATCCAACACCCCCAATATATGCACTTTCATCAAAGTTAGTAGAACTGGAGTTAGGATAGTAAATCTGACCTCCCCACCCCTCACATATGTTTTTTTCGTACTGTTATTGGAACTGGAGTTACAATAGTAAATCACTTTCCCGATTTAAACAATTTCCCCAAAGTTTGTGCAGTTGGAGTTAGAATAGTCATAGAAGCGATGTGTTTTAAAATGTTTTTAAAAAAATTACGTTTTGTAACAATTTATTGAATTTGTGTGTTGGATAATTCTGTAAATGGACGGCATTGTAGATCTAAATCTTAATAAACCTGACTTGATTTCAGTTAGAATAGTAAATGTGACTCCTAATAGTCTCTGTGCTTTGTCCAATGTTTTCAGGACTGTAGTTAGAATAATAAATTTGCTTCTCTGTTTTTTAATGTTACTAATGTTTGTTTTACTTGTGTAAGTATAATAAATTAATGCCCTCTAATGTTATTGTTTTAATGTTTGTGATTTAAAAGTTCAGTTTTTACCATTTTTTACTTAATGTATCAAAAATATGTTAAAGGTGTTTAAAATGATTTAAAATGATAGAAAATATATGCAAAAAATAAAACATTTTTATAAGAAATAAAAAGTTAAATATTTTAACAAGTTTCTAGTTATATTTATATTTTTGTTAAAGTATATGCTTGATATGTAATGTATTTATATTGTAATTGTAAAATAAAGTTTTTAAAGGTAGTTCAATATATAATTCACTGAAAAAAACAAAGGTTAAAGGGACGTTACAGTTAGGTGAAAATATCAGTTAAAACATACCGTTTTATACTAACAAAACCACTGGAATATGTCAGTTGTAGTTATTTCAAGTAACTATAACTTGTGCCCTAAAGAAACTATAACTTGCGCCCCCTACTAACTATACTACTTAATTCAATATTTTGGTGTTCAATGTTTCTGTATTTACTATATTTTTCATCATTATATTTTATGGTCAATATTTTTAACTTCCCATTCAAAGTACCGAAAGTCAATATTTTAGCCTACAACATATCTAGCACAATGTTTTTGTTTTGTCATATTTTTGTGGTCAATACTCCAACATATAACCATATACAATGTGAAGGAGGTGACAGTCAGGAGCAGATCCAGCCTATGTTGAACAGCTCTTAATTTCTGAAGGGGGAGAGGAACTGCAGTGTGAATGGCACGATGAACTATTCACATTGCTTTGAAAGTGATATATAGCCACAAGCACCCAGTGTAGAGAATGAAGTCCGAGTTAAATGAAAGACCTAGTATTAAGATTAAGAAGTTGTCTAGCAGCTGTGTTCTGGATTCTCTGTACCTTCTAAATAACTTGCAAGGATACTCTGTAGTATATACCAATGGTATAATCTAAAGGGAGGGAAGAGTGCTAGTTTGAAAATGTTTTGCACATTTTGTTGAAAACCATGGTAAGGGAAGGTTTGATGTAGGTATCGCATCAAGTAAAACATCCACTGATTCACTTGAGGAATCAGAGAATTTTGTCTTCATAAGTATGCTTGCATTCCCTATTTGGAGTGGTAGATTAGTAAATTAGTTAAACTCTTTTGGTTACATGATGTGTTGGTGGAAAGTGGTGCATTTACCAGAAGGTAGTATCTCATTTTTTATGTGTTTAGTTACAGGTGATTCATTTGCATCCAATTGTCAATCACTAGGAGGCATTGGCCAATAGCACAGGAATATAATAAGTATAATTTGGGTGTAATTGGCAAAAAAGTTGTTGATGATGAAGGAGGCGATCAGCTCTGGGCTGTGGCCACAGGTATATGTTAAAGAGGAAGGGTTAATAGAGAGGACCTCTGACCATTGAGGAAGGAGACATTGCGGTGAAGAACAGTGACATTTACCCATATGGACATGAATTTTCAGAGCAGAGTAAGATAATGGGCCGTATCGAAGGCAGCAGAAATGTTCAGTAGCAGAAGTGCAGCTACTGGTGCCAGTACCTGATATTTGTATCTAGGCAGCTATTTCAGTTAGGTTGCTATGAGTGGACCATTGTAAATTGGGTGATAATTTGACGGGAGCTTTGGGTTCTCCTGGGAATAGCCCAGATTTCAGGAAATGGTTAATGATAGCTCTGGCCGGGATGGCAACTGAGGTTTTCATGAGTATGTCCTTGACAATATAACAATATGACCTTTTCTTGGGTCCACAAGTGATCCTGATGTGCCACCCGCTTTTGTAAGAGTCTCTTTTCTGATATAGTCGTCAGAAAAGAGAAGCTTGAAGGAGAATAGTCTCAGCCAAGAAATGGATTGTGAAGTCAAGATGTTATGCTATTTGAGCTGTTGGCCTGCCAACTTGTTTGCCACTTGAGTGGTGAAGTATTTTGTATTTCTTACTGCTGCTTTATTTATTTTGGCATAAAAGTACAATATCAATCTGTCATTGTGGTTGTTTGTATTTTTCTTAGAACTTGTACAAATATATTTTATTAGATTTCGGAGATTTCAGCACTTATTGAAATCCAATAGCATTCTGTCACTTTGTTGGGATGATGTTGCTGAGGGCAGATGTCAGCAAGAAACTGTACACTTTAACTGACATCACTGGGTTGTTAGATAGAGAAGAGATAAGTTGAGGTTAGAAGATGGTAGAATCCAGTTTTCCCATGCCCTAGCAGTTGTCTTAGCACCTGTGGCTGCAGACTTCAATGAAGGAGAAGATACTTTCTTTTGGATCACAGTATGCTCAGGCCAGCGCACATGATATTTGCCTGTTACTGTGAGGAAGTTATGAGGGGCAAAAATAATTTGTGTCCATGGTATCCCCACCTGTCTGTGTAGGACCAGTGACCATGTAAATTAGATTCAGTGATTCCATACTGGCTATTAGACTTTTGGTTAGGCAAAATTAGATTGTTCAGCCTAGCTACTGAAGTTCCTTAGTATGGAGAGGTTGGAATGTTTGAAGTGATCTGAGCCAAAATCTATGAAGGGATCAGGAAATGCAGGAGAAATCTGTGGATTTGTCTGTGGAGAAATGAGGCTGGGAAGGATGGTGTGGGAGAACATTGGCTGAGCAGAGTTTTACTTCCTGGAGTGGTGTACTTTATAATGGCTTTTGTGAGTAATGATTTTTTATGGATGACGGCTACTTGTTCTCCAGTCTCCTTCATGAAGAACGTCCTCATAATGATTTTGCAGCTGGGAGGTATGGCTTCATGTAGGATTGGTCCCACATCTACTCTTTCTTAAGTTCAGTGATGAAGAGCAGGTTGATTTTAAAGTCTGAAATCAATTCTTAAATATTCATGCAATTCTTTTTTAGATATTAGTATTTGTAGTAAGTAAGATGTTTAGCTGGGATCAAAGGGGAAAAAGGAGTAGAGTCCCTTTCTGCATCAAGCAAGCTTAAAATTTACATTACAGGATTGAGGCAAGGAGATGACAGTGAAAAGGGCAAGGGTGAGTTAGTAGGCTAGGAATTTGAGGAAGAATGAGTATACCCAAATTCACAAGTTGAAGGATAAGAAATTGCAGCGTCAACGAAGAAAAGACGAAAGCTGAATAGGAGTAGAAGGGAAGTAGGAGTTAAAACTGGTGGTAAGACATACTCAATAGGAAGTAGTGAGTGGGGAGTGTAAGAGAGAGAGGAGGAGAGTATGAATTATAGAACTGAAGCTAGGATTTGCATGAGAGAATGAAGGAAGTCAATTTCAGAAGAGTGCATATAGGGAAACGGACTAATAGGAAAGGAGTGTGAGGTATAAGGATTAAAAAGGTGAGTGAAGTCCATGTAGGACAGAGTATGAGTGTGGAGGTAAGCGGACGGTAAGCAGAGAATCAATGTGATTGAAAAGGAAGTAACAGGAAGAAGATGGAGGGTAGGTGAAGATGAAAATGACAAGCCAGAAAAAGAGGCGGGAGCTAGCATAAAGATGGCTAGTAGGGAAGGTGCACGAAGGTGTGAGATTCAGCATAACAAGAGTTGGGAGATAGGTTCTGAGGGTAAGGAAGGACAGCTGAAATAGGTAGGACAGAGTTTCTCAATTGAAGGGCATATTAGGTGAGGATGGTGGAATTTTTAGCATACTGCTTTCTGAATGTTTATATGTATATATAGTATATTATGTAGTGGCAAGGTCAGCTTTCAAGACCAGGAAAGTTGTTAAATATCGGTGCTTCTGATAGGATCAGGTTGCAACTTTGGTGAAAATTATTTGACACTGTACTGGAACTACAACTCTTCAGGGCAAAGGAGTAATTAGTATTAAGTGAGTCCAGGAAATATCCTTACCTCTGGGGGACTTATGATCTTTGTTGAGGTTTGGATCAAGGTATATCTAAAAGGAGTGGGGCTTAATTTTTTGCAGCAGAACTTCAAGTATTAGCTCCACTACAATACTTTGTTATATGATATTGTGATGGCAGTTTGGTTAGGGGCTTGGAAGTGTTCATTAGATTCGGTGAAATAGGTGATTTTCTAATTAGACCACTTAGGGGCTATTTGGCTATTAATTCTATGTGTTTTCTTGTTTTAGTAGGGAGTTAGGGCCTCATTACGATGGCGGGTGGACTGCCACCAATAGGCCATTGGTGACAGTCCGCCCGACATCCAACATCTCGCCGGGTGGCAGTCAGAATTCGATCCCTACAATGGTGGCGGTGCCTGCGCAAGCACCACTGTAGGGATTAGGATGTCCATTTACGACTGTGTTTTTATGGCGGTCCGACGGCCATGAAAAGGCAGATAGAAACGGACTTTGGAGGCCCACCCCCCGTGGGCCACTGCTAGGTGGCCTGGGGGGCACATGTAGTGTCCCCCCACACATCCATGCTCCCTGTGCCAGGCACCAGATGGTGCCTGGCACAGGGTGCATGGATGTTCCCAAAGTGCTTTTTACCACTGCGGCTTGTGCTGCGGCCCTTTTCATGGGCTGTAGCACATGCCGCAGTGGTAAACAGCACTTTCCGATAGCTGTGCTGGCGGTCTCATCATAATTGGGTAGGCGGGACCGCCAACTCATTGTCGGACGGTCTCCTCACCCGATACAATGGCAGTCGGCGGTCTGACCGACCGCCATCGTAATAAGGCCCTTAGTCACGGTGGCATTGCTTAATAGTCCTAGAGTGGCTTTACTCAGCGGCAAGTAGGAATATTGTTTGGGAGGGGTCTTTAAGCTAGAGGTTCTGAAGGCTGTAAGAAGAAGAATTTAATTTCCAGGACCATTAGCAGGCGTGAGATGGAAATGGAAGTTCTGATTTTGACTTAGGGGTTCAGTGACTAGATAATGTGGGACAGAAGCTCAATTAACTAGGCCTCTGGTGGAGGTAAAAAATTAATTTGTGAAATGGTGATTAGATCTACAGCAGGGATGCTCAGATACCAAGACTGTAGGGAACAATAGATCTAATAAAGACGGATGTTGTTCACTGTCTGGAGCAGAGGGAGCTCAGCTACCAGCTGGAGATTCATAAGACAAAGACAGATAGTTTTAATTGAGGATGTAGTGATTTCATTCTGCATCTTGAGTGGCACTGGCAGCCTTTGTATAAGGAAATCCATCGCTGCAGATGGAGGGTTCAGATTTCTATTTCAGAGGACATCATTGGGTCAAGTGGCATGGAAGCTCAGTTATCAAAACCTCCGGTGGAGGGTTTAGCTTTGCCCTCAAGTGTTTGAATGGTGACATGTTGGCCTGAGACAAAACTTGCATGCAAGACCTCCTTGCAAGAAAGAAGACATGTTTTTCGATGGGTGGAATTCTGCATTGTGTGCAGCTTTTAATGCTTGAGTTGACACTGAGCATACTTTCCTCTCAATTATATATCAGAAAATATAATTTCCAAGTTTAGTCCTTATATGCCTCCTTTTCAAATATAGACTAGATGAATCAACAAAGTGTGGGGATTTGAATGCATTTCTCTAGTGCTAAACTCATAGCTTCTATTGGCAGCTAAAAAAAAGCAGGAAACATTCACAACTAGATAAATTGTCAAACGTCGGCACTTTACTGCCTGCTTTCGGGTCAATGACTCCTTCCTCAGTGGTTCAGCAGGTGCCTAGCATTCTAGAAGTCACAACAAGAGATCGTTATTAAATAGCAGGAAAAAGCGTGTTAACATGAAACAATCAAAGACAAAACAAGGGGCCCCGGACCCTCTGGGTGGCCTCACTTTCTACAGACAGTAAGAGAAAGCACACACTTTGCAAGGTTTCTGCGAGAAGTTATTCCGACATCAGCACGAGAGATCTGCATTCCTCAAGGTAGTCAGACACCGCAGGTGAATAGTTTCGAGGTACCATGTGATGTGCAGGGACAGCGCCTCTCCAGACATCAGATGGGGACACGCTTCAGCAAAACAGTTCAAAACTTTTTTTTTTTAGATGCACGTTTGTAACATTGCTTTCCATAATTCTCGTTATTGTTATTATTGAAAGATAATATTTTGGACCTCCCGCGTGTCTTCTCGGCTTCTTTAAAACTTAGCTTACAGTTTAACATCACGCTGTCACCAAAAACAACTAATAATAATAATAAAATAATAATAATAATAATAATAATAATAAATAAATCCGTATTTTTGTAAAGCGCGAACTACTCACCCTTACGGGTCTCAAGGCGCTGGGGGCCGTAGTGGAAATTAAGTGAGCTATTGCCCAGAGTCACATGGTGCTGAGCTGAGCTGCCGCCGGAGCCGGGGATCGAACCGTGAACCCTGTTGCTCCGAAGTCAGCTGCCCTGGCCGCTGCACCACACCTCTCCACTAAAAGCTCTCTGCCACATAAAAAATAATAACTCACACTATATGGGAGAAAACCCGGAAGCATAATGTAGTAAAATAAAAATAAACCACACCAGTAGCATGTGTGCTATCATCAGGATCTTGCAGCAGCTGGAGAGGTGTGTGGTCGCTCAGAAGAGCAAGAAGTTAGAGAGGGTGCCCTTAGCGGGGATCATTTAGCAGCGGCTGCCAGTAGCCATTACAGCTGCTGGGTACGGTTTGAAACTGTGATGTAATCAAATGACTACTTGTACTTTTTAAGTAAATATTGGCTCGTCTTACTCCAGAAATACCGCATTTCAGTAAATCACAACTCAACCGAGATCAGCACTATTACAGGAAGTAAAGTTGCATTACTCCAATTTATGTATGCTGCTGAGATGTGGCCTAACAACTAGAGCTACCGACCTTGGGACTAGGGAACCAGGTTCTCATCTGAGCGTTGACTCACCATTCTGTGGTTCCGAGTAATTCACCTTACATCCCTGTTCCTGAAAAATATGTAACGTCTGGTTCTCATGTGAAGCCCTATAAAGCATTTGGGCCATGTTTGCGCTATATAAACCTGCACAAAACAAATACGTATAAACTCGGTAGTAGGGAATCACCACTCATATGCATACAGTTGGTGTTGATTGCAGCAGAAAGATATATTTTTTCCTGCAAGCCAACCCTAAGTGCAAAAAAAAGTACCACTGTCCATAAAACGGTAAACAGACATAATATCGAAACAAAAATATCGAATGGACACAATATCGAGTTCAAAATATAGAATGGACATAATATCGAATAGACATAATATAGTCGTTAAAAATATCGAAATTAAGGTAAGTAATATCGATTGTTAAAATATCGAAGTACATAATATAGGCATTAAAAAATATCGAATTTTTAATAATATCGAATTTTTCTAAGTGTATTGTATGTTAGTATATGTGTTAAAAGTGTATATTAGTTGTTGTAATGTATGTTAAATTTTTTAAAAGCAATGAATTTTATATTTAATTTTTGCGTAATTTAATTCCGTAGCGGGTAGTGGGTTTATAGGGGAATAGGGTGGGAAGTAATTTAATTAAAATTAAGTACATATTAATAAATATTAATTGGTATTGATAATTAATTTATTGTTAATTAATTATTAATTGGTAATTAAATTTTATTAATTGGTAAAAAAATTAAATTGATTAAATGGTAATTATGTTAATTCTATTAATTAAATAGTTGTAGCGGGATGTGGGTTTATAGGGGAATAGGGTGGGAAGTAATTTAATTGAAATTAAGTACATATTAATAAATATTAATTGGTATTGATAATTAATTTATTGTTAATTAATTATTAATTGGTAATTAAATTTTATTAATTGGTATTTTTTTTTATTGATTAAATGGTAATTATGTTAATTCTATTAATTAAATAGTTGTAGCGGGATGTGGGTTTATAGGGGAATAGGGTGGGAAGTAATTTAATTGAAATTAAGTACATATTAATAAATATTAATTGGTATTGATAATTACTTCATTGTTAATTAATTATTAATTGGTAATTACATTTTAATAATTGGTAATTATTATTTTTTAATTCATTAATTGGTAATTATGTTAATTATATTAATTAAATAGTTGTAGCGGGATGTGGGTTTATAGGGGAATAGGGTGGGAAGTAATTTAATTGAAATTAAGTACATATTAATTCATATTAATTGGTATTTATTTAAATAATATTTATTAGTATTGATAATTAATTATTTTTTAGTAAAATATTAAAATATTACTTTCCCTACTGTTGCACTCTCTGGAGTGGGAATAGTAATTATTACCCCTACGCTATCCAACGCTTTCCCTACTGTTGCACTCACTAGAGTGGGAATAGTAATTTTTACCCATACGCTATCCAACTCTTTCCCTACTGTTGCACTCTCTGGAGTTGGAATAGTAATTATTACCCCTACGCTATCCAACGCTTTCCCTACTGTTGCACTCACTGGAGTGGGAATAGTAATTTTTACCCCTACGCTATCCAACTCTTTCCCTACTGTTGCACTCTCTGGAGTGGGAATAGTAATTATTACCCCTACGCTATCCAACGCTTTCCCTACTGTTGCACTCACTGTAGTGGGAATAGTAATTTTTACCCCTACGCTATCCAACTCTTTCCCTACTGTTGCACTCTCTGGAGTTGGAATAGTAATTATTACCCCTACGCTATCCAACGTTTTCCCTACTGTTGCACTCACTGGAGTGGGAATAGTAATTTTTACCCCTACGCTATCCAACTCTTTCCCTACTGTTGCACTCTCTGGAGTGGGAATAGTAATTATTACCCCTACGCTATCCAACGCTTTCCCTACTGTTGCACTCACTGTAGTGGGAATAGTAATTTTTACCCCTACGCTATCCAACTCTTTCCCTACTGTTGCACTCTCTGGAGTGGGAATAGTAATTATTACCCCTACGCTATCCAACGCTTTCCCTACTGTTGCACTCTCTGGAGTGGGAATAGTAATTTTTACCCCTACGCTATCCAACGCTTTCCCTACTGTTGCACTGTCTGGAGTGGGAATAGTAATTTTACCCTCCCGCTATCCAACGCTTTCCCTACTGTTGCACTCTCTGGAGTGGGAATAGTAATTTTGACCCCTACGCTATCCAATGTTTTCCCTACTGTTGCACTTTCTGGAGTGGGAATAGTAATTTTACCCTCCCCTATCCAACGTTTTCCCTACTGTTGCACTTACTGGAGTGGGAATAGTAATTTTACCCTCCCGCTATCCAACGCTTTCCCTACTGTTGCACTGACTGAAGTAGTAATAGTAATTTTTACCGTCCCGCTATCCTACGCTAAAAATATTGAATATTTTTTATAAATATTACGTTAATATATTTATGTATTAAAAAAATAAAATGTATGTTTATTTTTTTAAGTTACATTAATTATTTATTAATTTTAAAGTTATTTAAGTATTTTTATGTATGTTTTAGTTAATTATATATATTATTTCATTAATTTTACATTAATTTTCATACATTTAAAAATTCGATATTTTGACTGACTATATTTTTACAACTATATTTTGGAGTCGATATTTTTGTACTTACCTGTTTGTAGATAGGGAGTCGATATTTTGGCATTCGATATTTTTACTTCGATATTGTTGTAGGTCGATATTCTTGTTATCGATATTCTGTCAGTGATCCCCATAAAACATTTGCATTTCTGGGTCGTTAACAGTGCCCCTGAAACAAAATGAACTAATTCATCAGGTGGAGTGTTGAGTTACACACAAAATCCACGTTTCACATTCACACAGCTGCTAACACGTTTCATCTTTTGAACACCAGCTCTGATCTGATGATATTTCGGGCGAACATTTCCACTATTTTACAGCAACATGTCATTCTACAATGGGGGCTATCAGCAATAATACAATTATCTCCAGCAGGGATTTATTTAATACCAGTGATAATTCTACCAGCTTGGGTGGCTTGTGGTGGTGCTGTTCACTACTAAATTTAAAGGGCTGACACGCAGAAGGAGGGCAGTGTGAGTCCAAAAGGACTGGGTCCTAAACAAGTAAAGAAAACCTTTACAGAACAAAATTCAAAGTCAATACCATAAAGGTATATTCAAAATTAAGAATCAATACAGAAGGCAAAAAGTAGTTAGCTAGCCTGATTCATATCAGCACCAATAATGCATAAAAATAAAGCAGATTGCGAGAGGTTTTATTATAAGCGAATTAGTTATAACCAAATGTAGTTCACTAATGGACTAGCAAAAATCGACTTAATTTGTAAGTCAAGAAAGAGTAATCAACAAACTTGGAGTCTGCCTTCGAGAAAAGGGATAAATCAGCAGACAGTTTAACATGGAGAGCGGTCAGCTCAAAAGCAAAAAAAGTTTAATTATAAAGACAGATAACAGCTGACATAAGGACTGGTTGACATGAAAGCAAGGAAAGGGTCTCTAAGCATAATTCAAATAAATGAGCAAAAAGTTTTGCGAAAGGCTCTGGCAAGTCTAGCACACATCCCAGAAAGGGCACGTTTGATAATTTTCAGAGAAGTGAAAAACAACACACTTGACGTGGCATGAAGTGGTATCATAGGGCTGTACTAACAAAGGTACATGACATGAACCAATCAACAATGTAGAAACAGTGCTAGATGTACTAGTAAACACCTTCATCATTAATAATTAGTTGAAACCCTTTGCCCAAAAAAAAGGGAAATGATTGCCCTATTGTAGCAAACGAAACAGTGCGCCATTTCAAAATGAATGAAAATACAGGTTGGCTTGGGCAGAAAAATAAATTTTATTCTGTGCAAGAAAATAACACCATGAAATGAATCCCATTTCTTCTATTTTACGAAAAAGGAAAAACACAGTAGAAATAAAATGCACTTAGGAAACTTGCTCATGCAATTTTAAAAGCCACATTTTCTACAGCGACTTTAAAATGGATGCCAGGGCAAACAGGTGAAGGCACATTAATTTAAATTTGTGGTTGCTTACGATAACTTAAACACATGTAATTAAACATTATCTCTAGTTAATAAAAAAACTTAATCAGCTCCCCTCTTTGATGATTTTTTAAATCATCACAAACTACACTATACTACTTTACACAAATTCATCCATGTTTTTTGTTTCTTCAGCTTTTGTCTTCTCAAAGGCCTTTACTTCATCATAGACTCAGGCTTTGATGTCATCAAGTATAATATCTTTCCTATGGTCATCTTCTTCTTTCCATAATCTCATTCAAACCTCCCTTAAAACTGATAACTATTTTTTTGTCATTTGAAGGATGCTCAACCAGATAATACAAACTCATTAACATGCCATTTAAAACTAGTACAACAAAAACTATAAAGACCATGATTTTTAGAGCCAAGCAAATTAGTTGTTTGGAATTAGTCATCTACTTTCTGTAAATACTAAAAAAAAATAAAAAAAATAAGGGCCTAATTTAGACTTTGGCAGATGGAGTATATACCGTCGCCTTGGCAGAATACTTTACTGCTGCCATGGCAAGGGTACTACCCCTACCAAATTTAGAGATGTCCCACAGCCCAGCGGACATCTCTTGCATTTCCAGGAACCACCGTCACGGCAGTTCCTGCAAATGCATTGAAAGTTTGATGGACAGCTCCATCAACATGGCAGACTTTTAACAAAATCCCAAAGCAAGATTTTCTTTTTCAAAATAAAATAGCAATGACCCCTTCTTCATCTGAGTTTTCTCCCACAGCATTGGGATAATTTAGCAGTTTTCGCTGAAGCTGATGGATAGTGAAAATATGGCAATTGTCCACCCGCTCTCTATGGGGTGGGTGGACGAATGGCAAAACCTCTGACAGCCCTTACTCTGTTCGGCTGTCAAAGGTGTATGTTGGTGGCAGAGACTAAGTAGTCTCCACCATCGAAGTACCGAAGGTCCTCTAAATGAGGCAGGTGGACCTTCAGTTTGGTGGAGGGGGCACTCCGCTAAACTCTAATTCAGGTCCTAAATCTCCAATCAAGGTGCCAAACTTTCAAACATTAAGGGGCCGATTACACTGCGGTCGGAAAAGGCTCCGACTGTCGGTCGGAGCCTTTCTGACTGCATCGTAACATGTCAGTCGGATTCCTTTCCGACCCCCTCATTACGATAGAGGCGATCGGAAAGGAATCCCATCAGTCATTCCGATTTGCTTCCGAAGCGTCTGGCAGTCCGAATGCAGTTAGTAATACCAAGGGCGGCTCTTTCTACCCGAGGGATTACGATGTTGGATTTCAACAGCCTTTTTGTGCCGTCCTTTCCGACACAGAAAGGCTGTCGGAACTCGACTTTGGGGGGCCCCCAGCAGGGCCCCCATGGGTGCACGGCCTCCGGTTGGAGGCTGAGGGGGCACATATGGTGCCCCCCTGTTGATCAGTGCACCCAGTGGCAGGCACCTTGTGCAGTGATGTACTGCACCTCCTATTTTACAATGGGAGCATGTATTCCGGCCGGAATACATGCTCCCATTGTAAAGTATAGGCATGCGACCGAACACTGTTCGGTCGCATCCAAATCAGTCGGTCAGGACCACCGACCGGGTGTCAGTCGGTCCCTTGACCGAGACGATGTCAGGTGGAGTTAATGAGGCCCTTTATAGATGCACATCAAACCTCTTGAGATATGAAAAAGAATATGAATATTGCAATCAACTGTATCAGTTTTTGCGAGGGAAACGATTGTGTTAGATGTTTCATTTTGTGTTCCTTTTTTAACAATAAGTTGTTAGAACATACACAATGGTCCATATTAAAAGACACCTCAGAACACCAAGCAGTCTTTTGAATCTTTTTGCATACTTGTTTCCATGTCAGGATTAAAGGTGGTAGACAAGATGTACTTTGAAAGAAATGCATGATTATGGTCCTTGTTTGTGTAAATTCTTTGAGAGGGAGAAGCTCAACCACTCCCCTTGCATGATTGGTTCTCTAAAGTTTATCCTGTTTTGCTCAACACATTGATACTCTATTTCTAAACTGTTTGTGTTGTGACATATAATTAATTTCATTACATAGCATTCTTAGGAATGTAAGCTATCCTGTTTTTTTTTTTTTTTTTACAATAGGGCTGTAATTCACCTGAGTTGATGTGCCTCTTTTAACTCACCAGAAGAGCCTTAGTTTGCCACATTTAGTATCCTTAATTGAACTGGGGCATGGCAAATCAATTCAACCAAAGTCACACTGATTTGTACTAAATAATTCTTACCTTTCTGTTTTTTGGACGGTCTAATTTCTCCGTAGAAACTGTACTTCCATCAAGGATTATTTGAACTATGCTGAAGTGATGAAGGAGAAGTTCATTCAAAGAGGATATCCCCATAGACTTATTAGCAATGCCCTCAAGAGAGCACGATTTTACAACCGCGATTCTATGTTTCAACCCAAACAACACGAACAGACAGAATAATTAGTCTGTGTGACCAAACACTCGTCGATTGACAATAAAATTCGCCAGATTGTGAATTCACAATAGCATTTACTGAATTTGGACAATCAAATGCCACGCATACCCAATCCACTGTTTGCTTTCAGAAGAAATAAGAACTTGAGGAACATATTGGTCAAGGCGAAAACCCCTGAGCAGAATGGGTTTATTCAAAGATCGATCACAGGTGATCAACCCATAAATGGAAACCACAAATGCGGGACATGCCATGCATGCGCCAATGCTATTGTGAGTGACCAGATTTGCATTAACAATCGCACGGTACATCTTAAAGAGATGACGAATTGCAGGACATCTAGCTGCATTTATGCCATCCTGTGCCCCTGCAACCTGACGTATGTAGGGGAAACGGCCAGAGAATGCAGGGTCCGGATAGGCGAACATAAATCCAATATCAGGCGATGCAAAACAACAGCACCCTTGGTCAGCCATTGGAGTGAGGCCAAACATGTGGAAGAGGATCTGCGTTGGACTATTTTGGAAAAAATACGTCCACAAAAGGGCATGGATTGTACCAATATACGCAGAAAACGCGAAGTATTCTGGATATTTTCACTTGACTCTAAGAATAAGGGACTTAATGAAACCCTTCCATGGGAAAATGCAATCATCTAGAAGTTTGACATCTGAAATTTCCAAAATTCGAGCTCGACAGCTATTTTTTCTGCTTCTGTAACCCCACGGGTGTATAGACATGTTTCTGGAGATGTTCGGCATCTCTAACCCACTTTTTTTTCTTCATTCATTTTTTTCTTTCATTATTTCTACCAATATGTATTATTTTAGCCATTGTGGCTCTGTTCCTCAATATCACATTTAATATGTGTAATTTTCATGGGTTTATAGCGTTAGTCTATGCGTTTACTTATTGTATATCGATCTGCGATCATATCCCTTTAAATAATCTGAGGAAATATTGAATTAATTTTCTCTCTCACCGGCCTTTTGATACTCTCCATCTATGCTGAACATACATCATGTGCGAGTATTTCTTCCTCGCACCATTTTAGGCTCATGTTACTTTAAAAATACGAGAAGAGAGGCAGTAAGTGCCCATTTTTCCGGCCTTTTGACGTATCTTACGTCAATTTTAATTATCTACGAGCAGAGCCATTGGGCTATTTAAATGCTCGGGTTTTTCACTCCTCCTCTCGGGCCGTTTCTCCTTCACCAGCGGGACGCTCTGCAATAATGCCGCTGCATGGAACTAGCATCTCTTAATTCAGGTAGCTTTCTCTTGATCGACTGTGGTGCAGCTCAGTAATTGACCTTAACATCCTGCCCAGAAATCTTTGTAACTATTGTTCCTATTTTCCCTTTGTAGTGCCCCATATCGGGTAGGGAATTCATCGTGGCTAAGTCCCGACTTTTGAGTTCCAACGGAGACAGGATTTTTGCCATAAAGCTTGTCTCATGTAGGTACTATTTTGGGCTGTCTCTACTCACATGGCGGGTATGGCGTTAACAATGTATGCATCGAGCTGACATTTATAGTAACGTCCCTTTCGTTTTCCCCTCTTTTTTGGTTCCTTAGAGATTGAATCGATTATTGGACGAAAAGCGCGATCCACAGTGTTATACTGTTTGAGAAATTATAGGTGAGAATCTGCTTTTCCCCTTGTCACACGCATGAATGCATACATATGGAAAATAGTCTTCATCGATTTGGCCTCACTTCCCACTTTGGTTTGTGTTTTCTTTTGTCTTATCATGCAGATTCTGCCTG
The DNA here is from genome assembly GCA_963921515.1 of Calotriton arnoldi. NCBI lineage: Eukaryota > Metazoa > Chordata > Amphibia > Caudata > Salamandridae > Calotriton > Calotriton arnoldi. The sequence continues at coordinate 5,770,692 of CAWUFW010000081.1, read as the reverse complement.
GGGTCAGCCCAAATACTGACACACGTCAAGTCCTAACCTCCATACTTTGTTACCCTTTTTCCTGACATCCTTCTTTGAGAAAAGTTTCTTGTGCGGCACATTTTTACCTATATTTGAGAGACCGCAGCATTCAAAGCCCAGTTATCATTTTCCCGGTGAGTTATTAGGATACCTGACCCGCAGTGTTCCTTTATTAGTTTTTCTAACATTACCAGGCTATTACTGATTTCCTTGTCCTTTTACAGGCCTAACTCAACCTGAAATCTAGCGGTGGCCACTATTTGTTAGATTGAGGAAACTTCCTCAAATTTGGATGGTTCTCGCTCTCATTACGATAGGTATGCTCTTATGATTAGCATATTTCATAGACGCTGTTTCCTATTGCTGCTTTTATTGTTTCTTCTGTTTCTCTCATTAAGATACCGTTTATGTTATGACAATTGCTCTGACTTTCAGTTGGGCTACCCTTTCCCCAAAATTGGGATAGAACTATCCCTTGGTTAAATCTGGGTGTCTAAATGCTCTTTTTTTACAGGTATGGCATATTCACGCGTTTCTATTGGAATACCTGTGCGGTTATCATTGCATTTCTCCTCTCGATATCTGGCTTCATCTGTGTGTGCAGTTGTTTCTTGTTATTTGTCTTGTTTTTGCATCTATATTATCCTTAGTTTTTGACCCTCTGTGCGTTTGACCATTTGTTCCAGGAAGCATGTAACATATCAGCTCTTTGTACTTATTTAATAAAATGTTATGTTTATTTATTAAATTAATAACAATGATGCATGTGTAGCAATTAATGTACACAATCCATGTTTTTTGCTTCAGACAGGTCCCATTTCTTTGTTGCCCATATACACCACAAGCGCCCTGAAGAAGGTGATACCCAAAGAAGGGGTGTCTCACCGAAACGCGCGTCGGCGTTGTGAACATGTTCCCTCTATGAACTCATTTGATCCACTTGTTCTGCAAAATTGATGAAATGTTTGAAAAGTCCTTCTTTTATAACCATTGTTGTTACACATTTTGAGGGGACATGGTGCACATTATGCTTTTTGATATTGATGTTATGTATGTATCTGAAGTCTGTGTGAGGATGTTTGAGTATGAAATTGTATGCATGTTGTGAGTGGAAGGTTTGTAATGGGATCTGGTCTTTTTGTAATCTTTTAGATACAATACTCATTTGTGATACATTGATACATTTGTGATGAAAAATAAAAAATAAAGCAATGTTTAATATATCCTGGATTGTGTGAAGAATATTGTTTTGTGGTCTAGCCAGAGTGGTCAACTAATCAGATGACGTATAGCATACTTTAGATGGTATAGGTAGAGTGTTCTTTTTGTGCTTTATTGAATATTGATATACATTACAGATTGGAACAAGCAAACAGTAACATATCCATAATACCCCAGATCCCACCGTCCCTCCCCCCTTGCTCTACTATAGCACTGTGCTAAATAATTCTTAATGCATATCTCTAAACTAGGTAGGAAAAGTGGCTATGTCTCACTCCCATTTTAATGGGACGAAACAATTAACATATCTTGAATTATCATCACACATATGTATACATTTTTATAAGCAACAATTTAGAAGAAGCCTCTTAAAATATTAAACAAGACTTTCACTGTTTGCACAGCCTACATCTAAGTAGTGAGGGCTTCAACACATACAATAAAGATGAATGTTATTCCCTTATCTTATTTTATGTCTTTCAGAACTTAGCCCTCCATGAAAAATGCATATGAACATGCATCCAGAAAGTGTAATGAAAACATTAATTCGGTCTCTTAAGAAGAAAGCTTGAACAAACATAGATAATTTGAAAATCCCCTTGCCTGAAGGAGGGTTTACTTTCTCTCGATGGTGGAAATACCACTAAGCATTCCTTCATCCCAAGCTCAAAAGCACTTACTAAATAATCTTTTAGACTATCCCAAATAGATGTTTTTAGAAATAGAAGGGGTTTACAACAAATGCCTTGAATTGTTACTAACTTCAGAAAGACCCAACGTCGAAGAACATCAAAGCTGACACTATGCTTTTCACTTGATTGGTATGTCTTCATGTCATTGAATAAAAGAGAAAACTACAGTCTGCATAAACAATGGCTTACTGACTTTATACAAAACATGACAAACTCAAGAGAATTATCGCAAAAGAGTTGAATCTATTGGGACTGTGATCTAACTCTTCACCCACACACTCTGAGTTTCTAGAGATGGCAAAATCATAGCAAACGAAGGCCTACATCTAATAGAAAATCACAGAAACCTTTTGGAAAATTATTTACATAATGTGATTCCACTAACTGGTTGGTGCAAACATCTGACTTCTGTATGGAAAACAAATGTCAATAAACATGCAATTTACACAAGGGGGGCTTCTAAAAAAGGATGACTGCTAGAGATGCAACTGCCTACGTGCTATTCCAGTGCACATATTTGTGGATATCGAAAAACACACCTTCTGGTCAGTGAAAATAGCTTAAAGAATTCATTTAGTAACTTCTCTTGATATTTGCTTATCTAGGTCAGTTATTTTCTTTAATGCTGAATAAGCATGACCTGCATGAGACAAAGTTCAACTTGGAGCTGAATGGCTGCAAGAAATAATAGTTAGGAATTGTAGATCTTCCTTCTCTTTGGGAATCAATTCATGGATTTCCAAATGTTGCAACTGACCCTTACCGAACACATTTTGTACCAAATATGTTATGGTATCTCAGTGTTTCAACAATATCTTAGAAATCCATGTGTTGGTACGGGAATGTTGGCGTGTATCCCTTCCATTAGTGCCCGACTACATGTGAAACTGATATCCTGACCATTTTATGTCACCCTGGCATCATGCTTAATCTAGTGTGTGCGCAGAGGCCTGGGCCTATCTGCTGTGATGGGAGTTTTGGAACCTGTTCTGAACCAAGCGTGCCGTCATAGCAGACACTGGACTACTGTCCATCCCCTAGATAAATGACAGAAAGAGTTGGTAGCAGCATACTGAGTTTTTGGAATTCATTAGTGTGACCAGACCTTCTTCTTTGTGTCAAGGAGAGGGCAGTCTACTCTCATGTGCAGTGCTACTGTGAAATGTACCCCTCCTTGCACTGACATTCTGTATGCACGTCAGGTGCATGTGTGTATGCAGTGAGTCAGTGACACATGTATGGTAGTAGGACTCTGTGTGCAGTGGGATTATGAATACTGGGGACAGTTGGATCCCTTTTAGATGGCCTGGCACAAGACAGAGAGTGGACATAGCATCCCCGGACAGTGGAAGTATATCGACTGCATTCCTGTGACTGGACAGTGGATGCCCAGACACTGAAATGAAGGAGAATGGAGATAATCACACCTTAGAAATTCAATGAGAACTTGTTGGAAAAGGCAGGGGCATTGTGAACACCCCCCACTTTAGCAGCTACAGCAGGGGTGGAGTTATTTATGGGTCTCTCCTGTCTGCAACTTGGCAGACAAATGCTCATAATTAACGCCAAAGAAAGTTGTGTTGATAGAAAAGCAAAAGAAGGATGGAGGGTTAAAAGGAAGGATGGGTAGATGGGTGAAACTATGGGTGTAAGAATGCGTCACTGAGTAAAAGGATAGGAAAAGGGTGGATGAGTGAAAGGATGCATGGGTGGGTGAAAGGATGGGTGACAGTGTGGATAAGTGAAAAGGTGGGTGAAAGGGTGGATGGCTGCAAGGATGAATTGAATGGCTGGATGGAGAAAGACAACAATGGATGAAAGAATAACTGGATGACAGAATGTAAAGGTGAAATGGTGGATATCAGCGGTGGATGGAAAGGTGAAAGGCTGAATGGATAGATACATGAATGGAAGAGACAAGGGATCTCTTCTAGGGAGGGGAGGGTTAACTTGCTTCAGTTGCCTGGCGCCATCAGAGCATTGGTCCAAACTGGGGGAATTTTAATTTTTCTGGCTACTCCCATGAGCAAAGGACTGCTGACTAGTTCTTCCAGAGCACAGCCAGTTGGTGATAGAGGGGTGGGACTGCAGCTTCTTTTGTTGGAAACGTTTCTAGACAGGGTCTGTACTTTTATCTTCCTCTGAAAACTGCTTTAGGAAGGCTAATAGTAGCCAGGTGCAGAGATATCACGCTTCCCTGTGCCCCGTGTTTTCGATGCTTTTTCTTGGAACCACTATCATTGCTACCTGTATTACCCAAGGAACAGCCAGAAAATAATATTTGGAAGAGAAGCAACCAAAACCAGGTCTGAAACCTTAGAGACTGGATCCACATCCACTCCCTGGAAAATGTGTATAGAAGTGGTATACCAACCACCCCACTTTGTTTCAGTTCTAAATTCCTCACGAGCAAGGAAACAAAGGATCCACAGGGTACTCGAAGGACTGTTCTGTGACCATGGCTGGTGTTTGCATGACAACCACTCTCCCAGAGGTAAGGAGACATCATATGCAGTCTGAGCTTTTGGCTGGAGGAGCTGAGTGTCTGCCTAGAGCCCAGAAGCCTGCCAACTGAGAGTTAAAGAACAGGCCTGGCCCTTTAACAGCAGAGAGGGTCTAGGTGGAGAAGTCCACCATTTTCTTGGCATGGGGAAGAGCCAGTCCCAGAGAAATCGAGCACCTGTCAGAGGGGTGAAGCCAGGAGCAACCCATGAGTGGAGGGGGTCTCCCAAAACGGTTCTGGTCAAGAACCACATTAGGCCTTCTGCAAAAACAAAGCACCAGCAGTGATTGTTAATATGTTGTGACTGGAAGACTGATGCTGTCACTGCCAACAACGAATTCAGTGTGCTCGGTCTATGCAGAGGAGAGTGCCCTGATTGGCCTGGTAGCCGCAACTGCCAAAAGTAATTTACAAGGTCAAGTTCAACCTGGAGTCAACACCTGCCGTGCTAGCATCCCATCTGCACCTGGCCTACAGAGACTACACTTTCTGAAGACAAGCTTGTCCTGTCTGCACCTGGCCTAGAGAGGCTGCAACTGCCAAAGACCAGAGCAGCTGCATGAAGACATCACTCTAAAATCCTTGAAGTCTTCAAGTTCCTAGTGAGGTCATTAGCAGGGATGGGTACTGGAGGGTGTAATGCCTCCAGATTGTAAACAACATTTCAGCCCTGTATTGAATCCTCATAATTGCACTGTGCTATATTAAGTATTTCTTTATGATTACAGTGCATTCTTTTATTCGAAAAGTTAAGCACTGGACTCAACAGCATCTTACTGTGCCTAGTGGTTGATTGCAGAGTTCTGAGTCCATCCCCCCTGCACTACTTCCCTGAGAAGCCTTTGACTACTCACCCCAACTACCCTGAGAGGCAAGTGCTGAAACAGTTGTGCTTGAACACCAGTGGTAAACGATCTCAAGCTCCATGCTTGGGGCCTGGTAGCCTCTGTCTTCACTCTGGTCCCCTAAACGGGGTCTGACACCATGGCTAAAAAGTATCTGGTTAATAGTTGTTAAACATATGCGTTGGGTAACGATAAACAGCTGTTATATAGCACCAAGGTGCACCCACTGGTGAACATGCACTTTCCAAATATAATTGTAATATTCTATTATATTTTAATGCTCACACTATAAAATGCAACAACCATGAATGGGGCCAATTGGAGTTTCCTAAACACAACCAGCAAATTGCAGATCCACTTCCACGTCTCCTACTGCTTCTGTTTTTCACAGGTGTCAGTTTTCTTCCTGTCTTTTGCAAAATCCTCCTTGCCTGTTACCCAAATTATGATGAACGTGAAGGAGCGATGGATCTGCCTCACTTCACTATTCAAGTAGGTTATTGGTTGAAGATCCAATTACAAGTGCTAACAGCAGGACTCATCAATTGGGCATACAATACGAGGATCACCTAAACAGGACGCTTCTGTCTGCCCAGGAATTTTGCTTCTCTCCAAGGACAGTCATGGTCAGCTCAAGTGGTTCAGAAGCCCAAAGGTGGATCTTTCGGTGGATCCCTCAATGTGTTTTCCCTTTATTTTTGTCTTGGTTTCCACTGGATTGTCATTGAGGAGTGATGCACATGGTCTATTCAGATCATGTTCAAATCATGAATGCATTTCCCTGTTTCAAACGTATCCATAGGCTTTTGGCCGGAATCTCGAGGTAGCGGACACAAGTGATCCAGCGATCTGGGACTAATAATTTTCCACAAACTAGGCCCAATTTCATCACCCAACAAGTCCCTTCACGCTGGGTCAGTGAATTACTAAACAAATTACCAAAATCCAATTTGTGTCTTCATTTCTATTATACCAATTGTGGTGATGCGATCTTTATATAGTTGACAGGGTTTGGCAAACCAATACTTGTTTCTAGAATACTCATAAACTAGAAAAACACTACTGATAAAAACAGATACATTTGTATATTTATAATCTTTATCTAAATAATGTGAAATAAATGCTCATCAATACCAAAATACAGTACAAATCATAGATCATCACAGAGCAACAATATCAGAGAAATAAAAACACATCTCAATTCGACAGCGCATAAAGGAGTGGAAAGGCGAAGAGACAAAAGGTTCAGAGACAAAATACATTTGCAAATGATTATGCAAATTCAGTTTTCTGTCTATGCTAACCCAATTGAATAGGAAATCTACTCCCTGGCCATGAGAGCAGTAAGGCCCCTCAAGAAGAGTTGAAGAGGCAAAGATTAAGTCAGGAATCTGAAGACAGGAACAGCCAGCTCTAGAATAGGAGACAGCAAAGAAGGCCTCTCCTCACGCAGGTAGGAAAGCAAGCCGCCAACTAACCACCAACTAACTCTAACAAAACTCCTAAACCCCTCCCACCAGGAACCTCAATTATACCCTAAAACCCAAATGTCCAACCGACATTTGTGTCAGAACAGGGGATTTCTCTACATATGATTGGTTAAGGAAGGGGGTGTACTGTCACACCACTCTCGTTATGTTATGTTTATTCTGCATATCTACTTCCACCCCAAGAAATACAAATTCGAGCCACTGTCATAGCATTCGTTTCCTCCATCCCAGTAATGTAGCAAATTTTGTGTCACATTTATCCGTTCGTGCCGCACAAAGAAGAAATGCTCTTTCATTCGAGGAAAAAATGTTTTCTTTTAGCTGTCTCTTGGCAGAGACACAGGATTCTGTGAAGGACGCTTGTCTTCTGCTTACAGCATCTTGCTCAGCTCTATTTTGCAGAATTGTATTCTATTCTCATTAACCCCGTGTTTTCCCGCACAACAGAAAACCATGCTTCTATGAAAAACAAACACAGGCATTATTAATCACTTATAATGTTTTTTCTTTACGCATTCACCCAATGCTGCATCTATCCATGTGCAACCCATGTTAATATTATTTTCCTAGCAAACGTTAATAATATGCACAAAAGCAGCATTAATCTTTTATTTTTCGTTTATCAAGAAGCATTTGCGGCCTACTCCAGTGCTTTAGTACGCGCTTGCGCAGTAGCATTTTCCCTCATGTTAGGCTCTTTTCCACATTAGTTTTTCACCGCACACAGTTAGTAAATGTTACTGAGGGTTCAATTCGAGCAGGTTTTATTTCGCGAAAACCCTGCTTCATCAATCCCCCCTTTGACGACATTTTGAGCCACCACCAAAAATACCCACCAATACAAATTATCACTTTTAGAAAGCAGTTGTTCTCTCTCACTTTACCCTTATTTCATCTAAATCCTTCATTATTTCATAATAATTCCCTTTCCTATCCTCTAATTCTATCTCTTCTCTCTTTCTCTTTCTTGCTCTTCGTTTCACATCAGATGTCTCCTTTTTGCATTTACAAATTTATAAATCAGAAAAATCATTATTATTGCTGTAGCTACTGCAATAATAGGCATTAATATTCTCCCTAATACACTATTTCCAAAAGTAGCAAACCAATTACCCATAGAGGAGAAACTTCTACTAAGTTTCTCCCAAGCACCGTCAACCTTTAGTTCAGCCAAATCTTCTCAAAGATTTGTAATGTTCTTAATATACCCCTCCAAACTCTTACTTTTATCAGGCATATAGGTACAACATTGTTTAATTTTCAACATATTACAGACTCCACCCTCCTTGGCCAATAATAGATCAAGGGCAAGTCGATTTTGTAAAACCATTGACCTAATTGCAACCATCTCAGTATCAATCATCAAGAAACCACCAGCAGTATCTGTTGATAAACGATCAACCACTGTGGACAGTTTTCTAATTTTATGTGAGTTTAATATGACTCCAACTGAAGGTATCAATGCTCCAAAAATATCTCCCACTATTTCCGAAAAACTTGCTCCTCTCTTATTACGTGTTAATCCATTCTTTACTTCAATGATTCTATCACTTTTATCCAAGTGGTACACCTTTGGAAATACAATCCCAATATAACAACATCCATACCAATGTGCAGGCAACCTATAGTAGGCATTCTTACCACACACATAATAGATTCCCGGAAAGACGGGATCAGTCCCTCCTTTTATTCCCCATCCTCCCGTAATTAGGAAAGTATGATCACACTCACTGGAACCAATGAAATAATTGTTATAATCAGTTTTTAATCTAAGCAAGCAAAGCTTATCTCTATGATGCCAGTCCAGGGTCATGGCAGCGTATGTCTCACCCTTTTTGTAATCTCCTTCTCTGAAAGCCCATGGAGGTACATGAGACTTTTGCTCAGCAGCATTTCTCTTGAAATCCTGCCTTCTATCTTCTACCATGTTAATTAATTCTATTTCTTCAAACCGCAATCTACATGTTAAGTTATGTCTATGTGCGTATACTATATCTATTGTTTTTGTTGGATGAAAAAATTCTCCCATATATTCTGCATTTCCAGCACTACCTACTCTATTCATGTTCTTTCTAATAGGAATTTCTGAGAACACTAAATCCATGTTAGAATAATAATATTGTAAGCTACCTCTCTCGTAAAAGAGACTTGTTAAAACACTACAAGACACTCCATATGTTGAAGGTAGGTGATGGTAAGTCACCCCCTCTGAGACAGACAATGGTAATTGCATGCACACACAACAATCTCTCGCATCCATCGTATCAACATACTCATACAACAACTTGGTAAAAACATTTAACGAAAAGTCATTAATTAATTTATCTTCATGGTAAATGCTGTCACCTTCCATCTTTTCTATATTAGTATGTGAGATTTCTTTAAGACTTTTAGAATCTACTTTTCCACTCGTCACACCATTAGTATTATTTGTATGGTTAGTTACCATTAAAACAGGCACAATAACAATTAATGTTAACCACACCAACATCAGTAAAAACATACTAAATAAGCAAGCATTAATACATCTACGTTTAAACCTATGATTTTGATATCCAGTCTCTGCTATTTTTGCCATTTTAAGGAAAAAATTATATCAATTCAAAAAGAAAAAAGAGAAACTAGAAAAACTATAAACTATCTAAGTAGTGTATCCAAACACTTCAAGCCTTCTTCTTCTTCCTTTACCCCCTCTTTTTCTTTTTTTATTTCTTCACAGCCTCTGATTCAATTTCTTCTTTAGTTCTCTTTTCTTCTTCTAAAGAATTCTTTAATTTTTCTGCACCCTTTAGTTTACACAGTTCTTTTAGGGTGGTTCAAACCCGTTTGCTTCACTCTCCTTTGTACCAGTGTCTTCTTTGTTCTGATCTGTATGCTCAATTTCTTCCAATACCACATATGTCCATTCTGGAGCTGTGTATTTCTTGTTCGGAACTCTTACTCTCTTAGTTTTCCAAACTAATTCTTCTTCTGACTCACTTTGTTCTGTTTTGTTTGGTACTTCCACTATCGTGTCTGGTGTTTTCTTTTTCAGGGTGTATTTCAGTCTTTTCACTCCTTTTGGCCACACATCACCTTTTCTTGCTTTCTTAACTTGCACAGTTCCTTCTGCTTCAGTGTCAAGTTTGCAAGTTCTTTTATTCAGTTCTTTTCTTTGTTGCACTTGTTCTTGATTCTCATTTAACACTCCTCCATCATCATTTTCAACAGCAGTCTTACGAGACCCAGTAGCTGGTGCCCACTCTATTCGACTTTGTTCCCGATCAATCACGTATTCAATACCTTCAGAATCTGTAGCTTCAGACTCTATGGTTTCACGTTCTACAGCTTCTGGCTCTTCTCGGCCCTCTGCCAGTCTCTGCTCTTCTTCTTCTTGTCTTTCAAGTGGACTTGGGACTCTCCTTGTGTGACTTGCATGTATCCAATTTGGCAAGCCTCCACGCTTCACTGCTGTCGTCACCAGTATTATCTGGTATGGGCCATGCCATCTAGGTTCCAGACACGACTTTATCACATGCTTCTTCACCAGGATCCACTCTCCTGGACTTAAACCATGTGCTTGCTCTTGCTGGGTTGTTGTTGCACTTTCTCCAACCTGATGAGACATAGAACGCACCACATCAGCCAATCCTTTGCAATAATCAAGCACCAAATCATCAGTTACATTCATCAGTTGATTTGCTGGTACAATTGGCTGTCTCATTGCTCTCCCCATTATAACCTCATGAGGGGATAATCCAGTCTTTTTATCAGGAATGCTTCTCAGACTCATTAATACCAATGGTAAAGCTACTGGCCATTTCAGAGCTGTGGATGCACACACTTTTGACAGTCTTGATTTAATAGTGCCATTAATTTGCTCGACCACACCTGATGTTTCTGGCCGATAGGCACAATGCAGCTTTTGCTCAATTTGTAATGCTGCGTGTTAGAAACGGGTAGCGTGGTGCAGAGCGGGCGGGCCAAACTCCGGAGGAAATGTGTAAAGCATCTGCGCAGCACACTCACAGGCGACACTCCAGGCACACTACAAAAAGAGACAACTCCAGGTGATGTGAAAATAACTTGTGTATTGTGACATAAACACGTCAGAATGTAATCACAGTTGCAGATAACTGTGCCAACCGGTACCGGGTAGCAGTTCACAGGGGGGACTATTTACAAGGCAGGGCCAATCGGGCCGCTGCCAGAACCATCACCAGGACAAAGAAAGAATAAATGTAAAGTCCATCAGCATTAGGACACATTGGCATCAGACCTGAAAGGAAAACATGCTTGCAGGCCATGAGGCGTCACCTGAGGCATAAAGACGTCGTCCGGCATTGGGGAAAAAGCATTAACATTGAATGCAAAACCATCAGCAGTCAGCCTTAGGGGAAAAACATTATCAGTAACATAGAGCATTAGGCCGGAACAACCACAGTAGGCATAGACCTGTGAACATCACATTAAACATGCCCATTAGCATTGGCATAATCATAAGCATAGATGCAACATTAGGCAGGACTCCAACTATATAAGCCTGTGGGGGAAAATATTATCATTAGCATTAGGTATAAAAGCACACTAGGCACATCCTGAGCCTGGGGCATAAAACATGTGAACATAGGGCATAGAAACACATTTAGCATGTGGCTCCTCCTCCGCAGGAACCCAATAGGCCTACCATCAGCACTGCAAACCTGAGGGAAAAGCTTTAAGTAGCATCCTAGGTACAAATGCATTATGCAACCATATTATGCCATAAATCATATGGGGCAATAGGCCTCGCCAGCATAACCGCAGTTCGCCCCAGTCGGGGGCACAACACTGAGACTGGCCCCAGGCCAACTGGCCTCTCTCGGGGGCTCAAATGCCCTATGTCCCACACAGTCAGGGTTGGCTGCAAGGGCGGCGAAAACAAAGGTGCGCAAAGCGCTAGGGTAGGAGGGTCCCTCACTCCTCTCTCTTTCCCTTCTGGGTAATCCAATGTCCCCAATGCGTGGCAGCTGCCCCCTGTCCTGCGGGGTAGCTGGGTAAACCCAACATGCACTGGCGCCATCAATGCAGCGATGGGAGCCCCACTCCGGGCTCTAACAGGAATCTGCCCACAAGAACACTGGCACGGTGGAGCCCCTCTTCTGGGACTCTAGAAGTTCCCAAAATGCGTCTGTCGTGCAGCTGAGGGAGGAAACAAGTACTGGGCACGTTTGAGCCCCCCTCCTATGGGACTCTAAACACAACCAATGCCCTCCAAAGAATACTGGCACCGGGGGCGGGCACCGACAATGTGTCCCGACATACCCCCCAACCACAGGATGACTGAGCCCCACTCACCGGCAGTCTGAGGCCCCTCTGGATGTCTCTGCAGTCTCCGGGCACCGGCAATGTGCCCCGACAGGTCCCGCTTCTGGGACCTCTCCTGGCTTCACCCTCAGCGGAGCCTTCTCTTCGTCAGCAGCGCGGAGGGACAGGCACCGACAATGTGCCTCGGGCCCCCTCCGCCGCAGGACTCCTCCTTGGCAATTTACATATAGCGCTCACGAGGCGCTAGGCGGCAGGAAAGTTCTTGGGCTGAAATTAAGTTGTAGCGCCCACAAAGCGCTAGGTCCCACACCATAAAGTGGTAGCGCTCCCCTTCACTGGCAATGAAATATAGCCCTCCCGAGGCGCTAGGGAGCAGGCAGGAAGGCACAGTCACTGGAAATATAGCGCTCTCGCAGCACAGCGCTGCAGATGTCAGCTCCTCACCTCCTGGGCAATAAGATAAAGCGCTCTTCTTCTCCAGGCGCTCGCCAGCAGGCAGGGATGGTCAGTCACTTCAAATGTAGCGCTCCTCTTCTGCTGGGCACAGTTATAGCGCTCTCGCAGCAAGCAGAGCACAGTCAATGCAAATATGGCACTCCGGCAGCCCAGCGCTGCAGGACCCACGCACCTTCTTCTCCTGGGCAGGGCTGGAGGCAGCGCTCTCCTGGTGCAGGAATAAGGTTGTAGCGCTAAGTCCCACAAAATAAAGTTGCAGCGCTCCTCTTCCCCTGTGGCACAGTTATAGCGCTTTAGCAGCACAGCGCTGCAGGCATCAGCTCCTCTCTTCTCCTGGGCAGACCACGTGCTCACAGGGTGATAGGCAGCAGGCAGCTGGCAGTAAGATATAGTGCTCACCAGGTGCTGGGCTTAGGACGGCAGGAGAGCAGGCAGGCAATACTGGGCAAGATCAGCAGGCAGTGGGTACTCATCAGAACAGGACAGCAGCTCCTAGAAGCAGTCATCTCCCATAAAGTGGCACTCCTCCTGACACAGCAGTCTTCACTCCAGTAAAGGGCTCTCACTGGCCCTGTGGACAGCGGAGGGGTGCAGATGGGCACAGGGCCCAGCACACAGGCCCAATGTGGCGGTACCTCCTGGCAGAGTGTCCCCTCTCAATCTAGTCCACGCTCCGTCTGAGCACATGGAGGCACATCCCCCCTCACCCCACCTACCAGAAAGGGTTGGAAGCTTCTGGAAGGTTCCCTGGGAAACCGGTCCCAACTGGTTTAGGGGGAGGTGTAGAGCACCCTGGGTGCCAGGCTTCCCTCCAAAAGCTGGGGGTGCTGGGAAACAGACAACTAGACCGCCAACTCATCTCAGACAGGCGGCACATGTGCAGACAGGAAGGGCGTCCATTTTAAAAGTAACATTTTACAAAGGTGCATTTCTACAATGGTGGAAATAAAGGTGCGTACACCATTGCACAGCATTTATTATTTTCAGTTCAGACACACCATGTCAGTAAAAAGGCTAGGGGGAAAAGCGAAAAATTCAGGGAAAAAGGGCCAAGTCCAACACAACCCCCTCCCAGCCAAAAGCCAGGGTAGACCACTCAATGCCTTGATGGGCTTCCCTGCTTAGGGCGAGAACACGTGGACGTGGGCCCGCAACTGCAGGGGCACCCGCAGGTTCTCCGCCACTCTGGAACCCAGTGGTTCCCTCTCTCAAACCTCCCTGGACCAACTAAGCCACCCCACTGGTGCTCCCTAGTCGGTTGCGGCCAGGACCGGCCCCTAGGCCATCCAGATGTCTCTGGCCCTTGCGGTCTCACAGAGCGGGGGCAGTAGCCCCAGGCCTGTAGTACCCGTTGGCCACTCTGCTTCTCCGCCGTGCAGTTCCAAACTGCCACTGGTCCTCCCACCTGGGGTCCGCACCCTCAGGCTGACTAGCAGTCCGGGGCGAGGCTCTCCTCCCCCTACCTCTCCTTCTGGGGTTCCGCCCTCTCCTTCTATGCGGGGCACCCTCGGACCACCACTCTCTCCCTCGTCCAGGGCCGTGGCCCTGCAACCGATCCCCCAACCCAGGGTCTAAACCCTTAGGTTGAACCGGTGCCAGAGGCGAGTCCTCCCTCCCTCTGCACCCCCTCCCAGAGTTCTGCACCCTCCCAACTGGAGTAGTACCCCTGCAAAACAACTCCGGGGGGACACTGCTTACAGGCGTCCCTCCCGCCAGGTCAGGCAATACCTGAACCGGGCCTCCCAACCCAGGATCGAAGCCCTGTGGTTGAGCCGGTGCCAGAGGCGAGTCCTTCCTCCCTCGGCACCCCCTTCCAGAGTTCCGCACCCTCCCACCTGGAGAAGTACCCCTGGAAGTCAACTCCGGGGGGACACTGCTTACAGACGTCCCTCCCGCCAGGTCAGGCAATACCTCAACCGGGCCTCCCAACCCAGGATCGAAGCCCTGTGGTTGAGCTGGTGCCAGAGGCGAGTCCTTCCTCCCTCGGCACCCCCTTCCAGAGTTCCGCACCCTCCCACCTGGAGAAGTACCCCTGGAAGTCAAACCGGTAGGGACCCTGATGACAGGTGTCACTCCCTCCAGGTCAGGCAGTCCCTGAACCTGGCATCCCAGCCCAGGATCTAAACCCTGTGACTGAGCAGACCCCAGAACCCCTGGAGCTCTGAATACAGACGCTCCGGGTTCTCCTGACACTAGGGGCTCCCCTTCAATGGATGGCCTCTCGGGACAGCCTAGGCTCCCAACCTGGGGTTCCCTTATGGAACTCTCCAGGCCCTGAGACTGCGGTTGGGGCACCTCGGGACACCTCCCCGTCTCACTCATTCCTGTAGATAGGACGTGAGGCCCTACAACCCTCTCACTACCCTGGGACCTAGCTGGGCTATTCTGCACCTCTCCCACCTCATTGGGTTGGAAGATCCCTGAGCCACTCCCTTCTGGATCACTCCCCAGTGCCTCCTCAGACACTCTGGCGCTCACCCAGAGGTCTGCCTCCCGTGCAAGCTCCCTGGGGTCAGAGAGCCCACACTGCAACAGGTGGTGGCGCAACCTTGGGAAACAATTCCTTAGCATGTGTTCCTTGATAACTACATGGAACAGCCACTCCCAATCATTCACCGCGCTACCCACCACCCAATCCTCCAATGCAGTCCAACACACGTCCACATACTCCCCCCAAGACTGATGGGACAGTTTCTTGCCGCCCCTAAAATCCAACCTGCCCCCCTCCTCCTGGGGATCAGGCACCATCTTCCGGGCTCTGGGAGTGGGACTTCCCACACTGGAGTCACTCTTGCTGCCACCACTGGATCCCACCCTCCCTGGTGAATCCAGACTCCTGAAACCACTCTCAGGGGACAACCTACCCTCCTGAGCTAGTCTCTCCCTGGCGAAGGCCCTTTCCGCCTCCGCCATCCTTTCCTGTGCAAGGACCTTTTCGGTCTCCAGCTGTTTCTCTTGCACCCTCAGCTGAGCTAACTCCTTGGCGTGCTCTAACTTGAGCCTCTCCAAAGCCAGCTGGTGCTCCCTTTCTTCCCTCCTATCCACCCACTCTTCTGGGGACAGGGAAAGGGGTGGGGCAGTGCCCCCGGGGCTGGACCCAGCACGGGACTCCCTGTCTATGGGGTCCTCCCTACTTACTGGTGTCCCCGCCCTGTCATCTTCTTCCTCCTCAGTGTCACCACCCTCCAGGGTTATGGACTGGGCACCCTCACTCTCAGAGTCCTCCTCACACTCGAGGTCCTCCTCCGGGTCTCCACCTAGTCCACCATTTAGATATGCGGAGGGGTAATCTGACAGGTCCCCACAGCGCTCTAAAGGTTCCCCCTTTTTAGGGCCTCATAGAGGAACAATTTCCTGCGGATGTTGCCTACTGTGGGTATCCCCCTCTCTCTGCAGAGGCCCATCACTTCCTCCTCAGTGTACTCCCACAGTTCATCCTCATCATAGAGTAACCCCATCTTGGCGAGATACACAGATACAGTAAAGAGGGAAACACAATTCCACAGTGACCCTTTTAGGAGGAAAGGTAATCAAACAAAATAATCCCCAAATCTGTGATTATTTCAACTGCTCAGTTTGCAGTGCAACCCGTTGTCGCTGTGGTACTGCGCAAACACAAGTCCTATCCCACCGCTGAGCACCAATGTTAGAAACGGGTAGTGTGGTGTAGAGCGGGCGGGCCAAACTCCGGAGGAAATGTGTAAAGCATCTGCGCAGCACACTCACAGGCGACACACCAGGCACACTACAAAAAGAGACCACACCAGGTGATGTGAAAATAACTTGTGTATTGTGACATAAACAGGTCAGAATGTAATCACAGTTGCAGATAACTGTGCCAACCGGCACCGGGTAGCAGTTCACAGGGGGGACTATTTACAAGGCAGGGCCAATCGGGCCGCTGCCAGAACCATCACCAGGACAAAGAAAGAATAAATGTAAAGTCCATCAGCATTAGGACACATTGGCATCAGACCTGAAAGGAAAACATGCTTGCAGGCCATGAGGCGTCACCTGAGGCATAAAGACGTCGTCCGGCATTGGGGAAAAAGCATTAACATTGAATGCAAAACCATCAGCAGTCAGCCTTAGGGGAAAAACATTATCAGTAACATAGAGCATTAGGCCGGAACAACCACAGTAGGCATAGACCTGTGAACATCACATTAAACATGCCCATTAGCATTGGCATAATCATAAGCATAGATGCAACATTAGGCAGGACTCCAACTATATAAGCCTGTGGGGGAAAATATTATCATTAGCATTAGGTATAAAAGCACACTAGGCACATCCTGAGCCTGGGGCATAAAACATGTGAACATAGGGCATAGAAACACATTTAGCATGTGGCTCCTCCTCCGCAGGAACCCAATAGGCCTACCATCAGCACTGCAAACCTGAGGGAAAAGCTTTAAGTAGCATCCTAGGTACAAATGCATTATGCAACCATATTATGCCATAAATCATATGGGGCAATAGGCCTCGCCAGCATAACCGCAGTTCGCCCCAGTCGGGGGCACAACACTGAGACTGGCCCCAGGCCAACTGGCCTCTCTCGGGGGCTCAAATGCCCTATGTCCCACACAGTCAGGGTTGGCTGCAAGGGCGGCGAAAACAAAGGTGCGCAAAGCGCAAGGGTAGGAGGGTCCCTCACTCCTCTCTCTTTCCCTTCTGGGTAATCCAATGTCCCCAATGCGTGGCAGCTGCCCCCTGTCCTGCGGGGTAGCTGGCTAAACCCAACAAGCACTGGCGCCAACAATGCAGCGATGGGAGCCCCACTCCGGGCTCTAACAGGAATCTGCCCACAAGAACACTGGCACGGTGGAGCCCCTCTTCTGGGACTCTAGAATTTCCCAAAATGCCTCTGTCGTGCAGCTGAGGGAGGAAACAAGTACTGGGCACGTTGGAGCCCCCTCCTATGGGACTCTAAACACAACCAATGCCCTCCAAAGAATACTGGCACCGGGGGCGGGCACCGACAATGTGCCCCGACATACCCCCAACCACAGGATGACTGAGCCCCACTCACCGGCAGTCTGAGGCCCCTCTGGAAGTCTCTGCAGTCTCCGGGCACCGGCAATGTGCCCCGACAGGTCCCGCTTCTGGGACCTCTCCTGGCTTCACCCTCAGCGGAGCCTTCTCCTCGTCAGCAGCGCGGAGGGACAGGCACCGACAATGTGCCTCGGGCCCCCTCCGCCGCAGGACTCCTCCTTGGCAATTTACATATAGCGCTCACGAGGCGCTAGGCGGCAGGAAAGTTCTTGGGCTGAAATTAAGTTGTAGCGCCCACAAAGCGCTAGGTCCCACACCATAAAGTGGTAGCGCTCCCCTTCACTGGCAATGAAATATAGCCCTCCCGAGGCGCTAGGGAGCAGGCAGGAAGGCACAGTCACTGGAAATATAGCGCTCTCGTAGCACAGCGCTGCAGATGTCAGCTCCTCACCTCCTGGGCAATAAGATAAAGCGCTCTTCTTCTCCAGGCGCTAGCCAGCAGGCAGGGATGGTCAGTCACTTCAAATGTAGCGCTCCTCTTCTGCTGGGCACAGTTATAGCGCTCTCGCAGCAAGCAGAGCCCAGTCAATGCAAATATGGCACTCCGGCAGCCCAGCGCTGCAGGACCCACGCACCTTCTTCTCCTGGGCAGGGCTGGAGGCAGCGCTCTCCTGGTGCAGGAATAAGGTTGTAGCGCTAAGTCCCACAAAATAAAGTTGCAGCACTCCTCTTCCCCTGTGGCACAGTTATAGCGCTTTAGCAGCACAGCGCTGCAGGCATCAGCTCCTCTCTTCTCCTGGGCAGACCACGTGCTCACAGGGTGCTAGGCAGCAGGCAGCTGGCAGTAAGATATAGTGCTCACCAGGTGCTGGGCTTAGGACGGCAGGAGAACAGGCAGGCAATACTGGGCAAGATCAGCAGGCAGTGGGTACTCATCAGAACAGGACAGCAGCTCCTAGAAGCAGTCATCTCCCATAAAGTGGCACTCCTCCTGACACAGCAGTCTTCACTCCAGTAAAGGGCTCTCACTGGCCCTGTGGACAGCGGAGGAGTGTAGATGGGCACAGGGGCCAGCACACAGGCCCAATGTGGCGGTACCTCCTGGCAGAGTGTCCCCTCTCAATCTAGTCCACGCTCCGTCTGAGCACATGGAGGCACAGCCCCCCTCACCCCACCTACCAGAAAGGGCTGGAAGCTTCTGGAAGGTTCCCTGGGAAACCGGTCCCAACTGGTTTAGGGGAGGTGTAGAGCACCCTGGGTGCCAGGCTTCCCTCCAAAAGCTGGGGGTGCTGGGAAACAGACAACTAGACTGCCAACTCACCTCAGACAGGCGGCACATGTGCAGACAGGAAGGGCGTCCATTTTAAAAGTAACATTTTACAAAGGTGCATTTCTACAATGGTGGAAATAAAGGTGCGTACACCATTGCACAGCATTTATTATTTTCAGTTCAGACACACCATGTCAGTAAAAAGGCTAGGGGAAAAGCGAAAAATTCAGGGGAAAAGGGCCAAGTCCAACACTGCGCAAATCATCCAAATTATTTCATTATTAAAATGTGTACCTCTATCCGTTTCTAAAGTGACTGGAAATCCAAATCTAGGAATGATCTCTCTCAAAAGCAATTTAGCAACTGTTAAACTGTCATTTCTTCTTGTTGGATATGCTTCTACCCAACGAGAAAACAGACAAACAACAACCAAGACATATTTTAGTCCATTACAAGGAGGTAGCTCAATAAAATCTGCCTGTAATCTAGTAAAAGGACCTCCTGCTTTTCCAATCCGCCCCCAACTGACAACAGTCTTTCTACCTGGGTTCTGCTGCTGGCACACTACACATCTCTGGCAAAGACTCTCTACAATAACCCTGAACTTAGGATTGTACCATGACTGTTTGAAGAGCCTGATCATAGCATCTCTTCCCACATGTGTTACTCCATGGTACATCCTTGCAAATTGTGAAAGCAAGCAGTCTGGCATTACTGGTCTATCATCCATGTACACCCATATTTCATCTTCAGGTCTCCTTGTACAACCTGATTTAATCCAAATTTCTTTCTCTTCCTCACTAGCTTCTTCTTGCCATTGTCTAACTTCATCCTATGTTTCTACAGAAGAGAACATCAAGTGACAATTTGTATTCTTTTTTCCCGCTCCTTTATTAATCGAAACCGAATTCTGTGCACAGAAACTAGCCACTTGGTCTGCGTATCTGTTGCCACTAGTCACATAATCATTTCCTGATTTATGTGCTTGGCATTTGACCACTGCAATCTCTTTAGGCAATTGTAATGCATTCAGCAAATCTTTTACATCTTTGCTATTTCTGATCGGGGATCCTGAAGATGTCAGAAATCCACGTTGCATCCACAATTGACCAGAATCGAACACCACCCCGAAACCATATTGACTATCCGTAAATATGGTTGTCCTCAAATTTTTGCCAATTATACAAGCCCTGGTCAAAGCGACCAATTCAGAAATTTGAGCTGAATTTATCCCTCTTAGACAAGATGCTTCAAGAACCATGGCCACTGAACATACTGCATATGAAGCACGCAATGCACCCTTTTCATCTCTCAGCCATGAACCATCAACAAACATCACACAATCTGATTCTGGCAATGGTGTATCTTTTATATCAGGCCTTGGTTTCGTACACAATTCTGTCACATCCAGACAATCATGAACTGCTTCATCTTTTACTTCTTCACAACTCGAACTCGGCAACAAAGTCGCTGGGTTCAGTGTCGTGCATCTTGTTACTGCCACATTCTCAGCAAGATCACTCTCTCATATCTAGTCAAACGACTACTTGTCATGTGCTGTGTTCTTGTCTTTGTCAGCAAAATCTCAACAGAATGTGGCACATACACTCTCAATGGATGTCCCATCACAATTGATTCACTCTGCTCCAGACTCACACATGTAGCAGCCACTGCTTTCAAACAACCTGGCAACGCTGCAGCCACTGAGTCCAAAGTAGCAGAAAAATATGCCACTGGACGACGCGCCATTCCATGTGTCTGCGTCAAAACTGAAACTGCACATCCATCCTTCTCACAACAGAACAATGCAAAATCTTTAGAATAATCTGGCATTCCCAATGCAGGTGCTCGACAAAGACTATCTCGCAACTCAACAAAAGCCTTCATGCTTTCTTCATCCAGTTCGATCGGATCAACTACATCTTTGTAAGTCAATCTCTGTAGGCTTGGCTATCAGTGAAAAACCACTGATCCACTGTCTGCAGTATCCAACCATGCCCAGAAACATTTGAACTTCTTTCTGTGTTCTGGAAGGACCCATTTGCAAGATCACAGCAATTCGATCTTGTGATACTTTCCTGACTCCTTTCTCAATTTTGTGTCCCAAATATTGCTCTTCTTTTTGACAAAACTGCAATTTTGCTGGTGACACTTTATGCCCACCTACTGCCAAATGGTTCAGTAGAGCAATTGTATTTGTCACACATACTTCTCGTATCTTTGATGCCACCAATAGATCATTAATGTATTGCACCAGTACTGAGGCTTCTGGCATAACCAATGACTCCAGACATTTTTTCAGAATCTGATTGAAAATTGAAGGACTCTCTGTATACCCTTGAGGGACTCGGCTCCATGTAAAGACACGGTCTCTGAACCGGAAAGCAAAAAGATATTGGCTATCCTGATGCAAGGGTATTGAGAAAAATGCTTGGCACAAATCAATCACTGTGAACCATTCCGCGTCACAGGGAATTTGGTAAAGAATTACTGCTGGGTTTGGCACTATTGGACAACAAGGTACTACAATCTTATTTATTTTTCTCAAATCTTGCACAATTCAATACTTGCCACTCGGTTTTTTAATTCCCATAATAGGTGAATTAGAAGGACTCCCTAGTATCTCTCTCAGAATACCTTGTTGAATCATTTGCTCAATTACAGAAGTAACTCCTGCAATAGTCTCAGGACTCATCTTGTACTGTGGTGTTTTCTGAAATTCTGCACCTTGTTTGACCAAAATTTGAATTGGATCAACACCCTTCATCAATCCGATGTCTTTCCCTGTAAAATCCCATACATCAGTCGTCACAGTATCTCTCAATTCAACAGGCAAATCCTTTGCTGTAAATAAAGGATACAAATCATTCACTTCTGTCCCTTGCCTTGCTAACATCACATCCTCATCTGGTGTTTGAAAAGCAATACCATCTGGTGTACAGTAGATAGTGCAATTCATCTTACACAACAAGTCCCTACCTAAAAGGTTCACCGGACTCGTATCGCACACCACAAACCGATGCAAATCTCTAAATTCTCCAATATGAACCTCCATTGGTTTGGTCACTGGAGTTCTAATATACTTATTTGAAACTCCTACAACTTGGATTGTTTCTCCCGAGAGGGGTAGGTTTGGAATTTCTGCTGCTCTCACAGTAGAAACGGGTAGCACCAGTGTCCACAAGGAATGTAATCTCATTACCTTCCACTTTCCCATCCACAAAAGGACCTGATTGATCTACCTCTAGAGATGCGCCAAGCACGCACTCTTCCTCCCCCCTCAGGCACCGTCATTGAGATGAATCTGAATCACTCTCAGGACATTGCAACCAATATTGCGAAACCATCTGTCCATTTTGTTTCTTACCAATTTGTTCACTTGTGTGAAATCCAGCATTCGCACTGTATCTCTGTACCTGAGCATTCACATTATTTGGCATAGGAGCTTGAGGCACTTGTACCTGTTGTACCTGCGGTGTAACTACCTGTTGCTATTGCAGCTGTTGTTGATTCACAACCGCCTCATTCTGCATCTGTTGATTAAAATTTTAAACCAATCCATTATTTTCTTCTTTTTTTAATTTTTTAATGTAATATATATTTTTTTTTTCAATTGCAGAAAAGAAAAAAAAAGCAAATACTTTACAACGAGGAAAAAATGGACAGAGTGTAGCAACCCCCCTCATCCCCTCCCCCACAGGTATAGAGTATATATAGAAGGTCGTTTCTAAGAAAACAGAATAATAATAAAATACAATCTTATCACAAATATCCCATTGTACAATACGTTAGGATCAAAAGTTAATTTGGACAGTTTTTAACCCACAGCAGCAAGAACCTTAAATAAATAAGAATTAATTTTCACACCTTTAAAAAAGAACAATCAATAAAGTGACCAGTGCAGCAGTACCATAATAAGAAATAGGACATCACTACAGGATAAATATTTATCGAAATTCCCAGAGAGAGAGAGAAAAAAAGAAAAAGGAATATTTACCAAAGCAACCATACTAGACTAGAAAAGTTGTCTTATACATAAATGTAGAGAGAAATTGCCTGTTCTTTAGTCTCTCCCACATTTATCCTTGGTGAGTTAACCAGTGAGAAAGGGGACCCCAGATTACTAGTCCCTTTTTTTGGCCTGAGTCACTTTTTAGCATATATTGCCTTCTCTAATGAGTGAATTGAGTAAAAACGGGCTAGCCAATGTGTAAAGACTGGAGGGTCGGGATCCAACCATGTAGAGGCAATGCATAGCCTAAGAACGGCCATGGCAATGAATATTAGTGCCCCTCCCTTCTTTCGGTCAATCGCTTCCGTTATACCCAACATTATCGTGGAGGGAGCCAGCACCAGATTATAAGATAGCACCTGTCCCAGAAAGTGTTGGATTTTATTTATTAATGGTTCTAATTTAACACATGTGGCAAACATATGGATTGAATCAGCTTTAAACTCAGTGCAGCGAGGACAGTATGTTCCCTTACCGGAGCCCCATTTTGCAATCTTGTTAGGAGTGAAATATAAAAAAAAACAAGTCTTATAGAACTGCGCCTGAAGATTAGAGGATAACAAATCGCTTTGTGCGAATTCGACTGCAAGTAAGAAAGCATTATTGGTGATGTCCAATTTCTGTTGCCACTTAGTGGATATTAAAAGCAGATCATCAGGCATCAAGATGTTAAACATGTTATAAATAACTCCAATACGTGGTATCGAATCTCCACAAAACTTCTCTATCAGATTACACTTGGTGAAGCCTGACGGACCCCGGTCTTTCGTAAAAAGAAAGTTTTAATAGCTAAGTATTTAAAAATTCCCTCTTGTCTAGATTATAAAGGGATTGAAGATCTTCAAACGCCAAGATCTCGTCAGCTGAACAGAGGTCTCCTAGTTTCTTTTCTCCTTTATCAATCCAGTTTTGGAGATAGGATGAACTAAAAATATCCGGGAGGTTAGAGTTATTTCTAATAGGGGTATAGAAGTTTAATCTGCCAATACCAAGAAACTTGCGTATGGCTGAAAAAACCTTAAAAACCCCAAGAAGGGACTTAAATTTCACCCTTTTAAAGTAACCCAGTTCTAACTGCCGCCACAGGCAGCCCCGAGCGTCGGGTCCAAGCAGGAGTTCAAAAGGTGAGGGCAAACCAGCAACTGACAAAGGGGGAAAATCTTGTAATAATATGGGGCATGTTTGCAGGACTGTAGCCCAATAATAGAGTTTTAAATTGGGGAGGGCAAAGACAAGAATTTGAATGCCCTTCTAGGTTGGGAAAATGCCCATACAAATTGGGAGAATAACCTTTCAAACCTTGCGAGTGTCAGTTTATTAACTCTAAGGGTATAGCCCTAAATAGATATAATATTTTGGGGGAAAAAATCATTTTTAACAAATTGCAGCGCCCAACGATGGAAAGATGTAAATTGTTGAGGCGGTTCAGGGCTTTCCTTGACTCAGCAATAAGAGGGTCTGTATTATGACTTACTATGAGATCAGTATCGGCTAAGATGTTAATACCAAGATATTTGGCTTTGACCACTACCCTTTCATCATTCCAAATAACCTTGCTGTTGGTTATAATTTGAGTTTTTCCTTTATTTAACTTATATCCAGATAGGGAGCCGAATAGATGAGCCTCAGCTTCGATTACTGGGATGGCATTCTTTGGATCCGGTGTAACCAGGGCCAAATCATCGGCATAGGCCATGATTTTAGATTCTAGGCCGAATCTGCTCACAGGTGGTATAGCCTGGTTGGCTTCTAGTTTCTTAATAAGCGGATCAATATAGATGGCGAAAAGCAATGGGGAGCAGGGACAACCTTGACGGGTCCCCCGCGTGATTTTAATCAATTCCGTCAGTCCCCCATTGATGGATACCCTAGCCATGGGGGTAATATATAATGCCTTAATAGCTTGAATGGCATTGATCCCAAAGTTCATTCTCTGCATGACGCCCCACAAGTAATTCCAGGAGACCCGATCAAATGCTTTTTCGGCATCTAGAAAGATTGCAACAATTGGGTCTCCCGAAACCTGTGAGGCGCCAAGCAGGGTAATGAGTCTACGAATATGTTCTGTTGTGCCCTTGGCAGGGATAAAGCCATGTTGCCACCTCGATACTAGACCTTCGATTCTGGCTGAGAGCCGCGAGGCAAGAATTTTAGAGTACGCTTTTGAGTCACCGTTAATTAGGGTGATTGGTCGGTATGAGCCCATCTCCGTTGGCGGTTTATCTTTTTCGGGAACACTATAATCTTGGCTGTAGACCAAGATTGAGGGGAGAGACACCCTGAAAGATTTGAGTCACTACATCGTTAAGAATAATTTTAACTTGTGGGAGAAAAACCTTATAAAATTCCACTGGGATACAGTCTGGCCCGGCAGCTTTTCCATCTGGCAGGCTATGCAGAGCTCTAACAATCTCTTCCCAGGATGGAGCGAGTTCAAGTAGCTCGCGCTCTTCACTACTCAGCGTTGCTAATGAAATTGAATCTAGATAGGTATCTAGGTGGCAGCTAAGGTCTGATTGCTCGCCCACACTTTCAGAATATAGGTCTTGAAAAAATTTACAGAAGGCTGCTCGAATTTCTTCAGGATCGCTGTTGATAGTTCCTGCAGATGTTTTAATTTTTTAATTTCACTGGCCGAAACCTGCAACCTAGTTCTCATAGCCAGCTGATGGCCAATTCTTTCACTGCATTCGTATGTTTTCTCCCGAGCTGCAGCCCATTTGGAGGCGGCTTTATCGGCCAGTACTGAGCAAATCTCTGCCCTGGCAGCCGCAACTGCCAATTGTGCCGGGTCGGTCTCACCATTAGACTGAATGACTGAAATAAGGTTTTCCTCCATTTTAGCTAGTTTAATTTGTAGTTCCATCAAATGGGCTTTCTCTAATTTATTTTTCTTGAGCGAATATTGAAAAGTTTCCCCACGAACACAGGCTTTTAGCATATCCCAAACTACCATGGTAGGGGCTGTGCCAAGATTGTTGTCAAGAAAAAACTTTATCCATTGTTTCATATGGGACTGATAGCCTTCATCCTGTAGGAGTGCTCTTTCAAAACTCCAGGAAGAGTTTCCTTACGTGTAATCAGCCCCCGGATATTAAGACTTAGGGGATTGTGATCAGAAAGAATACGGGGAGTAATTCAATTTCACTATAATGAATTAGGGACGAAGAAACCAGAAAAAAATCCAAACGTGCAAAAGATTTGTGTGGAGCAGAAAACAATGTGTAGCCGGGTATGTTAGGATAAAGATGAGACCATACATCCATCAATCCATGAGTGTGTAAGAGATTCTTAAGAGCCAAAAGCACTTTAGGTTTGCGGGAGGTCTGGAGGCATTGTGAGTTATCTCCCCAGTTAGAAGGTAAGTTAATATTGAGATCCCCACATAAGATAATAGGCAGGGGCCAATGAGCCAGTTCGGCGGAGATTTGATTAATCACAGTAGGGTCATCTAAAACACTCCCATAGATAGAACATAAGGTAAATAAAAATGTAGGTGTAATACAGCATTCGGTAACCATCCATCTCCCTTGGGAATCTGACTTAGTTCGAATAGATTGAGGGAGATAGTTATACCGGGCTAGAATGGCTACACCCCTGGTACGGGTCCCTTGTGTAGTTACCCCAATGACTTTATATCCTAAGCTATTTAATAGATACAATTGGGACCCTTCTATGTGTGTCCCTTGGAGACAAACTAAATTAGCCCCCGACAGCCGTAAACTTTGGGCTACCTTTTGCCTTTTTCGGGTATCGTTTAACCCACAAATGTTTATGGATAAAATTTTAAGATTTGTAGTATTCATCGAAATATGGTAACATTGAATCCATAGATCAAAGCTCCTGTGAATAAGGAAAATAGAAAAAATATCAACAATGCCCATAGAGCGAACCTTTGAGATGCATAAGTCACATTGTTACAATATAAACCTGTTAATGAAATGTGAGCAACTATCACAAATTCGGCCTTCCCTTCGTAGACTACCAGGCCCCCCCATCCCACCCCTGGCAACCTGCACCCCCACCCACCCTCCCCCACAAACATGAGCAATCAGGGACTTCCTGAATGATAAACCCTGAAAAAACTCCCCGCCACCGTTACCATGCCAAGGGAGATACTTTTCGGAAAAAGAAACATGCGGCATAAATAGAATCAACCGCAAAAAATGGAAGGACAAAGAAGAACAAGCATTTGCAATGCAATAGGTCTCGCATTATTAAAGTGTGAGCTATTGGCATTGCTAAATAATGCAACACCAATAGCTCAAACTTTAATAATGCGAGACCTATTGCATTGCAAATGCTTGTTCTTTTTACACTCATTATTCAGAAATTAGTGAGTGCTTTTGCCTGAAAAGTTAAGGCCATGACCACAGGGCCCAGAAGGAATCCGCTTCAATGCCCATTGCTTATATTCTTACAAAACGTAAGCAGTATGGTTTAAAAAGACCACATTTGTAAATACAGAGCCGCGGTATGCATTTTGTTTTCCAATTCACCCATCAAGCAGGTATTTCAGTACCTCCAGGAATAGTGCACTTTTCCACCAAGGGAAAACAATGTTGTTCAAAGAGCGACGAGAAAACAAAAGTAGCGCTTCACTGGCAAACACTGTAAAGTGGCGCTAATGTGTTTAGGAGTGAATAAATCAATCTGGCCACCTTGCAACCACTCTATCTTGCTAGTTAGTTCCTTAGTTATTTTTCATATTTTGAATGTTTTATTTCTCTCCACCCCGAGGCTGCACTTAAAATTAAAAAATGTCAGAAAAAGACGACGTTTCCAGCAAAAGTGTTTTTCTTTTTGGGATCCATTTCACAGGGGAGCAAATAAACGAAAGGAGGAAAGAGAAGGTAATACGCTGTTTTCACTAAATGAGGAGGAGCGAGACAGAAAGAGAGGGAAGAGGGGGAACAAAGAGAGGGGGGCCAGTTGCCAGCGGCAGGAAAACTGGACACTGTCCTTGTTTTTTATGCACACAGATCGCAGATTCGTTTTCGGGAAGCCCATGCTTGGGAGCGTATCGTGGAATTTCTTTTGCTCTTGGAAATATCGGAGAATAGATCAGTGCCAAATGCCAATTGAACGATTAAAATTCATAAACAGATTATGCCACGTTACTGCTGTGTTTGGCAGCTTTTTATTGTTCAAATTCTGATGCAAAGACTTCGCAGCGCTAAGCGGGGGATGCGCTTGAACAAAGGATGCTGAAAGCCCGTACAGAGATCTGAAGTACTTTCTTATCTCTGTGAGAACACTTCGGATTTCTCCGTCTGAATCCGTTCTTCGCCTCGAGCGCCGCTGTGCCCGTGTCTAGTGTGCTTTGGTGTGGTGGGTTTATCATACAGCACTCACCCAACCTTAGCATGCACCGGGGAACTCTGAAAGGACCGGTTCAAACTTTCAAGGAACGTTATTATAACAGATCACGCAAAGATAAGCTGAGGCAAAATTAGCAGTGATTCGGTGGGGTGATCAAAACTGATTAATAAAAAGATTTAGCATTTTAGCAGCTCACAGGCAAATATTCTAAAAAGCAAGCAGGCAACTCTTGAAATTATCCGGTCCGGAGTGATCTCTGAATTTTACACTGTCCATTCTACCTGAAGCCTGTGCTGTGCGCACTGCCTGCACACACACCCTTCATTCTACATGAGCACTGTCGTGTGTGCACTATCTATACGTACACACACACCCTTCATTCTACCTGAGCAATGTGGTGTGTATTCTCTGGGCACGAAGGAGAAGACAGAGTCCTTTTCCTTCTCTGCCCGTTCCGCCCGTCCCCAAAAGCCGAGCCTGCCGATCCCGTCCACTTCCACCACTGGTGCGCGCGCACCACATAGGAGCGGGGGGAGGGAGCGCGGCAGCGAACGCGCGCTGCTGCGCGTGCTGGCCACCGGTGGGAATGGGCGGAGCAAAGGCGGGACATGCGCCCGCCTTTGCCCAATTGCGTGCATTATTTTTATTAAAAAAACACGCTAAACCCAATGGCAGCCAGCGAAAGCCTGATCACACGCACGAGCGTGTGAGCAGCTTTCAGAAGCCCGTACAAAAGGGCTCTCGCTGCGCGAGCAGTGCTGCGCACTGCAACGCAGGCGCGAGCCCTAAAAAGGTAAAACAAAAACAAAAAATATATATGCCTTATATTAGGCTAAGTGTAATTTAAAAGTTCAGCTATACCAGTCTCGATACCAATTGTAGTTACTTTAGCATTTTTTTAGCTTTAAGTTCCACAAGATATTCTTGTGCTTTGATCTCCGACGTGAAAAATCGTGAGGCGCCATTAAAAATAACCTTCAGTTTAGCAGGATTCATGAGGAAAACCTGGGCCCCCAACTGTTGGAAGGGGGTTATTAGTTGACGAAGTTGCCATCTTCGCTCCACAGTGGAGTGACAGAAATCTGGTTTGGCAAAAAAGGATACCCCTTCAAAAGATTTCTGGGAGTATTGCCTGGCTTGATCAAAAATTAACTGTCTTAAAAGAAAATTCCCAAAGAAAACCAGGAACGCCCGTGGTCTTCCAGAGTCATTAAAGCTGCCTGACTGTTTTTTAATCATAAGGGGGAAACGGTGAGCTCGTTGGATTTCATGCTCCAACACCACTCGGTCTGGTCGGGGAAGGGCCCTTTTAGGAGCTTGATGATGTAACGCCCGGGATCTTCCCCTTCAACCCCTTTGGGGATCCCGTGAAGGCAGAGGTTATTTCTACGTTGCCTATTTTCTTGATCTTCCAGTTTCCATATAACGTCAGATAGCCGATCGCTTTGGATAGTACCTTGGTTTTTAAGCAGCACGACGTCTGTTTCAAGACTTTCAGTTCGGGCTTCTACCATTGTCACTCTCTCACAGACATCCGTGCAAGTTTTATTAAGCTTTCGGATACTCCCCTGCAGTTTTTTAGCCGCACTCTTGGCCTGATGATTATCAGCTCGGGCTTCCTCCTGATATTGTTTAATATAAGCCAAGATAGCAGCTAAGGTTGGTTCTTCATAGTGCTCTTGTGTAGCCTGTGTAGCACAGTTCGCTTTGCTGAATTCATCAGCCTGGGAAAAAGATAGATGGGTCCCAGAATAATCCCATTTAAGGTGATCCTTTTTATCATACTTCTTTCCTTTACCCTTTACCACCTGGCATTTCTGTTTGCGAACTGTATTTTTCCCCCCTTTGGATGCAGTGCTATAGTTAGATTCCGAGATATCACTATCACTGGTAGATACAAAGCTTGCTTCTGTCGGGGATTTTACCCATCTGACACCGAAAAAAAGTGTTCTCCCAAGGGATCAGGAGAGCCAGGGTTTGTGAGCCTTTGTACGTTGGTGTTTTTAAGATCATTCAAGTCAGAAGACACGGGGCCCCAGATGTTTTGGACCTGGGTCGCGCTTACAGTAGGAGCCATATCAGTGTCAGTCTGAGAGAGAGAGGAATTGGAATTTCTCTATTCATGTTAGGCGTAAGATTATCAGTTAACAAAACCCCCTGGCTTGGATCTAACTGAATGGTTTCCAATTCGCAAGTCTCAGCTGATAGTGAGGGTGAAATCACATGCGGATCTGGAGGCCCAATCTGGGCAGCTATAGCGGGGATTGCCAGGCTGCTTTCTGTCTGGAAGTTGAATGCAGGTTTCGCCCCGTTTCCCAAGCCCGTCCCAGCAGAAGAAAAGAGTTTGGCTACCGAAGGTTGTGAGGTGCTTCCATCCTTTGGGGGGGCCCCGAAGTTAGATTTATTCAAAGACTTTTTGGAGCCCACAGTCTCTCTTTTGTTTTTGGGAGTAGGTTCAGTTGCAACAGAGGTGGGCCCAACAGTAACACCAGAGCTAGGGATAGCTGCTGGTTTGCCTTTGACCCCCCCTAACCCCTCGGGAAGCCATACCCCACTCACCAGCACACAAATCAAGGACCAAATCGGGTTTGCCAAGGTCCGCTGCAAAAGCCTCCGGGTCCGGGTCTGGCATGTTAGAAAAAGAGCTCAATCGTATAGCCAAAGAGGCCAACCAGACGCACAAAAGTCCGAAAAGGGCGCCAAGACCGGGCCAACCACACCTGCAGCTTCGGCGCTTCAAGGACGCTCTCAGAGCGATCCGGGTTGCAACTTTCCCACGACTTGCAGCAATCAATTTCTTTCGCGGCTTCAGGAGGGTACTCGGGAGCGTACGCGGCACTTCCAAATGATAAAAAAGAAAAGAACCGCAGGAGCGCCGGGAACAGTAGCTAGTCGCCCAGCGTCAGCACCAACAGAGCAGATGGCCGAGAAATCCCGTGGCGCAGGCGGCGGTGAAGCGAGGAATCACACAGGGTCCATCTTGCTCGGCTTGGACATTTTCCCAATCCATTATTTTCTAACAAGAACTTACACTTGTTCTTCCAATGTCCTAATCTTCTGCACGCATGACAAGGGCTTTCCTCTTCATCTCTTCCTTATTATTTCTACCTCTACCCTTTCCTGGTAATTGCACTTGACACCACCATTCGGTACAACACTCATACCAGGTACCTGACCATTTTGAAAATTCTGATTCTGCTCTTTCATTTGAAAACCTGTTTGAGAAAAATCAACAAAATTCCCATTTTTCTGCTGTGCGCTTTAACTTGCGCCCACATCATTTCTCTTTCAATTTCTTATGCCTAGATTCAATATCATCACTACAATACTTTGCATACCTCATTA
Source organism: Calotriton arnoldi (assembly GCA_963921515.1). Taxonomy (NCBI): domain Eukaryota; kingdom Metazoa; phylum Chordata; class Amphibia; order Caudata; family Salamandridae; genus Calotriton; species Calotriton arnoldi. The sequence goes on along the minus strand of CAWUFW010000081.1, from coordinate 5,739,234 downwards.
GCTCATCCACTGTCTTGTTTTGCCAACAAATCAAATGCTGCTGAATCATATTACTAATTTCAGGTTTCAATCCAAGCACAAACTTATACACAAAATGTCCCATATCTTTGTCAGTTATGCTTTCAAAACCACTATACTGTTTAAACACCTGTAAAAGTCTCTCGTAATAGGCATGTACTTTTTCTTTTGACTCCTGTGTCGTCCTGTCAATCTTAACCCAGTCTGTTTCCTTTGGGGAAATCTTTCTCTTCAAATAAGTAATCACCTGATTATATTTCTTCATTACCTCTTCTGAAGGCGCTCCAGTTTTAACATCTCTAGGATATTCCTCTTTCGGCCAGTCAATTGCAATCTTACACTCAGTCCATAAATCAGCTGGAACTACAATGTCAAACAAACCATCCAAATCTTTTACCAGGACCTTTGAGACCTTTACAAATCTCTCTACCTGTTTGTACCACTCAACAGGCTTTTCTCTCAACCTTGGGAAGTCATTTGTAAAAGACAATGGGGTCGATTCCGATTCGGGCCGGAAAAAGCACCGACCGACTCGGAGCCGGAAATTATATCGACCGACACGTACCTGTGGCGCCCGACACGCCAAGTACGATGCAAGGCGTGCAAAATCCGACCGACACGTACCGAACCCAAGCCGAACGACCGAGCCGCACGGAAAACAGCAATCCGGCCGGAAAAACACGCGAATCGAACCGACCGACACGCACCCGGAACAAATCCGACCGAAACGTACACTCGAAGTCCAAACCGCAAAGTACGATGCAAGGCGCGAAAACCACGACCGAGTCGGACGGAGGACAAGCCGTACGACCGACACGCATACAAAACCGAGCCGAAGCAACACAAAACACCGCGACCGACGCGTACGCAGCATAGAAAACTGCACAAACACAGCGTGAACGAAACGGAGAACACCGTACGAGACAAATGCAGGGTCCGACTCGGTCACAAGAGTGTTTCCAACATGCACAGACAGTACAAAGGAAAAATCACACAAAAAAAGGCCAAACAAGCAATTACAAAGCCAATAAATACTGGGGGGTGGGGACAGAGAACAAAGACACACCCACAACTCCACCCATATAAAGGACACAAATCACAACCATGATCCTTTGCAAATGCCATTCCACTGCCAGCACCCAAGAGACAGCAACCACACACCCACAGCTCATCCCTCACACAAGCCACACACCATCAGCACACCAACAAATACCTACCTCACATACACCCAGCAAAACACACACTCACACACCCTCACCTGCACACCAACACACACATCACTCACCATCACCACCCATCACCATGCCCCCCAAGAAGAATCACAAGTTCCTAGATTGTGAATTGGAAGTCATGGTAGACGAGATCCTCAGGGTAGAGCCACAGCTGTTTGGCACACTGGTCCAACAGACCCCCATCTCCCAGAAAACCAAGATGTGGGAGAGGATCATCAACAGGGTGAACGCACAATCACCATGTCTGCGCACAAACACCGACATCCAGAACAGGTGGTATGATGTGCGCAGGAGGGTACGGGACCTGCTCAAGAAAGACTACATCATCAGCCAATACACCGGCAGTGGCCCTCCTGCCAAGCCAGTATACCTCAGGCCCTGGGAGGAGAAGGTGCGGGCCATCCTTCCGCCAGTGAGCGTATATGGACTAGAGAACATCCCAGAGCCTGGTGAGTACACAACAAATGTACACAATATTCTGCCACAAAACACACACACATCACTGTCAAGGGGAGAGTCAAACCATGCACTCATAGCAATTACACAGCAACCAGAACAGAATCATCCCAAAATGTGTATGTCAGTCAGATAAACACAACACATGCCATCAAAAAAGTTACATCCAACCGTGCCATCACATGTACAAACACAACTACAACTACAGCTAGGCAGTGGCACAAATAGAACTAACAAACACATCCAGACATGTAGCCACCACAACAACACCAACACACAGTGAAGACCACTCAAAGGAAGGAATTCTGTGTATGCTGGCCAAGTCAGTGTAGCCAATAGCATCATGGGAGTCGCAGTCACACATATTGCCCCCCACAACTGTCCCATCAACACCACCATGAACAATGCGCACATCACAGGGAGTGGAGAAGGACTCACAAGATGGCTGACACTGGCAACTGCTGTGGGGAGCACAAGGCCCTGCTGGGAACTGTGCACCAACAAACAGCAGGACACCACTGACTGACATCCTGAGAGACAACTTCCACTCCCTGCAATGCAAGCACGTTCCATGGTGGGATATCTGGCTGGCTGGGTGGGAAGGAGGACTTGCAGCACTGACCATAGTCACAAGCACCTCCCCTCACACCCCCTCAACACAAACTACACAGAACCCACCTGGTAGAATGCAATGCCTCACATCCTAACTCAATATCCCACAAAGAACCACCACCCTGGGTTATGTTGTGTGAAGCACAGGGACACTCTTGGGACTTTTAGCCAAACAACTGCCAGGACAACACTCCCAGCCATCCTGTCAGCACAGCCAGCCCACCCCACAGGGAAGCAGAGTCAAAAGGAAGGAAGCATGGGCATGCTGGGAAGGGGGTGGAGGCAATAGCATGATGGGAGTCGTAGTCACAGCTCTACATCCCCCACCACATGGCCCAGCAAGCTCACACTCACGCATGCACATCCCACAGAGAGTGGAAAGGCCCATCAAAGATGTCTGACACTGTTGCTGTGTCGTGGGGAGCACAAGGGCATGCTGGGAACTGCACACCAACCAACAGCAGGACACCACTGTCAGCCATCTTGCCATTGCTCACACACCCACATATACTGAACTCCCCACAAAAGCAAGTAAGTATGGGAATGCTGGGAAGTGGGGTGGAGGCAATAGCATGATGGGAGTGGCAGTCACAGATATTGGTCACCCTCACAACTGGCCCATCAACACCACCCTGAACCATGCTCACATCACAGGGAGTGGAGAAGGACTCACAAGATGGCTGACACTGGCTACTGCTGTGGGGAGCACAAGGCCCTGCTGGCAACTGTGCACCAACAAACAGCAGGACACCACTGACTGACATCCTGAGAGACAACTTCCACTCCCTGCAATTCAAGCACGTTCCATGGTGGGATATCTGGCTGGCTGGGTGGGAAGGAGGACTTGCAGCACTGACCATAGTCACAAGCACCTCCCCTCACACCCCCCTCAACACAAACTCCACCGAACCCACCTGGTAGAATGCAATGCCTCCCATCCTAACTCAAGATCCCACAAAGAACCACCACCCTGGGTTATGTTGTGTGAAGCACAGGGACACTCTTGGGACTTTTAGCCAAACAACTGCCAGGACAACACTCCCAGCCATCCTGTCAGCACAGCCAGCCCACCCCACAGGGAAGCAGAGTCAAAAGGAAGGAAGCATGGGCATGCTGGGAAGGGGGTGGAGGCAATAGCATGATGGGAGTCGTAGTCACAGCTCTACATCCCCCACCACATGGCCCAGCAAGCTCACACTCACGCATGCACATCCCACAGAGAGTGGAAAGGCCCATCAAAGATGTCTGACACTGTTGCTGTGTCGTGGGGAGCACAAGGGCATGCTGGGAACTGCACACCAACCAACAGCAGGACACCACTGTCAGCCATCTTGCCATTGCTCACACACCCACACATACTGAACTCCCCACAAAAGCAAGTAAGTATGGGAATGCTGGGAAGTGGGGTGGAGGCAATAGCATGATGGGAGTGGCAGTCACAGATATTGGTCACCCTCACAACTGGCCCATCAACACCACCCTGAACCATGCTCACATCACAGGGAGTGGAGAAGGACTCACAAGATGGCTGACACTGGCTACTGCTGTGGGGAGCACAAGGCCCTGCTGGCAACTGTGCACCAACAAACAGCAGGACACCACTGACTGACATCCTGAGAGACAACTTCCACTCCCTGCAATGCAAGCACAGTCCATGGTGGGATAACTGACTGGCTGGGTGGGTGGGAAGGAGGGCCGGCTGTCAACCAAACACAACCAATGCAGACCATGTTCACACACCAACAAATACATAGAAATGCCCAAATAATGCAGGACAATGTGCCACACCAATATCAACCCCTGACTGTGACGACTTAGGACAATGCAATGTACAGGCCCGCACCCAGAGGCACAGTCACAACTGTCAGGTGTGTCAACCATTGATGCCTGCAGAAACATAACATACATTGTGTGTGTCTCCCAAAAACAGGTGATGATGGGGACACAGCAGCAGACGCTGAGGAGTCCCAGTCCCAGGCTCAAGAGGATGCGGAGCTCACTGGTGTCGTACAGCCTCTGCCCTCCTCGGACGAAGAAGACCAACCTGGCACATCCGGTGCAAGTCTACATGCAGCACCAGCAGGACCACCAGCTGCAGCACCAGCAGGACCACCAGCTGCACCCCTGCACCCACCCATCCAACGACTGTCAACACAAATACCATCCCTGCCGACATGGACAGAACAAGGAGCAACACCAGCACAGGGACCCTGGACCAACCTGGGGCCATGGACACCACCACCACCACCAACCTCCAAGGTGGACCAGGGTCATCTGTGCGTGCCACTGCACGCACTGCACATGTCAGCAGGGGTGGTGGGAGGGGTGGGAGACAGAGGTCGCTGCTTGCAGAGGTTGCTGGTGTGCATGATGACCCACAACTGGTACGCATAGCTGATGCGTACCAGTCCAGCACCGGAGACCTCAGCCAGGTAGTGGGGCTCCTCAGAGACATGAAACAGCAGCAGGCTGCCCATCATGCCCGCTTGGACTCTCACATGTCCCACGTGGAGTCACACATGTTCCGCGTGGAGTCCAAGTGGGATGCACTGCATGAGATGACGGCGGTGCACAGGGACATTTTACAATGCCTCCGCCAGATGAACAGCAACGAGTCCACACCTCCCTGTGTGCCAACAACATCTGGTGCTGCCCAAACTGCAACTGCCACAGGGTGGGAGGATGACTCTGGCGGAGAGTCCCCTGCACCGCAGCAGCCTGTACTTGAGGGCCCCCCCCCCCCAAGAAGAGGGGTCGTCCGAAGAGGGGCAAGTGAGAGGCCGATGGCCAAGCGCAACTCCCAGGAAGCCTGAACCTGTTCTGGATGTTCACCTTTGTGCACAGACTGTTCACCCTGTTGACGGCAACACTACTCCCACACATTGCATGGGGAGTACAAGTTGGACCAATGTCTCAGACAACTGTGGCCCCGATACTGGGGATTCTGTCTACCAGGACTTTCAATTCACCTAGGAACTTCTGATTGCAAGATTTAGGTACATCACTACCCATCCTATGCACTATTCACACAAATGTATCACAATAAACACACTAATACACCATACTTGCCTCTGTTGTGATTCCAACATGGGTGCTGTTATGGGGAAGATGAACTGCAAAATTACACTGTGTATGCGAACTGCAACAGCAAGTACAACACAGGCATGTGAGTAAAGGCAACGTGACACATATGAGGGAGACACACCACCAGGGCTACACAACACATACACACCTAGGCCATCTGACTCATTGCCTACACTGATGTTGCCAGGGAAGACGGTGCAATGCACAGACACCACACCCATTCCCAGTTGTAGTCAAGTAGCCCACAGGTGCAGTAAGCAAATGGCAGTCAAATGTGTGACCACAGACAACGGACATCACAAAGTGAAGCACAGGTTTATTACACAGTTGCAACATGTCATAACCACTACAGATGCAAGGTAATCCCACCTGGCAGTGGGCACACAGTCAACAACTGTAGACGGAAGGAAGTCCATGGGTGTGGCGCACATCACCTGTAGGGACACAACAGCTACCACCCTGGAAGTGCAATCACGTCGTCGGTGGACACAGTTGACCAAACGAATCTGAAAGTACCCTGTGAAGGACAGAAATGACACACAGTCAAAAGCAATGGAGTACAGGACAGAACAGCAAAACTCATGCACAATACATGTTACAAGATACCCACCCAGAACCAAGTTAGCATGTCAACACTGTTGGGGAGTACAGCCCACCTGTAAGCACACATCGCAACACACATCCAGTCAAGTAGCCCATGGACACACTCCAACAGCACCAGAGCACCACCTACACATATCATGCCAACTCACATCATTGACATGACACCTCAGGATACTCACATTCAGCTAAAGAAGTTGGTGATGAGCTGTGTGCGGACATCACCCTCATCATCATCATCATCATCGTCACTGGCATCGTGGTCCAGGCCAGGATCCTCCACAGGTGGCGGATGTTGGTCATTGTCATCCTGGATGAGAGGCAACTCCTTCCGCACTGCCAGGTTGTGGAGCATGCAGCAGACGATGATAATCTTGCACACTTTCGCAGGGGCATATGGGAGGGACCCTCCGGTCTTGTCCAGGCAGCGGAAGCGGCTCTTCAGGAGACCAAATGTCCGCTCAATCACTCTCCTGGTCCGACCATGTGCCTCATTGTAGCGCATCTGGGCTGGTGTCACAGGGTTCCTGAGGGGTGTCAGCAACCACGGCATGTTGGGGTATCCCGAGTCACCTACGGACAGACAAGTGCACATTAGCTGACTTGGAAAAGTGGGCGGAATACTACAGATCAGATCACACACAATGGCACAAAGTCAGTACACACCGACAAGCCAGGCATGCTGGTTCTGCATCTGTGCCATCATCCTGGGGATGCGACTACTCCTCATCACAAAGGCATCGTGTGCTGAACCAGGGTAACGGGCACACACGTGTGAAGACACACCACCAGTGCATTGACCGAGTGGTAGTGCTTGCGGTTCCTGTAGGCCTGCTCCTGGGCCTGTGGTGGTACCAAAGCCACATGTGTCCCATCAATGGAGCCAATGACATGCGGCATCCTCCCCAGGGCATAAAAGTCACTCTTCACGTCAGTGAGTCGTCGCAGTCTAGGGAAATAGATGTACCGGTTCAGGAATAGCAACATTGCCGCCAAAACATCGCGGAGCACACGGCTCAACATGGTCTGTGACATCCCACCAGCAGTCGCCACAGTATGTTGGAAGGTACCGGTGGCAAAGAAGTGTAGGGCTGCCATCACCTTCACCTTGGGGGTCAGCGCTGTAGGATACGGCCGGCCTGGCTGCAAATGTGGGGACAACTGCACTGCCAAATCCTCAATCAGCTGCCTGGTGAAGCGGTACCGTCGGATGCTGTCCCGTTACACCATCGTTGCCAGGTCTGGGAATGGTCGATGGACAGCAGGAGCCCTGCAGTGCAGAGGAGAAGTAAGCAAGATTGTCAGTCACCCCACATATGCGGCATTGAACACACTCAATATCCCAACATACATCATTATGAGGCACAACTACATGAAGTGTGCAGTTCCGTAAGGACATGTATGGTACATACATGGCCAACATCTGTCAACACGGTCCAACAAGTGGCATCAATTAGTCCCAGGTTGGCCCATTGGATATCATGAGGCCGTGTCACAGTTCCCATCTCCTGCTGCCGTGTCACAATCACCCCCCACAGTGACATGTGAGGACAGATGTGCCCCAGGCACCACAGCTCAACGACAGGTACATTCCCAGGGACCCTGTATTGCCACATGGACACTGGCATTACATGGAGTATCATGTATACACCACAGCAAAACAACCATGACCCCCACAGGTAGTGGTCCCACTTGCCACGGCAGGACAGACATGGACGTCTGTGACACACACACGCACAACATCAAAGTCCATGCACACACAACGTGGATGTGGAGACTGTCTCCCATTGTGCACATGAAATCAGAGACATTGTAAACACTACATGCACACAGACTGTGGAGGACCATCACTATTGTGCCACTGGGACACCCTGGCTCAAACATACCGTCCCACATGGGACTCACGGGGTATGTGACATGACATACACATACACCACCGTGAAATGTGACCATGGCACATGCACAGATATGAACAGTTGCACATCACAGTGGTCATGTACACGTAACACCCAGGATCCTGTCCCCATGAACACGTGCACAGCCTGGGGGTGGCTGCCCACAGGTGACACCCACAGGACAACATGTACACCAACATACACACAATAGGAAATGCAGCCTTACATGCCTTATGATAAAGTTTGGACAGGCTGTCGTGATGTAGGTGTGCCCCTCACTCCCTGGGAGCTATCTGTGGCTGGCATATGTCCATCTGAGACAGGCATGGTGACATATGCCAGTCACTTGTACAGTGATGCGTTGAACAGCAATGGACTGATCGGTGCCCCCGGCCGGCCCATTGCATTCAATGTGTGCGGGTACGCGTTGTACCCCTGTACGCGTTGATCAGCAATGGACCGATCGGTGCCCCCGGCCGGCCCATTGCATTCAATGTGTGCGGGTACGCGTTGTACCCCTGTACGCGTTGATCAGCAATGGACCGATCGGTGCCCCCGGCCGGCCCATTGCATTCAATGTGTGCGGGTACGCGTTGTACCCCTGTACGCGTTGTACTGCAATGGACCGATCGGTGCCCCCGGCCGGCCCATTGCATTCAATGTGTGCGGGTACGCGTTGTACCCCTGTACGCGTTGTACTTCAACGGACCGATCGGTGTGCCCGGCCGGCCCATTGCATTCAATGTGTGCGGGTACGCGTTGTACCCCTGTACGCGTTGTACTGCAATGGACCGATCGGTGCCCCCGGCCGGCCCATTGCATTCAATGTGCGCGTGCACGCTGCACGCGTTGTACCCCTGTACGCGTTGTACTGCAATGGACCGATCGGTGCCCCGGCCGGCCCATTGCATTCAATGTGTGTGGGTACGCGTTGTACCCCTGTACGCGTTGATCAGCAATGGACCGATCGGTGCCCCCGGCCGGCCCATTGCATTCAATGTGTGCGGGTACGCGTTGTACCCCTGTACGCGTTGATCAGCAATGGACCGATCGGTGCCCCCGGCCGGCCCATTGCATTCAATGTGCGCGGTACGCGTTGTACCCCTGTACGCGTTGTACTGCAATGGACCGATCGGTGCCCCGGCCGGCCCATTGCATTCAATGTGTGCGGGTACGCGTTGTACCCCTGTTCGCGTAGTGACTGCAATGGACCGATCGGTGTGCCCGGCCGGCCCATTGCATTCAATGTGTGCGGTACGCGTTGTACCTCTGTACGCGTAGTACTGCAATGGACCGATCGGTGCCCCCGGCCGGCCCATTGCATTCAATGTGTGCGGGTACGCGTTGTACCTCTGTACGCGTTGTACTGCAATGGACCGATCGGTGCCCCGGCCGGCCCATTTCATTCAATGTGTGCGGGTACGCATTGTACCCCTGTACGCGTTGATCAGCAATGGACCGACCGGTGCCCCGGCCGCCCATTGCATTCAATGTGTGCGGGTACGCGTTGTACCCCTGTACGCGTTAGCACTGCAATGGACCGATCGGTGCCCCGGCCGGCCCATTGCATTTAATGTGTGCGGGTACGCGTTGTACCCCTGTACGCGTTGTACTGCAATGGACCGATCGGTGCCCCGGCCGGCCCATTGCATTCAATGTGTGCGGGTACGCGTTGTACCCCTGTACGCGTTGTACTGCAATGGACCGATCGGTGCCCCCGGCCGGCCCATTGCATTCAATGTGTGCGGGTACGCGTTGTACCCCTGTACGCGTTGATCAGCAATGGACCGATCGGTGCCCCCGGCCGGCCCATTGCATTCAATGTGTGCGGGTACGCGTTGTACCCCTGTACGCGTTGTACTGCAATGGACCGATCGGTGTCCCCGGCCGGCCCAATGCATTCAATGTGTGCGGGTACGCGTTGTACCCCTGTACGCGTTGTACTGCAATGGACCGATCGGTGCCCCGGCCGGCCCATTGCATTCAATGTGTGCGGGTACGCATTGTACCCCTGTACGTGTTGTACTGCAATGGACCGATCGGTGCCCCGGCCGGCCCATTGCATTCAATGTGTGCGGGTACGCGTTGTACCCCTGTACGCGTTGTACCGCAATGGACCGATCGGTGCGCACCCATTGACAATGGCCTTGCCTGGCAACGGACGCGTTTTCGAATTTCGAACGAGTCGGTTGCTGGAAATTCAGTTGGTCACCCACAACAATGTTGCAAAATCATGTATGTCATGAAGTTGAAGATTTGAAGGATGCTGTGGGCGTGTATTGGTGCTGCTATTCCATGGATTGGCCAGATTCAGAAGATGCAAACGACTTGGACCTATCACTTTGGACACAAGGGACAGTATCTGCCTCTCCAGCACATATATATTGCTGGCTGTTCCCCTGAGAGCTCACTTGCCTGCACTACATGCTCCAGGACGACATCTGCCACTGCACTGCTGCTGTCTCTGCCCCTCTGGACCCTGCAATGGCACGTACTGTGGAGAGAGCCCCAGCCTTCAGCCTTGAGGAGAACCAGGCCCTGCTGGACAGCCTACTTCCACAGTACAGCAAGCTGTATGGGACACCAGGGGAGCAGGTGAGTGTTCTGTGCACTGCCTTTCTGAATGTGCATATTGTCTGACTAGCAAGGCTGAAAGTCTGCACGCCACTGGCTAGCAGGCTCACTGAGTAGTTGTCACCCCCCATAGTGTGTAGTGACATGCACTGGACAGGTATGTTGCAGTGACAGTGCATTTGAACAAGGTTTTACTTCCCATGCAATGATACCATGTAGTGACGTCTGGCAAACTGTCCATGGGCAGCTTTGCACTGCCTGTGTACATCATGTGCCCCTGTGATTGAGACATGTATATACAACTGTGTCATGCACGGATATGTTGCATGTGTAGTAATGGCCTTTTCACTTTGTCATCCTGACAGGTTAATGCCCATCGGAAGCAGGAGATCTGGAAGGACATCGTCCGGGCTGTCCGGTCCGTGGGGGTCTACAAGCGCCGGATCCGCAACTGCCAGAAGAGGTGGCAGGACCTTCGGGGCTGGACCCGGAGGATTGCACGGGTCCAGCTGAAGCTGTCGCCTCCTCGCAGGAGGGGCGGAACACGGACCCTGACCCCCCACATGCTCCAGATCCTGGCGGTGGTGTTTCCAGACCTGGATGGGCAGCCGAAGGCCAGACAGCAGCAAGGAGGGGGTGAGCCAAAGACTGCACTGTGAACTCTGTATTACATGCTTTGTGCCCTCCTCTGGCCTGGTTCAACTGCCACAGTGCAGCAGTCATGTTGTCCAGGAGCCATGTCCCTCTATTGTGCACTGCCCACTCCTCATCTGATACCCAGGTGTGGCCCTTACATTCAGGGAATTGTGTCACTTGGGACTGTGTCCTTGCAGTTTGCTTCACTAAAGGTGGGGGACAGCATCTGTTTCCCTAACTCTGTTGTGGGCATCATGGGTGGGTCCATTGTTCACACAACGCCTGTGTTCGGACATGTAATCTGCGTGTTGCTTTGATATGCGGTCCACTTGCTGAGCTGAGCCACCACATGTGCCTGGGGTATGTGGCACACGCCCATGCAGCGGGTGGGAACAATGTTTGGGCCCCAGGAGTGTGCAGATTACGTGTGTCACACATACATAGCCAGCTATCCACTGTCCAGGGCTCATCACTCATTCATGTGGGGCAGGACAGTCATGCCTACTCCCGTGTATCAGCTGACACATTGTGCGCAGTGATTTGACCCCTCAGGTGTCTGCCTCTGTGTCAGTGTGCTGTGGATTAGTTGCCAGGACTGCTGGGGTGTTTCTTGGTAGGGGCTCAGCATGCCACTGGAGATGTGACCATAGGAGACGATACTTGTGTGTCACATAGGTGTTTGATCAGCTGCCCGTGCAGACTGGGGTATGCGAATGTGAAGTTCAGGCAGCTGTTCCCCATTCACAGCAGATTGTGAGGGGCTCAGGTTCAGAGGGTAGTGTCACAGGTCTCCCATATGTCCAATAGGTATGACCTGGACAGATGAGGGTTAAGATGATGTGTTGTGGGGGGATGTACATGTGCACTTGTGCAGCTCCAGGACTTGCATTCCCCATGACCTACTATTGTGACACAGTGCAGAGTGTTGTTGTCTGGCTGCCAAGTCATACATCACTGAGACAGTGATGTATGACTTAGCAGTCATGCCTCCGCCATGGCATGTGTCTACTTATTGGTGATCCTGCAGGGGAGTGACATGTGCTACATGCACACCATTGTGGCGATGGCTATCAGGACATGGGTGCATCATGGTGTCTGTCGCTGGTATGCATCACATGCATTTCCTATTTGACTCTGGGCATCCCTTTCATCCGGAAACCTGTACTGACTCAGTGGCAAGAGCTGTGATGTGTGCATGTCCACATGCTACACCGTGTCCTCTGCACTGTCCAACTACTGTGTAGTTGGTGCATGTGTCCACACTGGGGTGTTGCAATCCAACAGACACCAGACAGATGGGCGCAAGGCCATGTGGGATGTGAGTGCCATGGTTGGCATCAGACTGACAATTGGCTGCTCCTGTTCAGTTAGGGCACTTTTAGCAATGTACAACTAATGATGCCAGGGCTTGCTCTGTAATGTGCTGTGCTCACAGTGGTGTGTGCGTTTGGTGCAGGTGACTGATGTCTGTCTGTTTCCCCATTGTTTGCAGATAGATCCACGGCCACGGAAGGGGACAGCTCCACGGACCAGGAGGAGCCGGAGAGCCAGACTGGGTCAGCAGCCGAGGAGTGGTCGGAGGGACCCAGTGGCACGGATGGCGAGGGGAGCCACACCGAGGAGTCCTCAGCACCATCCACCTCAGCTGAGGACCAGAGCAACTCGGAGGATGACTCCCTTATGGAGGCGGGTGTCAGCAGCCACCACACCCCAGCTAGTGTTGCTGTCCCCGCCACCACCAGCACCACCACCGCCCTCCCATCGGCTCCCATTCCCCAGGTCCGTGGAGGCTCCCATGTTCGGGAGCGTGTCTCCTTTGGGCCAGGCACCGCACCCCCTGCCCCTGTGTCCCCTGCTGCCCTGAGTGAGGAGTCTGTGTACCTCCTTCGCCAGCTCCATGTAGGGCAGACAGCCATGCTGAGTGTCCTCCATGCGCACACCGCTCTGTTGACTCAGCTGGTGTCGTTCATGGAGGGCATCTCATCGGGCATGTCTGACCTACAGAGGGGCAATAGGTCCATGGACTCCTCCCTGACGGCAGCAGTGTCCCTCCTCAGACAGTCCCTCACCCCTCCTGCCTCTGCTCCATCCACACTCCCCAGCACCTTACCCGTCCCAAGCACACACACACCGGCACAGGCACACACCAGCACACACACATCCAGCACACAGACACACACGCCACAAACAAAATGCACACGCACGCACAGTCAGGGGACTGAAACCAGACTCACAGGGGATGGGGCCCTGGAACACACACACGCATCCACAAGCACTGCGCAGTCCTCAGTTGCCTCTCCCTCCAAAACACCCTCCCTTGCCTCACCTGCAACCCCAAAGACCCAGCGCCTCTTCCTCAGTGACCTCGGCCTCTTCCCCTCCGATCCAGCTGCTCCAGCATCCAGGGGGAAGAGGAAGCCCACCCACACGGAGCAGAGTGCCCCTCGCCCCCAGACACCCTCCCCCAGGCGCAGACAGACTGAGGCCCCCACCCGCAAGTCCCCCCGGAGTCGTAAGAGCAAGACCCCGCCGCCGCCCTGCAGCTCAGGCACCAGGTCTCCTTCCTCCATCCCTCAGGCCCCCACTCCACAGGTGCCCCCACCACACCCTGCCCCAGGTTCCCCCACCCACAGATATACCATCCCCAAGAGGATCCGGCCTTCTCCCCCTGGCACTTGCTCTCCCGGCACCACACCCCCGCTGCGCTTGTCTGTGCCACTGATGTGGTGAGGGTGTCCTCCCCCTCTGTCCAGCCCACCTTGCCTGTTCCCCATTCTCCTCCCCTGGTGGTAGGCACTGCAGTGGAGTCCACTACCACCCTGTCTGACTTGGGCACTGCAGTGGCGGACCTGTCCACTCCATCTGCAGGGTCCACTGCAGTCGTGCCGGCACCCACAACATCTGAGTCATGCCCCCCAGTTGTGCTGGCACACACCATGTCAGACACCTCAACTGCAGTTGTCAGTGGCTCTCCAGCACCCACCACCCCTTCCCTGCTTCCTCCTGGTGAGCCCTGATCCTGTCCCTGCGGTGCCTGGCCTGCCCCCCGGTTGCCCCTCCTAGTGGATTGTCCCTGGTTTTGTGCAGGCATGCGTAGGGTGACATCTGCCACTGTCACCAAGTTTGGACTTTGACAATGGACTGGCCATTGGCCTTTGTGTTTTTTCTGGACTTTGTTTTCATTCCACACATATGCTGAATAAAGCAACTTTCTGTTCTCTAGTGCTTATGCTTCTGATGTACATGTTGTTGATGATGCTAACCATGCCCTTGCTGCAGTGATGGTGATATTTGGTCTCATGATAATGAAGTGTTACTGTGCAGGAACCCATGTGGTCCAGGGGGAATGTGTCCTATCCTGTGGTGTATCCATGTCATCCATAGCAGCATCTGAGGGTGTCATGTGTTCAGTATTTGGCAATGGGATTTCCTACTTAGATTAGCTATTTCACATCTGTGGCTTCCACCCCTGCACATCTGTTGTGCCTGCCATTGTTCAATTCGTCTACTTCCCTGACCGTGTGGCCATCTCCACTGGACATGCAGGTTTGGGCATCAATGGGGAAGGACTCATCCGTGTAGTCAGTGCAACATTGCTATACAAGTGTGTTGGATCTGTGCTGATGATTCCGTTGGCACTTCCATGACCAGGCTGATGTGACGGGAGCCCTCATTTGGTGCTAATTGTTGATTGTGTGACCAAGTGCTCAGCTGACATGATGGGGCCCTACTGAGGCAACATATGGCACAGCTTTCCTCACACAGGAGTGGAGTCCCCTCATGGCAGTGTGTACACCTGTGACATTGCCTGCGCCCAAGGTGTGTGTTGTATGTGCATGTCTGTGTGTTCACTTCCGTTTAGCTGTGCATGCTGTGTTCCCTAGTGTTGTACCTGTTTGTGATGCTTGCTGAGTTGACCTATGTTCCCCCAAAGTCTTCTCCCTGGGTTCTCTGTGATGTGGGTGCATGGCACATTACTGGTCATCAGGGTGTCACCCATAGGTATGTTTGCTGTCAGGGCTGAGTTTGTGTGCAGACGCAGATGGGTCACAGTCAGGTTTCCCCTTGGCACTTGTTGTTTGCCCCTGTCATGTGATTTCCAGTTTGTGTTATCTTTCAGTGATTGTGACACGTTGTGTGTGTGACTGCTGGCACTCCTCAGGGTCCGGGCTGCAATGTTGGTTGTTGTCTATGTGTGTTCTTTGTGGGTGACCTTGGCTTCTTCATTGGTGTGTGACTGTGGCTGGGATCCCATTGGTTGGTGTGGTATTGCCGTCATGTCCATGTACAGCGTAGTGTGCAGTGTGTCAGACATTCAGGAGTCTTGTTGAGTGGCCATGTGTGATGTGTTTCTGCACCTTGGTTCCCACCCACCACCCTGGAATAGTCATGGGTGCATGTGCAATGTCACCAGTGCATGTGTACTTCACTGCTGCACATTGTTGGAGGTCGAGGGGTGTGGTGTTGAGTGTGTGCAGATGAGAGTTGTTGCCCGGCTAGGCCCCTGCCTCCATGTTGGCCTTGGCTTACTGGCCATGCTGATTGATTTGTGCTTGTGTAGGTGTGATGGTAGTTTGTTGCTCAGGACACATGACTGTGGTTCACAGTGTGAACCACATTTAGCTTTGTCATCACAGTGGGATTGTAATGCAGCCCAGGGTCACCACATTGTGGGGGCCCTGGGGGTGGTGCTGTGGTGTGTCTGTGTCTTGCTGTGTCAGTTGCTGTTCCTACGTGCCTGTGTGACATGTGTGATTTGTGCTCCCTCTCATCTGACAATGCCTGCTTGCCCACATAGGGGATTTGGATCCATGAGTTACCTTTGTGTGGCACTGTATGCACATCTGTATGATTGGTATTCAGGTCTCCTCATGTGTTGTGTGGTTGCCTGGGGACACTGGCACCCCCCCTCACCTGTTGTGTATGATGTGCAGTGTGGGTCTGCCTGTTTGTGTTTGTGCATCTGCACCACTGCATTGGCATATCTTGGGTGTGCCATTGGCTGTATGTAGTTTGGTGGGTTTCCCCTGCTGTCCCTGGGACTCCTAGGTCATCGGTCAGCACAATGATCATGGTTTGTGTGTCCCATTGCTGCCATGGTATGGTATCTGTTCACCTCACATCTGCAGTCTCCACAGGGTATCTGCATTTGTGTGCCCATTGGTGCAAATATGTGGGTCTGCATTCTGATGGTCACTTCTGTCATTGTGTCATTGATGAATGTTGACAGTGTCAGCCCCCATGGGTGTTGTTTGTCTGCACATGGCCAAAGGTATGTCTTATTTGCACTGCAGTATTTGGCTCACCCAATTTATGTTGCAATGGGACACATACACTACTTTGCCACTGATGTGTTTTTTGTTCTGTGACCAGGAATCATCCATGCAGTTTGGCAGTTGCAGCTCTTTCTTTGTCAACACTTACCTTTTGGTCACTGTGATGATGGGGGTTTAGACCCCATTGCCACAATGTTCAAAATGTGCTTCAGCTATGGACCCCACACTTACATTTTGCTCACTGTGATGATGGGGGTTTAGACCCCATTGCCACAATGTTCAAAATGTGCTTCAGCTATGGACCCCACACTTACATTTTGCTCACTGTGATGATGGGGGTTTAGACCCCATTGCCACAATGTTCAAAATGTGCTTCAGCTATGGACCCTACACTTACATTTTGGTCACTGTGATGATGGGGGTTTAGACCCCATTGCCACAATGTTCAAAATGTGCTTCAGCTATGGACCCCACACTTACATTTTGCTCACTGTGATGATGGGGGTTTAGACCCCATTGCCACAATGTTCAAAATGTGCTTCAGCTATAGACCCCACACTTACATTTTGCTCACTGTGATGATGGGGTTTAGACCCCATTGCCACAATGTTCAAAATGTGCTTCAGCTATGGACCCCACACTTACATTTTGCTCACTGTGATGATGGGGGTTTGGACCCCATTGCCACAATGTTCAAAATGTGCTTCAGCTATGGACCCCACACTTACATTTTGCTCACTGTGATGATGGGGGTTTGGACCCCATTGCCACAATGGTCATGGCCTGCTTGCATTGTGGGTGCCACACACATATATGTGTGGCACATGTGCTAGGGGGTCACATTGTATGTTCAAAGTCATGTTCGGTGTTGTAGGCATTTGACACAGTCTACACACGCTTGTCATGGTGTTGGGGGGATGTCTTTTTCTTTCATTCCCTAGGTTGTGGTGTGCTGGTTGTGTCATGCATTGTCCATCCTATGAGTGGGGGTGGTAGTAGTGGTAGGCATCCAGCCCCCCCTGGCTCAGGGTGGTAGTAGTGGTAGGCATCCAGCCCCCCCTGGCTAAGGGTGGTGGTAGGCATCCAGCCCCCCCTGGCTAAGGGTGGTAGTAGTGGTAGGCATCCAGCCCCCCCTGGGTGAGGGTGGTAGTAGTGGTAGGCATCCAGCCCCCCCTGGCTCAGGGTGGTAGTAGTGGTAGGCATCCAGCCCCCCCTGGCTCAGGGTGGTAGTAGTGGTAGGCATCCAGCCCCCCTGGCTAAGGGTGGTAGTAGTGGTAGGCATCTAGCCCCCCCTGGCTTAGGGTGGTAGTAGTGGTAGGCATCCAGCCCCCTGGCTAAGGGTGGTAGTAGTGGTAGGCATCCAGCCCCCCTGGCTCAGGGTGGTAGTAGTGGTAGGCATCCAGCCCCCCTGGCTCAGGGTGGTAGTAGTGGTAGGCATCCAGCCCCCCTGGCTAAGGGTGGTGGTAGGCATCCAGCCCCCCTGGTTAAGGGTGGTAGTAGTGGTAGGCATCCAGGCCCCCTGGCTCAGGGTGGTAGTAGTGGTAGGCATCCAGCCCCCCTGGCTAAGGGTGGTGGTAGGCATCCAGCCCCCTGGCTAAGGGTGGTAGTAGTGGTAGGCATCCAGCCCCCCTGGGTGAGGGTGGTAGTAGTGGTAGGCATCCAGCCCCCTGGCTCAGGGTGGTAGTAGTGGGAGGCATCCAGCCCCCTGGCTAAGGGTGGTGGTGGGCATCCAGCCCCCCTGGCTAAGGGTGGTAGTAGTGGTAGGCATCCAGCCCCCCTGGCTCAGGGTGGTAGTAGTGGTAGGCATCCAGCCCCCCTGGGTAGGGGGTGGTGGTAGGCATCCAGCCCCCCTGGGTGAGGGTGGTAGTAGTGGTAGGCATCCAGCCCCCCTGGGTAGGGGTGGTGGTAGGCATCCAGCCCCCCTGGGTGAGGGTGGTAGTAGTGGTAGGCATCCAGCCCCCCTGGCTAAGGGTGGTAGTAGTGGTAGGCATCCAGCCCCCCTGGGTGAGGGTGGTAGTAGTGGTAGGCATCCAGCCCCCTGGCTAAGGGTGGTGGTGGGCATCCAGCCCCCTGGCTAAGGGTGGTAGTAGTGGTAGGCATCCAGCCCCCCTGGCTCAGGGTGGTAGTAGTGGTAGGCATCCAGCCCCCCCTGGCTAAGGGTGGTAGTAGTGGTAGGCATCCAGCACCCCCTGGCTCAGGGTGGTAGTAGTGGTAGGCATCCAGCCCCCCTGGCTCAGGGTGGTAGTAGTGGTAGGCATCCAGCCCCCTGGCTAAGGGTGGTAGTAGTGGTAGGCATCCAGCCCCCTGGCTCAGGGTGGTAGTAGTGGTAGGCACCCAGCCCCCCTGGCTAAGGGGTGGTGGTAGGCATCCAGCCCCCTGGCTAAGGGTGGTAGTAGTGGTAGGCATCCAGCCCCCCTGGGTGAGGGTGGTAGTAGTGGTAGGCATCCAGCCCCCCTGGCTCAGGGTGGTAGTAGTGGTAGGCATCCAGCCCCCTGGCTAAGGGTGGTAGTAGTGGTAGGCATCCAGCCCCCCTGGCTCAGGGTGGTAGTAGTGGTAGGCATCCAGCCCCCCTGGGTAGGCATCCAGCCCCCCTGGGTGAGGGTGGTAGTAGTGGTAGGCATCCAGCCCCCCTGGGTAGGGGTGGTGGTAGGCATCCAGCCCCCTGGGTGAGGGTGGTAGTAGTGGTAGGCACCCAGCCCCCCTGGCTAAGGGTGGTAGTAGTGGTAGGCATCCAGCCCCCCCTGGGTGAGGGTGGTAGTAGTGGTAGGCATCCAGCCCCCCCTGGCTCAGGGTGGTAGTAGTGGTAGGCATCCAGCCCCCCCTGGCTAAGGGTGGTGGTGGGCATCCAGCCCCCCCTGGCTAAGGGTGGTAGTAGTGGTAGGCATCCAGCCCCCCCTGGCTCAGGGTGGTAGTAGTGGTAGGCATCCAGCCCCCCCTGGCTAAGGGTGGTAGTAGTGGTAGGCATCCAGCCCCCTGGGTAGGGGTGGTGGTGGGCATCCAGCCCCCCTGGCTAAGGGTGGTAGTAGTGGTAGGCATCCAGCCCCCTGGCTAAGGGTGGTGGTAGGCATCCAGCCCCCTGGCTAAGGGTGGTAGTAGTGGTAGGCATCCAGCCCCCCTGGGTGAGGGTGGTAGTAGTGGTAGGCATCCAGCCCCCTGGGTGAGGGTGGTAGTAGTGGTAGGCATCCAGCCCCCCTGGCTCAGGGTGGTAGTAGTGGTAGGCATCCAGCCCCCTGGCTAAGGGTGGTAGTAGTGTTAGGCATCCAGCCCCCCTGGCTCAGGGTGGTAGTAGTGGTAGGCATCCAGCCCCCTGGCTAAGGGTGGTAGTAGTGGTAGGCATCCAGCCCCCTGGCTCAGGGTGGTAGTAGTGGTAGGCATCCAGCCCCCCTGGGTAGGGGTGGTGGTGGGCATCCAGCCCCCTGGCTAAGGGTGGTAGTAGTGGTAGGCATCCAGCCCCCTGGCTCAGGGTGGTAGTAGTGGTAGGCATCCAGCCCCCTGGCTAAGGGTGGTAGTAGTGGTAGGCATCCAGCCCCCCTGGCTCAGGGTGGTAGTAGTGGTAGGCATCCAGCCCCCCTGGCTAAGGGTGGTAGTAGTGGTAGGCATCCAGCCCCCCTGGCTCAGGGTGGTAGTAGTGGTGGGCATCCAGCCCCCCTGGCTAAGGGTGGTGGTGGGCAACCAGCCCCCTGGCTAAGGGTGGTAGTAGTGGTAGGCATCCAGCCCCCTGGCTAAGGGTGGTAGTAGTGGTAGGCACCCAGCCCCCTGGCTCAGGGTGGTAGTATTGGTAGGCATCCAGCCCCCTGGCTAAGGGTGGTAGTAGTGGTAGGCATCCAGCCCCCCTGGCTCAGGGTGGTAGTAGTGGTAGGCATCCAGCCCCCCTGGCTCAGGGTGGTAGTAGTGGTAGGCATCCAGCCCCCCCTGGCTAAGGGTGGTAGTAGTGGTAGGCATCCAGCCCCCCCTGGGTGAGGGTGGTAGTAGTGGTAGGCCATCAGCTCCCCCTGGGTAGGGGTGGTGGTGCGCATTCAGGCCCCTGTGTGCATATGTGGCATTGGTGATGGGCATCCCGCCCCTATGGTGCTGCTGTTGCTGGTGTAAGTATATTCTGCATCCCTCTGTGTGTGTGTGATGTGTCGTGTACGTGTTGTATGTGTTTTGTGGTTGGTGTCTGACTTACCTTCTGCGCCGTACGCGTCCGTGCCTGTTCCGGTAGTAAATGTAGAATATTGGTATGATCGGGACGAAGGGATTCATGGTTGGTTCGTGTCGTTCGCCCTTCTCGTTGCTTCGCGTCGTCCTCGTCGCTTCGCGTCGTCCTCGTCGCTGGCGTGTTCGTCTCGTAGCCGTGGATTGTGTTGTGGCGCGAATCGGAGCTTATGTGCGCCTCTCCCGGATGCTTTGACGTGCCGTGCGTAGCGACGGGTTCGGCGCGTACGGGAAGCGCATCGTACTTGTTCGGCCGGACGGAGCTGCATTTTCCCTTCCGTGCGACTCGATTCAGCGTTTCCGGATTCGCCTCGGTCGGAGAACAGGACCTGGTTTGGGTGAGTACGGCTCGGCCGGATTCTGTGCTGTTGTGCGCATCGTACTTACTCGTTCGGTGTGCTGTACGGATCGGTCGGGAAACAGGCTTTCGCATGGCTTTTTTCCCGACCGAATAGTATTGGGTGCGCCTCCGACCGAGATCGGAATCGGCCCCTAAATGTCCTGTCTTGACCAAGGAATATGAACATAGCCACCGCCCGGAACTTCTCTCATTGGATATATCATTTCAGCAGGTCTGTCTCTTTTAACGGAAGCAAAGAAGATGCAGTCACACCTTTACTTGCAAGCGCCTCTTCTTTCTTTCTCGCCCATCTGCCTTTCCATTGTTCCAAATCACCCCATTTTTTCAAAGTATTAATCAACTCCTTTATTTGCAATCGTTTACCAGATGCATTCAAACTCTCCAGATCCTTATCGCTAAAATCCAACCTATATGTCTTTTGTAAAGCTTTCGATTTCTCAATATCCACTCCATATTCCTGTGCTGCTTCTGCCAACTTCTCATGCAAATTTCTCGCTTTCAATGTAATATTCTTACCACAAGAGTAACAACTCATCACCCTGATATTTACTCAATCTCTCCGGACTTATTGTACCAATAATCATTTCTTCCAGATCTACTCTTAACCTACCTATGTCTATACTCTGTTTGGACTTACTAGGTGCCATTCCTCTAATCCAATCATCCAACTCTTCTGGCGAAGGTCCCACTGAACTCCCTGATATTGAAGTCGTTTCTCTCACATTTGACATTAATTTTCTAGGATCAATCTGTACACTCCTTTTTGGTGTTTCAGTCACATTTCCATTTACTGGAATATCAATCAGTGACGTACTCATCTCATTTGATTCTGGTCCACTAACATCCCTAGCACTATTCACTGGAACTGTCAATGCATGCACTCTCGAAATATTTTGACCCTCACTATACAATGGAACTATAGGACCAATTGTTATCGGAACTGATAACGTTTCTGCATTTTTAACTCATCTGACTAATTTTCTGAGTCAATTCTTCTTTTGCTCTATTGAGCATTTCGATAGCTCTCTCCTGTGAGACTTGAATAGCTGATGAAGACTGTAAAACTAGTGGAACTTGTGAAGCTTGTGGTACCTGTGGAACTTGTGGCACTCCTATCTCAATTAATGGTGCACTTGGAGTAATCACATCTGGACTCTCCTGATATGGTGGATGTCTCTTCAATAGCACCTCATTTAATAACTCATCATCAATTTCATTCGGATCTGTATCTAGTTCTGAAGTCTCTACATTATTCTTTTTCTCCTTGCACTTCCCACCAGCTTGTCCCTCAGCAACCATTACTGGATATAATCCATCTATGATTACATCTCTCCTCCACCTTTTCATCTGTGCATCCCTTTTAGCTTCTGAATACCATCTCATTGTATTCCTATATTTCATCCCATTCCTGTCTCTCTCCCTTTTGTACGCCTCATGTTCCCATTCCTCAAGCGCCTCATACTGCATAGGTCTAGGATTTGGTTTTAACAAATTCATTCGTCTTCTCAAATTTTCTAAAATCTTTACATTGAAAGTACCATGCTCTGGGAAAGCTAAAACTCCATCATCCTCCGTATAACTCACCCAATTCTCTAACCATGTACACGTATGATATCCATGCTCTAACATCATAAAAGAAGCAGGCGATCTTGCAGGGGGTACAGGAAGTCCCTCTCTAGTAACTATTGGCTTGTCTTTTTTAAACAAATCTTGTATCATCTTTATCAACTTCATTTTCAACTCTCTCTTTTCCGCTAAATATTTTAGAAATCAAGGAAAATCCTTCCGTAATTCCGCTCACTCTATTCGCTCGCACTCGCCCAATACCAGCGTGACTCACACCAACCAACCAATCACAGCACAATACACGCCCGCTATTTGACCAATGCCAGCGTGGCTTTTTTGTGACGTCAGTATAACTCCTGCGACTGACCCTCCCTTTACAAAATAATACGGCAATGTACTACAGAGTCTTTCTAAATAAATTCTTATTAGAAACAACACAAAACGCTGCTACTTTGTCTGCTCCACTAAATGATAGATAGTTCAGTCGTTCAAGAGAACCTTTTACAACCAGCAGAATAACGACCAGCGTCACTCTACTCACAATCAAGTGAAAGGAGGTCGTCGTACTCCTTTAGGTGGGTTTCCTAACGTTTCGAAAGAGGACTTTCCACAATTACAGTCAAGCAAAGTTAGGTCTTGGTATTCCTTTAGGTGTACTTTCTAAAGTTTCGGAAGAGGTCTTCACTATAGCATCCAGCTTACTAACATACTTTAGAATAGGTCCCTTAGAATAATATCAACAGCCTTTCACTGTTTGATATTACAACAACAGACAAAGTACTTCTGCAGTGTGATACTTTTCCACACTCTTCCTCTGGCCCTGAGGCTAAATCAACATCCCAGGATCTTAGGCAACTCCGTACCCGTACTTCCAGACTACATAAAACAAAGACGCTAACTCTTCATATTAGTAACCAAAATCAATAATTCAACCATTAATTTGCCAAAATAATCAATATAAACCATCAGGCTGCTACCAAAACTGATCCAGCGATCTGGGACTAATAATTGTCCACAAACTAGGCCCACTTTCCTCACCCAACAAGTCCCTTCATGCTGGGTTAGTGAATTACTAAACAAATTACCAAAATTACCAAAATCCAATTTGTGTCTTCATTTCTATTATACCAATTGTGGCGATGCGATCTTTATATAGTTGACAGGGTTTGGCAAACCAATACTTGTTTCTAGAATACTCATAAACTAGAAAAACACTACTAATAAAAACAGACACATTTGTATATTTATAATGTTTATCTAAATAATGTGAAATAAATGCTCATCAATACCAAAATACAGTACAAATCATAGATCATCACAGAGCAACAATATCAGAAAAATAAAAACACATCTCAATTCGACAGTGCATAAAGGAGTGGAAAGGCGAAGAGACAAAAGGTTCAGAGACAAAATACATTTGTAAATCATTATGCAAATTCAGTTTTCTGTCTATACTAACCCAATTGAATAGGAAATCTACTCCTGGCCATGAGAGCAGTAAGGCCCTCAAGAAGAGTTGAAGAGGCAAAGATTAAATCAGGAATCAGCAGACAGGAACACCCAGCTCAAGAATAGGAGACAGCAAAGAAGGCCTCTCCTCACGCAGGTAGAAAAGCAAGCCGCCAACTAATCACCAACTAACTCTAACAAAACTCCTAAACATCTCCCAAAGGAACCTCAATTATACCCTAATACCCAAATGTCCAACCCACATTTGTGTCAGAACAGAGGATTTCTCTACACATGATTGGTTAAGGAAGGGGGTGTACTGTCACACCACTCTCGTTATGTCTATCTCTCTCACTGTCTTATTGTTTATTTATTCTGCATATCTACTTCCACCCCAAGAAATACAAATTCAAGCCACTGTCATAGCATTCGTTTCCTCCATCCCAGTAATTTAGCAAATTTTGTGTCACATTTATCCTTTCGTGCCAAAGAGGAAATGTTCTTTCACTCGAGGACAATTTTTTTTCTTTCAGCTGTCTCTTGGCAGGCACACAGGATTCTGTGAAGGACACTTGTCTTCTGCTTACAGCATCTTGCTCAGCTCTATTTTGCAGAATTTTATTCTATTCTCATTAACCCCGTGTTTTCCCGCAGAACAGAAAACCATGCTTCTATGAAAAACAAACACAGGCATTATTAATCACTTATAATGTTTTTTCTTTACGCATTCACCCAGTGCTGCATCTATCCATGCGCAACCCATGTTAATATTATTTTCCTAGCAAACGTTAATAATGTGCACAAAAGCAGCATTAATCTTTTATTTTTCGTTTATCAAGAAGCATTTGCGGCCTACTCCAGTGCTTTAGTACGCGCTTGCACAGTAGCATTTTCCCTCATGTTAGGCTCTTTTCCACAATAGTTTTTCACCGCACACAGTTATTAAATGTTACTGAGGGTTAAATTCGAGCAGGTTTTATTTTGCGAAAACCCTGCTCCATCACAGGTAATAGTGGTGATTCCCTTTGGCCTCAGATAAGGTCTTCTGCTACCTAGAAACTGTCCAAGAGTGTAATTCTTCACTAAATGACAGGTTTCTCCATGCATCCTGCCACCAGCCACCACTGTCAGCCTAAGACTGTAGGACTGTTGAGCTTCTGACTAGAAGCATTCCAAATCCTTGGAGAAACATGTCAAAATTTGCAGAAATATTTTAATATATCTGCGGAAAAGAGGTAACATTGTCATAAACTGCCGTGAAAAAATGACCAATGCAAAAAATAATGAAGGAAAATGAAACGGCACCAACTGTACGTATTTTGGACATTCGTGAATGTTCAAAAAACAAGCTTATTCAAATAGGCAGTCTTTGTCCCTCTCATGTGCATCTCTTTGCAGCAACTCTTTAAGAGTCAAAGGGCCAGATTTATCAATATTTCATGCAACTAAGCAAGAAAACTTGCTATGCTGCATGAAAGGGAGAGAACAGGAATGTGCCATATTTACCAATATGCGCACAATCTGCTGCCTAGTGCCAACACAGGCACTCTTGCGTCATGGTGCAAGGGTGCCATGCGTTGTCGGCAGGATTGTTTTTGAGCAGGAAAGGAAGCCTTCCTGCACAAAATCAATCCTCAGAGGCTTTTTCCTCTTTCTAAGCATGCCCCAGAAGGCAGCACACTTAGAAAGAGGAGACATTTGAGGAGAAATAAAGATATTTCTCCTCGTTGCCCCTCCCCTTGAAAAGCGTAGCATTTTGACGCATTCCCTAGTTTAGCAGTTTTGGTAAATCTGATAAATGTGCCAAAATCCATGAGTGGATGCGTGGGAACACCCACACTCCACCCATGTAAGCCTTCCCAGGGCAGAATAACGTAAGGCAGCAACTTGCCCTGCGTTGCGTTACTCCAGATTTACCCAGCGACGCAGAGCCACGTAAGGTGGCCTTGCATTGCTTGATAAATGTAACTTAAGTAATTGCGTTGCCCTTGCGTCACCCTGTGTGACACAATCCATTGATAAATCTGGTCCCTAGTATTTAGAGTCTACTCTCCTTCACCAATCTCTCACTATGCACATCTCTCAGCAGCCTTCATATGTCCTCAAGCGAAACTATATTGAATACCTTTGCATGTGTATACACACCATTCAGTTTTAGGGAATGCAGTTAGCATTTTTTTCTCTCTTAGGTGTCACCAAGTCCCCACTCCTGCTAAGTTTCCCAGGTCCATGCGTGATGTGCAGCACCAGTCCAGGTTTTTTCATTGAATTCTGGGACTTGTAGTCTCGTTTGTTCCATTATAAAACAGGATCACAAGATGTATCGACCTGGGAAACTTGGCAGCTATTATTTCAGTCCCCCTCTGGGATATTGAAGGGCGGGGTCAGTTGAGCTACATGGCTTTCCAGCAAAGACTTACTATGTATCCTGTGTGGGCACCCACTGTTCAGCCCAGCCTGTAACTCAGATGAGCCTTTATTAATCTGACAGCACCTCAGATAGTTTCTGCTCCGTCGCTAGTGTATATTAAAAGCCACCACTGAAGCTCCATCTCTTTGGACCCAGTTCTTCATTTCTGAAGTGTCTACATGCTTTCTTTCAATCTGTGAATTTAGGCAGAGATGGACAATCTGTGGGTAATTGCCAACAATTTAAACATCCGCTGAAAAGTTGCTCTAAGTTTGAAGGGGACAAGGAAAATCTGTGTTTTCTGCAGAAAAAAACCTGAATCGCACAGTTGGGCAATGCCTACTTATGACTGCCAGAGGATGAGACCCTCTCCAGCTATACATCCTCTCATCCACTGAAGATAAACATATTCACGTACCCTACAGATGGAACATTCACGATGTTTACTCATACCGGATGGCTGGAATGGTGAATTTATGGTGGTGACTGCTACTGCAGCTCAAGCCTGTGCCTTCGGTTTCCAATGGCTTCACCTCTCAGGCTTTGTGATGCGCCCACCTTAGACTGTCTGTACAATCCTGGGCAGACCAGTAGGCATTAGCAACGCTGGATTATGGCTGATATGAAAACTACAGGGCGGATTTAAGAGATTGTCACACAGTGCAGCACAGCAAGACACCTTGCTGCGCTGCACTGCGTGACAGGTAAAGGGCAGGAATGTGCCGTATTTAAGGCAATACAGCGCATTCCTGCCTTTTCCCCTGCGTTGGCGCCCTTTAAGCTACCTAGCGCCAACGTAGGCACCCTTGCACCATGGTGCAAGGGTGCCTCCGTTGCATGCAGGATTCTTGTTCTGCAGGAAGGAGCACCTTCCTGCACAAAAACAATCCCCTGAGGCATATTTCTCTATCTATGTGTGCTGCATCAGCACACAAAGAAACAGGAACTAATGAGAAGAAATAAAGATATTTCTCCTCGTT
This sequence comes from Calotriton arnoldi, assembly GCA_963921515.1. NCBI lineage: Eukaryota > Metazoa > Chordata > Amphibia > Caudata > Salamandridae > Calotriton > Calotriton arnoldi. The sequence continues at coordinate 5,711,888 of CAWUFW010000081.1, read as the reverse complement.
ACGCCTCTCCTGGGAAGGCATATTTTTGGTGAATTCCCAGGTCTACCAGTTCTGGTAAATCTGGGAATGCATCGAAAACCATGGGAGTTGCCTGGGAACACCCACTGCAACGCCCAAGGAACACCTCCCTAGCGCAGAGTAAGGCAACGCAGCGATTTGCGCTGCGTGGCTTTACTCCAGATTTATGGAGCCACTCAGGGCCACGCAAGATGGCCTCACATTGCTTCATAACTCGCCTTTAAGGTTTGTGTCGCGCATGTACCACTTTGCGTGGTGCAAACGCGACACAAACCTGCTCATAAATATGCCCCGTCATCTGAAGGGCAAGATTCGTAGGTAGGCCTGTTTGAGATAGCCCAATTGGACACATTAAAAACATGTGTAGTCAATAGCTATGATAGAGCGAAATGTTCTTGTGAATTGTAGGGGTGCATCATAATCACTGATAGGCCGCACCCACATGTATTCAGACATATATTCGTATATATTCAGTTGTATACTCATGCATGTTTAGTAAAGAATGAATAGTTCACTAATATTAAGTGAATCAGCAGCATAATGGTGTTAGGATAATGATGTAATGTAATGCTTATTGAATTGTGTGAACAGAATGCATAGAGACATTAGTTCGTGTGTAATTCAATTGCAGTAGTTTAAACGTGCACCATATTAAAGTTGCACATGTAATTCATTGTTTGCATATGAATCGTAATGAAAATGCTTATAGGGAAAAGTAAGATGTGTGTTTAAAAGTCATATGTAAAGGCCTGACTACATATATGCTTAGGGAAGGCCTGGTTTATTCTTATGTTAGCTTATTTTGTAGGCAGAGAAAAGTTTCTCTTGGTAAGGCTCTCTGGGCACAAACGGTAGATTTAATTTGCACAGTAGAAGGTTTCTGTTGAACGTATCTTTGTTGCAGGTGTAGGACACATGTCTCGTTAGTAAAGACTAACTCTTTGTTTTCAAAAGTTAGAGAGATGGGAGGCATGGTACGGGAGTGCAATGGAATTTAGGGATGATACTTTCAGCGGAGAAGGTGCCTGGGACTCAAGGTCATCGCAACCGTCCAGGATGAAGTAACCGTTTCGATGGAAAAGTACAAGAAAGAAGACCTGGCCAAGGAGGCGTGACAAAGGCGTGTACAATTGTATTGGGGTTTTGTATTAGGGATAGTGCCCTGAGGGAGGAGGCCAGAGAAGAGGTAGGGGAGACCAGAGAGAAGGACAGAGCTGAGCTTAGGTATTATGTGATTGCACTTCTCAGGAAGTCTTCACAGCTGACACCTTTTATTCACTCTTGCCTGGGAAAATCGTTATGCAGGGATGTCACTAAGTGTTAGTGTAGGGACAGCAATTGATTTGAAGCTTGCTTAGATAAATGAAGAGCAACGTAGAAATTGGAGCAATCATAGCTTGGTTGATCCTTCTAGAACTTTCTATTCTCTTTATCCTGAGTCGGATGAGACTCCTGCGTAGGTTATTATTTGTATTAGTGCCCATCTATTTCTTTAACCTCGTGTTGAGGTGCTTGCATGTCCAGTTATTTTTGGCGATAATAAATTCTTAAACTTGAATTCGGAGTCAGTGGTCCTTTCAGACAAAATGAATGCTGTTATATAACCAGATGAGATTCTCTCCTTTACACTATTCAACAGGTAAAAAGATCTTGGCGACCAGAAGGTTCTTATAGATAATTAGATAAGAATCGGCGTTATCAGTTGGTAGCAGAGTAGGATGGTTACCTTTGATGGTAAGGGGAGATCTAGAGCAAGATAGGAGACTAAGTTGCCCCATAGAGCCCGAGTGACGCAGATCCAGAGGACCGCGGGAGAAGGATGTCGGAGGTCGTGGAAAACTGACGGAGAGTGACGGTGCGGCGGAAGTAGCAGTTCGTGGTAGAGTGAGTATGAAAAGAGTGATGTTTGGTAGATTGCGGTGTTTTATTGTTGTGTGATGTCTTGCGGAGTTGGAAAGAGAGTTGTGTGATTGAGAACCGGCCCGTGAGCGCGCGCGGGACCGGGAGATTTATTGTGGTGTAGAATACACCCAGAGTTGAGAACGTTGACCAGAGGTTGTGGGGGTCACGAGACGTCATTGACAGACCCACTGAAGATAGGGAACACATGAGTGAGTGTGTGAATAACCAACGCAGGTCGTAGGTTATTGTGTGCAGAACATCGAGTGATTGAATCCTATCGAGTGTGTTAGAGGCGATTGTCCGGTCGTTTCGCGGACAGACGGTTGCCAGATTGAGGTCAACAAGCTCAAGAGGCTGATCGGTCATTGGTAAGACTGACGGCCAGAGAGGTAATTGTTCGGTAGGACGGACATTATTTCAGAGTATGATTGGGACAGGTGCGAGTGAGAACGAGTGAATTAGAAAGGAGGGGAACTGCTGCGAGCGGAGGAAAAGTGACGTCAGACAAGTGCCGCGCTGCGATAGGCCGGTTGGTGTGAGCCGCGCTGGTATTGGTGGAGTGAAATCAAGAAGCAAGAGCTGACATTTTGAGTGCAAATACAAAGTTGATTCATCATGAAATGTTTTAAAGTTTTACGGGAACTTTGTAGAGGTGATAGACATGTGGTTGTTCGGGAAGGAGAGGAAGCTCCTCCCGAGGATACACCAGCACATTATATGGCAAAGAATGTAGGATTGCATAGTATAATTTGGTTTGAGAATTGGCATAAAATGACAGAAGCAGAAGGAGAATTGTCGTTCCCACGCTATGGTACTTTCAGGTTAGAGGTGCTGTACCAGCTAAAAAGTATAATGGCTTCTTTACGACCACTACCTAGACCAACACAATTTGAGGCACTACATGCGTGGATAAGAGCAGCGTATGATAGGAAGAAAGACAGAAGCCAAGAAAGGGTGAAGAAATCGGTCAGGGCATTTCAAGATGCAAGGTGGGATGCATTGGAGAAAAGGTGGAGAGTGGAAACGATCGAAGGAGATAAGTTGTACCCATTGTTAGTACAAAATGGGAAAATAATAAGAATCGATGAGGACGACAGTGATCTAGATGACAGCTTGTTGGATAGGATGTTGGCAGAGAGGCCACCACCATTTAATCCAGACTCAGAAGAGGGAAAGCCGACCCCAGCAGTAACAATTGATGGGAGCCAGAATCAGACTAGCATGAGAGTAGTGGGAAGGATTTCCACAGGAACAGAGGGGGCAACGGCGTCTATGATAACACAGCCTCCTGTTGGGAACACAAGATTACCGGACTCCTTGACAGTACCGGTTACCATTGGCCCTATAGTACCGGTATATGACCCAGACCGAGTGAGAGAAGGGGGCTCCGTACAGATGGGAAGGGAAGAAGTAACCAGCGAGAGTGGGAATGGGTTTGGAGTACGAGTGGTTCATTTCCCCAGGCCAGTGGAGACAAGTACGCCGTTACCGGCTACTGCAGACTCTTCCTTTAGACAAGAAGAGGAGAGACCAGAAAGACCAAGGTCTTTGCGTGAATCCAAGTCAGCTTTGAGGATGTGGACACCAACAGCGACAAACCAAAGTGATAGGATGCAAGGAGATAGGGCACAGAACGTCTCGGAAGACAGACCAAGTTCCAGGAATATGATGGAAGGGAATAGGTCACAAGGACAGAATAGTGACTGTGATGAGCGGGATGGCTCGGGTTGTCGAGATGTACTGAGGAGTGCGGTACAGGCAAGGTTACTAGACGTAGTGAGATTGAAAGCAGAGGTAGACGAGATGATTAATGGAGGTCTGCCCTTGGAAAGGATAGAAATTTATGGATCAGATGAGCTGCTGTTTGTAGCAAAAGATGTGACTCGAAAAGCTAGGATGGCACATGATAGATTGAAGGAATTGGCCAAAAGATATGAGGTAGACCTGAACAAAACTAAAGCGCTGCAGGGGCCACATAGACTACAGTACAGTGACCAGGAGCTGGAGGAGAAAAGACTAACAGGATTAAGGACACATACCAGAGATTTGATCGTAGGGATGAGGATATGGATTTTGTTGGACAAATGGGAAGAAAGGTGGTCCAAGAAGAAACCAGCAAAGAAAGCTGAGGGGTAAACGCCGCCTCCAGGAGGGGGGGCGACGGGTGTTGGAAATTTTCGTTTACGGGAAGTACAGAATGGAGGGTACGTACATGTGCCGTGGAATAGAGGTGATTTGGCTGCATTTACAAATGATTTTCCTCGGCTGAGGGAAAAACCAGTAGAGTGGTACAAACAGGTTGAGCGGTTTGTGAAAATTTCAAAAGTACTATGGATTGATTTGAACACCTTGTTTGACATAGTGGTACCGGGAGATTTGTGGACAGCTTGTAAAGTCGCTATCAAGTGGCCGACTTCGGAACCGGATAGAGAGACGGTTACAAATGGTCCATCACCCCTAGTCATGAAAAAGTATGAGCAGGTGATTACATGGTTGAAACTGAAGATTTCACCTCAGGATATAGATTGGGTTAAGATAGATCGGACTGTACAGGAACCCAAAGAAACGGTGCATAAATATTATGAAAGACTTCTGCAAGCTTTTAAACAGTATAGTGGGTTAGATATCTTGGACCCCAAGGATATGGGACAGTTTGTCTCAAAGTTTGTACTGGGTCTGAGAATGGAAATCAGCCTCATGATACAGCACCATTTGATCTGCTGGCAGAACAAGCCACTAGATGAAATATTGAGGTATGCGAGATACTGTAGTGATGAGGTGGAATCGAAACATCGAAAGCTAAAAGACAAATTGATGCTTGTCCAGATGCAGACAGCACAGGGTCAGCCTAGTGGAGGGACCTTAGGAAGAAAACAAGGAAATTTCCAGGGGAACCAGAATGGGCAAGCCATGGGAAAGGGAAAACCAGTAGACCCCAAGACAGGAGTGGACGTGGCCACATTGAAGAAGACCACTGCGTGTCATCTTTGTCGCCAGGTCGGACATTGGAAACGCGAGTGTCCTTTGAACCCAGCTAATCAGTTGCAGGAAGAGGAAGAGGGGGCTCAGGCACCCGCGCAAGAGGTAGTTAACACAGTAACGAGGCCTAGGACGATGAAAGGGGGTATACAGTTCTCACGCCCAGGTTCCCCAAGCTCCAAGGATTTCACAAGGAACACGAACGTACCAACAGATGCCCCTGTTCGAAGACTATGACGAGAGTAGCTCAGACCCTTTATCCTGACGGTGCCTGAGGGGGAGGAAGACTGCACACTTGGAGCGGTCTTGGAGGTAGACCAGAGAGGACCTTTGTGGAGGCAGATATTGAGGGTCATCCTGCCACACTTTTGGTTGATACTGGTGCTACCCGGTCTACTGTAAGATCAGCAGTAGTCCCTAACCTACCCCTCTCGGGACAATCAATTCAGGTTGTTGGAGTAGCGAACAAAAGAATAAGCAGCCCATTGACAGAACCGATCCTAGTAAAGATAGGTTCCTTCCAAACTAGACATCAGTTTGTAGTATGTGATACGAGTCCAGTTTGCCTTTTGGGAAGAGATCTGTTGTGCAAGTTGAACTGCACGATTTATTGTACGCCACGGGGAGTGGAGGTCCAGACGAGAGATGACGATGCTGACTTTAAAATTACCAATCAGCATCTTTGTATAGATCTGTACCCAATGGTGACTGTGGAAGAACTTCCACCTGATCTGAGAGATGCAGTGTCATCTGTGGTGTGGGATTTCGCAGGCGACGAAATAGGTCTAATCAGAGGGGTTGAACCAGTGCGGATTGAGGTGAAACAGAACGTTGATTTCCCCAGGACACCTCAATACAACCTGTCGCCAGAAACGATTGCAGGGATAAGACCTGTGATCGAGACTTTCATTGAGAAAGGCATTTTGAAAGAGATCAGAGGTAGCCCCTGTAATTCACCCATTATGGGACTACAGAAACCGAGCGGGAAATACAGGATCGTGCAAGACCTGCGAAAGGTCAACACGATAGTTGTCCCTTGTTGTCCAGTGGTACCGAATCCTTCAGTAATATTGTTCCAGATCCCATGTGAAGCCGAGTGGTTTACGGTTATCGATTTGTGTCAAGCCTTCTTTTCGATACCGCTCCACGAGGAAAGCCAATTTCTTTTTGCGTTCAGGCTGGAAAATCGCGTGTTAACATGGTGTCGTATCCCTCAAGGGTATACGGAAAGTCCATCGATCTTTAACCAGATCCTGAAGAAGAACCTCGAGAGTCTTGTGTTGCCGCAGAACTCAGTCCTCGTGCAATACATAGATGACTTGCTCATTGCCTCAGAAACAGAAGATGCTTGCAGAATTGACACTGTAGCTCTGTTGAACCACTTAGCAGAGAATGGACATAAGGTGTCCCCGAACAAGCTGCAGTACTGTTTGAATGAGGTACAGTACTTGGGACACAGATTAGAAAAAGGCAAGAGGAAGGTGTCACCAGATCGAATTGAGGCAATAATGAGCATGGCAGTACCCACCACACAGAGAGAAGTTAGGATGTTCCTGGGAATGGTTGGCTACTGTCGACAGTGGATTCCTAGTTTCTCCTTGAGAGCAAAGCCTTTGCAGAGGCTTACGCACAAGGATGTGAGTGATCCGGTACCATGGGACGAGGAGTGCTTGATGTCATTCCTGAAACTGAGAGAGGAATTGTGCAGTGCTCCGGCACTGGGAATGCCTGACTACAACAAGGCCTTTTCATTGTTTTGTTACGAGAGGGAAGGATGTGCATTAGCAGTGTTAGCTCAGAACCATGGAGGTGTCCGTAGACCAGTTGCATATTTTTCAGCTACTTTAGATCCAGTAGCTTCTGCGTTGCCCGGATGTCTAAGATCCGTTGCTGCAACAGGTGTCAGCATTGAAAGATGTGAAAGCATTGTAATGGGACATCCATTGACTGTACATGTGCCACATTCGGTTGAGTTATTGATGACCAGGACCAAGACACAGCACCTAACGAACAATAGGTTAACGAGGTACGAGCAAGTCATACTTGCCGCAGAGAATGTGACTCTGAAAAGGTGCTCTGTCTTGAACCCTGCGACATTGATGCCTACACCGAACACGGATGATGAAGATTGTGCGGACCATGATTGTCTCGATGTGACCGAGCTTTGCACCAAACCGAGACCTGACATTGTCGATGAACCATTGGCTGACCCAGATGAAATTTTCTTTGTCGATGGTTCATGCTTAAGAGACAGTGTGGGGCAATTGAGAGCAGCGTTTGCTGTATGTACCATTTCAGGAGTGGTCGAGGCTGCTTGCCTAGAAGGAGTACGCTCCGCGCAGGTAGCTGAGATCATTGCCTTGACCCGTGCCTGTTTGGCCGCTGATCGAATTCGAATCACGATTTACACAGACAGCCAATATGGGTTTGGCGTGGTGCACGACTTCGGGCAGTTATGGTCTCAGAGGGGATTTTTGACATCATCTGGCTCACCCATTCGGAATGGAGAATATGTAAGACAACTGTTGGATGCATTACAGCATCCGAAAGAAATTGCTGTGGTAAAGTGTTCAGCCCATGGGAAAGGGGAGGACTTTGTGTCATTGGGTAACAATTACGCGGACGAAGTCGCCCGTTTCTGTGCAGAACAAGGATGCATATTCACAGATAGATACGCAGGGGAGAGCCAAGAAGGAACCGAGCTCAGCATAATGTTGGCCATGGCAGACACTTGGGAAGAGCTTAAGCGATTGCAGGATGAAGTTTCAGACCAGGAGAGAGAGGGATGGATCAAAGCTGGTTGTGAGAAAGGAGATGTGGATGTGTGGGTATCCAACGATGGGAGAGCCGTGTTGCCTGAAGAATTGTTGAGTCCGATGGCAAGACTGATACATGGACAGGCACACCTTGGTAGAGACGCAATGATGAGAGTGTTTAGACAGACGTGGTACAACCCACGGTTCCGAGCAATGGCTGAGACAGTGTGTCAGAGGTGTGTTACGTGTCAGCAGATGAACGCTGGAAAGAAAACTGTAGTTACATTGAGTCACATTGGGAGGTCAGGTGGGCCTTTCAATAGAATACAGCTCGACTTTGTGGAAATGCCTAAGTGTAATGGGTTGAGGTACATTTTAGTGCTGGTATGTGTATTCTCACGGTGGGTGGAGGCTTACCCCACACGCAGGTGTGACACTCTCACAGTGGCTAAGTTATTGTTGAGGGAGCTCATCCCTAGATTCGGGATCCCGACCTCTTTGGAATCAGATAGAGGAAGGCACTTCCACAGTGAAATCATGAAGTTACTTTGTGCTGCATTGAACATTGACCAGAGACTCCACTGTAGTTACAGACCAGAGGCTTCTGGGATGGTGGAACAAGTTAATGGAACTTTGAAGGCCCGGATGGCAAAAATGTGTTCTTCGACATCCCTGAAATGGCCCGACGCTTTGCCGCTCGTGCTGATGAGCATGCGAAGTGTCCCAGACAGAAAGACCGGGTTGTCCCCCCATGAGATATTAATGGGGAGGGCAATGAGATTGCCAGCAGTACCAGCTACAGCCTTGATAAGCATCACTGATGATTTGATTCTCGATTATTGTAAAGGACTCTCTGATGTGGTCCGTTCTGTATCCCAGCAGGTGCAAGCAGCAGTGGTCCCAGCCTCGAGTGATCTGTGCCACGACTTGTGTCCCGGTGACTGGGTGCTCGTCCGGAAGCACGTGAGGAAGAGTTGCTTGGATGCCCGCTGGCGTGGCCCGTATCAGGTGATACTTATCACGAACACAGCAGTGAAGTGTGGAGGATTGCCGAACTGGGTGCATGCCTCCCATACCCGCAGAGTTTCAGCACCCTTGGAAGAAACAGCTCCTCTCGTAAATGAAAATCCAGCTGATGTGGCAGGGCCACATGGGAGGACAAGTCAAGCTGTAAGGGTCGCTGACACAGCTGGTGGTGCACTAGAGCAAGCCGAAGGGGGTTTCCACAGTTCGAACTCCTGACTCAGACACCGAAGACAGAAACGGTGCAGTGGGCGGAGAAGAGTCAGATTCAGCAGAAAGAGGAAGTAGTGCACTGGGTATAGAAGGGGAAGGCAGACGAACGAACAGAAGTGCAGAAAGTTGGCCTGAAAGACAGAGGCGACTGAACCTGAGGTTAGCACCTGAAAGAGACCTTGCTCCAGTGTCCGAAGCATCTGAAACGGAAGCAAGTGACGAAGACCAAGCACAAGACAGTCGGCGAAGGTCAAAGAGAACAAGAGTGCCTTGTCGCAGATACTCTACCCCTGAGTGGACTTACACTGTGTTTGATGCAGGGGGTGGTGAGCACGGGAAGGCTGAGGTCAGTGCAGGTGGTCCGTCGGAGCCCGAATGTGGTGGTGAAGGTGGTGCTGCAGTTGCCAGGGCTCGAAATAGAAGGAACACTGACCCTCACGGTTCCGAATCCCCCGCTTCTGAGTGAAGTCCGAAACTTGGTTCTGCATCGACTCGAATTCCCACCTTTTGGAGTTGAGCCGTTTTCACATGAAGTGTTGATTTTGCGTCTTGAACTTTTGTATCACGTTCTGGTATTGCTCAATGAGGATCTTATTGTGGATCAACTATAAACTGTAAATAAAAGTCTAAAAGAAGAAGATAACCTAGGTCCGAGTGGAAGAAGAATAAACTTAGGGACTTTCCACAGAAGAGGAACGAAAACTAGGGAAGTCTTTTTCTGGACTGTGTAAATAAGATTGTGATCGAAAAGGGAAAATCCGGAGATTTCATGGTTGCTCGAGCTGGTTAAGCAAGTCACAAATAAAGGACAGAGACTTTTTCAGGGTTCTTTGCTATAACCAAGACTTTTGAGAACTTTCGAAACCATGGAGCCGGGAGATCCCAATCGTAGATCTAAATGGATTGTAGGCATCCTTATAAGTAGTGTAATAGTTTCTATAATCATAGTAGTTATAGTCTCATACACTGGTTCGCACGAGCTAGAAGTAGAGGGGGTGACAGGGACACCTACACCTATTACACCTAGCCAGAAGGGGGTAGACAGGGCAGCTGACAGAGCTTTGCTATTAGAAGAAAGTCGTAGATTACATGTAGATTTATCTAAAGGTGATTTTAAGTTGAATGCATATGCTAAGTTGTTGTATGAGTATGTTGATGTGATGGATGCGAAAGATTGTTATGTGTGTATGCAGTTGCCTACTTCAGTGGACGAGGGTATTAGGTATCACCATCTTCCACTGACTTATGGTATTTCATGTAGTCTTTTGCTTAGTTTATTTTATGAGAGAGATCAGTTTGAGTATTTCTTTTCCAATTTCGACGCAGTGCTTCCTGAAGTCCCAGCTTACAAGCATTTGAATAAATATGACTATTATAAGACGGAAGATAGACTCAGGAAGTACTTCATACCGAGTTTGGAATTGGATACAGCATTCGCACACAGACACAATCTGACTTGTTTGATGTCAGATGTAGAGAGAAAGTTTGTAGATCAGGTTGAGGATAGGTATAGAAAGCTGACTCACTCCCGAGACTTGGGGCATCACAGGACTGATTGGACAGAGGAAGAAAAGTTGCATAAGACCAGGGGAAGTTATGGTCCTATAGCGTTAGATAAGGAGCAGAGGGGTAAGTTGTGTATAAGGCGTTATCAGACTTACTACGAGAAGGTAGCAGTGGGACAAAGTATTTGTGATCACGTTTTCACCATGGCAGATGTGGCAAAAGATTTTCTCCAAGGTCCTGTACAAGTGATACCAACGGTGTATTATGTATGTGGGAAGAATGCTTATGTGAGGTTGCCTGCAAATTGGTATGGAACATGTTATTTGGCAATAATATTTCCAAAGATTTACCATACAGAAGATTTAGATCTTCTAGAAGGTGGGGAGCATTCAAGAGCGAGAAGAGCTGCAAGTGCAGGAATCGTTGTGGGAGACATCTTTGGAGCTATGATACCCAGTCTGGGAGTAGTCTTGAATGATGTGAAGATCCGGAGGTTAGCGACAGTGGTGGATGAATTTTCAATGAATACAGCAAAGTCGTTGGTGTTGGTGGAAGGAGAGATGTTGTCGATAAGGGGAATGGTTTTGCAGAATCGCCTTGCTTTGGATGTCCTATTGGCAAAAGAGGGCGGAGTCTGTAAAATGTTGAAGGTTCAAGAGTGCTGCACTTATATACCAGACCGTAGCAAGGATCTGGAGAAATATATAAGTAACATCACTACAATCCACACAAAAATAGCGGATTTGACCGAAGAGGGGGCCTGGGAAAAGGTCGGCAAGGGTTTTGGTCAAGTGGGAGGTTGGTTTGCGAATCTAGGAAAGGGATTCCTTGGGTACTTTCTGAGACCCCTCTTTATCTTGGTGGTTTGTGTGGTTGGTTTGTGGATTTTGATCAAGGCCTACAAGTGGTATCGGGCAGGCCGAGTCAAGAGAGCTTTGAGGGAAAATGAGATGAGATTGGCAAGACTGCAGGACAGGCAGTATCAAAGGCTCAAGAGCATGGAGAAACTAAGATCAGGGAAGATGGCAACAAGTTCTGTTTAGGTCGGTTCTTTCTCCAAGGGAGTAGAATGAAATGTGATGACAGGAGTCATCAAAGGGGGAACTGATAGAGCGAAATGTTCTTGTGAATTGTAGGGGTGCATCATAATCACTGATAGGCCGCACCCACATGTATTCAGACATATATTCGTATATATTCAGTTGTATACTCATGCATGTTTAGTAAAGAATGAATAGTTCACTGAGATTAAGTGAATCAGCAGTATAATTGTGTTAGGATAATGATGTAATGTAATGCTTATTGAATTGTGTGAACAGAATGCATAGAGACATTAGTTCGTGTGTAATTCAATTGCAGTAGTTTAAACGTGCACCATATTAAAGTTGCACATGTAATTCATTGTTTGCATATGAATCGTAATGAAAATGCTTATAGGGAAAAGTAAGATGTGTGTTTAAAAGTCATATGTAAAGGCCTGACTACATATATGCTTAGGGAAGGCCTGGTTTATTCTTATGTTAGCTTATTTTGTAGGCAGAGAAAAGTTTCTCTTGGTAAGGCTCTCTGGGCACAAACGGTAGATTTAATTTGCACAGTAGAAGGTTTCTGTTGAACGTATTTTTGTTGCAGGTGCAAGGACACATGTCTCGTTAGTAAAGACTAACTCTTTGTTTTCAAAAGTTAGAGAGATGGGAGGCATGGTACGGGAGTGCAATGGAATTTAGGGATGATACTTTCAGCGGAGAAGGTGCCTGGGACTCAAGGTCATCGCAACCGTCCAGGATGAAGTAACCGTTTCGATGGAAAAGTACAAGAAAGAAGACCTGGCCAAGGAGGCGTGACAAAGGCGTGTACAATTGTATTGGGGTTTTGTATTAGGGATAGTGCCCTGAGGGAGGAGGCCAGAGAAGAGGTAGGGGAGACCAGAGAGAAGGACAGAGCTGAGCTTAGGTATTATGTGATTGCACTTCTCAGGAAGTCTTCACAGCTGACACCTTTTATTCACTCTTGCCTGGGAAAATCGTTATGCAGGGATGTCACTAAGTGTTAGTGTAGGGACAGCAATTGATTTGAAGCTTGCTTAGATAAATGAAGAGCAACGTAGAAATTGGAGCAATCATAGCTTGGTTGATCCTTCTAGAACTTTCTATTCTCTTTATCCTGAGTCGGATGAGACTCCTGCGTAGGTTATTGTTTGTATTAGTGCCCATCTATTTCTTTAACCTCGTGTTGAGGTGCTTGCATGTCCAGTTATTTTTGGCGATAATAAATTCTTAAACTTGAATTCGGAGTCAGTGGTCCTTTCAGACAAAATGAATGCTGTTATATAACCAGATGAGATTCTCTCCTTTACACTATTCAACAGGTAAAAAGATCTTGGCGACCAGAAGGTTCTTATAGATAATTAGATAAGAATCGGCGTTATCAGCTATACAAATGAAGAGGGTGGGGAGAAACAGATAAGAGTTCTATTTTTTTATGTAAAGACCTCTGCATGGTAGTTAAAGGCTCAATGACCGTGATAAGACCTAACTGCTTTATTTGATGAATTAAATAATATTTTTTTATTAGTGGTTCATATAAACCGTACAAATATAAATAACATGTCAATATTGTACTATGTTATAGCACAGACTGAACAATATGATCCGCCTCTTCATCGCTGACATCCTTTATTGTTCGTAATTCGACGCAGAGTGAGTTTACATCAATGAATGTTCACTGTGGAATAACTGGCAGATGACGCCCTCGCTTTATAAATAACAGTGGGGTTATGTATGCGTCTAAATAAACTCTTCTTGTAATCAAAGCACAAGTTTGGGCAAGAAAAAAAAATATTTTACAAATGTATATGAGGCAGCCGACGCATGTTTTGGGATTAAACCGACAACCTTCTGTAGAAAAGCAAGAGTCGGAGTCGAACACTAGTTCGCACTCCTACCTGATGCTTTGCTGCCACCTTTTGGGCACTTTAAGTATAACTGGACAAGAAACCAATGAATCTTTTTGAAGACTCGACATTCATTCTTTCACATTATATTACTACAGAAAAAGATTATTATTCCAATGAATTAAAGTTCAAGCAGGGCGACCTCCCAAAAGACATTGGCAAGAGCTATTGCTAAAAGGGGCCCATACATTGGCATTAATGCCAGGCAACTTCCGCTCATAAACAGAGGAACTATCATTTGTGTCTCAAAATCTACCCCAAAATTGAAAATGATTACCAGAAACTGTTTTGTGCATTCTTACAGGACTGTGCTGATAATACTTTAACTACTCTATATGCAATCTAGTTATATAGTTTTTGATTTAATGTATTGTATATAGCCATACATGAAGCCGATCAGCTCCGTCAGAGCATGCAGAGACGGCTCCTCCGCTAAGGCCGAGGAGCACCTCCCCACTGTTCTTTGAGCAGTGGATTATTTTTCCTTACTGGTGCAGGTTTACAGGGCAGGGCTGGGCTGTCGTCACAGCCAGCAGGGGAGGAGTGGTTGTGGCACTTAAGTGCGCATGACGGTTTGGCCGGCCATCTTGGGATGGCCAAACCGTCATGCGCACTCAGCATGATCTCCACCTGGCTGTATTGCACAGCGTGGGTGGAGAACATGCACAGGCTCCCACTGCCTGTCTGAGCGCTAAACCACGGTGCTCAGACCAATCACAACGCTGCTGTCATGCTGGTGACAACAGCTCATGATTGGCTTAGGGGAGCCTGTGTGTGCTTCCGGCAGGAACAGAAGAGGACGGAGGCGAGGCGGCGGCCGGCAGCCAGGTAAGTCAATTTTATTTATTTTTCTACCCTCCCTCCAATCAGCCCCACCCTTACTACTTGGTGGCAGCCACCACTGAGAGCACGTGTGGGTAGAGCAATAGAATCACACTATATCAGCAAGCAAATACACGCTGTTCGCCCACATTCGTACATTGATTTCAGTGATAGTGGAATAATTTTCAGAGTGGAGGTCCTAGTCGCTATTTCATAATGGACTTAAAACACACTGAGGTACTGAACAGGCGAGCTCAGCAAATGAGCAAAAAACGTTTAGTGGAAGGATGTGTTTGTGTGTGTGTGGACATGTTTTCAGTTTGAATCACATACACCTACCTATATACATCTATTGAGGGATAAATGTTGCATATATAGTATGGATGGCAATTTATTTGTACTTTATCAACCAAAAATTCAATTTCGGGGCTGTTGAAAGAAATCACAAGAAGCAACCAGTAGGGGCCACCTCTGAGTCTCTTAAATGGGGAAGCAGACAATTCTAAAAGTTTGGCAGATATGATAGGAATCTCATTAAAGCCCTTCTGCTCACTCTTTTCAAGTGTACCACTCATGTATTGCTACTCTCTCCCTTTAAACCTTTCATATTTCTATCAGAAATATTTTGTTTCCAATTGGATCCACATATGCACTACAGGATGTTGTCTGACAGTTATTTGTTTTCTCTTGGAACAACTAAACCAAAGCAGAAGTAACGTTCATCATAAATAAAATGCAAGGAGAACTAATAGCCATCATGAAGACAGTGTCATGGCAATAAAACCTAAGGTTAAACAACCTGAGGATTTCAGGCAAGGAGCAATATACTCCGATCGGAAATACTATATATAGGGATCTATTCACAAAGGGGTTCACTGATAGTAAAAATATCGATAGTAAAAAATATCGAAGTCAAAATATAGATAGTAAAAATATCGACTCCCTATACTTAAACAGGTAAGTACAAAAATATCGAATCAAAAATATCGAAGTTAAAAATATAGATGTAAAAAATATCGATTTAAAAATATAAATCAAATAAAATAATATATATAAAATATTGATATTATCTTTAACAAAATTAATTAAATTTAATATAAATTTTAACTAAATATAAAAATAAACTTAATTTAAAAAATATAAACACACAAACATAATAATTTATACATATACATATATTTACTTTAAAATAATTAATTAACTATTATCTTTATTTAATTTTTAAACTTTTAAATTATATAAAAATAAAATATATACATATATCCATAATTTAAAATAAAAATAACATTCTATAATTAATTAAAACATTAAACTATTAAAACAAAATAAAACGTACATTTCGCAACACAATAAATACAACAGTAGGGAAAATGTTGGATAGTGGAGGGGTAAAAATTACTATTCCCACTCCAGTGAGTGCAACAGTAGGGAAAGTATTGGATAGCGGAGGGGTAAAAATTACTATTCCAACTCCAGTGAGTGCAACAGTAAGGAAAGTGCTGGATAGCGAAGGGGTAAAATTACTATTCCCACTCCAGTGAGTGCAACAGTAGGGAAAGTGCTGGATTGCGAAGGAGTAAAAATTGCTATTCCCACTCCAGTGAGTGCAACAGTAGGAAAAGTATTGAATAGCGGAGGGGTAAAAATTACTATTCCCACTCCAGTTAGTGCAACAGTAGGGAAAGTATTGGATAGCGGAGGGGTAAAAATTACTATTCCCACTCCAGTGAGTGCAACAGTAGGAAAAGTGCTGGATAGCAGAAAGGTAAAAATTACTATTCCCACTTCAAAGAGTGCAACAGTAGGGAAAGTATTAAATAGCGGAGGGGAAAAAATTACTGTTTCCACTCTAGTGAGTGCAACAGTAGGGAAAATATTGGATACCGGAGGGGCAAAACTTACTATTCCCATTCCAGTGAGGGAAACAGTAGGGAAAGTGCTGGATAGTGGAAGGGTAAAAATGACTATTCCCACTCTAGTGAGTGCAACAGTAGGGAAAGTATTGGATAGCGGAGGGGTAAAAATTACTATTCCCACTCCAGTGAGTGCAACAGTAGGGAAAGTATTGGATAGCGGAGGGGTAAAAATTACTATTCCCACTACAGCAAGTGCAACAGTAGGAAAAGTATTGGATAGCGGAAGGGTAAAAATTACTATTACCACTCAAGTGAGTGCAACAGTAGGGAAAGTATTGGATAGCGAAGGGGTAAAAATTACTATTCCCACTCCAGTGAGTACAACAGTAGGGAAAGTATTGGATAGCGGAGGGGTAAAAGTTACTATTCCCACTCCAGTGAGTGAAACAGTAGGGAAAGTGCTGGATAGCGGAAGGGAAAAAGTACTATTCCCACTCCAGTGAATGCAACAGTAGGGAAAGTGCTGGATAGTGGAGGGGTAAACATTACTATTCCCACTCCAGTGAGTGCAACAGTAGGGAAAGTATTGGATAGCAGAAAAATAAAAATTACTAATAACATTTCAACAATTAAAAAAAAATATATATATATTCTTAAAAATAAATAAACAATGTTTTAAAAATATACCATTAAACATATTAAACATATAAAAATAACACATATTATAATGTTAATTAAATATAATAAAAACCTGCAAATATGATATTTAAAAAATAATAAATACATTTATAAACAATATTTATTTAAAAGAAACAAATATTCACAAACAAATTATTTAAAACATAAATGTATTTATTTTATTTCCTACCCTATAACACCACACCAATAAAAAAAGACATCAACATTTTTATTAACATTTATTTCCATAATTAACATAATTAATATTAAATTTAAAATATATTATTATTAAAAAAAAAACATTCATTGATTACACATTCTTTAACATTATAATATCCACAACACACACCTAAAATTTATTACACAATCACGATTACTAATTACTAATTAATTAATTTAAATAATTAACAAATAATTAATAATTCATCAATAAAAATAAATTACTTCCCCACCATTTATACCTATAAACATCTCAACACAGACCTAAAATTAATTACACAATTACCATAATTAATTACTAAATAACTAATTTAAATTAATTAACAATTTAATAATTCATCAATAAAATGTAAATTACTTCCCACCCTTCCCACCATTTACACCTATAAACACCACACCACACACCTAAAATTAATTACACAATTACTGTAATTAATTACTAATGAATTAATTTAAATTAATTAACAACTAATTATCAAACAATTATTAATAAATTAATTTACACATTTAACACTATAACATCACAGTTATACAAATATGAATCAATAAAAATTATTCAATAAATTTTATATAATTAAATTACTTCCCACCCTATTCCCCTATAAACCCATAACCCGCTACGGAACTAATAATGCAACATCAAGTTAAAAAAAAATTAATAACTACTATAAATAATCAATAAAATGTATATAATTAAATTACTTCCCACCCTATTCCTCTATAAACCCACAACCCGCTATGGAACTAAAAACGCAAAATTCAATTAAAATAAATTATTAACTACTAAAATTTTATTCAATTCAATTCATAAAACTTTATTTTGGCACACATGGCATAAAAGCGTCATTAAAATAGCAGTTAAAATACAATAACATTTACACAATTTAAAAATAGATGTAAGAAGAGTCAATCTTCCTATTTCTGGATCAGCTATTCCCCACATCTGCCTTGATTATAAACAGGGCACGAAAGTGCTTGTGCATTATGCTAATTAATGCTATTTCAAGGGGTCATTATTAGCCCATTGTGTGTTACATTTTTGAAATTTGCAATGCACCTATAGTGATGACAAATGAACACAAAGGGGCCGATTCCGATTCGGGCCGGAAATCTCTCCGACCGAGCCGGACCCAAAGAGATTTCCGACCGAATCGGACCCGTGCAGCCCGACCGAACGAGTACGATGCGTCCGTATGCTATCGTACTCGAGTCGGTCGGACTCCCAGTGAAGTCAATGGGAGCCGGTCGTACAACGCGTACGCGGGCTCCCATTGCCTCAATGGGTGCGAGGCGAACAAGGGCGCCCCTACAGCGGGTACGCGGCGAGCGACTCGTGCCGTACACGCACAGGTAGGGGGACCCATGGGTCCCCCCTGTGTGTGATTCGCGCGGCTACGCGCTCAGGGGTCCGACACGGACCCTCGAAGTACGGCTCCGACTGCTCTTTCGAGCCGGACGGGCGCGTGTCGGTCGGACTGCTCGCGCGCGCGCATCGTACTTACCCGGCCGGGGAACGTCTCCATTGCGCGGTGCGAGTCGTGTCCGAGCGAGTCGGTCGGTGCGGTTCGACCCGGGAACGAGTCGGTCGGAGCGGTTGGGACGCCCAAACGAGTCGGTCGGCGATTTCGCATCGTACTCGCTCGTCCGGACGCGCGTACGGATCGGTGGGAAATAGGGCTCCGAATCGGATCCGGTTAAGCCGAATCCGATTCGGAGCCCTACCGGCCGAGATCGGAATCGGCCCCAAAGTCTATGTCTATACAGGACAATGATCATAAAAATCCTCCTATTTGATTCTTTAAACTATGAGCTGTTTTAAAAGGCTTTAGTAGAAAATGTTAATCCACCCATTAAAAACAACGTTTACTCATCCATCATATTTGCCCCAACTTGGCAATATAAAAATTGCCTAGAACAATAGCCATAAGGGGCCACAATATATATAACATTTGGTATGGACGAGAGTAGTTCATTACAGCAGTTCAATCAGATTAACATAGAAAAGATAAAAACAATAATACAAATTCAACAGTAGGTAGATTAAATCAGGAGGTGGTCATGAATTATTGCCATTCCAATTAACAATCTTTTTAGAATGGCTCTACGTGTACACCACATGGTGAATAGGAAGCGTGAGATAGAGAAGACAATGGGCATATGTGTGTCGGATTTTAGCAGCCTGTACACTTCACTGCAGTGTCTAGACCCCAGGTTCCTACAAAGTTGGAGTAACCAACAAGACCTAGCCCTCCTATAGCCCTGGCAAAAAAATATCACGTGAAGCTCCGTCTCGTCTGCGTTATTGCACGCTGGACACTCCCCGTTGGTGGAGCCTTCTCATTTTTTTGTGAATGAGCGCAGCGGAAGGACTCCATATCTAATTTGTAAGTAGAGCTTTTTGGCAAGGAGTGGCTGGATGTCGTCCAGCACCAATTCTAGGCTGTAACTATTTTTACTTCCAGGAACTCAGCAGTCAGTCGGCCCGCAGTGAGCCTACTCTCGAGCTCGTTGAGTTTGAGATCTCTAAAACTCTCTACCAGGGTCTTTCTGGAGGTAGTTTGGGAGGTTTCTTCTGCTTTGCTCCATAGACTGCCCCTACCCAGGCCCTCACATATGTTCTTAATGTACACCAACCAAGGTAGCTTCCCTGCACCTCGCAGCCCCATAACTTCAATCAGTTCATCCCTATATGCAGCAAGTTCTGGGGTGCTCCACAGGCGGCGCCAGTAGAGTAGGGGTCTAAGGGCAACTTCATCCGCAATGGGTCTAATCACGAGATCCATATGGAGAGGTGTTAGAGGTGTACTAGTAGGGAGGCCCATAAGATGTCTAGTGAATGAGTTCTCTGTGCGTGCTAACGAGCCAGATGCACAATGTCCCCATAATTCTGCTCCATGTAGGGCAGCGCTCCTAGCCTGAACTTTGTAGATTTCCACCACTGGACTGACCAATTTTTCAGTGCAGCTCCTATATAATTTTAAGATGCCCCCCGTTGTCTGAGTTAATTTCAGACTAGCTTTATTGATTTGGGCACCCCAGTCCATTCTCTCTGTCAAAGTAATTCCCAGATACTCAAAGATGGTTACCCTCTCCAGGGGTCTGCCATCCAGGCAGGGATTAGGGCGGGTGGAATTGCCTACATTGAAGGCCATATACTTTGTTTTTTGGAGATTAATCTCCAATTCCCGATGTTTGCAGAAAGCACTAAAATTATCGAGGGTCCTCTGAATTCCCATAGGGGATTTTGCGAGCAGGAGCGTGTCGTCTGCAAACATCAGGGCTGGAATATTACGCTTCGCCAGCCTAGGGGCGTCGATGTTCTTCCTGGCATTCAATGTATCTATTAAACCATTGATAAAAAGACAGAAGAGGGTCGGGTCCAGGACGCAGCCTTGGCGGACACCTCTCTCTACGGGCAAGGGGGATGAGAGTTCGCCATTTTTGCCATATCTAATTTGGGCAAAATTACCCTTGTGTAAGCGTTTTAACTGATGACACAGGTACTCTGGGACTCCCATGTCTAGTAAAATTGCCCAAAGTTTGTCCCTCGGTACCAGGTCGAAAGCAGATTTAAGGTCTACAAATATGAGATGGAGGTTGCCACCCTCTATACATACGGTTTTACAATGTATCAACTGTAGCCTAAAAATTTGATCAGTTGTTGACATCCTTGCTCTAAACCCGGCTTGAAGGGGGGTAAGAATATTATGTTGCTCCATCCAATTCTGGAGTCGCCCCAATAAGACGCGGGTGAATATTTTCTGGCATACATCTATGAGGCTAATAGGGCGATAATTGGCACGCGAAAGCGGGGAGCCCTTTTTGTAAATTGGTATTATTTCAGCCCCTGCCCAGGTGGTAGGAATCGACATGCCTTGTAATATAGCATTAAACAGAGTGGACAGGTCACCAGGAATCTTGTCCAGCCCTGCAGCTTTTGCTGGTGTTATCTTTCCTAGGGCATCGGTGACCTCTCTCAAAGAGATTGGGAGGACATTGTCAGATATTGAGCCAGAGTGCAATGTCCGTCCAACCACATTCCCTTCCCCATCTTCAGCCTTTGTATAAAGGGATTCAAAGTGGGCCTTCCTTACTCCTTCACCTATATTAGGTTCTGTGGCCGATTTGCCAACCTGGGAACCAGTGTTTATGATGTTCCAGAAGGTCCTCAAGTCATGTGTGTTTAATGCACTTCTAATGTCCTCCCATTTTTGGGATTCCCAACTTCTTTTAGCCTTAGCCATAGCACTCTTGTATTTTACTCTTTCTTCTTTGATCACTGTCTTATCATTACTTTTAATGGCAGAAATAAGGTCAGATTTGGCTGCTCGACAACTTACATTAAACCACTGGTGCTTGGGTTTATTAATCAACCTGGGCTTTTTATTTTGATAAAAGAAGACGGCCAAAGAGGCAACCAGTTCTTGGTGATTGTTAAAAATTTTCAAGAGGGGATTGGGGGTACCCTTTATCTCTACTGCTTGGTTTGCAACCAGGAGGTATGGAATAATTTGGTGGTAGAGCATAGCCAGTTTTTCTTGTGATTGAGAGATTTCACCCCAACGGACTCTCCTCCCTCCGTTAAACTGAATCAGGCATGGGTCTGGTGCTGGCAACTTATCAGGCACATTACTAGCACATGGCATTGCTATTTCTAAAATGAGAGCATTGTGGTCGCTATCATAGCGAGGACTGATTTTAAAGTCTATCACTCTATGCCATGATTTGGTGTCTATCATAATATAATCAATAATTGAAGTATGCCCTGGTCTGTTGAAAGTATGTTTCCCCGGGCTATCAGATGTAGTACGTCCGTTACATGCTCTCAGTGAGAAGTTTAATGTTAGGGTACATATCTGCAGTACTAACGGTGTCCAGGCCCTCGCTACAGGTATATTGGGCTCTGGAATGGACCAGTATCGGTCCTCCTCGTCAAATGTGCCCGTAACCAAACCATTCAGGGGCTCAAATTGGCAATTGAAGTCTCCGCCAATGATTACCCCACAGTTTGGAGGAATGGTTGGGAGGAAGGTACTTAGTTGGTCAAAAGTAGTGGACTCTTGGCCTCGGAGTACTGGTCGCGAATATACGTTTATTAGCATAATGCTTGTTTTTGTATGGAAGGATAAAAGGACACAGAGGATGTCACGTGAGGAGCTCTCTAGTTGTTTTGCCTCACAGCCCAGATGTACTCCTACCCAGGTGCACAACCCACCAGATGGTCTACCCTTCCCCGCATGGGTGGCTGGAATGCTAAATGACGCATAACCCACTCTGTGTGTTTCATCCCTGGCCCATGTTTCTTGGAACACACAGATCTCATGATGCTCGATAAAAAGTCCCCATTCCGGGCTGTCCAGTTTAGAGGCTAGTCCAGCTATGTTCCAGGAAAGAAGCTTTAAACTTGGGGAGTGCACTTGATTTATATGACCGGGGAGCTTGATGATATTGCTCTCTGAAGTGTCCCTGGGGGGTTGACAGATCTCCTTGGGCTGAACTGGGCTTAATCTTGTGTTTGGGTCATGTGGGCCCTTTACAGTAGAAGGGGGGTTTACTACGTCCCACAGTGCTGGATTAGATATCTGCATGTCCTTTTGGGATAGATCAAGGATCAATGTGCCAGTAGTGTCTAATTTCTGTTTGCCCCTGGGTAATCTATTTTTTCCTCCTTCATTTACCTGGACCGGTGCCACAATCTGCTTCAGGGTGCCTCTCCACAGTTCAGTCTCCCTCAACTGGGGGATAGGCTCTCTACGGTAATCAGGTTTTTCTAGTGGAAGCTCTATCTTCGGGAGTCTATCCACTGCCTCAAGGGGGTTAAATCTATTAAATACAGGAATGTTATAAAATAAGGGAGATGGTTGAGCCTGGACTAGTGGGGGGAATTGATTTTTCTGCGGCCACTCCCTCCTCAGTTGGTCGTTTCTTCTTCTGGCCAGCGGAATCTGGCCTGGGGGGTAAAAATATCCTAATGGTAATGAACTGATACACCCCCTAACCCTGTGATCGTGATGATCTAAAAGGGATTCTGCAATCGCCGTGTTCCTGAAGTTAATCACGACACAATCGCCAATAATATCTTTTGGTCTCCAGCCCACCCAACCCACCCTGCGAATCATAAGAATTTCACTTATATCTCTATGAGAGAACTGTTTGTGGTTGACTAACCAGTGTAGGCATTTGTTTATTAGATCAAAATAGGATTCTCTACTCCCCTGTTTCAACTCCGGGACTCCTGCTAAAATGACTACATAAGGGGTAGAGGCCGGGGGGAGGTTAATACACGGAAGGGCTAGCCCTGAATCATAACTTCCCTCCTGTGGCACACTCTTCTGTCTAGGCCTCTCGCAAGGAGAGTTACTTGCTTGAGACCTTGATACAGATGGATCGTTAATTCTCCCCGTCTGTGCCCCCTGTTTATGCCCCTGGCCATGAGTACTGTTTCCTTTTCCTAGCCCCTTTGGAATACTCAATCGCTTTCCCTCACCCTCCTGGTTGGGGTGAATTACCATGCTGGGGGAGGGCATATTGTCAGTTGTTAGGGGCTCAAGGTTAGATCTTATGGGGTTCACTGGATTGATCGTTTCCTTTTCCCTCTGAACCACCTCAGTCCTATCCACCCATCGTTCAACCAATTTGGTGAGCTTGTCAACCCGTTCCCACAAGTTTTTTAGCTCATCCCTCACGATTGTCCTTACTCGGACCTGCATGTCCACCACCACGTCCATGACCCAGGCTGGCTGTTCTAGTCCTGCTTGTAGTGATGTTCTTAGACCATCCTCCCTCACATCACCAGGTGTCTCGTGGGCTATGGTTTGTTTGTTGCGTTTGGGCCCCATTGATGCGGCGAATTTGGTCTTCCCTTTTTTTGGGCTGGCGCCTTCTGGATAGGGCTCATCCACCCTACTCGCTGCACGGGTCCTTGGGTGGGAGATTGGGGGTTCCTGAGCAATAGACAGTGAGGATCCTGTTTCGTCGTGGAGACTAAGGGGTGGGGCTAAGTCAGGGGTGAGTGACAATCGTCTTTCAGTTAATTCGATCTCTGTTGCCACTACACCAATAGCTCTCTGTAGCATCCTATCTATTGAAGTAGGTTGAAAAGAGGAAGCCGGTTGCGCTGGTGCCGCATGAAGTTTCCCCGCACCAGCTCGTCTGCCCATGGTTGTAAGGGGGTCAAAGTGATACCCTAGAGTATTATACGCCTGTCACTTAAATTCACTGACCTTAGAGTTATTGATGTTGGGTCCAAACTCTTAAGATCCGTTGGTCTCCCCTTGGATGGCTTAGGGGGGTGGCCCGGCCTCCTCCGGCTGCTGACGGGCGCAGATGGGCCCGCGCTGTGGGAGCCCTTCGTTGCTTTTAAAGCGCGCTTCCGGGCGCGAAAGCATGATTGCCCCACTGCCTGCTGGGACGTGATGTCCTGGCCGTCCCCTCACGGCTGGCGGCAAAGTACAAAGTCCTGGCCGTTCCCCTCATGGCTTGCGATGATATGCGAGAGCTCCCCGCGCTGCGGGAGCCCTTCGTTGCTTTTAAAGCGCGCCTCCGGGCGCGAAAGCATGATTGCCCCACTGCCTGCTGGGACGTGATGTCCTGGCCGTTCCCCTCACGGCTGGCGGCAAAGTACAAAGTCCTGGCCGTTCCCCTCACGGCTTGCGATGATATGCGAGAGCTCCGCGCTGCGGGAGCCCTTCGTTAGCTAAGCGCGCCTCCGGGCGCGAAAGCATGATTGCCCCACTGCCTGCTGGGACGTGATGTCCTGGCCGTTCCCCTCACGGCTGGCGGCAAAGTACAAAGTCCTGGCCGTTCCCCTCATGGCTTGCGATGATATGCGAGAGCTCCCCGCGCTGCGGGAGCCCTTCGTTGCTTTTAAAGCGCGCCTCCGGGCGCGAAAGCATGATTGCCCCACTGCCTGCTGGGACGTGATGTCCTGGCCGTTCCCCTCACGGCTGGCGGCAAAGTACAAAGTCCTGGCCGTTCCCCTCCTGGCTTGCGATGATATGCGAGAGTTCCGCGCGCTGCGGGAGCCCTTCGTTGCTTTTAAAGCGCGCCTCCGGGTGCGAAAGCGTGATCGCCCCACTGCCTGCTGGGACGTGATGTCCTGGCCGTTCCCCTCACGGCTGGCGGCAAAGTAAAAGTCCTGGCCATACCCCTCACGGCTTGCGATGATATGCGAGAGCTCCCCGCGCTGCGGGAGCCCTTCGTTGCTTTTAAAGCGCGCCTCCGGGCGCGAAAGCGTGATCGCCCCACTGCCTGCTGAGACGTGATGTCCTGGCCGTTCCTCTCACGGCGGGCGGCAAAGTACAAAGTCCTGGCCGTTCCCCTCACGGCTTGCGATGATATGCAACATATAATAAAAATACAAACAATTCTTATACAAAAAACAAACATCACACACATATAAAATATATACTAAAATACATAACATTAATTTTAAAAAAATCGATATTTTTAACACCTATGGGGGTCATGAGGATGGCGGGCGGACTTTAGCCCGCCCGCCATCCCAGTGGTAACGGGACCGGCTGCCTGCCATGCGGCAGTCCTGCACCCCTGATTAGGATGCGACCGCCACCCTGGCATTCCGCAGTTTACCATTGCGGCGGGTGCTGCTTACAGCAGCACCCGCCGCAATGTCAAATTGACATGTTGTGCATTACCATGCACAACGTGGCAGGCACCGCGCGGTGCCTGCCACCTTGTGCATGGAAATGGAGGGGGGTACCATGGGTACCCCCCAAGTGCACCCCCCACCCCCACGGGACCCGCAACGGGCCCCCAAAGCAATTCCCCGCCAGCCGCCATGGAAAGGCCTTTAACCGCACGCATCTAATATGGATGGCGGCACCTCCACCATATTAGGGGCCAAGTCCGCCCAGCCGGCAATCGGAACGATTGCCGACCAGCGGAAAAGCGGCGGACGCACTTTGGGTCCGCCGCGATACCCCCGCCATTATAATATGGCGGGGGGTATTACTCGTTACGATGGCGTAACGGTCGCCACTGCCGGCTCGGCGGTGGCGAACGTTACGACATCGTAATGACCCCCTATATTTTTACAAACGATATTTAACACTTCGATATTTTTAAAATCTATATTACTTACCTAAAATCGATATTCTTGACCACGATATTTTTTCTGACCCACAATATTTTTACCTCGATATTTGTGCAAATCGATATTTTTACATCGATATTTTGTCTCTGCACCTCACAAAGGTAATCCTACACGTGTAGATTTACTACAAGTACATTTACTCTTACACTTTTGAATAACTTTACTACCTTTGTCTATTCACCATTTATGAGTGTAAAGTTACTCAAAAGTGTAGATTTACATGTCCACATCCTCTGGAATAGGGGTTGGAAGGAGTCAGTAAAAACATCAAATATGACCGTAAAGTTACTACTAGTTTTGGCTTTACGACTTTATTTGACGCTCTGCAGAGTTGGCGGAGACCTCCACAATCAGGGTGGAGATTTCCCTATGGTAAAGTATAGGGAAAATTATAAATGTTTATTAAATTAAAAAAGAAAAATATTTTATATTAATGTTAATTAATTTTATATATCTATTTTAAATGTTGAACAATATAAAAAAATTACATTAGTAACTTAGGGGCCCATTACGATAACCGGCGGTAAAAAATCCGCCATCTACTATAGCCTGAGAAAACCGCCCGCCTGCACCATGGGAATACCGACCGAGCAATTATGAAGTCGCGAAGCAACCTCCGCCCGCGGCGGTAAAACACACAAAATTCCGCCCGTCCATGTCAGAGTAGAAGATCATCCGTCCGCCACGGACGCAATCCCGCCCGAAAACCCAAAACCGCCCGCTCTGACGATTGAGACAACGACCGTGAAATTATGATCTCCCCGACATGAGCGCGGAAAATCCACATATTCCCCGCCCGCCACGGTTAACAACAGCGATGAATAACTGACACGGCGGAAGGCCTGGCGGCCAGGTCCGTGCACAGAAATCATTGGCGGAACAAAGAAATACACACAACATGGCTGTTAGACCTGGCATCCTTGGCGTGGGTCTCCCTTCCATTTTTTCGTAATGCCTCCACTGTTGCCGATATGTTTTTGCTGGACTAGATGCTCATGGGCACTTTGCCGCTGCTAATCAGTGCCAAAGTGCAAGTGCTCCCTATCGTTAATTGATATATGTATTAGTGACTCCATGATTGGATGATTGGTTTACTTGTCAGTCCCTAGTACAGTGCACTCAGTGTGCCCAGGGCTTGTAAATCCAATGCCGTGGGTGGGCTTGCAGCACTGGTTGTGCCACCCACAGAAGCGGCTTGTAAAATGTGTCTCAGGCCTGCCATCGCAGAGCCTGTGTGCAGCCTAGGGCTGCCATGTCGACTTGGTGAGTACACCCCCTTACCAGTCCCTAAACCTTCCCTTTACTGCATGTTGGTCACCCCTAAAGTAGGCCCTAGGGCAGGGTGCATTGTAAGTATAAGGTAGGACATGCCCTGGTGTGTGTGGCATGTCCTAATAGTGAATTACAGCCATTTTCGTTTTTCACTATTGCAAGGCTACCTGCTCCCCATAGGCCAGAATGGGCAGACTGACTATTACACCTTATAGTCAGAACTGACCCAGGGAACATGGTAGAAAAACGAATTTAGTATGCCTGAACTCAGGATGATAAAATACATCTTTTAGTGAAGTTGGTTTTGACATTCTGTGTTTGAAAATACCACTTTTAGAAAGTGGGTATTTTCTTGCCTAACTATCCAAGCCTGCCTCTGCTAGGTTGTGTATTCCTTGTCTGGAGATTGAGTGACAGGGGCTGGGGGCGGCTACAGGAGACAGGGTGAGTCAGCGCAGGGCTGAATAGAAAGATCTGCATCCAGAGTGGAGGGAGGAGTTGCACCTGGGTCTGAATAGGGCTGTGCCTGCCTTCCACAATGCTGGCTCCACCTCCTGCCGGGCGGCTGAGCACTCTGCCCCACATTCTGAAAGGAAAGAAGGAGTCAGAAAAACAAAGTGCTCCAGAACCGACCAGAACTGGTTTTGGACTAGGCAGAGGCCTCTCTGCCTCCAGAGAATCAGGGTATAAGAGGGGCACCCAGACCCCAGGAAAATTAGGTCACTTTTGGGAACAAGAAGAAACCTTTGCTGAGGAGCGGAACCAAGAAGAAACTGAGGAGAGACTATCCCTAAGCCTGAAGTGCTGCTTGGGGGATTGGCCTGCAGTGGTTTGCCTGACTGCCAAAGAAAGGAGAAAGGAACTTTTGCTTTGCTGTGACTTTCATCAACTTGTGAAGGATCTCCAAGGGCTTGGAAGAGAGCTTGCCCCCTGACCGAAGTCCCAGGACCATTGGACTTCACCCCTTTGTGAATTGCTGCTGGAAACTCTGTTTCAGTGGCTACAGAGGTAGGGAGCTGTGACCGACTCTCACGACCGACTCGGTGTCCTGTAAGCACCGCATCGAAGCACCGTCTCGCCCTGCAACGCACGGCCCTGGTCTCACCGACTCCGTCAACGAGCCGCTGCCTGCACCGCATCGAGGGACAACGCGTCCTGCAACGCTCGCTACGCCGAATCGAACTGGTCCGACCGACACGGTAACTGCTGCTGAGTTCGAGTCCTGTGACCGCACCGGAGTTGGGCACCGCTCGCACGCTTTGCGACGCACCGCCCGACTCGCACCGCTGTCCGGACTGATCGACGCCAGCTCCTGAATCCGGCTCCGTCGCCGCACCGCAACCTGCCAGCACCGCATCGAAGCACCGTCACGCCCTGCAACGCACGGCCCTGGTCTCACCGACTCCGCCTCGACGCCGTCAACGAGCCGCTGCCTGCACCGCATCGAGGGACAACGCGTCCTGCAACGCTTCCATTTTTGCATCGCGACCGCAACGAACAGCCATCCGGCTCGCACGCCCGTGCCTGCCGCTTCAAGTAAAGGTACTGTGACCGAGTCTGTCTACGCTGTGTTGGCCCGTCTCGACGCGGTCAGCTGGATTTGTTAGACTCGGTTTGTTCTCAACATCGCCGTAGCCGGAGGAGGCTACCGACTCGCACAGAACCTTGAATTAAGCCTTTTTGATCAGAACTAAGCATTCTTAACAGTATTGTGGATTATTTTTGTCGTTTATGGTCTTGTGATAAATCTATATAAAGTATACCTATTTTTATAAATATATAACCTGTGTGGTGTCCATTTGTAGTGTTGTCACTTGATTACTGTATGTGTTCACAAATGCTTTACACACTGCCTCTGAACTAAGCCTGTCTGCTCGTGCCAAGCTACCAAGAGGGTGAGCAGGGGTTCTTTCAGGAGTGTACCTACTTTCCCTGACTAGACTCAAGGGTCCCTATTTGGACAAAGGTACCTACCTCTGCCAACTAGAGACCCCAAATCTAACATTGGTGGTCAGCGGTGAGGATTCTGGACTTGCATTTGTGACTCATGTACAGTGATTGGTGAACACTACTTAGTGAGTGCAGACCAAAACGCAACCACATACTTTTATAGCATTTTTTCTGGGATTTCCTATTTTTGCAAATGCCAAGTTCAGTCACTATGGAGAAACCAGCATCAGTAGCCTCTGTTGAGTGTGATTGGGAAGAAGAGAGGCTAGAATGCTACACCCTTAAGCAGCTCAGGCAATTCTGCAAAAAGTTTAAAGTGTCCATGACCGGACTCTCCAGGAAGGAGGACCTCCAAAAGGCGCTGAGGGCCTGGGTCGAATCAAGGAGTGCCCCTGTGGAGGGGCTGAGAATGCAGAAGGGCAGCTGGAGGGGCTATTGGGTCTAGGGGCTAGAAGACTACCTTCCCCAGTAGGTAGCAGTGTTTCTGCCAGAGGACTGTCTCCAGAGGAGTTGGAGGACAGGAAAGAGAGTAGGATGCACGAAATGGAGCTGACCAAGCTCAAGCTGAATGGGCAGTTAGAATTCGAAATGCAAACTAGGAAATTAGCCCTAGAGGAAAAGAAAATGCAGTTTGAACATGAGAAAGTTTTGAGGGAGTTGGAATTGAAGGCCAAGAGCTTAGAGATTACTCCCTCTGGTGGCAGTGTACCGCCTGTGCCTGTTGAAGCTAGGGTGTATATTCCAAAAGATGTGGTTAAGGAATTTTTTAAAAATGATGATATAGGGCAGTGGTTCAAAGCCTATGAGGTAGCCATGTCTTCCCACCGGGTCCCTGAGAAGGATTGGGGAGCGGGGTTGTGGGGACGGTTCCTCAGTGAAGGGCGGGATACCTTGTTGGATTTGCCCTCTGAAGTCTATAATTCGTACAGCCACATGAAGGATGCCTTAATGACTAGGTATGGTTTGACCCCTGAGCTTTATAGGCAAAGGTTCAGGAACTGTAGTAAGATTGAAAGCAGTACCTGGGTTGAATATGTGACCTTCTTTGCAGAGTCTTGGATGGTTGGGTAAAGGGTAGCAAAGCGACTGATTTTCAGGCGCTCTTTGATTTGATTGCCTGGGAGCACTTGTCCGGTAATTGTTTTCCTGAGCTACGCCAGCACCTGATTGATAGTAAGCTGACTAACCCTAGGCAGCTTGCTGAGGAGGCGGACCGCTGGGTGAGTACCCGGGTCCACAAGGGTCACGTGGGAGACTCCGCCAAGGGTGGGCAGGGTCCCCAGCAGAAGAGTGGGGGACAAGGGTAAACAGAAGGAGTTCCATAAAGGGCCCCAAAGTAGACCCCAAGGGAACCAAGGGAAAGGTTCCCAGCCTCCCCCTGAGAAGAAGCCAGTGGCCCTGACAGGCCCCCTGTTCACCAAGGACCACTGGTGTGTTACAAGTGTGGCGCCCTGGCCACAAGGCAAACGATCCTCGTTGCCCGCTGCATGGAAAACCAGCACCCACCAGTGCAGTCCCCGGCAGTTGGCTAGTGTAGCCCTGGGGAGGAGTTGGGTGCCCAAGGTGGGGGGATCCCACAGTGTTTTCCCTTGTCTCATTAGGAGACTCTGAGATGGTCCCTAGGACCCCGCTGCCTGAGAACACTAAGAAATACAGGCAGTGGGTGACCATCAATGGCCATAGGGTGGAGGCTCTGAGAGACACAGGAGCCAGTGTGACAGCTGTCAAGTGTCACCTGGTGTCTAAGGAGCAGGTTGTCCCTGATGCATTCTATCCGGTTGTTGCCGCTGACAACACAGAGAGTCACTGCAAGGTGGCTCAGGTTCCCTTTGAGTGGGGGGTCTCGGGTACTCTTCAAGTAGCTGTGAGGCCAGCCATGCCTGTTGACTGTTTGTTAGGGAATGATTTGGAGAGCTCACCTTGGGCTAAGGTGGAGCGGAGTGCGCATTTAGAAATGTTGGGCTTGCCTGATTGGGCATGTGTGACCACCCGGTCAATGGCAGCTAAAGGTGTTCAAGAGGACCTGGAGCCTGAGAGGGAGGCCCAGGTGCCTGCTGGAGAGAGAGGAGGCAGGGGGCGCGGGAAACCGGCCCCCGAGTTCCCACGGTCCAGGAGGAGGCAGACCCTGAGGGGGATGCCCTGGAGCCTACAGGGGAACAGGTAGCTGAACTGGGGGACCTACCTGAGCTGACCCATTGGCAGCAAGAAGGAGGACCCTCCAGGGAAGAGTTCTGCGAGGAGCAGTACACATGCCCCTCTCTCGTGGGTCTGAGGCAACAGGCCACAGACCAGGCAGCAGGTGATCAGTCTGGATCACATTGGATTTACTGGGAGAATGGTCTCCTGTATTCAGAGCCTAAGGTTGCTGAGCCTGGGTCAGCCCGTGTGCTGGTGGTACCCCAGCGCTTCAGAGCCTTCCTACTGGGGTTGGCTCATGATGTACCGTTAGCAGGACATCTGGGGCAGGACAAGACCTTTGACAGGCTTGTTACCCATTTCTATTGGCCCCAGATGCGCAGGAGTGCCGCCACTCACTGCAGGACATGCCAGACTTGCCAGGCAAGTGGAAAGAGTGGGAGGAAGCACAAGGCTCCTCTCCAGCCATTCCCTGTGGTCAGCACCCCCTTTGAACGGGTGGGTATTGACATTGTGGGGCCACTGGACCCCAAGACAGCCATGGGCAACAGGTTTATCCTGGTCTTGGTGGACCATGCCACCCGGTACCCTGAAGCCATCCCTCTGAGGACAGTGACGGC
Source organism: Calotriton arnoldi (assembly GCA_963921515.1). Taxonomy (NCBI): domain Eukaryota; kingdom Metazoa; phylum Chordata; class Amphibia; order Caudata; family Salamandridae; genus Calotriton; species Calotriton arnoldi. The sequence continues at coordinate 5,679,870 of CAWUFW010000081.1, read as the reverse complement.
CCCGTGGTGGGACGGGCACTGATGGGAATTTTCTCACGTGTGGGATTCCCTCAAGAGGTGGTGTCTGACAGAGGTACCAACTTCGTGTCCAAGTACATGAAGTCCCTGTGGCAGGAGTGCGGTGTAACTTACAAGTTCACCACTCCTTTCCACCCTCAAGGAAATGGGCTGGTTGAGAGATTCAACCGGACCCTCAAGGGCATGATTATGGGTCTGGAAGAACCCATGAGGCGTAAATGGGACGTCCTCTTACCTTGCCTGTTGTTTGCATACCGGGAGGTGCCACTGAAGTCTCTAGGGTTCAGTCCCTTTGAGCTCCTCTATGGACACCCGGTGCGAGGACCTCTGAGTTTGGTCAAGGAAGGCTGGGAGCAATCTCCCAGGAAACCTCCCCAGGATGTATACAGTTACATGCTGGCCTTCAGGAACCAGACTAGGCGTTTCAGAGAACTTGCTGAGGCAAATCTGGAAGCCAGCCAGGAGGAGATGAAGCGGTGGTACGACCAGAATGCCACTCTGGTAGAGCTTCAGCCTGGTCAGAAAGTGTGGGTCATGGCCCATGTGGAGCCCTGTGCGCTCCAGGACAGGTGGACCGGCCCTTTTACGGTGGTGGAGCGCAAGAGTACAGTTACCTATTTGGTGGACTTGCAGTCTCCCAGGAACCCCTTGCGGGTCCTGCATGTGAACCGCCTGAAGCCCCACTTGGAGAGGTCCCAAGTGGGCATGCTCTTAGCTACAGATGATGGAATGGAGGAGGAGACCGAGCCTCTTCCTGACCTCCTGTCAGCCCGAGAGCAAGATGGATCAGTGGAGGGAGTAAACCTCTCTACCTCCCTGACACCTGAGCAGCAGGGTGACTGTCGCCAACTGTTGGGACAGTTCCCTGACCTGTTCTCCCTGGTTCCCAGTGTCACTCATTGGTGCGTCCATGATGTGGACACTGGGGACAGTCTTCCTGTGAAGCACAAGGCTTACAGGGTGACTGACAGGGTCAAAGCCTGCATCAAGGAGGAGGTCTCCAAGATGTTTGCGCTAGGGGTGATTGAGTCCTCTAACAGCCCTTGGGCCAGCCCAGTGGTCTTGGTTCCAAAGGCTGCCGCGCCTGGTGCCACACCAGAACTCCGGTTCTGTGTGGACTACAGGGGACTCAATTCCGTCACCAGGACTGACGCCCACCCCATCCCCAGAGCTGATGAGCTCATAGATCGGTTAGGGGCTGCGCGGTACCTCAGCACGTTTGACTTAACGTCTGGGTACTGGCAGATCGCCTTGACTGATGGGGCAAAAGAGAGGTCAGCATTCTCCACACCAGATGGGCACTACCAGTTCCGGGTGATGCCCTTTGGGATGAAGAATGCCCCTGCCACCTTTCAGAGGTTGGTCAACCAGGTGTTGGTTGGACTGGAGGATTTCAGTGCCGCCTACCTGGATGACTTCGCAGTGTTCAGTTCCAGTTGGGAAGAACATCTGCGTCACCTCTGGGAAGTGTTGATGGCGCTGCGGAGGGCAGGCCTCACAATCAAGGCGAGTAAGTGCCAGATTGGGCAGGGTTCTGTGGTGTACTTGGGACACCAGGTTGGGAGCGGCCAGGTGGCGCCCCTCCAACCGAAAATGTGATACCATTCTGGCTTGGGAGCCCCCAAAACCCAGACAGAGGTGAGAGCCTTCCTAGGACTCACCGGGTATTACCGGAGATTCGTCAAGGGGTATGGCAGCATTGTTGCCCCCATGACCGAGCTGACTTCCAAGAAGCAGCCCAGGAAAGTGATTTGGACTGACGCCTGTCAAAAAGCTTTTGACACCTTGAAGACTGCCATGTGCACGGCGCCTGTGCTCCAGGCACCCAACTTCTCCAATGAGTTCATTGTTCAAACCGACGCTTCAGAGCATGGTGTAGGGGCTGTTCTATCACAGATCAATGAGGAGGGCCTAGACCAACCTGTAGCCTTCATCAGTAGGAGGTTACTTCCCCGGGAACAGAGATGGAGTGCTACTGAGCGTGAGGCATTTGCTGTGGTCTGGGCACTGAAGAAGCTGAGACCATACCTGTTTGGGACTCACTTCGGGGTTCAGACAGACCACAGGCCCCTCAGATGGTTGATGCAGATGAGGGGTGAGAATCCAAAGTTGTTGAGGTGGTCCATTTCCCTACAGGGGATGGACTTTACGGTGGAACACCGCCCTGGTACAGAACACGCCAATGCTGATGGACTGTCCAGATTTTTCCGCCTTAGAGATGAGAACTCCCTAGGGGTAGGATAGTTCTCCCCACATTTCAGCTGGAGGGGACACGTGTTAGACCTGGCATCCTTGGCGTGGGTCTCCCTTCCATTTTTTAGTAATGCCTCCACTGTTGCCGATATGTTTTTGCTGGACTAGATGCTCATGGGCACTTTGCCGCTGCTAATCAGTGCCAAAGTGCAAGTGCTCCCTATCGTTAATTGATATATGTATTAGTGACTCCATGATTGGATGATTGGTTTACTTGTCAGTCCCTAGTACAGTGCACTCAGTGTGCCCAGGGCTTGTAGAATCCAATGCCGCGGGTGGGCTTGCAGCACTGGTTGTGCCACCCACAGAAGCGGCTTGTAAAATGTGTCTCAGGCCTGCCATCGCAGAGCCTGTGTGCAGCCTAGGGCTGCCATGTCGACTTGGTGAGTACACCCCTTTACCAGTCCCTAAACCTTCCCTTTACTGCATGTTGGTCACCCCTAAAGTAGGCCCTAGGGCAGGGTGCATTGTAAGTATAAGGTAGGACATGCCCTGGTGTGTGTGGCATGTCCTAATAGTGAATTACAGCCATTTTCGTTTTTCACTATTGCAAGGCTACCTGCTCCCCATAGGCCAGAATGGGCAGACTGACTATTACACCTTATAGTCAGAACTGACCCAGGGAACATGGTAGAAAAACGAATTTAGTATGCCTGAACTCAGGATGATAAAATACATCTTTTAGTGAAGTTGGTTTTGACATTCTGTGTTTGAAAATACCACTTTTAGAAAGTGGGTATTTTCTTGCCTAACTATCCAAGCCTGCCTCTGCTAGGTTGTGTATTCCTTGTCTGGAGATTGAGTGACAGGGGCTGGGGGCGGCTACAGGAGACAGGGTGAGTCAGCGCAGGGCTGAATAGAAAGATCTGCATCCAGAGTGGAGGGAGGAGTTGCACCTGGGTCTGAATAGGGCTGTGCCTGCCTTCCACAATGCTGGCTCCACCTCCTGCCGGGTGGCTGAGCACTCTGCCCCACATTCTGAAAGGAAAGAAGGAGTCAGAAAAACAAAGTGCTCCAGAACTGACCAGAACTGGTTTTGGACTAGGCAGAGGCCTCTCTGCCTCCAGAGAACAAAGAGAATCAGGGTATAAGAGGGGCACCCAGACCCCAGGAAAATTAGATCACTTTTGGAACAAGAAGAAACCTTTGCTGAGGAGCGGAACCAAGAAGAAACTGAGGAGAGACTATCCCTAAGCCTGAAGTGCTGCTTGGGGGATTGGCCTGCAGTGGTTTGCCTGACTGACAAAGAAAGGAACTTTTGCTTTGCTGTGACTTTCATCAACTTGTGAAGGATCTCCAAGGGCTTGGAAGAGAGCTTGCCCCCTGACCGAAGTCCCAGGACCATTGGACTTCACCCCCTTTGTGAATTGCTGCTGGAAACTCTGTTTCAGTGGCTACAGAGGTAGGGAGCTGTGACCGACTCTCACGACCGACTCGGTGTCCTGTAAGCACCGCATCGAAGCACCGTCTCGCCCTGCAACGCACGGCCCTGGTCTCACCGACTCCGTCAACGAGCCGCTGCCTGCACCGCATCGAGGGACAACGCGTCCTGCAATGCTTCGCTACGCCGAATCGAACTGGTCCGACCGACACGGTCACTGCTGCTGAGTTCGAGTCCTGTGACCGCACCGGAGTTGGGCACCGCTCGCACGCTTGCGACGCACCGCCCGACTCGCACCGCTGTCCGGACTGATCGACGCCAGCTCCTGAATCCGGCTCCGTCGCCGCACCGCAACCTGCCAGCACCGCATCGAAGCACCGTCTCGCCCTGCAACACACGGCCCTGGTCTCACCGACTCCGTCTCGACGCCGTCAACGAGCCGCTGCCTGCACCGCATCGAGGGACAACGCGTCCTGCAACGCTTCCATTTTTGCATCGCGACCGCGACGAACAGCCATCCGGTTCGCACGCCCGTGCCTGCCGCTTCAAGTAAAAGGTACTGTGACCGAGTCTGTCTACGCTGTGTTGGCCCGTCTCGACGCGGTCAGCTGTATTTGTTAGACTCTGTTTGTTCTCAACATCGCCGTAGCCGGAGGAGGCTACCGACTCGCACAGAACCTTGAATTAAGCCTTTTTGATCAGAACTAAGCATTCTTAACAGTATTGTGGATTATTTTTGTCGTTTATGGTCTTGTGATAAATCTATATAAAGTATACCTATTTTTATAAATATATAACCTGTGTGGTGTCCATTTGTAGTGTTGTCACTTGATTACTGTATGTGTTCACAAATGCTTTACACACTGCCTCTGAACTAAGCCTGTCTGCTCGTGCCAAGCTACCAAGAGGGTGAGCAGGGGTTCTTTCAGGAGTGTACCTACTTTCCCTGACTAGACTCAAGGGTCCCTATTTGGACAAAGGTACCTACCTCTGCCAACTAGAGACCCCCAAATCTAACAATGGCCAACAAGTCCACACAGCAAACTACGCCAAAATACCCAAACACAGAACACATCCCAAAGACACATCCCCCCTGGCAAAAATAAAAAACTACAAATCCCAGGACACCAGACACAACACACCTGAAAACGACAGCCCATCATGACACACCCACATAGGTCAGTACAAAAGCAGCCCCTTCACAGACCACAATCCCTTGCACTACTACAAAGCGAAGACGACAGCAGAGAACCCAGAGAGCCACAAAGGAAAGCAGCAGACCACACGCACGCACACATCACACCCATCACCAACAACACCACCACCATCACCACTGAAACAACGGCACCACAAACCCCCTGCACAGCACACACCACACACCCACCACACCAGCACCACAAACCACACACCATGGCAACACAAAGAATGCCAAAGTACACTGCCACTGAGTTGACGGTCATGGTCGACGAGATCATCAAGGTGCACCCACAAATCTATGGGAACCAGGTCCAACAGACACCAGTAGCCACCAGAAACAGAATGTGGAGCAGGATCGTAGACCAGGTGAATGCAGTTGGGAACGTGCCACGCAACCGGGGTGAAATCACAAAGAGGTGGCACGACCTGAAAAGCGTGGTCAGGAAGAAGGAGGCCAAGAATCGTGAGCTGGCTGACAGGACTGGCGGCGGAAATCACGCGCTATTCAAGACCTTCAAGGCGTGGGAGGAGAAGGTGCGAGGCATCCTACATCCGGAGAGTCTCACCGGAATACCAGGGGGAGTGGAGGCTGGTAAGTACAAACAAATGTATACCAGCACACCGCTATGTACTGCCATGCACTACCAGAATGCCATAGCTCCGAGCGCCAAACACCCCCATGTCCAGTACACAATACACAAGACATCTCTCACACATGCAACAGACACTCGCACACACACAGCACAAAGGTACCAACAAACAAAACCATGGGGGCATGCGTACAGTCAGCCAGCACCACAACTCCCACCAGGTCCCCCTGTACCCCAGATGCGCCGGAAGGAGCACTCCCCACACCCACACACATGTGTCACCAATAGCTGCACTAACCAACAAGTAACAGGTAAGTAGCCTTACCACAAAGTCCGTGTATCGGAGGGGGACTGCAGAAGTACAACCCCCACCAGGCCCCTAGTCCTACAGCGCAGCAAGATGGAGCACTCCCCACACCCATGTGTCAGCCACTGCAGTGCACACCTTCACCCGACAGGTAGATATGTTTCCCTACATGGAGGGGTGTCTGTGGGTGGTAAGCCATCACCACAACTCACAACACGGCCCCCACTCCCACAGACCAGCAAGATAGAGCACCCCTCCCTCTCATAACCATGTGGTAGCCATTGCATTGCTCGCTCCAAACCAACAAGTAGGTAGACTACTGTACAGGGCAGGGTGTCTGTAGGCATGAGGACTGTACTACGACTAACATTTGGGACATGTCACGTAGCAGAGGAACAGGTAGCACTGCTCCCTGTCATAATCATGTGACTAATGTGCACACGGACATGAATTACAGAGTCATAGCCCACATGAGCCATCTCAAATACATTAACACGTAAGGAGTCACGTCTGCATGCACAAGTCTCACTGGAGTACTGACCCACATGGCTTGCACTGTGCCAGTCATCACACACATCAGCAACACCATAGAAGTCCTGTCCATGTAGTCATGTCTGCTTGTTCCGTTGACATTGTACAACATCACCCATGTAAGTCTATGTTGTCTCAATGTAACAGAGTGGAACCCCAGTAATGTCACATACACCACTGGACCCATGAACCACACAGCTACACAATGCACATTCAAAATCTCATCCATCCCATCTTACAGCCCCAGTGTCATGAAAGGTATATCATCTAAACAGTTGTCCCATATACAGTAGTTCAGCAAAGATTCCTGCCGATGACCAAAAATGTGTCTGCAGTGTCTGAAGCGCACGTCACACTGTGATTTACAACATACCTAATATAGTCAACACCCCAAGAGCACTGCATTGCTGCACATGGCTGAGGGTAGCACGCACACCAAGGAATACTCCCATCTGCAATACGTTGTGTGGCACACAACCCTTACTCACTCACTACAATGCTTGCAGTGTAATGTCCCCAAATGATAACAGTGAGCAGATATGCTGGGTATGTCAGACATACACACACCTGTGTCTCTGCAGTGTCGTGTGGCCAAAACACATGGCCCTTTCTGCACCCAATATGTCACAGTATGTACCACAAAACCATATTTCAACTCAAAAGCGTTGATGGGGCTGTACCCCTTTTGCCATCTGCGTTTCTAAGCATTTCATTTGAACCCCAAAAACATATTTCATCTCAAAAGCGTTCATGGGGCTGTACCCCTTTTGCCATCTGCGTTTCTAAGCGTTTCATTTGAAGCCCAAAAACATATTTCATCTCAAAAGCGTCCATGGGGCTGTACCCCTTTTGCCATCTGCGTTTCTAAGCGTTTCATTTGAACCCCAAAAACATATTTCATCTCAAAAGCGTTCATGGGGCTGTACCCCTTTTGCCATCTGCGTTTCTAAGCGTTTCATTTGAAGCCCAAAAACATATATCATCTCAAAAGCGTCCATGGGGCTGTACCCCTTTTGCCATCTGCGTTTCTAAGCGTTTCATTTGAACCCCAAAAACATATTTCATCTCAAAAGCATTCATGGGGCTGTACCCCGTTTCCACCAAAGCCACAAAATGTAGGGGTACTGCAACACACACCGATTGGCATTCCAAATCCGTCCCATGCCATATGCACCCATCACACTATTCTATTGCCTTGATCACGCACACACATTGTAGAGCCATACACACGCATCTGGGAAATCAGTGCACAACTGTGCACAAACTGTGAATGTCAGACATCTAACACAAACCTTGCAAGGTGCAACACAATAACCTTTCGTCTCCGCCCCACAGGTGACGAACAGCATGATGCTGGAGAGGGAGACAGCAGCCATCACAGCCAGTCCACAAGCCCTCCACCCGGACTCACGGATGTGGAAGACCTGGACACCTCTACGGACGAGGACTCCCGACCAGGCACATCTGGTGTGGCAGGGCACAACCGCTCCCCAGGACCCCTCCTACCCACCAACCCATCTCCCAGGGCTGGTGACCAGTCCCAGGCCCCTGCTGCCACGGTCATTGCGGCCACCACCACCGCCGCAACCACCACCACCACCACCACCAGGGCCTCCCTGACCACTCACCCTGCGCAAGGGGTTGCACGCACGTCGACATCGACCCTGGGAGCCACAACGAGGCCCCGGGTGACCACTGTGGCGAGTGGGCAGGTCGGTGGCAGCAGTTCAAGTGGGAGGAGCAGGGTCAGGCCAACGCCATCAGAGCCTGGGAGCCAAGCCCTGCCGCAAATCGCCAGAGTCCTTGGGGCCTATGAAGAGGCCCAGGGACAATGGGCCCGGTCAGCTGCCGATACGCGGAAGTCCTTGGGGTGTTGAGGTCCATGGACGCCCATATGGGCCAATTCGTGACCCGTATGGGCAAACTTGTCGACCTCATGGGCCAGCTAGTGGTGGCGGTGAGGGCCCAATCAAGGCCAACCACACCACCTCCGCCACCACCTGCTGGGGCGCAGGTCCGTGCAACATCCAGTTCCCCTGCGTCCACAGCGAGTGGGCAATCCTCAGCCACCACCAGCAGCCCACAAACACAACCCCCCTCTCAAACGTGGAAGGGGTCGTCCGAAGAGGAAACAGGTGTCCAGAGATGACTTTGCACGCTCCAAACGCCAGTGAGACAGCCAGCCACGGTGGCCATCTACTGCATTCACTTGGACTACTATCCTACCCCACACTGCCATGTGAATGGCATGTGTCTGTCGGACTGTGGACCCAGAACAACATGGGTACACCTTGACCATCACGCGGACATGTCCGTCAACTCATTGTTCCAGCATGCACCACTTTTGTGATCACCTTGCCCACAATCACGTCACCGCTCAAAATAAATACACCTGGATCACATTCTGTTGTATCTGCTCTGTGTTTAATCAAGGATGTGCAACCGTCACCATGATCAGAAATGCATCTGGAGTGTGGTATGTCGATAGGCCAGGAGAGGCTGTAGGGACCTAGGGGTGAAAAACAGAACAAGAGTCCATTGAATGTGTGTCACACACTCATCACACAGTACTTGTCATCAAGTTTAAGCAATGTACACACATCTCACAGAGCAACAGGGCACAATGCTACAGCCACTGTCAGTGGCATACTACCCTGGACATGGACCATTGCCACACAGCACTCAGTGAACAATAGGCCGCCGTCACAATGCACACATACACCTACACAACTACAGCAACATCAGCCGACGTACATGGTCACTCACCGTCAAGTGAAGTAGCGGGCGATGAGCTGCTGACGCTCATTCACTGCTTCCTCCTCTCCACTGTCCTCGTCACTGGACACGGCCTGGTCTGCAGGCGGGGGCCCTGGCTGATCACCGTCATCCACTATCAGGGGATCTGCCTGCGAATAGCGAGATTGTGCAGCATGCAGCATGCCACAACTATCTGGCACACCTTCTGTGGGGAGTATGCCAGTGCACCCCCGGTGCGGTCCAGGCATCTGAATCTGGACTTCAGGAGTCCAAAAGTCCGCTCCACCACACGTCTGGTCCTCCCATGTGCCTCATTGTATCTGACATCAGCTGGTGTCCTGGGATTACGAAGTGGGCTCAGCAGCCAAGGCCCGTTAGGATATGCCGAGTCACCTGGGTGTGAGAAACACAGAGAATCGTTGCAATTCCAACAGGATACAAGACAGCATGTCACACCCAGCACGCTACACGAGTATGCATACTCACCAACAATCCATGCACGGTCCGGTTGAAGATTGGACATCAATCGAGGGAGGATGCTGTGGCGCATGATGTGCGAGTCATGGGCGGATCCGGGAAACTTCGCACACACGTGTGTGATGATCATGTCCGCCAGGCACACCACTTGCACATTCAGGGAGTGGAAATGTTTCCGGTTCCTATAGATGTGCTCCATGGCCTGTGGTGCAACAAGGCCAACATGGGTGCAATCAATTGCACCAACAACGTGGGGGATGCGTCCAAGGGCATAGAAAGCACCCTTCACTGCCGCCAAATCACGAGCCCTGGGGAATCGGATGTACCGGTTCCTGTACAGCATCATGGCTGACAGGACATCCCGTAGCACCATGCTGAACATGGGTTGGGACATCCCACCTCCACTGCCCACCGTGTGTTGGAAAGATCCGGTAGCGAAAAAATGCAGTGCAGCCATCACCTTAGCCGTGGGGGTGAATGCTGTTGGATACACCCTGCGAGGACGAAGGTGGGGTTCCAACATGGCACATAGGTGATGCAGGGTGGGTCGGTCCAGCCGGAATTTACGTATAACCTCCACATCCTCCATGTCTGACAGCAATTGGTAGGGGCGATGTATGTTTGGTCTCCTCCTAGGACAGATGGAAGTGGACACATGTCAATGCAACACACCACATGGCACTTTCACATACACATAACTAAAATTACTGACAAAGCAATAGAATCACAGAACAGCTGACAAGTAGGGACAGCACAGCTACAATACTCTTACACAGGTCCCCTTACCAATAGCAATGGCCACTGACACAAACCATTGCTATGAGCATGCACATGGGGATTTAGGCCCTAATAGCTTGAAAGGCATGATGATGATTTCAGTACTGCTTATGTGGGAAGCGGCAACACCACGGCAATATACTTAGCTGCTGTGCCAGACACAGCTTCCGAGGCTGGGTGAGTATGGCACACACCAACAACACAATGTACACAGGCTGAGCGGCCAAAACAAGTGGGTCCTGTTGCACAACGGGATATGAGACAGTCAATGATGTCCCTAGTTCACCCAATGTACAGCACTGTACGTATCACACCTCCAACACACATTGACAGGTGTACACATTGACAACTCCATGACAACACAGCTGTGTGAATGCAAACACACATCACAAGTGACACGTAACGTTGCACGTGCCAAGTGGGAGATGTACATTGAGAAATATGGCATGTGTGTGCATATGCACTTCCCATGCTCCCATGCTAATGTGTACATGATGATGTGCCAACAGACATGTGGAGGCTGAGCACTGGCCGTCAATGCCTATGCACACAGCATGAAGTGGCCTTGTCCAGTGTGGACATGCTCCCACACACAAATCATGGCCACACCTGCAAATGCATGGCGCACATTCAACTGTGGATTCCACATGGCACCAGCTGACTGTACCCGCCATGGACCAGGCCCTTGAGGCCAACTCCAATGGCCCTCGCGACTGCATCCTGCGTGTTCGACGATAGAGGTAAGCGTACCGGGACAGCTCGGAGCAGGCCATTGTGTGCATTTGAAGTAGGCAGACATGGTACACCAATTGCAGCAGCTTGGACCCACTGGAACAGCCCCAGGGGGCTATATGAGTGTGGGAGGGAGACCGGCATTACCACAGCTTCCAGGGACTGCTGCCTGGCATCCCTCAACAACACCTGCCGCTGCTGCCACATGTCCACCTTCATGTCGACGACTCTGAAGATATGTCCAGGTCCACTCACCAGCGAGGAGCTGGAGATCCTGGATTCCGAGCTCCACGCACACTGCCCAAGGCTATTTCTTGCAAAAGTTGTGTGTGTAAGACAACTACAGTGTGTGTGGGAGTGCATGTGGGGGACACACATGTCGTTGATCCGCAGCACTATGATTCTGAGCCTGTGGGGTTCCAACATGCACTGCTTACCATGCTAACTACAGGTGGAAGGGGTATGTAGGCTCTCTGGCGCTTTCCCATGCATGTCCCTCCCGAATGGTGGTACATGGCATTTTCATGTCAGACATCCAGTGACGCAGCCACTTGGCAATGCAGGACTCAGGGCAGTTATTGCTTGTGTGAATGGCTGGCTGGGTCCCTGCTGGCCTTCTCAGTCTCAGTAGACCTGGGCTGCACATTGACCGCACAATCCTAGAAGGAGACAACACTGACTGTACAGTGGGTTACATGTGTCTTTTGTTCAGGACTCTCCTGAAATGCGCAAACTCAGCCCTGTCGATTGGACACACCATGCCTTGTGATAGGGATGTGTGTGAGAGATAGTGGCACTGAATGTGACCTCCATTGCGGGGTGAGCCATTCACAGGGTGAGTACGTTGAGGGCTGTGCAGTGTTGGACACAGTGAGTCCACCCACAAAGATGTGTTGCCTTGTGATCTATGTGTTGGTCCACCTGACAATGGACAGTAGATGTGGGCAGACTACACATTGCTCAATGTGCTGGCAACCTGCATGTGAATGGGATGGACAGGTACTGTGTACACACTCCCAGCAGCATGCATTCACGTGTGGTGTACACATGCTGTTAGGCCATGTCCGATTACTTCTTGGCTCTGTTGCACGTCTCTGAGTATTTGGGATGGGTCAGCAGCATGCCACTGTGATTGGTGGATGTGGGTGATGATGAGAAGTGTATGAGTGATATTCCAAGCCTCTTGTGTACCATCCCTGCAGTTGGAAGTCCTCCAGCCCAAGGCCTTGTGATGAGCCATTGCATCCAAGTTGATGCCTCTGTGTATGTGTGACCGACAGTGCAGCCAATTCCACAAAGGGTGTGACATCATCTGCCGGATGAGCTACTACGTAGCGATAACGAATCGGGGGATGCCCCCTCGTATTGTCAGGTCAGCACGGCGCTGCATTTCACCAGTAATGGTCTGCATCTTGACAGTCACACAGCCTGTGCCGGATGCACGTTTGTAGGGGCATCAGCAGCAAGCAAGTGTACAGTATTGTGGGATGGTGTCTTTTGCTGTGAGAGGCAGCATGTGTCCACAGCCTACACATAATCTAGGTAATGTGATGTTTGTTGTGTGATGCAGTGGGTTGTAAGTGTACTCTGTGCTGTGTGCATCTGACATGCATATGCTATGCCTGAGGGTCAAGATGTAATTTGAGCACTCTGCATTCTCAATGCACTCAGAGTCGTAGCCCTCAGGAACAACTGGTAGTAGGCTGGAGTGGCAATTCACATGTATGTTTGAGGCACTGTGCCTACTCTGATTTCGTTCGGTCATATGTGTGCGATGCCTCACCTCATATTTCTGGTACTTACACATCCGGCACACTGTACAACAGCAGTTGTGCTCGTGTGAACGACAGGTGGATGGCATGGGCTCATGGCCATTGTGGCCTGTCATGTTGCAGTCTGTGTGAGTGGTTTCCCATTCTGCTCCATGCAGGTATGTCTTTGGCCTAATTACGTAGTGGTCATCCTTGCCACCATCAGGACAGTGGGTGTGCACACCGATATTTCTGTCTATGGTCGCAGGGTGACACAGGCCGGGTGTAGTGCTATGTGCACAACACATGTGCCACTTATTAGCGGCTTCATTTACTGTACGCCAGCCATTACGTGTTGATTGTGGTGGCTGTATGCAATTGCACAGGTATCGTGCAACATGTGGATTTGGGAATGTTCTGTGCTGCTTCCCTTGCACATGTCTGTTTAATTGATGCCAGATGAGTGAGGCCACCTCGCTCTCTCTCATGTGGCATCTCCCGTGGGTGCTGAGGGACAGGGGACGGTCAACAGTGGTGTGGCATCGGATGTAGCAGCTGCACAGGTGCTGAGTGAGACAGATGTGACCAGCGCCTCGGAGGGGCCAGACGTGTGCTGGATGAATCACAGGCCGAGACGGCAATTTCGGCGTCATCTGAGGACAGAGGTGATGCATCCATGTTTGCTAGCACAGGGGACGTGGACTCTGGCTCCTCTTCAGCCACGCGGAGGCCAATGCCCGCCCTCCCATCTACTTCCACTGGTGCAACACGTGTCGGCACAGGGATGAAGGATAGAGTGTCCTTCACACCAGGCACAGCTGCCCCTGCACATGTGACCCCTGCTGCCCTCAGTGCTGGGTCTGTTGAGCTCGTGCGGCATCTCTGCGTGGGGCAGACAGCTCTCCTCAATAACGTCATTGCCCATGACATCACTTTGCCGCAGGTGACATAGTTCATGGAGGGCCCACATGTACGCGTGGGTGGGCTACACCAGACTGTCCAATGGTTGTCCTCCCCAGTCAAGGTGGGCCTTCAACTGGGCCAATCTCAGGCTGACATTCCTGACCCTTTCTCCACCCCCTGGAAAGTGGCACATCTGACAACAGCAGGGCACGAGTCCTAAAAACAGAAGTGGGGGACGCTGACGTCACGACAGGAAGTGACATCACGGAAGGTGGCTTGCACCGTCAGACTCATTGCCTCCCCTCGCTCACCCCTTATATGCGATTGCATCGGAGAAGCCAGCGCGTGCACAAGCAGCTCCGATCTCGCCCCAGAGAGGCCAAAGAGTGAATATGTGGGTCCATTTGCTCCAGTTATCTGGCTCGCGGTAAAATAAGTGGGGGGACGCCGTCCACCCGCGTGGTACCCCGACTCGAGACCTGGACAACAGTGACAATGCATGACAGCCTCCGGAGTCCGGATACACCACATGCAACACACAGAGGCTGTAGCTGCCCTAGCGGGCCAGGCCGCAAACACAATCCCAGACGAAAGGTAAACCCACCCCGGCGCGCATAGTCATTACAACCGCTGCCATTGACAAGGGACCCATGTGGTGAGACATGGGCCTCAGGGTGACGGGCCTCCGAGCCATCCCCCGCCAACGAGTGTCATGCAACTCACACATATCGCAAAGCCAATAGGACACTTTGCCTGCACACCAGGTCTCGAGTCGGGGTACCACGCGGGTGGACGGCGTCCCCCCACTAATTTTACCGCGAGCCCGATAACTGGAGCAAATGGACCCACACATTCACTCTTTGGCCTCTCTGGGGCGAGATCGGAGCTGCTTGTGCATGCGCTGGCTTCTCTGTTGCAATCGCATGTAAGGGGTGGGCGAAGGGAGGCAATAAGTCTGATGGTGCAAGCCAACTTTCGTGACGTCACTTCCTGTCGTGACGTCTGCGTCCCCCCCACTACTTATTTAGGACTTGTGCCATGCTGCACACTGAGAATGTGTTGCCTGCGAGATGTGACCAGGAGAAGGGCGCCATGACCTCCCACCCACCAAGCTCCACTGCCATCCCATGCCCTGGGTAGCCTGTGCAGGTGGACAATGTAGGGGGTACACCTGGTGGACAGGGGGTGTGAGTGCCTTGGCAAGGGCCTGGCAGACGTACAGCAGTATCCAGCATGTCCCCAGAGGGAGGGCTAACGTCTACACCTGATGCAGCATTGATCGTGTGCCCGCCTGTTGTGCCCACACGAGTTCACATTCATCCCCAGGCAGGTGGGCTTTCCAAATACCCAACACAGTGGAAATCTAGCCCTCCGGAATCCTCCCCACACAGTCTGTTTCAACACTGCATGTGTGCACCTACCCGTGCCACCCACCCACCTGAGCCAAGCGGAACTCCTGCTTCACATGACACATGTGTGTCTTCCACAGTTGTGCTTCTCTCTCAGGGGCGGACCTCCAACTGTCCCGTAGCACACAGACAGCACCGAGTCGAACTGGCATCCTGTTTGAATGGTAGGCACACTCACACATCTACCTGTGACACAGTGGTGGCTGTAATGGCTATTGTGACTGCCATGGCAGTGTTGTTGGCCATGGCAGGGTACACTCACACACATTGCATACGCAGCTTTTCGTGTCACTACTCGGCACATCGGACTGGCCACTGTCCCTGGTGTTGATCAATTTTGCCGCCTGTCTATGTAATCTGTGACTGGATGCTGTTGTTCCTGTAGTCGGTTGTGTCTGTGTAGTTGCTTATTGCAGTTGTTGCTGTGTGTGCATGGTTAAGTGAGGCACATGCCGTGTATGGTACCTCAACAATTGCAATGTCTGGTCTCACATTCCAATGTGTTTTACACGTGGCAGGGACTTCACTTCTTTCAGACTCTGCTACTTGTGTGTGTGATGAAGAAGTATTTTTGTGACACGGATTGTCTGCATGTATTTGGTGGTATTTCTGGGAAAATGTATACGTGTCATGTTTGCGTGCAAGCAAAGCACAGGATGTGAGTCTAGCCACAGGATGACAGGTAGCATGTGCAGAGTATGCGGGTATGTGTGAGCTTACTTTCTGTGTGGCCAGGAGTGTAGGTGTATGTTGATCTTGTGATGAACATTGAGCCTGGGCACATGGCTTACTTTCAATGTGTGCATTTGGGAGGTGTAGGTGTGTGTGGTGTGAGTGGTGTGACTTTGGGGTAGTGTTGGTGTGTGTGTGTGCGCTCTGGCAATGTCGACTACACACATGTGTTACCCAGGCCCATGGTGGATGTTTGTATCCGTGTTCAGGTCTGTGAATGTGATCACATGTGTGTATTGTTTGTTGCGCAGTGTGTGGGTGTGTCCTTGCAGTTCAGGATGACTCCTACTTGATATGTTTTGGACATTGTGTGTCTGCAGGGTGTGTGACTGTCAAGATTGTGCCTTGTTTAATTGAGCATGTATGTGAATTTCTGCAGTTCTTACTCACTGTGCAGTCCTGCCCACCCACACTGATATCGTGTGTGTGTTTTGTCATGCATTGCTGTAGCATGCTTTTGCGTGGCTCCTACTTTTGTTTGATGAGTATGATGTCAGACTGTGAAGGTAATTATACACATATGTAGGACTGTGCTTTGTAGTGACCAGGCCGTCAGTGTTAATGTGATGATCTGTTGGGCCACGTCAGAGTCTGACAAGTCAAGGCCCACGAGCTGTAGTATTTCACTAGGTCCACTGTGCCGGCACCTCATATGCATTGACATCCAATGACACTAGACTACATGGTCATCTCACGACTCTCGTGTACTTCACACACTCTCATCCTCTCTCATTCGTACTTGTCTTCGTAAAATAATTCTACAGAGTCACATATTTGCTTCAAGGCATGTATTTGGACTTACTTCCTCTGTGATGCAGTATAGTGGACACTACTGGCAGCAAAATGCATGTGGAGGATATACTTAGCATGATTACACATACAAAAGGGGGTACGGGTAGATGTGATTAGTTGTTGACTGTGGAATGAAGGCTTCAGAGTTACAACTGCCTTGCCCTTGCTATGCTAAAGTACATTTGCTAATTACTGAAGAGCTCTAGACTTTGACACAGACAGTATTCATTTTGCCTACCAGACAGCTTGACATCATAGGCACAGTACATCTCAGTTCCATGGTACAGGATTACTACAATAGTAACTCCGACACACCTAGCGTCAGAGGTGACATCAGAGCATGAGCCTACATGCATGCAGCAGCGTCTCACTAGTTGTTGCAATGTGGTGGCTACTGAACATGACACAATAACTAGGGCCATGTTGTAGGGGGTTGCATTTGTTGTCCATGCAAAAGTCCTGGCACGGAAGTACAGACAAAGGTGAGGTGACAGTTCTCACGTAATACAGCAGGAAGATAGGTGTGCACTGACAGGTGCATGTGTCCAGGTGCGCAGAATACATATTATGGCATAGTTGTTCGTGCAGTATTGGCCATGTGGTTACTGTACACAAGTCCCATACCTCTGCCTCCCCCTGTTCATGCAGAGACACAGGATATGTTGAGAAACAGAGTGCATGCCCCGAAAATGTCAGATGTCATGGCAGTGGAGTTGATGGTAAGGTGTTAGTTGCAGATTGTATGGTATAGTTGTTGTACAGCTACCTGCCCACTCTGTGCGAAAGCCAAGCATAGGTACGGTGTTAAACATCAATGTTCAATTGGGGGGTATAGAATCGGGGACCCATGAAATGACAAGTTGTCATGTATGCGATACCTTCCAGCAGGGCATCCATCCCATTGATGGTAAACATGGATGACATCCAATGAAGCAGATGGTGGGTAGCAACGTGTTCGTCGTAAGTTGTCCCTTGTAGCAGCCTGATGGGACATGTTGGATGACATTCGATGAAACTGTGATCCAGAAGACGTTGTGTGGAGGCACACTGGTCCCATTGCAGTGTCTCCCCGATTGCTGCCACATACGCCATGCCCCCATACACTGAACAGATCCTGTCGTGGGCGTCCAGGGGTGCAAACAAGTGTACCAAGTCCGCCTTTGGACATGCCGGGTTGGAGAGACATAAATCCACAGGACAGTGGAACGGACACCTCCGACAGTAGAAAACGGGGATGACGCAGCTAAACATTGCAATGCGGTAAGTTACTCGGTAACTTACATTCAGCATAGCCAGATTTGAACAGCCCACTATGTGTAGCAAGCTGTCACTGTACAGCTTGATCTGTCCGGCGTAGTTGAGAAGCAGTGGTGCAACAGCCATTTTGCTACAGGGTGATGTGATGGCGTGCTCCGGCTGCCTGAGCTGTCAGTAGAGTGCAACCTCCGACGATGCTGGGAATTCTGGAATGGATGTACGGCGGAAGGACTTGGGGTATGGCTTGGGCGGAGGACACAGGCCCTCATCCCACATGCTTCAATGAATGGTCAAGTCCAGTGGTGTCTGACTTGTAGGAGAGTAGGATCTGCTTCTCATGGGTACCCCCATTTTTTGCTGATGCTTCACTGTTTTTCGACTTTAGTCTGGCTGGGGCCCTGCTAATCAGAACCCCAGCCTAGCTGCTTCCTCTCTAAAATGGTTTCCATGTGCCTTAGGCACATCTCTGATTGGAATCTGGAGTGCCCTTATAAGTCCCTAGTATATGGTATACTATGTACCCAGGGCATAGGTACCTCAGAGACCTACACACAGCAGGTATTGTGCCACCCCTGGAAGGCCATCCAAAATAACACCACAGGTCTGCTACTGCAGCCTGGGTAAGGTGGTGCAGGCACCCCTTAATGTGATATAGGTTACCTATATCACTACATATGTACACACATATAAACCTATAAGTCACTCCTATGGCAGGCCTTATCAATCCTGAAGGCAGAGTGCTTGGTTCTTATGTGAGCGGGTGCCCATGCATGAGCAGAGCCCCTCTGCAGCGTTCGGAGACCCTTCTCTGATGCTGTTTGTAGTGCAGCCTGACCATATACTTTTAAGTGCATTATATCCTCGCGGTACAATGCTAACTTTGGACTGGCTGCACCAAAACATGTCGTGTTTGGTGTCAAACATCTTGGAATACTACCCCCCCTGCCAGTTCTGGCGGCGGGGGTAGCATTCCACCCTTCTAGAGGGAGAGACATGTAAACACCGGGCTACCCGGTAACTTCTTTCCAGAGCCCTGGCATCACAAAATGGATGCCGCTGCCACAGACACGGGTCTGGCCTCCTGCTGCTGACTGAAACTCCGGCAGGGGAGGCCTGGACAATAGGTTTCCTGTCGAAGGGAGGTGTAACCACCTCCCCAGACAGGATTGTGTGTATTGGGGCTGGGCGGGAGCACCCTCTGGTGCTTTGAAGTCCTGCACTGGGGGCACATTTGGTGTCCCTGTGCATATGCCAGTTCAAACCGGTTGCAGGGGCTACCTGCCCCTGCTCTGGCGCGAAACTGGACAAAGGAAATGGGTGTAACCACCCCTCTTCCCTGACCCTCCCATAGGTGGGTCCCCAGAGTATGTCCAACCCCTAACTTAGTATAAGTATGGGACCCCAGTCCTTAGGACTTTAGATTACCCTGGACGAAACTCTGACACTGAATCCTGGACCTTCGACGCTCTACCTGAAGATTAGAGGACTGAAGAATCTCCCTTGGGGTCAAGGAGTGACTCCCCTGCTTGGCAGGCACCTAAGAAGCAATCGTCCGGTCTGCATCGCTGAAGCTCCCGCCGGACGCCGAAGTCTTTGCATCACCAGAGGTGGATTTCCAGACTTCTCCGAGGCTGCCCTGAGTCCCCAGCAGAGCTGAGGCCTGTAGCTATCGTGGGTAACGTGGAACCGTGACCCCTGGACACCGAGCACATTTGCAAGTGCATCCTCTTCCTGGTCTCCCACGAAGTTGTGCTTTGGGCTCTGAGTAGCCCCCACCTCCAGCACCGACTGCACCGAAGATCACTGGCCTCCACTCCACGAGTGTCCTGCAAGCCAGCTCCAAGTGCGTCCACTCGAGGCTCCTTCGCGGTCGCTAGTCCATTGGCTAGTGGGCCCTCCCGAAGGCAACTCTTCTTTTGCTTGGGCTTCCCTGGTTGCTCCAGACGTGCCCTGACTTACCCTCGCTGGGTGAGTCCCTCAGACCTTGCTGGTCTGTACCACTGTCCTTCTTCTATTTCCACGTGACTTGCCGTTGCCAAGGCTTGTTGGGTCCAATCCGGTCGCCGACACCCCTGCAATCGACAGACGTCGTGGGACAGCTCGAATCCAGCTCCTGGTTGTCGTCGATGCCTCCTGGACCTCGTGGCTGAAGAGTCAAGACGACCGTCAACCTACCTGAAGCACCCGACATCGGTGGGCATCTGCTCATCGCCTTCCTGGTCACTGGCTAGTGACCCAGACTCTGTCCCCTCTGCTTTCGGGTTCCTCAGATCTTCGATCCACCTTTGGATCCACCCGAACACTTTCGACTTGGTCGCCAGCAGCACTTTGCAGAAGATCGCCATTGAAAACAACGACGAAACCCGACCCCGAAAGACACCTATGCACCCGGCTTCCCTGGGTGAGGTAACTCGAGTACTCCGGTGCTCCCGTGGGTATAGACTCTAGAACAACCTAGTTCTAAAGGGGTTTGCTCCAAGTCCTCCTCTAAGTGTCCCTTTTCTTTAAAACTCCAACCGCGACATTCCCCATAGAAGTCAACGGCGGCTCGCGGCTGTGTTCTCACACTGCACGCGTCCCCCGTGGGTCCCCTGTGTCACTACCTTGGGTGGTTCCTTGAGGGCCAAGCACTTCTACAGGCTCTAGGCCTTGTGTCTAGCTCAGTCGTGGTTCTTATACCACTTTATTGGTATATGGTTTGGTACGCACCTAGGGCTCAAACGTGTATTTGTGCTATTACTGTTGATATTCGACTTGTAACTTATGTACTTCGAACTCTAGCCTCATAAAGAGACTAGAGGGGTGTGTTTAAGACTAAATACATATATTTTAAATATATACCTGGTGTGGTCCTCTTTCATTTGGTCACTCAAGAGATTATAGACTGGTAAAACAAGCTGCTTTACATTCCTTCAAGACTTAGCCTGAAGGCTGCTCTCCATAGCTACCACTAGGATAGCTTTCAATAAAGGTTGTCTTTAACCTATCTCCAATAAGGGGTTGTTTGGACTGAGTGCAAGGTGCCCACTATAATTAGTGGACAGCATATACCAGGCCAACTTCTCACATTGGTGTGCAGCGTGTGGGATTCCAGCTTGCTATTGTTTTACCAGATAATCTCAATTGAATTGATCAACTGAAAACCACTAAGGGTACCTTAGGTACATATAAATCAAGCTTAGGATACATTAAGTTCTACTGAACTTAGAGTTGTGTGTTAAGGGATAGCACACCCTTTCTACAACTCAAGAGAGTTTAGTAGGCCACACTAGAGTAGGTAGTGCATACACCACACCACACTAGTAATGTCTTTAGGGCCAGGAACCAGTGGGTCCCAGCCAGAAGCCAATGGGCTTCTTCCCTCCAAGTATGATAATCTCCCATTCTTGGAATTGAGAGCATTAAGCACTGCTAGGAAACTAAAGACAGGCAAAAGTGCCAACACCCAACGCCTCATAGAGGTACTCCTGCTGGATGATCTCAGAAGACTACCAGGGTCTGAAGGGGTAGGCAGACAGGGTGGGGCAGAAGATGAGGAAGGGGCCAGGGATGAAAATAACCAGGACCCAACCTCTGAAACTGGCCAGGAAGGTGACAATGACCTTGACCTGGAAAATGCAGCTACTCCTGAGGATGAGGAGGAGGATCAGAATGACCTCCCTTTGTCCCCCAGGAAGAGTTGTGAGTGTGCCCAGAAGGGCTAGATCTCCTTCTCAGGAGTCTAACCACTCTGACACCTCAATAGGGACCTCTGTTTCCTCTCATAGGAGGGAATCCTCTCATGAAAGGAAAGAGAGACT
Source organism: Calotriton arnoldi (assembly GCA_963921515.1). NCBI lineage: Eukaryota > Metazoa > Chordata > Amphibia > Caudata > Salamandridae > Calotriton > Calotriton arnoldi. The sequence continues at coordinate 5,658,206 of CAWUFW010000081.1, read as the reverse complement.
GCTCAAGTATGGAGAAACTCAGTTGAGACTCAGAAGAGAGCAGTTGGCTATAGACAGGGAGTCCCTAGAGCTTGAAAAGCAAAGAAAAAGATGGGACTAGAGTCCCATGGTGGCAGCAATTTCCCCAGAGATAGGGAAAGGTCTTATGACCATAGAAACCTGAGCAAGATTGTCCCTCCCTACCAGAGTGGGGATGACATCCACAAATGGATAACTGCACTGGAGAGGGCCTGTAAAGTACAGAGGGTCCCTCAGGAGCAGTGGGCAGCAATCTTGTGGCTCTCCTTTGCAGACAAAGGTAGAGACAAGCTCCTCACTGTTAGAGAAGAGGATGCTGACAATTACAAAGTCTTGAAGAGTGCTCTGATTGATGGGTTTGGCCTAACAACTGAACAATACAGGTTAAAGTGCAGAGATACCCAAAAGCACAGACTCAAGACTGGGTGGACTATGTGGATTGTTCTGCTAAGGCTCTGGAAGGTAGGTTGTTGGGCAGTAAGGTATGTGACTTCACAGGATTGTACAATCTTATCATGAGGGAGCAGATTCTTAATAACTGTCAAAATCAGCTGTTGCATCAGTACCTGGTGGACTCTGATCTGACCTCTCCCCAAGAATTGGGAAAGAAGGCAGACAAATGGGTCAGAACCAGGGTGAGGCAGAAGGTACAGAACCAAGGTGGTGACCCAAAGAAGCAAGATTCTAAGAACTCTGATAAGGGTGGGGAGAAGGGTAAAGACCAGAAGTCTTCACAAGGCCCCCAAAAATCTTCTTCAGGTGGGGATTCACAGTCTAACAAGGGAAAAGGCCAAAAGAAACCATGGTGCAAAGTCTGTAAGCAAAAGACACACTGGACCAGTGATTGCACCAAGTCCAAAGACTCTATTCCAGCCCCCACCAATGCCCTTAAGGCACCTGTTCCCCCTAGTGCAGTTACAGTTGGTGGTGGGAGTACACAGGCCAAGGGTTTAGTAGGGTTGACCCTGGGTAAGGAGATGAGCTCTGACCTAGTCAGAGAACTCACTCAGGCTGTCCTAGTCTGTCATGGAGGCATGGATGTGACCTCCTCTGTGAGTCCCAGTAATCTGGGCAAGTACAGGCAACAGCCCTTAATCAATGGAAAAGAGGCTTTGGCATTTAGGGACACAGGGGCAAGTGTCACCATGGTGACACAAGACCTTGTGGATCCTGGGCAGATTATACTTGGTGAAATGTACCAAGTGACCAATGCTAGCAATGTCAGAACAGACCATACTCTGGCAGTTGTTAACTTCTCCTGGGGAGGGGTAACTGGCCTTAAGAAGGTTGTGGTGAGTGCAAACCTACCAGTGGAATGCTTGCTTGGCAATGATCTTGAAACTTCAGCTTGGGCAGAAGTGGAGCTCAGGACCCATGCAGAAATGCTGGGGATCCCTGCAGATGTGTTTGCTGTGACCAGGTCACAGAGCAAAATGTCTAACACTGAACAGGCCTTGGATTCTGAAATAATGGACCAAGTGCCATCCAAGAGGAGGAGTAGTAGGGTAAAGGCAGTGCCTTCCCCACTGGCTCAGAAGGAAGATCAGTCTCTTCAGGGTGATGATCTCAGTCCTGAGGAAGGAACTGTCCCAGAGGAGCTTGAGCCTGATCAGGTTGAGTTCTTAGGGACAGGGGGCCCTTCCAGGGCAGATCTGAGCCAGGAGCAGCAGAGCTGCCCTCTCTTGAACCCCTCAGACAGCAAGCTGCTGCTGAGGCTGCTGGGAATGCTAGTGGTCCCCATAAAGTATATTGGGATGATGGACTCTTGTACTCAGAGTGTAGAGACCCCAAGCCTGGTGCCACCAGGAGGTTGGTTATACCTCTGAAGTTCAGGGGCTTCCTATTGACCCTAGCCCATGATATTCCCCTAGCAGGTCACCTGGGCCAGAACAAGACTTGGGACAGACTTATCCCTCACTTTCACTGGCCCCACATGTCTGAAGACACCAAGGAGTTTTGTCGCTCCTGTGTAACCTGCCAGGCCAGTGGCAAGGCAGGTGGCACTACAAAGGCCCCCCTGATACCACTACCTGTGGTGGGGGTGCCCTTTGAAAGGGTGGGGATTGACATTGTTGGTCCCATGGATCCCCAAACAGCATCTGGGCACAGGTTTATCCTGGTGGTAGTGGATCATGCCACCAGGTACCCAGAGGCTACTCCCCTTAGGACCACTACAGCACCTGTGGTGGCAAGAGCCCTCCTGGGAATTTTCTCAAGAGTGGGCTTCCCTAAGGAGGTTGTATCAGACAGGGATGCAAACTTTATGTCTGGATACTTGAAGGCAATGTGGAAGGAGTGTGGAGTGACTTACAAGTTCACCACACCCTATCACCCACAATGCAATGGTTTAGTTGAGAGATTCAACAAAACCTTAAAGGGCATGATTAAAGGGCTCCCAGAAAAGCTTAGGCGAAGATGGGACATACTCTTGCCCTGCCTTTTATTTGCATACAGGGAGGTGCCTCAAAAGGGGTTGGCTACAGCCCTTTTGAACTTTTGTTTGGTCACCCTGTCAGGGGTCCATTGTGCTTGGTGAAGGAAGGATGGGAGTTACCTCTCAAGCCCCCAAAGCAAGACATAGTGGACTATGTACTTGGTCTCCGCTCCAGGATGGCTGAGTACATGAAAAAGGCAACTAAAAACCTTGAGGCTAGCCAGGAACTGCAAAAAGCCTGGCATGACCAAAGGCTGTACTGACTGTTTACCAGCCAGGACAGAAGGTGTGGGTGCTGGAGCCAGTGGCCCCAGCAGCTCTCCAAGACAAGTGGAGTGGACCCCATACCATTGTTGAACAGAAGGGTGAGGTTACCTATTTAGTAGACCTAGGAACACCCAGGAGTCCCCACAGGGTTCTCCATGTCAACAGATTGAAGCCATATGTGGACAGGGCAGACATGGGCTTGCTCATGGCTACTGATGAGGGACAGGAGGAAGAGAGTGACCCACTCCCTGACCTGCTCTCACAGAACCCTGATGATGGGTCAGTGGATGGTGTAGCCTTGGCAGGCAGCCTCACTTCTCAGCAGCAAACTGATTGTAGACAAGTGCTCAATCAGTACAGACATATGTTCTCTCTGACTCCAAGTCAGACCACCTGGTGCACTCATGAAGTGGACACTGGGGACAGTCTGCCTATTAAAAATAAGATTTATAGGCAACCTGACCATGTCAGGGACTGTATCAGGACAGAAGTCCAGAAAATGTTGGATTTGGGAGTTATTGAACCCTCAGATAGCCCTTGGGCTAGTCCAGTGGCCCTTGTGCCAAAACCTCACACCAGTGGTGGGAAAAGAGAGATGAGGTTTTGTGTGGACTACAGGGGTCTCAATGCAGTCACTAGGACTGATGCCCATCCAATACCTAGGGCCGATGAGCTAATAGACACTTTGGCCTCAGCCAAGTATCTAAGCACATTTGACCTGACAGCTGGCTACTGGCAGATCAGACTAGCTGATGATGCAAAGCCAAAAACAGCATTCTCAACCCCTAGTGGACATTATCAATTTGTGGTAATGCCCTTTGGTCTGAAGAATGCACCTGCCACTTTTCAGAGGTTGGTGAATACAGTCCTTACAGGTCTGGAGGCCTACAGTGCAGCATATCTAGATGATATTGCTGTCTTTAGCTCCACCTGGGAGGATCACCTGGTCCACCTCAGAAATGTTTTGGAGGCCCTGCAAAAGGCAGGCCTCACTATCAAGGCCACCAAGTGCCAGATAGGGCAGAGTCAGGTTGTGTACCTGGGCCACCTTGTGGGTGGAGGCCAGGTTCAACCATTGCAGAGCAAAATCCAGACCATCATGGACTGGGTTGCTCCAACTACCCAGACTCAGGTGAGAGCCTTCTTAGGCCTGACTGGGTACTATAGGAGATTTGTCAAGGGGTATGGATCAATAGTGACACCCCTGAATGACTTAACTTCCAAGAAAATGCCCAAAAGGTTCAGTGGACAGCTAGCTGTCAAAAGGCATTTGATGACCTGAAGCAGGCCATGTGCACTGCTCCCATTCTCCAGAGTCCTGATTACTCCAAGAAGTTCATTGTCCAAACAGATGCATCTGAATTGGGGGTTGGGGCTGTACTGTCACAATTGAATGATGAAGGTCAGGATCAGCCAGTAGCTTTTATTAGCAGATGGCTGACCCCTAGAGAGAAACGTTGGTCAGCCATAGAGAGGGAGGCCTTTGCTGTGGTTTGGGCTCTGAAGAAGTTGAGGCCATACTTGTTTGGTACTCACTTCCTTGTTCAAACAGACCACAAGCCCCTCCTATGGCTAAAACAAATGAAGGGTGAAAACCCCAAACTGCTTAGGTGGTCCATTTCCCTACAGGGGATGGACTTTACAGTGGAACATAGTCCTGGGAGTAACCATGCCAATGCAGATGGACTCTCTAGGTACTTCCACTTAGAACATGAAGACTCAACTGGTCAAGGTTAGTTTAATGTCCCTACGTTTGGGGGGGTTGTGTAGGAGAGTAGGATCTGCTTCTCATGGGTACCCCCACTTTTTGCTGATGCTTCACTGTTTTTCGACTTTAGTCTGGCTGGGGCCCTGCTAATCAGAACCCCAGCCTAGCTGCTTCCTCTCTAAAATGGTGTCCATGTGCCTTATGCACATCTCTGATTGGAATCTGGAGTGCCCTTATAAGTCCCTAGTATATGGTATACTATGTACCCAGGGCATAGGTACCTCAGAGACCTACCAGGGGCTGTAGCATGTATTGTGCCACTCCTGGAAGGCCATCCAAAATGACACCACAGGTCTGCTACTGCAGCCTGGGTAAGGTGGTGCATGCACCCCTTACTGTGATATAGGTTACCTATATCACTACATATGTACACACATATAAACCTATAAGTCACTCCTATGGCAGGCCTTATCAATCCTGAAGGCAGAGTGCTTGGTTCTTATGTGAGAGGGTGCCCCTGCATGAGCAGAGCCCCTCTGCAGCGTTCGGAGACCCTTCTCTGATGCTGTTTGTAGTGCAGCCTGACCATATACTTTTAAGTGCATTATATCCTCGCGGTACAATGCTAACTTTGGACTGGCTGCACCAAAACATGTCGTGTTTGGTGTCAAACATCTTGGAATACTACCCCCCCCCCGCCATATCTGGCAGCGGGGGTAGCATTCCACCCTTCTAGAGGGAGAGACATGTACACACCGGGCTACCCGGTAACTTCTTTCCAGAGCCCTGGCATCACAAAATGGATGCCGCTGCCACAGACACGGGTCTGGCCTCCTGCTGCTGACTGAAACTCCGGCAGGGGAGGCCTGGACAATAGGTTTCCTGTCGAAGGGAGGTGTAACCACCTCCCCAGACAGGATTGTGTGTATTGGGGCTGGGCGGGAGCACCCTCTGGTGCTTTGAAGTCCTGCACTGGGGGCACATTTGGTGTCCCTGTGCATATGCCAGTTCAAACCGGTTGCAGGGGCTACCTGCCCCTGCTCTGGCGCGAAACTGGACAAAGGGAAATGGGTGTAACCACCCTCTTCCCTGACCCTCCCATAGGTGGGTCCCCAGAGTATGTCCAACCCCTAACTTAGTATAAGTATGGGACCCCAGTCCTTAGGACTTTAGATTACCCTGGACGAAACTCTGACACTGAATCCTGGACCTTCGACGCTCTACCTGAAGATTAGAGGACTGAAGAATCTCCCTTGGGGTCAAGGAGTGACTCCCCTGCTTGGCAGGCACCTAAGAAGCAATCGTCCGGTCTGCATCGCTGAAGCTCCCGCCGGACGCCGAAGTCTTTGCATAACCAGAGGTGGATTTCCAGACTTCCCCGAGGCTGCCCTGAGTCCCCAGCAGAGCTGAGGCCCGTAGCTATCGTGGGTAACGTGGAACCGTGAACCCTGGACACCGAGCACATTTGCAAGTGCATCCTCTTCCTGGTCTCCCACGAAGTTGTGCTTTGGGCTCCGAGTAGCCCCCGCCTCCAGCACCGACTGCACCGAAGATCACTGGCCTCCACTCCACGAGTGTCCTGCAAGCCAGCTCCAAGTGCGTCAACTCGAGGCTCCTTCGCGGTCGCTAGTCCGTTGGCTAGTGGGCCCTCCCGAAGGCAACTCTTCTTCTACTTGGGCTTCTCTGGTTGCTCCAGATGTGCCCTGACTTACCCTCACTGGGTGAGTCCCTCAGACCTTGCTGGTCTGTACCACCGTCCTTCTTCTATTTCCACGTGACTTGCCGTTGCCAAGGCTTGTTGGGTCCAATCCGGTCGCCGACACCCCTGCAATCGACAGACGTCGTGGGACAGCTCGAATCCAGCTCCTGGTTGTCGTCGACGCCTCCTGGACCTCGTGGCTGAAGAGTCAAGACGACCGTCAACCTACCTGAAGCACCCGACATCGGTGGGCATCTGCTCATCGCCTTCCTGGTCACTGGCTAGTGACCCAGACTCTGTCTCCTCTGCTTTCAGGTTCCTCAGATCTTCGATCCACCTTTGGATCCACCCGAACACTTTCGACTTGGTCGCCAGCAGCACTTTGCAGCAGATCGCCATTGAAAATGACGACGAAACCCGACCCCGAAAGACACCTATGCACCCGGCTTCCTGGGTGAGGTAACTCGAGTACTCCGGTGCTCCCGTGGGTATAGACTCTAGAACAACCTAGTTCTAAAGGGGTTTGCTCCAAGTCCTCCTCTAAGTGTCCTTTTTCTTTAAAACTCCAACCGCGGCATTCCCCATAGAAGTCAACGGCGGCTCGCGGCTGTGTTCTCACACTGCACGCGTCCCCCGTGGGTCCCCTGTGCCACTACCTTGGGTAGTTCCTTGAGGGCCAAGCACTTCTAAAGGCTCTAGGCCTTGTGTCTAGCTCAGTCGTGGTTCTTATACCACTTTATTGGTATATGGTTTGGTACGCCCCTAGGGCTCAAACGTGTATTTGTGCTATTACTGTTGATATTCGAATTGTAACTTATGTACTTCGAACTCTAGCCTCATAAAGAGACTAGAGGGGTGTGTTTAAGACTAAATACATATATTTTAAATATATACCTGGTGTGTTCCTCTTTCATTTGGTCACTCAAGAGATTATAGACTGGTAAAACAAGCTGCTTTACATTCCTTCAAGACTTAGCCTGAAGGCTGCTCTCCATAGCTACCACTAGGATAGCTTTCAATAAAGGTTGTCTTTAACCTATCTCCAATAAGGGGTTGTTTGGACTGGTGCAAGGTGCCCACTATAATTAGTGGACAGCATATACCAGGCCAACTTCTCACATGACTCTTTCCAGATTACTTGCATTTGGCCCACATGGAGGAGTGGTATAATTGTATTTTGTGTTATTCTCTTTCTTTCATGTTAGGCGCTATCTGCCAGTGGAAGTTTTCCTCTGCATGGCTATGTTTGGCTTCTTGTTGGTACAATGGCTCCATTCTCCTGCTTAATTTGTTGCAATGTGATTTCAGAGTAGGAATGGAAGGCCATTCAGTGCTATCTGCTCTCCCGTGTGTGGGCGGGACACTCCGTTGCCGCTGTACATTGAGGCTTCTGTGTGGGTGTAGTGATTGGGAACACCTGTTCTCAGGCAGCAGGGTTTTTCTAATTTGTACATTGCATGGCTTGATATTGCGAGCAGGATGGTATAGGTATTTTTGGATGAGACTGGCGCGCCTTTTGCGGACAATGTCCATATTCTGCGCTGTTATGTAGCAGCCGCCGTGTGCTTCGCCATGTTTTGCACACAAGGGTGTGTCCTATTTTGCCATCACATTACTCCCCTGTTCGGGACACTTGTGTGACATCAGGTTGACAACTGTGAGTTGTCGGTTAGGGACATGACTGATGCAGCAAGGCCACGTGACATGTGCCTTCAGGGTGGTGCTGGTGTGTGGGGTGTGTAGTTGTGACCCTGTGGTGTTTGTGTGCAGCCCATGCATGGCGCTGTCGTTGGCCTCTGCGTTGTGCGCATGTGTACCTGCGTCATCGCCGCTGCGCTGCGGTGCCGTGACGGGGACGTCCCTTCCTGGTCCCAGGTAGTGGGTGCCCAGGATGTTGCGAGTTATTTCATTTTGACAGGTGGGACATGTGTGGGTACAGTGGTGGATGTGTCCTGTCCACACAGGGGTGTCTGGGGGCCATGTTCAGTTTTTCCGCCCTTGCATTGTGTGCAGTGTTTGCGTGCCCTTGTTGTGTGTCTGCCTACCTGCGTCGTCGCGGCGCGTTCACTCCTAGGTGGTGCATCAGGAGGAGCATGGGGATGGCCTGGAGTGCAGGATTCATCTCTGGGTGGGCCGCCTTTTAGTCTCCGTACTGAACAGTCGGGTTTCCGCCTTGGTATCTCGTGAGGTGTCTCTTTGCCGGTGAGGCTGTTTGGTTGTGGCATCGTAATTTGTACGCCGGGCGGTACGTCATTTCGTCGGACGGTGTGTCTCCATTGGCTCGCGCCGCTACGTAGACGGGCGCACTTTGATGGCGGGCGGCGTCGCAGGCTTACGGACGGTGTTTGCCTGACTTTTCACATCCTAATTTTGCGGGCGTCTGGGCCGTTGCTGGCGGACGGTAACTAGCGGTTTTTGCCTCCGACAGCACGGCGGTGGTGCTTCCGCCCGACATCGTAATGGGCCCCTTAGTTTTAAATAAAAAATGTAATTATGTTGACTATATAAAAAACAACATTTTGTTTTAAGTTTAAATTTAACAAAAATTCCACCTAAAGTAAAATTATTAAAAGTAATGTATAAAATTAATAAAAGTAATTTAAATATTAATGTTACATTAATTGTTAAATTGAAAAAGGTTAATAAAATATTTTAAAATAAAATAATTATGATTTACGTATAGAATTAAAAAATATATTTTATACAATGTATTTATATTTTTTTTAAAGTTTAAATGCAATGGTCCCTACGGGCTTTTATTTTAAGTCCCTACCTAAATTATTTCAATGGGGACATATTGCAGTACCACAGGTTGGCCATGTGTGGTGCTGGGCTTAGTCCAGCTTTGAGAGGAGCCCATTAACAACGTACAACTTTTTTGGGTTCTTTTTGAAAGTAGTAGCTATAGAAGGGCAGTTTGCAAATAACAATAGGCTTACTGCTTTGTGGGTGGGTGTTGTCATTCCCTAAATCTCCCCAACCCTCTCAAACCCCCTTCTTAATCCTCCCTTAACCCCTCCCTTTTAGTATTATTGAGTTCTCACTTTCCAACCACTCTCATCTGTCCTTCCCACATTTACTACTAAAACATATATTTACTTGTGGAGAGATCTCTGGAGTCTGGGAGAAGATCTCCACACAGAACAGATAGGAAAGGCAGAGGTGGAGACCGCCATACGTAATTATGTGCATAGCATTTTGTAGTTCTTTAGTAGTAATAATGTAGTACTACTAATATAATATATGATGCAGTTTGTGACTAGCCCCCATGTGCTGAGTAGCGCTAATGTCCCTTGTTGTAATGCCTAATGGGATAATGCTCCTCAGTATAATATGCCATGGATCAATGCCCCTCATAATATTGAGTTCAGGCAATTTACTCAGATTACTCAATCAATCAATCAGGATTTATATAGTGCTGCAAGCACCTGGATACCCAATGATGTCGGGTGTGAGGGTGGCGATGAGGTCCCATAACTCGGTGGCATGCTTGCAAATAGAGCGAATGTTGAGGAGTAGGGAGTGGAGTCGGTGAGATGCTTCTGGTGCTCAGCGATGTGAAAATGGTTGTGCTGGTGCAGATGAAGGTGCATCTGGTGCAGGAAAATGGCATAATAGGGTATCCAGGGGCTTTCAGGTCCCAGAGGCTCATTCAAACAGCCAGATCTTGAGGGCCCTTCGGAAATCTGGTAGAGAGGTGATGGTTCGGATCTGCATGGGGGAGCAGTTCCAGGTCTTTGCTGCAATGTAGGAGAAGGCGCGTCCTCCACCCTTGCCTGCTTCGGTGGATGTGGGGCGTGTGAGCAAGTGATAGGGTGGTGAGCATAAACTTCTCGAAGATGGGTGGAAGTTCATGCGGTGGTTTATGTAGGCGGATACGGGGTACAGCTTTGTGTGCGTAGGTCAGCTGCTTGAATTGGCACTTCTTCTTTACGGGGAGCAAGTGGAGTTGACTGAGTTGGGATGTGATGTGGGTACGTCCAGGGAGGTCAAGGACAAGTCTGTGTGCGGCGTTCTGTATGGTCTGAAGTCTCTGTAGGAGGTTTACTGTGAAACCTACATAGAGAGCATCGCCATGGTTTAGTCGGCTGGTGATGAGGGCCTCTGTCACGGTGTGTCTCCTGTGAAAGAGTAGCAACTTGAAGATCTTCGTAGCCTGCACAGAGTGAGAAAGCAGGTGGAGGTGATGGCGTTGATCTGTGATTTCATGGTGAGCTTGTTATCAAGGATGTTTCTAAGGTTTCTGGTGTGGTCGACGGGTATGGGTGCGGATCACAGGTCTTGGGGCCACCAGGAGTCATTCCAGGTGAGGCTGTTGTTGCCGAAGATCAGTACTTCCATCTTGTCTGTGTTCAGCTTCGGGCAGTTGTTCTTCATCCAGTCGGCAAACCTTGTCATGCATCTGTGAAAGTTGGTCCTGGTGGTGTGTGATCTTGTATAGGTCAGATAATACAAAGTCAGTCTATTTTTGGTATCTCAATGTCGTTTATTCCACAGTTTTCCAGAAGAAGGAAAAAAAAAAAAGGAGTCCAATATTAACAACATCTTTTCTTCTGTAGGGCCTTTGGAGTTCCTGTTCGCCGGCACCCTGGCTGAGCCACGCTCCTCCTGGGACGTGGCTAGGAGTGGAGTCCAACCGGCAGACAGGAGACACTCTCTCTCCTTTTGAACTTGCCTACTCCCTCCTGCACTCCGGTTCCTCCCGCCTTGGCTCCTCCGGTCCTTCAGAGTCTTGTCCCTGATTCGAGTCGGTAACTCTCCTCCGGTCACACCACTCAACGCGCTCTCCGATTCTCCGCCCTCCTCTCCTTTCGGGTCTGGCTCGTCTCCTCCTCCCGACGCGCTCACATTCCACAGAAGTTTTAGCCTGTCCTGGGCTGCCTGACTTCCACTGTTGAGGTGGCCCTGCAACAGAAGAAGGGTGCAGTCGGCTCCAGGGCGGTGAATAGACTCGCTGTCAGCCCCGGGTTCGTGACATGGTGGTAGGGTCATCAGCAGTGCTTAATTTGAGCCGGTGCTTTCCGGTGCTCAGCACCGGTACTTAATTGGTTTATGGTGCTTGGCACCGGCACCTAATTGTCAACACCATACTTAGAACAGTCTACCACATGGTGGTGCTGCTCATCTAATTTAGAGATGAGCAGAACAACGGTTGTTTAGGAATACAATATACATTAAAATTGCTAATACCTGCCTCCCCAGCCATTCCTTTAGCTTTGGGGACCTGGAATAATCTGAACTGTCGCATTTACATGCGAGAGAGATGGTTAGTAGTTGTTTTGGCACCGATGACAAGGGCGATGGGTGGTGCAAGCTGCGGTGGCCTCCTGGTCAGAGCCCTGGCACTTAATATTTTACAAATTAAGCACTGGTCATCGGTGAGGGAAATTATGAGTTTGGTGTTGTCTGCGTAGGATATTATGTTGAGACCGTGAGATCGAACGATGTTGGCCAGTGGGGTCATGTAAACGCTGAAGACAGTAGGGCTGAGGGATGAGTCCGTTGGGACACCGCAGATGACATCCTTGAGTCCGGAGGTGAAAGGTGGTAGGCGGACCCTTTGTATCCTTTCGGTGAGGAAGGAGGTGATTCGTCTGAGTGCGTCCCCTTGGATGCCGATGTGGTGGAGTCTTTTGATCTGTGTGTGGTGGGAAACGGTGTTGAAAACTGTCGAGGTGGATCAGGGCTGCCGTTTCTCCTCGGTTGTGGAGGGTTTGAATGTCATCAGAGTTTGCAATCAGGGTGGTCTCGATGCTGTGATTGCTGCAGAAACGGGATTGGGAGACGTCGAGTACCTGGCTCTGCTCTAGGTGTGTTGTGAGTTTCCCGTTGATAGGCTTTTCCAGTACCTTGGCTGGGAATGGGAGCAAGGAGATAGGCCAGTAGTTTTTGAATTCGCTGGGATCGACTGAGGGTTTTTGGTGTAGTGGTCTGACTTCGGCATGTTTTCAGGCATCAGGAAATGTTGCGTTGGTGATTGCTATAAATACAGTATCATTGCCATGTTTTCCTGTTGCCCGAACCCTGATACTATTCTGTTGTGTATTCAAGTGACTGCTGTATGGTCCATGGTTGTAGGTCTGCTTTCTTCACCATTCACTAATTTACATTACAAATACACATAACATTCAAACAAACCCCAACAGTCAGTAACTTTACACTTTCACAATCTCTAGAGGCCAACTCACTTGGTCTCATCTCCCTCAAGTGTATATGGAGTCACCTACCGTCTTTTCACAGGCTCTCAAGAAGGATCTGGTCACCCTCAACTTCCAGTTGGAATCAACTCTAGTTCAGTATGCTGATAATTTGTTGGTTGCTTCTAGCTCATTGCAACAATGCAAGGTTTTGTGAGACCTTACGCGGGTATTGGAGTATCCGTTGCCATTCCTTAGGAGCCAGTAGGCGGTGTAGGTCATGTTCCCACTGACCCTTTAGTCCAGCCAATAGGTCTGCACTCGGGTCAGGAATACCTCTCAAGATCAAGGAGACCAGACGTCATCCAGCTCCCAGTGTAAACAAATCCTGAGTCAAGGATTGTATGATCAGCTCAGTGGTCACTGCACCCCAGAGGCGTTCTGTCTCTGCAGCTAGTCTTCAGTGCAGTAAGAACGGACCCGCCAGGAACGTGGTCTGCTCTAGCAGCTTGTAAAATGAGACTAAAGCGTGGTCTTGGTACAGATCCCCCAAGGTGCCCACCCCCAGGGACTACCAGGTAGCCAGTCTCTGCCTGCCCGCAGCTGCTTGAAAGCCAGTGAAAGTACTCAGTGGGATGTCAGGTGTATATGGCAGGGTGCCCTGCAACTACCTCAAGGCCCTGTGGTAGTAGTCATAGGCTCTGGGGAGAAGAAATTTGATATGTGGTGGCTATGATGACTGTGGAAGAAACGTTTCTGCACCCTGAATCGTGTCTCCCCACCCCATGTGGTCGATATCTCTGCCAGGTTAAGCCTTGCGAGGCAGCGAGCTGGCAATTGGAGTTGAGCCCCTGGGTAGTAGTGCTCAAAATTCGGGGCCCCAAGGCCTCCTGCATCTGTAGGCAATTGAAGCTTGGCCAGAGCAGCTCTGCATCTTCCTTTATTCCAGGGCAAGTCTCCTAGCAAGCCATCTAGCATACTGGAAGTTCCTGAAATATTAAAGGAGTCTAGGCATCATCACCATTTTGGATAACGCAACCCTATCCAGTACCATGAAAAGGAGTGAACACCAAAAGGTAATTTGGGGACAAAGGGAGACCACCACTCTCATGAGGTTGCCCTCCAATAGATCCCTGGTGGAATGATATATATTGATGCCTAAGTACCGAAATGTGTTCCCATTTTATCTGGTGGGAGTTCGCAACCAGTGTTTCCTAGGTGCAGTCTGGGTGCAGAGGGAATAAGCATGGCATCGCCCAATTCACTATCACCCGATACCGCCTTAAATACAGTCCGATCTCCCAGTATTGAATCTACACCATTCCGTATATCTTTCACATAGATGAGGGCATCATCTGCATGGAGTGAAACTGCATGTGTTTGACCCTGGAGTGACAGTTATCAGTCCTGCGCTGACTGGCACAATCTGTGCGCTAGGGGTTCCATCGCCAGCGCAAAAAGCAGTGGCGACAGTGGGCATCTATGTTCCCTGTAAGCTGCGCGCGTGGGCTCGCGCTCACACTGCTCTTTACTAGCGCGCAGGCCTCTGCTGGAGCGCGCATAAAGATAAAAAGACTTCTCGAGCTTTTTAAATTATTAGCTCTAAACAAAGCTTTCTATTCCTGCGCGCAACAAAGGATCCTGCTGTTCTAGGAGCAGCACTCTTTCTCCTATCTAACAACTTTTATGGGGGCCTCTAGAATGGGAAAGTGAGACTGTGTTGTAGTGCCTGCTGATTTGAAGTGCATTGTTATGTAGATGCACTTAACAGCTTTAGAACCCCTTCAAACCCTGAAAGTAACCGAAGCCAGCGATGCGATCTGTTTTACATCTCGCATGTTTTACTTCACCTTTTTTACTGTAATAGTTTTTAGGTCTTAGCCTGCACCAGCGCTTGCGCTGGTCTGGCCGAGAGTTTTAGTAAGCGGGTTTTGGAAGTGCAAACCCACTGGCTTTCGGCTGGCGACCAGCTTGCGTTCACAAAGGCGTGCACGCGCGCAGCTGCCATCTGGGTTTCCTATCTCTTCCTAATTTCCTCGTCATGGCTCATTAACTCTCTGGACTCTGATGTTTCAATCGCAGCAGCAGCTCACATTACCAACTGACGGCCCTGGACTACAGTCACATGAAAACAACAGCGATTAGCATTGAAATGCAAGCTTTTTTTTGTCTAGTTAGAAATATTGCTTCGGTGGGTTGATTTCACCTTATATCGCTATTTGTTTTATATTGGGAGTCACAGCCTAATTACCAGTATTTTTGTCTCACTCTGGTTTTTTTTAATATTTATTTGCGCAAAGCACAAAGCTATATTTAAGGTTACTTTTTCCGCGTCACTTCTTCACTCTATTTAAACTCCACACCCCCCACTCTTATTGTCTCTCTCCTTCTCTCTCTCTCCCCTCTCTAATTCTCTTTCTACTTAATTAACTCTCCCCTCTCTATCTTTTTTAGCCTTTCATTCTCTCACCCCTTTATCTGTTTCTCTTTCAAACTCCTTCATTCACTCTCTCTCCCCTTCTTTCTCTCTCTCTATCCCGCTCCACTCTTTATTCTATGTACACCCTTTCTCTCTCTTTCTCTCTCACCACCCTCTCTAATTGGGCATTATATCTTCACTCTATCTCTCACTCGGCAACACCACAGCATCACTCAGCATCACCACAGCATCACTCAGCGCAACCACAGCATCAATCAGAGCCAGCACAGCATCAATCAGAGCCAGCACAGCATCAATCAGAGCCAGCACAGCATCAATCAGAGCCAGCACAGCATCAATCAGAGCCAGCACAGCATCACTCAGCACCAACACAACATCTCTCAACGCCATCACAGCATCACTCAACGCCATCACAGCATCACTCAGTGCAACCACAGCATCACTCAGTGCAACCACAGCATCACTCAGTGCAACCACAGCATCACTAAGTGAAACCACAGCATCACTCAGTGCAACCACAGCATTACTCAGCACAACCACAGCATCACTCAGCGCCACCACATCATCACTCAGCGCCACCACAGCATCACTCAGCGCTACCACAGCATCACTCAGCGCCACCACAGCATCACTCAGCGCCACCACAGCATCGCTCAGCGCCACCACAGCATCGCTCAGCACCACCACAGCATCATTCAGCACCACCACAGCATCACTCAGGGCCACCACAGCATCACTCAGGGCCACCACAGCATCACTCAGGGCCACAACAGCATCACTCAGGGCCACAACAGCATCACTCAGCGCCAAGACAATATCACTCAGCACCACCACAGCATCACTCAGCACCACAGCAGTATCACTCAGCAAGACCTGAGTATCATTCAGCATCACCTCAGCATCGTCTCCGCAACAGTTACCACTACCACCTCAGCATCACTCAGCACCACCTCAGCCTGCTCTCGGAATCTGGCATCTGTTGATTCTCCCCTAGCGTCTGGCCGCTGCTAGTATTATAATACAGGTACTAGTTCCCAACCTTCACCCTCCGATTGTTTATGCCCCCTCAAAAAAAAAAGCTTTAACAAACAACCATTGCAATAGGCAGAAACAAGTTGCCAGCATTGCAAGAACAAAAGAAAATTGAGGACATTTTTTATTGTAAATACTTTTTTTAATATGGTCGTTCAGTTATACATAATGCCTTCTTGGTCATATATAAAGTAACAAAAATGCTTCTGACACTTTTTTATTATAACTTTTCAGCATGCTGCACAGCAGCCACACTTCTCTACAGCACAGCTTGAAGACATTGGCAAAGTCAATAGCTCTGGCTAAACACTTATAAGGCCCCAAAGGCGAGACCTATTGGCTATGCCAATGCTTGTTGTTTTTTTCCAGCTGTTACATTTCCATTGTTTTTCATGCAACATTTTAGTCTTGTTTAGTACAATGTGCTAGAGGCACTAGAGCTACCAATTCCCTTTCTCTTTTATTCCACGGTGCCTGTATGCAGGCAAGGCTTTATGGTTCCCATTCGGAAACTACTGCCATTCTTCCGTAAAAAGGTGAGTGACTTCTAATCTGCAATATTTTTTTTTCCCTGTTCAATCAATTATTTTCCATCCTCTCGGACAAACTTTAAAAGAGAGTTGTGTGTGCCTTAAATGCTGCAAAAGAGAGATTGCCCATATAGGTTGGCGTTAGAGTTTCTGACAATATAATTTATAAATACGGGTTATCTTGTCATTTTTAGGTCGAGCCTTGAGTAGCGCGCAAGCGGTGCTCTGCGAGACTTTAGTTAGGGCTTTGAAAGCTGACCAGACGCTGCAGCCATGGCTTTTCTCTGCGGTTACCCGCACGGCAAACATCTGTTTCCAATTATCGTGCCCAGACGCGGGCGCGATAATTGGAAACACATGCCGGCCGGTCGGGTAATCGCAGGGAAAAGGCCATGACGCACGAGCGTCTGGTCAGCTTTCAAAAGCCCAGGCTGCCGCGCTCGCTCGCCCCCGCTCCTCTCTTGTTTTTGTATGTGACTTCCATAGGTTCTGTTGTATGAAGTGCAGTTACTCATGCGAATAAATAAAAAAAAGTACTCTGAACTTCCTTCCTTTGTCCACTGCAAACAAATCTGCATTCGTAGTCATTTCTGATATTGCCAGCTTTGCTCTCAAAGTAAAACACTGAGCATTGAATAATAGTTCAAGCTACATTATTTCATTTTAAGAATCAATGAGATGTCTATTTTGTAATTTCTTCGTTCATTGTAGTCATATTCTGTAATTGTGTGCACAGTTTACTACTTGGGGCCACATACATCCTTCTCAAGTAATTTTGTACCAGCCAACTGGCACCTTAATCATGATATTTTGCACTGGTGGGTTAATGCGGATCGCCTTTTTTGTATGTTTGAAACTGTTTTCAAATGATAGTGCAGAACTAAAAAAAAACAAAAACAGTGTTGTCTGTCTTCCATGAACTCTTTACAAGATATACTATCTGGACTGTCCCCAGAAAAAAAACATCCCTTTGGGGTTAAGAGTAATAAAACCTTTATCATACAGTGTGTCATAAATTTATTAGATGGTCGGCTACTTAAACCACAGATGTACAGCTCGTCCCTGGATCCGCACCGAAGCATTTGAGCCACCGTTTCTAGGCACTAGTCAGCCGAAGTCCTTTGACAATTTAAGTGGGGAAATTTTAAGAACCCCGACGCACGCCAATTTTAGCAGGGTGCCCCATCATTCTGCAATACGCCGCTGGCATGAACCCAGTAGACAACGTCAGAGGGAATAAGCAAAGATGAAAGAGAGCCGTGAAGCAGCGCGAGCACAAAGAGCCGCAGTCACCAGCGCGAGGTCACGGAGTGGGCATGTGTGAATAGGCGCAGTCCTTCCAGCCAATACACGCCAGCCCACAAGGCTGCCACGGGCCTCCAGGCAGGATACAGACAGCATGACCAACTCACTTTCGCTGCAGGCATTCGTCCTGCCCTTCCTGCCCCACGCTGGGTCACATGAGTCTTCTTTCCCGGCTTGTTTAGTCTCTGGGGGCTGTGGCATTTCCTCCTGGTACAGTTCTTCCAACTCAAAACTCTAAAATCCTAGGATGCATGTGAAGTGTGCTTGTGTAAGCCATTATGCAAGTGGAGAAAGAAGAGGGGATAGTAGTGGGGGCGGTGGTATTTTGGAAATTTCATTTTAAGCACCCCAGATATTCTTTGTAGCCATATCATTGCAGCTGTACAGGCTATTTCACAAGCCCTCTCACCCCGATTGTCTGGTCCCACCTCTGACCTCAAGCAGCGCCCTGAATCATCCACTGTTTTTACCAGCGCTTTACAAAATAATACATAAAAAAAAGGATTGGCATAGCCAATAGGTCTCGCCTTTGGGACCTTATAAGTATTTAGTTATGCAGCATAATATCCTTGGTGCAACAACATCAACTGTTGCATGGCTAAACACTTATACGGTCCCAAAGGCGAGACCTATTGGCTATGCCAATGCTTGTTAATACAATGTTAGACTGTTCATTCCTTAAGAACACAAAGACATACCATTCTTGTGTTGGGAGAGGGAACTGTGTTGCCACTAGTCTGCAAATAGAACTTAATGGTTATGATTTTCTTGGGACATAATGACTTTCGCAAGCTGCTCCTCCCCTGTTTTAATAATTTAAAAACAAGCAGATGCTGGTTGGAATTTTTAGACATTTAATGGCTGACTTGTAGGCATATATACTATGTTGAAATTTTTTTTGTAATCTGCGTAGGTGCTGAAGTTTGTTTTCCCATGTGCATGTGGATATTGCAGCCCTGGCAATGTTCTCCTCATGTACAAATCAGGATAGCATGTTCCAAACTGCTCAAATGTGTGTGTTTGTGTCAGTTGTGTGTCATTTTCCCAGTATTGTTTTGTCAGCTGCATTTACAACAAGGTAAGCAAATAAATAGCACCTGGATATAGCAAAAACACCAGAGCTAACTGACTTATTTACATTTTATATGGGACAAGTGTGCTGAAGTGAGTGATTACAAATGTTTTATAGAATTTCTGCTGCAGCTGCCATGTTGATGACAATACAGACTACGCAGTGCATACTAAAAATTTGAATGTGTTTGGTGCTCACAATTGATGTTACCATTACCAATCAGCGCACTCATTTTAACACTAAGAGAACAAAATGCTAAGTCAATCTGATACCTTAAAATCTTGGAGTTAGTATTTACGTGCATATCTCCGCAGGAGGTATGTTAACTTGTGGGGCTATGTTTGAGGAAACAGTACTAAATTTATCTGACCCGGGAAGTGCAAGGGTGCAGCCATCTTTCACCTGTCAGACCATGTATTAAGATTCACCCTTCCTGTTCCATGAGCCATGTTTCTCAGGGGCTTGTAAGACTGACTCATTGTCAGTGAAATTGCTCTCCCACCCTCGCAGCTCCACCATTAAGTGAGGCCTGCCCCTGCACTCTCGAGTGTTGGTGATCAAGGCCCTCCTCCACCCGCAGGTTTCCCTGCGCCTCATCCCTGGTGGTCCAGTGGACCTCTGTCTCCTTCCTCTAACTCTGCTCTTTCACTCGTTTTTCTACCCTTTTTTATCTTTCACCTTTCTGCACTTTTCTGCATCTCTGCCCTTTTGTGCCTTATTTCTGCTCATTTTGCCTTCCTCTCGCTCTGCCCTTTCACTTGTTTTCACTCGTTTTTCTACCCTCTTTTATCTTTCACCTTTCTGCACTTTTCTGCATCTCTGCTCTTTTGTGCCTTATTTCTGCTCATTTTCCTTCCTCTCGCTCTGCCCTTTCACTAGTTTTCACTCGTTTTTCTACCCTCTTTTATCTTTCACCTTTTTGCATCTATGCTCTTTTGTGCCTTATTTCTGCCTATTTTCCCTTTTTTCTTTATCCCTTATTTCCTCCCTTTACCTTTCCCCGCCGCTGCTGCCCCCGCGGCCCTCCCCCCAGCGCGACCGGCCCAATCCAGCTCCCCTCCCCGCTCCCGCCTCCCAGCTGTCCAGCCCTCCTCGACCCCTACTTAATGGCGGCCACTGCGGGGACAGGCGAGCAAGACCACTGACTCATTGTCAGTGAAATTGCTCTCCCACCCTCGCAGCTCCACCATTAAGTGAGGCCTGCCCCTGCCCCTGCACTCTCGAGTGTTGGTGATCGAGGCCCTCCTCCACCCGCAGGTTTCCCTGCGCCTCATCCCTGGTGGTCCAGTGGACCTCTGTCTCCTCCCTCTAACTCTGCTCTTTCACTCGTTTTTCTACCCTTTTTATCTTTCACCTTTCTGCACTTTTCTGCATCTCTGCTCTTTGTGCCTTATTTCTGCTCATTTTCCTTCCTCTCGCTCTGCCCTTTCACTTGTTTTCACTCGTTTTTCTACCCTCTTTTATCTTTCACCTTTCTGCACTTTTCTGCATCTCTGCTCTTTTGTGCCTTATTTCTGCTCATTTTCCCTTCCTCTCGCTCTGCCCTTTCACTAGCTTTCACTCGTTTTTCTACCCTCTTTTATCTTTCACCTTTCTGCATCTCTGCTCTTTGTGCCTTATTTCTGCCTATTTTCCCTTTTTTCTTTATCCCTTATTTCCTCCCTTTACCTTTCCCCGCCGCTGCTGCCCCTGCGGCCCCTCCCCCAGCGCGACCGGCCCAATCCAGCTCCCCTCCCCGCTCCCGCCTCCCAAATGTCCAACACTCCTCGACTCCCTACTTAATGGCGGCCACTGCGGGGACAGGCGAGCAAGACCACTGACTCATTGTCAGTGAAATTGCTCTCCCACCCTCGCAGCTCCACCATTAAGTGAGGCCTGCCCCTGCCCCTGCACTCTCGAGTGTTGGTGATCGAGGCCCTCCTCCACCCGCAGGTTTCCTGCGCCTCATCCCTGGTGGTCCAGTGGACCTCTGTCTCCTTCCTCTAACTCTGCTCTTTCACTCGTTTTTCTACCCTTTTTATCTTTCACCTTTCTGCACTTTTCTGCATCTCTGCTCTTTGTGCCTTATTTCTGCTCATTTTCCCTTCCTCTCGCTCTGCCCTTTCACTTGTTTTCACTCGTGTTTCTACCCTTTTTTATCTTTCACCTTTCTGCACTTTTCTGCATCTCTGCTCTTTGTGCCTTATTTCTGCTCATTTTCCCTTCCTCTCGCTCTGCCCTTTCACTTGTTTTCACACGTTTTTCTACCCTCTTTTATCTTTCACCTTTCTGCACTTTTCTGCATCTCTGCTCTTTTGTGCCTTATTTCTGCTCATTTTCCCTTCCTTTCGCTCTGCCCTTTCACTAGCTTTCACTGCTTTTTCTACCCTCTTTTATCTTTCACCTTTCTGCATCTCTGCTCTTTTGTGCCTTATTTCTGCCTATTTTCCCTTTTTTCTTTATCCCTTATTTCCTTCCTTTACCTTTCCCCGCCGCTGCTGCCCCCGCGGCCCCTCCCCCAGCGCGACCGGCCCAATCCAGCTCCCCTCCCCGCCTCCCGCCTCCCAGCTGTCCAGCCCTCCCGACTCCTACTTAATGGCGGCCACTGCGGGGACAGGCGAGCAAGACCACTGACTCATTGTCAGTGAAATTGCTCTCCCACCCTCGCAGCTCCACCATTAAGTGAGGCCTGCCCCTGCCCCTGCACTCTCGAGTGTTGGTGATCGAGGCCCTCCTCCACCCGCAGGTTTCTCTGCGCCTCATCCCTGGTGGTCCAGTGGACCTCTGTCTCCTTCCTCTAACTCTGCTCTTTCACTCGTTTTTCTACCCTTTTTTATCTTTTACCTTTCTGCACTTTTCTGCATCTCTGCTCCTTTGTGCCTTATTTCTGCTCATTTTCCCTTCTTCTCGCTCTGCCCTTTCACTTGTTTTCATTCGTTTTTCTACCCTCTTTTATCTTTCACCTTTCTGCACTTTTCTGCACCTCTGCTCTTTTGTGCCTTATTTCTGCTCATTTTCCCTTCCTCTCTCTCTGCCCTTTCACTAGCTTTCACTCGTTTTTCTACCCTCTTTTATCTTTCACCTTTCTGCATCTCTGCTCTTTTGTGCCTTATTTCTGCCTATTTTCCCTTTTTTCTTTATCCCTTATTTCCTCCCTTTACCTTTCCCCGCCACTGCTGCCCCCGCGGCCCCTCCCCCCCAGCGCGACCGGCCCAATCCAGCTCCCCTCCCCGCTCCCGCCTCCCAGCTGTCCAGCCCTCCCCGACCCCTACTTAATGGCGGCCACTGCGGAGACAGGCGAGCAAGACCACTGACTCATTGTCAGTGAAATTGCTCTCCCACCCTCGCAGCTCCACCATTAAGTCAGGCCTGCCCCTGCACTCGCGGGCGCGCCGAAGGCGCGTCAAAGGCAAGCCCGTCTGCGCCCGTCCGCGACCCAACCGCGACCAGCGCCAGGAACCCTGGACCTCCGCCCCGCCAACGCTACGACCCAGCAGCACTCCACGCACTCAACCCAGGCCGCAACAACAACTGCAAGCTAGCATCACCAGCCGACTCCCACGGACCCTTCAGCTGTCACCGCTGCCGGCACACCTGCAGCACCGCCAAGAACACAGATCCAGCACAACCCACCCACAAGAACACAACCGAACCGAAGACCCTGCAATGCATCCTCCTCAACGTCCGATCCCTCCACAAACACGCCACAGAAATCTGGGACCTCCTCGACAGCACCACCCCGGACGTAGCGTTCTTCACCGAAACCTGGACCAACACCACCTCGGGACCGGACATCGCCATCGCCATCCCCCAAGGATACAAGATCTCCAGGAAGGACCGCCCCACCCGCCCAGGAGGAGGAATCGCCATTGTCCACAAATCCAGCCTCCGCCTGAGCACACTCCCTGACGAGCCCACACAACTGATGGAACACCTTCACTTCAAGATACTGGCCAGCCCCACCGCCACCCTCCGAGGAACCCTCATCTACCGACCCCCTGGACCCCGCGGACCCTTCGCCAACTCCATCACGGACATTATCTCCCCTCAGGCCATCGCATCCACCAACTACACCCTGCTGGGAGACCTCAACTTCCACCTCAACAACCAACTGGACCCCAACACCACATCCCTCCTGGACAACCTCCACAACATTGGACTGCGCCAGATCGTGACCGAGCCCACGCACTCAGCAGGACACACCCTCGACCCCTCTTCACTACAGGAAACTCCATCACCTTCAGCCACACCACCGAACTCCCATGGACCGACCATCGTTGCGTCCACTTCACCTTCAGAACACCCACCATCCACAGACACCAGCACCTGCTTCCACGAAGAAACTGGACCAAAATCACCGACGACCAGCTCACCTCCTCACTCAACAACTCCACCCCAACCATCGCGGAAAACGATGATCCCAACACCGCAGCCCGAACCCTGCATAGATGGATCTCGGACAGCACCAACACCATAGCCCCCCTCAAGAAAAACAACAATACCCGTGCCAAGAAAGCCAGATGGTTTACCACCGAACTTCGAGAGTCCAGAAGCACATGCCGCCGCCTCGAAAAGGCCTGGAGGAACACCAAATCCACAGAAGCCCACGACAACTTCAGAGCCGCCACCAACGCCCACCATCAACTCATCAGAGAAACAAGGAAAAAGCGATTGAAGACAGAATCTCCACCCACGCGCACAACAGCAAGGAACTCTTCAGCATCATCAAGGAGTTCGCCCAACCCACTAGCGAGTCTACCGACATCCCTCCCTCACAAGACCTCTGCGACAAACTCAGCACCTTTTTCCACCACAAAATTAAGAGCATCTACGACAACTTCGACGAAGACAACCAACACACTGAACCCTCACCAACCACCCCCGACACCCGGAAACCAGCGATTGACGACTGGACAGCCCTCACCACCGAAGACACACTGAAGACAATGAAGTCAATCCACTCAGGGGCCCCCACGGACCCCTACCCCCACCACATCTTCAACAGAGCCGCCGACACCATCGCACCCATGCTCCGCCACACCATCAACCGCTCCCTGCCGACCGCCTCGTTCCCTGACGACTGGAAACACGCCGAGGTCAACCCCCTCCTAAAGAAACCCTCAGCGGACCCCACCGACCTCAAAAACTACAGACCCATCTCCCTGCTCCTGCTTCCCAGCGAAAGTCATCGAGAAAGCCATCAACAGCCAACTCGCCACATTCATTGAAGAACACAACATCCTCGACTCCTCCCAATCCAGCTTCAGAAAAAACCACAGTACGGAAACCGCCCTCCTCGCCGCAACAGACGTCATCCGCACCCTACTGAACAAAGGAGAAACAGTAGCCCTCATCCTCCTCGACCTATCAGCGGCGTTCGACACAGTCTCCCACCGCACCCTAATACGCAGACTCTACGACGCAGGAATCCAGGACAAGGCCCTCGACTGGATCCGCTCCTTCCTCTCCGGCAGGACGCAGCGGGTCAGACTCCCCCTTTCCTCTCGGACCCCACACCTACCACCTGCGGAGTCCCCCAGGGCTCCTCCCTCAGCCCGACGCTCTTCAACGTCTACATGGCTCCACTCGCCCCCATCGTCAGAACCTACGGACTCAACATCGTGTCATACGCAGACGACACCCAGCTCATCCTCTCCCTATCCAACGAGCCCAACACCGCCAGACGCAACTTTCGAGAAGGCATGGAAGCCGCCGCCAAATGGATGAAAAACAGCTGCCTACAACTAAACACCAACAAAACAGAAGTACTCATCATGGGCCCAAACCCCGATGCTTGGAGCGACACCTGGTGGCCCCCCGCCTCGGAAACCCACCAACCCCCACGGACCACGCACGCAACCTGGGAATCATCCTGGACTCCGAGCTCAAAATGGACCGCCAGATCAACTCTGTCTCGTCTTCCTGCTTCCACACCCTCCGCCTCCTTCGTAAGACCTTCAAATGGATCCCCTCGAACACCGAAAGACCGTCACTCACGCCCTGGTCACCAGCAGACTCGACTACGGCAACGCACTCTACGCCGGAATAAAAAAACCTCACCCGCAAGCTACAGAACATCCAGAACGCCGCCGCAAGACTGGTCCTCAACCTGCCAAAACACTGCCACATCTCCCAGCACCTGCGCACACTCCACTGGCTCCCTGTCGAGGCGAGAATCACCTTCAAGATGCTCACCCACGCACACAAGGCCCTCCACGGCACCGGACCAGCATACCTGAACAGCCGACTCAAATTCCACGCACCCCAAAGGACCCTACGATCAGCCCAGCTCTCCTACACCGTGGTCCCCCGCACCAGAAAGACCAGATCGGGAGGCCGCTCCTTCTCTTCCTCGCGGCCAAAGCATGGAACACCCTTCCGCTCCACCTCAGACAGACAACATCGCTCCCCATCTTCGCAAGAAATCTCAAAACCTGGCTCTTCGACAGACCCCTCCTTGATGGATGGAACCTGCACCCCCCCACCTCCCTAGCGCCTTGAGACCCTTACGGGTGAGTAGTCGCGCTTTAACAAACCCCTGATTGATTGATTGATTGTATTTAAAGGCAGTTTAATGCTTACACCCTATGAGTTGGTGAGTAATCAAGCAGAGTTTACAAAAGTGCAAAGTACACTATCCCAACAGCCCCACTCTATTTCCACTGATGTTCAACTATTGCAAGTGTTTTACCTGAACAAGGACCTATGAAATCAGGTGAGGCAGGAACTGGCTGCTGATCAGAAGTAACATAAGGAGGTTTTTCACACTAAAGTTGGTAACGCAGAAAATCTTTACACCTCTACCTGGTGCACAGGTGCCACATTTACCTGCACAGGCCCACGTAAATCATTTCACTCCTAGGAGTAGAAATGAAATCATGCATGCCAAACCAAAGCCCTGTCCTCGGCATGCAGTGCTCCTTTCCCTACATGAGCCCTGTGCTAGGTTGGGACTTCTGCTGTCTTTCCCAAGCTGCCCTTGAGAAACATCCTTTCTGCAAAGTGATGTTTCTCACAGCAGGAATCACTGGGGCTGGCTCCAAGTCAGAGCACCCAGGTGCAAAGAAGTGTGAGCCCCTGGCTGTTGTCATCTGGCACATGGCAGCAATCAGGGACAGACAAAGGAAAGACTTGACCTAGAAACTTCCTCACCTTGAGAAAAAAACTGCATCCCTTCTTCTAGCCATCAACTGAATGTTAGTGCTCGGGTAGACTAATATGCAGCTCCTTGTTAAATGAAAGGTGTCACTGAATTTTTTAATGTAGCCTGGTATCTCCCTCCTTACTTCAGTGTACTGGTCTCCTCCCTCCAACTACAATGCAGTGCACTTCCACTGTTTGGGAAGCTATTCTCACCTCCGTTATGTGATTGCTAAACCAGGGGCATCAAATTGCTTTACTTTTGTACTTACTGAAAACATTTGTGAGGCAAATTTTAAGGGTAAACATCAGAAGACATAGCTCCAAGACTTGCAGAATCTCCTTTGCATTATTTAACCTGTATATTCTCTCACATTGCCTTTATCAAGAGGGTTGAGTCTTTCTCAGATAGCCTAAAGTGCTTGACGCCTCCCTATATATGCTTACAGCCATTACTTTATTCTTCGAATCCCAGAGCTGAACAGCTGTTCCATGTTCAAGCAGTGGTCTAAGATAAGGCTACCAGCAGACTGTTCGCCTGATTCTATGTCCTCTCAAATTTACTTAATATAGCGTGATCTCTCATGAAAATAATGTTTCTTTCTACAGTTTTCCATCCATGGAGAGCATGTATCTCAAAAGTCTACTCTTTGTGCCAGAAACCCTGCAAGAAACGTTTGACCTTCATGTAAAACTTTTGATTGTCATCTCTATTTTCTTTAATTAACATTAAATCAAAGAGGACACTGTTCCAAGGTCAGGGTGCAAAATGTCACCCGTTCATCAAAGAGAAAAGTTGAGAGAAAAGTAGATGGTAAGAAGAGGAAAAAGAGAGAGGCAGAAGTACATCCCCAGTATCAAGGATCCAATCCCGAAGGGGAGGACTGAGTCTTGCCTCTTAATTGCCCTCACACACCCCGAAGGATGTCATGCTTCATCATCGGGCTTTTGCTCCTCGTCGGGCCGGCGCTGCAATGCCCGACAAGTCCCCGAAGGGTCACTTTTACGGAGATCTTTTTAGAGAAAAGCCGTCAGGTGAGTGCGGGTGTGTGGGGTGGATCCAGGAAAGGAAGTGATAAATTGCGTGCAGTGAAAGGTGTTGATAAAAAATATAAAACCACCTAGGAGTATCCACAAGAAGAACCTTTAATCGCGTGGTACCCCTGATAGACTAAAAAACCAGAAGGTTGGTGAGCTACTCGGAGGCATAATGTGCCCGTGTAACTATTAAAAGGTCTCTATTTTCTTCCCTTTGAATGACCCTCTCCTTGCTTTTTATCCTTTGCATGCCTCCTCCCTGAGTACAGTCTACTCTAAGTCATGTGCATATTTATTCCTAATCTCTATTATTGTATTCATGCAAATTGCCCACACCTCATCTCAAAGATCGAAACCTGTCTTTCTTTGAACGTCAGACCGTACAACCTAGCAATACCTGATCTCCTCTTGCTCATCTACTAATCCCACCGGCCATCTGCATGAACTCACATACCCCCCACTAATGAACATACCTACCTGATACTAATTTTTATCCACCTCCAAGACAATAGAGTGGTCATAAAGACAGAGAATGGTCTCCTTGAGAGAACTTATTAAACTCTGCACCAACAATAACCAATAACCACTGGATTAACCATTTACCTTCAGTTTCAGAGCAGTGTGCTGCTTGGTGTAAAGCACTTCAACACCTTATTAGGGCTAGTAAGTGCTATATAAATGTAATTGCAAAACAATACTTACAATGCAATCTATTAACTTTCTGTAGTGTTCACCTCTTGCCCTTCCTTCCCCCACTCACTCATCAGTAGATGGTTGCTGAAGGGCTAAGTGTTAGACAAGGAGTCATCCCTGTGGTGTAATCTTGGGTTAAAGGTTGAGTGATCTCACTTCTGCCGAATACCACTGACTCTAGTAGCTCACTGGCTTGCTTAGTGAGTTGTCACATGTTTTTGATGCACATGGCCTTGGCTGCAGTGCACAGAGACCATTCACTGCCGCACACAGGGAAAAATAATTAGAGGGAACATTGGTGGGCATCCCTGTGGCGTTTCCTTACGCACTAGGATCGGAGCAGATATCAGCTGTCCGATTTTAACTCTGGTCAATAGCTAAGTATAAAGTAACTTGACCCACCGAAACAGTCCCTCCCCCATCCTCATCTTCCTCAGGACAGCAAACATATATTGCCATTCCAGCATATCAAACGCTTTTTCAAGATCCAAAACCAGACAAGCAGAATGGGGATGCAGCGATGGGGACCCCTCGAGTAGCCGATGGTGTCGCCTCTAATTTAGCGATGTAGGTCTCCCCAGTATGAACCCATGTTGATCCTCCTAGATCAAACACAGGATACATGCTAGTAAGTTGGTGGGCTATAGTTTACTGAGGATCTTATAGTCAGACCCCATCAAGGCCAGGGTTTGATAACAGCCCACTTCCAGAAGGTCTCGGTCTGGCTTAGGCAAGGAATCCAGCAATGCTTCCCTTACGGAACCAGGGAGGATTCCAGCGTCTAGCTTGCATATGGTCCAAACTGAGATGGCATGGTGTGCAAAATAACAATGGATTGGGATGCGTCCAGAGTAATTACCAGTGACTAAGATTAATTCAAGCATTCCATCCATCACTTTTTTGTATACTTTAGCGTCTAGCGCTGCGGCATACATTTCCACTAGCTTGGGGATCAACATATCAGAATATGTCTTATAGAACTCGATGGGAATTTCGTCCAACCCTGGGATTTTACACGTGGGAAAGTCCTGTATAGCACATCGTATCTCTTGCTCTGTGAGAGGGGCACATAGAATTTGGCTGTGTTCTAGCGTTACACATGGGCAAGAGCGCCCGTGCAGGTAAGAGCGGTGGGGCGGTGGGGAGGGGTGGGAAGGGAGTTGACAGACGATGACGAGTCAAAATTACATTTAAAAAAAAGAAAAACACTTATGTTTATGGATTTATAAAGCGCATGGCTGCCCAAGGGGTTTCCAGCGCTGAGGAGAAGGTGCAGTCAGGCCGAAAAGTTATCGGGGAAACAGCCAAGTTTTTAATTTTTCCTAAACACCAGTTCATCTTTTAACAGTCGAGTTTCTTTAGGTAGGGAGTTCCACAGGCTAGGTGCAAGATGTGCGAAGGATCTTCCTCCCCATCTTGATCTCTTTATTCTTGTCTTTTTCATGAGCAGATCTGAAAAGGATCTTAAAGATCTGGCAGGAACATAAGGAGCTACAAGCTTTTTTATTAGGGCCGGGCCTTTGTCATTCATGGCTTTGTGGACAATACAAAGCGATTTAAACTTAATCCTAGCTTGGATCGGGAGCCAGTGCAGTGTTTTCAGTGCAGCTTTTGCTGAGTTTTGTCTGGGAATGCCTAGCAATATCCTGGCGGCGGCATTCTGAACCATCTGTAGTCTGTTCACTACAAACTTGGGGGTGCCCAGGTAGAGGGAGTTACCGTAGTCCAGCCGTAATATCACCATGGCCTGAACTACAGTTCTCTGAGTTTGTTCCGGGATGAGAGGTAAAATCTTCCAAATCATGCGGAGTAATCCAAAGCAAGTGGCTGCCATTTTTTTGGCTTGTGTCTCCATAGAAAGGCAATGATCTAGCCATATTCCCAGATTTTTTACAGATTCTTTTGGGACTGGGGGGTTGCCTAGTTCTGGAGGCCAGCCGATAAAGTTTCTAGGGACAGACTTATTTTCCAGGAACATAAGTTCTGTTTTTTCTCCATTCAGTTTAAGGCTGCGCCTGTTCATCCATTCTGCTACTTTTACAATGCATGGGGCCAAGTTGGTGTGTATAGAATGGGGGCCTTCGGTCACTGATAGTACCAGCTGGGTATCATCCATGTATGATACAATAGATAGCCCAAATTCCTGCACTATCTTTGCCAGCGGTTGCATGTATAAGTTGAATAATGTGGGACTCATGGCGGATCCCTGCGGAACTCCGCATTATATTTGGAGGATATCTGAGAGGTGCTGGCCTTCCATTATCTAAAAATGAGGACAGCCATTTCAGCGCAGTGTCAGTGATGCCTGCTTCCTTTAACCTGAGGATCATAGTGTTGTGATCGACCATGTCAAAGGCTGCGCTAAGATCCAGAAGCAAGACTGCAGCTATACGCCCTTGATCTAGGATTCCCTTTAGTTCCTCTGTGACCACCAGCAGGGCGGACTCACTTACCTTGCGCTCACTGCATCGCCGGGTCAGCAATGTGGTGAGCTCAAGGTAAGTGTTTCTTTTAACTCGTCGTTGTCTATCGACTCTCCCCCCAACCTGCCCCACCACTCTTACCTGCATGGGCCGCTCCTGCACCTGGGAGGGCAACAGTGGAGGGAAAGCCATCTATCTCAGTCGGGCACAGGGTCTGGCCAGAACCATATAATGTTTGATAGTGTGTATAGAACACCTTGTGGATAACCTGCCTGGGAGTAGGCAACCGATGCGGGGTCATTGCAGATTGCTGTCACTGGCGTAGCAGTGACCTCACATTTTAGGAGCCACTTTAGTAGGCAGCCGGTCTTGTCCCCCCTTTGCATGGGTTCTAGCCTGGTATGCTTTGTAGTCCAGGCAATGGAGGGAGTCTAGGTGACGGGCATTACGATCCCATGCTTCAAGTAGCGCTTGCCATCCCTCTTCAGACTTGCAAGCAGCGAGCTCGAGATCGGACAAAGCCCGCTCCACTTGGTCCAATTCTCGAGCAACCACCCTGGCGCTTATGACAGCATGTATACAATGTCATTGAATCACTGTTTTCATTCCATCCCATTCGATGAGCCAGCTCGGGCAGTAGGGAGTTTGGAAGAGGTGGGTATGATCTGTCAAGTGCAGGATCAAGAACTCAATAGAGTGGGCCCATCGTTCTAATTGGGCAGAAAGGGTGGCATAGAAAGCAAATTGCTCCACATTTGGTGTGTACGCACCCCAATAATACTGGTAAGCCATCCAGTATCCCTTTCAACAGGACATAGGCCCCTCAGGATCTGATTCTGTGGTTATGGGTCTAAAGGGGATTAACTGGGAGATCCAGATAAGAGCTCCCATGGCATACCCCGAGTATTCGGTACAAGAACACTGGCCTCACCAACTCCTCTATACGTGAGAGACCTCCCCTTTGGCAAGAAGGCTATGTGGGCCTCTCACTGCTTTATGTATTGGTATATTCAATACCTTTTTTTTTTAATCGTGGTCATGCCACAAATATTCCAGGTCATCATAGTTAGCTTACCCATGTTGAAAGCACAATGTGTTGCAATGTAGGTAGGGAATGGGACCCCGGGCAGCTAAGAAAATCCCATAGTTCAACAGAATAACATTTGGCTGCCGAAACACAAATAACAGCAAAAACAACACAGTTTTGTTTGTTCCACAGTTTGCCCCAGAGGTCTATGTGGCAGCACTGCAGAGAGGCAGTGAGGGCGTGGAAGAGACCACCAGGCACGAGTCAGGAGCACGTGTATCTAGGAAAGTGACAGTGGAGAGGGCCCCATGATCAAAGTATTAACAACAGTACAACGCCCACTGGTGCGTGAGGAACATTAAGTGAAAGAAGGCCGCAATGGGTGCGGAGAATGATCCAAGGGAACTCAAGCAGATCCCCCCACAATCAATCAAGTGTGTCCAAATATTCACAGTTGAGGTAAAGGGGGTGAAGGGAGGAAAGGAGGAGTTGTTTCCCCTGACCACAGTAGGCCCGCGCTGGTATGTTGACGAGGAATGATGTCCCAGCCCAAGAAACAGTCAAATGATTTCCTCAGCTAACTGTGGATTGACAGAGGAGAGTGAAGTGGACAACGTGCTAAGTCGATAGGAGTCAGAGTCCTTATCTGAGAAGGCATCATCTGAACCCACAGGCCCACAGGTGGCGGCAGAGTTCTGTATATGCTCTGCCTCTGCAACGACTGAAAGGCCCTCTTATGGAATGCTAGGCGCTTCCGGTCATGTCGCCAGCCCCGAAATTAGAGGATAGGGTCTCTTCCCTGCGCAGTGCAGAGTCACAGGCCTCTGGCCTCTGCTGTTTGGCCTAGTCTCAAGCATCCCTGAGCTCAGTGAAGAAATAGGTTTTTCCGTTCGCATTCACCCTCAGTTTCGCCCAGAATAGCAGGGAGTACTTGATGTCCACAGTTTGTAGCTTACGCTTCACTCCCGCAAATGACGCTTGTCTACGCTGGACCGTTATGGTGTAATCTGGAAAAAGGTAGATTCAAGCATTTCCATAAGTGATCTGACCCAAGTTTCTGGCAGCCCACAGTACTCCGTCTCTGTCCTGGACATTGAGTAGCTTGGCCACTACTGGTCTTGGAGGCATGATGGGGGTGGAAGTGGGGTCGGCGTGCAGGCACCCTGGTCACACATTCCACGGTCAAATAAGGAGATAGTCCAGCAGAAGCAACTTCTGTGGAGAGCCAATTCTTAAAAAAGGTAGTGGGGTCACCACCCTCAGTTCCCTCCAGATAGCCAAGAATGCAGATATTATTTCACTGCAACCTGCCTTTGAGATCATCAAGCTTCTTCTTTAGAGCTGTAATCTTATGGGTGAGGTTCTCCACCTGCTTATTGAGGGATTGCATTTGCGGCAGGAGGTCGGAGATGGCAGTCTCCATGGTCCTAACCCTTTCTAAGAGTGTGCACTGATTATCACGTAAAAGTCCCAACTCCGATGCCACCGCATCCACATGCCTTCCAAGATCCATCCTGGTCACAGTTATGGCTTCCAAAATGGAGTCCAACTTGCCCCACGCTGAATCAGCACTGGTTGAGGAAATAAGCTTAAGCGAGTCATCACCAATGGGTTCCATTGAGGCCATAGTGGGTGTTTTCTCAGACAACGAGGCCAGCGCAAAGGGCTTCCCAGCCTTATTCCACACCATTCTCAGTTTCCCTCCAACACCATCCAGGCCAGCCAAAGTGTGCAAGGCTCCTGGGTGTCACAGTCAAGACCCACAGTCCCCCAAGGTCACTCCTCAAGCCCACAAACCCTGGGGAGGCATGAGCAGCCACAGTTCCGCAAACTGCAGCAGCTCTATGTTGATTGTTGTGATCCGAGGAGGACAGTAAGCAAGTGCATTGCAGGTATCCCTCATGGACCAGAGGGGGGGGAAACAAGCAAAGAGCCCCCGAGTTTAGCTCTTTGAAGGTGAGTAGGTATGTATGGGCAATCATCCGAGGGGTGGGGCGTCTCTACAGCCTCCGCACGCCTCTGCCTCACTGTCTCTTTTACCCCTCTGTTCCCCTTCTGTTCTCAGCGAGGGGCAAGCACTGGTCCCTGTGCAGTGTGCCCCTCTCATCTGTCCTCCCTGACCCAACAGCCTCCATTGTCTGTAGTGGGGCAGAGGGAGACAGGGAAGCAGTGGCCGGGCACGTCCAGTGAGCTGCAGGCCCAAGCGGCCGCAGGACCAGCCCACACACACACTTTCCTCCTCGTGTGCAACGTGGCTCTGCTCCCCGGTTCCTGGGGGGGGGGGGGGTTGGCCTGATATCCTGCCAATAAAAGGCGCAGCCTCAATAAGGATCACCCCCAGTCCCCAGAGGCCCTCCTCGCCCCCCTGGCTGCCCAATGGCATCAGGATGTAGACTTTCTCCCCGGAGCTCTACGGCAGCATGTCCGCCAGGTTGCAGCACCTAGCCACGCCCCAAGTTACCCAGACATCTTACCATCTACCTGTCACAATTTATAGCCCATGAATAGGTGCACATGAGTGATGGATCATCCGCCCCACTCTAAAGGAGGCCCCAAGCCTCCCTCCTAATCAAGAATCAACATGCTCAAGACACAGCTATTTTGAGATTTGCTATAACCAGTTTATGTATTCATACTCACATACTTTCATTGGTATTATAACAATACTAATACCGGTCAGGTGAAGATCCTAATTTTTGGGGGGGGGGTAAAGTTTGACAAGCAGCAATAGATGCTATGTGACGTCTGGAGTTAAGAAGTCAATTGGTCATTATTATCTGAGGGCTTGCAAGAAGCATAGCTACCCGGGTGTCTAACCTGGAAGCAATCCATATGCAGAAGTGAAATGTGCCACAATTGAAAGACTGTCCTTGGATGAAGAATCATAGTATAGGTTAAATGTTTGAACTGATAAAGTCACAGGGCCCTCTTTTATTTTAGAGCGTTGGAATGTTGAGCGCTCCATTGAAGGGAATGGAGTGCTCCGAGCTTCTAATGGCTGGTAGAAGCTCGGAGCATCAACAGTCCAATGTTTTCCTTTCACTGCTGTTAACAAAGGCCTCACAGAGCTCGAGGGGATTTTAACCCCCTCTGGATCTGTGAGGCCTTTGTTTTACCAATTAGAATATTCTTCCCTCTAGAGACGGAATGTTTTAATAGCATTATAGCCCTCTGTAGCTGGCTATATGGCCATTAAAGGCCTGCTCCCTTGTTAAAGGCCCTTGCCTTCGGCTCTGGCATTTAACGCTGGAGCGGGCCTTTAATGGCTGGTATAGCCCGCTCCGGCAGGCTATAAGGCTATATTAAGGTCCTCTTGAACAAATGGTTACAAGTCTCTATAGATTCTCTACTTATTTCCTTGGCCATTTGTATCTGGAATAGTTTCTTTAGTTCCTTCATGCAATTATATTAAAATGGAGTTGGAAAAGCAATGTGAAGCGATGGAGAGGAAAAGACTACAGGTAGGGAAGTAGGAGTTGGTGGACTGGAGTATAACAGAGGCGAGTGCAGCAACAGGGAGAAGACGAAAGACCGAGGAGTGAGGAACACAGGACATGAGAGGAGCACAGGACAGTGAGGAGACAGGAGGAAGCTGGATAGAGAGCAAGGAAGAATGGGTGATGGAAATGGAGCAGAGAGCACTAGTCCTGATAGAGCATACTGGCCCTTTTTACCCCGTGACGTACCACTTTTTTGTAGTATTGCACATGGTATGTACCTCTGGGGCTTGAGCCTTCAAACTGTGGTAACCTAGTACTCGAGGAGGAAAGGGGATGCAGTCTTGCCCTCACCGCTGCTGGCTGAGGGGGGACTAGTAATGCTGCATTAATTTAAATTCAGACCCAAATCATGCCCAGCCAGGCAGTCCAGGGGTGTGGTCTGAGGGGGGCAGTGCTGCTTTCTCTTTTATATTCTCCTCTGATTAGAACACATTTTCCTACAGTTCCTTTGAGAA
The DNA here is from genome assembly GCA_963921515.1 of Calotriton arnoldi. Classification (NCBI taxonomy): domain Eukaryota; kingdom Metazoa; phylum Chordata; class Amphibia; order Caudata; family Salamandridae; genus Calotriton; species Calotriton arnoldi. Next base: position 5,623,309 of record CAWUFW010000081.1, on the reverse strand, counting down.
AGGAAAATGAGACAGCCAGCAACATGGGATAACACGCAAGGGTCTACCACCGGGGCTACTCATCCTAATGCAGTACTGATGGTTGAGAAATTGCTGGTCTGTAAGTATTTAGAGTCCTACAACCCTTATCTTTACTTATCTTACTTACATTTTATTAGCTTAGCTTATCTTTACCCTTAACATTGCTATGCTACCTATAAAAATAACACCTCAGTCTATGGATTCTACACTTTGGACTAGATTCACAAAGTGCCTCCGCACTCGTGGTGGAGGACCCGCAGTCGCGGCGGGACTCCCGCATTGCAGTTTCTCATTGAGAAGGCCCTACCATGAGTGCGGGCCCCCCGCCACCAGTGCAGGCCTCCGACATGAGTGCAGTGGCCCTTTGTGAATTGGGCCCTTTGTAAGTATTAAGATATTTCTGGTTCAAGGAATATTTACTTAGTCAATCTGTAAAATAGTTTATCGAACCTTATAGGGAACTTACAAGGACTTTGTTGGCATATTATCCATGTCATCCTACTATATTTCTGTTAAGTTATGTTCTAAGTATTTGCTTGTGCTTCCTTCTGGCACCTAGAGTTTGATCATTTTGGCAGATACTTTATTTGCTTTCAGTCTTGACTTGATTACGCCTGGCAGCCAGTGAATGTAAGTTGGTTGTGCCATGCTGTCATGACTGCTGACCTCTTTTGCCAGTGTATTGGTAGAAAAGAACCTTTGATATTCACCTGCTTCTTAAACTGTTTTGTTATTCCATACCCCACTGGTTTCACCAGTGACTCAGTTATATTTTTTGTGCTGTAGGATCACTAATAATTATTCAGTATCAATTCTAGCCCCTAACTAACTCATCAGCAAATCCAGTTATGGACATCGAGTTTGTGAAGTAAAACAACATTTTTCAGCATTCGCGACAAGAATTTTAGATTCTATTAAGGACACGGAGGCGAGGATTATGCTTCTCAACCTTTTCTACTCAAAACAGCAGCCAATGAAAAAACAGTAAATCACATAAACACTACATGTTCCATGAGGCTTTGAACCACGCCTCCTTCATTAACCAATACAAACAGTCCATAGTATACAAAATAGCGAGGCACCATCTTACTGCCTCTTTCTTTGCAACAAGCAGTCTTTTCCGTAATGCAGTTCAAAACAGGATACAGTTCCCGCTCTCAACGGAGAGCAACTACAAAAACAGGTCTCGGGCGAGACAACTTTATCCATAGACAGTGAAGAACTCGTCGCCAGAAGATATTCCAGATTCAGCTCTGTTTGGAATCCGTTCCTGAAATCAGAAACAAGTTTGAAAAACCACAGAGCCAAAGTAGTTTGGTATTGAAGGGAGGGAAGAAAACATGTCTCATTGCATCATATGACATCATGACATTAGTAAAGCACTCTTACCTGTCCCAACGGGTGGAATATTCCTCGCCTCTGTGTCTAATAGAATCTAAAATTCTTGTCACGCATGCTGGAAAATTTTGTATTCTATGGCAGGGCCGGAGGCTCAGATTATGCTGGTGCAAAGCTGGCCAACAACAACAGAAGAAACATGTGCAATTGGTTTATAATAAAATATTTTAAACATTGAATCAGATGACCAATCAGCTGCCTTCAAAATATCCTCTAATCTGGATCCCATAATAAACGCTTTAGAGGCCATAGCACCCCTCACTGAATGTGCTCCATACACAGATACATCTATACCTGCTTCAGCCATAACCCATCTGACCCAACGAGCCAAAGTGGCCGGCGATACTGGGCGATAGGGCTTCGGGATGGACAAGAGTAACGGTCCTAAAGGATCCGTCCTATGACACAAAGTGCGTTCTTCATAGTTCTTTAAACATTACAAAACACATAACTTATCATTATAAGGAAAGGCAGGGTACTCAACTGAGCGACACATTGTTTTAATTCTTCTAGAAATAATGAATGATACACCTTGGCGAGAGAAAACCCTCCCTGCTAGATCTAAGGCTTGCACATCAGAAACTCTACGACAAGAAATAAGACATAACCACATAGTGAGTTAAGCTGATAATTGTTTTTAATGATAAATTTTTATTGTCAGGCCAGGATTCTAGTAATGAGTGAACATTAGACACATCCCATAGCATAGTGTATCTGGGTTTCGGTGGACGAGCGACCCTAATACCTTTCATTAGTTTACAAACCATCGGATGGATCCCCACTGGTTTCCCATCTATGTGATCATGTCCTGCAGATAAAGCAGACCTAAAATTATTCACTGATCTGTAACATAGACCTGAATTTGCACATTCGGACAGAAAATTTAAAATCTCCTTCAAATCCGATCCCACAGGATCCACCTGTCGTTGAAGGCACCAACCCATCCAGCGTTTCCATGCTGCAGAATATCTTTTACGGGTGGATGGAGCCCAAGCCTGTTGTATAAACTCGGCAGCCGCCGATGAAAGGCCCTTCAATTCGTTCATGTCTCCTGAGAGCGTCCAAACCATGAGAATTAGCTGATCCTGAAGGACCAATGGATGCGGGGAGCCCACTGGGTCCTGGAGTAACTGCTGAAAAACAGGCAGTTGAAATGGCAGATCCACTGACAACTCCAGCAGAGTCGGAAACCACGATTGTGTCTTCCACAGTACTGTGACTAATATCAATGATGCTGACTGCCGACAGACCTGAGCCGCTACTCTCGGGATCAATGCAAAAGGGGGGATGGCGTAGCTCCAATCTGCCACTCGATTGTCTTTGCCGGGGATGTATTCCACAACTATCCTGATCTTCTGTGCTAGGCAGAAATGCCAGAACTCTCTGGCAATGTTGGCTAACAGACGGGATCTCGTCCCTCCCAGGCGATTTATGTATCTCACCGCTGATACATTGTTCATCCTTAGAAGGATGCAACAATTGCTCTTCATTGGGGATATCGACCGGATGGCAAACGAGCCCGCTAACAACTCTAGACAATTGATGTGTAATTTCAGTTCTTCTGCTGACCAACGGCCGCCTGTAGCAAAGTCTCCGCATCTTGCCCCCCAGCCCTAGCGTCTGATTCGATAATTACGTCAGGAGACGCTCCGAAGATGGCCTTGCCATTCCAAGACTCCATATGTGTTAACCACCATTGCAGTTCTTCTTGAGCTTCGTGTGACAGAGCAATCAAGTGGTCGTAACTGAACTTTTGTTGAAGGTAATGAATCTTGAGATATTGTAACGCTCTGTAATGGAGAGGACAAGGGAATATTGCCTGGATCGAGGATGTCAGAAGGCCCACAATCCTCGCCAGGGACGTCAAAGAAACCATCTGTCTCGACAATGTCGTTCGTATTTCCCTTTTGATGGATTTGATCTTGGTTGAAGGGAGGAGCAATTGAGCCTTCACTGAGTCGATTTGAAAACCTAAGAAGTCCACCTGTTGAAATGGGGTCGTCATGGATTTTTTTAGATTGATTACAAAACCCAACTCTTGTAGTGAAATCGTCCATTGAAGATGAATGCACAGCTGGTTCTAATCTTGTGCCAACAGAAGCATACCAGTGCTTAATTTGTAAAATATTAAGTGCCAGGGCTCTGACCAGGAGGCCACTGCAGCTTGCACCACCCATTGCTCTTGTCATCGTTACCAAAACAACTACTAACCATCTCTCTTGCATGTAAATGCGACAGTTCAGATTATTCCAGGTCCCCAAAGCTAAAGGAATGGCTGGGGAGGCAGTTATTAGCAATTTTTTAATGTATATTGTTTTCCTAAACAACTGTTATACTGCTCATCTCTAAATTACATGAGCAGCGCCACCATGTGGCAGACTGCCCTAAGTGAGGTGTTGACAATTAGGTGCCGGTGCCGAGCACTGTAAACCAATTAAGTGCCGGTGCTCAGCACCGGAAAGCACCAGCTCAAATTAAGCACTCAGCATATCGTTGAGATAGACGACCATGCGAACTCCCATTTCTCTTAGGCGAGTCACTACCAGCTTCAACAGCTTGGTGAACACCCAAGGGGCTGATGAGAGACCGAAGGGAAGAGATTGGTATCGGAACCACTGATCTTTCCATTGGAATTGGAGATATTTTTGGTGCGGGGGAAAAATTGGGACTGTTAGGTAAGCATCCTTTAGATCCAAACGCACCGTCCTATCGTTCTCTAACAACAGGTCTCTTAAAAGATGGATACCCTCCATCTTGAAATGTCTGTAAATTACGAAGGGTTTGAATTCTCTGAGATTTAACACTAATCTCTGTCCTCCTCCTTTCTTTTGTACCAAGAAGACGTGGCTGCAAAAGCCCTCTGGAATGAAGGTTCCCGCAGCAATAGCCTGCTTTGTCAAAAGTTCTAGTAGTTAGGAGTCTATAAAATACTGCTCTTGTAGGGAAAAATGGAGAGGAGCAAGAGGAGTTTGTTGGATGGGAACACAGATTAACTCTATTTGGTATCCCTGAACAGTGTTCATGATCCACGCATCTGAGGTGATCTTTGCCCAATTGTACACAAAGTGCATCAATCTGCCCCCCAAAGGAATCAAAGGGAGAAAAGGAGTTGTTACCTGAAGATTGGGCGTCATTGTTCCTGAAACCTTGGTTTATCCCTCTGTTGTATCGACCACGGATACCCCGAGATCTAGTGGGGTAGAATCCGGCCTGATCTGGTTCTTGTGTATAACCCCTGCGTCTGGGGGCGGAGCCACGCTGAGGACTTGGTTGATTGTAGCGGCCGGCCGAGCGTCCTCCGCCATGACCAGCCCTACCAGAGAGGGAATGGAATACTCTCTTGAGGGAGGACTGAGATTTGTCCAGAGAAGTGAAGGTGTTAACGAATTTTGCAATATCCTTCACGAACCTTTCGCCAAAGAGTTGGCCTTCCGCTAACGGGCCTGGTTCGGCTGAGGCCAATTCAACTAGTTGCGGGTCAATTCGTAAGAGGACCGACTTGCGTCTCTCAGAAGAAAGTGCGCAATTCGCATTACCAAGGAGACAAATCGCTCTCTGGGTCCATCCAGCAAGGACCTCCGGGTGGATAGCTGCACCTGTTTCTTGTGCCTGCAATGCTAATTCCAATATCTTTGCCAGAGGACCAGAGACATCGAGTAACTTGTCCTGGCAGGCCCTTAGAGCCCTATCTATACCTTTCTTGGGATCTTTCTTATATTTTTTGAGAAAGGTTTGCATAGACGTGTCTATTTCAGGGGTCAATGCAGTTTTGTTCGGGAGGTCTGGGCGGGGGCATTCTGATCTAAGACGGGCTCTAACTTCTTTGTCGAAGCTCTTGCGCAGATTCTTCTGCATATATTCCGCCACCGCCGGGGCAGGAGCCCAATCGTAAGATCGAGGGTGGACAATACTAGAAGGTTCAAAAGTGAAGGGGGATGGAGCAACGGGGGAGAGAGAGTGCTTGCGTTTCTTGGCGCGCTTGCACGGGCGCGATTCCTGCGAGGAATCTGTATCAGTGTCTGTATTGGTCTGTGGGGGTGATTGGAAGTGTTAGGTGGTGGAGAAGGGGTTAGAGGGTCGACATTGTAGTCGTGGTCTTCAGCTTTGTGTAGCTTGGAGTAAATTTTGACATGGGGCCTAGATGGGCCCTGGGGCTCAGAGGGTGGGAGGGGAGGAGTAGCGGTTGGATTACCAGGCGGGGTATTCGGGGAAGCACCTTCCAACTGTTCCAAGCGGAGGGAGATAGGCAGGAGGGCGGAGGAGAGAGCCTTGTCTAACTTTTTATCTAAAGCTTTGTCAATGAGTGACTCCATATTCTCGTCATAGTAATAGTCTTCATCCTCTGCAGGGCCATATGCAGCGAGTTCTTCTTCATAGACTTCACAGTCCGACATCTTAAAGAATATATATGATATTCCACTCAAAATCCCCAGTGGAAAACCAATTTTACGACCCTGACCAGCTGAAGGTGCAGGGCGTCAAAAGGGAGCAAATGCTGGGACAGTGAGGCTAAAGAAGAAGGTATCAAAAAACCCTGTTGTGTTAGGACTAACGGGGAGCAGTTAGCCCCTCCTGCCTAATTAAACAGAAGGGTTTCCAAAAATTAGTTGCTGTTGTTAGCTCAGCCAAAATATATTTGTAGACTTCAGAGAATACAGAACAATGCCCAGGAAAAATCTTAACTCAGGCCCTGTACCGGCACAACAGTGCCGATGCTGCGATCCCTCAATTGTTCTAGCCCGGAGAGAGGCGTCATCCAGCGTGTGTGTCGGGAGTCTGCAGTCGCGTGCAGGCTCCTGAGAGGAACGCGCAAGCATGCCAATTGGGCTCCTTTACGCGGTCTCGCTCCCAGGGGGGGCCAGTCCCTACTGATAGCGCAAGGAGCGCGCGGGTAGAAGGCATAGCCGCTCCAGAGAAAAGCGGTCAATTACCTTAATTACGGGCACAATAATGAAAGATTTAACATTCCAAAGCAATAAAAGAACAGCGCAACACACTCTGATGAAGCTACAATCAAAAGTGTATTGCGCGAGTTCGCGGAGCGAACGCTACACCGCAAGCAAAGCGCTGGTATAAAAACTTTAAATATTAACAATAAAGCTTACAATACAATCCTTAATGTTGAACAAAATAACGAGAAACTTATCTTGACTGCGGAGCAGCAAAGAAAGAGGCAGTAAGATGGTGCCTCGCTATTTTGTATACTATGGACTGTTCGGATTTGTTAATGAAGGAGGCGTGGGTCAAAGCCTCATGGGACATGTAGTGTTTATGTGATTTACTGTTTTTTCATTGGCTGCTGTTTTGAGTAGTAAAGATTGAGAAGCATAATCTGAGCCTCCGGTCCTGCCATAGAATCCAGGTTTCGTGAAGGCAAACTGAGCCAAGTGCATAAGTAAAATCCATAATTTATAGATAAGCAAGTTTAGTAGTGAGCCCTACCACATTCCTGAACGATGTTCATATTCATGACTGTGTCTAGAGTGGAGTAAGCTGTCTGTTATGTAATGTGGTAAAATTGGGGGTTTTCTTTCTTTTGCCAGTCTGTAAACACCTTGTTTAACAAGCCTGTATATAGTGCCGGCCTGCACTGGGAGGTGTTGGGCTTGTGCATAGTTATACAATACCCCACGTTCTTTGTTTGTAGAAGGACATTTTTAGGTCAAGCCTAAATGAACAGCATGTGTGCTATCTGTTGCAAGATATATTGTGGGCTTACCAAAAACATACAGGGGCTTGGAGCATGCCCATTGATTACCATTGGTTGGCTTCTCTGTCACTCTCATTTTCCTGCTTTTTGTCTCAGATTGTCAATCTTATGTTTGTCCGGATAAGGTGTTGTCCCTTTACCATTTTATTTGATTGACTGGCTTCCCAGCTTCCTCTGTTTGCTTTACAAGCACTATTATTTTGGATTAAAAACTCTATGACAGTTCATGTGCTTTCCAGCTGTCTTCCTCGTGTACTTCTCCCCTCCTCTGAACTCCGTGCTGCTGTCTGTCACCCGTGTGCTTCTCCCTCCCCCCATGTTGCCCCCACACTCATGTATTGCTTTCTCACCGATATGAGTCTCCCCAGCTGGGTTCATATTGCTCTCTCATCCATTTGTTCTACTCCTCACACCCACCCTCTGTGTTGCTCCCCCCATTCGCGCCCTCCACTCTTGCCCGTTGGTTCTCCTACCCACCTCTTGCCTTCCTTTTTCTTCCATCCACCTGTGCCTTCTGTACTGCTCCTCTGCTACACGTGTTTTTGGGATTCTTTTGCTTAGTATTTGCTGATCCAACTCAAATCGGCAAATAAGAAGAAAAAATGGCAGCCACCTCAACAGCTTTTTTTGTTCTCATTTAGTTATTCTACATAGCATCTCAGATGCTGTACAGCATGGCTAAAAACTATTGTCAAAGCCAAAAGGTCCCCAATGCGAGCCTTATTAGCTCTGCCAATGCTATTTGGCAGTAGAAACTTACACTCGTAAATTTGGCTCCAACCCCAGTTTCAGGGGTTGGAGACATGTTATTAAAGTAATGCAAACCCCACACAAAACCTTTGTAAATCTGGCCTTGAGTGCACTGAAAAAATCATTCAGACCTCCCATCTTTTAGTAGTTAGGTGAGAGGTGGCTTGTACACGCTCTTGCAGAGAAGGAAGCTGAGATACTGTTTAATAACATTACGAGCTGATGTAGTTAACTGGAGAGTTTATTACCACTGGAATTCAGTGGATAGTTACCTAGATGTGGGGGTGGTCCGTTTGGTATTCGTTTGGTATTATACATGGAAAATGTGTTTGCTTCAAGGGATTTTTTGTTTATTTCATTACATTATATGAAAGTAAAATACTTGGTGAATACTGGGTAGTCTGGTATTCCCGTTCTCACAGTGCATTTAGAAATACCTGGAGCAGTAGTTCTTAACCTAGGTCTGCGGGCCCCTTGGGGTTTAAAAATTGAACAATAGATTAGTAAAGTACACGTACGTGAAAAAGCAAAACTGAAAAATGAATGTTTTAAAATGCTCTCTAAATGTGAAGGAATTCAAAATTGGAATCTAAAATCAAGGTGGAATCCTTATCTTGAATCATGGGAGCAGTGCAAGTACAGCATTCTGAATCTAGTATGGTCGATTATCTGCCTCAATTGAAGCAGCTCAGATATGCTCCAACTAAAAGAGAGACTGCATTAGGTGCAGAGGCTGCTCCTCCACGTGGGTGGAGGAGCGTCGCCCAACCTCTTCCTCGCAGTGCGAGAAGCAAAAACATAAAATGGTATAAATACCATTTTATGTTTCTGCTTCTCGCACTGTGAGAAAGCAGAAGAAGGGTTTGGTTGGGGGCGGGCGGGTGGGTAAGCAGGCAGGGGAGGGGAAGAGTGGCTAGCCCAATGTTGTGGGCGCTGACTGGCCGACCAAACCAGTCATGCACACTCTCCCGTTTTCTCCATGTAGGCTGCATGGAGAAAACTGCCTCCCTATAGATGCCTGTGCGGTCGGCGTCCTAGCCAATCACAACGCTGCCATTGCAGCGTTGTGATTGGCTTAGGGGCGGAGAGGGAGGCTGCCCGCTTCTGCTTCCTGTGAGCAGAGAGAGGAGACGCGACGCTGGACCGGAGGCGAAGGTAGGTTTAAATATTTTTTTTTTTTTAATTAAATTAACCCCCCTTCCCGCACGACCTCCCGCCCCTACCCGCGAGTCATGCCGGCCGCAACTGATTAGGAGCAAAAAAGACAAAGTGATATGGCAGAGTCTATTTTATTGATTCCTCATTTCGAAATAAAACTACATTTCGAACTGTTCCAACCTTCACATTAAAATTAAAATTTGTATTTTCAAATTTTTTTGTTTGTGGATTAAAAAATATTTCAAAATCAGTGTATTTGTTTGATGTATACTTGTTTCTGTATTTTTGTGTATTATTTTGAGGTTCAAATTATAGAAATTTCTTAGGTGGTGGTTCCCGGGTTTCAGTAGTTTTACAAGTAGTAAAGTTAGACTTTTGTCTCAGTTAAACTTAAGTTTTGGTCTTAAGTTTAACTGAGACCAAAACTGAGACAAAGGTCTAACTTTATTACTCGTAAATGCCCATTGTGAATACCGAAAGTCATAAAGTTAGACTTTCATCTCAGTTTACCCTTGTGAATCGGGCCCACAGACTCTCCGGAGCCTAGTCTCAGGAATTTCCTCACAAAGGCCAATTGTACAAGGGTTTCAGCATTAGCAAACCCTCCAAATCTGTAAATTAAAGGGTTTGCAAAATCTAAAACATTTTTTCATATGTACTAAACACATATAGCAAATGAATTTTTGTTCCCTAAATCTCTAAATGTGTTTAGAGATGAATAAGGAATGAGAAGGGTTTTTTTTTAGGGCAGCCCTTCGAGTTCCGATTTGGAACACTGTGTAACAGTGTTTTGCAACTGTAATCTTGTCACAAAAAGTTAAAAAGCTACCAAATCTCGAGTGAGTGTGCTAACCCATTCACAAAAGGAAAGGGTTCCCTTTGTGAATCTAAAAAGTTTAGAAGTAAGGGTGGTTCAGGGGATCACTTCCAAGTCACAAACTTTTAAAAAGAGAAACCTTTTTGTTTCAAGCACAGCCTCATTTCCTTTAAGAAAACTAGGCTGCATAGAAAAAAAAGTTGAGTTTATTTAAAGGAGATCACAGACATGATGGTCTCCTCACCCTATCAGGTCACCCTCCCTTTGAAGTCCACCAACTGGATTGAAAAACGATTTGCAACTTACCTCATGAATACTAATGAGTTAGGTCGAATTGCGAACTAATACGATTCCTTATTTTGTTCGCAAAATAATTTAGTGGTCACATAAAGTCAGTAGGCAAATTGCAGCTGCTCTTTGCTACCACATTTTTAGTACATCTGGCCCCAAGCACTATATTGTATTGTAATTGCCTGTATATAGAGCTCACTACCTCTTATGAGGCATTGAAGCAATTTTTTTCTTTGAGTAGCATTATACTCCCGGAAATCAAGAGTTATTGGTTAACTTAAATGTTTAGTGTTTAGCATTTATTTGGCAGTATTTTGAGGTGCATCCAAAAATACATATGTATTCATTTGGGAGTTTTATGTAGAGCTGCATGCCACCCTGTAACCACTTTGAAGCAGAAGAGTCTAATTAGACATGAGTCCTGTTCCCGATTAGCATTCCATGATCATTGCCCATGGATGATCCCACTCTTATTCCGAATCCTGTCTCATCACTTTCATTTTAAGATGTGTTCTGAAGTATGGGTAGTTGTGATCTGCCCTTTGATTCAGGCTCATGGAGTTCCAAAGTAGTTTTAGTCTTTGAGCTGCTATTGATCTGTCTCTGTTTTAGGTGACTTGAATGCAAAACGAGTCGTTCGGTGCAATGTGCCAGACCGTGAGTTCCTGATTTGTTCACAACATTTGTAAATGACTAAAACACAGTGCTTTAAATGAGCTGGTACTATTCGGTACTGAGTGCCAGCACTTTTATATTTTGAGAGGGAGAGCACCTGCACTTCTCAAGAAAAACGTAATACCTTTAATTGGAGAGTACTGGCACTTCTCAGAAACAAGCAGGCACTCTGGTACAGAGTACCTGCACTTCTATGTTTCCATTTCAAGCACTGCTGAAACAGAACCCAGTGGAGTGCTTCAAGGTATTTTGGTGGTGTGACCTTTACAGAGGTTAAGGCCCCTTATGTTTGCCTTGTTCTAGAGTCTGCATCTGGTTGATCAATTTTTTGGTAAGGATGTTGTAAGTTGGATTACAGTGGCGTAGGTATAATGTACTAGGAGCAGTGGGTGTGAGGGACTTTGGCCCTTTTAGACCCCAATTATGGCTATTTTTCACTACAAAACCATTGGATGGGGGCTTGCATTAGGGTTCAGGGCACATTTCACCACTGCAAGTTTACAATAGCCCAAAAATGCACGCACAAGAGATCTTGTCATCTCCACTCAATGGTCAGTTTGGAGCAGGGGTTAAATCTTCTTGAGCAGTGAAACGTACATAATGACATCCGTGATCACATGGTTGAATTTAGGTCAATGTCAGAAAGAACTCCCATGTTTGTTGCAGTGGCATAGGGTATTAACGGGTTTGAATGAAGGGTAGTTAAAGAGCATTGTCTCGGGATATAACCTGCCTCACACAATGATCTTGGTCTTCATTCAAGCAGATGAGGCATTCTTGCATCCAAAGATAAATTATATAGTCAGGAAGATTACCCAACACATTTCAAGCCTGCTGGCTGTCAGTAAAATATGCAAAGTGGTGCAGAGGATAGCGGACACACTAGAACCCAGACTCACAGAGGCCTGTTCATTTTGTAGTATGTTTAGTAGGACTACAATAGTACTACTTATGTACTACTAAAAACTATTCACCAAACTACTTGTGGAAACGGTCTCTTCTATCTTTTCCGTGCGTAGATCTACGCTCCGATTTCAGAGATCGTGCATATGTACACCTACGTTTCTCTACGGAATGCTAAACATTATCGAACACTCACCCCCAGTACAGAGATCTGGGCCTAAATCCATAATTGTTTTCGCTCATCATGCTATTCCCTTTTGGACCCAGTCATATGCAAACTAGTCTTGACCCTGCTTCTCATGGGAACAATCCAGCCTGAACTGCCAGGCCAGGTCCTACCTTGACTGGAAACAAGCATCCTGGGACTGGTTTTGGGGTTTCACCCCCTCATCAGTCAGGCTAGCTTGACTCCAGTGGCATGAAGAGTACGGGACCCACATCTGGGCATACCCGTCCCACTTGGGGTGATAAATGCAAAAAGAACAATTGATGGACAGAATGTTGAACAATGTCAAACATTCACCCCAGTACAGAGATCTGGGCCTAAATCCATAGTTTTTTTGCTCCCCATGCCATTCCAGTTTAAACCCAGTCATATGCAAACCAGTCTTGACCCTGCTCTCCACGGGAGCAGTCCAGCTCAAACTACCATGCCAGGTCCTCCCTGGACCGGAAACAAGCATCCTGGGACCGGTTTCAAGGTATCACCCCTCATCAGCAAGGCTAACTTGAATCCAGTGGCATATTGAGCTCTGAACCCACGTCAAAGCAAACCACATTGGTTAAATAGCTAGTCAATCTTGTCTCAGCATCATTACTCCTACTGAAAAAATAACTCAGATACCATTATAGGATAAGGAAACATCAATTAATTTGTTATCTGTGCCCACCAACACTCAGTGAAGAAAGACTCATTTATACCTTCCTGTGACAAGCATAATTAATTTTTGCATTAGAAAGTAATAGGATGGAATGTCTATACCAGGGGTCTCCAATCTTTTGTGTAATAAGAACTAGGTACGTTCAATTAAAATCATCACGAGCTACTATTAGTAGTAGTGTTGCAATAATGACTGCATCAGACAAGATTGCATTAATGGCCACAATATGCAAGTTTACCAGCAGTGACCTCCCCACTGCATCAGGCAGAGTTGCCAGAAGTAAGGTAAAAAAGGCTTTGTCTGTTTCGGATGCCTCTGTGTAGGTTATATATGCCAGCCACAGCGCAGTGCCCCTGCCAAAAAAGTAATAATATTAGTAATACTTTTTTTTAATTGATTTATCACAAAAAATCAGCTTTAAATATATTTTGGAAATTCAGCCATTTTTCTCCGAACATCTGCTTATGAATTCTGAAAATACACACATTATCATCTTCAATAGACAATTTTGGTGTGCATATATTAATTCAGCCAAGCAAAAGGTTCCAATTCAGTAGGCTGAGATGCACAAAGGAGAGCTACTTGCAGACAGTTGGAGATCTACCAGTAGCTCACGAGCTACTCGTTGGAGATGCATACTCTATACATTCAATGCACATGTTGTCAATACACATCCCTTCGCTGTTCTATCGTGAATGGAACATAATAAGGACAGTGAAAGCTGAGGCAATCACAAATGCAAAGTTATAGCTAGACACTCATGTAGAGTGAGCCAGTGTGCACCATCTAAACCCCACCCCGTTTGCACCTTGCCTTTGGTACTATTCTTCAGTGAGAGACATGCGTGGTCAATCCCAGCTTTTGAGCTGTGCATCATTTATTGGCAGACGTCCTAAGATCCTCCCAATAGTTTGCAAGCAACATCTGGATAGAGGTTCTTATCCATTAACATTGGAACCGAAATGCACTGACACTACACACAAGCTGTTGACACCCTATACATTATGTTCTATGGTGCACTGACTGTATAAACTTGGGCCCTCATTTATGGGATTTTGGCGTAGGGCATGGCAGCAAGTCACCTTGCTGCACTGCCCTACGTGAAAGTGAAGTGCAGGAATGCACTTTATCCAATACGGGGCATTCCTGACCTTTCCCCCTGCACTGGCTCCATTTCGGCAGCCTAGCGCCAACACAGGCAGCCTTGCACCATGGTTGCATGCAGGATTATTTTTGGGCAGAAAGGGGCACAAAAATAATCCTGGGGTGTTTTTTCCTCTTTCGACGTGTGCCGCAGAATGCAGCACACATGGAAAATGGAAAAAACGAGTAGAATTAAAGGTATTTCTCCTCGTTACGCCTCACCTTGGGAGGCGTAAGGTTTTGGCACATCCCCAGGTTGACATGGTTTTGTAAACCTGGGGCAGCGTCAAAATCCATGGGTGTGAGTGATAACACCCACCACAACACCATTGGAATGCCTTCAGGGCGCAGAGTAAGGCAGGGCGGCAATATTTGCTGCCTTGCCTTACTCCGTATCTATGAGGCCATTCGAAACCACCCAGGCAAAGTGGCTTTTTGCGTGGCCTCATAGTTATGATTTCAAGGTTTGCACCACAGGAGCGTCACAAAAAGTGCCCCTTGCTTTGCAGCACTCTGGTTTAGCTGCCTTAGTACTGTGCTCATGCAAGTATGTAAAATATTCTGTTTACACTGTAACTCATACAAAAACCGAATGTTTAAAAAAAAGTGATATGCAGCAATATAATTGTGAGCTTACCAATACCAGTGTTGAATTCAGGGCTACATCGCTATATCAACATGACAGTAGAGATGTCACAGACACTTTAGAATCTTTCCCAACCCTCATTACACAACCAATCCCATCCCAACTGCTGGTGTGCCGAACAAAGCCCACAAGATGAAGACAGGAAGTCAGTCGTTAACAGAAAAACAAGCGTTGGCAATGCCAATAGGTCTCTGCAATTTGAGAGATGATGGTGTTGTCAATAACAATGTCTTTTAGCCATGTGTTGTGGAGTGGAATGGATGTATGTGGTGTGGAGTGGAATTATCTAAGTTGGATTATAATTTAATTGTGTGGCGTGGAATTGTGTGGTGTGAGTGGAGTCATGTGTAGTGGAATCATGTGGCATGGTGTGCAGTGGAAATATGTGGATACTAAGTATGTTGTATTGAGCGTACTGAATTATGCGGAGTGGTAGTATGTGTCATGGAGTGTAATTATGTGGAGTGGTATTCTGGAATGGCATGCAGTGGAGTGGAATTATGTGGTGTGCTGTTGAATTTTGTGGCATGATGTGGAATTCTGTGGTATGGACTGGATGTATGAGGTTTGTAGTGGAATTGTGTTGTGGAGTGGAATTTTGTGGTTTGTTGTGGAATTATGTGATTTTGGAATGGAAATGTAGAATTTAGTTGTGCGGAGTGGAACTGTGTGGCATTGAGTAATATCATGTTATGGGGAATTGTGGTATGTAGTGGAGTGGATTTATGTGGCTTGTTGCCATGTGGCATAGAGTGGATTCATCTGGTATTAAGTAGAGTGTAATTATGTGGCATTTAAAAAGGCTATGAATTCCATAAAATTGACCTTCGGTGTCAAAATCTTGTACGCTTGTTACTGGAATTCCGTGCTGTCTTTGTTTTTTGTTTTTACTAGAACATTTTTTTAACTTCCAATACACACTTTCATACTATTTTGCAGAATAGCGAGACCAGTTGTAGAATGGTGTGCTGCACAAGGACGGCACCTGCCCTCTTCAATCTTTTGTGACAATGCTCTGTAAAGGGGGAGAATGGGGAGCTGTACCATTGGAGACTGATTTAACACTTTGATGTGAAAGGCATTGAGGGCCATTCGGCCACAGTTTTTGACCTTGAAAGGGGTGAACTTGTTAATCTGATTTAAGCAGGAGTCACAGAACCTCATTACTCTTAATGTCCACACCATGTGCTGCTGTCCACACAGTAAGCTGGTCGGTATTTCGGAATCCAAAAAGTTGATAATTATGTAAACAATAGTCCTATGAATCTGGTATTCACACTTGCTACTTTAGCAGGCACTGTCTGCACAGACAGCAAATGGGCTCTATCAGAAACTCTGTCCTTCACCATCACACGCTGCAAGTAGATTGATCTGCCGCAGTGAGAAGACAAACACTGCCTCAGGCTGGAGTGAGTGACACTGCTGCCCGATCACTAGGATTGGTTTAACACTAGGCAGGGGGCCACAACTCAGCTTCGGGTACGGTTTTATGAGCGTCAGTGCATTTATTCGGGTTTTGGCATCCGCACAACATCATGTGATCTTGGGCAAATCACTTAATCTCCCTGTTCCTACAAAAATGAATGTGCCCTTGTGTAAAGTAACTGGCGCTCACATAAAGCGCTCTAATAATACATTTGGGTGGTGTTCGTGCTATATAAAACTGCATAGCACCAAGACGATGGAACATTAAGTCAGCAAGCATCAAGGGCTTTAAAGGGTGACGATAACAAGACATAACATACATTTATGATTTTCACATATCTACACTCGGTAAGAAATGACGAGAATAACTGCATCATTGGGCAGGGGATATGTGGTCAGGAAGAGGGTCAAGCAGAGGTGTGTCACTGCTGCTGATGGAGCAGAGAAAATAAAAAAATGTTTTAACCCCTAACAAATTTTATAAATAATTAATAAAATGTTCGTTTAAATGTATTAATCAACAATGTACGTGAGGGAAGGGTAACACGCAAGTACATGGGCTAAATAATCTATTAACGAATGTCTGTGTGTCTAATTATAACATAAAAATAATTGCGTACTAAATAAATAATAAATGCATGATTGTGCTTCATAGAATATAAACGTGTCGTTGCAAAAACAATAGTGATGGTAAGTAAGGAACAGCTTAAATGTTGCTTTCTGCTAGGTAATAACTAATTGGGGTACGTAGATGACGGGAGGGAAACGAAAAGGCTATGTTTCTCTATTTTAATTATGTTTTGTTTATTTCAAAATAGTGCTTCTAAGTATAAACGAGTGGCGATATAAAATGGCTGCCGGTTATTGAAGTGCGCATGTGTGGGGAAACGCGTGACAAGGGAGAAAAAGTTGGAGAAAAGCTAACCACATGATGATGCTGAGAGGCTAGGATGCAAGAATGGTCAAGGCTGATGTGACCTAATTGAACTGATAGTGTGCCGTGGTGATCAGCAAAGAACCGTGGGAAACCGTTTTAAGAGAAAGGACAATGCCTGCAGAGTTCACGAATGTATCGAAAGAAGTTACAAATGTACTGATCGAAGCGGATGGAAACATGTCTTGAACTGTGAGAAAGGAAATGAACATATACATTCCAAAGAACAAGTTGGATCCGGGAGAATTTGATTAAGAATGAATAGATGACATGAATGGACCAATGAAAGAAAAGCGCGTTATTAATGTTGCAACAATTAGTTAGCAAAGTTAGAATTAGGGTATAAGAGGGCCTACTCTTAGTGGGAGGGGGTCAGAGTTGGAGAGTCGCAGTCAGAGTCGGTGTTGGAGTTGGTGGCTTCCAGTGCTTGGTGGTCCAGATCGATCCATTACTGAGCGGGAGATGCTGAAAGACTGTTAGATGAGACGGGTTGCAGGTAGCTGATGCTGACAAGCTGAAGTTTCTGTTGCTGTCTTATTTTTCCAGTTGAGTATGAGAATCAGGTTATTTTTAATTCTTAAACTTAGGTTAGAAATCCTTAGGCTAAATTAGGAAAGATAGGCAGGTAATTAGGGTTTTGCTTCATGACAAAATTTCCTTTCTGCAATAAAATTGATTTTGCTTAATAAATAATTGAATTAATAATGAATGAATAATTGAATAAAAAGTCTAAATTCTTTCTCATGCTTTTAAAATTATATAAAATTTAAGATTCTTAATCAAACGACTCAGTGGTTATTTTACTAAATGATTGTGACACTAGTAATTGGTTATTGTGATTTAGCTGGTCTCAATCACTACAAACTGATTTCTTACTAGATGATCCATCGACAAAACAATGAGCAGGAATATCTTAAGAAATAACTAAGAAAGCGATAGGTAAAAGTAATAAGGTATCCCGGCTCTCTCCAGCGGTACATAAATGATGTTTTTCATTTAGTTCTCATGTTTCTCCTAGGAGTATAGATTTTCGTAAAGGTGTTGAGGAAATCCAGGTGTGTGTGTGTGTGTGATAGGCGATGTTATGGGCCCCATCGTCATGTGGATGTGAGAAAATATAAGTCGCCCCTGGATGACCGATAAGTGACCTAGGAGGAAAATAGTTTTTATTGTACGCGCTGCATCAGATTTCTTGGTAGCAGAGTTATGGTTTCTATAGATTAGTTTAGTGATTATTGATTATTGATTATTTTTTATGACTAACACTATATGTTGAGTCGCGTTATGTTATATGTGAGTTTTCACGCTTCTGGGATGTAGGAAGTGGAACACGTGTGGCAAGAGAAGTCACATGGAATTTGGTACATGGTCTGAATTCATTTTGGTAATAACACAGGTTGTGTTATGTTAGGGATTTTCTGTACGAAAGGTGTGTAACTGAGATAGCAAATCACGTTTTCTTGTGAAACTTTGGCCTTAATTCTCAGGAGCCTAGTCTCCACATGTGTCTTAT
Source organism: Calotriton arnoldi (assembly GCA_963921515.1). Classification (NCBI taxonomy): domain Eukaryota; kingdom Metazoa; phylum Chordata; class Amphibia; order Caudata; family Salamandridae; genus Calotriton; species Calotriton arnoldi. The sequence continues at coordinate 5,605,044 of CAWUFW010000081.1, read as the reverse complement.
CCCCAGAGAAACGAGTTAAATTGTTTGCTTGAAAGAAGGGTAAGGTAGAGGGAAGTGCTACTTTATCGGCGAGAGTTAATAATTCTGTGGTAGGGTAGAGGTAAGCGCTGCCTACTGGAAATACAGGATTCTTGTGTAAAAGGACAAAGCTGTCACTTTGTTTAGAGAATCAGACTATGGAATTGTTTTAATTGTTGTAACTAACGAAGAAACAGTGAAAAGAAAATTTGCCGATAATTTTTGTAAAGGAGGGGTAAAAGAGCAGGAGTGACATCGACAGTGCCGCGCTAGGATTGGATAGTGCGCTAGTCACGTGAACACAGAGTCAAGAGTGACGTAGAAAAGTGCCGCGCTAGGATTGGTTGGTCCGCGGACGAAGGGAATTGTTCTGAGTGGTGTGAGTCGCGCTATAATTAGTTGAAGTTCCGTACACGGAACAGTGCTGGTTTGAAGAGAAAAACCAATCGAAAACATGCCGTATTACGAGTATGAAAGGGAGAGAACGTCATGGACGACAAAAATAAAGAATTTCTTTAAGAAAGACAAAAAGGTTGTGACTAGAGAGGGACAAGTAATTCCTCCGCCGAAATCAGCAGCTTCACATATGATGCTGAAATATGGATATCATACATGCATATGGTTGGAAAATTGGGCAAAGTATACGAAGAATGATGGTGCATTAGCTTTCCCTGAGAATGGTTCATTTAGTGTAGCGGTTTTGCGAAATTTCCGAGAAAAGATGACAAATCTAGAACCTAGACCTAGACCGACACAGTTTGAAGCCTTGACGGAATGGGAGGATGAGATGTATGAGCGAGAGAGATTCAGAGGTTTAAGAAATCATGAGTTTATGCCTGGAAGAATGTGGGGAATAAATCATGAGGATAGAATAAAACGATGGAGATGTGCTAATATGACAGGAGGTTTGTTTCCGGCTTTTACAGTTGAGGAAGAGACTAAGAGAAAACGTACTGAGAAAAAGAAACATATGGAGAGGGAGAAATATATGCATGAGAGTGAAACGGATGATGAATTGCTGGAAGATATTTTAAATAGAAATCCACCTCCGTATCAGCAGAGTTCTACAGTGGTGACACCAAATGCGCCGCTAATAGAGACTGTGCGAAATAAAAGTCCGGTAAAAAGAATTGAAATAAATAGGTCACAAGATCAAATAAGAACTTCACAAAATGAAGGAGTAGAAAGTGACAATGCAAGTGAATTAGCAAGGACAACAAAAGAACTGACTGAGAAAATTAGGGAATTAACGAAAAACATGGAAGCTGTGACTGTACCTGTAACAATAGGTCCAGTAATACCAGTTTTTGAGAATCAGAAAATTGATGAACGGTCCTTAGTGATTCCTATGAGTTCACAATTTCAGAGAGAAAAAGAAAGGATGGAACCAAGTACAAGTACAAGTAATTTGGCTAGTACTTACAGACCAAGTCCACCTACAAATTTGACTGTGAATGAGTGTAATGGTAGGAAAATGCATATGGTAACAGAATCTGCAACAGAGACTCCTGAAAAGAGTGGTAATTGGATAGAAATAAATAATACACCATAGGTCCGACTCCTGATGAATTAAATGAGTGGATGAAGGCATTTAAAATAAAGGAACCAGAAGAAAAACCATTAGATGTAATTAGGTTAAAAATTGACATGGAAGAATTAATTTTAGGGACGATTGGTACAGAAAAGCTAAAAAATTACCAGGATGACGAAATAATGTTTCTGTGCAAAAGTATTACATGGAGAGCTAAAAATTTACATGACAAACTAGAAGAGATAGCAAGTGAAATTGGAATAGATTTTGCAAAAGTGAAAACATTGCAGAAACCCTACAGAGTAGACTTTTGTGAGAAAGATATAGAAAACTTGAACACAGCAGGAAGGCTGACACAGATAAAAGAGTTAATTGTTTTACTGAGAAAATGGGGTGATGTGGACAGATGGAAAGTTAGATGGATGAAAAAGAATGAGAAAACTACAGACAAAGCTTCTTTGGCTTTTATGATAACTGAAAAAGAACCTGTTGCCAGAGAATACCCTATGAGAGAAACTCCAGGTGGTAGTTATGTGCATGTTCCCTGGACTAGGCAGGATATACTGTCATTTACAAATGAATTTCCGAAGCTGAGAGAGAAACCAGTTGAATGGTACCGACAAGTAGAGAGGTTTGTAAAGGTTTCAAAGGTGTTGTGGATAGATTTAGATGGATTGTTTGACATAGTGGTGCCAACTGATTTGTGGTCTGAGTGTAAAATTACAGTTGACTGGCCAACTACAGAATATCCAAGAGATCCTAAGACAGGAGCTCCAGGTCCTGAGGTGATGAGGAAGTACGATAAGGTGATTACCTTTTTGAAAAATAAGATTCCTCCTAAAGAAACAGATTGGGTAAAAATCGATAGAACTACACAGGAAAGTAAGGAGTCTGTACATGCCTATTATGAAAGGTTGTTGTTGGTTTTCAAGCAGTATAGTGGATATGAGGAGTTGATTGAAAAGGATATGAGTCATTTCGTATACAGATTTGTGTTTGGGCTGAAACCAGAGATTAGTGAAATGATTAAACAGCATATGATTAATTGGCAAAATGGCACGGTAGATGAGGTACTGAGGTATGCTAAGTATTGTAGTGATGATATTGAGAGTAGACAGCGTAAATTGAAAGAGAAGGCAATGTGGGCACAGGTGAAAGTGGCAGAAAAGCAAGAAGCTCAATTGGACAATAATAGTGGGAATGAAACAGGACAGAATAAATCGCGACCTAACATAGGTAAAGGGAAAGGTCAAGTGAGTCTAGAGGAGGCAAAGAAGAAATGGCCCTGTCATAATTGCGGAAAATTAGGGCATTGGAGAAACGAGTGTAAGTTCCCACCTAAACCTAATCCGGAAAATCAATCATTAACTCCACAGGTGCAGAATGAGGTAGTTGTTCAACAAGGTCAGGTGCCACAACCACCACTTCCCAACACTGTTAACCAGCAAAGATACAGTACAGAAACAGGATTCTACGGAGGAGAGCAGGTAACACAGTTGCCGCGAGCAGCTAACATTTCTCAGTATTGGTTGCGACAGAGTGAGGATGAGGCGGATGAAAGTTCATGACGGTGCCTAGGAGAGGGAAAAGAGTGCGTACTTGGCGCAACTCTAGAGGTAGATCAGTCTGGTCCCTTTGTGGATGGAGAAGTGAATGGTGCAAATGTAACATTCCTTGTCGATACTGGAGCTACCCGTTCTACTGTTAGATCAGTGGAAATTCCAAACCTTCCTCTCTCAGGTGAATACATCCAAGTAGTAGAAGTAGCAAATCAGCAGATTAAAACACCACTTACTGAATTAGTGGAAGTAAAAATTGGTTCTTTTAGCAAAATGCATAGATTTGTAGTGTGCGATTGTAGTCCTGTAAATCTTTTAGGTCGTGACCTTTTGTGCAAAATGAATTGCACAATTTATTGTACACCAGATGGAATTGGATTTCAGACCACAGATGAAGATGTATTGTATAAAGTAACTTTGATGAATCAGGAACCTGAAATGAATGGTTTGTTTCCTGCATTTGATGCAGAAAAACTTCCAGAAGAACTGAAAAATGCAGTGAAAGAAAATGTGTGGGATTTTACAGGAGAAGATATTGGATTAATGAAAGAAGTTGATCCCGTAAAAGTAACAGTAAAAGAAGGAACAACTTACCCAAATACGCCACAGTATAAATTGACTCCAGAAATAATTGAAGAAATAACTCCTGTAATAAATAAAATGATCGAACAGGGAATTCTAAAAGAAAAAATGAGCAGTCCATGTAATTCACCTATTATGGGACTGAAAAAGCCAAACGGAACATATAGAATAGTACAGGATTTGAGAAAGATTAACAAAATAGTTGTGCCTTGTTGTCCAATAGTGCCAAACCCTGCAGTAATTCTATACCAAATTCCACACGTAGCTGAGTGGTATACAGTGATAGATTTGTGTCACGCATTTTTCTCTATTCCTTTGCATCCAGATAGCCAGCCATTATTTGCGTTCCGGTTCGGAGAGCGTATTTTGGCATGGTGCCGAATTCCTCAGGGGTTTAATAGAAAGCCCCTCAATCTTTAATCAGATTTTAAAGAAGTCCCTGGAAGATTTGAAAATGCCAGAAAAGTCAGTGATGGTGCAGTATATCGATGACCTGTTGGTGGCATCGAAAACAAAAGAAGCATGTGTAAGTGATACAATTGCTTTACTGAACCATCTAGAGAAAAGAGGACATAAAGTGTCCCCTTCAAAATTGCAATTTTGCCAAAAAGAAGTCCAATATTTAGGGCATAAAATTGAGAAAGGAGTGCGAAAGATAGTGACAGAAAGAGTAAAAATGATTCAAGGAATGAGAGCACCAATGACGCAAAGAGAGGTAAGAATGTTTCTGGGAATGGTTGGATATTGCCGACAATGGATAAGTGGTTTCTCCTTGATTGCTAAACCATTACAAAAACTGACCAAGAAGGATGTAAAAGACCCTTTTGAGTTAAATGACAAAGAAATGAAATCTTTCAAAGAGTTGAAAAAGAAATTGTGTGAGGCCCCTGCTTTAGGAATGCCTGACTATGAAAAGGATTTTGAATTGTACTGCAGTGAAAGAGATGGATGTGCATTTTCAGTACTGGTACAAAAACATGGAACAATGAAGAGACCAATTGCTTATTTTTCAGCTGTTTTAGATCCTATAGCAAAAGCATTGCCTGGATGTCTGAAAGCTGTTGCTGCTACTTGTGTAAGTTTGGAACAAAGTGAAGGTATAGTGATGGGGTATCCACTGAGAGTATATGTTCCCCATTCAGTAGAGATTCTGTTGACAAGAACAAAAACACAGTACATGACACATAGTCGGCTGACTAAGTACGAAAAAGTAATCTTGAGTGCAGAAAATGTGACCATAGATAGATGTATGAATGTGAATCCTTCGACATCATTGCCAGATGAAGAGAGTATAATTGAACAAGATGAAGTAGATCATGATTGTCTGAATGTGCTGGAATATTGCACAAAACCAAGAGCTGACATAAAAGATGAGCCTTTAAAGGAATCGGATTATGTCATGTTTGTGGATGGCTCATGCTTGAGAACGAAAGAAGGAGTTTTAAGCGCAGCTTACGCAGTGTGCACAGTAGCAACTGTGATGGAAGAGTCTTGTCTGAAAGGAATAAGGTCTGCCCAAGTTGCAGAACTGATTGCTTTGATTCAAGCATGTAAGTTGGGAAGAAATGTACGAGTTACGATCGTGACTGATAGCCAGTACGGTTTTGGTATCGTGCACGATTTCGGTCAGATTTGGTCACAAAGAGGTTTCTTGACGTCTGCAGGAACACCTATCAGAAATGGAGATTTTGTTAAGAAACTGCTTGAGGCGATACAGCTGCCTAAGCAGATAGCTGTAGTGAAATGCAAGGCACATAAGAAAAATGAAGATTACATAGCTGTTGGTAATAACTATGCGGATGAGATAGCCAGATATTGTGCAGAGAACATGGTATCCCTAAACAAGAATAGAGAAAGGGAGCATATCTCTTCTCCTTTGCTTTTTACTAACACTGTCGAGACATGGGATGAGGTGAGACAGTTACAGGAAGCTGCAAATGATGAGGAAAAAGATTACTGGATAAAAGCAGGATGTAGAAGACAAGAAAACAATGGTGTGTGGGTTTACAGAGATGAAAGACCAGTTATGCCTGATAGCATGATTGCAGACATGGCACGGATGTACCATGGACAAGCTCATATTGGGAGAGATGCAATGATCAGACTTTTTAGACAAACCTGGTATAACCCAAAATTCAGAGCCATAGCTGAAAGTCTTTGTCAAAGATGTCTTATTTGTCAACAGTTTAATCCAGGAAGAAAGACAATAGTGAGTCTAGGAACAATAGGACGAGAAGGAGGTCCGTTCACTAGAATGCAATTAGACTTCATCGAAATGCCCCCTTGTAACAGACTAAAATATGTTCTAGTGGTCGTCTGTTTGTTTTCTCGTTGGGTGGAGGCATACCCCACTAGAAGGAATGATGGAATAACGGTAGCAAAACTTATGCTGCGAGAGTTCATTCCAAGGTATGGTTTTCCAGTCACGGTTGAGACAGATAGAGGAACACATTTTCAAAATGAGTTGATCCAATTGATTTGTGAAGCATTGAGTATTAAACAAAAACTGCATTGTGCATACAGACCAGAGGCTTCTGGGGTAGTAGAGCAAATTAATGGAATAATTAAGAACAGGTTAGGAAAAATGTGTCAAGCTACAGGACTCAAATGGCCAGATGCACTGCCCCTTGTTCTGATGACCATCAGAAGCATTCCTGAAAAGAAAACTGGACTTAGTCCTCATGAGGTGATCATGGGACGAGCAATGAGACAAGCACAAGTACCTGTCAACAAGTTATTGACTATAACTGATGATCTAGTACAGGATTATTGCAAAGGACTGGCTGATGTGGTGCGTTCTGTGTTTCATCAGGTTGGACCGGATGCGACCACTCTTGAAAGAAAACCAGCCCACGACTTGAATCCAGGAGATTGGGTCCGCATAAAAATCCACAGGAGAAGAAACTGTCTAGTTCCTCGCTGGGACGAGCCACAACAGGTAATCCTAGTGACAACAACTGCAGTCAAGTGTGCAGGAGTGAAGAACTGGGTCCATGCCAGCCACACAATTAGAGTTCAAGAACCTGCAGATCGACATGTGAGTCGACGTCTGGAAGTGTGGGATAAGAGTTCAACGACTGTGACAAAAAGAATAAGAGAAAGGGTGCCAGAACTTGAAGATCGACCTGAAAGTCGACATCTGGAAACCCCAACTGCAAGCACCTCTAGAGAGGAAGAGGAAGAAGAAGAAGAAGGAAGAGTTTCAGAAATTCCAGAACCTGAAGATCGACCTGTAAGTCGACATCTGGAAATATCTGACACAAGTTCAGGATCTGATGATTCAGTTGCAAACTGTGAAGAATTTCGAAGGAGAACTTGGGGAAATAAACCAATTGGAGAAGAGAATGAACAAGAAAATGATCTAGATGAGCAACCAAGTACAAGTTATGGTGGAACTCCTTCAAAAGTAATATTAATAGATAAAGTAGGGAAAGAGACAAATAAAAAGTTAGAAAATCGAGAAGAACCCCGAGGAGCAATAGGGACAGATAGTGAAACAAAAGAACAGGGAAATTTAGAAGTAGAGAGTGAGGAAAATACCAATTCGGAAGAACACCGAGGAGGGACAGTAATAAGGGAAAACAAGAAGGAGAAGAAAGATCAACCAGTAAGAGAAGATGAGATCATAAGCTTCAAAATAAGAGACAATTGTGAAAAAGTTGAAACAGAATCTGAAGAAAGTGGAGAAGAGAAAACAAAAACTGAATCAAGAAAAAGAAACTGGAAATCAGAAAGAGGAGAAAAAGAAGGTGAAGCCAAAAGGCCAAGAAAAGGAGACAATTGGCCCAGCAACTATATAAGAAAATTGAGATACAGAATAATCAGAACTGGAGAAAAAAGTGCTGAACAGGTGAATGAAATAACAAGTCAAAAGGAACAAGAAAAGCCAAGTGGAAAACGACTGCAAAAGTCTAAAAGAACAAAGAAAGTGAATTCGAAGTACAAGTCACCTGAGTGGCTGTACATTGCTCTAACGGATTACAAAGAAGAAGGAAACACTCACGAGAACCCGAGACTAAGAAACCGAATGGGTAAAGGTGAGATGCAACAAACCTGAAGTGAAGACTTAAAGTGCTTCTGCCGGATGTGACAATTTTACTGGATATGACAAATCACCGGATGTGACAACGAAAGAATTCTGGAGAGAATTAAAAGAAAGTACCAAGCAAAGACTTTTGAAAGCAGAGTGGCATCTAAGTCATTTCTGAGGTGTAGTGACACAATTTTCTGAAACTTAACAAAAAGATAAAAGTAAAATGGAAAATACTAGAGATAGAAGAGATAAATGTGAGTTTGTAAAAAGATGGTGTAAAATGTGCTGCTTTTGTACAGGTTTATTAATGACAGTATGGATAGTTTTAGCAATCACAATTCCTATTAGTTTAGCTGTAATAGAAGCAAAGAATGATACTAAACCAGAAAAAGAAACTAATATTAAAGAACCAGTTATTTTAAGAAGTAGTGCAGAATTACATAAGGATAAGTCAGTAACAGACTTTTCTAAAAATGTTTTTACAAAATTGTTGTACGAATATGTAGAGACAATGGATGTGAGAGATTGTTATGTTTGTATGCAGTTGCCTGCATCAGTGTCAGAAGGTGTGACTTATCATCACCTACCTCTAACTTATGGAATAACCTGTAGTGTCATAGCAAGTTTATTTTATAAAACAGGTAGATTAGAGTTTTATTACACTGATATAGATAAGATTTTTGCAAATGTTCCTGTAGTTCCAGAACTTAACAAAGTAAAACAAGCAAGGGTTTTAGGAGAATTCTTTTTAGAGCATAAAAAATTAACATTAGAAGAAATAGCTAAAAACAACCTTACCTGTGAGTTAAAGAAAGAAGAAAAGGTATTTTTAGAAATGGTTGAAGAAAGAAGAATGAAATTTCAAAGAGAAGCAATAAAAGAGGAAGGAACACATCTGTGGACATTTGAGGAAGGAAATCATGAAGGGAAAAAGATAAATGCAGCAATGACATTAGATTGGCCACAAACAGGAAAGTTGTGTATTAGAAGAAATAAGACAGTCTATGACAATTACTTTGTAGGTTCCAGTATCTGCCATGACAATTATCAAATTTTGGGAGGTTGGGGATTCAAAGGTGGAAAAGATCCAATATTTCCGGGTATCTATTATATTTGTGGGAATAGAGCTTATTACAGGTTACCGGACCATTGGTATGGAAATTGCTATGTAGGCCTGGTCTTTCCAAAAATCTTTCATATGGACAGAGAAGAAAAAGGAACATACAAGATGATTAATAGCTTTACACGTAGAAAGAGGGAAAGTTTTTCAGAAATTGTAGGTGATATTTTTGGAGCATTAATACCAGCAGTGGGAATATCTTTGAATGCATTTAAAATTCGGAAGTTATCCACAGTAGTAGATCGTTTGTCTACAGATACTGCGGGAGGGTTCTTGATGGTAAATACCGAAATGGTTGCCATGAGAGCTATGGTGATGCAAAATTGGCTTGCCCTTGATATTCTTTTGGCAAAAGAGGGTGGAGTCTGTGGAATGCTGAAAGTCCAACATTGTTGCACTTACATTCCTGATAAAAGTGAAAATATACAAAAGTATATTACAAATATTACAAATTTGCACAAAGAACTAGTTCCACTGGAGGTTGAAAGTGTCTTGGGAAAACTTGGCAGAGGGTTTTCTTCAGTAGCAAATTGGTTAACAAGAATGAGTAGACTAATGATAGGGAAAGTTATAATAATAGCAACTGTAGCAATATTGTTAGCCATGGTGTTGAAAATTGTAATAACGTGTATAAAAAGAAAAGTAAGACAAAATAAGATAAAAAGAAATAACAGAATAATGAAAGAGAGAGAGAGAGAAATGGGTGAAATTGAGTTAGAGAAAATGAAAGAAAGCATGTATAAAGAGACAAGAAGACAAGATGAAATGGAAACAGATGTGTAACTAACAAAAAGCAAAAGGATGAAAGACATATGCTGCCTGAAAAAGAAGTATAACTTGGGTTTTATGTGGTGATTTAAAAATCACCAAAGGGGGAGTTGATGGAGCAGAGAAAATAAAAAATGTTTAACCCCTAACAAATTTTATAAATAATTAATAAAATGTTCGTTTAAATGTATTAATCAACAATGTACGTGAGGGAAGGGTAACACGCAAGTACATGGGCTAAATAATCTATTAACAAATGTCTGTGTGTCTAATTATAACATAAAAATAATTGCGTACTAAATAAATAATAAATGCATGATTGTGCTTCATAGAATATAAACGTGTCATTGCAAAAACAATAGTGATGGTAAGTAAGGAACAGCTTAAATGTTGCTTTCTGCTAGGTAATAACTAATTGGGGTACGTAGATGACGGGAGGGAAACGAAAAGGCTATGTTTCTCTATTTTAATTATGTTTTGTTTATTTCAAAATAGTGCTTCTAAGTATAAACGAGTGGCGATATAAAATGGCTGCCGGTTATTGAAGTGCGCATGTGTGGGGAAACGCGTGACAAGGGAGAAAAAGTTGGAGAAAAGCTAACCACGTGATGATGCTGAGAGGCTAGGATGCAAGAATGGTCAAGGCTGATGTGACCTAATTGAACTGATAGTGTGCCGTGGTGATCAGCAAAGAACCGTGGGAAACCGTTTTAAGAGAAAGGACAATGCCTGAAGAGTTCTTGAATGTATCGAAAGAAGTTACAAATGTACTGATCGAAGCGGATGGAAACATGTCTTGAACTGTGAGAAAGGAAATGAACATATTGTTATATCTAGGTTTCTACCTTACATCTTCCCTGTTTCTCTGCCTCTGCTGTTCAGCCAGTGAGAGTAGAATGTTAGTGTGAATGTGATGTCATTGGAATGTTGGGTATGCTGTGAGTGGGACTGTCAGTTGGATCCTGGGCTGAGCAGCAGAGAAGCTGCTCCTGGTGGGGCTTTATTACATCTATACTGGAAAACCTATCTGAACATCTAAGATCAATAAACTTATCATCTGTAACCTAACCAAGACTACTGGAACTACTTACCTACGATATAACATAAATTGGCGACGAGTTGGATTCAAAACCATGCGTGAGGACTTACTTCAAGCTTGAAAAGGTACTTTTATACAAGATTTTACTTAAAAAGAACTTACCTAAGGATCTTACGCCCTCCCGCCCCACCAGTGTCCACATTCACCGGACAGCCCATAGACAAGGCGTAAATTTCCTGCTACTTGCTTCTTCCTGCCTGATTTCTACTGCCTGCTTCTTACTGGGCATGTTTCCTGCTACATGTCTTTCCAACCTGATTCCTGCTACTTTAAAATTTCTACCATTGTGTGGACCCGGCATCTTCAAAGATTGGCACTATATCTAAGAACCCATTTTACAGGACGCATGTTTCCTGCTACATCTTTTTCCTGCCTGATTCCTGCTGCCTTTGTCTGCCAAATACTGCCTGTACCTCATCCTGTGTACCTACTCTTTCTACATGGGAAACACTAACGTTTGCACCCAGCAAGCAATTTTGAGCAAGCGCCATCCATACAAACTGCCGATGTACCCTGGCTCTACATCAGAGGTGTACCTTCTCTTCATTTTGCGAGCACTTCCCAAACCCGTTGTGTATTTTGGGATGCTTTTGTGGAACCAGTGACTAGCATCAACTATGCCAAGAATCAACTTTGGACACCCCAGAGACTGAGCTTTGCTTACTCGCTGACACTTTACATGGATCCTGTTTGGTGGCAAGTATTGTGAACATTTTGAGGTAAATCATAATTGATTTAATTATGGGCCTCGGTTTCCCCTCTACATTTGGCAGTTCAACCGTCCTGTTGTGGTTTGAAAAACAACGCGTGCCATGCTCAGCACGCGCTCTTACCTTCTCGTGGATCCTCTGATCTTCAGTGACGCTTTCGAATCCTTCTCCGTCTCAGCGTTACCGTGCAGCAATTTTGGGTGCACGCACTTGCCTACAACCACCCAGCACTGCGTCACCGAACGTGCCGCCATCTTGCGGTGGGCACCATCGATACAGCTTACTTTGCTCTGCTTTACACGTTATTGCTGACCATGTTTTGTCGTTACTGTCGTTGAGCTGGCAGTGGACGCTATGCTGACTTTACGCGTGAGGAATCATTTTCAAAGGTGTTTTCTTCTTCGTTTGCAAGTTTCTGCGTTCTCCACTCTGGCAGTGAACTGTGCTCGGCAGACACCATTATTTCTGTTCCTTCACTGGATGTAGAACCCGGGTGAGATATCGCTCACCGGTGTTTGCTGTCTCCTGCTTTCGTATTTGACTAATTCATACTTTGCAATGTATTCTTTATATTGTATTGTGTTCATTAAGTTCGTTGTTTCTGGGTTTTATTCTCTATATTCCTGATTCTGAGTGTTCTCTTTCCTTGTACTGCACTAGAGTTTATTTTTGAAGTATTCTTGATTTGCCTGAGATTTTTCTCGTCCTGTCAGGTGTACAGCGTACCTTTGCGCTGTTGAGTTATTTGCTTGTCCATTCTCCTTATACTGTGTTTGAGGCTGTTTACCACCTCTCTTAATGCTTTCTGCTTACATACTTTCCTATGCACTCCTCTTATTAAGTCATTGTTTTCATTCAGTTCACGTGCATGAATATGTGTGTACTCTATTGTGACTGGGGTGCTTTACCTTTTCAGTTTTAAGGCCTAGTTTATACTTCTCTTGTTGTTTATTGAGTTTACATTACTCATTGCAGTCTTTACAGACTTACTGCGCAGTTTATATTTTACGTAATTACCTCTTCTTTGCGGGTTGTGTGTAGGCGTACAATTCAGCTATTACAGACTTCAGCTTCTGCGTTTTTTCTTGAGGGTTTGTCTACTTACCACTTAACACGTACTATTTTCTCTCTTCTGTGTCCTGGTACAGCTCCCCCAGATCCCATTTTCTTTGCAATTTCATGTGTGGTCTAATTCGAGGTGTGACTGTACTTTTGCTTTCTAAGTGGTGCAGCTCTCCCTTATCGCATTTACCTTGCACTTTCATACGTGGTCTACTTTAGGTGTGACTGAATTTTATTTGCTGTGTAGTTCAGTTCACTTAGATCGCACTTTCCCTGGAGCATTTTTTCTTTTTCCTCTGATTCTTAACACGATTTTACTTTCAGTGCTTTTGTTTTATTGTGCGCAGGTTTTCATATGTGGTCTAACTTGAGGTGTGACTGTACTTTTGCTTTATATGTTGTGCAGCTCTCCCAGATCGCATTTTCCTTGCATTTTCATGCATGGTCTAACTTGAGGTGTGACTGTACTTTTGATTTACGTGTGGTGCAGCTCACCCAGATCGCATTTTCCTTGCATTTTCATGCATGGTCTAACTTGAGGTGTGACTGTACTTTTGATTTACGTGTGGTGCAGCTCACCCAGATCGCATTTTCCTTGCATTTTCTGCTTGGGGATTCACTATTTTGTGTTTTCACCTCTGCTTGATTTCTGGTAGGGTGTAAGTCACCCGTTATTTACTTATGATTGCTTTCTGTTTGGGTGTTTTTTCTTCCTGCTTTTGTAATTCACCTTTGCTTGCTTTCTGTTTTGGGTGCTGGTCACCTTTTGCTTACACTTGTTCTTGTCGTTTTCCTTCTTCCTGCTGTGTTCAGTGTTTCCATCCTCCTCGCCAGTCTGGCCAGTTGGTGTGGTTGTGGTGGTTACATTGGTGCACTATTTCTTTGTTAATTTTTCATGGTATACCTCTTTCTTGTTCATGTATGTACGTTCTTTTACAATTTCCTTCCTTTTGAAACTTCTTGCTTCATTTTTTGCTCTGCTAAGGAAGGAGATGTGTGTCTTTTCTAGTTTTCGATTTCCTTTACTCTATCTTCGTGTTTACTCATTGCATTACTGTTTATATTTTGCAATTTCTTTTACTTATTGCTTCCTTTTACATCACCTTTCTACTTGCTTATTTTAGCATGTTTTTCATAACTTATGTGCAATTTGCTATACTTCTTCTGGCAAGTTTCTTCAGTATTACAGTGATGTTACTGCAATGTTACTATTTATATTTGCTTTCTCATTGTTCATTTTATAAAGAGGGAAGGTGTGTTATATCTAGGTTTCTACCTTACATCTTCCCTGTTTCTCTGCCTCTGCTGTTCAGCCAGTGAGAGTAGAATGTTAGTGTGAATGTGATGTCATTGGAATGTTGGGTATGCTGTGAGTGGGACTGTCAGTTGGATCCTGGGCTGAGCAGCAGAGAAGCTGCTCCTGGTGGGGCTTTATTACATCTATACTGGAAAACCTATCTGAACATCTAAGATCAATAAACTTATCATCTGTAACCTAACCAAGACTACTGGAACTACTTACCTACGATATAACACATATACATTCCAAAGAACAAGTTGGATCCGGGAGAATTTTATTAAGAATGAATAGATGACATGAATGGACCAATGAAAGAAAAGCGCGTTATTAATGTTGCAACAATTAGTTAGCAAAGTTAGAATTAGGGTATAAGAGGGTCTACTCTTAGTGGGAGGGGGTCAGAGTTGGAGAGTCGCAGTCAGAGTCGGTGTTGGAGTTGGTGGCTTCCAGTGCTTGGTGGTCCAGATCGATCCATTAGTGAGCGGGAGATGCTGAAAGCCTGTTAGATGAGATGGGTTGCAGGTAGCTGATGCTGACGAGCTGAAGTTTCTGTTGCTGTCTTATTTTTCCAGTTGAGTATGAGAATCAGGTTATTTTTAATTCTTAAACTTAGGTTAGAAATCCTTAGGCTAAATTAGGAAAGATAGGCAGGTAATTAGGGTTTTGCTTCATGACAAAATTTCCTTTCTGCAATAAAATTGATTTTGCTTAATAAATAATTGAATTAATAATGAATGAATAATTGAATAAAAAGTCTAAATTCTTTCTCATGCTTTTAAAATTATATAAAATTTAAGATTCTTAATCAAACGACTCAGTGGTTATTTTACTAAATGATTGTGACACTAGTAATTGGTTATTGTGATTTAGCTGGTCTCAATCACTACAAACTGATTTCTTACTAGATGATCCATCGACAAAACAATGAGCAGGAATATCTTAAGAAATAACTAAGAAAGCGATAGGTAAAAGTAATAAGGTATCCCGGCTCTCGCCAGCGGTACATAAATGATGTTTTTCATTTAGTTCTCATGTTTCTCCTAGGAGTATAGATTTTTGTAAAGGTGTAGAGGAAATCCAGGTGTGTGTGTGTGTGTGATAGGCGATGTTATGGGCCCCATCGTCATGTGGATGTGAGAAAATATAAGTCGCCCCTGGATGACCGATAAGTGACCTAGGAGGAAAATAGTTTTTATTGTACGCGCTGCATCACTGCCATTATGAAAAGGGGTTCTGCACTTGCCCACACAAGAGTATACAGTTTGGAACCATTTGGCCAAAGTTAAACAACTTTTCTCTAAAACTCCACTTTGTTTGACCTTTGAAGGGGTGAACCGTTAATCTGATTTAAGCAGGAGTCACAGAACCCGATTGCTCTTAATGTTCACACCATGTGCTGCTGTCCCCGCAGTAAGCGGGTCGGTATTTCGGAATCCAAGAAGTTGATAATTATGTAAACAATAGTCCAAAGAATCAGGAATTAACAATTGCTACTTTGGCAGGCAATGTCTGCACAGGCAGCAAAAGGGCTCTATCAGAAACTCTGCTCTTCCCCATTACACGCTGCAAGTGGTATGATCACTAGGCTTGGTCTAACACCAGGCAGGGAGCCACAACTCAGCTTCAGGTATGGTTTTATGAGCGTCAGTGTACTTATTCGAGTTTTGGCATCAGCAAAACATTGTATGATCTTGGGCAAATCACTTAATCTCCCTGTTCCAGCAAAAACAAAAGTGTCCTTGTGTAAAGTAACAGGCGTTCACGTAAAGGGATCTTTCGACATCAGCACAACATCCAGTGATCTTGGGCAAATCACATATCTCCCTGTTCCTACAAAAACGAATGTGTCCTTGTGTAAAGTAACTGCCGCTCATGTAAAGCACTCTAATAATACACTCAGGTGGTGTTCGCGCAATATAAAACTGCATTTAAAAAAAAAAAAGAGACGGAGGACAGGGAGAGTGAACTGAAAACATGAGCACTGTATGGAATGCTCCAAGACAAATAAAAAAGTAGTCCCAAAAATATTTCCTAAAATGTCAGCTGTCCATGAATAGTAGTACTTGATCCCTACTCTCGGGGAGGCCTAAAGACAGGAAGAGGCATGACGCATGCATGCCGTGGGCAAATGGGAAGAACGAATAATGGAGTGATGAGGGCGCCATTAAATGGCAAGCCTGTGGGCGGGCTGAAGCCCACAAAGTACATACAACAGGTTTCTGTTTGAGACAGCGCATGCGCACTGATATAGAGCCCAGACCTAAAAATGAATAGGACATATATAAGGAGGAACAGAGTGATAAAGGCTAAATCAGCCAAAAATAAAGCACAGACTTTGCTAACAATCAAAACAAATAGTGGTGGAGGCCCATATGCATGGCGAATGGCGTTATGTATCAGGACTTAGTGTCTGACAGGATTTGGTGATAACCTGACTGGAAATCTAATTTGGAAAACCAGACAGCTATGCTGAGTTTACTCACCATGTCATTGACTGTGGGGAGATTAGGTGTTTTTCCTACTTGAGTGCAATGTTTGGGAGGCGCATGTCCATGCACAGTTGCACCTTCCCAGGATGTTTTGGTTTGTGGGTCACAACTACTGGGAAGACCGATAGGGCTGGTCCCCCAAGCTTCTCAATGATGTCCATCTCTTCCAGTTTCCCCAGTTCGGCCTCAAATTTTGGCGCAGGTTAAATAACATCCTCCATTGCTGCAGGGCGCTGTGTTGTAGTGAGTGGTCGATGTGTAGCTTAATTGATTTTTTTGTCCTTTGAGACATCCTACCCTTTAGAAGCAGTCTTGGAATTCCTCAAGCATGCCATCTAGCTCCATGACATGTACTCTGAAGAACAAATTGCACTATTTGAAGTTTTTCTGCCATATAGCAGCTCTGCAGCATACCCACACCATTTTGTGCGACATATACTTTGGCTGGGGTGGTGATCTTGCCATGTGGAATGTCTGTCATGAAGATCCAGGGACAGCGGCCAGGTCTGCCCATTGGCCTAGACTCTGACTTTCTCTGATTTGAGGGCCGTTTATGTGCTGAGGGTCTTGTAAGTCCCTTTAGCCACTCTGTTAATGAAGGCCCTGTGTCTATAATGGCAGTCACTGGAGTGTTTCCCACCTTGATTGGACATTTCGGAGGTAAGCATGCGTCAGAGTAGATCTAGCCAACTGTTAACACAGTGTGCACAGTCCTCTCCACATTGTCGTTGTCTGCGTCACCTTCCCTCAGCTCACTCGGTGGACTGGCGATCACGTTTACTTCTTTGGCTGTTGTCACCTTCAGGTTGCAGATGGAGCAACAGAATTTTGCGAAGTGGTTCATCTTGCCACATAATGGGCACTTTCTCCCTTTTGCCAGGCAGTCTCCTTGGCAGTAACCTGTACCTCTGCAGTACCCACACAGATATTGTGTTATTTGGAGGTTTTTTCCTCTTTCTGTGGGCTTGACCTGCATGACTTGATTGACCGGCTTGCTTTTGATGGTTTTATGCAGAGCTGCCTCTAAGTGGAATGCTCTGACTCTTGACAGTTTTTTCGAGTTGCCCAGTGTCAGACTGTCCTGCAAGGACTTTCCCGGTTCTTCGAGGATCTGTTCCCTCAACTTCACCGAGTTGCAGTCCTGGATGACTTGGACCCCTATCTCCTCTGTCTCACCTTGAAACATGCATGTGCTCGCCAGATCCATAAGACTAAGACGGATGTAGAATGCATATATCGGTTCCTGCCTTGCCTGGCAAAATAAGAAGCGTTCGCAGTTGGGGTTGGCCATAGGCTTAGAATGGTTTCTTAGTGCTATGATAATGGTTGCATAGGTGAACCGGGGCCCCGCTTCGGGGCGTGAGCGAGATAATTTGTAATGTATGTCCTGTCTCCTGTGGTGACTGTTGTATGGTTCCCGACGGTGTTGGAAGCATGAGGAAACATGGGCGATCTCCTACCTGTTGACTCCAGATTTCACTATGTGGGCGTTGGCTCTCTGATCTTCAGGCTGGTCTTCTGGGAAGTGGCTATGTTAGTTTCCTCTGCCAAGCTAGTGCTTGGAACTTAGTGGCAGGTTAGTTACAGTAGGTGTAGCCAATCTTCTGCTGGTTTGTTCAGTGTTGGCCTGTCTTTTGGTGTGTGTGTGCTCTGATATTTCTTGCTCCATCTGTTGAAGCTCTTTCTAAATGTGCACTTTTGGGTGGGAAATCAATTTTGAATACTAATGATTTGTATGATGAATATATTGTAACATATGAATCATTAATGATGCACTTGAAATTATTTTATTTATAGGTTTAAAAGTGTGTTGAATTTGCAGTTTTTACTTATTACCTATTCATAAAATATGTACAAAACCCCTTGATTTTGGGGGTGAGCCAGAGACATTTTACGCCTAGGGCGCTGTCCATTTATTAAGAGACGCCCCTTGTCATTAAATATGCTGTCTTTATCATTTTTCTTGCTTTATTTGAACTTAAAATAATTCTGATTTCTACTCTGCACCACAGCACTTTATGCCACTGCTGCACCACTCAACTCTATGCCACTCTACTGCACTCTGCACCACCACACTCTACACCACTCTACTATGCATCACTCCACTCTACACCACTCCATTATATGCCACTCCACTCTAATCTACTCTGCACTCTACCCTACACCACTCCACTCTACCCTGCACCACTCCATTCTACGCCACTCACTCTACTCTGAAACAATCTACTCTACACAACTCCACTCCACCCTCCACCACTCCACTGTGCGCCACTCCACTGCCACCACTGCACTCTACGCTGTAGCACTCCACTCTACGCCACTCTGCTCTACACCACTCTAGCCCACTGCACTCTACACCACTTCACTCAAAACCAATGCACTCTCTGCCATGGCACTCTATGCCAATCTACTTTGTACTTTACACCACTTCACTCTAGGGCATCTGCTTCATGCTATGACACTCCACTCTAAGACACTCCACTCTACGACACTCTACTTTATGACAGTGTACTGCATTAAACTCCACTCCACACTATGCCACTCCACAACACTCAGCTCCACATAATGCCACTCTACAACACTACTCCACTTTATGAAGCTCTACTCCCAGTAGCGGCCGCCGCACAACGAAAGTGGGGAGTGGAGGAAGACGGAGGGGGGGGGGGAATTTAGGGGAAAAAAGTATATTTAAAAAAAACTCACCTTCTGCTGCCCCGACGCCGATGGCCGCCTCGGTGCTTGACTCCAGGCAGTCTCTGGGAAGGCACAGGCTGCCCAGCCAATCAAGATTGGTCTTAGTGGCCTGCTCTGCCCCTCAGACACTGTCTGGGAGCATGTAGCTTTTCTCCAACCTGGCCGTAAACACAGCTGGGTTGGAGAAATAGAAGTGCGCATGTCTGTTTCAGGCCGGCCAAACTTACATGCACACTTCTAAGTGCCCACCACTCCTGCCTGTTAGGATCCGGCCCCGCCCGCATACACGCACACACTGTTAGCCAGAGCCCCTCAAAGAAAAATAAAATGATAATATTGTTTTAATATCATTTTATTTTTCCGCAACTGACTCTGACCATTGGGGCGATGCTCCTCCGCCATTACGGCCGACCCTGTCTACTCCACTCCACTCTATTCTACGACACACTACTCCACTCCACCCCACTCTGCGCCACTCTGCTTCACTCTTTCACATTCCTCTCTACGACAATCTACTTCGCTCCATGCCACTCTACTCTACAAAACTCTGCTCCACTCTGCGCAATGCCCTTTACGCCACACCACTCTGTTCTGTGCCTCTCCATTTGGCGCCGCAACACTCTACGACACTCTACTCCACTCTCGCACTCTACTCCACTCAACTCTAAAACACTCTATGCCACTCAACTCTACAACACTCTACTCCAATGTACACTCTTCAACGCTACGACACTCTACTCACTCCATGCCACTCCACTCAACTCTACTCAATGCCACTCCATAACATTCCACTCTAATCCACATTTCACTTTACGACACTCCACTCCAAGCCACTCTCCTTTAAGCCACTAACTTTTTGCCATGCTGAACAGCAGCAACGCTGGTATACAACATAGCTAAACATATTGGCAAATCCAGTAATTTTCTGGATAGGCTTGTATTATTTAGCCCACACCACTACTCCTTCACCACTTGATCTCACTTCCACTGGGGACCTCAGGGCTAAACCTCTCAAGGTGGTATGCTCTATGGCCCATGCTTGAACACTCCACCACTCAAACCCATTCATTGGTGGTTGCCCCAATGTTTACACAGCTGTGGAGTATGGCATTGATACTTTTCACTACTGGTTCTTTAGGCTCTCTTTTGCTACTCTGGAGCAGTGTAATGCAATACCCATGCTAAAGCGGGAATCAGTACACAAATTTAAAGTATCACAGTTTACCATCAAACAGGCTAATTCCTGCTCTATTTGTTGGCCTCTGGTCGTATGGATCTTTGCCGTTGTTTTAGAGAAGAAAACCATACATCCGATAAATTAGCATCACAATCATTAGTCAAATTTTAGTCAATAAGAGAGTTGATCTATGTTTAAAGCGTTTTATTGATCAAATCTTTTAGTAGATCATCTTGATTACAAATCACAAGTTAAATTCAGATTAATCTCCATAGTCAAAATATGACAGAAATATAAAATCAATATTGGTTAATCAAATCATATACTAGATGCATTGAATCGCGTTCCATAAAGGAAAGAATGTCTAAAATAAGAATCGAGTGAAAATAGAGCTAGTCAGAACCCATAAACAGTTCTAGTCCGAGAAAGTGAGAAAAAAGCATAAAGCTTCAACATTTAAATCAACTCAAATAAATCAAAAATATCAAAGCAAAGAACTACTCATAAAGAGAGGTTCAATCAATCAATCACTCATGGATTTGTGAAGCGCGCTACTCAGCCAAGAGCGTCTCAAGGCGCTGGGGGGGGAGGGGGCGGGGAGATCGCGCAGCTGCATCTTACCCAAAGAACCAGCTCTTGAGGCTCTTCCTGAAAGCATGCAGAGTGGGGGAACGTCTGATGCTGAGCGGGAGTTCGTTCCAGGTCTTTGCTGCAATGTAGGAGTAGGTTCTGCCACCCGTTCTGGCTCTGCGGATGCGAGGGGTTACGGCCAATGCGAGATCGGCGGAGCGAAGGCTTCTCCTGGGTGTGTAGGAGACTCTTTCATTGAGGTACTGGGGTTCAGAGTTGTGGAGGGATTTGTAGGTGCGAGTGAGTAGTTTGAAGGTCACTCTCTTCTCGACGCGGAGCCAGTGGAGGTCTCGTAGGTGATTGGTGATGTGGTCTTGTCGTGGGATGCCAAGGACGAGTCTGGCGGCAGTGTTCTGGATGGTCTGGAGTTTTCGGAGCAGGGATTTGTTGATTCCGGCATAGAGGCGTTTCCGTAGTCCAGTCTGCTTGTTATGAGTGCGTGGGTGACGGTCTGTCTGGATTCAGGGGGGATCCATTTGAAGGTCTTGCGGAGAACACGGAGGGTGTTGAAGCACATGGAGGAGACGGCGTTGACCTGTCGGGTCATGCTGAGGGAAGAGTCGAGTATGATGCCGAGGAGCAGGCGTGGTCCATCAGTGTGGGGGGTTGCCGAGGGCGGTGGGCCACCAGGTGTTGTCCCATGCGGAGGGGGTGGGTCTGAGGATCAGGACTTCTGTCTTCTCCGAGGTGAGTTTCAGGCAGCTGCTGCTCATCCAGGAGGCAACGTCTTACATTCCGTCCTGGAAGCTGAGCCTAGTGGTGGTGGGTTCTTTGGTGAGGGAGAGGATGAGCTGAGTGTCATCGGCGTAGGATACTATGCTGAGTCCATGCTGTTTGACGATGGCGGCAAGGGGGGCCATGTAGATGTTGAAGAGCCTGGGGCTGAGTGACGATCCTTGGGGTACTCCGCAGCTGATCTCTGTGGGTTCGGAGTGGAAGGGCGGGACTCTGATTCTTTGGGTTCGGCCGGTGAGAAAGGAGCGGATCCAGTCGAGGGCGGTTCCCTGTATGCCGGCGTCGTGGAGTCTGGCGGTTAGTGTGCAGTGGGAGACAGTGTCGAAGGCTGCAGAAAGGTCTAGTAGGATGAGGGCAGCCATTGGCCCTGGTCGAGGAGAGTGCGGATGTCGTCTGTGGTTGCTAGGAGGGCTGTGTCTGTGCTGTGGTTGCTGCGGAATCCAGACTGGGAGGAGTCGAGGATGGAGTTGGCTTCGATGAAGTTCGTGAGCTGGAGGTTGACGATCTTCT
This sequence comes from Calotriton arnoldi, assembly GCA_963921515.1. NCBI lineage: Eukaryota > Metazoa > Chordata > Amphibia > Caudata > Salamandridae > Calotriton > Calotriton arnoldi. Next base: position 5,583,027 of record CAWUFW010000081.1, on the reverse strand, counting down.
CCGTTACTTTCACTGCAAAGGGGAGGAGAGAGATGGGTCTGTAGTTTTTTAGGTCCGTCTGGTCAGCGGAGGGCTTCTTGAGGAGGGGCTTGACTTCTGCGCGATTTCAGTCATCGAGGAAAGTGACGGTTTTGAAGGTGGAGTTGATGGTGCGTCGCAGTTTGGGTGCTATGGCGGCGGCTCTGTGGAAGATGTGCTGCGGGCCGGGGTCTGTGGGGGCTCCTGAGTGAATGCTCTTCATGATTGTGGCGGTGTCTTTTGTAGTGACCGGGGCCCAGGCAGAGATGGTAGGCTGGCTGGCATTGCTGGAGGTAGGTGAGGTTTCGTTGTCTAGGGTCTGTTTGTTGACGTTGTCGTAGAGGGACTTGCTCTTGAGGTGGAAGTAGGAGCCGAGTTTGTCGCAGAGGTCCTGGGAGGGCGTGAGATCTGAGGCTTCACTGGGGGGGTGGTGAATTCCTGTATGATGCTGAAGAGCTCCATTGGGTTGCTGGAGTTGGTGAGGATCTTGTCCTGGATGAAGTTCCTTTTGGTGGTATTCTGTTACACATTCATCGCGAAGACATCAGAGGTGAGTAACAAAACGTTTGTGTGCCAGTGGAGAATGTTCTTCGTTGCCTATGTTGTGTTCCTTCCTGAGTCATTCAGCCATGCAGGAGTTGCATTCTCAGTTGATGGCTTGGCGGGAGGAGACTGTCTGAGAGACTGAACTACAATTCCCATGATTCCTGCTGAACCAGAAGTATAAAAGCAGCTTCCGGGTTCAGCACGCTGCAGATTATTCTTGCAGGATCTCTGAAGCAGAGCTGCTGTGCATTTGTATCGAAGTCTTCTTGTGGGTAAGGGTGCAGTGCACGAATCAAAGTTTGGATTGTTGAAACGGTGGCTGAGTGAAGGTTACTCTCTAATCACTGCTAGGCTTTTGTCTATTTAAACAAAGCGGACATTTCTTTCTGTGTTGGGAAGGTGTTCCCCAAAAATAATTTTTTGTGGTGAAGTATTTGCCGGTGTTATTCCTAAAACAATTTACGGTTCGGTGAGTATTCTTCACCTTGCCCGGATAACTTGTTCGTATCTGAACTCTTTGGTATTTGGGGGAGAGAAACAGCTGTGAATTGTACCAAAGAAAACACCAAACAACAGAGTGAAAGGATCATGGCTTCCCTGCAATATTTTGATACACTTTCAGTGTATCGATTTTGTTACTGAGATAAAAAAAAGTCCTAAAGAACTTATGAACTACACAAAAGAAAGTTGCTGTTATGAAAATGAATAATCACTGATTCCTTGATTGCTATGACACGAATCTGTTACCCATTGGAACATTTATTAGTTCTTTTGTATTCTCTTTTCAATATCCTAACTGGGCATCATTTGAGTCCTGGTTTGTTCAATCCCTGTGAGGCTTGTCTTCTTGTTCTTTTTGGTAGGTATTCATGATTATGGGAATGGTGAGGGAAATCTACCAGTACAAGGTTAGGTAGATAAATTGTATTTTTATATTACAGTATTACTCTGAGGAAAGAGGATAGTGGAGTACTTGGACTTTTGTCCTTGGACACAAGGTTATCCAGGGTTATTTTCTTTTGCAGGTAAAAAATTACATATACTAGTATAGAAGAATTTTGGTGATCATTAATCATTCAATTTATATATTTAACAAGTTCATATGTTATGTTTTACAGATCTCCTTCCCTGCCGTTCCCTTCCTTCCCTCACTTGATCACCTTAATAATCTGTGCTGTTATAGCAATCAGATCTAAGGCTATCAAGAGGGGGACACCTTTGAGCAGCGAGCAGATCCCGAGGGACTAGATTATTGAGACTCAACATATTCTGTCATGGCGTTCTTGTAGCTGGTCCTTGCTTCTGGGGTTTTGCTGTTTCTCCAGACTTTCTCAAGACGTCAGCAGGTGCGTCTGGATTCGCGGAGGTCAGTAGTGAACCAGGTGGCTTTCATGGGGCGCTGTTGTTGGAGTTCCGGAGGGGGGGCAAGCCTGTCTGCGCAGTCGGTGATCCATCTGTGGAGTCCGTAGGCCGCAGAGTAGACATTAGGCGTGGCGGGAGGGGGAGCGTGGTTGAGGGTGGAGTTGAGGTGCTCTTCGGTAACCTTGCTCCAGTTCCTGCACTGGGGGTGAGGTGCAGGTTTGTGTACGGTGGTTTTGGAGAAGGAGAAGTGGACACAGTGGTGGTCCGTTCAGTGGGGTTGGGTAGTGTGGCTGAAGTGGATGTTGTTCCCTCCTGCGAAGATGGGGTCGAGGGTGTGGCCTGCCTTGTGGGTGGGGGTGGTGACGATCTGCTTCAGTCCGATGTTGGCGAGGTTGTCGAGGAGGGCGGTGGAGTTGGGGTCACTGAGGTTGTCGAGGTGGAAGTTCAGGTCTCCGAGCAGTATGAAGTCCATGGAGGCGATGGCGTGGGGCATGATGAGGTCAGTGATGGTTGCGGCGAACGCGGTACGTGGTCCGAGGTGGTCTGTAGACGAGGGTGCTGCGTAGGGTCGTTCTGTGGTTGGTCCGGATCTGGAAGTGGAGATGTTCCGTGGTGGCCGAGGAGTCGTTCGTGCTGGAAGTGGTGAGTCGGAGGGAGTTCTTGTGTGCGATGGCGAGTCCTCCTCCGGGGCGGTTGAGGCGGTCCTTCCTCTGGATCTTGTATCCGTCCGGGATTGCAGTAGCGATGTCAGTGGAGGAGGTGGTGTTGGTCCAAGTTTCTGTGAGGAAGGCGACGTCTGGCGACAGGGTGTCAAGGAGGTCCCAGATTTCTACTGCGTGTCTGTGCAGGGAGCGTACATTGAGGAGGTTGCAGCTCAGGGGTTTGGGTGTGCTGGCGTCCACTGGGTGGGCGGTAGCCGTGGGGGTCCGGAGGTGGGTGAAGGCGCGACGGCAGTGTCAGCAGGAGAACTGGCCATGGGTGGTGTTCGGCATCGACAGCTGGCAGTTGTTGTTTCTTCTGGGGTTGAGTGCGTGGAGGGTGGCAGAGTGGTAGCGGTCCCTGCAGAGTCCCTGGCGCTGGTCGCGGACAATCGCAGACGGGCTTGCCTTTGGTGCGCCAGTGGCGCGGCCGCCATTAAATAGGGAACGGGGGAGGGAACTGGCGGGGGAGGGGCCGCGAGGGCAGCAGCGGCGGGAAAGGGAGTGGAAAGGAAAATGGTGAAGGCAGTAACAGAGGCAAACAATACAAACAGACAAAAGGCACAGAAACAAAAAGCAGGCCTCGAAAAATCCTAAAAATGTTACTAGACCTGCAGGGCTAGTGACATGAATAATCTACTCGACCTAATTATAATGCTCTTGACCCTTAAACTGGTTTCAAATTGTGTGATCCTGGGCAAGTATTTTAATTCACTGAGACGCCATTTTCTTCTTTATCACATATGAGAGCACCTTAAAATATGCGAGTTCATCATGTCTGCTGTACAGAAAACTCTTGTTTAGTATAATAGACAAAACCTTTGCTTCATATATAATACAAATCTAGCCACATATAGGATACACATGACCGCTGACTTGCCTCAGTTCATTAACCGTATTGTCATCAGTGCAGGGGCAGGAATGTTTCTGAACTCATGTTTAAAAACTGTAACTTTTAATAAATACATAACTAAAGCATAAAGTAGCAGCACACTGTCATTTGCAATCAGCAGATTTTACCTTGAAATGCCCACAGAATTTCCCATTGACATGTGGTTTTAAAACTATATAAAGTAAAATGTCTGGAAATCGAGTTTCTGCAAATATTTGTCACTTGCACATCACCAAGTAAAGTGTTGCGATTTGTTTTGCTCCTATGTAAACTTTGTTTGCATCACACTGCTGAATTACAAAAAAAAGTTCTTTCATAATTCCTGATATAATTTGAAATAATTGTACTATTCATTTACAAGCTGTTTAAATGTTCAGTTAGGAGAAAAAACTGACATTTTACAGCTTTTTTATTTCACAATTATTGTCAGATCACTCACTTGACAGAAGGCACTAACTATAATAAGAGAAAGAAAAGTAAAACACATTTTCCATGAACAGATAAGCAACAATTAGTAAAAAGACAAACTGACATTTGACCTCTGTCCTTGAACAGACTTCAAATGTGTCAAGACAAAAAAGATTTTAGGGCGTCTTTATTGCTCATTCACTTTCTGAATGAACAAAACACCTGTTCCTTCCAGTTTAAACTACCTCGCCAGCAAGGTTGAGTAATTGCTAAATACAGCTCGACCTGCTAAAATCTCACTCGACATTGCGAGTGGATTTTTCGAGGCCTGAAAAGGCAAAAACAAAAAGGCACAAATAGACAAAACAGAGAAAAAACAAACAGAACAACAGAGGGCTGGCTGAGCGGACCAGCAGAAGAGCAACGCTCTCCCACTGGACCACTAGGGATGAGGCGCAGGCAGGAGCCTGCGGGTGGAGGAGGGCCTCGAACACCTACCAGAGAATGGAGAGGTGCTGGGGGCAGTGGCGCAATGACGGAGCTGCGCGAGGGGAGTAGAGTTCACTGACCAGGAGGTCAGAGGTCTTGCTCACCCTGTCGCGCAGCGGCCGCCATTAATAGGGAACGGGGAGGGAACGCAGTTGGGAGGCGGAAACCAGCAGGAGGGGAAGGGGCCGCGAGGGCAGCAGCAGCGGGAAAGGGAGCGGAAAGGAAAACGGTGAAGGCAGCAATAGAAGCAAATAATACAAGCAGACAAAAGGCACAGAAACAAAAAGGAAAAAACAGAAAGCCACAAATCGACAAAACAGAGAAAAAACAAACAGAACAACAGAGGGCTGGCTGAGCGGACCAGCAGAAGAGCAAGGCTCTCCCATTGTCCACCAGGGATGAGGCGCAGGCAGGAGCCTGCCGGTGCAGGAGGGCAGGGCCGGTTCTAGGATTTGCAGGGCCCTGGGCCAAAACGGAATGTTCGAGGCCCCTCTAATTTACATAAGTGACCCCTTGCAAGGAGACCATTCAGAGACACTGCGGGAGGCCCATTGTCCAGCATTTTAGCGCCCCCACAGTTTTAACTTTCAGCACACAAGCAATTCTCACACCTTCAGCCCGATAGGTGTGAGAATTGCTCGTGGGCTAAAAGTTAAAACTGTGGGGGTGCGAAAATGCTGGACAATGGGCGTCCCGCAGTGTCTCTGAATGGTCTCCTTGCAATTGAGACAAGAGGAAGCGTCTCCCTCCCCCTCGGCCTCCAGACACCATCCCTGAGAGGCCCGGGGAGGGGGCCCCTCCCATGGACCCTAATTGGAAGGAGACACCTTTCTTTTAGTTGGATCGGCAGGGAAACAGGACACACGATCGGTGCGGGCCCCATGCTGGTAGGCTGAGTGCGAGGCCCTGGGCAGCTGCCCACGCCTAGCGCCGGCCCTGCAGGAGGGCCCCGAACACCTACCAGAGAATGGAGAGGTGCTGGGGGCAGCGGCTCAACGACGGAGCTGCGAGAGGGGAGAGCTGAGTTCACTGACCAAGAGGTCAGAGGTCTTGCTCAACGAAATCGGTAGTCTCAAAGCAAAAATGACATACGGTATACGTCTGCATAAAAACTAACAGCAAGTGAGGCAAAAAGGGAATGGCAAAAGGTGTGGTAAGGTAACTGTTGAGATGATATCTCAAAGGAAAGACACGTAGCCAGCTGGTGAAGGTAAGTACTTTACTGGGAGCACAACCTGGCATCCGACCACCTCAACGACACAGCTGCAACTGTCGATCGTGGAGTGCCGTCAGCCTCACATTCTAAAGAAGAACGAGGGACATGGAAACAGAACCTACGGAGCATGAGAGCTCCAACCAAGGTAAGAGCGATAATGTATTATAGTAACATCACATCACATCCTCTTCCCTTAATATGCAAAAAGAAAACACAGAAGAAGAAGAACAACAGAAAAGAAGAAAACGGGATACGAAAAGATGAAGGAAAGGAAAATACAGCATTATATTCATGATCTAACATAATCCTGAAGATATACAGGAGGTCTACGAATCCTACCAGATAACTCACCACCAAAAGAGTTAGAGGACCCCCCTGCACTCCCTCCCCCATGCCTTGGGAAGAAGGACACAAGTCATTGAAACGAGAAACATCTTCCACAGTTCTGGCTTGAGGATCACCCCCAATAACCTTATCCGGAATGTACATAGCAGCCGAACAGCCTTCATCATCTGTGGAACACTTGGACACAGAACCTCCTTTTTGGTACAAAGCTACTCTGCGTAAATTCCAACGCTCTCCTCCTTCAACAACAACAAAATACCTTCCAACACTGACAACACGGAAAGGTCCTTTAAACTTAGTAAGACCACCTCTAATCCTACCAGACTTTAATTTGACCCAATCACCAACGGAGATTTTGGAAGAAGAGACATCGAACACAGGATCCTCACCAGAAGATACCCAATTTCTCAGCCAAGATGGGACAAGCCGTGAGCCAGGGAGACGCCCCCTCATGACAAAGAAAGGAGATTTCAATGTAACACTATGAGAAGTGGTACAATAAGCCCACAACATGTCTTGAACAAGACATTTGGGAGACAATCCATTAACTAAGTGTCACGAGGCGGGTCCGACCCAGGGGGGTGTGAAAACGACTATGGACTGGTGGGGTGTGTCACCCACCGTTTCCCCTCCTCTCTTACCGCAGCAGGATGACTGGAGCTGCCCGGACATACGGGAATGCGAGGGTGATGAGGAATCTGGTCGCGGCTCCTTTAATTGGGAGGACATCGTTCGAGGCCCCGCCCCGTTGGATGACGTCGACGGAACCCAGCCCACAAGAACCCGAGGAACACGGAAGCCGGTGTGTGTCAACACCGGAGGAGACGAGAGAGACGGACCGGAGAGGAGCGAGGAAGAGGAGTCACAGACGGAAGCGAGCAGAGGAGAGGCGACGGAGCGGTGGAGAGACGCCAGCAAGCCAGGAGGCCAACGTCCCCGTGGTTCGCCCAGCCACGTTCCAGGAGGAGCGTGGCTTAAACAGGTACGCGAACGTTTTGCGGGTTGGAGAGGAGGAAGGGAGGGACCCGACTCGAATGTTTAGAAAGTCCCCTATTCCCGCTGTACCCGTCCTGAGCACCTCACCTTCACTTAGGGTTGCAGTGAATACTCACTGTGTGCTCCCTCACTACCCCTCCCATTCACTCTGTGCCATTGCCCTCATACTGATACCTGGTATCTATTTCCTCCCTGCACCTCATCGCTTTGAGTACCTGCCTCACCCGAGCTGACGACCACGTGGGTGTACCCAGGACCGGATGAGGAAAAACTGGGTCTCATCGAGGGATCGGGACTCCAAGACCAAACCGCCAACATCCCCGGCGCCTTACAGGAAGCCAGCAACATCAAAGAGACGTGTACCAAACCCAATAAAGCCTTCCATACCCCTACCTCGACTCTGGCCCCTTACTACCAGCCCGCTACAAGTGGTGGAGAATGCAGGCATAGACCCTCCCATCGGTACCCCCGCGATGGATACCCTTATCCAACACCTGGTGAAGGGGCAGGAGAAGTTGGAATGGGCCGTGGAGCGGCAGATGGCGTCGGCCCAGGCAGACAGGGACGTCTTCAAGAAAACGATAACCGCGCAGCTCGAGGGGCTACAGAAGATGGCGTCAGAGCAACCCATCCCTGACTTACGTGAACCCCGTCCTGTACACCACAGTCCCTCGGGGGTCTCCTTGCAGAAATACGTGTCAGGGGAGGACCCCGACGCCTTCCTACTTAATTTCGAACGTGCGGCAAGGGCCTGTGGATGGCCAGTCGAGAAGTGGCCATTCTTTCTGGCGCCTCTTCTAACAGGGGAGGCTCAAGCCGCATATCAGGTGGCAAACGCCACCGGACATACTCCATATGCGGATATTAAATCCTTGATCCTAGATCACTTGGGGCTCGACGCAGAAGCATACTGCGTGCGCTTTAGGAAGGAAAGAGGTACCCCGGGTGACAACCCCAAGACACTATTCTTTAGATTAAAAATGGCGGCCGATAAGTGGCTCACCCCGGCCACAAGCACCAAGGAACAGATAATGGATAAAATATACCTCGAACAGTACCTGGACGCTCTCCCTATGAACACACAAAGGTGGCTGCGACAACACACTCAATTGACCACCGAACAAGCCATTGACATGGCCACTACCTATTCCAGAGCCCAGCCCAAATCCTATGGGTGGGAACCCGAGAAACCCATCCGACGCCCAGCCATGACATACGAGAGAAGGGCCCGTGGTGTACCCGAACCTACGAAACCCCGTCCTGTCAAAACCGAGATACCTTCTTTCAAGGGGCCCCAATGTTTCGAGTGCGGGGACTGGGGACATATCGCCCGAATGTGCCCCCGACGAAGAGCAACGGAAGAACCCATGGAGGTGGGGTACATCCCCAAGTCCGTTCTCTTTACCGCTGAGATGGGGAGCGCCTTCTACGTAAGTGTAAGGGTGAACGGGAAGACGTTAAAGGCCCTATTAGATTCCGGGTGTAGGCAGTCCGTGATGCAGAAGGGTTATGTACGGCCCGATCAGGTAATCCTAAACACCTCAGTACACATCAGGTGTGTCCACGGGGACGTCAAACAATACCCGGTGGCGGTAGTACCCCTTACACCCCCCAACGGTAGAACATATGTTATCCGAGTAGGGATACTGGAGGATCTACCTGAGGAACTCATTATAGGCACGGACAACCCTGAGTTTCCAGATCTTTTCTTACTGACTGTGCAGAAGCAGGCCCAAAACGGGAGGGGGGGTATGACAGTGGATGTCCCTGTTCCTGCATTGATAATGACTGAGCCCTGGTTACTAGATAAAAGTTTCAGGTTCGCCCAAGCCAATGACGCCTCCTTGTTTAATGCTTGGGAACAGGCACACAGGACCCAGGATAGTTCCTCAGCCCCTTTTCCCCGGTTCCTTATTAAAGATAGCCTGTTATACCGCCAGAGTTCCGTAGGGGAACCCCACCAGCTGCTAGTCCCCCTTTCCTTTAGGGAGCAGATCATGTTCTTTTCTCACTCACATTTGTTAGCAGGTCACATAGGGAGCGAGAAAACGACACAGAATGTTCTGAGACACTTCTATTGGCCTGGGATTTACCGAGATATAAAGTCCCACTGTCAAAAATGTGAGATATGCCAGAAAAGAAACACCCATCGCCCTCCTCCTGTCCCTCTACAACCCCTTCCCATAATAGGGACCCCTTTGAGAGGGTAGGGATGGACCTAATTGGACCTCTCCCCAAAACAAAAAAAGGAAACCAGTATGCTCTGGTAATAGTAGACTATGCCACACGATACCCCGAAGCATTCCCCCTCAAGGCCCCGACATCACGCCTCATATCCGAGAAGATCCTAGAATTGTTCTCGAGAGTAGGATTTCCGAAAGAGATCCTAACCGATCAGGGTACGCCGTTCATATCGAGGCTGATGAAAGAGGTTTGCCATATATTGGACCTACGACACATCAGGACCTCTGTATACCACCCTCAAACCGATGGCCTCGTCGAGAGGTATAACGGAACCCTGAAATCTACCCTGAAGAAGATGCTCGCTGTGAACGGACAAGAATGGGATCAATTGCTACCCCTGGCGTTATACGTCATTCGAGGCCAAACCCAAAGCAGCCTGGGTTGTTCGTCCTTTGAAATGTTATATGGCCGGCAACCCAGAAGTTTGTTAGAAATGACCAAAGAAGCGTGGGAGAAGGAAGAGGCGGAAGAGGCCAGGGGTATGCTGGATTACACGCAGGCCTTGAGGTCCAAGATAGGGAAATTGAGAGATCTGGCATATTCCAACCTGGAAAAGAACCAAGAGAGACAGAAAACATGTTATGACAGAGGGAAGAAATGGAGAAAACTAGAGGTCAATGACTGGGTGTTGGTGTTGTTGCCCTCATCCACAAGAAAATTCCAAGCCGAGTGGATGGGGCCCTACAAAGTAGTAGGTACTATTGGACGGACCAGTTATCGTATACAGATAACGCCCAGAAGAAACCAAACGTATCATATCAACCTATTAAAGAAGTGGTTAGGTGATCCTCCAACCACAGCCCACCTGGTGTTACCCACCCATGCCACGTCCACAGATACCTTGGAACATTTGGTGGTCAACGAGGACCTGAGGGAGCAAGAAAAGACCACTCTGATGAAGACGTTGTCTCCCTTTCAGTCCCTTTTTTCGGATAAACCCGGCAGGACGACCTTAGCTGAACACTGCATAGAGACGGTACCCGGAAAAACCGTAAAACAACGACCGTACCGGATACCCGCAGCCAGGAGGGACGCCGTCCAGAAAGAAGTCCAGGACATGCTTGAGCTGGGAGTCGTAAGACCATCAAAGAGCGAATGGTCTTCTCCGATAGTTATGGTGCCCAAACCTGACGGCAGTACGAGATTTTGCATGGACTTCAGAGCGCTCAATGCCATCTCCTCTTTTGATGCCTATCCCATCCCGCGCATCGATGAACTCATCGAAAAGTTGGGGGAAGCCAAATTCATTACGACCTTGGACCTCACAAAAGGCTACTGGCAGGTACCCCTACGAGAGGAAGATCGGAAGAAAACCGCGTTCTCCACCTCCGAAGGACTGTACGAGTTCACGGTACTCCCTTCGGACTCCATGGGGCACCTGCAACTTTCCAACGTCTTATGAACCTAGTACTTGGAACCTTCAGTCCTTCACCTCCGCATACCTAGACGACATCGTGATTTTCAACCCAACATGGGAGACCCATATGGAACACCTGCAACACGTCCTTAAGGCATTGAGACGAGCGGGATTGCACATCAACTCAAGGAAGTCCCGAGTTGGCTACCAAAAGGTCAAATATTTGGGCTATGTACTGGGACACGGTATGATCGAGCCACAGATAGAGAAAGTCAGAGCCATAGCCGAGACCCCTTTTCCCAGCACTAAAAGAGAAATGAGAGCGTTTCTGGGGTTGATCGGTTATTATCGCCGTTTCATCCCCCTGTTCTCAGAGGTAGCCGCCCCTCTAACCGATACCCTCCGGCAAGAAGTGAAAACCCTGAGACTGTTACACCCCACGCCCCAAATGTGGACTGCATTTAATTCCCTGAAACGTGCCATAACCACCAGCCCCGTGTTATCCTCTCCTGATTTCTCGCGACCCTTTCTCCTGCATACTGATGCCTCCGACTATGGTATAGGGGCGGTCCTGTCCCAGTTGTCACCTGAGGGAATAGACCACCCCATATTGTACATCAGTCGCAAACTCTTCCCACGTGAACTCAAGTACCCCACAATAGAGAAGGAATGCCTAGCCATCAAACGGGCTATCGATAAGTTGAGGTATTACCTAGAGGGCCGCCCTTTCACCCTTTACACTGATCATGCGCCCCTCCAGTGGATGAGTCGGAACATCGCGCTAAACCCCAGGGTTCTGCGTTGGTTCTTATCTCTTCAGCCCCTCTCCTTTACGGTGAAGCACCGCAAAGGTACGGACAATGGGAGTGCCGATTTCCTATCCCGGTTTCCTCTCCCCGATCGGGAGATTCCGGGTGGGGTGGTGTGTCACGAGGCGGGTCCGACCCAGGGGGGTGTGAAAACGACTATGGACTGGTGGGGTGTGTCACCCACCGTTTCCCCTCCTCTCTTACCGCAGCAGGATGACTGGAGCTGCCCGGACATACGGGAATGCGAGGGTGATGAGGAATCTGGTCGCGGCTCCTTTAATTGGGAGGACATCGTTCGAGGCCCCGCCCCGTTGGATGACGTCGACGGAACCCAGCCCACAAGAACCCGAGGAACACGGAAGCCGGTGTGTGTCAACACCGGAGGAGACGAGAGAGACGGACCGGAGAGGAGCGAGGAAGAGGAGTCACAGACGGAAGCGAGCAGAGGAGAGGTGACGGAGCGGTGGAGAGACGTCAGCAAGCCAGGAGGCCAACGTCCCCGTGGTTCGCCCAGCCACGTTCCAGGAAGAGCGTGGCTTAAACAGGTACGCGAACGTTTTGCGGGTTGGATAGGAGGAAGGGAGGGACCCGACTCGAATGTTTAGAAAGTCCCCTATTCCCGCTGTACCCGTCCTGAGCACCTCACCTTCACTTAGGGTTGCAGTGAATACTCACCGTGTGCTCCCTCACTACCCCTCCCATTCACTCTGTGCCATTGCCCTCATACTGATACCTGGTATCTATTTCCTCCCTGCACCTCATCGCTTTGAGTACCTGCCTTACCCGAGCTGACGACCACGTGGGTGTACCCCGGACCGGAGGAGGAAAAACTGGGTCTCATCGAGGGATCGGGACTCCAAGACCAAACCGCCAACATCCCCGGCGCCTTACAGGAAGCCAGCAACATCAAAGAGACGTGTACCAAACCCAATAAAGCCTTCCATACCCCTACCTCGACTCTGGCCCCTTACTACCAGCCCGCTACACTAAGGCAAGTTGTATGGTACCTTTAATAAGTCTGTTCGCCCTTTCCACAATGCCATTCCCCATGGGATTGTAAAGAGAAGTACATGAATGCCTCACACCACACTTCTCCAGAAAACAACGCATCTCCCCAGAAGTGAGTTGAGTCCCATTGTCAGTGAGTAAGACTTGCGGAACACCCTCACGCAAAAACAAAGTTTCCAACACAGCAATCGTAGACAAAGAAGTAACGTCTTTCAAAAATTCAATATGCAACCACCTCGAGTGCACATCCACAATCACAGCAGCAAACCTCATGTCTAAGGACAACTCAGAAAGAGGACCAATAAAATCAAGACAAATAGTATGCCACGGCTCTCCAGGATCCTCAATGTGACCCATCGGACGCCGAGAACCAACTTTCAGTCTCTTCTCACTCTCTTTGCAAAGAGTGCAATCTATCACCCAGTGCCTAATCTGATCATCCATAGCAGGCCACCAGAATTCCTGTTTGATACGCCTGATAGTCATGCCTTGGCCCAAATGACCCACATGCGCAAGTTTAAAAATGTGCAACCTGAGAGCAGCCGGGGCACAAATCTCTCACCTCTCATGATAACATCTTTACCACTCAGAGACAATTCATCCAATAGTTTCCAATACGGCCTCACAGGTGTTGAGACCATACTCTCACGAGGTGAACCTTTCTTGATAAGTGTGATAACCTCCTGCAAAACAGAATCACTGATCATTGCCTCAGACCACTGTAACTTAGAGAAAGCACCCAAACTCATTCACAAACATCAAAGACAAAAGCAACAGCTTCTTCACTTTCCAGTTTCTTGACCACTTCCCTGTCCACTGTTTCCCAATCAAGTGACATGCGTGACAAACAATCCGCTTGTATGTTTCTCCAACCATGAATGAACTCAACATCATAAAGGTACTCTTGTAACCTCGCAGCAAATCTGGCAAGACGCGCCGAACCCTTACCAGCACCCCTGCTAGCAGGATTTTCATTAAGGGTTTGTGATCGGTCCTCAACACAAATCTAGATCCCCACAAATATACCCTGAAATACTCCACTCCCCACGCTGCAGCAAGAGCCTCGCGCTCAATCACTGAATAGTTCCTTTCAGCTTGAGTAAGAGTTCTTGATGCAAATGCGATTGTCCTCTCAGTGCCACTCTGAAGTTGGGATAATACCACACCAATGCCCGTCAAACTGGCGTCAACTGTAAGAAACGATTTGCAGGAAACACTGAACGGTGCAAGAATACCAGCATTGCAAATTTACTCCTTTATTTTAGAAAAGGCATTAGACTCATCACTGCCCCAAACAAATTTGCAACCTTTACGAAGAAGTTTCCTCAAAGGTTCAGATAAATCAGCAAATGCACGCACAAATTTAGCATAGTACTCGACCAGCCCCAGAAATGACCTAAGCTGATCATCCAACATATCTTTAAGGCCCTGCCTCACAGACAGAGGAACTCTCCTCAACTTGTGTTGTACAGGGGACGCATTAGGTTTAAGAATAATTTGATGCTGATACCCTTTAACACAACCAAGCCTATCCTCGAACACTCTGTGAGCATCTCTAAGGATGTCATGAACTTGTATGTCATCTTCTACCACCATTATTTGATTTGGAGCTCTTGGATTAATGACAATATGCAGGTCGTATTGGTGCATCCAACCCAGAATTGGAGGACCCTCTTTAGCCACATAAACTTTCCCATGGGTGGTGCGTGAACCAAAGGTAATTGACCCGACATGTATCCCAAGACTTCTATAGACTGGCCCTGGTAACCCACTGGATTGATATCCTTATCCAATAAAGAAACGTTCACCCAAGTAGATTGAAACAGAGACTCAGGTATGATTGTGAACATGGAACCAGAGTCCACCATCAAAGTAATGTCTTTCCCACAAACATTAAATACAGCAGTGGGTCTATTCAATCTAGAGGAGTTTTGAGTAACTCCCACCAACGTTTGATCGCACGTCTCTCCAACAACTAAGACCCTATTTACGGTTGTCTTATAATCATGACTCTGCTGAACAACATTCACTTTGAACTTAGACTTGTCAGAACCATCAGATTGCCTACACATCCTGGAGTAATGCCCCTTCCTCCCACACTTGTGGCAAATCTGATCAATAGCAAAACATTTTTTAAAGTCAGCTAAATGGAAATGACTGCCACACCGCAAGCACTCTCTCGTTTTAGATTTGGGTGTGGCCCCAGAAACATTCGTAGGTTTAAAACTTTTTTTTGATATAGCATTAACATCAAGGCAGTCATCCTTTAATTCAACATCTGCTACTTCTTGTGACATTTTATCCTTCTTACTCAATTCTTTTATACACTTTTGAGATTCTTCAATGACTTTAGCCATATCAATAGCATCTTTCAAAGAAGGATCTTTGGCAGCCCACAATCTTTCTTGTATTTTCCTGTCGCGACATTGAACAATCAATTGGTCACGGATCAGTTCTTCTGTCATGTTGCCAAAGCGACACTTAACTGAAAGTTCGCGTAACCTAGAGACAAAATCATCAATGGCTTCTCCTTCCAGTTGCGGCTGTGTGTAGAACTTATATCTAACCAAAACCAAATTTATTTCTTTGGAAAATCTCGTTTCAAGTCTCTTAATCGCTTCTTTGAATACATCATCCATGGGTTGTCCATTGGGTCCCATGCCCACAGGTAAATATTTAAACACACGTTGTCCTTCGGTACCTAACGCACTCAATAACACTGCTTTTTTTCTGTCAGGGGAAAAATTGTTACCATCCATAGCTACAATATAATTATGTAACATTTCAATCCAATCTTCCCAAATTACAGGCGGAGGACCTGGCTGAGCAAGAAACGTTGGCGGAAGAATTACGTTAGAGGAATTAGCAGCCATGTCTCAACAAGAAGGTAAAAGATGTGTGGAAAAAAAAATGTACTTTAAGTGTTTCGGCACAGGAAAACTTGCTGATAGGCACTAGAGCTCTCTATTCTGAGACCGTAAGCAGGCAATAGTTTTGAAAGAAACACAAATGGTTGCACTGCACTTTCCACCAGGTTTAAATGTTACTACTTGCCAGCATTGTAATAGATTGCAGGGTGTGCAGATCACCGTAAGTAACTGCACTGGTAAAGCAAAGAAAAGAAAAAAAAATACCCAAGAAGGCCACTTGAGATGTCAGTCATGTACCAAAGAAAACTAAACATAATAACAAATGAATACGAAGGAAATATTCGAAGTGGACGATACCGTAGGACTTGAAGAATGAGTAATCCAGCGATGGAGACTTGAAGAGTGACAGATCCGGCAGTCAGATGAGGAACTAATGAAGAAATAAACAAGAATGTAGGTCAAGCAAGATGGCGGAACAATACGTAACGTTGCGTGCGTTGCGCACCAGACCAGCAAGGAAGTCAGGATGAGCGCTGCGTTCCAGTGATGCAGGGGTGACGTCCCGTCACTGCAGAGCGGAACGGAGCGCGCGCCTCAAACGGGCGGAACTGGCCACATCAGGAAAGACGAGTAAAAGTACCTCAAGATGCAGCAAACCAGCAGAAAGACGATGTGGACGCCACGGCTCTGCCGAAGGAAATCAGAAATCCTCCGACGAGTGCAGGAGCCAGACTAGGGCATAGGAAAGAGGAATTACGCCGAAATAGCACCAGGTTGTGCTCCAGAAGCCTCAAGATCGTCGCCAAAATTGTTGAGATGATATCTCAAAGGAAAGACACGTAGCCAGCTGGTGAAGGTAAGTACTTTACTGGGAGCACAACCTGGCATCCGACCACCTCAACGACACAGCTGCAACTGTCGATCGTGGAGTGCCGTCAGCCTCACATTCTAAAGAAGAACGAGGGACATGGAAACAGAACCTACGGAGCATGAGAGCTCCAACCAAGGTAAGAGCGATAATGTATTATAGTAACATCACATCAGTAACCTAAACTAGGAACACGCACTATTATAGACTACATTTTTCGCGAAGCTTTGCAACATGTTGCTCTTCTTATCTTCTGTTAGACAATCAGCATCTGATGCTCTCCTGGGAACAGGATCACACAAATACAATAGTCCTCAGACAGCAATGTGACGTTTGCAACTAAATTATAACAAGTATGTGCTCACGAGAAGTTTGCAAATTCAGGCTTACTTTCCCATATATACACTACATCTTTAACCTTCTAATATCAATTTTCTAAACAGTCTATGTAGAAGTTGAAACATTTCCATCTAAGCTTGCACGTTAATTCTGCACATGTAATTATCACCAGTATTATTTTCTTGTTAAGTTAAAATCTCTTTGTCACCCGTTGGGATCATCCTATCACGTAGTGGCAATATATAAACAGCAAATTTGCTTTACTTCCATACAAATGAGAACCAATGCACTGTTCTGCCTGTCCCCGACTCCTCCTCAACTTGCACCCTTCCCCAGCTTCTTCCTATTTCCTCACCTATAGCCACGGGATTCCCGTTTCCCACTCCTGCCCCCATAATTTTACGCTCATACAGGTTTTCTCGCCTTCCCCGTTAACTAAAACTGTTGCAATATTTATGAAGCTGTAAGACCTTTGAATATACGTATGAACTCCATACATGCTGATATAACTATTGTTTTGATTGCGGGCGCGGGATGCATGCTTTGTATTTCTCAGGCTGAAAGATGCCGGCAGCCTGGGATATAGCTTTTACGGTATAACAGTTGTCCTCGACAACATAGAAAGAGGACGAAACGATTTCCGCCAACTGACCAATCCTGTAAACCGAGAAGACAGCTTTCATTATGCATTGTTTATAGATTTTAAATCGCACAGTACGAGAAGGAAATGTACTTCATATAATATCAAACACTTTTATTAACGTTTCATCTATCTAGAGTATTGTCCTTTAGTTATAAAATCCCCTCATAATTTGTTTACTTAATAGTTCATGTCAGGTACAATTTTTTAAAAAGGAAAGTAATTATAGGAAATCATGTATTTCTACTGTCCAAATTGTATTTCATTATAGCTTCTTTTCCATACACAGCTAGCAAAGAGCCGGAGGAAACGTAAATGAACACACTCCAAGCTGGCGTCCATGTTTGCCGCGGGGTGTAGGAAAAGCTCGTCTAGACCGCTTTCCTTGGTCTTCTGCACTTCCTGAAGCCGGTTGGGAGAGTTGTTTCTCCTCTTTTATCGGTCTCTGCTAGGGAGGAACATCGTCCACTGCCGCCCGTCCTGTGCCTGCAGTATGCAACCCTTCCCGTACCCCGAAGCCTATCGTGATGAGACAGCAGTGAGTAACAGTGGCAGCACAGCAAGAGACAGTCCTAGACACGCGCACAAAGCATGCGGTTGCCGGGGCTGTCGTAGCACACACTAGGGTTGAATCACCTGGTACATTCATTGTCACAGACATGCCATCCTCGGAATCTCTACACTATGCAGACGCCACATTGTCTCTGAAATTCGTTTGCTAATTTTATTCTTAGGCAGTCTGAAAATGCTTCCAGTGCTATGACTGATACCTTATATCTTGAAGTACCGAAGAAGAGCAGGTTGCCTCTGCATTGTGTCCCTATACAGTGTGCGACGAGTGGGCGGGATCTGAGGGGCACGACGTGCCCATACTTTTTTAATTTTAGACTAACAGTTCCGTTACTATTTATGAAAAACCAACCGTCCATCGTTAATTCCGAGAGTTGAAATGCTTCAGCTGGAGTGCAAGGCAGGGAGTCCTTTGAAACCGATGGAGGGGCAGATAACTAAACAAGCTTCCTTGTCAATGTGCCTGCTTGCCTGAAAGAATTGTAAATGTGCGCAACTGGTCAATGTACAAATGTAAAGGGTGCTTAGAAACCGGTTTTGGCTTTAAATGATGGAATCACTTGATACTTTCGGATGAGACATTTATTCTTTTTGAGTGGTATTGCAAGCAGTGGCGGCCGGCACTGATCAGGGATGGTGAGGGTAAATAAATTTTTTTTAATTTACCTCCTGTCTGCGTAGTCGCGTCTCCTTCTGGCTGGAACAGGAAAAACCCAGGAAGCACGCAGGCTCCCCTGAGCCAATCACAACGCTGCAATGCGGGCGTTTGATTGATCTGAGCTCCGTGGTTCGGCGCTCAGACGGGGAATGGGGGCCTTGACATGTTTTCCACCCAGGCTGTAACACAGCCTGGGTGGAGAGCATGCTATGTGTGCATGAATGTATGGCCGGCCCCAGGACGGCCGGCCAAACATTCATGCACATGTAGGGAGTGAAAACCACTCCTACCCTCCCCGCTCCTTCAGCAGAGCAGCCCTGCCCCGCTTCCCAGAGCTGCTGCAACCGCAACAAGAGAAAATAAAATGATAATAACATTGTTATCATTTTATTTTTTCTTACACTGCTGAATAGCAGTGGGGCGACGAACCTCCGCCTTAGCGGAGGAGCCGCCACTGATTGCAAGGGAGTTACTATACGAGCTGTGGAGTGTGTGCTTTTAAAAGACAGTTATAATAATAATTTGCACTATGTACAGTCTCAGTATTACTAAAATCTATATTTTTTAAATACTTTTTATCTTACATCTTTTTGTGCATTTTGTAGCAGCCTATCTTATACTGCGTCTAATGCAAGTTTAAAATAATGACTTGCATATTCAGAGTGCTTTCTGTCCCAGACTGCACTAAACATTCACAAGTCACTAGTCTCCACTGCACCAACCAGGTTTCAATTCTGTGGTTCTCTGGTTACAGATGCAGACTTTTCAGTGCATTAATAGAGGTTTCATACTGTACAATAGTGCATTTTCCACTGATTAACCTAACTTGCATTTATTTTTCATTTCATGTGCATTATTTTATATGTAGTTACCTGTAGGTGAGAGACTGAAAAAAGTTACAGAATATTTTGTTTTTTTAGCCACGCCTACTCACCCTGCCCCCAATGAGCGCAGTAACACAGTTCCCATACCTTTTTTTAATGCACTTCCATCACCGGTGTGACACCAACGCCTGCTTGTTCTGTGTTTTAAATTTTTTTTTTTTTTATTGCACAAAACGTTGCATATCGGAACGTATAGTTTTGGTTTTAGCATTGCATATGCAATTAATTGAATTGTGAGTGTTAGCTTAAAAATCATCAGCTTGCACACAATTGTTGCTTAAAATGCCACTACTGGCCCAAGTTGTCATATTTATGTGCTATGGGCTGATTTGGCAGCTAAGGACTTCGCAAAGAGCTTGTAGTGTACTTTGCCACTTGGTCTTGGAACCTAGGTTATTTCACTAAGGGGTGTAATAGTATCTGAAATAAATTCCAAAGCGACAGCATCACAGGACGAAGTTTGTATAGAGTTATTGAATAGTGAGCCATGACTTATGGAAATTGGTTTTCAAATTGATGAGTATGAACACTTGTAATCAACTATAAAAAAATGGCTACATTGTCGACAATTTTAAATCTGGTTACATTTATTTTTCTGTAATGTACTTATTAGTGGTCCTATGTCATGTTGACATCTTCTGGCAGCAGTGGGTTTTTATCCAACAGCACTCTGCATTCTGGAATTCTTTAGCCCATACCTAGGATGGTAAACCTTCCACTTTCACTTCACGGGACAGTTTGTGCATGGAGATACTTTTTCCTTGCTGAGATACCTTGCATGTAATCTTATTTGAAGATGTTTATTTTGAGGACTGAGGGATTGTCCAATCGTTGACTGCTTTTTTTTGGGGGGGGGTGGGTGGGGGAGGAGGGTTGTTCCATCAAGCTTTCTTCTGTTAAATCAGGCTGTTGTACTCTTTGTAAGATACACGTGTGTCCGGATATTTATATTTTATGAGGACAGATGTCCTCTACGGTTTTCAACCTACATGGGTATGATTTTCTTTATACATTCATGTTATGTTATCTGATATTTATAAAGCGCACGGCTACTCCCAAGAGTGTTCCGGCGCTAGGAACAAAGACCACATAACATCATACAGAGCAATTCCTCTACAGCGGAACTCACAGCTGAAAGAGCCATGTTTTTAGACTCTTCCTAAAAGTAAGGAGGTCCGGGATCTGTCTAAGAGAGATGGGTAGGCTATTCCACAGCCGAGAAGCCACAGCTTGGAAAGATCTACCCCCTACCCGGGAGAGCAGGACCTTCGGAGTTGAGATCAAAAGCTGAGAAGATCTCACGGTACGCTGTGGTATATAAGGTTGAAATCTTTCCCTAAGGTAAGGGGCTCCAATCTTATGAAATGCTTTAAAAACCAAGACTAAGGCTTTAAATTGGATTCTTTTCCGCACCAGAAGCCAATGTAGAGAGGACAGAAGCTGAGTTGTGTGAGTCCTGGGACCTGTCAGAAAGATGGCCCTTGCCGCCACATTCTGAATCACCTGTAATCGGCCCAGAAGATACTCAGGGAGGCCGAGATACAGGGAATTAACATAGTCCAATCTGGACACCACCAGGGCCAGGACCACTGTTTTCCTGTAGGGGACTGAGAGCAGGGGGAGAAAGTTCCTCAGCATTCTCAACACCCCGAAACAGACCCCAGCCACCGTTTGGACTTGGGCCTTCATAGATTTTTCACGATGGTGACAGAAGACGAGGTGGGGGGACATGTCCTGCGGCCACCAGGTATGCCAAGCTTCATACGGACGTGGACCAAAGAAGATAATCTCTGACTTTTCAGAGTTACACTTTAGTTGATTGTGTCTGAGCCAGGAGAAGACTTCAGAGAGGCAGGTGTTAATTAAGTTGCCGTTGAATTCGGCACCCTTCTCGCACGTAAACAGCAGCTGGGTGTCATCGGCATATGACACTATTTTGGCCCCGTATTTCTCGGCGAGAGGGGCCATATACAAATTAAACAAAGTTGGGCTCAATATTGAGCCCTGTGGGACCCCGACATTCATGGGAGGAATCGCAGCGGCAAAAGGTGGAGACCAGATAGTTTGTGAGCGGTTAACAAGGAAAGACGTAAACCATCTCAATACCGTGCCACCAATACCGCTCTCCGTGAGTCTTTGCAGTAATCTGTTGTGGGGCACGGTATCGAAGGCTGCAGAGAGGTCCAATAATACCAAGACCCCATTACCTCCTTTATCCAACGTAGCTTTAATTGTCTCCGCAACTTTTAGCAGGGCTGTTTCCGTGCTGAAGTTAGCTCTGAAACCCGACTGGCTAGGGTGCAGCAAATGATTGGCCTCCACGTATTTCGTTGCGACTTCATTGACATATTTCTCCAAAACCTTGGAGAAAAAAGGCAGAAGTGATATGGGCCTGTAATTACTGGCGGCCTCGGGATCTGCCGTAGCTTTCTTTAGCAGCGGAAGAATTTTGGCATGTTTCCAAGTTTGCGGCATGAGCCCTTCCCGCAAGGCGGTGTTCAAAATCAGGTTCACTACAGGGTTAATCACTTCTGCTATTGAGGACAGTACTTTTGCTGGACATGGGTCTGATGGAGAGCCAGACTTCAGAGCTTTCATAAGCGCTAGAGATTCCTCCAAGGTGATCACAGGGAACTCCATAAGGGAGGGGTCAGTGCGGGGACACACGTCAAGGGGAGGTCCAATGGCAGCCTCTGATTCAGTGGACTGAGCTGCGAAGGAGTCCTGAATATTTTAAATTTTTTCATGGAAAAAACAGGCCATGCGACTAGTCCAGTCGCTTGTGGGAGCAAATAGTCGACTAATTGTCGTAGGAGAGGAGAAACTTTTTACAATATTGAAAAGTTCTCTACTTTTATTGCCCGCCTGATCAATTTTTGTTGCGAGAAAAAGTTTCTTTCCCTTGCGTACTTTCCTATAATGTTCTTTCAACGCTAGTTTATAGATGGATTTGTCAGTGGGTCTATAATTTCTCCGCCACTCTCTTTCAAGATGTTTACACGCCCGTTTACTTTCCCTTAGGGTTTCCGTAAACCAAGGGACAGAAACTCGGGTAGATTTAGCAGCCCTCAGGGAGGGGGGGGCAAGTTCCAGTGCCCGGAGTTGTAGCCAACCCTCTAGGGCCTGCACGTCCTGTTCTAGGTTGCCACACAAGGGAATCGGGAGGCGACTCAGGGCGCACTGTATTGCCTCTGGTGAGATCAAATGAAAGGGCCTAAAACTATATCTGACACTGGTGTTTCCTAGTAGTTGAGACCTTACTGGCTCTCTACAGATTTTAAAACCTATCAGGTAATGGTCTGACCAGGTTAGAGCGAGGGGGGCATCAATTTGAATCCGGTTTGATGAAAAAACCTGGTCCAATGTGTGTCCTTTGTCATGGGTAGAAAGACAGACATACGGGGTCAGGTTAAGAATATCAAGGGATTCACATAACCTCATGGAATCCGGATCAGAGGACTTGTCCATGTGGATATTAAAATCACAGAGGACCAGACAATGGCTGTATTTGGCCGCTATGGGAGATATGGCGTGGCTGATGGACTCCAGAAAATTCCTCGCCGGTCCGGGAGGGCGATGTATTACTACTCCCGCGATGGATTGATGGGCCGAGATGGTCAGAAGAAAACCTAAACTCTCGGCCCCCTCTATCTCCATGATCGCTAAAGGTACACAACAAAGGGAACTCCTGAAGATTAAGGCTAAACCTCCGCCTTTCCCAGTGGGACGGTCCTTCCTCAGGATCTGGTAACCCTGGGGAATCGCGTTCGCAATAGTGGGGTTGGAGGCTTCCGTTAGCCATGTTTCTGTAAGAAACAACAGATCAGGGGGGGAGACGGCTAAAAGATCATAAATTTCGAGTTCGTGTTTTTTTATAGAACGTGTATTCAGAAGGAAAGCCCTCAGGAAGTTACCTGTATCACCCGGCTGAATACTAGGTAAGCCAATATCAGATTTTACAGTGCATTCTCCGAGGTAGGGACAGGCTACCCAGTTGCAGTCTTTGCACCCCAGGGTGACATTACTCCCCTGCATATCGAGGTGAGGTCTGCAAACCGAACTTCTTCCGATGTCTAAAAGGCAATCTCTGCCGTACCTGATTATCTTGGGCAACTCTGGAGGAAAACCGGCAGCATAACTGGCCCCGGCCCCCTCCGGGACGCTGACGGGCGCAGACGGGCTTGCGCAGCGTCCCGTTTTAAGGTGGCCAGCGTCAAAACAACTAGACTGCACCATCTTAAAGCAAGATGGCGGTGTCGGTCAAGAAGCCACTTAGAATCAGGGTTTGATTCCCCCTCCCTCACCAATGCAAAATTCACAATTTTAAATTCCCCACACAACGAAATTCAAACCACAGAGAAGAATTAAAACATCAGTAAAAAGTTAAAAGGTTTCAGGAAATGTGCAAAGTGCGCAAAGTTTAGCAGCGAGTTCAGCGTAGGACATGTAATGTTTGTTCAAGTTACGGGGTCTGGCGCGCTCGCGCAGCGTCCCGTTTTAAGGTGGCCAGCGTCAAAACAACTAGACCGCACCGTCTTAAAGCAAGATGGCGGTGTCGGTCAAGAAGCCACTTAGAATCAGGGTTTGATTCCCCCTCCCTCACCAATCCAAAATTCCCAATTTTAAATTCCCCACATAACGAAATTCAAACCACAGAGAAGAATTAAAACATCAGTAAAAAGTTAAAAGGTTTCAGGAAATGTGCAAAGTGCGCAAAGTTTAGCAGCGAGTTCAGCATAGGACATGCAATGTTTGTTCAAGTTACGGGAGTTGACTGGTAATGACCACCTGTCCCCTCCCCCCTCCAGTGCAGGTTGATGAAACTATAACAATATTTAGTCCCAAGTGCTCTCTTTTGTTTTAGCTTGTGGTCACTTGTTCGATGCACAGAAATTTACAAATTACAACAAAACCCAGATGGTGAAAAATTCCTGAAGTCACTAAATTGTGTTTTGCTTTTCTAAATACACTAAATTGGTCAAACCACCTGTTACAGCGCCAACTTGAGAAAAGCAAATGAATAAATTAACCATCCAAAGGCTGACTGGCCGTAAGCTCTGTCTAGCTAATGTAAACCTTTAGATGTACAGTCACGTCCCTCATGGTGCAGGGCTTCTTCACTGTAATTGCTCACATCCCTATCTAACAAGCATTTACAATGCAATAGGTCTCGCAATTACATTGTTTTGAGCTATTGGCATTGTAAATGTTATTGTTTTGTTTTTTTCCCCTTCGTGAAGCATTAATTAAATGGTGTAATGCAAAATGGCAATAGCTCACTTTGTTGTAATTGCGAAATCTATTGCATTGCATTTGTACTAGTGTGAGTTTTGTATTGTAAATGGTACTGGCTTTTATTAATGTTTTTTTTTTTTCTCACATTAATCTAATGCATTAAAAATGTTAATAC
Organism: Calotriton arnoldi; assembly: GCA_963921515.1. Taxonomy (NCBI): domain Eukaryota; kingdom Metazoa; phylum Chordata; class Amphibia; order Caudata; family Salamandridae; genus Calotriton; species Calotriton arnoldi. The sequence goes on along the minus strand of CAWUFW010000081.1, from coordinate 5,558,400 downwards.
CCACTCATTTTGGAATAAGGACTCTGAGTGGATATTACATATACCCATGGCCAGACTGGGTGGGACAGGTTGTATTGTACTTCCGGTTATTGAGTGAACCTATAGAGCAGTGACACCGCCTTGATGGTGCAATCACTACTAGTCATAGAAAGGGAAGGGGCTTGAATCTTAGCTTACATGTACTGGAGACCCACCACAACTCCCACTACAGCATGGCAAGCTCTTTCAGCAACCTCCTACAGGCCGTTTAGAGTGACAAAATCCTGGTGTGTTGTGTAGTGATTTAAAATTGCTCCGTTTCTTCGTGTGCTGGATCCGCGTTGAGTCACACCTCTCACATGCCTGTTTTCAAGGGTGCCGTTGCCGTAACCTCAGACGATGTTACTGGACTCTTTTTCATTTGTTGTGAGCCGACATGTTGATTGTGTCTGGTGTAAATTGTGAATACACAATGATGTGTTAGTGTGTAAGAAAGTTGTGTTTCGTCGAAACAAAACCTGGTGCACTTGAACTGTGTGACACCAACATAAGATTACATTTAAATGTGATGCGTCTTCTGAACCGTTTTCACACTCACAGAGATGGGGTGTGTTCACTTTAACCACCTTTAGTGCCTAAAAAGGTCTGTTACGCCGGAGATTTGGTTGCACACTAGTGGGGCTTCTATTGTACTATTTTTCACTACGAAAGTGCAATCAGTGCGTTTTAATCTGTCTGGCAGCCTCCTAAATGGAGGGAACTAATACACACCCCAGAGTACAGCGCTCTCCCAGGAGGGAGGAGCGCGTTGGTCGCCTAGCGCTCTTAAAAGCGTGACAAACCCCGCGGCGCGGGACGCGCCACAAACCTGATGCTGCCTGTTGTTGCCACCAGTGGGGAGACTACACACCCCAGAGTACAGCGCTCTCCCAGGAGGGAGCAGCGCGTTGGTCGCCTAGCTCTCTTAAGCGGGCCGCAAACCCCGCGGCGCGGGACGCGCCACAAACCTGCTCCTGTCGTTGCCACCAGTGGGGAGACTACACACCCCAGAGTACAGCGCTCTCCCAGGTGGGAGGAGCGCATTGGTCGCATAGCGCTCTTAAGCGCGCCACAAACCCCGCAGCACGGGACACGCCCGGGCCAAGGGCAGGCCCATCCGCGCCCGTCAGCAGCCGGAAGAGGCTGGGCCACCCCCCTGAGAGTTGCCTACACTTCAAAACTGTGTTGCAGGGATCGCAGGTACTGCTCTAGGTTTAGTATGTGCCTGAATTTGGACTTATAGTTACTAAAGTATCTGGAGTGTTGATAGCACTGTATATCAAAGCATATGATCAAGCGTAAAGGAGCTGTGGGCACTCTAGATGCCTTTATTATTAGTGCAGAATCCTTGCTGTCACATGAAAATCAAATGGCAGAGAGGCGCTGTTAGAAATGGGGGTCTCTAGTTGGCAATGGCTGGCCACTGTCCAAGTAGGGACCCTTCTTCCTAAGTCAGAGTGAGAGGGCTACCCTCTTTAATACCCCTGCTCAACCCTGTGGTAACGTAGCACGAGCAGGTAGGCTTATCTCAGAGGCAGGGTGTGAAGCATTTATGATCATACACAGTAACACAGTGAGGAACACTACAAAGGGACACCACACAAGTAGTTATTATAAAAAATAAGTATCTTTATATAAAGGCAGATTTATCACAAGACCAATAACTGTAAAAGCCACAATACTGTCAAAAATAGGATAGCTGTTGAAGGGCTGTCAAAAATAGTTCAAAGGTTGCAAAAATAAGGTTCAAGTTCAAAGCAGTGGTCTCTGCGACCCTTTCTTTCACAAAGTACCTGGGTTTAGTAGCAGAACCAACAAAGTGTCGCAAATAAGCTGTAGCGATGATTCTCGGTACGCGAGGCCGGCGATGCGTTGAAATCCTTGCCGCAAGGGAGGATGATGCGCCGATCTGCGGGATGCGTGCGGAGACGATGCGACAAACTTCTGCACGCTGGACCGCCGATGCGATGACTTTCTTGCCGCGTGGGAGAAGTCGATGCGGTGATCCTGTTGCGCTGTGCGATCGTGTTGCGATGCGAAGACAAGACGCTCCGCGAGGGAGCGACGAAATTCGGTGCGATGCGATCAAAGTGGCGGACGCACGGTGTCCGCACTGCGATGTCTCGAAGCGATAATTTCTTTAAGGGTTGCGAGTGCGCGGCGACAGCAGCGCGATGATCTTTCCAGCGCGTCTCGGCTGCAGCGGCTCGCAAAGGGGCGTCAGCGATGGTTTCGTGTTGCGGGCCCTCGGCGGCAGTAGCGCGATGATTTTCCCAGCGCTCTCGACTGCAGCGGCCCGCAAAGATGCGTTAGCGTCGATTTCTCACACTCTTTTCTCTGATGCAAACTAGAGGCCCTGGAACTCACAGGAGCCTCATCAGCAGATAGCAGTCCTCGCAGGGAGGAAGCAGGAGGTTGGTGGTGGAGTCTGATGTGCCTGAGACTCCAGCAGGAGGCTAGCTCTTTTCCTAGCCCTTGGGTAATTGCTGTAACAAAAATAAAAGTTCTCTCAAGAGTTCCTTTTCCTCTTCTTCAGGGTCCAGTGGTCACTGCTGCAGGCCAGTGCAAGAAACAACACACAGCACAGGGACAGTCACTTCCTGCAGATTCCTCCAGTGGCACGGACAGAGTTTCTTCTCCAGATCCAAAAGCAATACAAAAGTAGGGGGCTTGAGCACAGATATTTATACCCCAAAAGCCTTTGTTCTTAGAAGCTACCAGTTACTGAACCTAGCCAGAACCAGTTCTGCTCAGGCCTGGAGCACTTTGTTTACCAGGCTGCATCCTTCCTTTCAGAAAGAGGGGGTCTGCTAGCAGACACACAGTGGGAGGTGGAGCCAGCATTCACCTTGCCAGGCACAGCCCTATTCAGGTCAAGGAGCCACCCCTCCCCACACTCTAAATGCAGATCTCTCTATTCAGCCCAAGTCTGACTCAGCCTGTCCTGCCCCTCTAAAACCAGACAGCCAATACACATAACGGCAGAGCACACTGGAAGGCTTAGGCAAGAAAATACCTACTTTCTAAAAGTGGTATTTTCAAACACAGAATATAAAAATAAACTTCACTAAAAGATGTATTTTAATATTCTGAGCTCAGGCATACTAAATTCGTTTTTCTACCATGTCCCTGGGGTCAGTTAGGACTATAGAATGTAATAGTCAAACTGCCCATTCTAGCCTATGAGGAACAGGTAGCCTTACAGTAGTGAAAAACGAAATTGGGTGTAATTCACTACCAGGACATGCTACATACACCAATGCATGTCCTACCTTACACATACAATGCACCCTACCATAGGGGTGACTTACAGGCTGCCAAGGGAAGGTTCAGGGGCTGGGAAGTGAGGGCACTTCACAGCCAAGATGGCAGTTCTGGACTGCACACAGACACTGCAGTGGCAGGTCTGAGACATACTTTACAAGCTGCTTCTGTGGGTGGCACACATCAGTGCTGCAGGCCCACCAGCAGCATTTGGTTCACCAGCCCTGGGCACACATAGGCCACACTACTAGGGACTAACAGGTAAACCAAATAAGCCAATCAGGGATATACCAATTCACATAGACATATTTACACAGGGAGCATTTGCGCTGTGACACTGAATGGCAGTGGCACAGCGCCCAGAGCATCTAACACAGGTAAAACAGAGGAGACAACAGCGAAAAATGGAAGGGAGACCCACGCCAATGGTGCCAGGTCTAACAGGCGCCTGTCATTATACCCTTTGAAATTACCGACGCATCAGCAAGCACGCTCTCTAAACTTGGGTGATTCACCACAACTGCTCCCATCAAGCCCATCAATTATAGTGCAAAACAAGTCAATGACTTCCCCTGTGTTAAATTCGAACATACCTTTCACATCTCCAATTACAGTATCAGATGAATACAATGGGCCGGGTATAGCAACTAGATCACGAGCCCCGAAGATACTGGATGAGACTAAGGGGAAAGATCTTCGAGCGAAACGGAAGCGGGCTGTTGGACACCAATAGTCTAAAATTAAGAGCACAAGGGGTTCTCGGCCTGCGGACCAACCAATACCTCATGCAGATGATCAAGTTGTATTGTTGCAAAAATCTGTTAGTACACAGATAGATGTAGATCTTTTCTCTTCCCTTTTAACAATGAAAGAGAGTATTAGGGATTTGGATCGTGTTTTAACCTCGGCGCTAGAATCTGCTTTGGGATCTATGTCAGTCCAAATTAATGAACTAATGGACAAAAAATGTTGTTTGTTGAATGAAAAGATAGAACAGTTGCACATTGCTATGAAGAACTTGAGAGGTAGTAACGGATCTATACACTTTGACGCTGTAGAAGGGGTGAGCCAACCAACCCTAGTAGAGGGGCTATCAATTGCTAATCCAGTAAGAACGAGTAATAGAGGGAAAGACATTCCTGTGACAAAATCTACAATAAAACCAAACAACAGGGAGAGAAATACACAGGGAAGGGTCCAGGAACCCAATGATAAACAAGGGGATGTGTATGATATATGTTCTGAACAGGCACTTTTGAATTCAACGGTAAATAATATGGGTTTGGTCGCAACAAATGGACCACAGATCAACGGTCCAAAACCTAATACTGATGTTTTGGGACTGCCACCTGCTTCATGTCCCTATGTACTAATTTTAGCTGGGGTTCCTGCCCTTAAAGGCGAGCAGAATGAATCTTGGTCCAACTTACGAAATAAGACGGTCGATTGGTTGACCAAGCACACACAATTCCACCCACTGGACATGAAAGATATCCTCATGGTCCGCAGAGTAGGGTTGGTTGGACAATCCCCTAAGAATATAGATGGTGATTGTGTAGTGATTAATTTTCGTCGGCCTCAGATGGTTCGAAGCCTATTAAATATGCAAGAGCAGGTATCTTCCCAAAGCACTTGTATCTGCGCTCTTCCTCTAGGCTATTTTTATAAACCACCACCAAGGAACTTTGCCTACGATGGTGCTTCGATTACTCTATCAAATAGGTTCCAGGCATTATCCGACTTAGACGCTTTGGACTGACAACCACTCCCTGTAGAACACAGAATACACCCTTTTGCTACCATTCAGGCTAATTGCAGTATGGACCAGGCACGTTCCTTAAACAAACAGGGTCTAGTTAAATTCCAGGACGTATTAAACGCCCAAGCGATATTTGAGCCTAATGAACAAATGGGGGCAGTTGGGCCAAACGCTTTTCCACACAATTTTGACAAACTCCTGACTTGATGATTGAACCCCATATGTTACAAGCAACCCAGCCTAAAAGGGACAACTGTTTAAACCTGGGCACAGGGGAAAAGGAGCAGTCGGAAATACGACTTACTTCGTGGAATATTGCGGGGCTCAACAGGAACCTCAGGGATGTAGAATGGTTGGAGTACATAGAACAAAGTGATATATGCCTCCTGCAGGAGACCTGGGCACTAGAAACCCCTCACAAGGTTGGGTTTAAGACATTTAGTGTTAAAGCCATACCATCGGTAAGAGGCAGGCCCTCGGGAGGCCTTGTTATATGGATAAAAAGTACTCTCGACATTAATATAACCCAGTTGCACATTCCGTCTCAGGACATGGTTGGTGTGAAAATTAGTACTTGGGACAAAAAGGAAATATATTTAATCAACATTTATAATAGACCAAGCCCAACTATGAAGGAATCTTTGGTAATAGAGCAGCTTGACCTTTTTTTAAACTCAATTGAGCCGAGGGCAATGGTAATTGTGGGAGGTGATTTAAATTGCAAATTTGAGCCAGTGGTGGGCTTTGAAAACCTCTTTGAAGAAGAAGATATAGCAAATAATATTCCCGCTTTAGAAAGCAGTCCGATAGTGCCCTGCACTGTAGCAGTTGCCCAAATTATGAAACTTACATCAGGGCATGGACTTAGAGCCTGTAATGGCCCCTTACCCTCAGATAGCCCAAATGTTTCTACATTTCGCAGGGGTAATTGTCAGAGCAGTATAGATTATATATTGGTATCTATCGAGTTCTGGCCTAAAGTACACGACCTAATAGTAGATGCCAGAACTGACAGTGATCACCGCCCCCTACATTTATCACTAGTAGCCCACTCTTTTTCACCAACTTGCTTGAGCAGTGGTGAAAATAATACCATCTGGGATGAAAGCCTTGTGAGTAATAACCGTCGAGCTCTAAAATGGCCATACATAGTAGGAAATGACCAGTCTATGACGCAGATTTTCAATACTTTTGCAGATGTCATTTCCCCATATATAGACTTACCAGCAGCTGAGTTCCCAATATTGGTCGTACATTACGCTCTGGTAGATGCACTAGCACCTATTGTGAGCAGAATCCCTAAAGAGCGTAGTGGGAGAAGGAATGACACAAGTGTTGGAGCTAATCCCTGGTACAATAAGGAGTGCCGTGAGGCAAAAACTGAGCTCATACTGGCAATAAAAAATAACAATGTAGCGGTTATAAGGGAGAAAAGAGTTAAATATAAGAGACTTCTTGCCCACACAAAGAAAACCTGGGATGACAATATTTGGACGGATTTAATTAGTGCAGCTAAATCCAAAGACCAAGCAGGCTTTTGGCGATTAATAACAAAAGGTAACAAGGCAGGAAGAGACACTAAGGACCTTCTTCTTGATGCTAACACCTGGGTCAACCATTTTTCCTGCCTTTACAACTGAAATAACACATACCATTGAAGATTTTGTAATTAATCCTAATACAAACCATCTATACCTTAGTCTGGAAGAAACGTTGACGGCAATCGATGCAGTAAAGCCGGGGAAAGCTCCCGGCCCTGATAAGATACCGGGAGATTTGCTGAGGCATGATAGCAGTGTTTGGGGCCCATATATAAATTGTTTATGTAATGCAATAGCCTCGGGTGCACCAATCCCTGAATCTTGGAAAGGGGCTGAAATCACTACGATTTTCAAGAAAGGTAATCGCTATGACCCCTCAAATTATCGACCAATTAGTTTAATTGATATTTTACAGAAAATTTTTGCTAGGCACATTTTAACTAAACTGAATGATTGGCTTGAAGAGAACAGCGTGCTCTCAAAATTTCAGGCGGGATTTAGAGTTAAAACCAGCACAATCGATCAGGTTTTTAGATTCATATGCTTGTGCTGGAAATGTATAACTTTAAAAACGGGCCATTTGTACATTGCTTTTGTAGACTTAAAGGCCGCATTTGACCTTATACCTGGAAGTTTACTTTGGAAATCGCTAAAATGTCAAGGGGTGCCAGATGAACTACTCGTGCAAATAATAAGATTGCACAAGGATAATTATGCAAAAGTAAGATGGGGTCCGAGGGGTGAACTCGCCAAGGCAATTCCGGTAAAAAGAGGTGTACGACAGGGGTGTGTACTGGCGCCCACCCTATTCTCATTGTATGTCAATGATATTCCAGAGTATTTGCTTGGGTGTGTACATGATTCGCCTAAGCTAGGGGGGGGGGTCCGGTACCAGCTCTTTTATTTGCCGATGACACCATATTAATATCCCAAACCCCCAAAGGACTACAATGCTTAATGGACTCCTTTTGTACATATTGTAATATGAAGGGCCTTGAAATAAATTCCAGCAAAACTAAATACATGGCAATTAATCCACATAGATCTTTTAAAAAGAAATTAATGATAAAAAACCAAAAGTTAGAGTACGTGCAAAATTTTAATTACCTAGGTATAACCCTGGATACAAAATTGTCTTGGAAACCACAATTGGAGAAAAGTAAGATTATTTTGCTCCAAAATTCCCTACCAATAATAAAGAGGCACGGGAGTAGTATCTCCAAGGCAGTGTCCCCCACCTTGGAGGTATTTAAGCATAGAGCACAATCTGCTTCCCTTTATGGGGCTGAAATATGGGGGCCTTTTTGTAAAAAAACTTTTGAGTTAGGAGAAAATAAATTTTTTAGAAAATTATTATGCCTACCAGTACGAACACCTTTAATCCCTATTGTTATGGACCTAAAGGTCAAAAGTATAGACCACCATGCTATATTAAGACCTTTATTATTCTGGGTGCGACTCTGGTCTACAATAGAACTTGCCCACTACAAAGAGGGCCTAGAGGAGATCTTAAGAATTGACCAAAGTAGGAGCATCCCGTGGCTTAAGCATGTTTCTTCCTGGTTTGGAAAATTAGAACTAACACATTTTTGGGAAAAACCGACTCAGCTGACATTATTCTCCAGGAAAATGTTAAAATCTATTTTTTGTGCTTACATTCAAAATAGTGTGCTACACAATTCGGCCACTGGTATATTGACAACTAAGTTCCATCTTATCAAACAAATAGCAAGTTTTGAGCCTTTTCTGGATGAAGTGCGCCCACAGTTAGCAAAATCATTATATATGAAATTTAGATATGGTGTGTTGCAAATTAATGTGAACACATCGAAATGGGATAACAATCAGGAGGAAAATAACAATGAGTGCTGTGTATTATGTCAAACTGAGACTAAGGAAAACGACTTACATGTATTATTCTTTTGTTCTGCATATGGTAAACCCAGGAAGAAATGGATTAAACCCATTTGTAGAAACATGAGTACTAGGTCTTGCCTGGAGGCGGAAAGAATATTGAAAACAGATACATCTCAAAAAATTGTTTTTAGTGTCAGCAGATACTTATTTAATGTGAGTTTTATAAGAGCGAAAGCAGGGTTGAAGTTTTAATGATTTAGAAATATGTGTACTCAAGACTATGGTTTAAGTAAGCTATGCACACGCACTTTATAATCACATGGTAAGCCTTGTGGTCTTACTATTGCACTAAAAAGTACTCGTACCTTTTGAAAGACCTATGATAAGGAATTGCACTGAAATGATCATTTGATGGATGCCTTAGTTACTGCCATGTAAGGGATATTTGATTCAAGCATTTTACTTAAATGATTTTTACAAAATAAGTAATGCCTAGCTTTTAATGTATTTATTATATTATATATTTTTAATTGTCATATTGAGGTTTGGTCATTTACATTATCTATTTTATTTATGCTTCCTCTCCATGATCAAGTGTCACCATTTGAAGGCTCAGGTGTATTAATCCCACTTAATCAAATTGAATGTGAATATTTTATACATCTGTATGTGATCATTTATGATGTATCTTTTATGGTTTTAATTGGAACCGAAATAAAGAATTTTGAAGTTTGAAGTTGAAATGCCGGAATGTCTTTTTGTACAGCCAGAAAAACTCCCGGGCGACCTGAAGCAGAAATGTAGAGCCATAAAGTTGGTACCTTGTACAACCCTGTGTGTCAGGGTCTATAGACCAGCTCGTTGTGATAGTTACAAGACACGTGCAGAGCAAAACTCCTACGTGTATAACTAAATATAGTCATGTGCCATTGTCAGATCAGAGACATGAACGTAATGCCCTCTGGTGCAGGGTATGCCACTACAATGGTATGCTCTCGTTTGTAATAATAATTATTTGATACGCTTCCTGTTAGTCAGTTGGTAAGATAGCTCAGTGGGTTAACACGCTGACTGCAAAGATCTGTGAGTTCACGGGCAGGTCACCGATATGAATCCTTCTGGGCTGTCTCAGCATTTTGTCTTACTGCTAAGTTTGAAAAGGTGAGGATTTGAGACAGTCACAGCAGCTTTCTTTTACAGCGCTAAGAATGACCAAACTGCAGGATCAAGCGCTGCACAAGATGACAAATACGGCCATATTAACTCATTAAAACACAAACCTTCATGACATTTGACCTTAGAGGCATTTATGAGTTAAGGCCCTAGGCGTAAAGCATTAACAGTGAACCAAGCTGCACACGATGAAAAGAACAGGCTTAAGAGGCTGAAAGTGTGACATCAAACTTGTTGTCATCCGCACCATGTGCTCAGCTGTCACACTCGCTCCTGATGGTGGTAATGATGAAATTCGTGCCGCAGCGCTGTCATAGGTAAAGTCCCACCTCTGGGTTGCAGTCAAGTTTCTCACTGAGGGGTGCACTGACGTCCACGGCTGCTCCCTGGCTCCTGAGCCTCAGGGCTCCGCGCCCCGGTGCTGCTCCCCCGATAAGACGCCCCCCACCCCCTCCCAAAGTGCCTTCCTTTGACAGTGCACAGAATGCGGCCATTGTGCCAAGACAGAGGGAGAGAAAACGCCCTGCCTATTGAACCGTCTTCAGTTTCTGTGCGTTCACCGGGGTGTTTGTCAGGCGGACAATGGATACCTCGTCCCGCAGGTCTCGGAGGCAAACACGCCATCTCCATAGCACCCCTTGCAGGGCGCCTGGGCCTGGCGCCTGGACCCAGCCCGGCCGCTGACTGCTGCTTACACCGAGCACAAAAATCACGGCCCGGTTCGGGGCCACGCACAGCCTGATTTGCGGGATTTGGAGTTCGGTCGGCGGATTTTCCACACAGCGCATCGGTGGACTTGCACATTATGTCAAGGCGCTAGGTTTTACACCCACCTCGTTTATGATTGCTCATCAGGGCGGGTGGCAGAGTTTTCTCACCCTAGAGGCCGGCCGTCATCGCAATGGGGCATACCGAGCAGTGATGGTGGAATGCTTTAATGAACCTTAGCCGCTGGTACTCGCTCAGGGCCGCGTCCCAGTTCATGGCTCAGAACCTTGAGCAGGTGCACAACCCATCAGATTGTAGCGCACTCAGCAGTGTTCCTTCTTTTAGGGCTGAATTGATGACTGAGAAACAGGCGAGCAGTGTTCTCGAGGGGCATTTTTCATATCAACGATAGAAAGTTTCAGTGTGCGGTAAACCTAAATAAAGCGCCAACTCAGGGAATCAGGTTTGTCTGAGAGGAGAGCGCAACCCGCCGCCTGCTAGTTCAGGGGGGCATCAGGCCAGTACTTTGAGGGTTTGGGGTTCAGGTAGGGGCTCCGGGCAGAAAGGGTTGTCAGAGACTGGGCTATGTAACTAAGCTCTCCCACCAACAGCATTAGGAGGAAGAGAGGCGAAGGCGGCGGGAGATTCCTGGACCGAGGGTTGGCCCAATGTCCAGCCTGAGAGCTGATGATGTCATCATGAGATTAGGGGGGGGGGGTCCGTCATTACAGCGAGGCACGTGGCATACTGAACAAGCTCTCCAAACAGTGCTTCTTTGTTACCGCCCTGTCTCCTTTTGGGACGGCCCATCCGGACTGGATCCTTTGCTTCACGGCTTGTTTATATAACACGCCTCCTTTAGATAAGAAATTGCTTCACGACAGCCGTGAAGCAAACGATCCAGTCCGGATGGGCCGTCCCAAAAGGAGAAAGGGCGGTAACAAAGAAACCTCATTTTCAATCGGAGGCCACCGTTTACCATAAACGATGACGCCATCCAATGAAAATGAGGTGCGGGGCTTCAAGCCCCCTTCTGAAATCTCCTCTCACAATATGTCTCGCAGAGCGAGCAGCGCATGCACGCTGCAACGCTAGGCGAGACCTAAAAACTCTCTAAAGGTATTATGTCATTTTGTGCGCTGCATCCCTTCCCAAGTACATTCTGCACAGAGCTGGTATATCTTTCTGGACCATTGATGTGCCTTACAGTCCTTGATTTATATCCCGCTCTGAGGACAACAAGCTCGGAGGAAAAGCAAAAATCGCAACATTTGGTGACCCACAGTAGATCGGGGAGGACAGAAACTTGAAATACGTGTAAATCTAGCTAGGCTCAGGATGGTTGTCTACCCTACTCACACCTCGTTAAATAAAAAACTACAAGTTTCAGTCTCAGTCTTTGAGCACTGCATGGGAGTGAATGTATTGTCTTGCCCTCTCTCCCTGAGTGCAGTTTCACGCTTCACATTCCTGCCTATGTTTTCTTCGTGTTGCTCTCCCAGCCTATTCAGCTGGTCTGTTTCTTCTTCCACCCCTCCCCATACAGTTTGGCTTTTAAATTTTTTTTTTTTATTTCCCCCCCACACCTCCCCCTTCCTGTTTCCCACTACTCTTCGGTGGTTCTGACTTGCTCCCGCCCCACCCTGCTCCATTACTCTCCTGCCCTTAAGTGTCTCCATTTTTTTTTAGCAGCCACAATTTTCTGCTCCTTGCCTTAAATACGTCCGCCATTTTGTACCAGAAAATAAATTTTAAAAAGTCTGCCCTGGTCATGATGAATGCACTGTGAGGCTTGCATTCGCCTACGTTATTAGACCTGGGCCAGAATCCTAAAAAGGCCTCTGCATTATAACATATGCATGCAAATTAGTGGTGATGCATGCACCCGAAGACGTCATTACGCTGGGGCTTTTAAAAGAATTTCCCAATGCTTCTCACCATCAGCAGTAACTCTATTTTCAAATTATTTGTTAATGCTGCTTAGCATTAGCAAAGAGCACAGTCAAAGCCAAAATGCCAAAACTGCTGATCATTGTTTTAATCTCTCTGAAACTTTGGGTCACATTTTGCTATTGTGCAATTTAAAAGTAATTTGAAGGGCTTTCAGGGAGGTGTGAGCAGCTAAAAATCTTTGGGGGACAAACCGATCGTTTTCTCAGCCATTTCTGCTCCCTTTGGACACTGTGAGGCACCATTTTGGGCAGTGTGTGCTCTAGTCCCTGGCCACATGTATTTAAGGAGAGGTGCAACGTGTGCAGCAGGTGCTCCATGGGCAAGTCCGTCTCCGCCCATCAGCTTCCTAGAGGTGGCCAGCACCAGCCACTCTGCCAGTGTTAAGACAGGTAGGCTTTGTGTTGCCTATGATCTTGCTCTGCTCAGCCTGGCCCCCAAGTCATTCTGTGCGCCCCACTTTCCTCCTAACATACTGAAAACTGATTTCTCCTGTGCAAACTGTCATTGGACTCCCAAAGTCTTAGCAAAGAGCAAGTCTACTACTCACACCCAAACAATTAGTCCAGGCTCTGTGGAATTCTTGACTGTGCTTTTGAATGTCCGCTCTTTTCAAAAGTATGAAATGCACATCTCTGAGCATTTAGATGAAGAAAAACCAGACTTTCTGCTTCTTACAAAAATTTGGCTTACAGAATTCTCAAATCCAACCTTATCCACAGCCATTTTGTTGGAATATAAAATTCCTTAGGAAGGACAGTCTTAATGGCGCAGGGGTGGCTTTAATATTTAAAAGCGAGTACGATTGTGTACCTGTCTCCCTGGAGGAACTAGAAGAAGCTGAAAGTTTAGGCTTTTGCTGCAATCTATCTTCTTAGCAGTCTATTGCCGGAGCTCTGATTTATGGACCACTAGGTCATGCCAGCCCCTTTTTGAGATCACTGAGTAGTAACCTGGTCCCTTAAAAATGCATATCTTTTAGCGCTAGGTGATGTAAATCTCCATATGGACAAACCCTCCGACTTCGAGGTAGCCTCTCTTACAGACATCATGTCTTCCCTTGGTCTTGTCCAACAGGTGTTCAAACCCACTCACCAGGCCAGTCATATTCTAGACCAAATCTTTTCTAATGTAAAGATCTACTGTCTGAGCCCTTACCTTAAGTATGGTCTGATCACCATCTAATTAGGTTCAAATGGCTAAAATCCAACCACAATCAGCGACTCTCTCAGAAGAAACTCGGCCCATGTCTAGAGCCTTCCACAAAATGCTTCTGTTAGGCCTGTGCTGCTCCTTGGAAGCAGACCACCCCACACCCTTTGTCTGGGGATCCTGAACTAGACGTTGAGCGCATGGATGACTGGATTGTTAATACCATTAGCAACTTGGCCCCAGTCTCGGTACTCGGACCCCTTAGAACCAAACAGTCAAAACACTAGGACTGGCAAAAAAAATTGTAAACGTCTCAAGAGGAAATGGTGGAAAAACAACAATTTGGATGATAAATATACCTATAAGTTAGCATTAAAAGACTATCATTCACAAGTGCACATAGCTAAAAAAGGCTTTTTTGAGACTAGAATTGAAGAGCCACACAAAAAATCCAAAGAAAATTTCAAAATTATTAAAACGTTCATGAATCCAGATGGTGTCACTAGACACCAACAATTCACAACTGACTGATGTGACCTACTGGCCATTTACTTTCATGACAAAATCCCCACTATCCAAGCAAGCCTGTTGAATGTTTCACAGACCGCTGATATGCTTTTAGAGGTGAGATATTCTAGCAGGCCTTCTTCTGAGACGCCTTTTCTTTCCAACTTTCCATCTATTTCCATGGGTAAATTTTTGGCAGCAATCAAGTCTCTTAAATCAGGGTCTCCATCTGACCCTTGCCCGCCCAGCATATTTGCCAAAGCGGCTCATGTTATTAACCCCATTGCTAATAGTCTTGAATGTGTCATTGTCTTCCGAAACGGTGCCAGCTCAATGGAAACATGCTAGAATCTTGCCTTTACTCAAAAAACCCACGGCTGATCCTAAAGTCCATGCTAACTATAGGCCTAGTTCTCTTCTTTCTGCTTTCTCGAAAGTTTTGGAAAAATGTATAAACTCCCACATCTCGGGCTACCTTAAAAGCAATAATCTTCTGCAACCTAGTCAGTCAGGTTTCAGAACCTATTGTAGTATGGAAACAGAGGTGGTAGACTACATTAAGGGCACGTTAAATAAAGGGGCTAAGGCCGTTCTGCATATGTCGGATTTATCGGCGGCCTTTGATTTGATTTCCTATGAGAGACTGCTGGCTCGTCTACAGTCCATTGAGGTTGGAGGTCTTGCCTTGAAGTGGCTGACTTCCTTTTTGAATAATAGAAGTCAAGAAGTTAACAATCCCGTTCTCCCGGCACACAGAAATCAAAGTTGAAATTGTGGTTTCTATAGTTCCTTTTTAGGTCTCGCGCCTAGCGTGCGCAGCGCGAGACCTTTAGAAAGGGCTTCTGAAAACGACCCACACGCTCGTGCGTGTGGTTTTGTTTTCAGAAGCCCACATTGGCTGGAGCGTCCGGTTTTTTTCCGGAGACGGCACGCGATTGGTCAAAGGCGGGCGCATGTCCCGCCTTTGCCGCGCCCATTCCCGACGGTGGCCAGAACGCGCAGCAGCGCGCGTTCGTCTCGCTTTTGCTGCCGCGCTCCCTAGCCTCCGCTCCTCTGGTGCGCGCGCACCACTTGTTTTATTTGAGTGTAGAAGCTGAAATAATGATTTCGGACGGTGGTAAACCTAGCTGATCAGTTACGTGCGGTTGGCGAGGGTGTTACAGCACCCCAGCTGCGAGGGATGAAGCAAAACTTTATCCAGGGTAAAGCTGGTCTGTGTTCCCTGGAGAGCACACGCAACACACGGTGAGCTGCATTCCGACTGGAAGTGCACCTTTCTGTTAAACTTTCACAGACGCAGTTCACATGTTAGACATTCAGAAATGGGGTGTATCTTCATGGGGATATACTTTCCCAGACGGAGCTGCACATTTAAGATGAGTGGATGTTCATGGTGATAAACTTTCACAGATGGTGCTGCTCGAGTGCATATTCACGGTGATAGACTTCCACAGATGGTGCTGCACATAAGTGCACATTCATGGTGATAGACTTTCACAGATGGTGCTGCACACAAGTGCACATTCATGGCGCTAGACTTTCACAGATGGTGCTGCACACAAGTGCACATTCATTGTGGTAGACTTTCACAGATGGTGCTGCACACAAGTGCACATTCATTGTGGTAGACTTTCACAGATGTAGCTGCACATTCAGATGTCAGACTCTCACAGATGAGTGCACGTTCATGGTGATAGACTTTCACATAAGGTGTTGCACACGAGTGCACATTCATGGTCATAGATTTTCACAGATGTAGCTGCACATTTAGATGTCAGAATCTCATAGATGAGTGCACGTTCAAGGGGATAGACTTTCACAGACAGAGCTGCACATTTCTGGTGGTGTCCGACATTTAAAGGTGGATCAGCAGGTTCCCGAGTTTGAGACATGATTTCGAAAAAACTGTTTCCTGTACTAGTGGGTCGGGTCAGGAGAGTAAACATATAACCACCAGGTGTCTACGTGTAGAAAGCGGTTGCTCTGTTTTTGGCGGCACGCGGTCTGCCTCATGCTGTGAGACTCCATAGCGCTCTGTGGCGCGCGAGGGCTGTAAAAGACCAGACACCTAATTAACATTTTTAAGAAGAAGTGGAATAAAACATCTGAAATGAACGTGTCTCAGACGCTGCAGGTGCGAGATAGTGACTGGACGTGCACCGTGGCACAAACTCACTTCGTCACAAGGTGAGGACGGTGTCCACAGCTCGTTTCCATTTCTCTGCGGGGCAGGGGCTTCCTCCGGGAGCCAAACTGCGGAGGTGGCTATCTCAACGTTATGTGACGTCAGGTACAAGCAATGCTGGCGTCTGAGGACCCCTGAGACCGCCGTCCAAGGCACTGATGTTACTGACTGGTGTATTTCAGAGTTCGGCAGGCATTGCACATACATGAAAAGCGTACATGTCGAAACTAAGGCAGACACTGTTAGGGAAATAATGATGAGAACGGTAATGTCAATAGCATTTATTATTATTATGATTATTATTACTATTATTATCATTGTTATTATGATGGTTATTATTTCTTATATTATCATTACTATTATTATTATCATTATTATTGCTAGTACTACTATTATTTGTACCATTATTACTACTATTATTCTTAGTTCTATTGTTACTATTTTTTATTACTACTGCTATATTATCATTATTATTAATATTTTATTATGTTACTGTAGCTGTATATCCATTTATAATAATATAATAAATAAAGAATGCCATGGTAGAAGTTATTATAATTTTTATTACTTTATTTTTATTACTGTTGCCCATAGTAGTCTTGACGGGTGTGGTATTAGGAGTAGTATTAGGAATAATAATGATAATAGCAATTATATATTTCTTGCTGACTGGAATTGCCTTAGAAGTAATGCCAGTATTATAAATATGCAGAATAATACATGTGTAATAAACAAATTATCCAAAACACAAACACACGTTCAATGTAAGTCTTAATCCTTTAAGTGGTTAGTGTACATATATTTTATATACGGTAAAGCCGCATATGTGATGCTCTGAGTTTCATGATTTAAACGCGCATTGGCAATGCCAGTAGGTCTGATTTATAACTGAAAGTTCATCTTCTGTCACTGATCATCAAAAATACACTGTCAATTTTCCTTAGACTCATGCATTCATTCATCCTTCCACTTACACAATCTTGCATTCACCCACTTACCCATCCTCAATAAAATACACAGACTCAGCAAGAATAAAAGTAGAAAAAATTAAAAAAAATGCCTCCACCTAAACGTGGCAGGCATATGCTTGCACTAAAAAATAGTTTTAAAAATTAAACATTGCAGCGAGTGGTAACTTGGAGTGGAACTGTGTATATTATATATACTGTGTATGTAAACTCCACCATTAAAGGACTATTTGCTTCAATATATCTTATTAACATTAATTATTTCGTCTCTACTACCTTTATCATAACCTTTAATAATAAACAGATCGGACGTCTGCCATCTGACAACTTTTACCAGCTAAACAAGCAGGCCTTTACCCCTTATCATTGGCTTGTCACCAAATCAAATGAAGCCTCCAATATCGAGCATAACATTTACATGGACAAAAATTTGTAATGCACATTTCACTATTCAGTCAAAAGTGTAAAATTACTGATGCCGCAGACACTGTGAAATACAAAGCAAACATCAAGGGGCAGCTTTACTAACATTTTTCGCACAGCAAAAAAATTGCTGTGTTGCCTTGTGTGAAAGGGAGCCAGCAGGACAGCACCATGTCTACTAAGATAAAGTGCTGTTTTCCTCTCTCCCTGTGCTGCCACACTTTAGGCTGCCATGCACCAACCCACATACCCCTGCACCATAGGGCAAGGGTGTGTCCGTCCGTCAAGTATAGGTTATGTACTAGATAAGGGAGCCTTCTATTATAAAACCTATGCTTTAATACCTTTCCCACTTTGCATGTGTGGAGTACAGTTTAGTACACATGAGAAGTAGGAACAAGCATTTGCAATGCAATAGGTCTCGCATTACTAAAGATTTGAGCTATTGGCGTTGCATTATTATTTGCAACGCCAATAGCTCAAACGCTTAGTAATGCGAGACCTATTGCATTGCAAATGCTTGTTATTTCTTGTATTCAAAGACGCCCTTTGCCAACACGTGTTGGCTTCATCAGGGCTTAACATTAGAATCAGTTGGCGATGAGTCAGGGCATTCACACACCGACTCATCGGCAACATACACGGCGGGACTGGAGATAACCAAGAATTATGCGGCTTATATGAGAGTTCGAATTCACTATCTACTATTACTGACTACTGAATTGCTGACTATTACTGACTACTGAATTGGGACTACTAGAGAATACACATCAGAATTAACTGGCTCTGAAAACGCCTACACCTTTCATGAATAAGAACTGATTCTATTGTTAAGCCCTGATGAAGTCTGCTGCAAACAGGAACAGCTAGAAGATGAAACACGTGTTGGCAAAGGGAGTCTTTGAATACAAGAAATAAAAAGGAACTATTGAAACCACGATCTCAACTTTGATTTCTGTGTGCCGGGAGAATGTTGTTGTTAACTTTTGGACCTTTCCAATTGAGGAAGAATGGATGGCTTTTCCTCCTCCTGAGCACCAGAGTTACACATTTTGAAATCTAAAAGAGAAGAAGACTTTGAGACTGTTTATCTGATTGTGTAGTAGAGTGCGCCAACTGTCCCAGCTGTCGCATCTCTAGTGTTATATAATTAGGGCTCCCGGTTTTATGGTATTTATTTTTTTAACATTTCCGACTGTATTTATCCATATTTATTTTTTGGTCATTTTTTCTGAATTTATCCACATTTATTTTTGTCACAAAAAAAAAAAACGCTGAAGCTAGTATTTTTCCACATTTATTTAAATTGACATGCACACTTGCACTAGGTTGTTATAGCTGTGTTTTTTTAATTGGAGCCTATACTAAGTGCACTTTACATATTGGGAGCAAATTTCTTCCCTGTCTTCCAAGAAAAGATGTGTAGTTATTTTGATTAGGTCTCGTTTGCGCAGCTGTCTGGCAAAATGTCAACGCATTACTCCCTCTTTTACTCACATTTAATCAGCCATCACAGAGAGTGTCTGCTCGAAGAATATCAGGTCATTCTTAGTGTGCACTAGAAGACGACCTACCCCACGAGGCATTGTAAATCACCAAAATATCTAAAGAATCCTTCATCTTCATCTGTACAGAATAGTGTTCTGATATGGACACCATGGAGAAAATGTAGAGCACAGGTGGTGCAACAGTCATTTCTGTTTTTATTTTTATTTACATACTACTAATTTTCCAGAGTCTGGCTGTTATTGCTAAGAAAAATGAAGTCATGCTATAACTGACTTGCTCACCTCTCACTCCGCCTCACTGCCCCACAGCGTGCATAGTCTCACCTTGGTTTGGTGGCCTGGAACAATTTCCCCCTTGAACTTCATTCCATATCTGAGCTATCTGTCTTCAAGAAAAAAACTAAAACCTAGCTCTTTCAACAAGTTTAATAGGATGTTCAGTGCTGTGACGGGTAGCCTTGCAGTTAACACGAGACCCTCTTTGGAATATCCGTGCGCTTTATAAATGCATTTGAAATTAAATGAAATTCAATGGAATACCTGTTGCTTTGCCATTGCTTATAGATTGTGTGCCTTTTTGTTGAATTCCCTTATTTACTCCCTTGATTTCACAGAATCCATCACTGGTGCTTACTCAAAACTGGAGGCAAGAGCCACATCTTTTACTTTTAGTTGTATGGAAAACATTTTAATAGCTTTAAGTACAGAATAGGACATTTTTGATAAGTACCTATGTTATTTTTTTCATCTGTTTGAAGTATATTTTCCCACTGTTTGCAAAATATGACTTCATTTAGTAAGAATACATTTGTTAGTTTTATACCCAACCTTTCTCTCACCTCAAGTAAGAGGGCTTAAGATAGGTGAATGTTGGGAATCTAGAAGGAAGGCTTTTAATGTTTTTTCATATTCCCTGTTACATTCCACTGACCGCAGGAGGAAACACTAGATGAACGACATAGTCCTCTTTCAAAGATATGCTCACCTCATTCAAATTAAGCCTTTTTTTATATTTTATTGCATTCTGCAAATTATGGAAATTACTTTGTCCTGAGGCTAGTACTGTTTCATGTGGGACCTCAGTTTGAATGTGATATTTTCACATACCACTTAGCAACTTAAACAGTGATATTTCCTTTACTGCCTGTAGTTTTGTGTGCTAGGTGGAGGTAAACACCCTTTTAAAGGCTTCCTTTAAATGAAAAATCAATTGTTTCCATTGCTTGCAGTGTTAAAATATTCTAGCCTGTGGGAACATTTGGATATACTGATCCAGCGGGTTACTAGCAACGAGCATTCATACACCAGATACTCACTTGGGCCCATATATTCATACTACGCTAGCAATTTCCGCTGGTGGGTCAGTTGTACTCTTTATCAAAATCCCTGCTACCAATTACTTTTCTGATTGAAGAGTAATGACTTACCAATGGACCCTTTGCTAATTGGGAAGTTTAAAATGAGTGACATTCATTACAATTCATAATCCTGAAATAATCACTGAGTCAGGAAGTTTTAAAAATGTTTAAAAGATTTAGCAGAGTAAAGTACAGAACCATATGAAACTTAATCGCATATCAAGGATGAAGCATAGTAAATTATCGATTAATGACGGTCCCTCAGAAAGGAGAAGATAGAGACAGCAGCGCAACTAAAAGGTTGCATGTATATTTACCTAAGTGCGAGAACCAAACCCCTGGCCAAGGAGTTGGAAAAATAGGACCCAGGAAGGATGAAGAGCAAAGACCTCCTCCAGGTTCAGGACAGGATAGGTGACCTCTCTATCAACGACGCCTGCGTCTTTCCCCTCTCTGATACTTCGCTTCTCCTCGATTCTCCTGTCTCTTCCTTCTAGTGAAATCCGCCGCCCCCTCCTCAGGACCTCTCTGGACAGCGGTTCAGTCTGCAATGTCAGCTCGTCGAGCACCAAAGGCTGGTCTCTCCTACGTCTCTGTGCACTCCTGTGCTGGGCTCTAGCGTCATCTCCTTCTAATTTGCTAATTCTATATCTATTATACCCTTCTACGCCCATGTACCTCCCATTAATGTTGCAAAAATATGGGCCCACTACTTCTGATTGGACGGGGACAGGGGGTTGATCCTCACACCATATCGATTTAGTTCAATTTCTTTAAGCCCATTGTTTTAAAATACCGCCCATCACAATTAATACATTTGCTTTATTTCCCACCCGTCTCACGACAAAGTTTATACATTGTTTATGTACATTGTTTCGTTTCAGTAGGGACATCATGGGTACAACAGTGTTGGCCATCAGGTCACGGCCTTGGACGACGTCCAGGTTGACTTCATTCTTTTCTCTGGGCAGCCATGCAAGACGCATGCGCAGAATCATTGTCTCTCGAGTTTCAGTTCACCAACCCCAGGCCCATTTTACGAACTAATAAAAAGTCAAAGAAGAAAATATTAAAATCACAAATAAATTGTTTCACTGTATACCCACTCTTTCTACTCTATTCCCATTTACTTATAAATTCTATCCTGCATTAATAGCGTTAGAATACCACAGTTTAATTGCAACATGAGAGCAAGCTGTAGCACGTGAAAACATTAAGCAGCCATTTTAATACACACTGCGCAGAAGCAAGAATTTCCCACCAAGCAAAGAAAGACGTCATACCACGTGATATGGTTGACACATGCGCAATAAAGATTCCTGCGCTTTAGCGGCCATTTTAGAACAGACAAGCGTTATTTGTTAGTTTAAACACATAAGCAAGCTTCCTTTCTACTTGTGTTTGTGTATGCAATTGTTAGTATGAACAATACAAAGTTTAATAAATTAATACTGTGAGGAGATTGCTTCCGAGCAGGTCTCATTATGAGTTCCTGCTCCATCAATCCCCTCTCTGATGGCGTTTCTGAGCCATCAAAAATTTACCCACAACCAGATGCCAACTTTTAGCATAAATCTGTCTCAGTTTCATTCTTACACTTTCTATTTTTCACATCTCCTTTCAGTTTCTTATATAATTCACTTTTCAGATCTTCTAGTTCAATTTCATCAAATTTTCTTTCCTTTCCTTTTCCTGTCACACTATAAGATTCATTCTTTCTACAACATTTGCACCATATTATTATTGACAATACTATTATTCCTATCCCTGCTAAGGGTACTAATATTTGACCTATAAGTCCTTTCCCTATATTAGCAACCCAGGTACCAATTGACGTAATACTATTTGTCAATCTTTCCCATACACTATCAACTTCCAGTGGTTTTAGTTCCTTCTCAAGTTTTGTTATATTCTGTATATACGTTCCAATTTCTACACTTTTATCAGGTATATAAGTGCAACAATGTTTCGTCTTCAATAATTTACAGACTCCGCCCTCTTTTGCCAATATAATGTCAAGAGCAAGTCGATTTTGCATAACCATAGATCTAATCGCAACCATTTCCGCATTAATCATTAGAAATCCTCCAGCAGTATCCGTTGATTAACGATCAACCACTGTAGATAATTTACATATTCTTCTTGAGTTCAGAATTACTCCCACTGAAGGTATCAATGCACCAAATATATCACCTACAATTTCAGAAAAACTAGCTCTTTTACTACGTGTTAATTCACTATTATTTTCATTGCTCCCAGTGTTTCTTTTTACGTGGTATATCTTTGGAAATACTATTCCAAAGTAGCAACTTCCATACCACCGTGCAGGAAGCCTAAAGTAAGCCTTATTCCCACACACATAATAGATTCCAGGAAAAACTGAATCTGTTCCTCCTTTGAGTCCCCAACCTCCAAGAATTAAGAAATTATGTTCACATTCACTGGTACCGATGAAAACATTGTTAGAATCAGTCTTTAACCTATGTAGACAAATTTTCCCTGTTTTTTCAAAATCCAGAGCCATAGCAGCTTGAGCCTTGCCAGGTGTGTAACTCCCTTCTTTCTCAGCCCAAGGTGGCAGATGAGCCTTATGCTCAGAAGCTTTCTTTTGAAAATCTTGTCTTCTATCTTCTACTAAATTCAAAAATATCTTTTCTTCTTCATGTAATGAGCATGTTAGATTGTTTCTATGTGCATGTGTTATATCTATTGATTTCATTGTTAAGAAAAATTCTCCCATAAACTGTGCATCTTGACTACTAAGCACTTGGTTCATATTCTTTCGAATCGGAACCTCAGGAAATATCACATCTATGTTTGAATAATAATACTGAAGTCTCCCTGTTCTATAAAATAAACTGGTCAAAACACTACATGATATGCCATAGGTTAATGGCAAGTGATGATATGTTAACCCTTCTGCTACTGATTCTGGTAACTTCATACAAACATAACAATTACTAACTTCCATGGTATCTACATATTGAAACAATAATTTTGTGAAAACATTCAAACTAGTGTCGTTATCTGTTACTTCATGATGAAATTCTAGTTCATCTTCTTCCTCTAAATTTACTCTATCACCTTTCAAGTTATCTATCCTTCCCTTTGTTTCGTTGTTAATCTTTTTATCCGTAATCAGAAGGTAGGGAATTGCTACGATCAGAACTAACCATACTACAAGCACCATTACTAGACTGCATATGCATACAGCACAGCATCTTTTACAACATTTCCGTTTTGGTCTCCCAGAAACTCTATCGTCAGACATTTTGACAAGGAAGATTGCTCTTCTTATCTATTTTCAAGTCTTCTTGTGTTATCAAGGTGGTTTTATTTCTTTTTCATAGGTCAGTTCCACACTGGTTCCTTCGTCACCACTTTCACTTGATTCTGAGCTCTCGTAGTCTTCGAGGATAATATAAGTCCAATCAGGACCTTTAAATTTATTGTTTATAAGCTTCAGTCTTTTGCTTCTTCGTTTTTCAGTTCCACTTTCTTGTCCTGTTTGACTTGTCACTTCGTTTACTTGTTCTGGATCTTCACTTCTGGTTGTTATGTGGTATTTTACTCTTTTAATGACACTAGGCCAATGATCACCTTTCCTGGTTTTCTTTGCTTGTACTGTCTCTTTACTCTTTATTTCTTCTTCAGTAGTTCGTTTATTTTCAGGTTGTGGCACAGTTTGGTTTTCTTCAATTTCAGTTTCTTCTGCTATTTGTTCCTTTTCAGGTCTTATTGGTTTCTTTTCAGCTACTCCACTGTGAGTTTCTAGTAACTGACCTTGTTCTTGATTTATGTCTTCATGTTCGTGATTCTCGGGATCTTCTTCTTGAATGTATTTTTCTGGCTCTAACTGGTTCTGATCAGGGCTTATTTCACTTTGTACTTCTGCAGCCTGACCGCGTTCTTCTAAACCTGTCTGTCCCTGCTCAAAATTTATTGATTCATTGTTGATTTGAGCCTGTTTTTCTCTCCCTATCTGATCCTGCTCAGGTTCTCTTATTGTTTCTTCTTCTTCCTGAGCTGCTTCTTCTTCACCTATCTGATCTTCTTCAAGTTCTTCTAAATTTGCTTGACTTCTTGTTCTGTGGTAAACTTCAGGAATTTCCACCACCGGTATCCAGTCCTGACTTGTACTCGGTTGTTCTTCTTCAGCTTCCCTCGAATCTTGTTCCTGAGATTCTTCAGCTGGGCAACCTTCAGCTTCCTCAGTTATCGATGCTGTCTGAGGATTTTCTTCTTCAGGGTCTGGTACTCTTTTGGTGTGGCTTACATGAATCCAATTAGGAAATCCTGCACACTTTACTGCTGAATTCGTAACTAGTATGACTTGACGAGGTTCGTCCCACCTGGATGATAGACACGTTTCTCTCGTGTGATTCTTCACAACCACCTAGTCTCCGGGATTTAGATCATGCTCTTGCTCAGGCTGCCTGGAAACTGCGTCTTCCCCAACCTGGTGAGAGACAGAAAGCACTAGGTCAGCCAATCCTTTGCAATAATCCAGAACCATATCATCAGTTATATTCAGCAGTTTATTTGTAGGAACATGTGCTTGTCTCATTGCTCTTCCAATGATTATTTCGTGCGGACTCAATCCGGTATTTCTATCAGGAATGCTTCTGAGTCCCATCAAGACAAGTGGCAATGCATCCGGCCAATCTAGCGATGTTGATGCACACATTTTTGCCAGTCTGGATTTTATTGTGTCATTCATTTGTTCAACCACTCCAGAAGCCTCTGGACGATATGCACAGTGCAATTTTTGCTCAATTTGGAATGCTTCACAGATTATTCTAATCACATCACTGTTGAAGTGCCTTCCTCTATCTGATTCCAAAGTTACTGGGAAACCAAACCTAAGAATTAGTTCTCGTAGCAACAACTTTGCGACTGTAATACTGTCATTCCTCCTGGTAGGGTAAGCCTCCACCCACTTTGAAAACAGGCACACTATGACAAGTACGTATTTCAGTCCTCTACATGGTGGTAGCTGAATACAATCAAGCTGCAATCTCACAAATGGACCCTCCGCCTTTCCTACTTTCCCAAAACCAATTATTGTTTTCCTTCCAGGATTATGCATTTGGCAAGTTAAACATCTCTGACAAAGGCTCTCTGCTACAGCCCTAAACCTTGGATTGTACCAATTTTGACTGAAGAGCCTAATCATTGCATCTCTCCCTACATGTGTGTCTCCATGATACATTCTGGCCATTTGTGAAATCAGACAGTCTGGCATGACTGGTCTGCCATCGGCAAAGATCCATACATCGTCATCTGCCCTTTGAGAACATCCCATTTTAATCCATGCATTTCTTTCACTCTCATCAGCGTCATCTTGTAATCGCTTTACATCATTCCATGTTTCAGGAGGTGCATACAGCATAAGTTGGCAGCTGATTCCCATTCTTTCAACCCTTTTATTAACTGACAACCTGTTTTTAGCACAATATTGAGCCACCAAATCTGCATATCTGTTACCGACTACCCCCCAGTCATCTCCTGACTGGTGTGCGGCACATTTCACCACAGCCAATTCTTTTGGTGATTGTATTGCTTCCAACAGTTCCTTTACAAACTGTCCATTTTTAATGGGGGATCCTGAAGAAGTCATGAAATCCCTCTGCATCCATAGTTGGCCAAAATCATGCACAACCCCGTAACCATATTGGCTATCTGTAAATATAGTTACTTTTTGATTCTTCCCAATTTTGCAGGCTTTTATTAACGAAATCAATTCAGCTACTTGTGCAGATTTTACTCCTGGTAAATAGGATGCTTCGACTATTCCAGTTAATTCTCACACTGCATATGCAGCAGTTAGTTTACCATCTTCATGCCTTTGGCACGAACCATCAACAAACAGCTCCCTGTCTGGCTTCCTGAGGGGTAGTTCCTGGATGTCAGGACGTGGTTTCGTGCACAATTCTGTGACTTGTAAACAATCATGTTCCTCTTCATCGTCTTTAACTTCTTCATGGTATGGGTCTGGTAGTAAGGTAGCAGGATTTACTATTGTGCACCTTACAATGGTCACATTCTCAGCACCTAATATTATTCTTTCATATTTAGTCAGCCGACTAGGAGTAAGATGCTGAGTTCGGGTTCTTGTCAACAGAATAACAACTGAGTGTGGGACAAACACTTTGACAGGGTGTCCCATTACAATTGATTCACTTTGTTCAATGCTCAAACATGTAGCCGCTACTGCTTTTAGGCAGCCTGGCAGTGCGGCTGCCACTTGGTCCAATGTAGCAGAAAAATATGCTATAGGACGTCTGTCCAAACCATGTCTTTGAGTTAGGACTGAGAGTGCACAATTTTCTCTCTCATGACAGAATAATGCGAATTTTCTTTTATAATCGGGCATGCCTAGGGCAGGTGCTGCACACAAAGCATTTCTCAATTTTACAAAAGCTCCTACACTCTCATCATCCCACTCAACTGGGTCCTTTGCCTTCTTTTTCGTCATTTGAATTAATGGCTTTGCTAGCAGAGAAAACCCTAGTATCCATTGTCGACAATAACCCACTATTCCAAGGAACATTCTCACCTCTCGTTGGGAGACAGGCATTTGCATTTTCTTGATTAATATTACTCTTTCAGAGGTTATTCTTCTTTTTCCCCTCTCAATTTGGTGTCCTAGATATTTGACTGCTGTTGTACAGAACTGTAACTTTTCAGGTGAAATTTTATGCCCTTCTTCAGCTAAATGATTTAATAATGCAATGGAGTCAACAACACAGTCCTCTCTGGTGTTAGATGCCACCAGTAAGTCATCTATATACTGCACTAAGACTGAACTTCCTGGCATCACTAGTTTCTCTAAGCACTTTTTCAATATCTGATTGAAGATGGAAGGACTTTCCGTGTACCCCTGAGGAACACGATTCCATACATAGACTTTGTTTTCAAATTTAAATGAAAAAAGATACTGGCTATCCGGATGCAATGGTATTGAAAAGAATGCTTGGCATAAGTCAATTACAGTAAACCATCCTGCACTCCAAGGAATCTGGTATAGAATTACTGCAGGATTTGGCACTATGGGGCAACAAGGTTCCACAATCTTATTTATCTTTCGCAGGTCTTGAACAATCCTATACTTTCCACTAGGTTTCTTCAAACCCATTATTGGTGAGTTACAAGGGCTACTCATTACTTCTTTCAGTATGTCTTGTTTTACCATTCGGTTGATTTCTTCGATGACTCCTGCTTTTACTTCTGCACTCATTTTGTACTGTCGGGTATTTGGGAAAATTGCACCTTCCTTTACAGTAATTTTAACTGGGTCTATTTTGGCCATAAGTCCTACTTCCTTTCCCGTGAAATCCCATACCATGGAATTCACTGTAGTTTTTAATTCTTCTGGTAACTCGTCTTTTGTTATCAAAGAAAACATCTCATCTACTTCTGTACCTTGCTTTGCAATCATAAATTTATATACATGGTCTTCATCTGGGGTCTGAACTGCCACACCATCCGGCTTGCAGAAAATTGTGCAGTTCATTTTACACAACAAATCTCTGCCCAATAAATTTACTGGACTGGAATCACACACTACAAATTGATGCATTTCTCTAAAACTTCCAATTTTAACTTCCATTGGTTCGGTAAGAGGTGTTCTAATCTTTCTATTAGCTACACCCACAACTTGGATAGCTTCTCCAGAGAGAGGAAGATCTGGGATGTCTGCTGTTCTCACAGTAGACCTGGTAGCACCAGTGTCCAAAAGGAAAGTAATATCATTACCTTTCACATTCCCTTCAACATATGGACCTGACTGATCTACCGGTAAGGACGCGCCAAGTACGCACTCCTTCTCCCCCTCTCCTAGGCACCGTCATTGACTATATGGACAGAAGTCGTCCTGTAAAAGAAATTGTGAGGTTACATAATCATTCTTGCCACTTCCTCCTTGATATCCGACGTCTGTACCGTGCTTTGCTCTGCTTACATTACCCTGTATAGGTGCAGGTGGCATCTGACTTTGAGGATTTACACCCTGCTGTGAGTCATTCTGCGTCTGTGGATTTAAATTTTGATTTGGGCCATTATTATTCCGTATCTTTTTACGTTCATCCTTCCAATGCTCCAATTTTCCGCATCCATGACAAGGAAATTTCTTTTTAGCCTCTTCTCTGCTCATTCGTCCTCTCATTTTTCCACCATTCCCAGTGTCACCATTCGTTCCAGAATCTTTCCCCTGATTATCACTTGGATTATCCAAATTAATTCCCTGGCGCTCGGCCATTTTTACCTGAGCCCACATCACTTTCTCTTGCAATTTCTTGTGTCTATCCTCAATGTCATCTCCACAATATTTCGCATATTTCAAAATCTCGTCGATCGGTTTCCCTTGCCAGCACAACATGTGCTGCTTAATCATCTGACAAATTTCCGGTTTTAATCCATAAACAAATCGGTAAACAAACTGACTCGTGTTTTTATCCCCAATATCCTCAAATCCACTATACTGCTTGAATACCTGCAATAAACGTTCGTAGTAGGCATGTACCGATTCACTGGCTTCTTGAGTAGTTCTGTCTATTTTCACCCAATCTGTTTCTTTTGGTGGTATTTTCCCTTTCAGGTAAGTTATTACCTGCTGATACTTTTTCATTACATCACTTGACGGGGCACCTGTCTTTGGATCTCTAGGATACTCTTCACTTGGCCAATCAACTGTGATTTTACAATCGGTCCATAAATCGGCAGGTACCACTATGTCAAACAGACCATCCAAGTCCTTCAACAATACCTTTGACACTTTCACAAACCTCTCAACCTGCTTGTACCATTCAATTGGTTTTTCTCTCAATTTTGGAAAATCATTCGTAAATGACAAAATATCCTGTCTGCTCCATGGGACATGTACATATCCCCCTCCTGGAACTTCTCTCATCGGGTACATTTGATCTGCTTTCCCTGTTTCCTTCATTAAATATTCAGAGGTTGTTCTACTGTATCGTGCCTCTTCCTTTTTCTTTGTCCATCTAGCTTTCCATTTATCTAGGTCTCCCCATTTCTGCAAGACTGTCATTAATTCCTTTATTTGTAATTTTCTTCCAGAGGCATTCATGTTTTCTAAATCTTTGTCTGTAAAGTCTGCTCTATAGGGTTTTTGTAACACTTTTGACTTCCCTATTTCAATTCCCATCTGTAGAGCTAAATCTGATAATTTCTCATGGAATATCTTTACATTTCTTGTGATACTTCTGCACACAAACAATAGTTCTTCTTCATCGTAAGTATTTAGGCGATCTACCCCTACATTTCCTGCTATCATTTCTTCTAATTCGACTTTTAATTTGTAGATGTCCATGATCTTTGGGGGTGAACTCTGTCTGATCCTTGTGCCCACCTTTCTAAGTCTTCTGGTGTAACTACTGTGGCACTTTTGGTTCCTGATGAGGTTACTATGTTTACATCTTTTGAGCAACCAGGTGTAGCTCTTCTGGGGGTACTATTTGCAGATTCTCGAATGGACAAGTCCATTAATGAAATCATAGATTCACAATCACTAAAGTGATCATCAACCATTACTACTGCTTCAGGTTTAGGAACATTCACAGGCGTAGGCATAACTAGAGGTTTGGGATAATTTACTTTGTCACCATATAAGGGAACCACTGGACCAATTGTAACAGGTATGGTTAGTGAATCAGGATGAACACTCAATTGTGTTACTTTCTGTATTAATTCCACTCTGTTTTTATCTATGGCTTCCTTTTCTTTATCGTGAAGTACCCTACTAACTGGGGAATCATGCAATACTTGTGGTACCAATGGTGTCCTTAATAGTGGTGCACTTGGGGTGCATCCACTTGTCCCTTCCTGATATGGTGGCGGGTTCTTTAATATCTCTTTCATAAATTCATCTTCGGAATCTCCAAATCTAGTCCAGTGTTTTGTCTTTTCTGTGCATTTGCTCCCTAACGATTCTTCTGCCATTAATATCGGATACAGACCCTCTGTAAGCATTGCTCTTCTCCACTGTTTCATCTGACCGTCCCTTGACTCGTTTTGGTATCTTGGAAAAAATCCCCGATAACCCCTATTACTTCTGGATCGGTCACGTTCAAATGCCTCAGTTTCCCACTCCTCTAAGGCTTCGTATTGGGTTAGTCTTGGTCTGGGTTCTAAATCATTCATCCTCAATCTCAAATTTTGAAGAATTCTTCCATTGAAAGTACCATTCTCTGGGAATGCTAATATTCCATTATTTTTGGTATAATCTATCCAATTTTCTAACCATACGCAAGTATGATAACCTCTCTCCATCATCATGAATGAAGCGGGCGTTTTAGCTGGTGGAATGATAATTCCTTCCCTAGTTTTGATTGGTTTATCCTTCTTAAAATAATTCTTAATCTTTTGTAGAAATGACATTTTTCTCTTCTCTCCGTACATTTTGGGTAAATCTCGATGTATAAAATTATATTCTGCAAAGCCTAGGAACCTCCTATCCGGACGAATTCCTATTAAAGTTGGATCACGTTTTAACATACAATCTCCACTATCCACTAGGATTTCAGCTTCTATGGTAACAACCAATCAAATTCCAGCTAACTTTTTGTCTCTGAACCAATCCTAGCGCGGCTTTTTTTTGTGACGTTTGTCTGCCAACCCCTCCTTTACAATCTGCGCTTTTCTGTCCCTCGCTGTTCGACCAATCCCAGCGCGGCACCTGTGACGTCAGTACTACTCCTGACTACTGACCCCTCCTTTACAAGAGTCTTTCCACGCCCGCTGTTTCAACCAATCCCAGCGCGGCGCTTTGTGACGTCAGTTCCCTCTCCGGCAACTGACCCTCCCTTTACAAAATCGTACGCAAAACTTTATTTTCTCTACGCTTCTTATTAAAATTCAGTAACAACATAAAACATTCGCTATCGTGCCAGTTTCTCTAAATTGAAAAAGATAGTTTCGTTTACACTTAGTAAAACCTTTCCGTTTACTAAACATACATTGCGAGTAAAACTCTTCCGTTTACTCTTCACGCAAGCATCAAAAATACCTGTTACTTCTTCAATGTTACCCTTTCTAGGTGATATAACATCAAATTTTCACCAGCATATTCCTTTTGCTATTTATCATACGCATACAGTCCCTAACAAGTACTGATAGCCCTGCTTAACTTTTCAGTACTATTTCTGCCTGACAGATAACATCACTGCAGTATGGCTTCCACTTACCATCCGCTATTCAATTTTTCCCCGGGAATTCTGGACAACATAAAACAAACTTTTAAACAATAACGGATGTTAGTTCATAAAAGTACAATTCTCATTACCCAATTAACAAAGTACAACCATCCTCTGATAACCAGAAAACTGATCCAGCGGGTTACTAGCAACGAGCATTCATACACCAGATACTCACTTGGGCCCATATATTCATACTACGCTAGCAATTTCCGCTGGTGGGTCAGTTGTACTCTTTATCAAAATCCCTGATACCAATTACTTTTCTGATTGAAGAGTAATGACTTACCAATGGACCCTTTGCTAATTGGGAAGTTTAAAATGAGTGACATTCATTACAATTCATAATCCTGAAATAATCACTGAGTCAGGAAGTTTTAAAAATGTTTAAAAGATTTAGCAGAGTAAAGTACAGAACCATATGATACTTAATCGCATATCAAGGATGAAGCATAGTAAATTATCGATTAATGACGGTCCCTCAGAAAGGAGAAGATAGAGACAGCAGCGCAACTAAAAGGTTGCATGTATATTTACCTAAGTGCGAGAACCAAACCCCTTGGCCAAGGAGTTGGAAAAATAGGACCCAGGAAGGATGAAGAGCAAAGACCTCCTCCAGGTTCAGGACAGGATAGGTGACCTCTCTATCAACGACGCCTGCGTCTTTCCCCTCTTTGATACTTCGCTTCTCCTGTCTCTTCCTTCTAGTGAAATCCGCCGCCCCCTCCTCAGGAACTCTCTGGACAGCGGTTCAGTCTGCAATCAGTCAGCTCGTCGAGCACCAAAGCCTGGTCTCTCCTACGTCTCTGTGCACTCCTGTGCTGTGCTCTAGCATCATCTCCTTCTAATTTGCTAATTCTATATCTAATATACCCTTCTACGCCCATGTACCTCCCATTAATGTTGCAAAAATATGGGCCCACTTCTTCTGATTGGACGGGGACAGGGGGTTGATCCTCACACCATATCGATTTAGTTCAATTTCTTTAAGCCCATTGTTTTAAAATACCGCCCATCACAATTAATACATTTGCTTTATTTCCCACCTGTCTCACGACAAAGTTTATACATTGTTTATGTACATTGTTTCGTTTCAGTAGGGACATCATGGGTACAACAGTGTTGGCCATCAGGTCACGGCCTTGGACGACGTCCAGGTTGACTTCATTCTTTTCTCTGGGCAGCCATGCAAGACGCATGCGCAGAATCATTGTCTCTCGAGTTTCAGTTCACCAACCCCAGGCCCATTTTACGAACTAATAAAAAGTCAAAGAAGAAAATATTAAAATCACAAATAAATTGTTTCACTGTATACCCACTCTTTCTACTCTATTCCCATTTACTTATAAATTCTATCCTGCATTAATAGCGTTAGAATACCACAGTTTAATTGCAACATGAGAGCAAGCTGTAGCACGTGAAAACATTAAGCAGCCATTTTAATACACACTGCGCAGAAGCAAGAATTTCCCACCAAGCAAAGAAAGACGTCACACTACGTGATATGGTTGACACATGCGCAATAAAGATTCCTGCGCTTTAGCGGCCATTTTAGAACAGACAAGCGTTATTTGTTAGTTTAAACACATAAGCAAGCTTCCTTTCTACTTGTGTTTGTGTATGCAATTGTTAGTATGAACAATACAAAGTTTAATAAATTAATACTGTGAGGAGATTGCTTCCGAGCAGGTCTCATTATGAGTCCCTGCTCCATCAATTATCTTCTTTCTTTTGAAAATATCGTGTGTGTGTGTGTGTGTGTGTGTGTGTGTGTGTGTGTGTTAGTTAGTTAGTTAGTTAGTTAGCTAGCTAGCTAGCTACCTACCTACCTACCTACCTACCTACCTACTGGCAGTATGTTAATAACTTTGCTAATAAGTATGCTAATAACTTTGGCGTCATTTGACGAATCTTCGCAAAATTCTCCCAAAAAATAGTCTATCCAGGTCAGCTCCTATCCTGAACGTTTGGGGGTGATTCGTCAAGCGGGGGCTGAGAAAAAAGGGGGGTCCCAAAACACGTTTTCCCCATGTTAATTTCCATAGGAAATTTTGAGACAGGCTACAGCCCGAACTGCTGAACGGAATTACCCCAAATTTGGCAAAAAGGTAGTGCTTGCTTCAGAAAGCGACCTTTTGTAAAATGGTGTAAATCCGTTCAGTAGTTGCTGAGAAAATCAAAAAAATAAAAATATCGATATCTATGACCGAGGAGGGTTCGCAAACCCTCCCGACCACGAGCTTTATTCTAATTGGCTGTCAACACTCCAAACCAGGAAGGGTTGGCAGCCATCTTGTGACTCGGTAGAACCGAGTCACAAGAAAAGAGAAAAACAAAGGTGAAAAAAAGAAAAGGGGGCAGGGTAGAAACACCCTGACCCCCTGGGCCTGCTCAGGGGGTCCCACAAGGACCTCCAGGGCCAAAAAAAGCATTTTTTTTAAAGAAAAAAAACGGCCGTATTCGCGCTGGGTGCGCGAATGTGGATGAATTTTTTTTTTTAAAACGAGGCGCGGGCTCCCGCGCTTTGTTATATTTAAGCCCCCGGGTGGGCCAGGTCCCGGGGGCACTGAACAAAAAATGTGTGGGGGGGGCCCAATCCCCCCCACGCTGCCCCGGGGACCGCCACCTCCTCGGGGCAAGATTTATGAGTTGCGGGGGGGCACACAGCCCCCCCGCAGCCCCGGGGACCGCCACCTCCCCGGGGCACTGTATATTTAAATTTGGGGGTCCGTTATGGACCCCCAAGCCCGATGGACCACCACCTCCCTCCCTTGTAGGGAGGGGGGCCGCGCGGCCCCCCCTCGTGGAGCCCTTTATGGCCCCCCAGGGCCGGCTCCTGCAGTGCCCACCCCTGGGACACTGCTGTTTGCTATGGCAGGGCGGGAGCGGGGAGCCGTGCGGCTCTCGCCCTGTCTTAGCAAACACTGGTTTGGATTTTGTAAGCGAGAGCAGGTTTCCTGCTCTCGCTTACAAAATCCAAACCAAATTGCTTTTCCACAAGGGGAGCTGCATGTCAGCAGCTCCCCGTGTGGAAAAGCAATGCCGGCTCCCGCAGGAGGCGGGGAGCCGGCGGGACCGTGGGGGAATTGGAGACCCCCCCACGGTCCCCAACGGAGAGGCCAGGCCCCGAGGGATGGGGTCCCCAGGGCCAGGAGTGTCCTGGGAGGGGGGCCACGCGGCCCCCCTCTCCAATAAAATTAAAAAAAAATTTTTTAAACGAGGCAGAGCCCCGGGGGATGGGGTCCCGGGGCTAACAGAGGCATCAGGAGGGGGGACACGCAGCCCCCCTCCCCAATAAAATTTTAAAAAAAAAAAAAAACGAGGCAGATCCCCGGGGATGGGGTCCCGGGGCTAACAGAGGCATCAGGAGGGGGGACACGCGGCCCCCCTCCTTTCTATATATATATATTTGCCCATGCCCTGGGGGATGGGGTCCCCGGGGCAGAAATCAGCCTCAGGGAGGGGGGCCACGCGGCCCCCTTCCCGTTTTTTTCTAAAAAAAAATTAAAAATAGGGGTCAGGCCCTGGGGGATGGGGTCCCCAGGGCCACAAAAAAGGGAAAATAAGGGGGGCCACACAGCCCCCCTTCTGAAAAACAAAACAAAAAAAAAGCCGGCATTGCGCCGGAGGCCCCGCCCCCTCCCTCCAGCACTCTGCAAATGCGCCCCGTGGGGCGTTGTAAGTTGGGAAATTAATTCCCCTTAAATACTGGGGGTCCCTGGTGGCCAACTAGCCCACCAGGTACCTCCAGTAAGCACCAGGGAGCTGCGTTGCAGAGCGGTGGTCCAAGGCCACGCCCCCTTTTTACACCACTCTGCAACGCAGCTCTGTTGCGCTTACTGGAGGTAACTGGTGGGCTAGTTGGCCCCCAGGGACCCTCAGGAGTCAAGGGTACTTAATCCCCCAACTTAAAACACGCCACGGGGTGCGTTTGCACAGTGGTGCAGGGAGGGGGCGTGGCCTGATGTGACAAGTGTGCAAACGCGCCCTGTGGCGCGTTTTAAGTTGGGGGATTAAGTCCCCTTGAATCCTGAGGGTCCCTGGGGGCAACTAGCCCACCAGGTACCTCCAGTAAGCGCCACAGGGCTGCGTTGCAGTGAGGTGGTACAAGGGCATGCCCCTTTTTTCACCTCTCTGCAACGCAGCTCTGTGGCGCTTACTGGAGATACCTGGTGGGCTAGTTGGGCCCCAGGGACCCTCAGGATTCAAGGGGACTTAATTCCCCAAATTAAAACGCGCCACAAGGCCGAATTTCTATGGTTTTGTACGAGTGAAATCTCCAACTAACTATAACGCCCCTGAAACCTATGGTTTTTTCAGTGAATATATATATATATATATATATATATATATATATATATATATATATATATATACATACACTCCCCAACAGTTTACCGATTGTACAGTAATCCTGATTCCATTTAAAGGAAATATACTGTTTACCCACTACTACATAAACCTTAGGTTCTCTCTCAACATTTCTGTGTGATGACTTCTCTTACGATGTCTTTCCTTTGGGCATATTATTAGCTTTGCCTTCTCTCTATTACGGCTTCCACTTGAAGTCTCAATTGATCCAGTCTCAGTCACTCTTCTACTTGACTCTCCTCCATTGGCCACTTTGACAGCCATTTTGGGGACACTCATTGTGCATCAGATACTTTACTCTTCTGAAAACTTCTAAGTACTTCTATGTGATATTACCTTCGTACTTCTATTTGATGCTATCTTTCACCCTTACTTCTATCCTAGATACTTTTATCATTGTACTCATAATTTATTACTTCTCTCACGGAACCCATATTAATTACACTCCCCATCCCTTTTCTTGGTGTCTAATTTTATTTACTTTTACACCTTCATTTACATTTGTATTATGCCATGTATGAACTCTTTGCAGTACCACTCCCAGACAAATCTCAATACCTCAGATATTTTGCTTACTTACATAGTTTCAGCCTTTTCAATTTCCTTCACTACTGATTTTCCTTCATAGTTCTTGTGGTTAACTCCTTTTTCTGATCATCTACTGTCGTCTGAATGCTTCTTTTCGTTCCTTCCGCACTGTTCTCCTATTCTTCTTGTTCTCTCTCCTATAGCTGCTTTCTCCTCAGTGGCTGTTCTTACCTAACCCTCCTTTTCACACACAGCATATTTCCTCTCGCCACATCTTCCTCACTGTTTGTTACCTCTTTCTTTCCCTCCCTGTTCCTCTTTCACGCTGTTTCGCATACTGTGCAACTTGTGCCTGCTAAAATTCTCAGTGACCTATGTCCTCAACCTGCAGACCTTGAAGAGACTTAGACATCCCTTGCAAGCCTGACATCCTGAAATTGTATTTCAAATGAGTATAAGTGCCATCTTGCATATCACTTTGTCCCTAAGCACCATACTGTATTTTATGCTAATACATTAACCACTATTTACTAGTATAACTGGTCCCATCATTCTCCTCTTTCAAACTTCTCTCTATAAATGTTAAAACTAACCAGAAGAACACTGTATGCTACCATTCCATTGCTGCCAGCCAGGTCGCGACACCTACTTCATGACCTCATTGAGCTCATTAGTTCTGTATTGTTCCGTTACTTAAAGAATATTCTACTAAGAGGTTTTAACACCTCATTAATGAGAACAAGAATTACTTCATGTCATCCAAACTAAAAGGAATCTGAACATTACTTTACACTACTCTTACAACTTGTCTAACTCTCAACCTACACAGTAGAGACAACACCCTTGATCTCATTAGCTCCTTACCAACCTCCTCAGCATTAACAGTCTGCTCTAATTTCACTCTTTAGACC
The DNA here is from genome assembly GCA_963921515.1 of Calotriton arnoldi. NCBI lineage: Eukaryota > Metazoa > Chordata > Amphibia > Caudata > Salamandridae > Calotriton > Calotriton arnoldi. The sequence continues at coordinate 5,521,006 of CAWUFW010000081.1, read as the reverse complement.
ACTAAGCGATAGCATTCCAATGTACCAGTGTAGGCCACAAAAAAGGACAACTTCCATCATTAATAATTATGTGCAGACCGTTAAAAAAAAAAAAAATCTCTCCATCCAGCAACTGTTGCATGACTTGAAAACCTAGGGTATATTCCCATTCATTTTTCTCTATCCCGAAGGGCTACCAAACTACTCTAAGCTTCTCTTGTAACACCATAGAAGTTTGCCCCTGTCACTCCAAGATCAGTCATGGAAAATGTCTCTGCTGCCTGGTCCAATAGAGAACTTTATAGAAGCAAAAGTACATTGAAAAACCTATCGCAAACTCTACTTTGATCATCACCAGTATGGTCAACTTCTTCTCGACTCTAAAATGCCACAAATAACTAAAATGACTCTCAATCTTCAGTACCTCTCACCATTCATGCAAGAAAGAGCTCAAAGTGATCATCCTTCATGCACTCTACACTGACTCTGTCACAAATCATCGCCTCCTTCAAACCCTGTTCATATGAAGATGATCCTTTTCATGAAACCCAACAAAAGCATAATCACAATACCTGCAACCTAATATTCTCTCTATCATTAATTCCTCTCTAGAAAAGGCTTTGTTTCCTTCCACTTTTAAAAGCGGTCAGAACACCCGTATTTACTACAGAAACCTAACCCCCACTGACATCCAGAATCATTGGTCAGGATCTAAAGTTCTCTTTCACATTTCTAACAATAATATATAAATCCCTTCTTCTCTGGTTTCTGACCAAATAAGACACTTCAACCATCTTAGTATCTTCCTCCTGGTGCTACTGGACTTCTTAGTAGAATTTAACACCATTGACTTCAAGCCCTTACTCAGCATACTTTGCAAAAGAACAAGGATTGTGTGCCCGAGGTTCAATGTTTTTTTACTTCTTCCTTCCACCTGGATCTCGATTTTGCAAAAAGAGACTGTTTCATATCTCTACCCTTACCGCTCAACTGCGGTGTGCTCCAGAGCTCTATAATTGAATCCACTCTATTCAGCCTCTGCATTTATCCTCTAGGTGCAGTACTAAAAGACAAAAAGATTGTTATGCATTAATAAGTAAAGGATACACCACTGTACCTCAAAATCATTAGCCTTTCAGAAACATGAGCCTAAAAATCTTCCTGAAAACAAATAATCTGAAACTGTCAGCCTTCTCCTTGAAACTAAACCCAGCAAAACATGAATCCCTTCTTCACTTCAAGGGCGCTCTCTTTCCTGTTCAAAAATGTCTGCAAACACACTCGGATGCTGACGTTTCATCTTCCTTGGTTAAGTTCTCCAAAGCATTTGGCTACATCATTGAGCAGAAGTTAACCATGAGTCTGCATAGTTCCAAATAAAGCCAAACTGCCTTTTTCAAGCTCCTAAGGAAGCCGAAGCCCTCTCTCTCCCTTGAACTTGAGAACTGCTGTACAATCCTTTGCATTCTATCTGGATTGCGGTACCGATGTACTATAAGAAGTAGAATGTCCTAAGAGGCACACTAGTACAAATGAATTGTGCATCAGTTTAATCAGGACCAGGTTCAGGTGCCTAGAAGCCCAGAATGTCATTCAAGTGGAAACAACTGCATCAGACACCTCCAATGTCTTTTGATGACCTTTTCTTGCTGTGCAGGAGGACTCCCTTGCTGAGGTCTGTAAGTAGAAGTGTCCACTTGCACCCTGTCTCAGGCAGGGTATATACATGTTTTTTCCTAGTTACCAATGGCATAACCTCCCCCATTTGCTCATAAACTGGCTTTGGATGGAAGGTTTCCGGTTAGCTGCCAAAACCGGTAAGTTCTGAGACAATAGACCTAATGGTAAATGGTTAACCCCTCAGGAACCATGTGCTCAAGCGGAGTGAAGATAGGGAGGGGTGTAGCACTCTGACCCACTCCAGCAGCAGGAGGTTGATGTGGTGTTTGTAAAGTAGCTGGAGCATATTTGAGAGCCCAACTTGACAAGGGCAAGCTGGAGCCATCAGGATAACAAAATACCCTGGGCTCTCTGATTTTCTAGTGAACACTTTGTATAGATTCAGGGCAAAGGTGGAGAGAGTAAAGGTGTACACCCACTCCAGTCCAACATCAGACTCTCCTCTAGGAATACAGACATGTACTCATCCAAGAAGCAAACTGTTAGATTAAAGAAATAGTCACAAGAATTAGGATGTAGGTTTATTCAGAGTTAGGCGTAGATCGCAGCACCAACAGTCCGGCACGGTGTCCAGCTCTGGAATGAGTGATTCACGAAGCCTCGTGCATCACTACATTCCATGACACAGTGACATTCCAACTCCCCTGCCCTGATATCACCCTAGATTACAACACATCCCCTTCTCAACAAAGTACAAATAATGATAAAGAGAATTGTACAACAAAATAACAACGCAGTAGAGAAATTGAAACAAGATAAGCAGAACCCAGGGAGGGAACATAATGCACAAGAACATGTTCTCAATAGAATACTTGTCTAAGGACTCCCTGGAACTACAACAAGGAACATGGCGTATGATACAAGCAGTATCAATGTAAAACATAGTCTCGAAGTTTCACACGATACAAGCAGTATCAATATAAAACATAGTCTCGAAGTTTCACAGGCAGGTTCCTACTCCTACCAGAGGAGGCGTTCATTTCTCTGCCATGAACATTCTCATTCAAATGGTCATTACCATTATTCAGATCTTTTTCATAAGGTAAACATACATTTGTAAATTTCCCAGAGCATTTCACCAGCCTAGACATGCTCCACATGCACCCCGTGTCCACCCTCACCACATTTTTCCTGATGGCAACAATGGTGAAAGGACCAATGAAACTGCTTTTGCCTTTCAGAGTATGTCTGGGATTTTTGACCATCACTTTGTCACCAACATTCCACTTCTTGTTCTTCACACACATCTTAGAGTCATAACTAATTTTATATTTATGTTGGTACTCCGAAACCCTAGAACGTCTTGTTTCATCAGAAATACCCCCTTCGTACATGCAGGCAGCCAAGATGGGTTTAACTTTGAAACGGCTTTCCTTCCCCTCAAACCCTCAAAAGGAGACTTCTGCGTGACCACATTCGGAGTAGTGCGGTGTGCCCACCAGGTGTCTCTCAGGATATCATTGAAAGACAATCTAGATTCGAGAGCGCGTTGAGCACAATCCTTGACAACCCGGTTCATCCTTTCACTCAAACCATTGGCTTGAGGCGTATATAAGGCTGTTTTCTGATGGATTATGTTGTGATCATTAAGAAATTTGCACATCTCATGAGACACAAATTGCACTCCATTGTCAGTAATCAAAAACTTGGGCACACCCTCCGAAGCAAATACATCCCTAAGGAAATCAATGACAGTCTTTGTGCTCACAGTAGACACACACTTAGTAACCACCCATTTAGAGGTATAATCCACCATTAAAATAACAAAACGTTCACAGGAGGGCAAAAGTTCAAAAGGGCCTACAATATCTAATCCTAACTTTGTCCATACAACATCCGGGACCTCAACTGGTGATAACGGTGCATGATTGGGAACGTGAGACTTATCATTGGAAGCACACGACACACACTCCTTAACAACATTTTCTATCATGTGATCCATACCAGGCCACCAGTATCTTTCTCTCACCCGAGCCTTGGTGAGACTTCTTCCTAAATGGCCCTCGTGAGCTATGTTAACTATCCTGTCCCTAAATTCAACAGGAGGAACAACTCTGTCTCCCCTCATGAGATTTCCTGAAATAAACGACAACTCGTCCCTCACAGACCAGTACGCTTTCATTTCTTGGTCCAAAGTTTTATAATCCGGCCACCCTTGGTTTGTCCACACTCTGAGAGAAGCAAGAACTTTATCTTCCTTCACACCATTCAACCACTCTTCACTGGACAACGTTGGTTCAGTAATCCAACACACACTCTCCGTTTCAATCTCACCATGTTCATCATCTATAGGTAACCGAGAGAGACAGTCAGCAGACTTGTTAGTTGAGCCAGGTATGTACTGTACACAGAAATTATATTCCTGAAGACCCTCACCCCAACGCTTAAGTCTGGGTGTGATATGCTCACTGTGGCGACACGAGAAGATTTGAACCAAGGGGCGATGATCCGTCTTAACTAAAAATGGGATACCCCAAAGATAAAATTTAAAGTGCTGTATAGCCCAAAACACACTCGGTGCTTCTCTCTCAACACACGAGTAATTTACTTCTGCATCCCTAAGTGCCCTAGAGGCAAACGCAACTGCTCTCTCCTCTCCTTCCACGACTTGGGATAGTACTGCCCCCAGCCCCTTGAGACTGGCATCTGTAGTCAACACAGTCTTTCGGTTGACATCAAAATGCCCCAATGTAGGCATTTTCTCAATTTCAGACTTAATTTTGTCAAATGCTTTCTGGCAATCATCGGACCACAAAAAATGCGCACCCTTTTTAAGGAGAGCCCTGATAGGTTCAGTCACACAGGCAAAACTTTGCACAAATTTAGAATAGAACTCAGCAAGTCCCAAAAATGACCTCACTTGATCCTTATCCTTAGGTGTAGGAGCTTTCATAATACTCTCTGCAAGTTCTAACTTTGGTTGAATCCCCTCCCCAGAGATCACATGTCCCAAATATGTAACCGATCCCAACCCAATACGACATTTTTCCTTCTTTACTGTCAGCCCTTTTTCCCTCAATTTCTCTAAGACACACGTTAGTGTCTTAGCATGTTCTGTTTCACTTTTACCATACACCAAAATGTCGTCCTGGAAGAACATGATGTTGGGCACGCTCTTCAAGACCATCTTGATGACCCTCTGGAAGCACGCCGCTGCCGATGCTAACCCAAAGGGCATTCTCAGAAAGCGGTAGGCCCCCAGAGGTGTCACGAACGATGTAAGATGCCTCGAGTCTTTGTGTAAGAGAATTTGTTGATATGCAGATGACAAATCTAATACACTAAAGACTCGAGCTCCCTTAAGTGTGCTGAGGGACTCAGATATGTTGGGCAGAGGTTGTCGGTCCACCCAGATCCATTCGTTCAGACCCCTCAAATCAACACACATCCTAACGCTAGCACCACCATCCTTTGGGGCTAAAACGATGGGGGCCAACCATTCTGAGGCCTCTATTTCTTCAATGACCCCCAAACTTAACAGTCTCTTGAGTTCGGCTTCTAATGGTTCCATCATCATATTGGGCACCTTCCTAACTTTATGTACACAAGGTATAGCTCTCTCCTTGAGAACAATTCGGTGCTCGAAACCTTTAAGGCAGCCCAAACTATCCGTGAAGACTTCTGGAAATCTTTTGAAGTACTCGCAACCTTGGTCCTCATAGTCCACCAGCATAACTTGATCTTTGGGGTCTCTTGCACTGGGGTTGAGCATGATACCCAAATCACGTTGATGTCTCCATCCCAACAAATTGTCTCCTCTCTCCGCTACATAGACCTTGCCAATAGTGTATCTGTTTTTAAATTGAATACAAGCCTCCACGTAACCAAGAACCTTAATCCTTGCACCACCGTAGCTAACAGGATTTATGTCAGGTGGTGATAATGTCATACTGTCTAAACCTACAACCTCATCCCATTGCTTGTTGCCGATCATGGTGAACGGGGAACCAGAGTCAGCAAGAACAGCAAAGTCATGATCATCTACTAAGATGTTGCACTCAGGCATCGCTATCTTTCCTCCATCAACCTTACCATCACTATCATTGATGCTCAGAACTACAGTACGCACAACCTCAGTGCTTTTCTCTGGGTTGCGAGTTTTGGCAGGTGACTTACAAACTCGGGCATAATGCCCCTTGACACCACATTTGTTGCATACCGAATCCCTGGCGTAACAATGAGGATAATTTGAGAAGTGTGAGAAACTTCCACACCTGAAACACTTAGGTTTAGGAAACTCCCCAAATGCTTTGTCGCTGGGATTACCACTAGTAGCAGTAGTGGTATTAGGACGTCGTTCAAAATCCGTTCTTGCCGGCAAACTTTTGAGAGGACCACGCATGCGAGTATCCCTTTCAGGAATTCTGTACTTTTCCACCGGAGAGACTTTGGCCACATTGTCGCAATTTTCCAAAAAGTCACTATCCGCCAGAGCATGGACATCACCTTGCCCCTCCTTCTTATCCTCACGATTCCTCCTCATCTCCTTCACCCAAGTAGAAGTGTTTTCCACACCTTCTACTATGGCAACTGCTTCAACCAACGTTGAGTTCTTCGATAAGAGCTTTTCTTGTACTCTAATGCTATTGGTGCACCTCACTAATTGGTCTCTGACTAAAGAGTCAGACAGTTCGCCAAACTCACAAGTCCTTGCCAAAGTCTTGAGGGAAGCGACATAACTCCCTACACGTTCAGTTGGGTCCTGAACTCTGGTAAAGAATTTGTGCCTCTCCAAAACAACGTTAATGCGGGGACCAAAGTACTTCTCTAGCATAGTCATGGACATCTCGTACACGTCAGCCGGTTCTCCTTCTCCATTACCAACTGGAACGAGGTCCATACTATCGTACATATTTCTTCCCTCCACACCTAAGTTGTGTAGGAGAATTGCTTGTTTTCTAAATGCCGAGAATTTCTCTCCACCAATTGCTACAATGTAGGAATCAAATACATTTTTCCATCTCTTCCAGGGAAGAATGGGTTCACCTTTTTCTGATAAGAAGGCTGGGGGCTGAGACATACTTGGTGCAGTAGCCATGGTGTTATTTAGATGTAATGTCAATCACTTTAAAGAGAAACAAGAAAAACTTGGAACATGAAAAGCACTCTCGCTGTGTATCTAAAAATCTGATGCCCAATCAGAAATGGTGTAATTCGCACACAGAAGTTGAGGTGGTAGGATACAGTCATAAACGCTTGTTTCCTCCGTGAGATAATAAAGTTGTACGTTTTTTTTTTTACATTCAAGAAAATGGCCGCACGTCGCACGCTGCGTAATCACGCTGCGTGTAGATCAGCGTGCGTTCCAGGGTGCGTTGCAGGAATGGAGGCTGAGCGCGAGAGAACACCGCTCGCGCAGTGGCAGTTAAACTGGTGAGTTTAGAGATGCTGAAGCTAGCTTTTGCTCCTTGAAGGCTCCAAGATAAATGAAAGTCACTCACAGTTTTTTCTTTGCCGAGACTGGTCTCATCAAAGTCCTTTAAAAGTCGAAGGCATGTGGGACACAGGGTCCAACGGTGAAAGTCCAATACTTAGGGGAGTCGGTGCTGAAGGTTGCCTGTCCCCAATCAGGCAAAAGCTCCTCGTCGCCAGTGTTAGATTAAAGAAATAGTCACAAGAATTAGGATGTAGGTTTATTCAGAGTTAGGCGTAGATCGCAGCACCAACAGTCCGGCACGATGTCCAGCTCTGGAATGAGTGATTCACGAAGCCTCGTGCATCACTACATTCCATGACACAGTGACATTCCAACTCCCCTGCCCTGATATCACCCTAGATTACAACACAAACTAGCTGTATTTGTTGTTTATGTATGTTGCATGGACATCTTAGGTGGATGACGTCGCCTTGATTGTGGAGTTGAGGACTTCCTGTAAAATTTCCCAGTGGAGAGTTCTACTCAGCCTGCTTTGGTTTTGCCTATCTCTACTACATGGGAGAGTTGGCAATGTGGGCCTGTGTGTGGTTTAGGAGAAACATGATTCATATTTTTTAATAGCTCTTTATTAAGTTTTTCCATATAATGTGGTAAACATAAGCGATGACTTCTAGTAAAGGTGTGCTATACATCAGTTTGATGTTCCCTGTACAGATCAGAGCACCTTTAACAGCTTTTTATATTAACCATAAACATGTGTAACTTAAACTTTAATAACTTCGTACTTGTTCCAGCCCTGGTCCCACTGTGGTCTATTTGGTGTTATTGTGCTTGCATCTCAAGCAGGTGAGTATGCTATGGGTGTTCTGAGACTGCTACACCTTCTGTTGTCACCTATGACCTTCTCATTATGCTCAGTCGTCTTGTTACCTTAGCATGTGTGCATCACCTGTGCGTCTAGGACATATGGTTCATGTGTGGTCTTGGTTCAGTGAACTGTGAGGCATCCATCCTTTATGGGTACGTTAGTCTTAGTTTTTAGTGTCGTCATGATGGTATCCAAGTCATTATATGTAACCACTCCTCCTGTACATCGTTGCTGCTGTGTGATAGCTGTGCTCTCAGTCCAATTTTTCAGATCCGCCAGCCACACCTTTCTCTCGCCGTTCAGTTTATGGCTATCCTGCGCTTAGCAACCCTTTTGGCGGCTGGTGAAGTCTGAAAGTGGTGGGGTATAAAATCAAAGCATCAGTATTTCATTTTCGAGCGAGTACGAGTAGGGAAAGGCTAAATATAAATGTGCATTGTGCAGCCTTTGCGAAAAGATAGGCATGCTATTTTTTTACTTTTCAGGCCTGGTCTGGCAACAGTGCTGCAGACTAAAGTTACTAGTTTTAGTAAACAAAATAGAAGCCAAATAAACTAAGTTCTAAATATGGGTTTTATGACATTTTTATGTCTGTCGACATATCCCTCTTAGGAAAGGAACAGGATTAAAAAAACGTATTAGAAGCATCCCCGTTTTAAAATCATACTAAAAGTGCAGCACTTCATGTAACATGTTTTAATAAGCTCCTCTCTTTAGGTCTGTATGCAGATGTGGTAGAAGACCCATAAATCAGGTCATTGGCACACACACAGAAATGAAACATTTCAGCCATGTTAAACTACTAAAGGAAAACTCACCCAGCCTGTGTCGTTTGTCGACTTGTTTGTCTGGTATAATAAATATCTGGAGAGCCCCTTTATTTTTCTCTGCTCTGGACTCTCTTGGTTTCCACTGCCGGAAGGAACACGGAGGGAAAGCTTGGGTGCCTCCTCGCAAGCACAGGAGGCATTGTAAGTGTAGCGGAGAAAGCATGACACTGAAGTCTGTACAGCAAAACTTGTGGTGATAAACTGCGTAGACTCCAGTGCCCAGCTTGCTCCTGCAGCCAAGAGATAAGAATCCCACCCTTTCACAACTTGTCACAGGTTTAGGTAGAGTAAGAAAGACTTGTTGGCCCCACCCCACCCTGTGATGAATTGTGAATGTGTGGGAAGGCTTGGCTGCAGTCCGTGACTGACGTGAGGCCCCTTGCACAACCGGGCTTGAGCATGGAGCGCTCAGGGGGTAACAGTTGTCAGTGGGGGGGGGAGTTTAACCTACGAGGCAATAACTTTGCTGAGCTGATAACCTCGCAGGCATTAGGGCTGTGAGCTCGTCAGCCCAGCAAATTGTGATTAATGGCATCTGCCTGCTGGTAGCGGCACCTGTGCAGCATCAAAGGAGGTCCAGGAAGAAAAAGAGTGCAACTGAGAGGGAGTGTTTTTGACTGCTGCCTTCCGCATATTCTTCCTTCAAAAAATTGTTTTCAGCTATTTAGGGGAACAGTAGAGGGGTGTAGCCCCAGAGCCCATATGGGAAAACCGCCTTTGGCAATCGCAAGGGCCAAGTCCATTAACTTGCAACTAGTTTTCGTTTTGTTGAACCTAAGTAGTGCCTTCCAGTCTTTTGCCTCATGTCTCCGATGGAAGAAGTACAAAAGTGTTCCAGAATTGCATAGCATTGTCACAGGACATTCCCACACCACATAGTAGAAGCCAGCTGCAGATCTGTTACACCTCTGGCAGCAATCCGCCACACATTGGTACATCTTGGCTATCCTCACCGTGGAGTGTTAGGTTTGTTGTAGGTAGTTAAACTGTATGCATTTAAAGTGGGCATTTCTCAAAACCTTTGTGTATTCTAAGTTTCATGCTCATTGATTTTCTGACAGTTCCTTAACTAATTTCTCCTTTTACTTGATCTTTGCTGTGTAAAATGCAAGTGATACAGTGTTACAGCACGCCAGCCTTCTCCATAACTTGATTAGTAGCTCAACGAGTACCCTTGAAGAAAGTTGCAGGCAGTAACTCTGAACTACGTCTTTTAGAATATGAAGACCACTCTAGGTTTTTGTTACCAAAGCAGCCACAGCAAACAGTTATTTACAAAGCTATTAAAGTGTGACTTTTATAGAGAAAATGTTCTGTGTACTATGAATTAAGGTGTGTTTTGTTTATAGTGTTGTATAATTCTACGTATGAAGGAAAGTCATGCGTTTGCTATAAATGTAGTGTGCTAGCTGAAGTGGATTAATGCACTTCACATGAGTATATTTATTAGAAGAATTTTTGACTGAAAGTTACTGATTGTGCACTTTTTGGAAATGTCTGTTCAGTGATACTTTGTCAATTGTTTAAAGGCAAAGCTTAGCCAGATCCGTCATCAGGAATTTAATTTTGAGATACAGCATGTTTCTGGAGGTAAAAATGTGGCAGCAGATTGTTTATCCAGGTTACCTCAGGAACTGGACAATAGGGAGTCGGTTTTGGATCATCATGAATATGTTGTTGCTGTGGTGGATGTTCTGGACAGGTGTAATGGCATTGTTTCAGAGTCTGAGTGATTGAAGATGTCCGAAGAGGATGACCAATTGACAAAGGTGAAACAATATGTGGTTAAAGGGTGGCCACCTAGTAAGAATCTTGATTCTAGTATCCAGAGTTTTTCCCAGGTTTCTAATAAGGTGAGTTTGGAAAATGACATATTATTGAGGCATGATATTTTTATCCCTCCAAGGGGACTTGGGCTCAACCTCATAGAAACAGCACGCCATGGACATCCTGGGATGTCCGGTACTAAGAGGTTGCTTAAACAATATTATTGGTGGCCAGGCATGGATTGCTAATATTGAGTGCTTCATCTATGCATGTCCCGTTTCTGTTAATTCAGAGAAGTATTGGAAGCAATCTTGTAAGCCAGCCAGTAGCCAAGTCATTCCGCAAGGCCCTTGGGAAAATATTTCTATTGATTTTGCTGGGACGTATAATGTTTTGAGGTGTGAGAAGAGATTTATGATAGTACTTCTCGACATTTTTTTAAAGTGGACATATCACACTTTTGTGAGAGATCCTAATACAGATGAAGTGATTACATTTCTGAAGAATGCGTTTCAGGTCGAAGAATATCCTAAAGTCTTAATGTCGGATAACAGGTGTGCAGTTTGTGTCATCAAAAATGGTATGTTTCCTACAAAAGTGTGGCATCAAAGTGGATAGGGGGCAATAGTATTGTCCTAAACCCAGTGGTCAAGTAGAAAGGGCCAACAGATTTTTAAAAGAAGGCATTCAAGCAGCATTGGCTAATAACAAAGATGTGATGACTTTTCTTAAAGAAAATTTATGGTTTTATCACAAGACACCTCATTCAGCGACAGGGGTTGCTCTGTATTTTCTAATGAGAGGCAGATAAGGTCGCACGACTTTCACTCCTAACTTTCATGACCATAAGGTTAGGAGGGGTACATTTGGAGAAGTAGTGCAAGGAGTGAAACAAAACTGCAAGTCAAGAATAAAGAGTACTATGACACGAAATATCGAGTTAGGTCAAAACATGTTCAGGTGGGTGATTGAGTTTGCATATCCAAACCAGATGTGAGTCGTAAAGGTTTGTCGACCTATTTTCTAAACCAGTGCGAGTGGAAAAAGTGTCAAACAGTGCAGTGTTGTTGTGCAGAAGAGGGTGGTGGAACAAGAGTTCCGGGGTAGTCCTGAAAACTGGACAAGAAAAACTTTTCAAAGATTTAAGCATGAATGATACAGATTTTGGTGATGTGGTGGATGAGAGAGTCCCTGTTGTCTATGAAGGAACAGTGAAGTCCATGGAGAGAGTGTGTACTTGTGACCATGAAGTAAGCACAGAACATGGCGAAAGTTTTTCAGAAAGCATGGGTGTACCACTGACAGACTATACGGTTGGCAGCGAAGTGTGTGTACCACTGACAGACACTGCGGTTGGCAGCAAAGTGTCTTTTTGATACCGTTGGTGAGGTAAAAGAAAGTGTCCAGCCGAAAAGAATTATCAAGTTACCTAAAAACATGGAATGACTACATAATGACATGTTTTAGAAATTGGCTTCTGTCAGTTTATTTTGCTTATTGTTTTTTGTGTTTATCCTTTACTGGATAAGTTTGCACTTGTTTTGTTAAAAAGGGGTGGCATGTTGTATAGTGCTCATTGCACAGTTACCTTGTGTAATGAGCAGGTAGAATGTATACATGTAGTAGGGATGGGTCACTGGGTACTGTGATGTAATATGTGGAATCTTGGTGTAGGTGTGGGAGGCAGTTTGAAGCGGAGCTGAGTTGTAGAGGAGGCGTTTTGTTCTACTGCTCCTGACCAGTGAGCAGTATTCTATGGAAATAAACCACGTTTGGTTACTTCCCGTTTTGTGCGCATCATTTACCACTTATACATCGAGACCCCTCTAAAAAAAAAACGTTGCAGGGATTAACTCCGAACTACGTAATACAGTCTTTTAGAATATGAGGACCACCCTAGGTTTTTGTTACCAAAACGGCCACAGCAAACAGTTATTGACAAAACTATTAAAGTGTGACTTTTATAGAGAAAAAGCTCTGAGTACTATGAATTAAGGTGTGTTTTGTGTATAGTTTTGTAAAATTCTATGTATGGAGGGAAGTGATGCATGTGCTATAAATGTAGTGTGCTAGCTGAAGTGAATTAATGTACATGACATCAGTATATTTGTTAGAAGGATTTTTGACTGAAAGTTACTGATTGTGCACTTTTTGGAAATATCTGTTCAGTGATGCTTTGTTCTTTGTTTAAAGGCAAAGCCTAGCCAGATCCGGCATGTTTATTCTATTGTTCATCATGTGAGATATTCATCTGACTTTTCCTACACTGTACCCCTCTGTATTTTGCATATACTCTCTGTCCTTGTGACTTGGTCACCTTTTTGTGCTTTGGTGCCTCTTTCTCAACTCTTTACCTCCCTCGAGTCTCTCCTTTTATTTTATTTAACAGTTTTATATAGCAGTCACGCACCAGGAAGTGTGTGGGCGCTTACACTGCAACAATAACATTGTGGAAAACTTTGAACTTAGGAAAACAGTTTTATATTATACTACACTGAGGTAATTTCCAAAGAATAGAACATTGCATGAGCAGAAAGAGAAAGGTATGTGGTGGAGCGAGGTCAGAGAGAGTTTCAGAGCCCTAAGCTAAGAAAGGGGCGAGACTAGAAATACTAGGCATGTAAGAGAGGGAGCTCCATCAAGCACAGTAAAAAAGTGAATTGGAAATGGGGATCATTGTGCAGAGTTGAAAGGGCAACAAAAATAAGCATCTATGGCTTAGAGCAGTGGTTCTTAACCTTTTGGACACCCAATTAACCATTACTGGAAGCTGGAGACCCAGTGGCTTAACTATTTGTGATGTTTGGAACAGCAAAAGAATGCACAAAAATACAGAAACGAACATTCATCAAACAAATACACAAATGATTAAATATTTAATTTAATTCTCAAGCAAATATAAACAAAAAAATGTTAATAGGAAGGTTGAAGCTTTTCTAAATTCAATTTAGGCCACTTATCGCCCATACTATACTCTGTTTGATGAATTTGTGTTGCTCCCACGAATCAATCTGAGGATATTAACTTAATTTTTAACCTCCAATTTCAGATTCCTTCAAATTTACAGAATGTTTTAACATTTTCAGTTGTACATCTTACTTCTGCAATTATTTACACTTTATTTATATGTTAATTTTATTTAATTTTATAAGCAGTCGCAGCCCCTCCCCAAGTAGGCTTCTTGTATGCCCAGGGGCCCCTGGACCACAGGTTAAGAACCGCTTGCCTAGTGTATGCTAAATGAAACGAAAGAACAGAAATAAAGGAAGGAGATGAGGACTGAATTGGAATTTGTTGAATTAAGAAGTCTGGAAGCTGCAAGCCCACTTAGTCAAATGCAAATGAAATTAGATTCAGTAATGCTTTGATTTTTGAATTGCATAGAGTCAAAAGAGGTGTGTCTTTAGGTGCCGGTAGTCCTGAGCTTCTGCTTTTTAGTGGTAGATTATTTTTGCTTCTGAGTCCTCCTTTGCCACCTGATAATTTGAGGAGATTTGAAAGGTAAGGAGTTGAGATGTAATGCTTTGTAGGTTAAGCATCCCAATTTGAACTTTATTTTAGCTTCACTGAGCGGCCTATCTATGTAGGTCAATGAGAATCAGGGTGATGAGGTCAAATATCTTGATGGATGAGCAAAGCCTATTTGTGAAGAATAGGATTGTATTGGGTGAGTTAAATGTGGACTGGGGTACACCAGCTAGCACAGCATTTCGTGACAGCATCAGGACATGTGCTGCAGTTTTCTGTTGATTAGCAGATAACCATTTGATTTTTATTTAAGAAGCATTAGGTGATAGTTTATTGTTTTGGTAACTTTGTTATGTGAGGGAACATAGAATGAAATGGATCAAGAGTAATTCAGAGACAGGTAACAGATGGAAAGTGAAGAGGACAATTTAGCCATCTTCTTTATAAGGGGTAGATCAAGACTGTATTTGCATTTGTGAGAAATAGGTCTTTTATGGGTTGAGTTTGAGGAGGCTTTCTGCCATCTAGGCCTTTATGTGTCTAAGTACAGAACTGAGAGTATGCTGTGGACAGAAGAAGTTTTCAAGACTATTTGGGTGTTGTTGACCTAAAGGTGGATTGCAGCCTCTCGTTCCTGTGCACACATTGCCAAATGGTTCCATATGAAAGTTGAAAATAATTGGTGCTAAAAGGGTGCTTGTGGAGCCCCACAAGTTATAGTGGCAGGTTCTGTAATCTTTCCTTCAATCTTCACTGTTTGAGATGCATTGTATAAGAAGGAAGAAAGCCATCTTAGAATGGACGCACAAATTCTGAAACCGTGTTAAAAAAGAGAGAGGAGGCGTCCATGGTCCTTTGTGTGAAACATTGCTGTGAGGTCCAGCACTACTAGAAGGCACAAATTATCCCCATCAAGCGTTGGACATCATCAAGGATTTTTAGTGTGGCTGTCGCATTGCCATCTCCTACTTGGAATCCAGGTTGATGAGTAGTGAGGAGTTTCTCCTAGGTGATGTTGTTGGATAGCTGAGTGAAAGCACATTTTTCTAAAGTCATCCCTAGCCTTGGGAGATTTAAAATCGGACAGTAGTTGGACATCACCTCTAGGTCAAGGTTGGGTTTTTCTTTTTAGCACACGGGTAATTTGACCGTATTTTAGGGTTTCTGGGAAGATTCCTTGATGAATGGAAGTATTACAGAGTTTGCTCCATGAGTGAGTGTAAAGGGAGAAATTAGCTTTGATGTTTGATGGTGCTGGATCTTTGAGGTAGAAGGTCGGTTTTAGATACCTTGTGATCGGTGAGTGATCCTATCCTCCATGGCAGTGGAATCAAATCAGTCCCAAGTGATCAGCGTTTTGCGAGTTATTGGTTTAGTGGTGCCAGCCATGGGGGAAAAGCTGATTTGGGAGACGGGGAGATTTTGAAGTGAATACATTCGCACAGCATTCTAGCAGGAAGTTAAAATTGGTCTAGTTGCGTTTCTAAAAAGTTGTCCAAACTCAAAATTGATTGATTGTAGTTTTTTCTTAGTGATGTGAGTTTCATGAAGAGAATTTGTGATTTGGACCATCTACAAACTGTTTCTAACTTGCAGATTTTGCGCCTTTTGATGTTTAGTTCATTTGAAAACCACTGTTGGCTGAGTTTTGTCCCTGGAGTTTCAGCTTCAGTGGTGCTAAAGTGCCTCCTGCTATTGCTATGGAGTTCTCTTAAATTTTTATCAAAGAGTTTATATTGTTGTCTTGTAAAGAATGATGCAGTGTGTCTACGCCCCATGTATGCCTCCTATTTCTCTGTACCTCTCATGTAACTCTTCTGTATCTTCCTCAGTTTGCCTCATCTGGGTATTTCTGCCTCTTCTTTGAGTCTCTGTGACTTGTGCTTAAGCTTATTTTCATCTCCCCAGCCCAGGCTTATCTTAACTCTTCTCTCCCACACATCTTATCAAGTGCTGGCACAGTGGACAACTTACCCCCAATCCTTTCATTCAGAGTATCACAGAATGTGCCATTCATTCTCCTCCATGACACTGACCTACTCCTCCTTCTCTTCCCACGTAGGCAGATAAAATAAATAGCCTATTTTAAATGATTAACTGCACCACATGTGACTACAGTTGCTTGTCTGCTGCTAGGCTTCTTCTCCATCTGCTTGGTTCAGAGCTTAGTGGAAGTTGTGTTTGATAGTGTGTGATTCATAACTATTTGACAAGGCCTTCATGTAACGCAAAAAAGTGAATGACTCGAGACAAGTGGAGGGCAGTTTTACTTTAACTCCGTTCCATGCAGCTGACTGTACCCATTGACAACATTTTTATTTTTCATTCAGTCTGAGAGAAATGCTACTTTTTTAGATTTGAAAATAATAATGAGTTTGTTTTGCAGATTGAAGACTACCATGGTTGTAAAATCGCAGATCCTTACAAGTGGCTTGAAGACCCAGATAGTGAACAAACAAAGGTAAACTGCATATTTGCACTGTATTAAAAACCATTTTGATGCCCATATATTTCTGCACATTCTCTTTTTGTTGCACAACTGTATTTTTTTGTATGGCGGGTGGGGCACTAAGCAGATCACGTTGATCCAGCGGTATACCAACAACAGATACTCCGATACCATATACTCACCTGGGCCCATAAACACACAACTGAGTAGACCGCTGGGTTTAGTTTAAAATTTCATATTTCTCAGGATTAGTTATTTAACTTTCCTAACTAACCCTTCACGGATCAAAAAGTTCTTTCCTCTGGTCGATGGACCATTAGTTGAACTAATTGATGGTGATAATTAACATAACCCTTAACTATTCTTTTATTTTCAAGTAAATAATCACAGACTCAGAAAGTTTTAAAATCTTTATCTAAATTAAATGCATGTGTACCATCTCAAAATTACAGTGCAGTTACCATCATTCTTAGGAGAGAAAATTTCAATTGATTAAACATCAAGCATATACTTCGGACTCATACAATAATAAATGCTCAGAAAGGGAGAGGACAGAGCGAAAAGAACCTCTACAAAATACATGAAGTTATAGTTACCAAGAATGGTGTGAAAGACCAACCCCCTGGCCAAAGGGCTGGTGAGGGTCCCCCAGGATAGGTCAGGAGACAAAGACTTCAGGACAGGATTCAGGACAGGATAGATGACCTCTCTAGTATACCGACGATTGCGCCGCACCCGTCTGACACTCTCGTCCTCCTCGAGATTCTTCCGCGATCTACTGATCTAACCCAATTTTGTTAGGATAATAAGTTCTGCTCCAGATTCTGCATTCAGTTCTTCATCAGCATCTCACAGCATCTCTCCCTGCATCAGCATCCCCGACTCCCAGTCAGCATCCCGAGCTCTGCTGCTTAACTAACTAAAGCTACCTCGATTATACCTTTCGTTCTTCCTGTTCCACCCACTAAAGTTTCAATATCGTAAAAATATGAAATCTAATTGGTCAGGGAAGGGGGGATGATCATCACACCATGCTTACATGTCACTTTATTCTGTTAAACCATTGTTCGCAAACCCATCCCCTTAATTTTTATTCAAAACTTTATTCCCATCCACTACATGTATCTATTTGAAACATTAATAACACTACGAAGAATAAAACATCTCATTGCTGAACTTTTCACCATCCGTTCCCAGGATATGGCCCTCCAATTTGGCTTCTGTTCAAGTGTTCCGTCATTGACCTTCATGGCTTCATTCAATAAGCATGTGCAGGCATTGCGTCATTTCATCCAGTCCGGCCATGCAAGAGAGGCCCAAATACGCACTAATAATAAAGTCAAAAGACAAATGTTGCTTTCACAAAATAAATGGTCTCACTGTATACCTCCCACCTCTACTCTGTCTCCCTTTTCTTATTAATACTTTCCCCGCATTAGCATTAATAAAATAGCTTGTTTTCGTTTCAGCTAAGCAGATGCCATGCATGCGAGTCTTCAAGACTCCATTTTAGTGTCTTCTGCTCATGCGCTAGAATTTCCCTCCAAGCATTAGCTCGTCATACTGCGTAGATGCAGTTGACGCATGCGCACAACAGTTTTCCCCGTTTAAAGTGGTATTAGTTCGTCTTTATTGTTATCCACATTAGTACACACATAAGCAAGCTTCGCTAACCCACGTATTTATGTGGTGCGTATTAATTATTCACAAAAACATTGTTAGTGACTTGTTAATGAGTTAAACGAGAGAATTGCCTCCAAGCAAGTCTCTTTCTTACGAGACCTTGCTCCATCAACGTGATGAAGAGCGGGGAAAATCAACTCCTGGAAGTAGTTTGGCACTCTGTGTGATTAGGGAGAGGCTCTTTTGAAAGAACAGATCCCTATAGGGTCTGGCCAGATTCCCATTGTTGCTAAATGTAGATAGCTTGTAGCACCCTTGTTAAACTCGCCCCGTATAGATGTAAGCTCGGACCTAACAGGGATATGCAGTGGGTTAGGATGAATATTGCTGCTGCAGGAAGAATTAATAGCTGGGGGTCAGTCGTTTTGGGGTAAGTCAGAAAGCGCATAGAAATAATTGGTGGTAAAAGAATATAGAGATGGGGGGGGGGGGGGATATGCGTTGTGAATCCTGGTTCACGAAGACCGTGAATCCTGGTTCAGATGCCTGTATAAGAACCCCTGAGTAAAAAGCTTTATGGAGCCTGAATGATTGGTTTTCGAATGAGAGTGATGAAAAGGCCTTCGGCTGTCGAACCAATGCTTTAAGAATTTGCAAAACCGACACTAGTATGAATGTGGCCTTAGTTGTCTCCAAGTGTTTGCACACAGCTTGTATTATAAGATCTAAATTATTGAACCAGGGTGGTAGTTTTAGCATTGAATATTGTAAAGTCTGTGTATGATAATGCTTTTAGGTTTCTTTTTTAATACTTTTTGGTTTTATTGCTTTTATGATTTTATAAGGATTTACATTTTTTGATGCATTTTATTATCCGATCGGACAATAAAGAAAGATTAGGGAGAGCAAATTGGTAAAGGGAAGTTGGAAGGATAAAGCACATAACGATGGGAGAGTCTCGAGATAATTGGTTTCAGGAATTATTTGCTAAGGAGGTAGAAGTGGATAAGGCAACTTTAAGTATCTCCAATAGACCTACTAGGTGGAGATGGGGCTGGGCTTTGTAGGGGGACCCCCTTCCTGTCAGCTGAACAAGGAAAGGTCTGCACAGTTGTCTATCAGCAGTAAACCTTTGCAGAATATAAATCAGTTAGATAAACTCCCCTTCCAATAACCTCATCATTCTTCGCTAGGGCTGGTACTCTGATCTCCTAACCAGAGACAGGATCATAGACCTTTCTCACGTCAAAATGCCTCAGTGGTTGGCCACATTCTTCTTCGTTTAACTGATGCACATAAATATTTAGTTCCTGAATAAGGAGAATTTTGTCACTTTATGTGCTGCATTTCAAATGAAAGTCATCCCCGTTTGCTTCTTAACATGCATATAGCTCACACTACAGAATGAATTTGCCTTTTGAAGCAGTGAACTACTTTGCCTGCACTGGACACATTGTGATGGATAAGGTTAAAAGAGGTGAGGTGGTTTAGCTCACACATACAGCAGTCTACCGCCACTGGATCCCTGAAAGGGAAGCAGTGCTTTGACTGATCATAACTGTTGTGGGGTAGGTGAATGGCTTTGAGTTAGGCTGGTTTATTGTATAAGCCCAAAGCCCTCAAATCAGCTGCTGCATATTTGATCAGCCATTGGAAGACAAACAATAGAAGAGTAATAAGTAAGTATCTCTAAATGAAGGCTGAAACTGAGAATAGTGTTGCAGTCGGTAATTCTGCGCTGATGTAGGGCGTGAGGTTGCAGTGTCAAATCAATCAATCAGGGGGTTTATAAAGCGCGCTACTCAACCGTGAGGGTCTCAAGGCGCTGGGGGAGGGAGGGCGGCGGCTCCGGGTCAGTCGAAGAGCCAGGTCTTGAGGTTCTTACTGAACCCTTGCAGAGTCGGGGAGCGTCTGATGTTCACAGGGAGCTCGTTCCAGGCCTTCGCTGCGATGTAGGAGAAAGCCCTCCCGCCGGTTCTGCTTCTGCGGATGCAGGGGACCTCTGCCAGGGAGAGGTCAGCTGAGCGGCATCTGTCCACATGAAGCACATGCTTACGACTCAGATCCTTCATTTTGAATCAGTCATGCCCCTTCCAGCAAGTCCCTAAACGACCAAACCCTAGCTCCTGCTCCAATCACTACAAAGCCCTAGCATAAAGCTCTGTGGAAGGTGGACATCGCCCATTCAGGATTATGGGTTTGAGCCCTACCCGATTAAATCCTGAACATTAATAGTAAGTGTAGTGTAGAAAGAGGATTATTTAACTTCGAGAGTTGTGACTATAGGAGTTGCAGGGGTGTTAGAGAGCTTCAGATTGTGACACAAATCATTACCATACACATTACGTTGCATACTCCCAATCTGACAACCTTTCTATACGTACGCCCTCCCAGAGAACCCTAACCGAGCAAATATTGGGCTTTTAAAGCGGGTATCTAGTACGCCTGGATTATGCTTGCTGATAAAACATACCGACAGTGAGGTAAACCAGGATACTCACAATAGAAAGATAAGGCAATGCAGTTAATGGGGGTCTTGCCGCAGTACAGTACCTGCCACCATGATATGGCAGGGTGTTGGAGGAGGAAATTATATGTAATAAGCCAGTGTGGGGCTGGGATGGTCGCCATGATACTGTGAGCTCTTTTCGTGTTCCACCAATCACATGAGTTCTAAAAGATAGATGACATTTATGGTCAGATCTTCTCAGGTACTGCATTGCGGCATAGGCAAACACCTATAAACCCCCACTTTTATTCTTAGTGCCTGTCTATTTTTTCCCAGTCTCTTGGCTACCATCTATTACTTCTTTTTCCTTGCTGACCCATCCCGCTTGTTCCACTTGGTTCACTCCTCTGTCTCCACTATCCTCTACCCCTCTTTGTGTTTTCATGCTTCAGTCTCAGTCCCCACTCTCCTAGACTCATACTGTCACCCCACATTTTCTCCATGGTTCTGTCTGCACACTCCTTGCTCTCTTACATCCTCATGCCACAGGAGTGCACACAGTGTCAGCAAAGCTCTTGCACAGAGAGATGAATACCCCCAGTCTTTAGAAGACCATGCTCCTAAGTGATGCTTTAGACACTTCTGGCTATCATAGTTCATTAGATCGGGAGGATTTACACTGACTTCTCTCACTAACATGTACATGAAGCTCGGCTTTTTACTCTTACAGCTCTGTGTTCTGCCTTATAGAATGCCAACTAGGCAGGATTTACCCAGGACCCAGACAGCGCATTAAAGGAATTGAGTCAGCATGTTTGCACTCAAATAGGCAAACAAGTGTGCCCCCATTAATCATCCTTTCTGAGTCCATATTACTTCCTGAATCTATTTCTCGGCCCTACAATGTCACTCTTGCCACCACAAACCAATATAAAGCTCGCTGCATCTACAATTTGTTGCTCAGTTACTCAACAGGGTGATCTATTGTAAAAGAGAACATTTGTACTATCCTGTTGATTTTTGGACGTTTTGCTTTGAACGCGGATACAAACCTCTGTTGGAGCTTTTTTCTTTCACGAAATCCCTCATCGACTCTCTTTTGTTGTAGGCATTTGTGGAAGCCCAGAACAAACTTACAAAGCCATTTCTAGAGCAGTGCCCAGTTCGAGGATTGTTCAAAGAACGAATGACCGAATTGTATGACTACCCAAAGTATAGCTGCCACTTCAAGAAAGGAAAAAGGTACGTTAGTTTGCAAACAATATCTTTCCTGAGAGAACATTTAAACATTGCAATGATCTGACTGTAAGTGTACTGAACTAACAGCACATTCACACTGTGCATGCTATACAAGCTTTAATTAAGAAAATATATGCGCTGCATAACCATGTGTGTCCCAATTGATTTTACTTGGAAGTGCAGAGAATTTCCATGAATGAAGCAAAAATATCACATTATTCTAAGGCACTGTGGGCGTGGGGGAAGCACTCTGATTGTTTGGATGCCTATCTTTTTTAGGTCTTTCCTAAGAACCCGTGCAGTCTCTTGTTAGACATATTGTTTGGCTTACAGTCCACCCATTGCTTAACATTGGTTTACTTCATTATCACTCTTATTTCTTGATTCTTATTGATCAGCTGCAGTAGGCTTTCCACCTCTGTGTGTTTGTCCCTCTCCTGGTGCATAGACAGATTACTTGTGTCCTTCCACTGCACATTGTTTTAGGTGCTTCTTTTTTCTTTGTGTTTAAGCACTCTACCAGAGTGTCTTTTTCAGCTGGCTCCTTCATGTACTTCCCTCTCCCCCAGTGTTCCTTCCACCTGCTGACCCTCCGTTGTACTTTTTTAGGTCTCGCTCTGAAAGCCAGCGCTTCAGCGCTGGCTCTGAGCGAGACATTTTGTAGTGTGGTTGCAGAAATGCAACCACTCTTTTTGGCTGGCATCGAGTGTGCGGTTACGCGCACAAGGACGAGCGGAGGTGCCATATGGCTTTCCTCTCTCGTCATGGTGCGCGCACATCGCACACCATTTGCCAGCCTGCTTCGCAATCTCTCCTCCCTTCTCCCCTCCCTTTTCGGCTTTGATGAAGCTCCTCTGCTGCTGGCATTCCCCCTCCCTTCTCGCCCAGCCCTTCTTGTGTTCAATGTAAAGTGCCCGGCTTCTCCTTCAAATTAGGTGTGTGCAGTATCAAATGCCCGAAATGAATAAAGCATAACCGGATACGCACTGTGAACGAACGTGGGCATTTCAGGATGAGATGAAAGCACACATCTGACATGGGACTTAACAGTGGTTTGTTGGAAACAGTTCCAGCCTCTGACTGCCTAAAAGTATGTCACTTGCTGCAACAAAAAAAAACTACAATAAATGCTTGTTTATTGCTCATTCTCCTGCCAAACTCTCTGTGAATTAACCTCTCTCTCTACCTCTCCCTCTCTCTCTCTACCTCACTGCCACTCTATCTCTGCCTCTACCCCTCTATCTCTCTACCTCTCTCTACACCTCTCTACCTCTCTCTCTCTACCTCTCCCTCTCTCCACCTCTCTCCCTCTCTCTACCTCTCTCTCTCTCTACCTCTCTCTCTCTACCTCTCTCTCTCTACCTCTCTCTCTACCTCTCTCTCTCTACCTCTCTCTACCTCTCTGTCTACCTCTCTACCTCACTACCTCTACACCATCTCCTTCTACCTCTCTAACTCTCTACCTATCTCTCTACCTATCTCTCTACCTCTCTCTCTCTACCTCTCTCTCTACCGCTCTCTCTCTACCTCTCTCTCTCTACCTCACTGCCACTCTACCTCTGCCTCTACCTCTACCCCTCTATCTCTCTACCTCTCTCTCTCTCTACCTCTCCCTCTTTCCACCTCTCTAACTCTCTCGCTCTCTACCTCGCTCTCTACCTCGCTCTCTACCTCTCTCTCTACCTCTCTCTCTCCACCTCTCTACCTCTCTCTCTATACCTCTCTCTACCTCTCTCTCTCTCCACCTCTCTCTCTCCACCTCTCTCTCTACCTCTCTCTCTACCTCTCTCTCTCTCTCTACCTCTCTGCCTCTCTCTCTACCTCACTACCACTCTACCATCTCCTTCTACCTCTCTAACTCTCTACCTCTCTCTCTCTCCCTCTCCCTCTCTCTCTCTACCTCTCTCTACCTCTCTCTCTACCTCTCTCCCTCTCTCCACCTCTCTACCTCTCTCTCTACCTCTCTCTCTACCTCTCTCTCTGTACCTCTCTCTACCTCACTACCACTCTACCATCTCCTTCTACCTCTCTCTCTCTACCCCTCTCTCTCTATCTATCTCTCTCTATCTATCTCTCTCTATACCTCTCTCTCTCTACCTCTCTCTCTCTCCACCTCCCTAACTCTCTCTCTCTACCTCTCTCTCAACCTCTCTCTACCTCTCTACCTCTCTACCTCTCTATCTCACTACCACTCTACCATCTCCTTCTACCTATCTTTCTCTACCTATCTCTCTCTACCCCTCTCTACCTATCTCTCTCTACCCCTCTCTCTACCCCTCTCTCTACCCCTCTCTCTCTACCCCTCTCTCTCTACCCCTCTCTCTCTACCCCTCTCTCTCTACCCCTCTCTCTCTACCGCTCTCTCTACCTCTCTCTCTCTACCTCTCTGCCTCTCTCTCTACCTCACTACCACTCTACCATCTCCTTCTACCTCTCTAACTCTCTACCTATCTCTCTCTACCTCTCCCGCTACCTCTCCCTCTCTCTACCTCTCTACCTCTCTCTCTCTACCTCTCTCTACCTCTGTCTCCCTCTCTCTACCTCTGTCTCTCTCTCTCTACCTCTCTATCTCTCTCCCGCTCTACCTCTCTCTCTCTGTCTCTCTCTCTCTCTCTCTACCTCTCTCTCTCTACCTCTCTCTCTCTGTCTCTCTCTCTCTACCTCTCTCTACCTCTCCCTCTACCTCTCTCTATACCTCTCTACCTCTCTCTCTCTCTCTCTCTCTCTCTCTCTCTCTCTCTCTACCTCTCTCTCTCTCTCTACCTCTCTCTCTACCTGTCTACCTCTCTCTCTACCTCTCTCTCTCTACCTCGCTCTCTCTCTACCCCTCTCTCTACCCCTCTCTCTCTACCCCTCTCTCTCTACCCCTCTCTCTCTACCCCTCTCTCTCTACCCCTCTCTCTCTACCCCTCTCTCTCTACCACTCTCTCTACCTCTCTCTCTCTACCTCTCTGCCTCTCTCTCTACCTCACTACCACTCTACCATCTCCTTCTACCTCTCTAACTCTCTACCTATCTCTCTCTACCTCTCCCGCTACCTCTCCCTCTCTCTACCTCTCTACCTCTCTCTACCTCTGTCTCCCTCTCTCTACCTCTGTCTCTCTCTCTCTACCTCTCTATCTCTCTATCTCTCTCCCGCTCTACCTCTCTCTCTCTGTCTCTCTCTCTCTCTCTCTCTCTCTCTCTCTCTCTCTCTACCTCTCTCTCTCTACCTCTCTCTCTCTACCTCTCTCTCTCTACCTCTCTCTCTCTACCTCTCCCTCTAACTCTCTCTCTACCTCTCTACCTCTCTCTCTCTCTCTCTCTCTCTCTCTCTACCTCTCTCTCTCTACCTCTCTCTACCTGTCTACCTCTCTCTCTACCTCTCTCTCTCTACCTCGCTCTCTCTCTCTACCTCTCTCTCTACCACTCTACCTCTCTCTCTCTACCTCTCCCTCTCTACCTCTCCCTCTCTACCTCACTGCCACTCTGCCTCTACCCCTGTATCTCTCTACCTCTCTCTCTCTAACTCTCTCTCTCTCTCTCTACCTCTCTCTACCTCTCCACCTCTCTCCCTTCTCTCTCTACCTCTCTCTACCTCTCTCCACCTCTCTCCCTTCTCTCTCTACCTCTCTCTCTACCTCTCTCCCTCTCTACCTCTCTCTTTCTACCTCTCTCTACCTCTACCTCTCTACCTCTCTCTCTACCTCTCTCTCTACCTCTCTCTACCTCTGTCCACCTCTCTACCTCTCTCTACCTCTGTCCACCTCTCTCTACCTCTGTCCACCTCTCTACCCCTCTATACCTCTGTCCACCTCTCTACCTCTCTCTACATCTGTCTAGCTCTCTCTCTACCTCTATACACCTCTCTACCTCTCTCTACCTCGCTACCTCTCTCTATACTTCTCTACCTCTCTCTCTACCTCTCTACCTCTCTCTACCTCTCTCTACCTCTCTACCTCTCCCTCTCTCCCTCTCCCTCTCGCCCTCTCTCTATCTCTACCTCTCTCTCTACCTCTCTCTACCTCGCTCTCTCTCTACCTCGCTCTCTCTCTACCTCGCTCTCTCTCTACCTCGCTCTCTCTACCTCGCTCTCTCTACCTCTCTCTCTCTCTACCTCTCTCTCTCTACCACTCTACCTATCTCTCTCTACCTCTCTCTCTACCTTTCCCTCTCTCTCTACCTCTCCCTCTCTCCCTCTCTACCTCACTGCCACTCTACCTCTGACTCTACCCCTGTATCTCTCTACCTCTCTCTCTCTCTCTCTCTCCCTCTCTCTACCTCTCCACCTCTCTCCCTCTCTCTCTCTACCTCTCTACCTTTCTCTCTCTACCTCTCTCTCTACCTCACTACCTCTCTCTACCTCACTACCTCACTCTCTACCTCTCTCTCTACATCTTTCTCTACCTCTACCTCTCTCTACCTCTCTACCTCTCTCTCTACCTTTCTACCTCTCTCTCTCTCTCTACCTCTCTCTCTACCTCTCTCTACCTCTCTCTCTACCTCTGTCCACCTCTCTACCTCTGTCCACCTCTCTACCTCTGTCCACCTCTCTACCTCTGTCCACCTCTCTACCTCTGTCCACCTCTCTACCTCTCTCTACCTCTGTCCACCTCTCTACCTCTCTCTACCTCTGTCCACCTCTCTCTACCTCTGTCCACCTCTCTACCTCTCTCTACATCTCTACATCTGTCTAGCTCTCTCTCTACCTCTATACACCTCTCTACCTCGCTACCTCTCTCTATACTTCTCTACCTCTCTCTCTACCTCTCTCTACCTCTCTCAAATATAGCTACAACGTCTACGTATAATACGGTACGCTAAGTGGCAGCCGCAGCCTAAAATCACTTCTTGTCCTTAAAAAAAAAAACAATCATTACCATATCCAATATATCTCCCCTTTATGACCTTATAAGTATTTACTTCTGCAGCACAATATCCTTTCCTCAACAACATCAAATGTTGCACAGCTAAACACTTATAAGGTCCCAAAGGCGAGACCTATTGGCTATGCCAATGCTTGTTTTTGTTGAGTCCCCCACCCGCCCTCTCTCGGTTTGTTGAACCTCCCGTTGTCCATGTTGCCCCTACAGCAGTCCATGATGCAGCCACGCTGCTGTACGACATAACTACAGCCCTCCCACGTGTCAGCGTAAAAAAAAGAGCTATGATGCGGCCAGCGCTGACCGCATCGTAGAATACCTTTAATTTTTTTTTTTTTACTTTCAGCCATAGTGCACCCCAGCACCTGTGCTGTACAACATAGCTAAAAACATTGGCAAAGCCTATACCTCACATAGGTGAGACCTATTGGCTTTGCTAATACTTGTGTTTCCATGCTTTTCACGATCAGTGTTGGTTATGGAGAACCTTCTTGGTCTTCAGTGTTTTACTGTAATTATGTTATGTACTTGTTTTAAAGCAAAATTAAAAAACTATTTAGCTACATAATAATCAACTTTGAACTTTGTGGACCAAGACAGTCATGGGCAAAACGGAGTTAAAATATGATTCGTATTCTGCAGTACATGTGGCACCTGTCTGAAGTTGTTCCATCCCTTGTTAACTTTACTGGCTTCACTGGATCATGAGCATCCAGGGAAATCAGGCTTGGGATCATTGTTCCTGCACTTTTACTGGCTTTGTATCCCCCAGTTGGAAGGGCGGTTTTTAGGTATGTTTTACTGTTTCTCCTGTTTCTCTGAAATAGGCTTTCTTTTCCTTGTAGCACTAGAGTGCACCGGGAGGTGCCTGGCTCTCGCAATGCTCCGTTTTATCACTGCCATCTTGGAAGGACGGTTTTTATGTATATGTTTTACTGTTTCTCCCATTTTATTTAGTTTAGATTTTCTTTACCAGTAGCTTTGTCTCCACAGGAGAGCCTGTGAGACTCAGCAGGGGTTGCTGGACCCCAGTCTGCTTTTACTTTGCCCTCACTTTTTAAATTTTTAACATGCGCCAAGGAGCGCTCTAGACCATGCCCCCCTAGACACCTGATTCCGGGCTATAAAGCCGGCCTGTCAGCGCATCCGTGCAGCGGGCGCTAACGGCAAGCCCTTCTGCACCTGTCCGATCTTGGACCGCGCTCAGCGTCAGCCCCCCTGCCTGTTTGACCACAGAAGTCAAAGGAATCATCGGCTATTCAAGGGACACCTTGCTCTCAATCAATTCTACAGATAAGACCTGTGTGGGTCCTAGACTGGACCCCCAGCGCTGTGACCAAAATCCCAAAAATCCAGCTTGTAAATTCTCCCTTACTAACTTTCACGGTAAGACACTGTCTCACCAAAACAATGGATGTGCCCCTCAAAAAACCAGACACTAATTGTCATGGGACACGTATAAATGCCAGATCACTGGTTAAAAATGTAATGGAGTTTGTGGAGTTTATGGAGACGCAGAACCTTGACCTGGCCTACGTCACTGAGACCTGAGCAGATATAACATCAGACCCAGAGTAACTATTAGCACTACCAACAGGTTTTAGGATCTTTAGACGTGATCGCCCAATAAAAAAGTGTGGAGGCCTCGCTATAATCTACAGAGACCATTTTAAAACAGTTTTAAACTCTCTCCCTAATGTACAACTTTGTGAGTCCATAATGTTTAAAATCGAGCTAAGTAGCCATTACTCATTTGACAGACTTTTACTCTACCACCCTCCTGGGTCCAGAGCAGCATTTATGCAAACCATTAGTAGTCTCATAGAATTAAAAGCAAATTTAGCGGACTTCGCAATCCTGGGTGATTTTAATTATCACCTGGAAAACTTACTAGATGTAGACTGGTCGAACCTATTAGATCATAGTGCAGGCTTAATGCAGATAGTTCAGGGCTCCACACACAAAGCAGGCCACCTCCTCAATGGCAGTTTTACAGACAACCCACAGCTTAAATTGACATCTTCTCTCCCTCTGGCTGGGTCCGACCGCAAGGCGATCATGTTTGAGATAAGAGAAGTGTCTGAGGAAGACTAGCCTAATCCGCCACCCGTGGAGCACAATTGACGCGGGACAGCGTAGATCCTCTCTCGTCCAATAAACATGCCCCCGATATCTATGACCTCATCCTAACTAACGAACTTGATATCATTATCTTCACAGAAACCTGGCTAAATCCTATCCTTGACCATCTAGTCCCGCTTAGCCATTACATAATTCGTCTGTACAGATCTATGAAACAGGGTGGAGGAGTAGCTCGTATACACCGAAATACACTCTTGGTTTCACAATCAGAAACCACGCCTCCAACTTCCAGCGAATATCTATGCGTCAACATTTTGAGCAAAAACTTCCCTTTCTGCAAACTACACACATTCTAACACCCCCCTGGAGACAATATTTCCTTCATTTAACATTTAATGGAAATCATCTCATCCAATGACGACCCTTTAGTGTCCCAAGTCTTCCTCGGAGACTTCAACCTCCACTGGTCTACCCAAAACGATCATGCTGTGAACTGTCTAAAATCCTTCCTATTGGATCATGAGCTGACACAATTCTGTGACAGTTCAACTCATAACAAGGGTGAAACTCTGGACATCATCATATCCAAAGGAAACACCATAACACTGGATTCCATTATCCTATGTGATTGGTCTGACCATTACTGAATCTTCTTCTTTATTAACAGGGAGGTGTCCCCGAAGAGGGACCAACCCAAGAAAACGAAGCAATGGAAAAGGAACCTCAGAAATATTAACACTAAAGAACTAGCAACCCCTGTTAAAATGCCTTGACTTCCCAAGCAGACATGATAGATGTTCATGCCCTCACTGATTTCTATAATTCCTCTATCTCTGGTATCCTGGACTCTATAACCCCTTTACAACAAAAAAATGCCTCCTCCAAAATCTCCAAACCTTGGTTCAACGACAACCTAAACTCGGAACGCTGCAACCTAAGGGCAACGGAAAGATCCTGGTGATCCATACCCTCCACCGAACATCTAAATCACCTTAGATCGGTTAGGAACTCTTACAACAAAAAAATCTAGAGTGCAAAGGCCGACTTCTTCAGAACCCAACTTAATCAAGCCAAAAACCGCCCCAAGAAACTTTTCGAAATTGTTAAACAACAATCAGTCAAGGCACCCCACCGCCCTGACCCCGGTGACGGCTTTCCAACATGCGACGAATTGGCCGCCGCCTTCACTGAGAAAACAAAAAGCATCAATATCGACCTAGAATCAAAGAGGGCTCTTCTTCCAATTTCCAGGATAGCTGCTCCTCTTGCCCACCAGGAGCAGCTTGTTCCCCCTAGAGTTAGCCCCAAGAACAAAACCTCTTGGAACACCTTTACTCCCCTCAACGAAAGCGGCATCTACAACACTCTTCTTGCGATCAAACTATCTAACCACTTCAGCGACCATCTACCACCTCCCATCTTCAAAGAAATGAAGACTGCCATCCTTCCCTTATGGGCAAAGATTGTCAACGCTTCACTATTACAAAGTACTATCCCCGACTGCCTAAAAGCAGCGCTAGTATCCCCCATTCTAAAAAAACATAGCGCAGACAGCTCTTATCTTAATAACTTCCGTCCTATCTCCAACATCCCCACCCTGGCAAAACGTCTAGAAAAGTGCGTGCATTCGCAGCTCTGCTTACACTTGAGAAATTCCAACTTTTGGATCAACATCAGTCTGGCTTTCGGAGAGGTCACAGCATGAAATCTGCACTCATTCACATTATGGATGACAATTTAAAAATGCTAGACCAAAATGAATCATGCCTCCTGATTCTCCTTAACCTATCTTCTGCCTTTGACACTGTTAATCACGACAACCTAATATCCATTCTAGAACACAGGATGGGCCTTTTAGTGCCGGTATTGCAATGGTTTACTTCTTTCCTCCACAACAGATCCCAAAGAGTCAAGGTGAATCAATCCCTATCTCAGCCCTCTACTTTAACTATGGGGTTCCACAAGGGTCCGCCCTTTCACCCATACTCTTCAATTTATTCTTGGAACCATTAGCAAATGCTCTGAACTCCGCGAACATTCTTTTTCATATGTATGCCGATGACACTCCACTATATTTGAAAATCACCTCCCGTGAAGAATTCATTTCACTCAACTCCACCCTGATGAACACTTAAAACTGGCTCACTGAGAACCACCTCATGCTCAACACCTCATGCTCAACACCTCAAACGGAATTCCTTCTCATTGCTCCCCCTAATCACACTACCAAAATCGACCTCTGGATGAATCATCTTACAGCCTTCACCTGCTCTCCCCACATTGAGTCAGCTAAATCCCTCGGAATCACACTAGACATGCACTTGAACATGCAGAATCATATCAGCAATGCAACCAAGGGAGCTAAACACCAGATGAGTATACTAAGGAATCTCAAACCATTCCTTCCACAGGAAGTCTTTAAGTTGGCGGTACAAGCTCTTGTACTGCCACGGCTAGACTACAGTAGCTCCACACTCTGTGGTCTTCCCAAACATAACTTGGCCCCACGAAGGGCTTCCATTAATGCCGCAGCCAGATTGAATACTGGTACAAAAAGAAACGATCAGATATCCCCCAGCGCTAAAATCCCTAAACTGGCTGCCATAAGAAGCAAGAATACAGCGAAGGATTGCCTGCATGACTCACAAAGCCCTTCATTTCCAGACCCCCATTTATCTGGCTCATAAACTAGAATTATCAGGGGGTTGCAGACTGTCACAAAATGCAGGTTAATTGCTCCTGAACCCACAGATTTTCCCAAAAAAGAGTCACTTATCTTTCTCAGGCATTGCCCCGAAGATTTAGAACTCTCTTCCACCGGAAGTCCGCCGAATCTCATCCACAGATTCTTTAAAAAAGGAAGTGAAAAAAATCCTAATGAACAAGTTTCTGCCCAAAAAGGCCTTGGCTCCACTCCTTACTTACTGCCCTCTATTCTGATTGACTACTACATTGTTGTACACCTGGGAATCCTAGCGTTAGCATGCTATGCACATATATGTAACAAATGTTCTTTTCCTACTATTCTATCCGACCTACCCTAATTGTGAAGTGCTCGGATGCCCGCCTGGGTCATGTTCGCTCTATGCAAAACTTTATAAATAAACTCCGTCGGTCTATCCGGCCTTGGACATAGCTGTTTGTAATTATCATCAATGGTTAGAATCATCACTAACCCAGGTAGCCCCAGTAAAAAGTCATCATAGTCGCAATATCAACCCCTCTAAGTCTTGGTTTAATGAAAGTCTCAGACACAAAAAACAGGAATGTAGGAGATCAGAACGTAAATGGAGGCTAGATTATACAACTGACAAAGAGATTTATAAAACCAATATACAAACTTATAAAAAAATTGATTCAAACTGAGAAAAAGAGTTACTTCACTGCAAAATTAGAAGAAGCAAAAATTTCCTCAAAGAAATTATTTACAACAGTTAGGAAACTATCAAAACTTCCTGAAGCAAAAAAAACCCAATATTAATCAACAATTTTGCAACAAGCTAGCACTCTACTTTCAATATAAAGTTAAATCAGTGTACAACTCCTTCTTAGATGCTAATCAAATTGTAGACCTAAACAATAGACTGTCAAGATGTACTTATAACTTCAGTACTAATACTCTATCTCACTTTAGGCCATTGACAGTTGATCAGACGATAAAAATATTAACTCAAGTCAAATCTGGCTCGCCCCAGGACCCCTGCCCAGCCAGAATAATTCATCTGGTTCCTGAGGTGATAGCCTCGCATCTTACAAACATTTTTAATAATTTGTTCGAGGCATGCTACTTTCCAAAAGACTGGAAGATAAGGTCAATTCTTCCTTTGCTTAAAAAACCCAACCTTGATGCTGGCGACCCTAATAACTATAGGCCCATTAGTTGATTATCATTTCTGGCCAAAATGGTCAAAAAAGTTGTTAATCGGGAATTATTTACTTTTATAGACAAAAACAAGAGCTTGATCCAAAGCAGTTCGGATTCCGCAGTCACGACAGCGCTGAGCTAGCACTGATCACAGTTATGGAGGAAATACAACAGATAATAGATGATGGGGGAAACGCGGCCATGATCTTATTAGACCTTTGGCCACGTTTGACACAGTTAATCATACTCTCATAATCGACCGGATCGAATCGATTGGCATTAAAGACAATGCGCTCAAATTCATCACTTCCTTCTTAGCCGATCGAATCCAAAGTTTCCCTTGGGGACTTTACATACCCAGCCTTCTCACTGCCTTGCGGGGTGCCTCAGGGCTCGTCCCTGAGCCCCTCCCTATTCAATCTATATGTCACCCCACTTACAGCGCTGATCAAATCCTACGAACCTTTGTGTACTGCACAATCTGAAGTCTTTTAATTAGATAATCTGGGAGGACCAGATGAAGAAAGTTAGCATAGTCAAGCCTAGATGTAATGAAAGCGTGGACCACCGTTTTCCTTGCGCATAGAGGAAGGAGATGTAAAAATGTCTTAAGTGTCCGGAGCAGACCGAAGCATGTTCCTACCACGGCTGAAACTTGTTGCCGAAAAGAAAGTTGGTTATCAAATTTAACCCCCAGGTTTCTAACCACTGCTGACTTCAGAGGCGGAGCGACGGAGCTGTCATGCCAGTAGTTAGACCACTTATCTGGAGGAAACGACCCAAATAAAAGGACCTTTGTCTTGTAAGTGTTGCACATAAGATGATTACTACGCATCCATTTAAACACTGCTGAAAGGCAGGCTTTAAGAAGGCCCGAGTCTACATATACCCCTTTATTAAAGGAGAAGAGAATCTGTGTGTCATCCGCATAGGAAATTACCTTTGGTCCAAAGGAGGCCACTAACTTCGCCAGAGGGGCAACTTAAGTATTAAAAAGAGTGGGGCTCAATGCGATCCCCATAGCACACCCACTGAAAGAGTCTAAGAACATGAAGAACAAGCATTGGCATAGCCAATAGGTCTCGCCTTTGGGACCTTATAAGTGTTTAGCCATGCAACACTTGATGTTGTTGCACCAAGGATATTGTGCTGGATAACTAAACACTTATAAGGTCTTAAAGGCGAGACCTATTGGCTATGCCGCTTAACCCATATAAAGTCACCTACCTCGAGCGGCTGTTACAGGCTGGGCAAACGCACGGACGTCGCTCGAGTGCACGGGATCTCTTCTGATTCACTCCTACTTTATTGAAGCACCCTCGTGCCCTGCTCACCAGTGCCAGCAGTTGTATGAAGGACCTCGGAGACTGCCCAGTGCCCACACAGCCCAGCTTCAGTGTGCTACTGCTGACACCAGGGCACTGGTGTGGGCTCTGGATACAGCCTCTCTTTATATTCGCGTACGGACCAATAGCAAGTCCCCAAGGGTGAAATCTGTCCTTGGTGGGACAGTGTGAGGTACGGGGGAGCTGCCTTTTAGCTTGTGATTATTTCCAAATTGACGCTATGCTCAAAGGAGTCTGTTACAGTGTCCGGTGTGGGGGTGGTCTTTGCAAACCACGCGCCAGCACCTGAATAATCTAGTTATTAAATATTTGTTTAGTGTATTTTACGAGTGACTCGTTCTTACGTGAAATTCCCAGCCTCTTTTTAGGCGCTAAGAAGAAGTTAGATGAGAGAACGAGGGTGACACCCGAGGCTGGGCACACTTTAGGAGAAGTGGGCTCGAGATAGAAGGACACACACAACTGTACACTGCATTGCACACATCGCCAAAGGCAGCGATGCATGACGCTCTTTACTCCCGTAGGCTGTTCAAGGCACTACAATGAGGCAGACATGGAGCACCAAATTGTGCTTCAGCATTTACTAAACGATGCAGCACGAAAGTCAAATTATGCGGCGTGACGGAGCACATTTTGCAGTGGGATTATTTCACAATTTTTTTCATTTTAGCACAGATTAAATTGTGTGGGCAGGGGTTTTCTAAGCTAGCTGGCAGAAACGTCACACGGGAGGAGAAGTGCGTTCCAAGCCTCGTTCTGGGAAGAGAAATTTTATTGGTTAAAGAAATAAAGGAAGGGCTAGGCTATGTAGCGCGAACTCGACCTGGAAGTATGCGAAGTGATTTTATATGAGCACTAGTTGCTTACATCACACAAGAACAAATTCATTTTTGTGTATTTTTAGGCATAGGGATATTAAATGATTTGCCCAGGATTTCAAGATGGTAAGCCAATGCGAGACTCGAACCGGGTTCCCTACTTACTGCCCCCTCCCTGCCTATATCCCTCATCCCTGGCTGACGTCACGGCTCGTTCCGGCTCTGGTATCTGACCCCCGGTCAGCGGAATAGTAAAACATCCCGGGTTACCTGGCGATCGTGAAATCCGCCATCCGTCCACTCCTGCAGCCTCACGCACACACACGCATCCACTCATCACACGCTTGCCTCGAGGTAAACAAGTGAAGCGCTGGACAGCAGAGACGTCGGCAGCGTGAGAGAGGAGCTGACCACACGCTCGTGCACAATGGCCATGTGTTTCCAATTATCGTGCCCGCGTCTGGGCACGATAATTGGAAACGGATGCCGGCCCTGCGGGTAACCGCAGGGAAAAGGCCATTGTGCACGAGCGTGTGGTCAGCTTTCAAAAGCCCCTCACATAAAGTCTCGCAGAGCAGCGCTTGCGCGCTACTCGAGGCTCGACCTAAAAAGGGTCCATCCGGACCTCTTGCCCTCTGTTCTACAGAAAGGATTTCAGTCATTCCAAAGCTAGTCCCACCAGACCAATGGCCTGCAAGCTTTGAAGAAGCAGGGAGTGCGAGACCTCATCAAATGCTGCTGAGAGATCCAATTACTATCGGTGCCACATTGCCTCCCTTGTTTAATGAGCATTTTATATGTTCAGTCACTGCCAGTACACCGGTTTATGGTGCTAAACAAAGGGCGATAACTGGACAGACTGGGTGCAGGAGATTATTAACCTATAGCTAAGTTGAAAGCTGCTGATTAATAGATTTCTCCAACATTTTAGTGAAAGGTGGTAACAACGAAATTGGTCTATAATTAGCCAAAACGTTAGGATCAGCTGAAGGCTTTTTTATAGGCGGGAGTAATTTAGCCTGCTTCCAAATTGAGAGAACTATGGGAGTGAAGATAGATGCATTTAGCAGCGTATTCACAGCAGGATTAATCGCATACACCATCTTGACCAACAGATCAGTGGGACAAGGGTGAGTGGGAGATCCCGATTTCAGTTCACAGTTTGCAGACTTGTAGTCATCCAAGGAGATTGGTTTAAATTGGAGCAGTGAGCACTTCCTGCTAACTGCAGCCACGCCATTGAGGGTTTCCTGAAAATGGGCAAAACCTTGGATGTGGCACAATGTACTCTACAGCGGTCTCTCATTGAATTACAGCAACACCTTTTTTGCAGATCTGTTTAGAATTTGGCCTATGCAAACAAGTTTTACTACTTAAAGCACAATATTTGAGGTACTGTCACAGTGCAAGTTTATCAGCCCCCCCTACAGAGGAGGGTATAACATGGAGCACAATGTACGAAAAACGAAGTGATCAATATTATACTTGGACAGATTATTTACTTCAAGCATTTGAAAATGTGGATATGCAAATTGCTTGGTGTATGCAAATAAGAAGTCCAAGCTTGAAAGCAGCCTGAAAAATAAAGGTAGGACAAAAGAGGTTAGAGGCTCGAAGTTTAGTGATATAAAACACACATATGCTTTGCTGCCCTTTAATATTCTTGCACTACACCAGAAGTATCTTCTTTTAATTCTAGGTATGATCACCACCCCCACCCCCTTGAATAAGCTAAATTTTGCACAAATTCGGCTAACTGGTATAAAAGGAATTGGGGATCCCAAATTTGATGTAAAAAAAAGAGTGCTGATCATGTGGCTAAAAAATTAGTCCCTGGAAAATGTATTTTGCTCCTGCACACAAACATTGGGAATGGGTGAAATATATGATGTGCAACTGTACAAGAGTAAAAGTCTGTGGTGCATTAGTGGAGGCTACGCATAATTGAGAGCTGATGTTAAATTCATGACGTTGGTAGCCGATAGATTGTTGGAAGAAGCCGACTCACCATTCTGATGAGTTTTTGTTTTTTTTACATTATTTTATCATCTGGTTTGTTTAATCAATTTTTATATAAGTTGTGACTAGCACAGTTTTATATTTCTGTAACAAGGGCAGACTCAGTCTCCCCTTTTAAAATGTTTTAATTGATTGGCTATATTTTTATTAATCAAGCAATTCAGTTGAACTCTTTCTAAATATTTCCCAGACTTCCACTTCAGTTCGACTCTCCTACTCCTCAACTGCTCATAGCGGTTGAAAAAATATTGATCAGCTTGAATAATTCTGCTAAGTCAGAACCAAGTAGTTATTATTTATCCTTTTATTTATTTTATTTCAGTTGCTTCCCTTAATTACTGTATCATTTTCTGCATTTGTCAATGTGAATGGAAGATGGAGGGTCTGGCGGTGGTCCTCTCTCCTGACTTTAGGAGGTCAGTTCTTATTCTCTAAAAACCAAGCCAGCATACATGATTTTTAAGAAAAACTATCAAACTGAAGGGCTTCTGTAGCATATCTAACTCAGGAATACTTTGTTTCTGAAGTACATCTGTCAGCCTGGGAAGGGGAATGAGAAGAGTTTGTGAATGCTGACAAACAGCCATGCTTGTGGGCCTTCACAAACTTCTAAGGCTAACAATGTCTTAGAGCGCCTACTTTCCACATTTTGTGCATTTATGGGTGTGGAGAACTCCATGCACATATAAATGGACGTAAGCCTCCAGTAATCCTTTTGTGAATTCCTGTCCGACGTAAATGAGATAAATGTGATTCAATTTATGTTTATGACAAATTTTCCCTTTTGTATAAGCCCCCATAAGTCAAGTGTGTTCCATTCCTCAGACTCTCCATTTGGCTGAGCATAGATTTTAATGACTTGTTTTACAGAAGCCATACTTGTGGCTTTCCTTGAATGTCAATATTGAATAGCAATAATATTTGCACTCTGGTACGCGGCTGAGTCCCACTTCCAGGGCTAGCACGTGCAGCTCCTAGGGTGTTTGCTGGCAACATTCAGATCGGATAGACAGCTTATGTTGAAAATAAAAAACTGAGCAGCAGTTTTTGGTTCTATTACTGCAGTTACCAAAGTTTGTATATGAAAGAGCATAACACCGGAAAGTGCCGGAGCTGCTCCGTTAATTCACTGACAACTGCAATTTGCAGGCTTAATTTCTGCCCCATTTTCTAATTAATGAAACTGCTCAAAACCGAAGCCCATTCCATCATGTCGCCTAAAGATGCAATTCAAGCATCTTAGAAATTGTTTCTAAATTGACGTTTTTTTTATTCAGAGTATTCTGGAAAGGACTATATACACTCCTTCACATTTAAAAATGTTTGTCTTGTCGATCTGGTGGAGTTAAAGTAGTTAGTATTTACATAATTTGTAACATTTTTCTTATTATATGCATTATTTCTGATTTTCAGTCCCTTCCGTTTGGGGACATAAGGCTCCCGTGTAAATACTTTACACAGCACCAACCGTCCCTCCTGTGTTTTGTTTATTTTAATTTGCACTTCAGTAATTGTTTGCTGACATGTTTTGCCTGGTCACCTGATGTGAAATAGAGATAGCAAACATTTTCTCTGTCAATAAATGCTGGCTGAGGTAACCCATGTTAATGAGGGTGGCTGCTGCAGCTTCATGTCTCGTCATCTTGGTATCATGGCACCAATTGTCTTAGTGTTTCTTAAAAACTCTTTACTTTCAATATTAAAACAAACTGTAAACTGTCAGTGGGGGTGTAACATACTTTGGCCATCTGGCACAAAGGTGTTCATTACTTCTGTTGTGCAAATAAATGAAGGGGAGATGAATGTTGTCTGTCTTTTGATGTTTCAAAAAGTCAATAATATAAATGCACCAAAGTAGTGTGTTTAGGTATAGACAACTTAGTGGGCTGTTGTGTATTCGTAGCTGGCTGTCAGAATATTCTGCTTGCTTCAAGGAGAAATAACTGGCAAAGCTCTTCAAAGATGGAGGCCTGCATGGCATAGTAAACATTGCCATTTGCCAATCACATGGCTTCTAAGCATTTCAGTGTGTAGCGTTTTTTAACAGTACTGGAGATGGTCACTAACCAGCCTTTCATCATATTTCAGGTACTTTCATTTCTACAATTCTGGGCTGCAAAACCAGCGAGTCTTATATGTTCAGGACAGCCTCAAGAGTGAAGGCAGAGTGTTTTTGGATCCAAATAAGCTGTCTGAAGATGGCACAGTAGCCCTCAGAGGTCAGTGCTCCTCATTTTTTTGCTGCAAGAATCTAGTACTACAGAAATACGTGATCTTCCAGGTGTATGAAAGCACTGGCTTGTAGTCGGTAGCATGTAATTTGTCTGATAAGATTTTTAATATTGGGTTAAGTGTTTTTCTTGCAAGTCAATTACCATTGATGTAACGCGCTAGCTTATTTTTTTGTTTAAATCTTTTTTTATTAACATTTTGCATAGTTATACATATCTTATCGGCTAATATCAACTGTGTATGTATCTCCGTTACATCATACATTTCAAAGCATATCAAGTGATAATAGATGCGATTCCTACAGGATGTGCGGGTACATATGTTAAGAGATACATTACTCAGTGTGACGCTCCTGTAAGGTCTGCATTTTTTCTGTTTGCTATATGTACTGCCCCATAAAATTTCACATTTCCTTGAACTACTGTGCTACATACATGAACTGTGGATACGGGTATCAACCAAATGAGGACAAAACAATGTAAAGGAAGGTTGGTGTAACTGTGAATGAGACGCTGCTGCTCTCTTTTACTACGTGTGCTAATTCACATGTGCGAGCTATATGTATTGTAGCCTATTTATGTACGCCTCTGTCCAACTGGTGATGTAGTGTGGAGAAGGAGAAAGCGAGACAGGGAATAGTTTGATGAAGAGTGCTTTATTTGTAAGTACAGTTCTACAGGACGATGTCCTAGAACAACAGAAACTTTATCAGTTCTACGAGGCCGTCTTCGCTCTCTGACGTCAGAGAGAAAGGGTCGTCTGGGCTTCAGGCTTCCGAGGATAGGAAGGGTTGATCCCGCCGTGCAGCGACACCAAGGTCCGGAAGCACAAATAAAGAAAGAAAAGGCTCGGTAAGGGTAACGTTTCTGTACTTTACTAGAAGTCAGGGAAAGGGAGTGAGGGACTATGCACCCGACCAACACCCGTGACTCGCGCTGCTCCTTTTCCTAAGGGTTTTACTCGCTCGGTGGCTTTGGTTTTAACTAACGTGTTCAGCCTGCACTGGTGCCTCGGTTCGTCCACCCTTTACTCCCGGCCTTCCCTTACCCCACACAGCCCCCAGTTGGCCCCGTACCTTGTGGAGCCACGACCCTCCTGGGCCGTGGCCGCTTTCAGCATGTTGCCGGAAGGGGTCCGGCTCCCCCTTTTCGTCGTCCTCGAATGGCGTCTTCCCAGCGGGCTGGACTTCCTCTTCCCCGTCAGAACAGGTCGGCAGCTCTCCGAGTCCCGGTGCGACAAAGAAGGTCTGGACGTCCCGCTGTCCTGCAAACGACTCCGGTGCTCCTTTCAGCCGTCTTCTGAACGAGAGCTCCATTCCTTCTGTCTCTTCCTCTTTGAAGGGGACGAGGTCATGTGACCACATCACATGGTCGGCAGCGGGAGTTGTTGGTAGAGAAGATTTAAAGGGGTAGTGCCCAACAGGACCAAAAGCCGGGGTCTGAAAACAGAGGAGGGGACAGGGAGATAGGTAAGGAGGCAAATGTTCGTACAATGAGTCCGAGGAGGTAGGGTCAGTAGTCAGCTCCTCGTCACATGTAGGTAAGGAAAAGGGCATAGCTGCACCTCGTAGGGCTGGTTGCTAGTGTAATCCCCCCAACTGTGCCTCTGCCGCAGTGGCACCCTCTATTTCTGTTGTAGAGCCCCCCACTGTCTCATCCAACCCCCGCAACTCTGACAATACGGTCTACCATCCCGTGGCCAGCGGGAATTTGCAGAGCCCCAGCAGGTCTTCTCTGCGGAGGGCAACACTATCCGCCTTGGCCCAATTGAGTAGGGATCGGTGCCAGGCTGCTACGTGTGGAGCGCCCGGAGCCTTCCAATGTTTTGTGATTAGGCGCTTGGCTACATCTAGGCCTAGGTCCAGTAATCGGGAAGTGACCCTGTGTTTCCTCCCTCGCGCAAACAAGTGAAGGATATGGACCTCCCAGTTAAAAGGTACTACCCTCCCTGTGCAATGCGATAAAGCAGTGGTTACCTCGTGCCAGTAGCTAGCGAGTTCTGGGCACCGCCATAGCATGTGTAAAAGG
The DNA here is from genome assembly GCA_963921515.1 of Calotriton arnoldi. NCBI lineage: Eukaryota > Metazoa > Chordata > Amphibia > Caudata > Salamandridae > Calotriton > Calotriton arnoldi. The sequence goes on along the minus strand of CAWUFW010000081.1, from coordinate 5,480,026 downwards.
TCTGCATCGGTTAAGTGACACCTGGGGCAGTCAGCGTCTGCACGATGAAAATATCTATTTATTTTAGCTGGGGTGAGGTATGCCCGGTGTAGTATGAAGAACTGTATCTGCCGAAACCTCTGTTTACGAGGAACGTGAGAAGGGCCCTCCAGGGCAGCCACGCACTCTTTTTCAGAGAACACCCGTCCCAGCTCCCTCTCCCACTGTGACTTCAGGGGGTTTAGTGAGATTGCAGTATGCTGCCGGAGTGTCGCTGTGAACCATCGAATCAGGTGGCCCCCGTCTCCCATAACATGCAGGTATTGGATTGTGTGGTGCAGGGGAGGCTCTGTGGTTAGACAGCCCCTCTTAGAAGATAGAGAGGTTATAAGCGAATGGTGTAGAAGGAAGCTCCCCGAGGGGAAGTCCTCCCCTTCCACTTGCTCCATGCGCGGGATCAGGGACCCGTCTCTAAACAAATCTCCGGTATCTTGGATGCTAGCTGTGTCCCAGCCTCTCAGTTCCACTTCAGAGGTGATTTGCTGCCCCCTGGGTGTTCCCAGCCGGGGAATAGCAGGGGCATAGGGTTTTGTGGCGCGGGTGAGAAACAGACATCTCCGAAAGCATTTATAGGCTACTGTGAGCAGCAGGGAGCCCTCACATTTGGGTCGCGGCCATGTGTGAAATAAGTGCAGGAACAGGGGGAAGTGTAGTAGCAGTGCCCGCAAGGTAGCGGGAGGCCAACCATCTGGATATCCACTGCACTTGGGCAGCCAGATAATAGTGCTCGAGATTGGGAGCAGCCAAGCTGCCTTGTCCGACGGGCAGATAGAGCTTTTTAATAGAGACTCTGTCCCTAGAGGCCCCCCTGATAAAATCTCTGACTGTTTTTTTCCAGCTTGCTGAAGAGGCTGGAGGCAAGTAAAGGGATAAGTTTGTAAAATAATACAGGAGCCGAGGCAGTATCACCATCTTAGCGAGGGCAATTCTGCCAGAGATGGACAACAGCAATGATCCCCAAAAGAAGATCTGAGATCGAATGGCAGTCACGGCTCTGGTAACATTGCCATCCAGTAGGTCTGCTTTTTGACGATGGATGTGAATACCCAGGTAGCGGAAAGTGCCGACACACCATGACACCGGCCCGCCACTGAGTGAGTAACCCGGGTCTGGGGTATTCTCTGCGAAGGGAAACAGAAGAGATGTCGAGGCGTTAACCCGCAAGCCCGATACATCAGCGAATATGGATAATGCAGATCTAATGACGGGGATGGAGTGGAGGTCTCTGATATATAGTAGTATGTCATCTGCATACAAGGAAATTGTATGCGTGCCATCCCCTAGAGGAATCGCCGTGTCCACCCTAGTCTGGATACACGCCGCCAACGGCTCCACCGCTAGTGAGAAGAATAGGGGAGGCGGGGGGCATCCCTGTCTAGTCCTATGACCCACTGTTATGGCTTCTGAGATATATGGGCCAGTCTTGACTCGAATGATTGGGTGTCTATATAGCATTCGGATCGGCCCTATGAAAAAGGGCCCAATGCCAAATTTAGACAAAGTGGCAAACAGGTAGCCCCATTCTAGCGAATCGAATGCTCTTTCTAGATCGAGTACTAGACAGCCCGAACGCAGCCACTCCAATGGGGCATATTCAGCCACTCTAAAATAGCGACGGAGGTTGAGGGAAGTGCTGCGGGCCGGAACGAATCCGTTTTGATCAGCGTGAACCAGGGCGGGGATGCAAGGCGCCAGCCTGTTGGCCAGAAGTTTGGCTAATATTTTATAATCGGTATTTAAGATTGCCCAGGGTCTATAGCACGGGTACTCCTAGTACGGCCCGCGGGCCGCCAGCGGCCCGGCAAGCCTTCCTTGGCGGCCCGCGGACCTTGCAGACATCGTACCTGTGTTTTTTTGTTTTTTTTTACAGTGTGTCAGCAAACACAGACTCTGCTCTATGGGGGCCGGGCGATTCCAGCAATAGTCCGAGTGGAGCTGCAGGGGCGCTAAGAAGAGGTGAAATACAACAAAGCCTCGTTATCATGCAAATGGTCTTTTAAAGACCTGTGAAGTACTTGGGTGCGGCTGTGTGTGTGCCCGGGAAGCTGTCTCAGCCTGGGCTGCCACACACGGGGGGTGAGGTGACAGAGAATGATAGAGGGCAGCAGGGAGTGAGAGCCGGGTGAGGTGACGGAGGGCAGCAGGGAGTGAGAGCCGGGTGAGATGGCAGAGGGTTACAGAGGGCAGCAGGGAGTGAGAGCCGGGTGAGATGGCAGAGGGTTACAGAGGGCAGCAGGAAGTGAGAGCCGGGTGAGGTGACGGAGGGCAGCAGAGAGTGAGAGCCGGATGAGGTGATGGAGGGCAGCAGGGAGTGAGAGCCGGGTGAGATGGCAGAGGGTGACAGAGGGCAGCAGGGAGTGAGAGCCGGGTGAGGTGACCGAGGGCAGGGAGTGAGAGCCGGGTGAGGTGACCGAGGGCAGGGAGTGAGAGCCGGGTGAGGTGACGGAGGGTGACAGAGGGCAGGGAGTGAGAGCCGGGTGAGGTGACGGAGGGCAGCAGGGAGTGAGAGCCGGGTGAGGTGACGGAGGGCAGCAGGGAGTGAGAGCCGGATGAGGTGATGGAGGGCAGCAGGGAGTGAGAGCCGGGTGAGGTGACCGAGGGCAGCAGAGAATGAGAGCCGGGTGAGGTGACCGAGGGCAGCAGAGAATGAGAGCCGGGTGAGGTGACAGAGGGCAGGGAGTGAGAGCCGGGTGAGAGGGAGGGAGACAGAGAGAGAGAGGGAGGGAGACAGAGAGAGGGAGACGGAGAGAAGGAGAGAGACAGAGAGAGGGAGGGAGACAGAGAGAGAGAGAGGTGTGTATGCCTGGTCCGGTGGCTCAGTGGACGAAGGCGTCCGCTGCAGGGGCCTGTGTTCCACCTCATGGTCACAGTTTTGTTTTGCTCTAGCCCCGCCCCCTCCCCAATGACCCCGCCCCCACCGGTGCGGCCCTCGGCCAAAATCACACTGTAAATTTGGCCCCCGAGAGAAAGTTTGTGAGTACCCATGGTCTATAGGAATTCAGGGACGTGGGGTCCTTCCCAGGTTTTAGTAGCGAGACCACATTTGCTGCGTATAGTGACGTTGGAAGCTTGGTCAACTGAGGAGGTAAAGAGGGCGTGTAGGTGAGGTATATTAACGTGCTAGCCTTACAAAGCAAAACATATAAGACACCCCAGCTACTAGCGGTCTCTAGATTTGCAGAATTACATTTTAGCAGTCAAGTGGCACATCTGGAAGTGACTTACACAACATTGTCTGATTTCTCTATCACAAAAACTCATAAGGATCACCTACAGAAAAGCTCTGTTAGTAAAGGAAATGAGGAAAGTGGGACAATTCCATCAGAGTTCTCATTGGTTACTGCTTTTGTGTTTGGCCTATAGCAGAAGATGTTGCCCATCCTGGGAAAATTCCAGTTTCACTTTACTGTCAGCAAATCAGTAAGCATTGTTTTCTAACATTTCTGTGTGCTAGCATTTATCTTGTCAAGTAAATTTCAATGTGTCTATGAAATGTCTTGTTAATTTCTGTACTTATTTTTTCCTGTTGGCGCAAGAGAGCTATTTTTTCTTCCTAATAAACAGTTTTGTTGTCATTTATAGGTGCAATAGAAATACAGAGAACCGTGAATAAATAAAAGGTATATAGAAAAGGTAGTCATTTCCACAAGGCTCTCATGGTGGCAGTATGTGGCATTAATCAGTACAATCCTCCACTCGAGATACCTGGGCAGAAGAAGAATATCTGTCCCATAGCACACCAATTGAACGCAGCAATAAGTTGGATCAGAGACAAGTTAAAATGCGACTTCAGTGGTTCTCCAATTTTTCCATGATTTTCGGACAGTTCCCCTCCAATTGTTTTCCAGAACCCTTCTCCAGCAGAGATGTCTTTACATTCCTTGGATGTTCAAAGAGATTTGAAATTCTACCTATATAAAACTAAGGACATCCGGCAATCAAACCATCTTTTTGTCAATTATGGGCCTGGTCTTATGTGTTTAGCTACTTTTATGCAATCTTTTTCAATATGGATTCTTTTCTGTACTCTTTAATACACATTGACTGGTAAGCCCAGAGCTCACTGTACTAGGGTAAAGGGGCTACTGCTGCATTACTAAGAAACATATGATTTCTGAAACATGAGAAGTAGCCACTTGGAGGTCAGTGTATACTTTTATAAGACATTGTGTTTCTTGACTCCGATTCCAGTGCAGATGCTGAAGTGGGCCAGGCTCCTTACAGAATCTTTTTCGAAAGTGTGGGCCTTTTCTTTGTCTCTTTCTCAAACTTTTTATGCTGTGAACTTGGAACTCTATTTGGTGTTTATGACTATAAATGACGATTCCCCTGGTCTTAAAAGAGCAGTGCCAGTTTTCCAGCGTCTGTAGCCTGTATGTATGATTGACCTTCTTTGTCTCACTTTTGCTTTAAACATGTTTGTGAGTGAGTATTTAATACCCATACATCAGTGTACTGCAAATGTTAGTTGAATCATAGGGCAATAGCAGGCATGACCATCAAGCTGGCACAGTAGTTAGGAACTGTGGTGCGACTCAGTGATGAAGCATGACACCAGTAGGATGTGTGAGGGTCCATAACATAACCAAGAATGGTACTCTCGAGGGCAGGAAGACAACATTGTCTTGAAATGCAGAGGAAATGTTGGTGGGATACCTTATGTAAGTTCAGTTGTAGATAGGAAGGCAGTGTCCTGCAGTTCCCGGAAGAAAAATCTGTCTTCCCTCTTCATATGCAAGTGTGAATCTTGATGGAAGGTTAAACAATAGCTTACCAAGGACCAAGCTGTCATGTTGACTCATTAAGGGATATGTGGTGCCCCAAGCCTTTCTGCTAGGGCTGGCTTTGTCTTTTCTGAGGTAGAAGGCAATTGTATCTTTTAGAAGCTGAAACTGTTCTGAGATCACACCAAGGTGGTCAACAGAACCATGGTTGAGGAGCTAATTTCTCAGTGTGTAATAAGGTGCTGATTATAGTTAAAAGACATACGTTTCTAATCCTGCAATGAACTAAACGTGCCACAAAGCCCCACTTATTGACTTTTTTCCCCCTTGATGGGAGTACATGCAATATTTTAGTATCTATTGTTGCATTTGTCTAGATGAGTGTTACCATCTATTTGTGAGGGCTCTGGCCTTTTCTTCCACTGACTTGCTCACCTTTTCACTGCCCCTGGAAAGTACACCATTGAATTTAAGATTCCCTGAGCTATTTCTTTTTTCCACAAGTTCACATCTCAAGTGAGCCGTATGATGAAGTTTGGAACTAACTCTTTTTGTTTTTTTCTACATAAAACAACGCTGAGTTTTTCGTCTATCTCATCACATACCTCTGTTCTCTAAATGAAAGGAATTCGTAAATGCTGAAAATAATGTAATCATTTGAAACAATTTCATTTGCATTTTATTCTCAAGCAACTGTCTTTGGCAGCTCTCGTGCTGAGAACTGGAATGTTCTTACCAATCTAGTTCTAAAGTATTTGTATTTGTTGATCTTGTCTTGTCTTGTAGTTGCTCACCTTCCTCTCCTCAATCCTAGATTATAATATGGACAAAACTTGTGTGATATTTGGCAGATCAGTTAATCTCCGGTACCTTTGTGAATAAGTTTATTTTAATTGCACAACATGTATATATGTGTGATTTAAAAACTATGCAGTTTTGCAGAGTCCCAACTACATGAAATCTAATGGCTTTGTCAATGTTTTTTTGCATGTTGCACAGCATCACGGGCTGCTGTGCAACATGGCTTAAAGTAAAAAAAATAAATAAAAAAAATATGATCTGGTCAACTCTGTCCTAGTCATATCGCTTGTATTTTTTTTACTTTAAGCCATGTTGCACAGCAGCCTGCGCTGTTGTCAAACATGTTAAAAAACATTGACAAAGCCAGTGATCTCGCATAGGGAAACCTATTGGCTTTGCCAGTGCATGTACGAGTATGGTACGAACACAGGGCAGAAGTGCACATTAATCACAAAACTACCAAAAAGCAAACACGGTGATTGCCTCTGAATGTCAACAGTTAGATTTGCAGCATTACACATGCAAGACATTTCCCCCAGATTACTGCAACCAGAGGGGACAGGGTAGTCGCTGCCGTTGTTTCGTGTGGTGCAATGTGAGACCTCGTTAGTAAATGACTTTAGGGATGTCTGGCTGGAAAGGGACCAGATTGGCTCATAATCTACTGCAGTCAGTGAAGTGAAGGGAGAAGAGGTGATCCGGAGTATCTCCGACAGCAGCATTTCCCATCTGCCCCGGAGCAGTCCCGTCAAGCAGCAGAAACTTGGAATCTTTGCCTACACATTCATTGTCGAATGAATTTATTAAATGCAGTGCTTTAAATGGGCCGGTACTCACCGGTACTGAGTACCGGCACTTCTCAGTTTTCTCCCCCTGAGTACCGGAGCTTCTTTTTGGGCAAGGAGAGTACCGGTACTCAAAGAAGCAGCAGTGCTCAGGCCCTGAGTACGGTACGTGAAACGCAAACAGTACTGAAAATGACCCTTTCAGATTGAGAGTGTTTATGTGCCGCTCTGTCAGGCAACAGGTTGTGTATTCCCTCGCTGGGTTGCTCCTGCAATGTTAGGTTAGCTTCGCAACAAGAATGAGGATGTAGCCACAGCTGCCCACAGCGGAACTGGCGAACCAGGTTCGAATCCCGACGTCTGATCATCATCCTGTGATTCTGGGCAACTCACTTAACCAACGGTGCTTTAAAAAAGTACGCGTTAATGCAAATGTTCTGAATGTAATTTAAAGCGCTCTGATGTCCATGGGTCAAATTCGAGCACTATAAAACTGCCAAAAATTAGGGCCTGCACGTATAACATAGAAGCTGATGCTTGACATGTCTCCTAATGTACATGTTGGGAGCTGAGTGTTCGTTGACCTGGCTGAGTAAGGAGGTAGTGAGCTGAGACACAGAACACATAAACTGGACCGCAGCCACATGCATAACAAAAAATAAATTTAAGGTCGCCTCAAATGCGGACTTGAATTTTCTGAATGAATGCGTATGTGCCTATGCCCGCTGTCACAGGCCCACATGTAGTGGCAGTGGTGGAAGAGACACGCTGGCACTTACTCCCTCTCACCCCAATTCCAGAAGCATAAGGATTAGAATGTGGGTCTCGTGGGGACAGTTTACAACTATCGAGACTACACCCTCTCCGCAGTGGCTATTGTTAAAGGCTGGCTCACAGCCATGCCCCCAGCCACGCCCCTAACTGCCCACCCAGTCTAATTAGTGAGTACCGGCACTTATCATTTCCCATTAAAAGCACTGATTAAATGCATATAGTGGCCAATGTGCACATGCCAAAATGCAACTGTAAAGCAAACTGACAAGATGTTAGAGAATAAACACAACACCGATAACATTGTAAAAGTTGCCAAGGTGAAACAATTGTGTCAAACAACAGAAGTACCACACTGTCTTACAGGGCATATGTGCAAAGGGGATAGCCCATGTTGAATGTATGCTCTGTGTCCCTGGCTTCGTACACTCTGCCTTAGCAAAGCGTTCTGAACACAGACTACAGAATCAAGGGGGCAGACTTGAAGGACAAAGCAATGGAAACAATAAAGACTCTATTCCCGGATTAATTCCCAGGCATCTGAAAGAGACACGTTAGTGATAGATTCCTTACCTTAGAATATCCCCAGGCGTCAGACTGGATCCGGAAAGTTTTTCGTCAGCAGTACCCCTGCGTGTCGGTAGGTGGCGTCGTGCGGCTCCGCGTCCGTCGCTGGCGTCGTAAGCGCCGAGATGACGTCACGGAGACTACTTGGGCGCCACCCTTGCGCGCTGACGTCAGTTCTTTCTTTTTCCGCGCCAGCAAGCGCAGATCCGGTTAGAGCACGTACCCTAGTCACTTTTTGACTAACTTTTTTTTTTTGGGACTTTGTCTCTACTTCTTTTGAGTCTTTGACTCCTGGTGCCTCGTAGGGATGCCTGGGTTTAAATCCTGCGGGGTCTGCCGCCGTACGATGTCGGTGGCCGATCCCCATGGCGTCTGTCTCTACTGTCTGGAGCGCGACCATGACTCCCGGTCATGTTCCGACTGTCTGGCCATGGCTCCGCAGACTTTGCGGGAGCGGCCCCGAAAGCTGCTAGAGGCCCAACAGTTGTCTCCGCGCCGTTCGAGGTCCAGGGGTCGCTCGAGGGACCGACCGCGGAGCCATCATCATCGCTCCTCGGGGTCCAAGTCTTCACCCTCGGAATCGGGTAAGAGACGTCACAAGAAAAAGTTGAAGAAGCGCGTACGCTCTCCGACCTCCCCCCGTCCGTCTCCGGACGCGGACGAGGGGGCCAGGGGTCCTTCCCCCACGGCTCCGTTGGAGCCTGAGAGTCCCGCGGCCTACCCGCCCTACCCGGGTCCGTAGGCGACTCCGGCCCAGGTGCAAGAGTTTCTTGCCGCCATGGACTGCCTTTTCAGGCCTAGGGCTCCCGCCGGCGCGCCTTAGGGCCCTTGCTTGCCACCGGCCCCGGCGCCTGAAGGTCCTCCGCTGGCGGCTCCGGCGCCCCCTGCGGCTCCGTTCCTGGCGCCACACTGGGTTCCGTTCGTCCCACCTCCGCCCTTGCCCGAGTTTCCGGGCAATTTTGCTCCGGCTTGGGACCCTAATTGGGACATGGAGCAGGATCGGCGCCGACCGGCGCCGGGAACGGCGCCGTTGGAGCATTTGTTTTCCCCTTTGCCTCCCCCGCCGCTGCAGCCTGTGCCTCGGGCCGTGGCGGAGGGGGATGACTGGGAGGGGTCGGAGGACCCTCTTGCACGGCAGTGCGAGTCCGAACAGGAGTGGGCGGAGGACTCTGAGGATGCAGGTGGCCTTGACCTCTCCTCTGAGCCTGGGTTTGTGTCTCCGCCCGCTGTCATGGAGGAAGGCGCCACATACACTGTGCTGCTCCGTAGAGCAGCTGAGGCTCTTGACCTTGACCTGCCTACTGTTGCCCTCAAGATGAACCTCCTTACTGAAGTGCTTCAGCCGGCTGCAAGTTCTATGGAACCTCTGCTTCCGTTCAATGAGGCCTTGACGGATGTTTTGATGGGCACCTGGTCTAGGCCAGCCACAGGGGTTCCTGTGGATAAAAACGTGGCCAGGCATCACCGCCCGGCACCGGGTGACCCTGCCTTCTTGATAAATCATCCGACACCGGAGAGCCTGGTCATTCAGGCCTCCACTTCCCAAACTGCATTCCCTACCGCTCCGCCAGATAAGGAATCAAAAAAGCTGGAGCAGTTTGGCAAGAAGTTGTTTTCCTCTGCCAGCCTGGGGCTGCGGTCAGTCAACACCGCATGCCTCTTGGGCCGCTACTCTCACGCTGTGTGGGACACGGTGGCGCAAACTCTGCCCCAGTGCCCGGAGGAGGTTCGGGCTGTACTTTCCCAAGCTGTTGCGGAGGGGAAGGATGCCGCGAAGTTCGCCATTCGGTGTGGGTTGGACACCGCGGACTCTTTGGGGAGAGCCATCTCCACGACGGTGGCCTTGCGTCGCCACGCCTGGCTGCGGTCCACGGGGTTTTCAGGGGATGTCCAGAGTTCCCTCATGGACATGCCTTTTGATGGTACTCGCCTGTTTAGCGATAAGGCAGACAGTGCGCTGGAGCGTTTTAAGGACTCTCGGGCTACAACCAAGTCCTTGGGTCTCTCCACCACACGCCCGGCCACGTCTACCTTTCGTTCCTTTTGTGGCCACGGAAGGGGCGCCCCTACTCGTTCGTTCAGCCAGAGGCCTGTGCAGAACCAACCTCAGCACGGCCGCGGGCGTGGTGGCCGCCGTGGCGGCACAGGGGGCCAGCGTGCGGGTCAGTCCACCTCCGCTCCCGCAGCACCCGCCTCAAAGCCTTCCTAGTCCAAGCTTTGGGGTGCACCCCACGCCGGTGGGCGGCAGGATTCAACATCACCTCCCCCACTGGCGCTCTGTCACTTCGGACAGGTGGGTGCTGCAAATCGTCCGAAGGGGCTACTCCCTCCCCTTCGAGTCTGCCCCCCCGGCCATGCCACCTCAGTTCCACCGCATGTCGGGGGATCTCTTGGCGTTTCTCCGACAGGAAGTCACGGCCCTCTTGGCCAAGGGGGCCATCGAGCGCGTTCCTGGGCCAGAAGTAGGACAAGGTTGTTATTCCCACTACTTTCTGGTTCCCAAGAATGAGAAAGGGGGCCTGCGCCCCATCTTGGACCTCAGGAACGTCAATCGCTTCCTCCGGAAGGAGAAGTTCAAGATGTTGACTCTGGCTCAGGTCTTGGCTGCCCTCGACCCTGCAGACTGGATGGTAGCATTGGACTTGCAGGACGCATATTTTCACATTCCCGTCCTGCCGGCGTTACCTGCGGTTCACGGTAGGCCAGGAGCATTTTCAGTTTGCCGTGCTCCCCTTCGGCCTTACCAGCGCCCCTCGGGTGTTCACGAAAGTGATGGCGGTGGTCGCAGCTCATCTGCGCAGGGCTGGGGTGTCAGTCTTCCCCTACCTCGACGACTGGTTGTTGAAGGCGGGCTCGCCCCAGGCAGTCGTCACCCACCTTCGGACTACGGCCGACCTCCTGCATTTGCTGGGGTTCTCCATCAGCGTTCCGAAGTCGCACCTGAGTCCTTCTCAGAAGCTCCCCTTCATCGGAGCGGTTCTGGATTCGACGCAGTTTCGGGTATATCCTCCCGAGCAGCGAGCCCGGGATATTCAGGCTATGATTCCGATCTTTCAGCCTCTATCCCGGGTTTCAGTCAGGATGACCCTCCGGCTCCTGGGTCTGATGGCCTCCTGCATTCTGCTAGTGCAACATGCCAGGTGGCATATGCGGGCTCTGCAGTGGGACCTGAAGTTCCAGTGGGCACAGCATTAGGGCAACCTGTCCGATCATGTCCAGATCTCGGAGGGCACTGCACGACAATTGCAGTGGTGGCTCACGAATCGCGATTGGGTCAATGGCAGATCCCTCTCCCTTCCCCAACCGGAGCACACAGTGGTGACGGATGAGTCCCTCCTGGGATGGGGCGGCCACTTGGGAGAGGCGGAGATCAGAGGCCTCTGGTCTCCGGCAGAGTCCCGGCTCCATATCAATCTTTTGGAGCTTCGGGCGATCCGACTTGCACTAAAGGCATTCCTTCCCTCTGTCCGGGGAAGTGTAGTGCAGGTATTCACGGACAACACCACCGCCATGTGGTATTGCAACAAACAGGGCGGGTTGGGGTCGTGGACCCTATGTCAGGAGGCTCTGCGCCTCTGGACATGGCTGGAACATCAAGGCATTACCTTGGTGGTTCAACACCTGGCAGGTTCTCTGAACGCCAGGGCGGACGAACTCAGCCGCCGGTGCTTGATGGATCATGAATGGCGTCTGAACTCGGACGTGGCGCAAGGTCTCTTTCTGCAGTGGGGAGAGCCTTGGTTAGATCTATTCGCCACCGAAGAGAACGCGCAATGTCATCAGTTCTGCGCGTTGGAATTTCCAAGGCGGCACTCGCTCGGCGACGCTTTTCGTCGTGAGTGGAGCTCCGGTCTGTTGTACGCCTTTCCGCCCATACCACTTCTGCCCAGAATGCTGAAGAAGATTCGGCGCGACCGGTCCCAAGTCATCCTTGTTGCTCCGGATTGGGCACGAAGATACTGGTATCCCGAGCTACTCAACATGGCGATCGATCCCCCGATCCGACTGCCTCTTCGGGAGGATCTTCTGTCGCAGCAGCAGGGGACGGTCCTCCACCCGAACCTGTCCAGCCTCCACCTCCATGCGTGGAGATTGAGCGGCGACAGTTGACAGCTTTCGATCTTCCTCCCGAAGTCTGTGATGTCATTCTGGCAGCCAGGCGTCCCTCCACTAAGACGGTATACGCCTGCAGGTGGAACAAGTTTGTGGCATGGTGCACAGCGAAGTCTGTGGATCCCCTTTCTGCCCCTCTTTCCGAGGTCCTTCTGTTCCTACTATCCTTGGCCCAGCAGGGCTCTGCTCTGGGCACTATCAAAGGTAATCTTTCGGCCATCTCCGCCTTTCTCAGGCTTCCAGATCAGCCTTCTCTCTTTAAGTCCCCGGTTGTTAACCGTTTCCTGAAAGGCATTACACACACGTTTCCTCCCGTGCCTTTCATAATGCCTCAATGGGACTTAAATCTTGTCTTGACCTATCTGATGTGCACTCCTTTTGAGCCCCTTCATAACTGTCCTTTACGTCTTCTTACTCTAAAGATGGCTTTCCTGGTAGCTAGCACCTCTGCCAGAAGAGTGAGTGAGCTCCAGGCTCTTTCTTCTAAACCTCCTTTCCTTTCTGTTCATCCGGACAAGGTGGTTTTAAGGACCCGTCCTTCTTTCTTGCCAAAGGTTGTCACGCCCTTCCACATCGGGCAGACCATCACTTTGCCCACCTTCTTTCCGCCTCCGCATCCTTCAAAAGAGGAAGAGAGGCTCCACCGTCTGGACCCAAAACGTGCGCTCTCGTTCTATCTGAAGCGCACACAACAGTTCCGGGTGGATGACCAGCTCTTTATTGGCTACGTGGGCGCCAAAAAAGGTTGGGCCGTGCACAAACGAACCATCTCTCTGTGGGTCGTTCTGTGCATCAAAGCGTGTTACTCGTTGGCTAAGAAGGAGCCTCCTGTGGGGCTGCGTGCCCATTCTACCAGGGCAACGGCAGCCACTACTGCCTTGGGACGCGGCGTTCCCTTGCAGGATATTTGTCAGGCAGCTACGTGGGCCTCGCTGCACACGTTTACCAAGCATTACTGCCAGCCAAGTCCGGAGAGACGACTTCTTTGGCCGTTCTGTTCTCCGTGACTTTCTGGTGTAATCTATTCGCAGACCCACCACCGGGGTTGGTATTGCTGGGGTATCTATTCTAAGGTAAGGAATCTATCACTAATGTGTCTCTTTCAGATGCACAAGTTACTACTTGTGTAACGATATATCTGTAAGAGACATTAGTTAGTGATAGATTCCTTACCGCCCCACCCATCCTCCCCGTTCTGCAAACTGATTCTAGGGTTAAGGTCATCCCTTTCAGGGCCCTAGTTTCATGGCACCAGTGGTCAGTTTCTTGCATGGCTCTGCGTTCCTGGTGCGGAAAGTCGTGTGCAGAACTGACGTCAGCGTGCATGGGTGGCGCCTAAGTAGTCTCTGTGACGTCATCTCGGCGTTTACGACGCCAGCGATGGACGCGGAGCCGCGCGACGCCACCTACCGACGCGCAGGGTACTGCTGTCGAAAAACTTTCCGGATCCAGTCTGACGCCTGGGGATATTCTAAGGTAAGGAATCTATCACTAACTAATGTCTCTTACAGATATATCGTTACACAAGTAGTAACTTGTGCAATAGCACTTGAATTTGCTGATCTGTGTCTAACATGGCTTGTGAAATGTGTTTGCCAACCCCCTACTCAGTAATACAGGACTCGTTCTCCGTAGAACTGGGGGGGGGAGAGGCCTTAGGGTGAGTTATCGAGCAATACAGAGTAACCAAGATAAACTACAACCTCTACTTTAACATCTGAAATAAACTCACAGTAGGCAATTGAATGAAAAAAGTAGCATGTTCTTCGATTTCGGAGGGTCCCAGGGTGTTGGAGATCTGCAGACGGACTGCAGTGTGTGAACAGACCTCGTGCCATGGGGGTTTGGCATTCTTTATTGGATCCGTTTACTGATGCAAGAAAAAATGAGCAGTGCGTGACCTTTCAAACTAACATGGCACCCGCTCTGAAAGTTACGAGGTGCAAGTAACAAGAGGTAGTGGATGGGAGGGACAGGGGAAGCAACGATGAAGGGAGTGGGGTTGGAAGGGACAGGGCAAGCAGCAAGCACTGGAAGGGGGTGGGAGGAACAGAGAAGGCCTTCAAACATATTGCACTCTTATGGACTGCTAGTGTAAAAAAAAATACCTCGGCAAGTGGAAGGACACTGGCCACAGACAAGAAACTGTACTTGGTCCAAGCTCCATGGAAGACCAAAAGAAGTGTAGAGAAAGTGGAAGGAATAGGCTCTGCCCAATTAGAAGCAAGGAAACGAGTGGCATCAGAGCCTACCAGTGATAAGTAAAGGTAAGTAAGGGGCAAGCTCTAAGCCTGTTTTAAGTTGTTTATTTTCCCCAAGAAATTTCGCAAGCACGATGCAAGGGAAACCTAAAAAGTCTAGTAATGTACACAGTGCATGGTTCTCTTAACACCTAAAATCACAAGCCATTGAAGAGCATATTGGGTTCTTTAATGACTTAAAAGAAGGAATAGATGTGGTCTATAGTACATTATGACACATGGCCTTAGGGTGAGGTGCAGAATTGCTTGCCTTTTATTTTTCTGTTGATTTTTTAACCCCTTTAGTGCACGGGGCATGCCATTCCCAATGTATGCACTGCCTTTGTACTGCTGAGAGCATGAACTTCACGTCCTTAAAACCAGGGTTGTGAATTGCTATGGTGCTTCCATAAGTAGGACTCACTTTTCTGGCCCCCATCTCTGGCTGCAAGGCAAGAGCTTCCCCTGCAGCCATAGTTTGTTTTGCTTTTGATGTAGATCAGCGTGTCGTGTGCGCTGACTACATCAAAAGTGAAACTGAAAGGAAAACGACCTGAAAGATCCTCCTGCTTTCAGTTTGCAGCCAACATAAAAAGTCCTATCGTTCTTCATTCCCACACTTCTTCTGATGGCAGTGTTACCCCACATTTGTTGGTAGGCCTGTCATACTGCACAAGCAAAGGTCAAAACTCGGACCGTGTGAAGCCATTGAGGTGTCATTGTGGTCTTCACATGTTTACAATTTTAATTTGTTCCTTTTATGTGCGCTAGGCACACCCACAGAAGTGGAGTTCTGTTTTTATTGGGCGAAGTTTAGGAATGCTGAGTGATTCTGGAACTTTCCCGCACAGAAATGTTAGAAAATTCTGGAATCTCACGCATAGTTTGACATTTGAGGAAATTCAAGTTAAAACATACTGGCATCCAGGCAAGCTGCACTGCACTTTCCCTTGTGTTTGGGTTTGGAAATTGTGTAGGATTGGTAGGTTTCCCCAGATGCCGACCGAACATGGGCTCAAATGCCTCCGCTAGCCACATTCCCAGAATAATTGAAATTCTAAGCAAAACTCTTGAGCTTGACATGGTGTGTTTTTGGGCTTTTCCTTTACTGTGCGATAGGCTCATTCACATTTGGCATTCTGTTATTGGGAGAAGTGTGAGAACATAGAATATTAGAGCATTTGGTATTATCTACTGAAGGTTTCTACATTTTTGGCAGTGTGTACAAAGACCCATTTTGTAAAATGCCAATAAAATCACCAGGTATTACAGGTAATAAACATTCAAAGTGGTTTGAATAACCCCTAAATTCAGAATCTTGGACGCATTTCAAAAATCCAAAACTTATCGTCAAATCCATTTTTTGTATCATATCAATTGATACAATACAATCGTTACATGGTCGAAACGCCATGAAAAATAATTATAAGACGCAACCCGATAGATGGTTCAGGGTGTTTTGCATGTTTGGACAACCAAGAAATGTTATATATTTCTGCAGCCAGAAGAGTCTATCGGATGTGACACTATATTATTTATGTAGATTGGCCTCCAGTATAAAAACCTACAGATGAAAACATTGTGGTCTATTTCTGTTTTATCCCACTTTCACAGTTTTTTGTTACAACATTTATTTTCTTTGGGAAAACCCTCAATCGTCTACACAAACGACCACTTGCTTAATTCAGAATTTTTGTTGACTGTACAAAAATGTACAGCCATCTGGATTCACACACGTGTTTCTTAGCTCTTTCACCCATAAGCCGCAAGTAGGTAGAAACTACAAGATGAATTGGGATGATTGAGGCACTATCGTTTTGCGTCAATATCTCCCCCACTTTTCCATTCGCTGGACTGCTGGTTTATAGACCTCCAGACTCACCGATTGCTCAGTGGTCTGAACTATATAATACTATTGCTGATCTTTCTCTAAAATATGCAAATTGCACCATCCTCGGAGATTTCAATGTCCATATGGACAATGACATATGCCCACTAGCCGCTCAATTATTACATACCCTTAAAGGGTTGAATTTGACTCAAAAAGTCTCTGCCCCTACACACGTGGCTGGCCACATGCTGGACCTTATTTTTACCAATATCCCTTCCTTAAGAGTAGACACTCCTCTTCCATTGACCTGGTCTGACCATTTTTTAGTTCCTTTTTATTTGACTATTCCTTCTAATAATAAGCAGGTTAGCTCCACACCCGAAACAAGAAGAAATTGGAGGAAGGTTACACCGGAGGTCATTGACCGTGTGCTAGATGATACAGTCCCAGTACTGACGGGAGAGCCCAGTCTAGATGCCTCTCTCTTCAATAACTGGATTACATCGGCCCTGGACAAAGTGGCTCCACTCAAAAGTATGAAATTGTCCAGGAAAAATCCCTCTGCCCCCCTGGTTCACTACTGAACTCCGGCTGGAGAAAAGTTCATGTAAGCAATTGGAGCGTTTATGGAGAAAAAACTATAACCCCGACGCTAAATGCAGATATAAAATGGCATTAAAAAAATTTCACTCTTTAAAACGTAACACAATCAGAGATTATGTAGCCAACCAGATTAAAACCTCAGATAATTCTACCAAAGAAGTGTTCAAGATTGTTCAGGGCTTTTTGAAACCATTAGCCTTGAAGAGTACCATCACCCCCTCAGCCTCCCTATGTGAAGATCTATCCAGCTTCTTCTATGATAAGATTCAGAAAATCTACTCCTCTTTCCCCTTAGCTGGGATCTCTCCATTGTTAGCTACATTAGCCCACAATCCCAATCCTTCTAACACCTGGTCGGAATTTCAGCCATTATGCACAGCCACCTCATTGGTGGAACTAAGTAAAATCAAATCCGGTGCCCCGACCGACCCCTGGCCAGCCAATTTTTTTAAATTACTTGCTCCGCGGCTTAATCCCGTTCTAAATGTCTTATGGAATGCCTCCCTGAGCCGGGGCATTTTTCCTGTGCCATGGAAAACGGCTTATGTCCAATCTATCTTAAAGAAAGAAGACGCGGACCCTTTAGATCTAAAAAACTTTAGACCGATTTCTCTCCTCCCGGCACCGGCCAAAGTGCTGGAAAAGGTAGTCCAAACGCAACTATCAGAGTTCCTGGAGATTAACCATCTTCTCCATGACTCCCAGTCGGGTTTCAGGAAGGGATATAGCACAGAGACGGCCCTTCTGGAAGTGGCAGAAACCATACGGGAAACGGTAGACCAAGGCAGATGCGCAATGTTAGTGCTGCTGGACTTGTCCGCAGCCTTTGACACTGTGTCACACCAGATCTTATTAGAGAGACTTGAGTCCCTAGGTGTGAAGGGCACTGTTCTAAACTGGTTCCGCACCTTCTTAGAAGGCCGGTCTCAAAATGTGTTCCTGCGCCCTTTTATTTCGGCCTCTAGATCTATCAGCTGTGGGGTCCCACAGGGTTCGGCGTTGAGCCCTACCCTTTTCAATGTGTACCTGGCCCCTCTCGCCACACTTATTGAACAGTGTGGAGTGAAGGTGGTCTCGTACGCTGATGACACTCAGCTTGTGTTCTCTTTTAATGAACACACGGAGGTAGCTTTCATGAATTTCAAACTATGTTTACGAATAATCTTGGCGTGGATGACAAACAATTGCATAAAGCTGAATACTGATAAAACAGAGGTATTGTTTTTTAACCAATCATCTCCTCCCTCGTCTGAACTTTGGTGGCCGGCCGAGCTTAACCCCCCTCCTAGCCCGGTGCACTCGGCTAGGAACCTGGGCTTTAGATTTGATTCTACTTTATCGGGTAATGCCCAAATCTGCAAAGTCTCTTCTGTATGTTTCTGGAAATTAAAAAGCTTACGAAGAGTCCTGCATTTACTGCCAATGAACTGCAGGAAAAATGTGGTCCATGCGCTTGTGACCTCCCAATTGGACTACGCAAATAGTCTCTACCTGGGGCTCCCAGATTACATGCTGAGAAAACTGCAGATTATACAAAATGCTGCAGCCAGGTTGATCAGAAACGTGCCTCTTCGTCACCACATCTCTCCCCACTTGCGAAGCCTTCACTGGCTCCCTGTCAAGAGACGGATCGAGTTCAAGGCACTGATACTGGCTTTCAGATCCTTGAGAGATGTTGGCCCTCAATTTCTAAAGCACAGACTTCAGAAATATCACCAATCAAGATCTCTGAGGTCAAATTATCAGGACCTAATGGTGACCCCACGCTTCAAAAGAGCCAGGATGGGGGGACGCGCCTTTGCTGTGAAAACAGCCTCTCTGTGGAACTCTATGCCAGCCCACCTTCGAAAGGCGAAATCAGAGCCTCTGTTTAGAAAGGCCTTAAAGACTTGGCTTTTCAGCCTAACTTAGAACTGCATGTTTCTTCAGCTCTTGCACGCAATCTGTACTCATCGCTAGCGCCGGGACACTTCCGTTGGAGGTAGCCGAGCGCTCTACAAAATGCATTAATAATAATAATAATAATAATAATAATAACCACCACTTTGAAATTTTCAAAAACCGTGGTGAAAAAAGTTATTATTTTTATCAACTCTGAGTTTTTCTGGAAGCTGGGAAGAGTGTCATCTTAGCACAACAAATCTTTTATTGAAGTTGTTTTTAGAATAAAATACAGTGTAGCTTGCACAGCACTTTTTCCCCCCATTAAAAATGACCCCACAACTTTGCCGCATTATGGGTATTTTGTCGGTTCCTTCTGAGGGAAACCACAAACCCTGATTATCTGTAGAAACCCCAACATAGGGTGCAAAAAAGGACACTAATTTGGCCTGAATATATTTGGAGAAAAAAGGTATGAAGGCTTAAGCACAAGTGCCCCAAGTGTCAGACAAAAGTCTCTACCCTTGGAAGGGAAATCCTCAACTCTTGAGAGGGTTAAAGCTTCCCAGTGTCTTTGCATTGGAGGATAGCATATTGAAGAATGGAGATTTGTGAAGGAAATCTCATGGCAGAAAATGAGTTCTTGCTCTCTGTAGTGATGTTTGGTTTTGAAATCTTCTGATTGGGGGTTCCCCCCCCTCCATCCTGAAAACAATCGGCTATCTGTGAGGCATACATAGGTAGTTTTGGGTTGAGCTAAAGGTATCCAACAGGTCTATAATTGACTTGCTGCACTGTTACGCAGTCCAAAATTGTGACAAATTACTTTATTCACCACTCTTTTAAGGAGAATTTTCAGCATTTGGCAGAGTCTGAACAAGAAAGTAATATCAATGAGATTGTGTGGTTTGAATTATGCGTGTGGCAGCTTATTGTTTTAATCATGCCTTTTAAGAATTTCTCCTCCACACTCAGTATTCAGTGCGCTCTAAGCTGGCTTAGCAAGTGTAAGGCTCGCCATTGGCGTTCACTGCAAACTTCACTTCACAAGTTCTATGCTACATGTGCCTCCTACTGAGTAGTTTGCAGCAACAGACCATGAAGATATCTTACTGGCTGATGATGCAGTTCCACTGATTTGAGAACGACTTGACCTTGCGAGTGATGCACTACCAGTAACATGTCCATGAAGACTGATATGGCATGACTAATCCAAACTTGGCTCAAGGACATGAGCATGGATGGATTAGAACCCCCAGCTGTCACTCATCACCAATTCACTCAAATTCACCCTTGGCACCGATCTCCCCCGCAAGGAACTCATTGCCAAAACAGTCAAAACAGCCTGGTAGCAGCTCTCACTACTGAAGAAAGTGAAAACGCTCCTGGCAAAGTGACTTCAAAACTGCCACTCAAGCCCTCATAATCTCAAATCTGGATTATGGCAACGCTCTGCTCCAAGGCCACTTAAGAGTCCACCCAAGCTCCCCCTAAATGGTATCCTACATACAGTAGCGTGCCTTATCAGTGACCTGAAGAAATATGACCAAATTATCACCACCCGATGTAACTCCATTGGCTTCCCTTATGGCTTGCACCATCTTCAAAACCAGCTGCATCATCTATAAAGCCATCATGACTGGAACGCCTAACTATCTGACTTACAAGCTCACAACCTCTTGTAACTCTTGGTAGACATGCAGCCAGGACACCATCAGACTGGAGATTAAGAAATGCAAAAAGAAAAGTACAAACAAGGAAATAGTCTTTCTCCATCTGTGCACTTAGGATCTGGAGTTTCATCATCCTACCCATCAGGACTACCTCAAACGTGCTCCAATTTAGGAAAGAGCTGACGACACACCTCTTTAAAGAACACTACATCATGGCACAGTAACCATCTATGTTCGTTGTTAGAACCTAGTTTCCCCCCCTTCAATAATGTTTGACTGTATCTATGCCTTTGACCTTGTACAGTGCCTTTTGGCCACGTCACAAAACAGAAATGCACACACATACTTTCTGTTTCCATTCCAAAACTGCCAATCTCTTTGCCCTGAGATCAGAATGCCATCAGCTCCTTTGACAAGTGGTAACAAGTGTGTTGATTCTTTTTTCTATAGCGCCCATTTTCTTACTGTTAGAAATGAGGGTCTCTCGTTGGCAATGGTTTGCACCTTTGTCCAAGTAGGGACCCTTGCTTCTAGTCAGGGTAAGGGAGTTACGCCCTTAGACAACCCCTGCTCCCCCACTTGGTAGCTTGGCACGAGCAGACATGCTTATCTCAGAGGTAGTGTGTAAAGAATCTGTGCATACATACAGTAATACAGTGAAAACACTACAAATGGAAACCACACCAGTTCAGAAAAATATCTAATCTTTATCTAAACCAAACAAGACCAAAACGACAAAAATCCAACATACGTTAATCAAACTATCACTTTTAAAAGGTAAAAACAGTTCTGTCCATAGCAAACTATGGATGCGTCACTTTCAACACAAAGTACCTGGGATGCGTCAAAAATCATAAGCAAAAACAGCCGTAGGGAAGGTGATGCATCGGTTCCTTACACGCAGGGAAGGTGTAGCGTCGCTTCCTTGCTCCAGGGGAAGTGATGCGTCGGATCCTTACTGGAGAGGAGGTTTTGCGTCCGTTTCTTACTGTGTGTGGAGCCGATTCGTCGGTTTCTTACTGTGGCCCCAGTGTTGTGGTAGATTTGGCACCCAGGTGTGATGCGTTGCGCACCGGAGGTGAGACGTCGCTTTGAGAGGCTTCGCGTCGTCCGGCGTCGGTGCTGGGGACTGCGCGGCAAGGCTTTGCACTGCCGGGTGTGACTCAGTGTGCCCAGCGTCTGTTCCGAGAGGCTGGCACCTGTTCGGCAGGACTTGGCAAGGCTTCGCGTTGTCCGGCATTGGTTCCGAGCCGCTTTAAGCTGTTCGGCAGGACTCGGCGAGGATTCGTGTCATCCGGCGTCTGTTCCGAGAGGCTTTGCACGGTTTCACGATGTTTCGCGCCGGTTCTTGCAGAGATCAGCTGCACAACCCACTTCTGAGGCCCTTTGACTGAAGGAAGGCACCCCAGGCAAGGGTAGGACTCACAGATGGCAGAGTCCAGCAGCACCAGCAGAGTTGCAGGAAGTCTTTTGTGTCCCTGAGACTTCTTAACAGGAGGCAAGCACACACAAGCCCTTGGAGAAACTTCGAAAAGCAGGATACACAGCAAAGTTCAGTCCTTTGTCCTGTCCTTGGCAGAAACAGCCACTGCAGGCCAACCCCAGACAGCACACAGCAAAGGGGCAGTACTTCTCCTTCAGTTTTCCCAGCTCTTCTCCTTGGCAGAGGTTCCTCTTGAGTCCAGAAGTATCCTCTGAAGTCTTTTTTTTCTATCCCTGAGACTTCCAACAGGAAGCAAGCTCTACTTCAAGCCCTTGGAGAAAACTGTAACAGCAGGATGATGAAAGCACAGTCCAGTCCTTTCCCTGCCCAAGACAGAAGCAACCACTGCAGGCCAACCCCAACAGCACACAGCACAGGGGCAGTACTTCTCATTCGGCTCTAGCAGCTCTTCTTCTTGGCAGGTTCCTTAGTTCAGCAGTAATCTAAATCTCTGGGTTTTAAGGTCTGATACTTCTACACTATTTTGTCTTTGTTATCTTTGTGCAAGGGTCTCTGAGCCCAGTCCAAACCAGTTCTGTCCTCAGTGGTGCAGTATGACCACAGGGGGTGGAGACAGCATTGTGCAAGGGAGACAGGCCATATTCTGGAGCAAGGAAATCTCCTCCCACTACTCTAAATGCAGCCAAGCCCCATTCATCTCAGCTCTGTGTCATCGAGGAAGGGCCAGGCACACCCCAACCCCCCCAGTGGCTGTCTACAGTGAATGCACATCCCCAGAACCTGTCACTCCAAAACCAGACAGTCAATCCACAAACAGGCAGAGGCACACAGAATGGTTAAGCAAGAAAATACCCACTTTCTAAATGTGGTATTTTCAAACGCACAATATAAGTATCATCTTTACTAAAAGATGCATTTTTATATTCTGAGTTCAGGCGTGCTAATCTCCATCTTTCTATCTTGTCCCAAAGGGAAGTTATATTTATAAGATGTTATAAATAAACTCCCATTCCCTCCTCTGGGACAGATAGCCTTTCAATAGTGAAAAACGAAATACACTGTATTTCACTATTAGGACATGTCACATACATTTAGGACATGTCCTACCTTTCACATACATTGCACTCTGCCCATAGGGCTACCTTGGGCCTACCTTAGGGGTACTCACATGTAATAAAAGGGAAGGTTAGGGCCTGGCAAGTGAGTGCCCTTGCCAGATCGACATGACAGTAGAGACTGCACGCAGACACTGCAGTAGCAGGTCTGAGATACATTTACAGGCTACTCATGTGGGTGGCACAATCAGCGCTGTAGGCCCACTAGCAGCATTTGATTTACAGGCCCTGGGCACACACAGTGCACTGTACTAGGGACTTAGTAGTAAATCAAATAAGCCAATCATGGAAACACCAATCCATAAACACAATTTGCAGGGAGAGCATATGCACTTTAGCACTGATTAGCACTGGTAAAGTGCCCAGAGTCCTAAAACCAACAAAACCAGGGTCAAAAACAGGAGGCCAAAAAGTCTGGGGGTAAACCCGCTGGAAAAGCCAGGTCTAACACTTACCTTACCTGTTATATGGAAACAACGAATGTGTCTCTGGGTACCTTCTTTACTGCATGTAAAATGATTGTCAGTTTTGTCTAACTTAGAAGGCAAAATGGTACATTCAATTGGGTAATAACGTGTTTTACAGGTATCAGAAATGGCAGATGTGCATAAGTGCTCTATAACATCAAGTTATTATTATTTGTGTTGCTTTTGTTATGATTCTTCTTATGATTGTGATAATAATAATGAAATGTGATTAACATGTTGTACTGCGTCATGTCCTAAGTAGCCACAGGTTAAACTTGAGTTAATCAGTGTTTGTATTGGTGGAAGTCTGCATTGTAAATAAGCGTGAAGCACTTGCCACAGCAAACCTTAGAACAGTCACGTGACTGCCTTTTTCTGAAAAATACCTGCATTTGGGATTGCTGTTGCAACATAAAGCGAAAAATTCCACCTGAAGAGTGGGCTTTAACTTCTCCGTGATATTCTTGTAGGGTATGCCTTCAGCGAAGATGGCGAATATTTCTCGTATGGCCTGAGCGCCAGCGGCTCGGACTGGGTGACCATCAAGTTCATGAAAGTTGACGGCCATGTGGACCTCCCAGACGTGCTGGAAAGGGTTAAGTTCAGCTGCATGTCTTGGACGCATGACGGCAAGGGCATGTTCTACAACAGCTACCCAAAAATAGAGGGGAAAAGTGACGGTGAGTTAATACAGCCAACGAGGTGCATTGGGAAGCATGAGGCGTAGCAGCTTTGACAAGCGGTGGATGCTAATATACTCTACACACAGCTCCTGACATCAGTAGAGTGATAGTACTAATGGTCTTACTTAAGCTGCTTCCAGAAAGTGATTTCCCCTAAGCATCCTAACATCCCTTTGCAAGGATATGTGTGCTGCATGCGTTTGTGCTCTGTAAACCCTTCAGTTGCTGCTTTTCCTCTTGGTAAGTGCTCTCCTCCCGCTTGGGAGTTATGCGATGCAAATTAATATGCCAATGGCTCTGTTTATGGGATAATTGCTTCCTGAATATTCAGTGTTTGCATGCTCCAGATATTAATAGAATGTATTTCTTTATTTCAAGAAAGTCTTGATGTTTTCATATTGTTCCTTTTCAATCACCTTCGTCATAATTTTACAGCCCACATAAAAAGGCACTTTTGTTCTGATTTGTGTTTTTGTTTGTGAGGCTATCTCATAAACAGATACTGAGTTTTGTGTGGTTGCCTTATTAGTATTTCTAGAAGATGGGGATATAGTCAATTTCTCATTGTGTCTCTCCACTTCAAACACCTGCTGTTGAAACCTACTTGTTCCATTAGATGATGGCTCATGCATATTCAATGAAAGGCTGGTTCTCTGAATTTGAATAATGATAATTGGCCTATTAATTTCTACAACTCGGTTTGACAGAGCTGATGCTGTGGTGCATTTATGTTTTAGGTGGGGTAGAATCTACAATGGATCACCGGTTATGTTTAACCTGAGTCCCTCTGGCCTACTCTGTTAAGGGTACCACCTCACAACCCAGGACTGTAATTTTTCCTGAATATTGGAGTCTGGGGTCAAGCCCCTAAGTAACCTGTAAGAAGAGCTGTCAAAGGATTAGCTGGCTGCTCTGTGCTAGAGGGTGGGAATGTTTTATTTCTGTCCTCTCCACTTGAGGGCATTGTAACTTATATTATTTTTATTTATTTATTTGCAAAGTTTTATATAGCGCTGGCTAGACCCGGAGGTATCAGAGCGCTTTACATGAGGATCAGCGAGTTACAGGTTCCAAAATTACATAGCCAGGTATAGACATAGGAGAGAAAAAATATGAGATTACACCATAATGTGAGTTATTAGTGCGTACACACGTCTTATGGGGAGTGAAAAGGTAGAGGGGGAAAGGTAAACAGGGGTAAGGAATGCACAGGGGCGTAGGAGACACTAAATTTCTGGGGGGGACAGGGACAACCACTTGGCACACGTTTTATCAAGAAGATGCCCTAGCAGGCCTGAGATTTCTAAAGGTGGACGGGCGCCGACTGGTGCAGTGGGGTCATAAGGGCTACTCACATTTCAAATGCTGGTGCAATACTGTGAGTAAATCTCTTGCGCTTTTTGTGAATCACAAACACAAGCACAAGAGGCTTAAGTGGGAAAATCAATTTTTAATTTGGGAACATTGTCAGGCCATTAATGGTACAGACTTGATAATGGGGCAACTCGGTTTACACTTGGCACGCCTGCAAAAAGGGCCCTCATATTTCTCTCCGGGTTCAGAGTGGTTCTGCCTGAATAAATGTGGCTTACCATTAATGTTACCAGAGCAATCCATAATATCATTAGATACACAGTGGTCAAGCCATGGGTCTTCCCTTTTCCTGACATTGCTCTTGGGTATATTAGTCCACTTGGTTAAGCTGATGTAATGCAAGACTACATATCCCAGGATGCATTATTGTGCTTAAGGAAAGTCGGGGACTACAAAATAGCATTTTCCTGATACAGTGTCATCTGGTACCTTTATTAGGCTTCATTAGTAAAGTGGCAAGGCGCAGCTGTGGTGTAGCAGCAACCTCTTTGCTAATGGGCTGGGACCAGTAAGAAACACTGTGTGCAGGGCGTGATGTGGAATCCAGCCTGTACTACTGGACTGGGAACACGGGACACCCAGATCACTGTGTCCAGCCCACATTAAGCTCTTTAGTACTATATTGGAACATTTAGATCACTGTGTCCAGCCTGTGGCTTTAGTATTACAAGTGAACACGTTTCTCTGTCCCATTGACTGAAGGCAAATTTACCAAAAAAGTAAACGCTGGAGCAGCATAAAGAACCAGTGCAGCTTAGTTTTCACTCCTGCATGGTCCCTTGACCTCTCGCCTTTGATTTGCACTGATTCTATTTTATGGAAAGCCAGAGTTTAAAAT
The DNA here is from genome assembly GCA_963921515.1 of Calotriton arnoldi. Taxonomy (NCBI): domain Eukaryota; kingdom Metazoa; phylum Chordata; class Amphibia; order Caudata; family Salamandridae; genus Calotriton; species Calotriton arnoldi. The sequence continues at coordinate 5,454,077 of CAWUFW010000081.1, read as the reverse complement.
CAAAAAGGAATTGTGTGATTTGCAAACAAAACGTCTAGCTTCTGGGCAAGGTCGCCTGAGTACCTAGATGGATGTCACAGTTTGACGTACGGTTCCTAATGTGATGTCACCCTCTGATATCACGTTCCTGCAGTGTGGAAATATACATTGGCTTTCCGAGTGATGAAACAAATTAACTTCAGTTTCCCGACACAATTTCAGAATCTGGCTCTGGTTTCCCACAATGACACGGTCTGACTCTAGTATACTAGAGTGATGTCACGGTCTAACTTAAGGCTCCTGTTCTATTGCACAGTCTGAGTTAAGTTTCCTGAAGTGATGTCACAGTGCAACTTTGGTTTCCTACAATTATATCACATTTTGACTCCCATGCCCTACAGTAATCTCACGATCTTCCTTAATTTTTCTAGAGTGACACCATATACTGGCTTCAGGAAAGTCCCTACCTTAATACTCCTACCTGTTTACTCCCTCTCTTTGGCCTATTTTTCATACTCTGTCACCTTTACAGAATACTCACGTCGGCTTCCGTAGAAAACAGAGCACTCTCCTAGTAGTAAGGGAAAATATGTTAGCCCTAAAGTCCATGCTTTGCAGAGAAAAGTAACATTCCTCTTAGATACACAGAACCCATGACACTACATACACAGTACTCGTGGGGCAGAAAGCGCTGCGCGTGTAAACCTACCTTGTACCCAAACCTGGATAGAAGGCGCATCCACCCACTAAGCATTATTACAGGCATAAGTTACAAACCGCTATCTTGTGATAGACGTAGGTCAGACAGGCTCTATTGCCTGCTCAGCAGAAGGAAAGCAGAAGTAAAAGGTGTGTATCAGCGACACCAGTGCCCAGGGAGTCAAAGGTGGAATGGCCGAGCAGAAGGTCAACCATTGTTAGCCCTGAGCCTCTTCATTATCTTCAGTGGAGCTCCCAACATCCCAATATTCTAATGTACGTTAAATTCTAAATATCATTAATTGAGCGGGGCTTGAATATGATGCTGCAAATCACCTTGTTGCATTGTCTTTCATCGAGCACAGCTTCGGCCACACCTGCGCCTTATCTGTGGCTAACTTCACCAGCTCTGTCTGCAGCCCAGACCCACCCCCTGCCTTTACCTGTCTGCTGACCATCCCTGACTGCAGAAAATATGCCCCGCTACACCCATGGCCTACCCAGTCCACTGCTCTGCCCTTTATTCACCTCTACCTTGTCAGCAACCTTGCCCTGCCCACAGCCCAATGCCTTCCACTGCCCAGCATGTCCAAAGCAAGCACTGTCCACAGCCCAGCCCATTCCAGAGCTAAGTTATCTTTAGAGATCAGCACGGTCTGGATCCAGCCCTGCTTGAGGGCCCAAGTCTCAAGATTCCAGAACCCAGCTCAGCTCAGTGATGATCCCAGCCTTGGGTCCAACCCACCCTAGCCAAGTCTAGAGCCAATCTCCTTCAGTGAGCCAGGCCTGTCCTCAGCTCACCTCTCTTTGCAAGCACAACCCAACCCTGTTCTTAAATCTATACTACCCTCGACCCAGCCCTTTCCTTCTCACAGCACAGCCAAGAGCCAGTCTGTCCCCTGCTCAGACGAGGCCGGAGTCCAGCTCAGGGCCTAGCATAGGACCCAGCCCAGAACCCAACCATGTCCAGAAGAACCCAGTGCAGTACCCAACCCTGTCCAGAAGAACCCAACCCTCTCTAGAAGAACCCAGCCCAGAACCCTGCCTGGCCCAGAGACAGGAGCTGCCTGCCAGCTACTCCCTGTTCTTGTGAGGCAATGTGTGAGTAGTAAGTGTTGTCAGTCCGTATTGGATGGGGTGTATTGTTGCAGGTGATGTGATCCCACCTTCTAATGTGTGGCAGGTGCGGAACTGTCCCAGTTGTGCTGTCTGTGAGTAAACTCCAGCATCAGACTCCCACGTGCAGCCATTTTGTCACCGGTTTTCAGCGCACCCATGTCTGCAGCTGCCAGTCCTGTTGTCAGTCCAACCGTGTCTGGGTTACAGATTCTAGCTCCTTTCCAGACCAGTTGACGACCCAGCACAGCCCAGAGCCCACCCAAGTTTAGAGTTTAGTTTATTGCCCAGCTCAGAGCCTAGGCCAGCACCTAAATCATCAATCAATGCGGCCAGGACAAAACACAGCCCAGGCCAACCTGCCTTTCAACCTAAAACTAAAGACCACCCCCAATCCCACGGAGACCCTAACTCATAGCCCAGTTCAATTTAGAAACCTGAAAAAGTTTCAACTCCGAACCCACCCCGACCACAGTTCAACCTTGCTCGGAATTCAGGCCAGACTCATGACTGCACATCTTCGAGGCCACAGGATGGATATTACCAGGAGCAGACCTTGGCGGTAATCTGCATATCAACAGGAACAGAGTCTTAAATATGTATGTCTTTACGCTCGTTCCATTTGTCAAAGAAAGAACCCGCACGATGCCTTTAGTATACACCCGTTTTCATGCCTCCTATCAATTATCAGGATTTGCCGGAACGCTAATTTTATGTATTTATGCTTCTTGGCGTGCAGTATACAAACTTTAGCCTCATTATTTGTGGACATACCCTAAATTCATCCAGATCACAATTCAGTAAAAATGTTATTTTGCTTATATTATCCGGACTGCTGACTGGAACCATCCCTGACTAACAAACACCAAATAAACCACTATCGCTCCCGTCCAGAATGCTTCTCCAGATGGGTGCTTGGAAGAGCGCGCCCGCGTTTTTTTGTAATGTTTTTTTTTTCTTTTTTTACTTCGGTGGCTACTGGTAAATGGTAGAGACTAGATGAAGCCAGTAGAGACATCTCAAGGGCCAAAAGTGAAGGAGCGGGGCTGCGGGAGGCAGGTAAAGATCGAAGCCTGCACAACAGGAAAGAGAGAGAGAGACGGTATCCCAAGACCCGGGTCACCCGGTCAAGAGAGCATCAATACCGACAGGTGCCCGTTTCCTTTCACGAACAAGGTCCACGTACCTGCGAAAGTCCTGAGGTTTCTGTCGGTTGTTTGTTCGGTTCCCTCCCGATGGCAGGTCTCGAAGAGCCCCTTATATGCACGGTGAAGGGCAGTCTACTTCAGCCTGGCCCAGCCTCAAGCACTTGGCCTGGCGGCGAGGAGGTCTCTCCATGGGCCTCAAAGCAGAGGGGCTGCTTTTGAGGAGACTTCTCCTTCGTCCTCACGGTACAACGACAAGCGGTGCCAGCGGTGGGGTGACTGTTCCCCTGCTGCCCCTTCCATCTTCAAGCTGGCAGCAGACACGGGGCCAGGTCGAGGTCAGTCAGCAAATCAATCCGTGCACTGCAGGCAGCTGAGGTGAGAAAGAATTCCCGGAGCCTCAGGGGTGCTGCGCAACACAACAGTTCAAAAGGGCAGTGGCAGGGGGCGGGTGGCCTCTGTGACGTCACCTTTATGCTGTGACTATCGGATTGGCCACAGGTAACTGGAGAGGCAGGTCACAGCCAGGTCAAGTGCAGGGCCATTAGGTCGCGCAGATCGTACTTGTTTCGCACGCTAATGGCCTGCCAATGTCAGAAGGGAGAGGGGAAATTCTTTTGTCCCCTCGTCCCCCCCACCCTTGTCCCCTGTGTCCCCCCCCCACAATCCAAAATCTGGGGGGGATATATCCCTGCATCCCCCACAGTTCCTACGCCCATGGGAATGCAGGTAGGAAACACGGCGGGGAGGCGAGGAAAACAATGTCCGATGTCCGGCTGGGTAGGTGTCGGCCGAGGGGTGAACCAGAGCCAAACTCCTCTATAGCTGAATAGGACAGCTCCACCGGGCATCAGGCACGGTTGCTCGGGCACCGCAGTAAGTACAGACAGTTAAGGTTTCCGCCCAGGGGGCATCGTCAAAGTTCCATCGAGAGTATCAGTCAAGGTGTTGCTGGGAATCGGCATCCGCCTCGTCCTCCAGCTCGCCCCCAGGTCACGAGTGGTGAGAGGATAGGTGGAAGGGACAGTTCCAAAGTCAGCAGATCTTCCCCATTCCCAGCATCAGTAGTGAGTGTTGGGCATTTGAGCATCTCACCCATGGAGTGGGAGGTTCCCCTTTGGCTTGGAGAAACTTAGAGGGGAAGATCGAATTGCATTGTGGCAGAATGGTAAATACAGCAGAGTAAGTTAAATCCAAATATACTCTTAAATCCGACGGGAAAAGTTATCCTTGTTTTCCTCTTCCCGCACCTCAAAACCCAGCTTAGAGCACACAGTCAAAAATAATACTCCAAAATAGAGAAATCTTATTTGCACATTAAAGGGGCAAAGAATTCCTTACTTCCTTATTGCCATAATGAATGTTCCAATGTACTCCGAAGCCTCAATGCGTTCCTTGATGCCTCATTGCTTTAGCGAGATACGGTGTGATAGGCTGGGTGGCACACTACTGGAAGCAGTACTCTATGGAGGAGCGTGATGGGCTGAGCAGTTCAGGAACTGAAGCGGTAACCATGGTGCAATGAAAGCGGTGCAGTGCAACACGATAGGTAGAGCGCTGGAGTCCATCAACACACATATAGAAATGCATCACCCTAGATGCCGGCGACAAAATGCTGTTATGTTTTGAGAGGTATCCTAGGTAACGGCATGGACATGGCAAAGCTTCTCATTCGACAAACAGTAGGCAGAGGGGAAACGAGGAAAACACAAAAATAAAGCAATAAATCAAAAATATAGCACCCTTGAAGTAGCGGCGCCCAATTACAGGCAGGGAAACTCTTCAGACGGCAGGGAACGATCCAATAAGATTCCCATCATAAATCCAGCATAGGTTCATCAGAAGACCAAGTCGCTCCTGTGCTGCAGTAGAAAGGCAGCAGAAGGGTCTTCAATCGTCTCCAGATTTGTAAAGATCCAGTTCAACCTCTCGTCTGTCGCTGTCTTGTCCCGCTGGTCTCACTTCCTCTTCAGGGGCTCGATGCACTTCGGTAAGCGCTGTAGGCGGCTGTGGGGAGCCCCGAGCAGCTACTTTCTTCTCCCTCCCACAAGGCTGGCAGATTGGGACAGCCGGGACCGCTCCGCCGGCCCCCAACGCTCCGCCGACTTTACCTCTTCAGCACCCGTACCAGGCCGCCGTTCGCATCCAGCCAAGCGGACTCGGCGCGGCAAGGGGAAACGCCACCGGGCTCCAAGCACGTCCCTGGGCAGCTCCGCACTCCTTCCTGTCACTGCGCCTCTTATTTGGGGCTTCTGTGCCGAAGCGTAGCTCCGCGATGCTGCGCCGGGCTAAATCAAACACTTCGGCGCCATTTTATATATTAAGTGCCTTATGGGGTAACTAAGGTGCTGAGAGGAGCCCAGGCTTTCAATGCAGTACAGAAGCATTAAACATCTGCTTTCCAATTTGACACCTAATGCCAATTACGAGCGGTGTTGTGGTGGTGGGGTAGAAATGCTGCTCTTCCTGATTTCAAGGGGCCAGATTTCCTGCACTCCATTACGGATGGATTACATTGGCTTTGGACAAAGTTGCCCCACTCAAAACCATGAAACTGTTCAGAAAAAATCCTTCCGCCCCCCTGGTTCACAACCGAACTCCGGCTAGAGAAAAGCTTATGTAAGCAACTGGAGCGTACGTGGAGAAAAAAATTACAACTCCGAGGCCAAATGCACATACAGAACTGCTTTAAGGAAATTTCATAGATTAAAACGTAACACGATTAGGGACTATGTAGCCAATCAGATCAAAACTTCTGACAATTCGACGAAAGAAGTGTTTAAGATTGTCCAGGGCTTTATGAAGCCACTAGCCTTGAAGAGTATAATCCCCCCATCAGCCTCCTTATGCGAAGAATTATCTAGTTTCTTCCATGATAAGATTCAGAAGATCTACTCTTCATTTCCCTTGACTGGGACTCCACCAATGCCAGCTACACCAGTCCATAATCCCTACCACTCTGACACCTGGTCGGAATTTCGCCCTTTTTGCACAGTGACCTCTCTGGTGGAACTGAGCAAAATTAAATCAGGCTCTCTGACCGATCCCTGCCCAGCCAGGTTTTTCAAATTGTTAGCTCCATGGCTCAACCCCCTATTAAACTCTATCTGGAACACTTCCCTGAGTTTGGGCATTTATCCAGCGCCATGGAAAACGGCGTATGTCCAGCCAATTCTTAAGAAAGAAGATGCGGACCCTTCAGATCTAAAGAATTTTAGACCTATCTCTCTCCTCCCACACCGGCCAAAGTGCTGGAAAAAGAAGTTCAGAAGCAGTTGACAGAGTTCTTGGAGAACAACCATCTTCTCCACGACTCCCAGTCGGGCTTTAGGACAGGATACAGCACGGAGACAGCTCTTCTCGAAGTGGCAGAAACCATACAGGAAACGGTAAATCAGGGTAGCTGTGCTATGTTAGTGCTGTTGGACCTGTCCGTAGCCTTTGACACTGTGTCACACCAGATCCTTTTAGAGAGACTTGAGCTCCTGGGTGTGAAGGGAACTATTCTAAACTAGTTCCGCTCCTTTCTTGAGGGCTGGTCTCAAAACGTGTTCCTTCGCCCGTTTATCTCCTCCACTAGACCCATTGACTGTGGAGTCCCGCAGGGCTCGGCGTTAAGCCCCACTCTTTTTAATGTATACCTGGCCCCCCTTGCTTTGCTGATTGAACAATGTGGTGTGAAGGTTGTCTCGTATGCTGACGACACTCAGCTGGTGTTCTCATTTAAAGAACACACGGAGGCAGCATTCACGAACTTCAAGCAGTGTCTGTGAATAATCTCGTCTTGGATGACAGACAGCTGTATGAAGCTGAACACTGAAAAAACAAAGGTCCTGTTCTTCAACCAACTCTCCCCCCCACAGTCGGAACTCTGGTGGCCAGCTGAGCTCAACCCCCCTCCGCTCCCGGTGAGCTCAGCTATGAACCTGGGGTTCAAGTTTGACTCCAGCCTATCAGGTCGCGCCCAGATTTGTAAAGTCTCTTCTGCTTGTTTTTGGAAATTGAAAAGCTTGCGGAGATTTCTGCATTTTCTGCCAATGGACTGCAGAAAAAATGTGGTTCATGCTTTAGTCACATCCCAGCTTGACTACGCGAACAGTCTCTACTTGGGGCTCCCAGATTATCTGATCAGGAAACTACAGATTATACAAAACGCGGCAGCTAGGCTGATCAGAAACGTACCACTTCGCCACCACATCTCTCCCCACCTGCGGAGCCTTCACTGGCTGCCGGTTAAGAGGCGGATCGAGTTTAAGGTATTGACATTGGCCTTTAGATCGACAAGAGATTGTGGTCCCCAATACTTGAAGCACAGACTCCGGAGATATCACCAGACTAGATCTCTGAGGTCAAATCACCAGGATCTACTGGTGATTCCGCGCTTCAAAAAAGCTAGGATTGGGGGTCGTGCTTTCTCTGTGAAAACTGCCTCCCTGTGGAACTCCATGCCGGAGCACCTTCGTAAGGCGAAGTCAGAACTCCTGTTCAGGAAGGCCTTAAAAACTTGGCTCTTCAGCCAAACTTAAAACCCTGTCCAAGTCCCTAATGCCCTCGCCCGCAATGTATCTGCTGCTAGCGCCGGGACACTTCCGTTGGAGGTAGCCGTGCGCTCTATAAACTACAATAATAATAATAATGTGGGAACGCTGGATCCAGTTTTACTGGCTGTGAAAACGCGCCTGGTAAAACTACTAGGGCTCCAGGGTAGAGGCAGTGAGTGGAGGCTCAGGCTGAACCTCTCAAAACCCAGTCGCCTACAGAGCCAGGGGGCATCCACTACTTCTCAGCAACCCTGGTACATACTCTGCCCCTGACACCCTCCCCACAGCCCCCACAAGCAGACACACTGTGGTCCCCAATCCTATTTACCAGTTGTCCAGAGTAGATGGTAAATATGAGCAGAATAGTTCCCGGAATCTGGGAAAATTTGAGGTTTCTCTCCTGTTAATTCCATGTCCACCTGGTTATTCCCAGTTCCAGTGGGAAAAACTCATCGTAGTCGTAACCTCATGTGGAGATACCAGACGAATCGTTAATTCTGGCCCCGATATCTCCCATGGAGTTTACAGCCAAACCATAATCAGGCTGTTCGTCTTTGCCAGTGGGCAAAGCTTTCTTAAACCTGTGAAAACTGCTGAAGAGGCTTTCACTCCTTAGATGTTTTACCTGCCGATTTGAAACAAGGCAGAGGTTCCACAAGGGGGGGTCACTGCTCCTCTGAATTAATCCAGTTCTGAGAAGGATAGTTTTTACTGTGGGTGGGCGCACTGACGCTGGTAATGATGGTCCCTTCTAATCTGCTGGTGCCAGTAATCCTTCAGCATGGGCCCTGTGGATAGAGCTTCCCACACAACTGACAGTCTTGAGTTAATGGATGACAACTCCCATAATTACGGCTAGTTACATTTTTTTGTCCTTGTAAAATGTTCTATGCTAAACATGTGTCCCATCATCCAATTGCCTAATGATTTCCCACATTTGTTTCAAAGAAGCTTCTATTTTTATTATCATGTATGTATGTATGGTGTGAATGCTGCTCCATTTAACCTGGTGATCCATTCTCTTCACCTGTCTCTCTGTCCTCCGGGATGTTTGAGCCATGCCGCTGCGCATGAGTGTATGCAAAGCTAAGTGATCAAAGGTGTACACTCGGATACACACCCATTCTCTGTGCATACAATTTTTGTGTGCAGTCTAGGATGGCTGTCGTGATGTCACTCACGGATGAAAAAATGGCAGTAACTGATGGAGATCGTCCTTTTACTGTTTCACAGATTGAACAGGACAGGCCCATGCCCGGACTGGCCTTCCGGGCAACCGGGCAAACGCCCGGGAGGCTGGAGCCTCAGGAGACCGGAGCCTCAGGAGGCTGACTTAGGTATGTGGAGGCCGGTTTCTGCCTCCAGGAGTGGTGGTGCACGTTATGCGATCCCTGAGGCAACTTGAGAGAGTTGCTCTGGTTCTGGCGCGCATTATCAGGTCTCACATGTGAGCTGAATTTATAATTTTTGCCAGGGCTGTTTCAAGTTCCCAGTCCAGCCCTGCCCATACCTCACTGTTCCGCTGCCACATTGGTGTAACCTTTCTTAGCCTGCATTGTGGCATAAATTAATTAAAGGCTGCCTAGTCTTGATGTCGTCTCATTCCCCTTTCTTCCACCATCCTATACTTTCTTTTTCTTTAAATCGCACTTGGAGATTCTTTTTCATCTCTGCTTCCTTCCCTGTGTCAATAGTTCCCTGTCTTTCTCTTTGTCTGCCTTCTCCCCTTTCTTCCTCTATTTGCTCTGGGACAAAGTCTATTGATGGATAAGACGTACCAGCCCACACAAATGACAGCCAGTGCCAACCACAAGCAGCCACCGGCACAAATTAAGCAGTGAAACCTCAGTGCTCAAAAAGCACATAACTTAAAGCAAAATAGAAACATGCGAGAATTTGGGTTGGATGTCACACAAACAGACCAGCAGTGATGTGTCAAAGACATTATTGAGGTCTTGGCAAGACCTCCGCAGTGCTCATGGTGATTAGGTCATGGAGGCGGTGGTGTGAACAGCCACTGCCTACACTACGCCATCAAATACAAGTTTAGTTCTTGGTTGATGGTTAAGCACAATGGTGCACTCCAGTTTCACATTTATTTTCCTGCCTGTACTTCTGTTGCAGAAATTGCCATCCACGCAGCGTTGGCTGTTGATCATTTGCTACTTGAATTGCTAATATCTTTAAGCTTGTAAAAGAAGCACCGGTAGATTTAGCAAAAATTGTAGGTGTGAAATTTTAATTTTGTTTTCAGAAATATTATTAGGCAACAAATGCGCCTGATTACGAGTTCCCTGAGGGGTATTCGTAATCCCTCGCACCTGAAAAAATCCGAAAGCCCTAGAATTGGAATTTGTGTGATAAATTCTGCCTTTTCTGAGTTTTAACTCCGTATTTGTGAATAACAGGTGGGCTTTGGTGCTTACTGTGGTAAATTCTGGGCCTTTCTCTTTCATTAAATTCCAGTGTGTTCGAGCCGCCGAAATGTATCGGCGGATACAGACTTTATCGCACCTGATAACGTCCACCCAACTTAAGAATCGAACCTGCGTGGGTATTAGGTTAACTCTTCCAGTTGTAATCAGGCCGAGTGTGATAATAAAATAATTCTCTCAAACCAAAATTGTGAGTTTGAGTTGATTTTAAACACCAAAATGCTCAAACAAATGTGCGGGATTCCAAAGTTCTTTCATCTTTTGTAAATATTCGCACATCAGCATGTCGGCACAGACGCCATAACTATTCCACTGCTCCTCTGAAGGCCTCAGATTTCAGAAACTATCTGCATTTGTTCACGAGACCTTCTCTCTCCTTGCTGACTGGAAGACATAAGGGGGACTTGACCCCAGGCTCGACTCGAGAGCAACCACACTCACTTATGGCCTTTTTAGGCGGACGTTTTCAGAGTCCGTCTGCTAGGCCATTTTTAATACACCTCCTATGGGTTCCAATACTCACAAGGTCGGCAATGACGTGGTAATTCTGTATTATTCCACCTCAAAAAGAAGGGCACCTTTCTTCAGAGGTGAATATAAATAGCCACATAACATTTGGCCATAGTGAAGAAGTTAAAAATGAAGCCCTACCTCCTCAATGTGCACCTTCACATCCCTCAGGGTGTCTGTGAGGTACTCCATTGCATGTATCCTCCATACCCTCACCCACCACTGGGCTGTCCTTGGGAAAGAAGAGTCCTGCCATATCTGGGCTATCACTAGGCGGGCTACTAGGAAGAGTGGGGCTATTCATTTTTGCTTACCTCGATGCAACTGGGTAGACGATGTGCCGTTGCAAGACGTGGTGAATTTATAGTAGTCTGAGAAAAAGCTGTATTTGAATGTAATTCTTTTTATAAAGAATAGAATAGGCCTGTTTTGAACATATGTGACATCATGCACTTGTAGGCAAATGCATTGTGAGTCTAGACCATATTTGCCATGAGTTAGAGGTTGGGTCTGTGCTCTCGTCCATTCGCAATTGTCCAGTGGCGTAACGAAAGTCGAGGGGGCCCCCCTGCAAGGTTCATGGAAGGGACCCGCTCCGGATTTAATCCAGAGCTCTCGGGCCTGAGTATAGTGCTGAGGGGGCCCCCTGCAGCTCGGGGGGCCCCCCTGCACCGCGGGGGCTGCGGGGACCTGTGTTACGCCACTGCAATTGTCCACTGTCCCATCAGACCAAGTCCCAGAATGTTCCTGAGGTTCACCAATTGGCGGCGCCATTACTAGGTCAGAAAAATGCATGGTGGCATTGACTACCTGTCTAGGAAGACGCATGCATGTGTTTCCATTGTGGAAATCGTGGTTTATACAATATCGAAATGGGTGAGCGAAGGAGGAACTGACAGATACCTGCCTGTTGTGTTTTACCATGACTTTAAAGCAAGTACGAAATCCCACTTGCAGCCAACTTAGACTGACTTTGATAAGGGCTGTGTTCAATACGAAAGGTAATCAATCTAGAGGAAAGAATCTCTCCATGGTCATTTTCTGACATGTTAATTTTCTTACACTACAAAAAATATCAAAATGGAAATTACCGTTACTGCCTTACAGCTTTTGAGCCTTCCGCTAACAATTACAGTATGCTTCTTCCTTTCTTCAGATTACTTATATAAGTGACTTCACTATCTTGCTTGTTTAAAATATTCACCTGCTTGAACTATTCCGTCTTCAGACCGTTGATCCAGAGTGACAATGTTAAATCCTCAGGAACACAAATGTGTTAAATGAACAGAATATTATATTGAGTTTATCTCCTTAAATGACCTTCACCAGAGTCAATAAGGTTAAAAGCATCCAAACTGCTCTGATACAAGAGTCCATACCATACATCTGATGGAAGAGATTCTTCCATAACTCTCCTCATTGACAATATAGTTCTCATAGAATCTCCTATGAAATTATTTGACATCAGTTGAAGGAAAAAGAACCTCTTGTCCTATAGAAATGAACATATGTCTTCCTTATTATCACCCTGTAAACTATTTTTCACTGACTACTCACAGTTGCTGGATAAGATGTTGTTGTCTCGGTGTTGTATGTGGTGGTAAGGCTGCCCTTAAGATCATTTCGGAAATACCCCACAAGGTGAGAAAATAATTTTTTGAATATTCCCAGACTTCAGACCTGTGTAGTGAATCAAATATTTGCTGATGATCCATTTACTGTTTTCACCCAGACCGTGTTACTCAGAGCTGTGACATTTGTAGGTCCCACTTTGCAAAGATTTTGAAGGGTAGGGAAAAGCCACTTGGTCTTCATATTATAGGAGCCTACTCCTCTCCTCTAGTGATATCGGTGTGCAATGCACCTCTGCCTCCATCCAGGAAAGGTGCCAAGACAAGTAAATACTTGACATTGGAAGCTGAAAGGGAAGACAGGGTGAAAGCAGCAGACCTATCCTGGGCCTGTGTTTTGGGAGATTATGCTGTCCCTGTTTGTAGAATCCTCTGGGGCTTTCTGAAAGCTTCATAAAATCTGCTGTCAAATTGTCATTGACACCCTCTTTTTTTTTTTAACAACTTTATTTGAACCATTTTCAATGGCCATTACAGTATATCAATTACATCGTATCAGGTTTACTGTTGTATGCACAGGAGGGCAAATAGAACAGCAAACAGTTGGAACAGAGCCAATTCTTTAGTCTGAGCCCTGTAGAGTATTAGTTTCCAATGCCTCAGCCCCAGCTAATCGCATCAGTTCTTCAGGACTTGTTATTCCCCTATCCCTTTTGATGTAGATGTGGAACGGGGTCTATATCTTGTTAAATGTGGGCAATGTATCTCTAAGGGTGGCTGTGAGGCGCTCCATTGCATGCATCGTCCATACCTTCACCCACCACTGGTCTATCGTTGGTAAAGATGAATTCCGCCATTTCTAGGCTATCACTAGGTGGGCTGCTAGTAAGAGTGGGGCTATTAATCTTTCCTTAGCTTGAGATAGGGTGTGAAGTTCCTGCACCTCCATATGGCCCAAAATAGTTATTTGTGACGTTTGAGGTAGCTCAGTGTTCTTGATTCCCTTGATGAGTTCCAAAACTTGGCCCCATAACGGCTGGATTTTTTAGCAGTCTCACCACATGTGTATACAGGCCCCCCATGATTGACAACCCCTCCAGCAACTGTCAGGTGTATTACATAACACTTTCAGACAAACTGGGGTCCGGTACCACCCTAACATTAATTTGAATATATTTGCCCAGTGTTGGAGACATAGGGAGGATTTCGCCGCTCTGCCCCAGATTTGTATCCAGTCAGTCTTAGTCACTGTGAGGGCAATGTCCATTGACCATTGTCCCATGTACACTAATTGTGTTATGGGGTAGATCTGTTTAGGATGCAGTAAAGACGCAAGAGTGCTTTGTTAGTATCTTCATCTGGCATCATATCCTCCACTCCCATCTTCTCCCTTATCCCGAATTCTCTCACTCTAGGGTGTCTAGCCCAGAGTAGGAGTTGTGTGATATGTTACTGGTCTGTGGGTATCAACTTAAAATCGTTGCGCATTGGTCTCTAGTCTTCGGGATGCCATTAGACCAGAGGTGTCCAAACCAGAGCGTGTCTCTTCCCTCCCAAGTATGGTATCCCTTATCTGTCATTCCCTGTGGGAATGCATAATTCCCCAGCACTGGAGTCAATAGAGATGGGTAAGTGGTGACTTACCTAGTTTAGACCGCCTTGTTCCAATACTGCAATGTCACGTCTGTCGCCCAGCATCAGGAGAGCACCAAGTGAGGGGCGATGGAAGCTGTGCTGCCAGTATGCATCGTTCCAGGTCTGGGGCTCCCTAGCCATAAGAGCTTTGATTATACGAGGTGTTTTGTTATTCCAAATAAAGGCCCAAATTTTCGTTTGCATAGATTTTAGGACATCCGAGGGAATCTTCTCCGGTAGGCATCGGCAGAGATTGAATAATCGTGGCAGAAAGTTAGTTTTGATGCAGTTAATCCTGCCCATCAATGATATCTCCAGCCGATCCCACTGGTAGAGATCTTCAAACAGGGTATCCAGGAGGGGCGGCACATTGCTGTGATATATCTCACTAGTTTTGGGAGGGAAAGTCACCCCAAGTAGTCCATTCCTGTTGATGCAATTTGTAGTCTGTAACCGGAGACAATCTTTTCACTATCCTCTTAATTCTTCACTACTCCCATCGCTTTAGATTTATGATGTTTTATCTTAAAGCCGGCCACCTGGTGGAAATGATCTAACTCTTCAGTCAGTGCCGAAAATGAGGTAGCGGAGTTGGTCAGATAGCTTAAGATGTCACCAGCAAAGAGTGCCATCTTCACATGTCTATTTCTAGTATCTAAACAACAGTTCCAACTTCAAAGCGAAAATCATAAGTGAAAGGGAGCAACCGTGGCATGTCTCCCGGGTCAGGCCTAGGGGGTTTGAGAGGTTCGATTGTATGTGAATTCCAGTCGAGAGACTTGCGTAGTTTGCCAGTATAAAGGCCTTCATCTGAGGTCCTACTATAGTTTTATCTAGGGTTTTGGCTAAGAAGGTGCAATCAACATGGTCCACTGCCTTCCCCGCATCAAGTGAGAGAAGGATAACCTGTGTGTTCGTAGCAAATGTATGACGGTATTCCACAAGCCGGAATCCCGATGTGCCTTCACAGCACCGTCATTAGAACAAACGCGTCTTTAGTACTCATTCGTTCAGCACGCAAGTTGTTATAATGACTTGCCTTAGGGGGGCACTGGATTTTGGAATAGGTTAATTTACTATTCCATCTCCAGTCTGCGCAACAGTAGGGAAGGTGTTGGACTTTAAATCCAACACCAATGCGCCCCCCTAAGGCAAGTCATTCTAACGAATTGCATGCTGAACAAATGCGTACTAAAGACGCGTTTGTTCTATTGCCGGCGCTGTAAAGGCACAGCGGGATTCCGGCTTCATTCTTAAGGACGTTTCCCGTTCGTAGCTAGTCCCTTGTCTATTATATTAACTGTTTGCATTCAGCATCTTTAGGTAAAACAGCTTCCCCCCCCAGCCAAGCACAAGGCTCTTTAAGTCCTACTGCTACATGTGCGTTTAAATTCTTGCTCTAGTCTTTGTATTTAAGTCTTGAGTTCCAACCTCTTCAACCTAGCGGTTCGGAAGAAAGTGGTTGTGTGGCTAATTAGCCCCCATAGCACTGCTTTTGCTGCGTTCCTTAAAGTCGCACAAAGGAGTCCCTTGGACGGGGTCTCAGAAAGGTATATTGTTCATCTTCCAAACTCCGAGGAGTCGTTTCTGGGTGGGGGGGGGGACCAGCAGGAGTGCAACATACTGGGGTATAGTCGGACAGGACCTGTGACAGAATCTCCGAGGAACCCACCCAAGAGTGTACAGAGGGGGTAACAAACAAATAATCAATACATGAGTGGGACTTGTGTGCGTCTGAGTAGAATGTATAGTCCTTATCTCCTTTGAGTTGATTCTGCCAAGTGTCGACTAATTGCAGGTCCTTAAGGCCTTGTGTCATAGACGATGGGGGTGAAGTGTTTGCCATGAAGCTTAAGACCTTTCCACGTTAGGATTAATGGCCACATTGAAGTCTCCTCCCACTATCATGTTGGTAGCTGAGTGACTATCTATAAATACCTGACCACCCAGAATTAGGACAGTTCAACACTTTGCTAGATTATTCTGGCACTAGCACGCACACTAGCAACTATAGAAACTTGCAACGCCAAATGGAAGCATTTCTGTACATGGGGCTAAGTCAGAGGCTTTATTCCAATTTCCATGTAGCCCCATCAAGTGCTTCTGTACATTCTGGTCCTGCCTAAGAGTGGCCATAAATAACCTTCACTGAGAGTCCATCTTGCAGCAATTTCAAGGTTCAGAATACACTGCCTCTTTTTTTTTCACAAGAATTCATAAAGCAATTTACAAAAGGGATTTTTAGTGCCTACCCACCTGTACAACTCTCCCAAGTTCCACGGGTAAATAAACACCGTACTGGCCCAACTCATGCTGTCGTCCTTCGAACCAATCCATACGGCGAACCTGAAATTTGTTCAGATATATTTTTGTTTGAATACAATTAATTGTCTCTTTCAGGTACAGAGACTTCTTCCAATCTGCACCAGAAGCTCTACTACCACTTCATGGGGACTGACCAGTCAAAGGATATTTTATGTGCCGAATTTCCTGAGGAGCCCAAGTGGATGGGTGGGGTTGAGGTAGGATATAAACACTATGGTAACATAGCTGTTTTTTCCTAATTGTTTTGTGTTTTATTGCCTTCTTTTCACCTCTGACCTAGCTTTTATTGGATCTCTCCCTGTTCATGTAATGAATCCTCCCATCTTTTTTCTTCCAGCTTTTCTTTTTTGCCAGTTAACATTAACACACAGAATCCTCTAATTTTATTTTTCAATCTTTTTATTGAAGGTTTTTATGATTTTACCTCTGATACAATCAGTAATATAAACACAGCAATTATTAAATGCAAAGTCGCTTGCTACATAGCAGCGTACACACTAATAAGGAAAGCGAGCAGAATAATATATAATAGTCATATTGTGGACACTGCGTGCATATAACATGGTAATAAATGGGGGCACTATCGAACCCACGTGTTATAATATACACATTACACAGAATCCTCCATTTACGCTCCTCAAACGTTATTTTTCCCCGTCATTCGCTGCTTGTTTATTTCCAGTCCAGCTGTTTGCAACCTCCGCCAATATGTTGACACTCAGTGTTTGACACTTTTCCCATATTTTCTCTGTCAGTCTAGGCTTATTCTTAAACTCCTCTTTTGATAAATTAAACAACAACTTACAAATCCTTTCCTATCCTTTCGAGACCCTCACTTTCCTCGGTTACATTTTACACTTCCTCATATCACTTCCTTAGAATACCTCACACCTGCTCACCTAATTTTCCTTCCTAAATCTTAGTCTATGGGGTCGATTCCGATTCGGGCCGGAAATTTCACCGACCGAGCCGGACCCGGAGAGATTTCCGACCGAATCGGACCCGTGCAGTCCGACCGAACGAGTACGATGCGTCCGTATGTTATCGGACTCGAGTCGGTCGGACTCCCATTGAAGTCAATGGGAGCCGGTCGTACAACGCGTACGCGGGCTCCCATTGACTCAATGGGTGCGAGTCGGACAAGTGCGCCCCCTACAGCGGGTACACGGCGAGCGATTCGCGCCGTACACGCACAGGTAGGGGGACCCATGGGTCCCCCCTGTGTGCGACTCACGCGGCTACGAGCACAGGGGGGTCCGACACGGACCCCCAAAGTACGGCTCCGACAGCTCTTTTGAGCCGGAATGCGCGGCTCGGTCGGACTGCTCGCGGCGCGCATCGTACTTACCCGGCCGGGGAACGTCTCCATTGCGCAGTGCGAGTCGAGTCAGAGCGAGTCGGTCGGTGCGGTTCGAGCCGGGAACGAGTCGGTCGGAGCGGTCGGGACGCCCGGACGAGTCGGTCGGCGAATTCGCATCGTACTCGCTCGGCCGGACCCGCGTACGGTTCGGTCGGGAAACAGGGCTCCGAATCGGATCCGGTAAAGCCGAATCCGATTCGGAGCCCTACCGGCCGAGATCGGAATCGGCCCCTATGTATCTAAAACTGTCCCACCAGGTTAGTAGTAGCTGCCTCTCACAACAAGTTGTTTAAGCTGTAAATCTGAATACAGGATTTAGATCACTACATTGAAGTGGATGCAGGAGTGTTTTCTTTGGTCAACTATCAGCCTCCACTTGTTGTTTGATTTAATTGTATTCATTTTGCGGGTCACCTGCAGACGTATCTAAAAAAAACAAGTTAAAATGGTATAAGAGCCACATAACACGAACACATTGTCCACAATTAGACAGTGCGGTAGTGACGTGTCTCCAAGTGGATTCCCGTTCCCCATTAATGTAAAATACATCTATACCATAACATGCTTCTACTTTTACAAATAAACAACGAGGAAACCTTTTATAAAACCAGTCATGTAGAGTCTATAAGTACCATGCTGAGGGAATTTAAATCGCATGGACAAGGACCCAAATATCCACATTGGATGTTAGGGCAAGGTTCATTGATCCTGCCTGCCTAAACTAAATGTATGTATGTATATGTATATATAATCTCTAAAAGAGCAGTTGCATTTATGAATTAAGCTAGACTGTTGGGTAGGAGGTAAAGAGACTGATAATAAGAGACAGCTAAAAATCCATAAGTCTCCCCTTACACAGCCTATGAAAATTGGAGCTTATCTTGTTTCCTCATTTTTCCCGAAGAAGAGCAGGCCACATACTCCTGCCGTTCAGATTTTTTGCTTGATTGCTGTTTATCATTTTTGGCACTTGTGCCTGGATAGTTTGACGTCCCAGAGAACAAAGAAATATATTTTCTCTTCTCTCGAAGTCTCCCGTCAAAACAACGCACCTGCTGTAGTCAAATAATTGTAGGTATTGGAAAGAAGTTATGACTAACAATTTTGGGCCCCTTAGTCCTTGATTTTTTTTTTTTTTTATTGCGTTCCTTAAATTTCTGTTTTACTGGCAAAGTAACATACATGCTGCGCATCTTCTTTAAGTTAGTAAATGGGGTATCTGACCATTTTTCTCTTTCATTTATGATGTTGTTAGACTGCACCTATAGGCAATCGCCCCTTCGAAAGCAAAACTTCTTTCCTGTGGGTTTGCCAAAGTGTTCACAATGTTGTGGCACTTTGTCAGTTGAAAAATGTTGATGGTACTGCCATGCACCATCAAAGGTGAGATTGTTGGTGTATTTTTCATTAATAGAGTACCCTAGGTACTCGACCTGCATACATAATTGGCCTCCCATTCCTTCTTTACTCTCTGGACAGATGTGGACGAGAAGTCAAGCCCTAACTCAAAGATGTGGGTTTGAGTCGGTGTATAGTACATTACAGATATCGCCATTACGGAAAATATGTGAATGTCCTAACAAAGATGTGAGGTTTTGTAAATGCGCAACAGAAGGACAGCACATTTCTTGTTTACTGTGGGCAGCATCCACCTTTAACCGTAAAAACTCAATTTTCACAAATATGTTATGCTCAGATGGAGAAGGCAGTTAAAGATTATGATTTTAGGTGTTTGTTGGAGGTTGGTAATAAAGGGTTACACTAGCACTCTGCTGCCCCCATTGCAAAGTATTTCAGAAACTGAATGGGTGCGCTTTTCAGTGAAACTACTTTAAGTCCCATTGGTTAAAATAAAACGTAGCTATTGAATTCGCTGTAGATATAATCTTGGTAATTTGGATCCCTACTAGCAAAAATAATAATAACATTAGAAAACAGTAGGGTTTTCAAGTGCAGTGATTAACAGAGATCCAACTTGATGGGCTAAGCTTACTGCCTATTTTTCTAATTTATATTATGCAGTGGGCTTTTACCTTCTTGGAGATATCCCATATAAAACAGATGTTGAAGTAAGTTGATAAATTAGATCTAACTACATACTGGTTGATTCCCTTCCATGGGGTCATGGTAAGATCTTTGCTCATCACCTTTTGTTTCGCTTAGAAGATTGGGTTACTATTAGTGGATGAACTGCTTGGGAGCAAGTCTGCCTCAGACCAGGAATGAGTACTATGAACGATATATTTGCTTTGTGGTGTTTGGCTCAGAAGAAGCCAACAACAGACAGGGATAATCTTTACGCCTTTTTCGTTGCCTTCTGTGCTTCCTTTGATTCAGTGGACATGGGTTTGCTGTGTGATAGGGTTCGTATTTAGCTTAACACTACTTGGGCTGGAGTGCAGCTGGAATGATACGTTACTTTATTGTCCATGATTCCAGTTGCCAGTCATGGCTTCCAAGAACCCATGGATTTGCCCATAAAACCTATTTATGTCTTTTTGTACGCTGGCAAACTGATGGTTTAATCTATACTTTGAAACACTTGGAGAGGTTCTGAGTAACTTTGGAATTATATATCACCAATATGCAGATGATACCCAGATCTACCTGAAAATACTTACCCTAATGACATTCTTCTGCTCTCCAACACTCTCGGCATGATTCAAAAGTGGATGCCACCTCAACCCAACAAAACTGAATTTCTTTTAATCTCACCCAAAAACTCCAAACTGCCTGCCCAAGTATGGCTCAATTTCTTCTCTTCTCTTCACTAAATTGTAAGCTGACTGTCGTGGAGAATGCTAAATCATCTGGATTTATTCTTGATAATCACCTTAACCTTCAGAAGCAAGTCACATCAGTTACCAGGAATGCCATCCAACAACTTGGACTGTTGTGGATCATCAAGCAGTTCATCTCTCAGCAGGACCCAGCTGCTGGTACTCTCTAGACTGAACTAAAGGAAATATCTTTTCCAGTCTCCCCAAGGCACATCTGTTTCCCCTGAGAGCAATGCTTCATGCAGCTGCCTGTTTTGTGTCAAGTCACACATTTTTTTATCGCATTTCTGCTATTCTTCGCGCCCTACAGGGGCTTCCCATTGAAACAATTGTCCAATTTAGGGTTGTATGCATTGCCTGCAAAAGTCCTCAACAACTCCACCCTCTCCTACTTCTTTCTATAACTGAAAATCTGTTCGTTCAACGGAGATCAAGAAATGCTGAACCACTCCTGCTGGTACCGCCAGCATTGAGTTAAGAACGTTTTTATGAAACAAGCATTCTCTGGCAGTGCAACAAGGATCTGAAACTCCATCCCACCAAACTCTTTGCACAACCTGAGTCTTGCCACATTTAAAAAGGATCTCAAAATCCTGCTATTTGTGAGTTTGATGCCCTTCTGCCAAGTTTGCGCAATGTAAAACCGCAAAAATTAATAATAAAATTAAAAGGGTTCATGATGGAATCAAGGTGGGATGCAACCCCAACTGGACAGATGAAATGAATGATGCACTGTTAAAAAAAATTGTAGAAAAAAAACAGACCAAGGCCCTAGGTTGTGAAAAACTGATCACTGTCAAAGAGTATAAGGAATTGGGGGTTACCTTTGCATTCTGTAAATTGGAAAAATCATAAGGAAGCTAGGGCTAGTAACTCCTTAATGCCAATGGAAGATCTTATACGATTCAGTGCCCAAGATGGTGAGCGGTCTGTAGCACCATTGCTATGAACTTACAGGACTAAGATAATTCCTATTGGCTTGTGTGGCCCTTCAGTTGTTAAATGTTACTGGTTAGGCCAAGCTTTACCTTTCTTCCATGACTTGTATAAGAAGGGCCATGTGCCAGTTGGAGTGTTCTTTTTCGAGAATAGTTGGATGGTGACCTTGCATGGACTAAAACATATAAGTCACAGCTGCTGACACTACTTTAAAGTATGACATCTCTGTGAATCAAACTCTTCTCTCTTTGCCTGTGGAGTAAGCAAGCCTCAATTAAAAGAACATGCGTTTTTAAATCTGCCTTCAGTTAAAGAAAATATGCCCCCACACTAATCAAAATCTGAAAGTGTTTATTAACAAAATACATCTTCTAATCACAGTTTCAGGCAGCCAGAGTATCCCCTACAAACTGGGATGGGGCATGCTCGACAAGCAAGACCAGGCATAAATGTATAGTTTTACGCATAGGCCCACGATGGGGAACACTTGATAGTCAAGCAAAGGAAACTCACAAGTGTCCAAAGTCTGAGCTCGTGAGAAATGAAGACGGCAACCTTCAGATTTCAGCAAGTATGTAAACATTTCAGCTAAGCGAGTTAATCAACACTTTCTCGTGTCGGGAGCTAAGATGTGAAAAAGAGGCTTAAAACTTCAGACTTGTATACTTCCTTTAGACATATAGTTACCCTGAGCAGAAAAACATGGCTGATGTAACTTAAAATTACACTAATGAAAATCATTATTACACAGACGTAAAATCTGAGCTGTGCTGCAGCCAAAAAATCTTTAACCCAGTGAGTAAAATCAAAAAGCACACTGGGTGTTATTATTTACTGATATGTCCCAAACCCCAAGTATAGGCATGTATTACTTTGGTTGAGACTTGGACTCCAGTTTTACACCCCCTAAAGGAAGCAGAATGATCAGGAAATAAATATAGTTGGTTGCAGCAGTGGAAATCCATAAAAACAAACTGTTGTATCATGTTTTCGTTTATATCCCAAATATTTGAAATTTCGAAGACTGCTTCTGTGTTCATTGTTTTGTAACAATTCTAGCCGTATGGGTAAGGCTGTTATGAACTTTCGTTTTGCTTTAAATGGTCCTCAGATAGTACTGGCATTGGTATGTTTTTTAAAGAATGTTGTCAAAAGTGGTTTTGATGGTAAAATTGTCTTGATTTATTGTTTTAGTTGATATGTTTATACAGACTTTAAAGTCTAATTAACGTAATTTTATTATTTAAAAAAGTACATGTATGTAAGCAGTCAACTAAGTGAAACCCTATAGAAAGTCGCGCCACTAGTGATCATAAACTGTCTCCCATGTACTCGTGTTCAGATATCTTTGCTGAAAAACCTATGCACCTAATATATGCACACATTTGCAATGAGGGAAATAAAAATAAATATGATGCCCTCCCTGCCCCATTTGCCCAAGGCCACTGGATGTGCAGTACACTGGGAAGTCATAACCCTTGAGTGCAACTAATGAGTACTGCCACCTGCCAAGGCCCATGCACAGGGAGTTGAATGGGGCTATCGCCTGAGACTACAGGGTGGGGGGGCCAATGGAGCGTCCCAGGCCTCACCAATGGTGTCCCGAACAGGCATCAGCTCAGCAGTTTACGGCAGGGGCGGCTGGTGACATTTGAAAGTGGTGTGGCGTAAAATGATTGTCATACTGCACCGTAGCGAGCGAGCGTAGTGAGCGATCCCGAACAACCTAAGCAGGGTTCGGGGGGGTTCTCCCCCCGAGAAAATTTTGAAAAAAGAGTGGACAAATGGAGCATTTTCAAGCAAATTTGAGAAAGCAGGAAGGTTAATTAAGCAATTGTGAAAGTGCAGTTATTACATTAATAAAGAGGTGTCATATAACATAGGTAGATGCTTATTCAGTATAACCACAGAGCTTCATAACAGACTTCGAGATACAATGCATTGCTGAGTACCTCACAGATGTATTTCTCTTGATTACCATGTCCAATGAACGAAAAGGAAGCGTGTCTAAATTAAGTCACTGCATTGTTCCATGTCTGCTACATTTGTTTTACTTCCTGTAAGTGCTGCAGATATCTGGGCTTGTAAATCGCACGTTTATACCGAGGACAGCTGTGTAAAAAAATTAGGACATACGTTTTTACACTGCTGTCCACTGTTTAAAAGTTTAATTTAAATCTGTCACCCCCGTTCCAAAACGTTGCTTTAAACTGCTGCCCTAGCGTTTAATTCTGCTCTCTGCAGCCCCTGTTCCAAAATGCTTTTTTAAACTACTGTACACCGTTCAAGCGATGAATTCAGGTCACTGCCTCCCATGCATACAATGTGTGCTTCTCTGAACGATTTTACACTTTTCTATAATTTTTTCTGGTATTATTATGCCTGGATGTGTCAAAAACATCTCGCATCACCTAGTCCCTTTTTCAGCAGGCAGAAATACAACAGTGGATTCACTGAAATATGTGGCAATCCTGTAACCGCACATTTCACCGTTTCTGCTGGTCTTCGGTTTGGTTGAATTACTTCTTTGCTGCATTGCTGCATGGTAATTCCATTATTATTACCACCAGCAACAGGTTGGTGGTAAACAAAAGTCGAAGCAAACAGGACAGATCAGTAGCTGCAGGTTATTCCCCATGTTTTCCGCAGAGAGCTAAGTACACCGGACATCTTAGGATGTAATGTGATTACTGCTGTTGTGCATTTCTGCTGTGTTTAGCAGCCTCCGTTGTGTTTTTACTGTTCTGCTGCTGTTGGTTTTCCATACTGCTGGGAATGTAATAGTTAATGAAATGTGAACCTGCTGTAGGGAAGATGATTGCGTGAGGTGCCCTTTCTCCTCAGGCTGGGAGTGGCATGAGAGTGAGTAGGTGAGGAGCCTGTAATGTGCAGCAAGTGATTTAAAACGTGTGTAAATATTGAAGGCATTATGATGAAAGAAATAATGAAACCTGTCAAATGTAAAACATAGCATGAATATTTAAAAAGTATGTTGTCTATGTCTACAAGATCACGTGACAGACCGTTTTTTGCATTAACTTAAAAGTCACTGCAGTAAATCAGCTCGCTGTGTGAACAAGGCAGGGGACCCTGCCGAAACGCGTTACAGCCCTGATAATTGTAAAATAAAAGCTTACTGAATCACTGGAATGGCGGAGTCGGAGTCTGGCTCGATGACTGTTTGTGCCGGAAGTGTTTGAGGATATATATTGTGTGAGAAAGCCTGCTGAGACAGGCAAAACGCGTCACCAGAAAGAAAATAAACTCAAGAGTTTTTTAAATTAGAACCCGAGTCCGAGTGTCGGTATCCAGAAACGGATGGTTAACTGGAGTTGGTGTATATGTATATACACATTTAGCAAAATCAACAAAAGGTCTTGGCTAACGTCAGACATAAAAACATGGTAACAAAGAAGAAAACTAATAAGCAGCAAAAGCAGCAGACTAGGAATGTTGATTGTGCATTTCATATTGTTTTTTTACATTGCCGTTTTATAGAAGAATAGAGAACAGGTATTTAGTTAAGGCTACAATATGGCCCTTTTCCACCAAGAAAAAACAAAAAAGATTGTGGCTGGAATACCTAACTTGATCTCAGCCACTTGCACTTACACTGCTCCGAATTCCATTCCTTTTTGCTCACCTTGAGACTACAAAGGGACCAACGATAAGGAAATAAGTCTTGGCCCTGGCCCAAAAGGGGCAATCCAGCCCGAACCTACGGGCAACGTCACCTATCGGCAAATTATCTTACGAATTAATAATGCCTAACCAGCAAGACTTCAGAAATGCGTAAAAGCACGAATAGAATCATTTCTTCTGTACATGTTTGCAAACTCGTGTAAGATCTGCACTGTTCAGACATTCCTACCGCCTCAGGAAAACACAA
This sequence comes from Calotriton arnoldi, assembly GCA_963921515.1. Taxonomy (NCBI): domain Eukaryota; kingdom Metazoa; phylum Chordata; class Amphibia; order Caudata; family Salamandridae; genus Calotriton; species Calotriton arnoldi. Next base: position 5,429,153 of record CAWUFW010000081.1, on the reverse strand, counting down.
AGATGGCACTTTTAGATTGGAGAAGGTGCCCGGCGTAGGCGCTCCGGCCTGGCAGGATAAATCACTGTCATTTATTTCTGACAAGAATGCACGACTTAAGGCACAGCGGGTTCTCGAGAAGCGAATGCCGCTTTTATTTTTGAACATTTGGAAAATGGACAATTATCCACCAGAGGCATGCTGACGCACTGTAGGAAAAAGGACTTTTTCTGAGAAAGGTCACATTTGTAAATGAGGGACGTAGTCAATGACTGATCACACATTTATTTCTGTGTGTGACGATGTTTCATGGAAACAGCTGCCAACGTGCTTTGATAATGCTACATCATCGTATAGGGTTGCATAGGAGCTTCAAAAACATGAGGAAATTCAACCTTGTAGTACCAATTATCGACAGATGCACCACATTGTGTTTCACACTCAACTGGGGTTTAAAATAAATTTGCACTTTCACGTTTTTGCGTTCACAGTTGTCCATAATTAGCTTCATTTCACATTACTTGCTTATGCCATTTAAACCAGATTCGAAATAATAGAACAGATAATCCTAAATATTACGAAGATGCTTGTTCAACCCATCGAAATTACCTAAATATCACAAACGTATTCACATTTTCAAATCAAATCCAGGCACTGAAAGTTAGAAAACACTTCTAGTATACATTGAAACCACGAGCCCAGTCAAACAGCTCAAATCCTGCTCCCAAATTCTGATAGTATCTTTTTTTTTTTTTATAATCTTTATTGTTTTTCTTAAGACAAATACATACCTCCCGCTTCATCTCCCTCCCCCTCCCTTTCTCAGATACATACAAAGAATTAAAAAATCCTATAGGAACTTTCTATTTGTTGCACATTTCATTATTATCATGAAACAAATCTCAATTCTTTTATTACTAAATAATTCATAGCAATTAATTCCCACAATCTGTTACTAATCCTTACCCCTCTATCCTCCTGACCGCATAGTATCTATATTCAGCTTATCCACTCACAGCCTGTCTTTGCATCCATTGAATAAGCGAATTCCATATAGCTAACCCTCGTTTACGTTTATTCCTTCCCTTCCTTTTATATATGGCTACCTCTAGACTGCATGTCGCCAGCAGTCTCGATCTCCATTGATGAAATACCGGTGGACTTGGGTCTAGCCAAGCTGAAGCGACACACATCCTTAGGACCGCCATTGATACAAAAATCAGCCCTTGCATATATTTTGGACGTTTTATACAGCCTACACCGAGAATTATTTCATCTATTGTAATTGTGACTCTAACTTTGAAAATCTCTGACAAAAAACACGATATATCATCAATCAACTTCATTAAAACTTCACATGTATCAAAAATGTGTACACTATCAGCTTCAAATAGATTACACCTAGGACATGACGTTCCTTTTCCCGTCCCCCATTTAGCTATTTTATTTGGGGTATAGTATAATGAAAAGAAGGTTTTATAGTACTGAGCTTGTAATTTTGTGGACATTATATGGGACTGAAATAGTTCATAAGAATGGAGAAGTATATCAGTAGGTACACCTAATTTAGTCTGCCATTTAGCTATACATTTGTCCATATCATCTGGATAATGTGTATTCATCTGTTCATATATAGCCCCTATCCTTATTGTTGTTTTTTTGGCCATATTCTCCATAGTTGGAATTACTTGAAATTTTATCCCACCTCCCCCTTTTTACATAAAAAATCCCTAACCTGTAAAAATTTAAAGAAATCCCTATGGCCTAATTTATAGTCCATCTGTAATTCCCTAAAAGACTTCAGCCCCACGGTGGTATAAAAGCATCCTAATTGTGTAATCCCTCCCTGTATCCATCTATCCATACAGGCATCCCTGAATATCTCTGGAAGATTATTATTTTTATGAATTGGGGTGTAATGAGATAACCGACCAATACTCATTAGTTTACGTATATTATTCCAGACCTTATGAATACCAAAAATAGTCTTGAACTTAACTTTTTTAAAGTAGCTATCGTTTAGGTGACGCCATAAGTATCCTTTGGTTTCTTCACCCAATAAAAGTTCTTGTGGCGTTGGGATACTACTATTTATTCTATTATCAATCCTACTTGATAGTAATTTGTCACAAAATTTCAGTGTAGTAGCCCAATAGTACAATTTAAAATTAGGTAGCGCCAATCCCCCTCTATCCTTGGGTAGGGTGATAAATCTCATAGCCCGACGTGATCTCTTGTATCCCCATAAAAACCTGGAGAATATGTTATCTATAGATTTAAACAATTGTGGTGGAAATTCCAAACAAATAGATCTGAAAAAATATAAAAATCTAGGCAAAAAAGCATTTTAATCAGGTTGCATCTCCCCCGATAGACAAATGTAGATTGTTTAACCTGATCATGTCTTTTTTTGTATGAAGTATTAAGGGTTCGAGGTTGTTATTGACTAAGCTCTGTAGATTTGCCGTTATACTAACCCCCAAATAGATAGCTTTCTCCATTACCCGATCATCGCTCATCGTAATTTTACTATTGAGTATAATCTGTGTTTTGTCTTGATTCAGTTTGTACCCGGATGCTCTTCCAAACGCTTCGGCCTCCTCTTCTATGACTCTAATTGCATTGATAGGGTCACTAGTAACGCAGAGCGATATCATCCGCATATGCCAGTGTTTTAGTAGGCTGATCTCGTACCCATATTGGCGATATTAATATACTGTTTTCGAGTTTACAAATGAAAGGGTCTATATACATCGCAAATAAGAGGGGAGAGCACGGACACCCCTGCCTTGTCCCTCTACTGATAACTACCTTATCGGACACTGCTCCATTAACCATTATAACAGCTGCTGGATCAACATACAACATTTGTACTGCTTTGATAAATGGTTCCCCCAGACCACTTCTAGACATTATCGTCCAGAGATATTTCCAGGAGACCCTATCGAAGGCCTTCTCGGCATCTAATAATATGAGTGCCATAGGGTCCCCTGTAACATCTGTCCAGTCAAACAAAGAGATTACCCTTTGAACATGATCGGTTGTAGATCTCCCTGGTATGAATCCATGCTGACGTACCGATACAATTTTATGTATAATTGGTGCCATACGGGTCGCTAATAATTTAGAGTAGATTTTTGAATCTCCATTTATCAGGGTAATAGGACGATATGACCCAAGTTCTGTAGGATCTTTGTGTTTTTTAAAAATACTACGATCTTAGCTAATGACCATGATCCTGGCGGTCGTCCCCCTGAAAAATATGTGTGAATAGATCACACAATATTGTTTTTAACTGTGTAGAAAATTTAACATAAAACTCTGAGGGAATCCCATCCATACCCGCCGCTTTGCCTGTAGCTAAACTATTTATAGAAAGAAGAATTTCCCCCACTGTGGTATATCATTCAATATTTCCTGATCCTCTACCCCCAGTCTTAGGGGTGGATTCTGATCCATATATTCTTCAATTACACCCTGTTGTGTACTTGATTCCCCATATAGTTTTTGATAAAATTGTTGAAACGCAGTTCTTATTTCATTAAGGTCGGTCTTTAGCCCATATACTGGATCTCTAATTGCCCTTATTAAATTGGCTGTGTTTTGTTCTCTGGCACGCACTGCTAACTGATGTCCTACCTGTTCACTAAGTTCATAAAAATTTTCCTTGTGCATTGTTGCTTTAGCTATTGCTTTTTCCGTTAGGATATTAATAATGTCATTTTTAGCTATCGCAATACCCCTCAATTCATTCTCAACTTCCCGTCCCTCTCGTGCAGCCATTATCAATACTTCCTCGGCAATCTTTAATTTTTCTTGTAGAACAGTCATTTTTTGTTTGGCTTTTTTATTGGCATTTAGTGAAAATCGCAACGTCTCCCCTCTGATCCCAGCCTTTAGGGTATCCCACACTATGTCTATTGATGCACTATTTACATTATCTTCCAGAAACCCCGGTATCCAAGTCGTCATGTGTCTAGAATATTCCTCATTTACCAATAGATCCCTTTGAAATGTCCAAGTTTTCACATTGGGATTTATTTCTCCATGTTCTATATTTACAACAAGAGGGTTGTGATCAGATAAAACTCTTGGTAATTTCTCTATTGTGCAATTAGAGATTAACGTGTTAGAAACCAAAACATAATCCAATCTAGCATGTCTAGCATGTGGATGGGAATAATAGGTAAACCCAGGATCACCTGTATGTTCTATTTGCCAGCAATCAATCAAGCCATGTCTCTCACATAGATTTTTAAAAGCTTGAAACATTCTTGGCTTCCTGCCCCGGTATTGAAACCCTGGATCCACTGACCAGTCGCGTGGGAGGTTTAGGTTAAAATCGCCACAAATTATTACTGGGAGAGGCCAGTGAGCGAGCTCATTAGAAATATATTCCAACACCTCCGGGTCATCACAAATATTGCCATATATTGTACATAGGGTCATTTGTCTGCCATCACTATGTCGACATTCTGTAATTGACCAACGTCCATATTTATCAGATGCTGATCGGGTAAATTGCGTCTCTCCCCCTTTCGCAAGTATTGCCACCCCCTCATCCTTACTCCTTGTGTTGAGGCCGTAATCATTCTGTACCCTAATGTATTAAGCAAATGCCTTTGTGATCCCTCAATGTGTGTCTCCTGTATACAAATAATATTTGCTCCTATTGATTGCAATCCGATAGCTACTCTCTGTCTTTTTTAATGTCATTAAGGCCACAAATATTGACGGTAAGAATTTTTAACCTAACCATATTGTTTCTTATCCATCCTAACACACAATATAAACCTTTCTGTTTTTTCTTTAATTATACAATTTGTATTCTTATTTCTCATATCACTATCTATATCTCTTTTAGATCGGTTCCTATTTACATCATTTCTACTCATCCCTGATCTGAGAATCCCCCTTCCCCCCCACCCCCACCCTCCACCAATTATTAGGCAGCCAGGCTCAGACATGAGCCTGTGGGAGGACATCAGAAGTTATCCACCTTTCTAACCGCTCTCATACAGTTACCCTTACAGTACATCATACCTATGTCACATATATTATATTATTTTTTTCCCCCTCCTCTTTTTTTTTTTTTTTCCCCCTTTCCCTAGAGGATGAAAACCAACTTTTCATTTTTTAGATCCACCAGATTCCAACACAATATCATCCAACATTTTTTGGGCTTGAATTTCTGAAGTGAAATTAAAATTTTGCCCCTTATAAACCACTTTGAGTCTAGCCGGATTTTGCAGAAATATTAGTGCACCCGCTTTTTGAAATGGTGTCATTAATTGTCTAAGTCGCCATCTACGCTCCACTGTTGCATGAGCAAAATCTGGTTTTGCAAAGTAAGCAAACCCCTCGCACTGCTTCCTGGCGTTGGGTCGAGCTAAATCGTATACCGCCTGTCTTAGTATGAAATTACCGAAGAAAACCAGAATAGCTCGAGGTAATGACTTTGATTCGGTGGCATGTTTAGCTTGAGAGAATGGGAATCGGTGAGCCCTCTGCACTTCTTTGTCCCAGTCCCAAGATGATAATTCAGGCAGTGATTCTTTGAGCATCTTCACCACAAATTTCCTCGTATCATTTCCTTCGAGATTCTCCGGGACTCCAAGCAGCCGCAGGTTATTCCGGCGTTGCCGATTTTCGTAATCCTCCAGCTTCCACATCACGTCTTTTATGGTTTTGTCCTGAGAGGTAGCCTGTACCTGGAGGTTTTCGACTGACTTCTCCAATACTTCCGTCCGCGACTCCACCGTACTCATTCGTTCTGCAATGTCCGAGCAGATTTTCCCGACTTTTCGTACAGACCCTTGCAATTTTTTTGTGGCCTGTCTTGCTTGTCGGTTATCTGCCTTAACCTCGTCTTGAAAAGATCTCAGGGATTGTAAAATAAGAGCAAGTGACGGGTCAGGGGAAGTATCCTTCTTGTTTTGCTCTGGCTCGCCTCCTATAGCTCCTAAGGGTTCTTTATCTACCTCTAGAGTCTCCTGAGACATCATTGATGAGGCTGAATAGTCCCATCTCAACTCGTCACTTCTCTCCTGATCTTTAGAGGTATTCCGACGCATCCTCGAGACTCTCTTGAGTCTCTTTTTAGCAGTTGTTGGTTTTTCCACTGAGCTACTATTTTCTGAATGCGAGAAATCACCATCTTCCCCACTATCAACAGTGCTAATGTCTGATTGCTCGGACTCATCGGTAAGGGAGAAAAACTTTTCCCCAGTTACATCTAATGTTAGTGCGCATTGTTCAATAAGCCCTCGCACTACTACCGGCTGGGGAGGTAATAAATTACCATGAGGGTCTGAAACATCTGGGAGTGTGTCTTTATCGACAAGATTACTAAGTTGAATTGGCTCTTGCTCAATTGATAAGTGCTTCGTTATCTCATCTTGATAATTAGCCCCTTCCTCCACTTGTAATCCCTCTGTCAACCGTATCTTTCCCACCAATGACAGATTCAACCCAGGTTGTTCAATGTCATTTGGTATTTGCTCAGACTCCTCAGTTTGCTCATTTCCCAAACCTGGGCTCTCTATGGGTATTTTTTCCCCCCTGTGACCTACATCTTTCAAGTCACTCTTGGGTAAAAATAAGCTGGTAATAGCCGGTTGAATTTTCGCTATTTCGCCGGGGGGTTTATTTTTCCGACCTGTTGCCTTGACTGTAAAGTCATATTTCTTTTTTTCTCCAGATACAGGCATTACCTTATTTTGTTTATCCATTCGAGAAAGGCGATCACCTCTCTGTGTATCCATTTTTGCCTCCAACCCATTTGATCGCTCCGTGGCAGCCACCGTTCCTCGCTTTCCTCTGACTCGCGTTGCCATTGACACTGGCAACTCTTCCGGAGACGCGCTGGGTTTCCAAATTCTGATAGTATCTTAACGCGTTGAGATAATTGACTCTCCATGTCACCCCGAGGAAGCAAGAGGTAAAAGAGGGACACGCACAGACAGTAGAAAGTCGTTTGCATTAGTCTGAGGTCAACACAAGATTAATTGAAAACAACATTGCCTTCAACATGACCATTTGAAAAAGAGCACTCGGCCAAGATCAAAAGCTAGCTTTTCTATGAGACATATGACTATATGTGACCTGGTTTGCATATTTTTCTATGTGTGAGTGAAACATATGCATGCAAAAAGCTTTACATTCTGCCTTCAATTACAAGACGATACCAAAGGGGATGATGGACTGGGGTGAATGTATGACATTGTTCTGCATTCTGTCCATCAACTGTTGTTTTTGCATTTGTCACCCCGAGTGGGACGGGTATGCCCAGACGAGGGTCCCGTGCTCTCCATGCCACTGGAATCAAGCTATCCTGGCTGAAGAGGGGTGAAACCCCGAAACCGGTCCTAGGATGCTTGTTTCCAGTCCAGGGAGGACCTGGCTTGGCAGTTCGGGCTGGACTGTTCCCATGAGGCACAGGGTCAAGACTGATTTGAATATGGCTGGGTTCAAACTGGAATGGCATGGTGAGCAAAAAAACGATGGATTTAGGCCCAGATCTCTGTACTGGGGTGAATGTATGACATTGTTCTGCATTCTGTCCATCAACTGTTGTTTTTGCATTCAATTACAAGACAGCATTCACAATGCCAGTCGTGGCTCGCGGGGGAGGGTGGGGGGGAGGGAAGGGGGGTGTCGCGCGGGGGTGGGGGAGTTAAGTTTTAAAATAAATAAAAGAAATCCTTAATCCTACCTGAGCAGCAGGTCTGCCGTCCGCGCTGCCTCGGGTCCGTTGGCGCCTACAGCCCCTCTCAGCCAATCCTGGCGCTGCCAGCAGCGCCAGGATTGGCTTAGGGCACGGTTAGTACTCGCCCGCCTGCCCATTAGGAGACCGAGGTTTGAGCCTTTGCTCAACCCTCGCTCTCCTAATGGGCATGCGCAAGCCAGTGCAAACACAAGTGCGCATAACTGGGCACGGCGCGAAAATTCGCTGCCCTTGCCCACTCATGCGCACTTGTGCTGCTGCCTGTTGCCCCTGGTCCGTCTGACAATCATGTCAGTCAACATGACGCTGGACCGCCCACCCCTTCAGACTCTGAAGGGGTGGGCGGTCCGACGTCATGCTGACTGACATGATTATCAGTTCTCCTCGGCGTCTTTGAACTTAAGTAAACTGATTCAGTTTACTTAAGTTCAAAGACGCCGAGGGAGCTGCGGGCGGGGGGGCTACGCCCCAACACCCCAATGGACGCACCGCGCCTGGTTTACGGTATCACCCAGGATCATGTGACTCACAAACAGTTCCCAAAATGCAGTGGAACGTTTGGGACCGAGGCAAAAGTGGTAGGTATGCAACAGCGGCACAGATTATCTTTGCATTTTTCGCCCCTACACATCTCCTCTAACACAATTTGAGACTGCTCTAAGGACCCACCTCTTTCAGCTGGAGTCTTCAAGGCACATGTGCAGCTTACTGTGTTTTTGTATTTTATCTTTCTGCAAGTAAGGGAAGCAACTAATTTTGACACCTTAACACGCTCACATATAAGATTCATTAAGTGATACAACAATCAGCCCGGAACTGCAATGAAAACTGACCCTTTTTTGCTATGTGCCTAAATGTGGATTTTGGGCTGTAGCTCAGCCGGCACCTTGGGAAACCTGGCTAACCTGTACGTTTTTGAAAACTAGACATCTAGGGGAATGCAGGATAGGGTGACTTGTGTGGCTCTCACCAAGTTGTGTTACCCAGAATTCCTTGGAATCCTCACAATTTGCCTTAAAAAAACACATTTTCCTCATATTTCTGTGATAGAAAGTTCAGGAATCTGAGGGGAGCCACAAACTTCCTACCACCCAACATTCCCACAAGTATCCAGATAAAAATGGTACCTCACTTGTGTGGGTAGGCCAAGTGCCCGTGACATGAAATGGTCCAAAATGTATTGTGGGCACATCAAAATTAGCACAAAACAACTTGTTTTTGCAAGGGGGGTTACCTGCGTTTTTGGGCTCGGCGTCCATCTGGGGAAACTTACCAAACCCAGACATTTCTGAAAACTAGACACCCAGGGGAGTCCAGGGAGGTGTGGCCTGCATGGATCCCCTGACGGTTTCTTACCCAGAATCCCATGTAAACCTCAAATTAGCTAAAAAGTCAAATTTTCCTAAAACAATTGTGCGTGTGAAAGTTGTGGGATCACTGGGCCGGCACAAATTTCCTACCACCCAGCGTTCCCCCTCGGTCTCCCGATAAAAATTATACCTCCTTGTGTGGGTGCCCTAAGCAGAGTTAGCCTAAAAACATATAAAAGAAGAAACTAGGGGGGGGGGGGCAAAGTGAGCACAAAACGGCAATCTCTACATGTTTTTGGCCCTTCCCTGTCGCAGGCACTTGGCCCACCCACACAGGTGAGATGGCATCGGCTTACCAGTGTCCTCCTCTAAAAGAGGCACTTCCTCCGCACTGGGAGTGGCTTTGTCATCAGATGAGTCCTCTCGGACAGAATATTCACTGCCAGAATCCAGGACTCCCTCCTCTGCCTCAGATGCAGAGTCAGTCTCATAATCATGGTCAGAGGAAGAATCAAAAAGCATATCAACAACCTGCTGAGCTGTAATCCTGCGGCTAGTCATAATCCTTACAAATAAAAGTAACTTGACGAAAATGTCAACAATAACCAACACTGTAAAAACAATAATAAAGTATGGCTTTATTGAACAGAAAGTAAAACTACTGCCATATAGTAAAATCTGGAAGGAAAAGTCAATCGATACAAAGCACACAAAGGCCTGTATACTCAAAAAATATACCACTCACTTACCAGAGGCAGCAACTGCAGTTACTCTACACAGACACAACAAGCAATAAAGAAGTCCCATTGGAAAGAAAAACATTACACAAGGCAGTAAAGAACATGCACAAATCAATGCGTACTTTGTAAGATAAATGCGCAAACAGCTAATAAAAACAAATTACAGGAGAAGGATAAACATTTGATGAAAAGATTGCTAAATGAGTTGCTTACCAACTGCAACTCCACAAACTACAGATCTGCCAAAGATGCACCCACAAACAGGATTCGCCAACAAGACAAAGGAAACGATTAGCTTTACAATAAAAAATTAAATTAAAACACAAATAAAAATATTAAAAGAGACTGATATTCCCCCGCAAGGAGGCGTGACACCACGACTTGGAAGAAAACCTTACCCCAGAAGCACATCCCACACCACATACATAAACCTTATTCCCAGGTAACTCGTGTTACCAACCACCCTGAGGTACAATACGCTCAAAAATCTCTTGAAGGGGGCAAAATCACACCCCAGAGGACGAATTAGCCTAAACATTTCCCCAAGGGGAGTGACCCTTGCCCATGGGGTCGAGCCCAAACAAAGGTGGGCTTCCACCCCCTCTCCCCCCCCACCCCCACCCTCACCCCAAGGGCAGATCGGCTTTTCTTAGGCCGGTCTGACCTCGGGGGTGGGGAGGGGGTGAATAACCAAAACAATTCTCCTAGTGGAACGACCCTTGCCCATGGGGTCGCTCCCCGAACAACAAAACAATCTCTGATGGTCTAGTGGGCTTCCACCCCAACCAGCGGGCAGATCGGCCTAAAAACGGCCGACCTGCCCTCTGGGGGGTGGAATAACCAAAAAGATTCTCCCCCAAAGGGAGCGACCCTTACCCAAGGGGTAGCTGCCCATAATTTATACCCAAAAGGAAATCCCTGGCGATCTAGTGGGTTTCAGCCCCCCTGGGGGCAGATCGGCTGAAAAATAAATGGCAGATCTACCCCCCATCACATCGTCGACTGGGGGTTTAGGGGTGGCAGCGGATGCACTTCCGCTGCCATCCCTGGTGGGGGGTTTAAAGGGGCGGCCCACGGCGGGGAGCGCCAGCGCTTCCCATGTGGGTGGGTGGGTGTGATGAGGATGGACCGATTCCATCCTCCGCACATACCCACTGAATGGGTTCATAAGTAGCCACATGGAGTGCTTAATTTGTAAAAGACTAATTTCTGAGGCCCAATGTTTTGCTCAGAAGCCTGTGGTTGGCCTTTCCACTGATGTGTTTTTAGGTCTCGCCTAGCGTTGCAGCGCATGCGCTGCTCGCTCTGCGAGATCTATTGTCGTCGGGTTGCTTTCGGAAGTGAGGCTTGTCTGTACCCTCCCTGCCTCCTTTAGGCCCCGCCCATCCGGACTCGTACATGAGCACGCACTGCTCGCTCTGGTAGGCAGGTACAAGGCTGCACATACACCCTCCCCGCTGAGGCCAAACCCACCGCCCACCTCCAGCAGAAGGAAGCCCGGCGCGCCCCCGCCCCATGTGAGCCACGCACAAGCAGAAGATGTGAGCCACGCACAAGCAGAAGATCTGACTCTCACCTTGGAGTATTGAATACATTTTTGACCACTAAGGTAAAGTCATATCTGATGTCGCAAACACAAAGATTATTTTCATCCCTAAAAGATCTGGTTGAGCCCATTTTATGCCTTAACGTGGTTCAACAGCATCACCGAAAGCTATGACTGTATTTACCTGACGTAAAAATATTGACGTAATCTGTGCATGTGTATGGAAGGTGATAGTGGAAGGGACTTGCAGCGATCAGGTAAACCTGGAAGTGGTGGGCACACGTGTGTGAGGGGGAGGACCAGGTGACTGATCTGCAAAGTTTGCAGCACCACTCACTAGGACATAAAGTGTTAATTGCAACTTTCCAATGCATCGATTGGGTAGTCGACATACAAAACTTCGTTGAAGGATGCATGTCTTGCCCCGGATAGGTCTGAGCAGCTGCTGCTGACTTACGCTCCTGCAGGGTGGGGATGCGCTGCGAAGACGGCTAAGATGACCCGCGCTGGATTGCAGAGCGCCCCGTTGAGCGGTGTGTTCTGTTGACCTGGGATCTCTGCAGTTGTGTCTGGAGGAGCGCCGGAACGGCTGCACCTGGGTGTCGAGCTGTCTTTCTGCGGCGGGTCTGTGCATGTGCCGCATGGATCCGGAGATGCAGCCGAGGGTTTAGCTAGCACTCATCCTCTTCGCATAAAGTGGCAGAACTCGTGCTGTAGATTCGGCGCACAATAAATATGCCATCGAATGTGCAGCGTTTTTTCACTTGGACCCCAGTTCCAGAGATCTTCAGCGCAGTCGTGGCCTCAAATGAAAAACAAACACTGGGCTGACTGAATTAACTGATTTCCCCTCAATAGTCACACAGTTCATTATCGAGCTGGGTACCTTCGTGTTTGGTTACTATGAACACAAGCATTTGAAATGCAATAGGTCTCTTATTGCGAAATTTTAAGCGATTGCCATTGGAAATGACAATGCCTTTTATTTATCTGTTTTAAAAACCAACATAAATAAAAGGCATTGTAATTTACAATGCCAGTAGCTCAAACACTCGCAAATGCGAGACCTATTGCATTGCAAATGCTTGTTCTCTATCTTGCACTGGATCAAAGTCTGTTGAAGAAAAATAAGTGACGGTGTCCAAAAATGAGTGCTAGTGGACCCTGCCTGCTACCACACACTCAAATTAAGCACTTGCCATATGCTAGGGTAACATGTAAAAACCTAGACTGCAAAAACACCAAAAAATATATACTGCCACTGGGGTGTGGAATTCCTATAACCCGACGCCCAGGACATATTGTTTGAGGTCAAGGACAACAAGCTCATTTTGTCCTTGGAAAAGGTAGGCCCAACCCCCTGCAGCACAAACCCTTTGGCTGCCAGTTTACAGTACCACATTATGGATCATAGAAGGGCATTGTCTACAGTTAAGGTAATATTTCGGTTCGTCTGTTAATGTAGTTTGAACTTGTTATGTATGGTTCATGAATGTAAAGACTTTATTCATTCGAGTGAGCGCTCTAAGGAAAGGTTGTAAGCTCGGACTGCACTTCTGACAGTGGTACTTGTATAAAAATGCGTACACACACATTTCAACAATATGAGACTACTTATAATGCTCTCTGATTGGATGCAAATATTTGCAGAAGCTTGAAAGCAAGTTTGACGATTTGTTGCTTTCGAAATAAAATGTTCACCAAAAAATGTACTAGGAAAAAAAGTTTTGCTAAACTACTTTGAAATTTTACATACCATTTCTTTGAAGCATCATTTAGTAAAATATGTTGATGCATGCTAGTATTTCTAAAAAATATTCATAATGGAAAATCAGAGTGACCAGTTTCAGCAAGATTATGGATAAAATGAAAATAAACAAGCATTGACAAAGCCAATAAGTCTGACATTAGTGGTCATCTTTTTGGTTTTGTCAATGCATTTCTTGTTTTGACATTGTTTTTGTAAAACTTTATTGTTGCAGGAGCTGCTGTGGCCTCACCATATAACAAACAATGGCAAAAATATGTTTGCTCTCAAAAAGCACACATTGCCACAGTAGTCCCTGGCACTGAACAAAACTACTGTGTGTGCCAAAATGCTCCTTGTGAAAGTGCAGAATGTTGTCATGCACAGTGAAGCGCCAGCCGATAGATAGGATTTTAATAAAAAAACAAAGGTATTGGTTAACGCCAGACCAAATTAGGGGCCCATTTCTTAAAGAAAGTCACAAAAGTGCACCCATGGTATATGTTCTTGCATTAGTGCACATTTGCTGCTTTCATGAATTCACAAGCATTCACAGAAGTAGGCCATAAAATCGTACTCCTAGAAAATATTTGAGAACTGCATTTTAGCACAATCCGATATGGATGTGTAGATTTGCTCATGCAAAAATCTGTTGAGCATTTACACGTTTGCTTTCCCTCCAACTACTTTTTACCCCAACCTTGGAAGAAGTCTTACTTATGCCCTTGTCAGGAGTAAATTTCCAACCTTTCTCAGTATGGGTAGGATTAGAGAAGACCTGGCGAAAACCCCTAAAACAAGCAAGTTAGAGCATGCAAGTTAATTAATTTGCAAAGTCTCAAAAGGGCATTCCAACCCTTGAGCTATTGCTTACTGCTACCTCCGGCCACAGTATGTAGATCTGCATAAAGGTGGCAAAATAAGGTAATTACTTGTCAGATCTGTCAAAGCATACCACTAGCCTGAGTACTCCTGTCTACGGGGGTGATGGAGAGAAGATAGTTCGACCACTCCTTTGTGTTCTCCACAGGGTAGAAATAGGAACTGCCCACCTAAAAGTGAACACAGAGGGGAAAGGGGGAGTAGACAAAAGAATAAAGAACAGCCTTGAATACAGGATGGCCCTTGCGCTGTCTTCAACTGAGGAAGTGGATATCAGCGTGACTCAAAGGCTAATCTGGGGCTGTGCAACCTGTAGGGTAGGAAAGAGGACACAAAATGAATTGCAAGGCATATACCACGCTCTTGCACCTATTCCTCTTGCCCTAAAACTCCCACCTCAAATACTCACCCATGCACTTGCACTATAGCAGAAGGGCTGTTTAGGGTCGACCACAAGAGTTGGATGCCTCACTCCTGTGTCAATCTTGTGAGCACTGGCTGAACTAAACACCTCAATGTTAAGGGGTTATTTGCAGGGCTGAACTCCACAGGGAAACGGTGAACGCCATACACAAATATCCCCAATACTAATAGACTACTCAATAAGTTCTCTCTAGACAGTAGCTTTGTAATATTGTTTCCACGATGCCTCAAAATAGTTTGAAAGGCGTGCACACCTATGATGAAAGGAAATAGGAGACTATGCTCCATCCTTGGATAAGCACAAATGTCGCGAAATGCACAAAGAAAAGAGAAATCAATGTCCAGGACAAGTGCACCCTACAGGAGTGCGCTGCACTTACCCAGAGTGGTTGGAGTTCTGCCTGGGGCTTGGGTAACATCCACTGGAGCTGGTCACAACCCCTTCAACCTACGATCCCCCCGAGGGGAACGGCAGACAGCAGGATGTCTGCACGACACAGAGCCTGGCAGCGAAAGGCACCCACAATCCCAGCAGTTAAGCAGAGTGGCAGGCAGGCTATAGGGACGACTCTTCAGTTTTGAACCCGCCAATCGGGACCATAGTGGCAGGCAGGAAATGTTTGTTGACAATGCAGCAGCTGAATGGAGAAGCCGCGGCCGGCAGATGCGTCACAACGGCAACTGCAGCAGCCAATCGGGGCAGTAACCATTCCTCCACAGAACGTAATGCCAGCACCAATGAAAGCCGGATGTTGCCTGAACGGAGAAACAAGAATAACTAAAAGCCAGGCTGTCTTCGTAACAAGGACGATTGTCAAGCAGCGTGGACCTGGGCTAGCATGCTTATAAAGCCCCAGAAATCAACATGGCTACAGGGGAACAGCTGAGGGTGCTTTCCTACTGCTGCAAATGACTGTGAGAGCTGGAGTTTTTCATTCTAGGTTAGTGCTTAGCCCACACGCATTCCTCATTCATAACCTTTTCATAGCGTCCGGACTGTGCTAAGTCTCTACTAGTGCATGTGATCATGACATTACTGGTATTAAAAACCCTACTATAATATGAGCCTGGCATAATCAGAGAGGCTATTATCCGAGCTCTTATTTCATGAGATTGCGGCCATAATATGTCGCCGCACTACATGGCACCAAAGGGACGAGTGGATTTTGTTAGAGGAGAAGTAGATTTATGAAGCACCCTCTCCCGTGGACAAGTAGATATTTTATTAAATTCCACACCCCTGCTGCCAAAATATGGAATTCCTTTACTGCATCAGGGACAAATGCACTTGAAACCACCATAAAGTGCTTAACCTCTACATATGCTAGCACTAGATTTTGATTAGTAAATAAGTGGTATCTACACTATGTGGTAAGTGAAAATGGCACCATTTGGTAATTTAAACCCGGTCGAAATTTGTGAAGGAAAGTAAGATATAAGGTTGATATTTTAACAGTCTGTTTGGAGTCCATATGTTTAGTATGCTTTCAAATGAAACTATTTTTAATTACAAGATCCACACCTACAAGGCTGAACTCGGACGCTTCCACCAGCAAATAAGAGACCACATAGAAGGAAGTTCCATCAGCTGTAAGGATATCTTCTTGATCGTCAAAGATTTCACCTTGTCCTCAGCCACTGTCAACATCGCTGCCTCCCAACACGTGTGATATTCTATCCAACTTCTTCCACAGCAAAATAGCAAACATCTACAGCAACTTCTCACGCCAACCCAACCCCAGAGAACTCATCCCTAACCTACCCACCACCAACCAAGATGGCCATCTGACTGAATGGACAATCCTCATCAGAAATACGCGGTGGCAATCATGTGGACCATCCACTCGGCCCCAGTGGACCCATGTTCCCACCACATCTACAAACAGGAAACCTCACCAATCAGCTCCACCCTGACCCATATCATCAACACCTCTAACACCTCCTCCACTTTCCAGTGTGAATGGAAATTCTCCTCAAGAAGCCCACAGCCGACCGAACAAACTGAGCGCCTTCTGGCACATCTCCCTGCTCCCCTATCCAGCCAAAAGTGATTGATAGGGCCATCAACAAGCAACCCACCTTGAATTTCGCCATCTTCTAGATAACACTCAATCAGGATTCACAAAGAACCATAGCACCGAAACAGCACTCACTGTGGCCACTGATGACTTTCGAATCATCTTAGACCAAAGGGAAACAGCTGCCCTAATCCTGTTTGGCTTCTCTGCGACCTTTGACACTGTCTCCCACAACACCCTCATCCGATGACTCCATGAGATTGGCATATAAGGATCAGCTCTCTAATGGATCTGTTCCTTCCTCAGGGGAAGAACCCAAAGGGTCGAGCTGCCACACTTCACATCAGAGACCAAAAAACTGATATGTGGAGTCCCACAGGGATCATCCCTCAGGCCTTCTCTTTTCAACATATACATGTCACCACTCGCCAACATCATCTGCTCACAAGACCTCACTGTCATTATCTATGCCGATGACACATAACTCCTCCTCTCCCTGATGGACAAGACATCCACCACCAAAACGAAATTCACCAGCTGCATGGCCATGGTAGCTGACTGGATGCAAACCAACTGCCTGAAGCTCAACTCCGACAAGACGGAATTACTGGTCTTTGACAACAAGACCTCCCCATGGGACTCCACCTGGCGGCCGACTGAGCTAGTACCAACACTCACAACCACACCATGAGATCACATAAGAAATCTAGGGATCAACCTAGACTACAAGCTCAACGTGACGGATCAAATCAATTCAGTGTGCACCTTCTGCTTCCACATCCTACGCGTGCTCCAATAGATCTTCAAAATGTTACCTCAGAACACCTGACGGATCGCCATGCAAGCACTCATCACCAGCAGGCTGGACTAGGGCAACACTCTATACGCCGGAATCTCCAAACAACTTTTACACAAACTCCAGTTCATCCAGAGCACTGCCGCAAGACTCCTACTTGACCTCCGATGCCGCACCCAATCACACTGCACCTCAGGAATCTTCACTAGCTCCCCATTCACAAGTAGAGCAAATTCAAACTTCTCACACCTACATACAAAGCTCTACATAACACAGGACCAGAATACATGAACAGCTGCATACACTTTCACCATCCTACCAGACACATACGCTCTGCTTCGCTATCACTAGCGCTCACTCCAATCATCCGCAAAAGCAAAACTGGAGGTTGCTCATTCTTCCACATTGTACCCAAGACACTGAACCATCTCCCTCAACACATAAGAGCCGCCTCTCACTTCTCAAGGTCCAAGCTTAAGACCTGGCACCTTAGGGCCACACATCTGCCCAAGCACTCTGATACCCTCTCGGGTGATTAGTGCACTATACAATGATAACATAACCATTCACAATCGAGCACTTATAGAAATAATGCAAATTGTTTTGATCTCAACAGTTCTTCATGCCTCGTGGGTTATTATTTCTTGATCTCAGAACATTCTTATCCTTCTAATATTTTTACAATCACTGTAGTAGAAACAGGGCATGTGTTTTGTCCAAATCTGGCTTTTTCAAGGATCTAAAATGTTTATAATGCCCATCTGTACAGAGTACAAAAATAAACATTACAAAGACAAACTTTCCCCTAATATATTGAGTCCAACAAAGTTGCATTGCTGAAGTTCCTAGTCAATTAAAAGGTGTTGATCTTCATAAAGGAAGATGAAAATGGATGTAGTGCATTTGCATATGTTTTTGTCATGGCCTCAGGTAGACAAAAGTATCTGATCGAGACTTTTAGCCGCTGATTCCCTACCTTTTGAATTTCCACAGGCGTCAGATTGGATCTGGAAGATTTTTCATCAGCAGTACCCCTGCGCGGCAGTAGGTGGCGTCGGTCGACTCGTGTCGTGTCCGTCGTCAGTGTCATCAGTGCCGGAAGTGACGTCACAGTACCTATATAGGCATGCACCCAGGCTCACTGACGTCCGTTCTTTTGTTTCTGTTGTTTTTTTAAGGGCTTTTTTCGCTGTTTTGTCTACTATTTTTGAGGTTTACCTCCAGGTGTTTCGAACATTTCTTCGCTCAATTCTGGTTTTAAGCCTTGCAGTGCCTGCCACTGACCATTGTCGGTGACGGACCCGCACCTTGTTTTTCTTTGGTGTCTGGAGTGCGGCCACAACAAGAAGTCATGCTCCGATTGCTGGGCCATGGCCCAGCATGGCCTCTGGCAGTGGTCCCTGAAGCTACTAGCAGTCCGGCATGAGCCTCCGCCGAAGTTGAGATCTCAGTTCGATGGGAAGGTCCCAGGATCGTTCACGGAGCATGAAATACTCCTCGTCCCATTCGAGGTCCTCGGCACACTTAGGTAGGATGCACAAAAAGAAGAGCAAGAAGTTGAAGCACTCTTCTACTTCTCCTCGTCCATTGGCTGATGAGACGAGGAAGCCTCAGCGTTCTAGGCCTCGTTCCTCGAAACCTGCGCTTGGCCCGAGTTTGCGCTTCCCCGAATTTCCGAAGGCCCAGAGCGACCCCCACACAATTGAAAGAGGCATATGCCTCATATTTGGGCGGCTCGACCGTCAACTTGCTTTCGGGCCCTATGGGGTCGTAAGTGGTCCTATCTTGTTCTGCACCCGGCTCTGGTGGGGCCCCAGGGATCTATTCCTAGATCCGGACCGATGCCAGTCGTGCCATCTTGACCTTCCCCGGTGCCGATGCTCCCAACGCCGCAATCCCCATTGTCATCCTTGACTCCGGCTAGGAGTGGGCGGGGCGTCGTCGAATGCCGGCAGGAGCCTTGCCTCCTAGATCAGAGCCTGAGCCTTGTTTTCATCGACTAGGCCTCAAGGAATACTGGGAAGGGTCACTGGACCCTTTAGAATACTAGCCCAATGAGGAAGAACAGATTGTGGACTGGTATGAGGGCCTGGGTGAGGCCAGCGGCCTGGATACGTCTCCAGATATTGGTCTGCTTTCTCCCCCTACTGTGACTACGAAGGAGGGAGCTTCCTATTGATTGGTGGTGCGGAGGGTAGCTGAGGTCCTTGACCTTCAGCTACATACGGTGGCAGTCAAGACTAATCTCTTGACAGAGGTGAGCAAACCAGGAGTCTCCACATCGGAACCCTTACTCCCATGCAATAACTCCCTCACTGACGTCCTGTTGGGTACCTGGTTCAAACCTAGCACAGGGGCTCCTGTGATTACGATGATAGCCATCGCCCTTCACCTGCAGACCCAAACTTCCTCACGCAACACCCTACCCCTGAGAGCTTGGCGGTCCACACCTCCATCTCCCAAGGCACTTTCTTTGCTTCTCCCCCAGATAGGGAATCCAAGAGGCTGCACTCATTTGGGAACATGATGTCTTCTTCTGCCAGCCTGGCATTGCAGTCCATGAACATGCCTTTTGGGCTTTTATTCCCACACTTTTTGGGATATGGTTGTGCAAGTGCTGCCACAGTTCCTGGAGGAGGCCTGGGCTGTACTCTCCCAAGCTGTCACCGACAGGAGAGACGCTGCAAAGTTCACTATTCGATGCAGACATGACACAACCGACTCACTAGGCAGAGCGGTTTCCATGACCGTGGTCCTTAGGCGCCACGCCTGGCTGAGGAAGACTGGCTTTCTGGGGATGTTCAAGCTTCCCTTATGGGCACCTGTGTTTTTGGAGAAAAGACAGATTCGGCACCTGAGTTCTTTAAGGATTCTCGTGCTAAAGCCAGGTCCTTAGGCCTGTCTACTGCCCCACATCCACCTCAATCTGCCTTTTGTGCCTTTCGTGGCTACTGAAGGGGTCTTCCAGCCACACCAATCCCCACCCAGCCACCGTGCAGGCTCCCCAGCCTCTGTGTGGCCAAGGGCGCGGTACCCTCTGACCTCGTGGGTCAGGCGACCAGCGATCTGGTCAATCCGCCGCCACCCCTACAGCAACAGCCTCCAAACCCTCCTAATCTGCCCCTTTGCCACCATGGGCTGGCAGTTGGCGGCAGTATTAGCAATCACCTGCCTCACTGGCAGTCCATAACATCGTATAGGCGGGTTTTGCAGATTGTCTGAAGGGGCTACTTCCTCCCCTTCGAGACTATTCCTCCCCCCATGCCACCATCTCACAACCGATACCAAAGGGGATGATGGACGGAGCGTTAGAGCAAATCAAACACTCACCCCCAGTCAACTGATCTGGGTTTAATCCATCATCATTCTTTAGCTCACTCCACCACCCCAGTTCAGACATGGCCATATGCAAATCAGTCTGACCCTGTGCCTCATGGGAACAGTCCAGCCCGAACTGCCAAGCCATGTCTTCCCTGGACCAGAAACAAGCATCCTGGGACCGGTTTCGGGTTCATAACCCTCATCAGCCAGGCTATCTTGAATCCAGTGGCAAAGGGAGCAAGGGACCCACGTCTGGGCATACCCTGCCAACTTAGGGCGAACAAAGCGATACCAAAGGGGATGATGGACGGAGCGTTAGAGCAAATCAAACACTCACCCCCAGTCAACTGATCTGGGTTTAATCCATCATCATTCTTTAGCTCACTCCACCACCCCAGTTCAGACATGGCCATATGCAAATCAGTCTGACCCTGTGCCTCATGGGAACAGTCCAGCCCGAACTGCCAAGCCATGTCTTCCCTGGACCAGAAACAAGCATCCTGGGACCGGTTTCGGGTTCATAACCCTCATCAGCCAGGCTATCTTGAATCCAGTGGCAAAGTGAGCAAGGGACCCACGTCTGGGCATACCCTGCCAACCGGCTGACGGAGGATCATCTGTCCCTTCTCCGCAAGGAGGTATTGGCTCTCTTGGCCAAGAGAGCCATAGAGAGGGTTCCGGTGCCAGAAGTAGGCTGTGGTTGTAATTCCCGCTACTTTCTGGTTCCCAAAAAAGGGCAAGGGGTTTCTCCTATCCTTGATACCCTAACTCTCAATCTCTTCCTCAAAAAGGAGAAATTTAAAATGCTTGTTTGATGAGATCTTGTCTGCCCTGGACCCAGGAGACTGGATGGTAGCGTTGGAGTTGCAGGACGCTTTTTTTCATATTCCCATCCTGCCTGCCCACCGGCACTTTCTGCGGTTTATGGTAGGCCGCGAGCACTTTCAGTTTATCGTGCTTCCTTTTGGCCTTAGCAGCGCCCCTCAGGTGTTCATCAAGGTAAAGCGGGTGGTTGCAGCTTATTTGCGGAGGTCCGGGGTGCCAGTCTTACCCTACCTCGACGACTGGCTGCTAAAGGCGGGCTCGCCCCAGTCTGTCATTTCCCACCTCCAGACTACGGCAAACCTTCTGCACTCGCTGGGGTACACTATCAATGTGCCGAAGTCACACCTGACTCCCTCTCAGACGCGCCCTTTCATTGGAGCTGTTCTGGATGAGTGCAGTTTCGGGCTTATCCTCCAGAGCAGCGAGTCCAGGATATTCAGGCTGTGATACCGATATTTCAGCCTCTTTCCTGTGTTTCAGTCAGACTGACTCTGATGCTGCTGGGCCTCTTGGCCTCCTGTATCCTGCTGGTGACACGTGCCAGGTGGCATATGTGGGCTCTGCAGTGGGACCTGAAGTTCCAATGGGGTTCCATCTGGTCCAGATCTCGGAGGGAACTGCGAACGATCTGCAGTGAATGGCTAATGAACCGTGATTGGGTCAGCGACAGACTCCTCTCCCTTCCCCAACCAGATCTCACAGTAGTGACAGATCCGTCACTCCTGGGATGTGGCAGCCACCTGGGAAAGGTGGAGATCAGAGGACTCTGGTCTCTTGCAGAATCCGGACTCCACATCAACCTGCTGGAGCTCTCTGCGATTCGACTGGCATTGAAAGCCTTTCTGCTCTCCATCAGAGGAAGGCTGGTACAAGTGTTCACAGACCACACCACCGACGTGTGGTACTGCAACAAACATGATGGGGTGGGGTCGTGGACCCTTTGTCAGGAGGCCCTGCGTCTCTGGACATGGCTGGAACAGCAGGGCATATTCTGTCCACACTCCACCTTCTTGCGTAGAGATTGAATGGCGACAGTTGACAGCTTTTGACCTTCCTCCCGAAGTCTGTAATGTCCTCTTGTCAGCTAGGCGTCCTGCCAAGAAGACGGTGTACGCCAGCCGTTGGAAAAAATGTGTGGTGTGGTGTGCAGAAAAATCTGTTGATCCTCTTTCTGAAGATCTGCTTTTCATTCTTTCTCTTGCCCAGCCTGGCTCTGCTCTTGGCACTATTAAGGGCTATCTGCCGTGTCTGCCTTCTTGCGCTTGCCTGATCAACCCTCTTTGTTCAAGTCCCATATTGTACATAGGTTCCTCAAGGGTCTTACTCATCTTGTCTTGTGGATTGTTACCTGCCTTGTTATGTTGGCCTAGGCCTGGCTGCCATGCTGCTTTTCTTTGCGCACGTTACACTGAGCCGGGCCTTCCTCGCCCTTTGCTCGTGCCAAGTTCTTTTGCACTGTCTGCATTTACTGTTGTTCACCTTGTTGGGCTCAGTCTGCACAAACATGTACAAGGTCGCATAACAATGTATTTCGGTTCTTCCTGATATGGCCAGTCTCGCGCACCCAGACATAACATTATGTGCAATTGCCATGAAGAATTTGATATGCTTGTAATACTGTGGTTTACTAGCGCTTAACACACTTGGAGAAATCCCTTTCAGGGAGAAGAGCTATGATGTCCTGCTGATGTAATTCTGCATCTAGAGACTGAGGTATGGGGGTTCGCTAGTCAAAGCCCAGAGGTCTTCTATTACTATAATAAACTATCTTACTGCAAGGGGAGGGTGGTAATGTTATTTAAACGTTTATCCACTGAGCTCTGAGATGCTTTCCCCGTTTGTATTCTATGGAATTGTAACCATGCTGCTTATATTAGTCATATGCATTATGCTATTAGTACTGACACGTGTACTGTACATTAGAGCACGTAAGTTGGAATAAACATTTTAACCTATCCAGTGTCTCTTACTACGCACCTTGTGGACAAGTACGAGTGAGTGGCGAAAGAGTGTTCTTGCTTCTGTGAGTCCTGAGATAAAGATACCGTGTTCTGGGTTGTCCAAACATTAGTACTTGGGTGCTAATGGGATGCTAAGCTAGTTGGGTTGGGGTTTTTGGGTGCTACGGTATATGGTGGCAAACCACTGTATTCCGGGGTCCCATTTTCCTGTGCATAGCTCTGTGTATGTGCAGAAACCTTATGACATGGCGCGACCACCGTGGGGCAGCTTATCTGCGAGACGCTTGAGTAGTACTTGTGCTTGTCCACAAACCCCTCGCGTACGCTTCCGGAGGCGTATGTGACGGTGATACCTCCTATATTGAATGTTTTATAGGTTCTTTCAAGCTTGATATTATTAAAAAGGTTAGTTAACAGACCCATTTTTGTGCTTCCTGTTAGGTTGTCGAATATAATTATTTAGTAATGGCTGGTGTGGCGATAGCTGCACATAGTCGAGGAGCACTCCGAGACCACTTAGCTGTGTATGGAGTGCCCGATACAGGGGTCGAGTTGGTCTTTGTGGTTCAAGCCGATCCGGCTTATCACTTTGAAGTGTTTTACACTTGGATCACTTTTGAAGCGGTGGATGCAGGTGATAAGCTGTTTCATGAATATAAACCCACCGCTATTCCTGCTGCCTATCGACCCTATACTGCTCTTGAAGTGCCTCTCACGGCTTGGCAGCACCGTGTTTGGTTTAATGGCGCCCTACCACAACCAACTACCGCAGTTCGTTTAGGCCCCTTGTCAATTCAGGGGGCCACTTGGCCTGTATTGGCCGGGTATACCCCGCATCCAAATTATCTGGCATTACCGCTTGCGGAACTGCGCACTATGCATACCGAATTGGTACGAGTGCATCGAGCCTTAGTGACATACGTTACAGGTAGCCTACATGGAGCTGCTCATGTAGTCGCAGGCCAACCAGCTATAGCCGCTGGAGTGACCATAAGTCCTGTCATGGTAAATTCTGTGATGGGCAAACGTCCACAAAATAAGGACGACTATCCTTACTGGCTTGCTGAAAAGTTCGATCAGATAGAAGCAGTGTTTCCACATACATCCCCAGTAGATAAACACCGCATCCTCACGATAAGTTTGCCAAAAGACATAATCCCCGATTTGACATCATGTGAAAACTGGGGTAAGGTATTCGCAGCAGTTTATTCAAAATGTTTTGGAACTCCTTCCATGACGGTTCTACCCTCTGTAATTAAAAAAGTACAGGATGAACATGGCCCTGAAGCGGCTGTGGAATTAGGGATGAGACTAGTGGGAGTGTTTGATGTAGTAGCTGAGCTGATCCTTGGAAATGTCAAGGGCGATGCTATGAACTTTCAAGTAGCGAATGCTTTGGCTTTGGTCCCAGAGTTGGACAGGCCTCGCGAATTACCGAAAATAATAGCCCGGGCTTATAAAACAATTGGAAGAAATAGCCTAGGCAACAAGCCTTTTGTAAAAATGCAAACTCAATCGCAAACACAAGTTATACAAACAAAAAGTGCATCTGAGAAAGATGATAAACCGGTCTTCACTAAAAAGAGTTGGAGACAGAAAAAACAGGGTAAGCAACAAAAGAAGCCGGGGTCGAGAGGCGCTTCCCCAGTTTCGGTTTCTTCTGAACGTACTTATGATTTACGTGATAGGTCAAGGATTAAATCACCAGAAAGGTTTCAGAGCTCTGATACGCGTTCTCCTCGTTCTTCACAGGCCCAGACGTCGTCACAGGCTGGTGGAGGAGAACGGCAAGATAGAGGAAGGGGCCGAGAGGCTCCCCAGGAGCGAGACCAACCTCGACAACAAGTCAGAGGGAAAGCAGAAGACTTTCATCTTCCTCGACCGCAATTTCAGAAGAAAAAAGTTGCCGCTGTTACAGCGAAATATGCCTCAGACCGTGAGAACGAGACTCCAGAATTGGACGTGGGCAGTGACCCTCCTAGACAGCGCCGCGGAAGTTACCATAATGCGGGAGGCGCTACGTCCTCATATGGAGGCGACAGCAACTGAAACATTTGTTACTGTAGAGACAGCTGACACGAGAGTGGCACCCCTGACAGACTATATAATATAGTCATACAAATTGAAGGTGACATACCGCGTGAAATAAAAGGGATTTTTTGGGAAAATCTAACCTCTTCATATGACATTTTGTTAGCAGAGGTGGATTGGCCACCCCCATTCGTTTTAGCTGCACATAAAGGAGAGGAGGTAATCCTTCCAAGCTTTTCAAGGCATGTCCCAAAAGACAAAGCTGAAGCACTTGCAGCTGAGTGGGCTGTGTACCTGGCACCAGCGTTATACCGCAACCATGTGGGATGGGATGAAGAATCACCTCCTCATGCAATACCTTTGCGGTCACTACCGCAGCCACAACCCCAATATCCCATCAAACGGCAGGCAAAAGGCCCCGTCTCCGAAATTCTGACACAGTTGGAATATCAGGGAGTAATTGAACCATGCGTATCACCTATGAACAATCCCCTTTTCGTGGTTTCTAAACCCGATGGATCGTACCGCTTAGTTTTGGATTACCGGCATTTAAATACTCATTGTCGGAACTTTGCGGTGCAAAATACACACAGTTCTGCGCTTGTAGACAGTCTTGTTCGTAAAAAATACAAAACGACACTTGACCTTTCAAACGGTTTCTACACGCACAACCTAGCCCCGGAGAGTGGTCAATGGACCGCATTCACATCCGGTGGTAAATTATTCCAGTTCCGGCGTTTACCCATGGGCTATAAAAATAGTCCGGGTATATTCGCCGCCCGTGTTGTTTCTTTGTTAAATGACATTGATCAAGACGCATGTTCGTACGTTGATGACATCTATCTGACAGACGACGAGTTATATCAGCATCTGTCCCGTGTGGACCGCATTATTCTTGAATTTGCGGAGCAGGGTTACAAATTTAACTTTGCTAAGTCACACATTGCTGAATTTACCGTTCTGTTCTTGGGCTATGAGCTCAATAACGAAGGTAAGGGCTTAGCCCCCATTTCTTGGAAAAATGTGCACATTTGTGCCCCCAAATACTCTGAAGAAACTTCAGTCTTTGCTGGGTTTCTTGAATTTCGGGCGTACTTACATTCCCGAATATGCCCAGCGTATCAAGTCTTTGTATGCTTTGATACAACCTACTTATTCAAGGTCTTGCTGGCTGCCTGAGCATACCTCAATTCTGCAGTCTTTGCAGACAGACCTTTTGGAGTCTAAATATCTTTTGACTCGTGATAACCACACAAACCTGGTGATTAGAATAATTCCGGGGGCGGTGGGATTCACCTATTTAACCTTTAATGAAGGTGATACAGTACCTATCGCATACAAGTCACATCTGTACACTTCCGCTGAATTGCGCTTTACATCTGTTGAAAAAGTTCTGACTGCAGTGCAAATGGCGATTCTAAAAGAACGCGCACTGGCACAGGGTAAGCGGATTCTGGTGGTAACACCCTGTCCTGCCCTGGAGGCAGTAACAAAGGCAAGTGTACCGAACTCAAAAGCAATGCATCCCCGTTGGATACAATGGGCTACATCTTTGACGTCTTCGGACGTCACTTTTGTTTTTGATTCTTCTCTTCAGACTCAGGAGTTTTTGCAGTATGAATTCGTTCATCCTCCTCCTTTGTTTTTACTACCGCTTGAGGATTACAAATGTGTGATCTACACCGATGGTTCGGCGCAACCGGCCACTGGGTCCAAGCACGCTTATTCAGCTGCATGTGCTATTGTTGCGGGTTCCTTTGTAAATGGAAAGTTCAAATCCTCTGCAGTGCATACTCGCACACTTGGAGATAGTACCGCACAATTGGCCGAGCTGCATGCATTGCTGCTTGCGCTTGAGTTCGCTTCTCAGGATGAGACCACTCTTATTGTATGTGATTCTTTTTACTGTGTACAATCTTACAATGACAATCTGTTTTTCTGGTCGAAAAACGACTACAAGGACGCAAAAGGGAGCACAATTAAGCATAAAATGCTTTGGGTTCGAGTGGCAGAATTGCAACAACGTCTGCCCCTCACACAGGTGGTTCACACCTTAGGCCATCAGCGGGTGGGCGCACACGCTATTGGTAACGATCTGGCAGATGAGGCTGCCCGTTCAGCAGTGGTCACGTGTTCAGTAGCAGCGGTTACCAGGTCCATGTCTAAAATAGACCCTGTTATATTAGCAGCTATTGCTGCAACCAAGGAAGGTAATAATTACCCTACAGGTTTCCCTTCCAAGTATTCTTACACATTAAGTCCCGATCAGGTTCCTTATGTAACTATACCTGACGTTGGAGATCGGCTGATCCCCAACGCGGACCGCAGGAGTGCCTTGATATCAGCTGCACACGAAGGCATGGCTTCTGCTCATGCAGGTGTGTCAGCTACGGTTTCCATCTTGCAGCAGCGTTATTGGTGGCGTGGGTTATATAAAGACACCCGTGCTTTTGTGCTTTCTTGCGACGTTTGTCAACAGATTAAGCCTTCCACGGTAACACGTCCACCACAAACACCGCTCTGCATTGCTAACAGACCCTTTGGGTGTGTTTACTTGGATCACTGCGGTCCATTCTCATCAGACACTGCCTATAAATACATCTTAGTGGCAGTGGACTCGTGCACACGGTTTCTCTGGGTCTGGCCACAACGGAGTGCTGACGCCCGAAATGTAATCAGGGATTTGCGTGTCTTTGTGGGAATTTTCGCATGCGGCACCTTCCATTCGGACCAAGGTCCAGCGTTTGCCTCTAGGGCTTACAAGGATGCAATGGCTTCGCTTGGGGTGCGGGTGAAATTTTCGTCTCCGTATAGGCCTGAGGGCAACTCTATCGTTGAACGAATGAACCGTGACTTAAAGCAATCCTTAACAGCTAGGGTTATAGGTACTGGCAGGAACTGGCTGGCCCATTTGTATACCGTTCAGCGTGCACTTAATAATCTCCCTAGAAGACCTCTGGGTGGGCGGACCCCATACGAAATGCTCTTTGGCATACGAATGTTTGTGCCTGACCTTGAGGGTCCAGACATCGCGGCGCAATCCGCCAAGTTTGATGTAGATAACCATTCTGCTATGTTACAGGACTTACAAGAAGCCCGAGACAAACTTGCAACTACACATTTACCTTCAGCCACAGATCCTGCGTTGCAGATTCCGGTAGCCGGCTGGCTTCCGAAAGTTGGAGAACTGGTTCGAGAGAAGGTTGAAAACAAAAAAGAATTTGGCCCCTCTTTTCGTGCACCGGTTCCAGTTCTTGGCCTGAAGGGAACACGTACAGTCATTTTACCACCGCTTCCTGGTCGCAAAGAGAACAGATACATCTCAGTTGAAAATGTCAAGCTACAGCGCCTGGCCGATCCTGAATAGTGTCACACCAGCGGTCTCTTGTCCTGCCATTTATCGGACATATGTTCATAGTCCATCTGCACGAACGATCGCTGATGCTGTAATTGAGATGGTTGATTTGCCTGAAACTACGATTGATCCCCAACTCTCCACCAATATCGACGAGGACGAGTATACTTATCCTGCATCAGAATCGGTGGCACATCAACCAACAACGCCACTAAGCCCGACTCGTTATTCCTTTGATTCGGATTCCACATCTTCAAAAGTTCCATCCAAGTTCAGTATTTTTATATCCTGGTTTAGAGACAATTTTTTGATTCCCCCTGGACATACATCTGGTTGGTACTTTTCTTGATATTTTTGTTCATGTCCATTGGCTTTGTCACAGTGTTTTTTCTACTAATCAATGGTCACTATTTACCTGAACGCTCTGCTGTAGACTATGTTTCTGGAACTTTGGCTCCTCATTCCTCGTCTCACATCATGAAGCGTGACCATACATTTGTGAACATTTCAGCCTTCCCAGTTGCTGATGGCATCGTATGGGATGCAGTGAACTATCAAATCCATGGTCCGACGGAAATTATTAATGTACCTAATGTCCTTCGTGTTTCAATGGGTGATGTAGTACAAAATAATATTCATTCTGATGATTGGGATGTGCATGCCGTTGAAGCATTGTTTGCCGATTTAAAATATTATGCATCTTTTAATGCTGAAGATTTATATATGAATTCTGCTAATTATGCCGATTTGTATTGTTACCAACATTGGGGTAATCATTTTCTCCATAAGCCCAGTGCCCTGCGTAGTTCTGTTAACTATACCCAATGGGAACATTGTCCAAACCCCTTGCCAGGTAGCTCTCAAACTCTTCGAAATAAGTTTAATTATTTTACTGATTTTAATCGGTCGAACCCTGCATCCTATTATTTTAGACTTAATAACACATCAACTCAGAAAATTATGTTGACACACACCAAATTGCTTTATTCAGGTTCCTTTCTGAGTGCCCTAGCTGTGGGTGGTTATGAGTACTGGGATAATACAGTGGATTTAAAATCTATTTGGGGCTCCAAGCCATGGCAGGTACAGGGAACCGAGGCGTTGCATCGTGCTTGCCTCATCCCTACCCAAATTATGTTCCTAAATGCTTCCATCTATCAGACTACATGTTGGGGCTTAGCAACCACTAAACAATTGAATACGCCATCAATACCATCCCTGTCGAGTTTTCCAAATGAAAGCTCACGATTCAATATGTCCCTCGTGTCCCTGCAGGCAATGTTACAAAATAATTCGTTTAATGTTTCTGAGCTGGTTCAGTCACCCTGGTTAGTATGGCCTATATCATCTAATGCATGTCAAATGCGTTTTCATGATACTGGTGCTAGCTACACACAGAATAGGCCTGATCCGAGGTTTACTGAAGCCCGTACTGTCACTACATACTCTGTTGGTAAATTGTGCAAGCAATGGCTGCAACATTCGTCCCTTGATTCTGTTAAACAACATTTGTCCCTCCTTACAGGCAATATTGATCTGTCCGACTTTGTTTTGGGACCTCGTGGTCCCCGACCTAAGAGATTCATTTATGAAACGTATAATGAACTCTGGAAGCTATCACAAATGGAAGCTGCTTCCCGTCTTCGGGAAATAGATCAAGCAAATATGGAAAAGGTGCTTGCTGTTGTTGACAATAGTATTAATACCCTGTCTTCTCGCATTTACACTTTAGAGAATATTGTGTCCTCTGTTGTTGATATTGTACAAGATGATGTTTCTGTGTTATATCATGGTCAGAATCAATTGCGCTCAGTTATGCAGTTTGCATGGACTTTACAAACACTTAAGTTAGGTAAAGTGCCTTGGCATTTCTTGAACACCTCTGCCTTATTTCTACCTTTTAACTTAACTGATAAACAGCAATTTATGTCCATGAAAGATGCAACTTACACTCTATTACATATCGAAAAGGTGGATCCTTTGCCGTTCTCTGTTGCAGAACTCGATTCTGCTGTATGGCTAGTTCATGGGGTTATCGTTTTACCTTTTTCCTTGTTTGAATTTGACTCGTGCATGAAACATTATCCTGTGGGCCGTTACCGGCCATTGGGCAGTGCTTTCCTGCATGAACTCTGGTCCTTGCCTTTCATGTATAAATGCCTTCGGGACGGCAAGGAAGTCTTTCTCACGGGGAGTACTGCGACTCGACTATGGGTCATTCGCTTATTTGTAAACACATTAAATTGCATGGCTCATGTAGCGTTTCCTCTCCTAATCTTGCTTGTGTGCTGAAAGGTATTCCTGCTCCTGTTATTTCACCTACTTTCACTCTCCTTTCCAATGGTAGTTATTTACTTTTAAATAACGAAAACTGTTGTGGCCTGCAGGCTGGCATTCCTTACATTGTAACAGTTTCGCACAGGGTTGTCTGCTGCAAAAATGTGCTTTTTCCTCCCCCTCATGGCAAGGTTGATATCTCTATTTGGCCTTCCATCCCTACCATGGAAGCAGATTTCAATAGACTGAGCAGAATAAAGGCACTATTATTAAACGAGGAAGTTATGCTCACGTCCGCCCGGGAGACATTCATTCTCCAGGTGGCGAGTACCCACAGTGAAATACAGGCCCTTTTAAACACTAATCTCCCCCAACATTTTGGGGAGTTAATACATCGTATTTTTAACGCATCTAACACTGAAGGCCTAGTACACTTTTTTAAGGTCGTGGGGTCGGGCTTGGTGTCCTCCTTCCAGACTATTTTTGGTGCCATCCCGGCTTTCATACATTCTATTTTTTCCAGTGTCTTTGGCGGTTTCCCATTGATCCTCGCTTTAGCAGCTGGTGTCTTGCTCTTAATTTGCTTTCTGCGCAATGGCTGCTCCCCGATGGGACCTGCTCGATCCAGAACGCCTCCAGCTGCTCCGTGAGCGCCTTTTGGCCGGTTTTGGTGTCTTGCCATTGGCGACACTGAGTGTGTCATATACTCTTTCATTTCGCTTTGCGTATTTCACTTGCGTGCAACCTGTGATGACTTGTGTCCGCTGTCCTTTCACCTGGACTCTGGATTATTGCCTCTCCAATTCGTCATTGTCTGTTCCGGATTTTGTTCAGTTGATGGGTCCCTTAGAGGCCCATGAGCAGGACTGTTCCGTCGCTGGCTGTATGGCGCGTGCGGCTGCACTGGGGATTTTGGCGCAATGGGATATCTGGGCGGCTGCCCAGGATCTCCTTCAACGAAGCTGTTTCAATTATCACGCAAGCGGTCCCGCATTGCTTCTGGATGCTCCCTTTGCTGAGGAGCATTCCTGCTCTTTTGATCTCATGGATTGGATGGCATCTATGTTTTTTGACGATTCCCATGATGAACTCTTGGAGGGTATGGCTTTTTTTTGCACTTACACTTTCATGGATTGACCTGCCCTTCGCCGTTTGGGCGCTCCCTGTGCTCCAACGGCTGTGTTTTTCCTCTGATGGGCCTCTGTCCTGGCCGCCGGACTGTCCAGGGGAGGGTGTCTTGTGGATTGTTACCTGCCTTGTTATGTTGGCCTAGGCCTGGCTGCCATGCTGCTTTTCTTTGCGCACGTTACACTGAGCCGGGCCTTCCTCGCCCTTTGCTCGTGCCAAGTTCTTTTGCACTGTCTGCATTTACTGTTGTTCACCTTGTTGGGCTCAGTCTGCACAAACATGTACAAGGTCGCATAACAATGTATTTCGGTTCTTCCTGATATGGCCAGTCTCGCGCACCCAGACATAACATTATGTGCAATTGCCATGAAGAATTTGATATGCTTGTAATACTGTGGTTTACTAGCGCTTAACACACTTGGAGAAATCCCTTTCAGGGAGAAGAGCTATGATGTCCTGCTGATGTAATTCTGCATCTAGAGACTGAGGTATGGGGGTTCGCTAGTCAAAGCCCAGAGGTCTTCTATTACTATAATAAACTATCTTACTGCAAGGGAGGGTGGTAATGTTATTTAAACGTTTATCCACTGAGCTCTGAGATGCTTTCCCCGTTTGTATTCTATGGAATTGTAACCATGCTGCTTATATTAGTCATATGCATTATGCTATTAGTACTGACACGTGTACTGTACATTAGAGCACGTAAGTTGGAATAAACATTTTAACCTATCCAGTGTCTCTTACTACGCACCTTGTGGACAAGTACGAGTGAGTGGCGAAAGAGTGTTCTTGCTTCTGTGAGTCCTGAGATAAAGATACCGTGTTCTGGGTTGTCCAAACATTAGTACTTGGGTGCTAATGGGATGCTAAGCTAGTTGGGTTGGGGTTTTTGGGTGCTACGGTATATGGTGGCAAACCACTGTATTCCGGGGTCCCATTTTCCTGTGCATAGCTCTGTGTATGTGCAGAAACCTTATGACAATCTCTTCCCTCCTTTGCCATTCATTATGCCTCAGTGGGACCTTAATTATTATTATTTTTTTTTATTTTTTTTTCTTTTTTTAAAGTGTGCTCCTTTCGAGCCTCTACACAATTGTCCCCTCAGGCTTCTCACCTTGAAAACAGCCTTCCTTGTGGCAATTACATTCTGCCTGCAGAGTAAGTGAGCTGCAGGCCTTATCATCTAAGCTGCCTTACCTCTCAGTCTATCCTGACAAAGTGGTGTTTCACACAAGGGCCTCCTTTCTACCAAAACTGGTCACCCCCTTTCATGTAGTCCAAGTTATCACCTTGCCTACCATTTATGCTCCTCTACATCCCTCTAAAGAAGAGAAGCGACTCCATCGTCTAGACCCAAAACGAGCGTTGTCGTTCTACCTTGATCGCACACAAGAGTTCCGGGTGGACGACCAAATCTATGTGGGGTATGTAGGTGCAAAGAAAGGTCGGGCAGTGCAGAAGTGGATCATCTCCTGATGGACCGGGCTCTGCATCAAAATCTGCTACGCACTGGCCAAGAAGCAGCTTCCTGAAGGTTTGCGGGCTCATTCCACCAGAGCTAAAGTGGCCACCACTGCATTAGCACGTAGAGTTCCGGTCCTGGATATTGCCAGATAGTAATGTGGGCTACCCTGCCCCCGTTCACTAAACATTACTGTCTGTGCAGTCAGGTCCACAGGGATGGGCACTTTGCCTGTTCAGTCATGCAGGATTTTCTCGTTCGAAATTAGTTTGCAGACCCTTCTCCAGGGTTGGTATTACTTGGGTATCCACTCGAAGTTAAGGAATCTACCGCTAGGAGTCTCTATCAGATGAACAATTTACTTACCTTCGGTAGTGCCTTATCTGGTAGAGACTATATATCTATCCGTAGATTCCTTACCAACCCACCCATCCTCACAACTATGTGAACGTATTTCTAGGGACAGGGATGACTCCTTTCAGGGCCCTAGTTTTGACACACCAGTGGTCAGTGTTTTTCATGGCGCCGCACTTCTGCCGTGGAAAGACGTGAAAAGCAACTGACGTCAGTGCACCTGGTTGACGTCTATATAGGTACCGGTATGTCACTTTCGGCCCGGATGCTGCAGCCGACAGATGCGGAGCCGATCGACGCCACCAACCGGCATGCAGGGGTACTGCTCATAAAAAATCTTCTGGATCCAGTCTGATACCTGGTGAAATTCAAAAGGTAGGGAATCTGCTGTTATATATAATCTTTAACAGATAAGGCACTACCGAAGATAAGTAATGTGTTCGTTTAAACACTTGTTGGTGACAACCATAATGTCATATAGACAATGAGTCCCTTCTAGATAACAAACCCCCTAGTGTGTGAACATCTGAGAAATTGACGATTTCCAAATTCGAAAGGAAGACCTCAGTTAGTGTATCACATTGTTCCAAATAGACATAGTGCCATCCTCATATAACCAGTTGGTTTGTATGTATGCTGCTACGTTCTTGACACAAAGCATGATGTTCTCCGCCATGTAGAATACATGTTCCTGATTTAATTATCCTGTGCACTGTAACATACTGCAGAGCATGCAGACATAATTTTCTCTTTGAAACTTGTGAATTTCATTTTTATATGTTTTCATCTATTTTCTTTTCCTTGGTTGTTTAAATTACTATTTCTGTAAATATTCGATGGTATGGAAGCCACATCCCAATATTCTAATGAACCCCAATATTTAGATCACCCCCAAATTTACCTCGGGTGGTTCAGCTCCTGCACACACTTGATCTTGTGATAAGAGACACCACCCTTCTCAACATCAGGCCCAGAAAATTTAGCAGAGTAGATCATAACTGGCACCACTCAATGTCTGAGTTGTAGATCAGGGAAACGTTAAAGGGTTTTATTACAAAATCTAAAAAATAAGCAGTACAGAACACATTTTAAATGCCATGAAGACATAGTTACAGAAATACATACTCAGAAATCAGAATAATTTTGAGTTCCAAATAAACAGCAAAATCAATAGAGAATTGGACAAAACAGTTCATCAGTTGAAGTCCCTTAAGGCTTGGAAATCTCTGTCAGGATCACAAGGAATACTGACAACATCTCTGGAGAAAAGGGAAAAGTCTCTCAGCAAATAAACAGAGTCTCTGGAGGAACAAGAATGTCTTCTGGCTCACCTCCAAAACCAGGGTTTTTTATATGCATTTCTAGCTTAATTGATCAGAATAGGCTGCAAACTCACTGTGGTATGACTAGTGATAGCACATTCTAAACAAATCAGAAATTGCCATGTAGAAATAATGTTCATAGAACTCATCCACCTCTACAGAAGTCTCCAGCAGCTTCTACGCTGTTGCGGTCCGGAGATGCACAATAGATTTGTTACTTTAGCCAAACAATTGCCCAGAAACAATTGCCCATGCCCATAGGTCTCGACTCTAATGCGCCGTCTCGAACCGAGACATGGTGTATCTACATCGTGGGCTTCTGCCCGCCCATAGGCTGCAACTATTGTCGCTACATTTTGCAGTCTCACCATTTGCTTCAGCGCATACCTAGGTCATGCCTCTTCCAGTTTTTAGCCCTGCCCAAGCGACCGCCCCGACTACTATTGAACTTACACAGTGGTAACTGTGTACATGGTTTCGGGAGTACTTCTGTAAAATCTCGAGCCCAAATGCAAAAGGTACAAGGCGCGATCCTTCTTCCACCCAGCTCCCATCCTAATGCACATAATTTTTGCTCCCCCCCCACCCGGATGCCATCCTAATGGGGCATCGTTTTTTTTCGCTTGGACTTCTGGGTGAGGTTGCCTCTTTTTTCTGGAAAAAAAACAATGCTGCTTAATGTGCTGTGCACAGCTCCAGGACCCTGCTGACTGCACAACATTACCCTGCCTTTGCTACCTCTTGTTCCGAGGAGGAGTTTAAGGCTTCTTGTCCTTTGTGTCTCCTCCACCTTGCCCCCCACCCCCCACTTTATCAGCTACAGTTAATACATGCTGTGATGGCCCTCACAGACACATCTGCAGGCGCATTAAGTGCAAGACCTGCAGGTGGTAGGTTCCACGTGGCGGAGGGCCAACTCAGCCGTTCATTCACTCAATTTGTGTCTGAGCGTTACTCGTGCCTCAGATACGCCTGTTAGTTGCACATGGATGTAACATACAGAAGTGGTTGAGGATTACTCAGGCCTCGGGTACATTATTACTGTGCTGTAATGGTATACTTGAAAGAGGCACCTTTCCTGTTGACAAAACTGGCATGCTTTCTCCCCAGCCAGTGCAGTGCATCGCAGAGCATGTGCATGTATATAAATAGTAGGAGGGTAGATAAGTTGGAGAAGTCTGTAGGTCACTATGTAGAATAATCAGTTACTATAATTGTGAAGCTCGGAAGGCAATGCAGGACATATTTCTAAATGATCTCTGCTTTATAGTTTATAAAGAAATTATAATCCAATGTATCCTGTTACAAAGTTGCAAAAGCAGGACCACATGTTCTAGAATGCAAAGAGAAACTAAAAGTTGGGGGAGCTCCTCTTGCAGCAACCAGAGAAATGCATTCTCGCTTTTCGTCTATGTTCCTGCTTCCC
Source organism: Calotriton arnoldi (assembly GCA_963921515.1). NCBI lineage: Eukaryota > Metazoa > Chordata > Amphibia > Caudata > Salamandridae > Calotriton > Calotriton arnoldi. The sequence continues at coordinate 5,392,524 of CAWUFW010000081.1, read as the reverse complement.
CCTACTGCTTATAAACTGAGTCAGCCGGGGCAAAGGCGCTGCATGCCCAGCACTGCTTGGAGCACAGACACACTGGTCAGCTGGGAATTGTGGGGATCCCAGGGAGGAGGATGGGCTTGGTGTGGGGTCAGTAAGTCCCATGCCCGGTGCTCCTGAGCGGGAGGGGTGTGAGCAGCACAAACTGCCTGCAGGCAGGCCCTACCTGGGAAAGTCGGTAGGCGTGGACTGTTATCAAATGTTTACGGGTCTTGGGTACAGGAAAGCCTTATCTCAGGAAGAGCTATACAATTAGAATTACACAGATTTAACCCTTTCTGCTCAGGTAAGCACTGCATGCAGAATCAATGTGCAACAGCAGTGTGCTGTGCGCAGCTTATTGGGCAGTGCCAGTCAGTCACGGAAGCCGGCTGTTGAAGAACCAGCTTCCCTATGAAGTGACTTTGTCCCAGCTCTACCAGCCTTTGCTCCTGTAAGCCTCAGAAAGAAGACCTGGCGCTGAACCTCTACACAAGCGTCATCCTCCGTGTAATGGAACACGGGGAGCATTAAATGTATGTGTACATCAGTTCAGTGCAGTTATTTCCAGAGGACGGATTCATCACACTATGTGTACGGGTGCACGGCACTAGACGCTAGGGGGCCCCAAAGAGCATGCATAATGAAATGGCAAAAGAATGGAGCACAGTGGCACGCTATGGAGCTGTGCTTACCTGCCTGGGTGAAAAAAAGAATCTTGTCCCTCCCTCCATGTCATCACGGACACTGCATCCAGTCCTAACCCTTTCACCTGGATATCATTGCATCCAGGTGTGTTCAGCATCATTTTAACAATTTTTGGGCCCCTGCCCAGACATGAATTCAGGCCTTTTTCCTTCGCAGGATTTTTCTTCCAATTGCGAGATTCTGGAAGGGCCCTGAGCTGGTGCCTGAGTAAAAATGTGTAAGGTTCTCTGCATTCTTTTTCGACATAGCAGGTCTCCCCTGTTTGGTTTGTAGATCTTTTAGGAATCTTATAGACGGCTCTAAAGCACTTTTGAAGTGAAGTGAATTGTTGGTGTATTTGCTGAATTATCTTTGAGTCAGGAAGAAAAATTACGCACCATTTTTTAATTTCCCATTCTAGCTATCAAATTACCTGCCAGGCTGGTTATAAGACTGGCAAGGTGGCAACCGATCCAATAATGGCTAACGATGAACCAGGGGACAGAGTCAATCACATATCAGGGAACACCATATTAAATTGCTGCTTGACATATGAATGAATCTGCCCCAGCTTTTGCTTCCTTTCAAAAGCTGCAAAGTCTTATAAAACCTCTCATTTTCTAATTTTTTCCCCAGGACATATGAAGGGCAGTTAATTAACAGTGTAGGCCAACACAATTTCGTTCAAAATGATTGTGTCATGTGCATACTTTAATATTGGTGCCAAGCCCCCACCCCCATGTTTTAGGGATCAAGGTCTGTGATTAGCCAAAGCAGTCCCTAAGTCTGTTGCATAGAGGCTGAACAAAAGAGGAGTAAATGCACAGCCTTATATCAAGCCCCTGGTATTGGCCCTGGGGGATAAAGCAGAGGAGCTGCTAAGCTTTGTGTACCTGTGTTCTACGTCTTGCTGCTGAATAGCTCATAGCTGTATATAATTTCGCAGCTATCCAATTTATTACACAATCAATAAATTATCAAATCTATGAAGCAAACACACAGTAGTTTCCCAGCATTAAAATATTTTGGGATAACCATAGACTGTGCTAAAACTTTGCCTGGTTTACCAATAGGGGGAGTCAGTTTCAAACATCGAAAGAAGATTTGTGTGTAACATTTGGCATCCGCATCAAGTATTGTAATTAGGCAGTTTAACAGGTTTGTGGAGTGGGTATCGAAGTTTGATGCCCTTCATGTATCCGGTAAGACTAAAAAAAAAAACAGTCATCACAGCGCTAACAATGTCCAGACTTGCCAGGTAGGTCGCTCCCCCCGCCACACAGCTCCGCCTGTGTTGTCCGCCCGCTGCTGCTGGTAAGAACGCCCTTCCCTTTTTCCTTCTGTACCCCCGTTGCCCCATTTGTACTGTGCCCGCATTTGTCTGTTTTCTCGCCCCTTTTTTTCCTTCTGTACCCCCGTTGCCCCATTTGTACTGTGCCCGCATTTGTCTGTTTTCTCGCCCCTTTTTTTCCTTCTGTACCCCCGTTGCCCCATTTGTACTGTGCCCGCATTTGTCTGCTTTCTCGCCCCTCTTTTTCCTTCTGTACCCCCGTTGCCCCTTTTGTACTGTGCCCGCATTTGTCTGTTTTCTCGCCGCTTTTTTTCCTTCTGTACCCCCGTTGCCCCATTTGTACTGTGCCCGCATTTGTCTGTTTTCTCGCCCCTTTTTTCCTTCTGTACCCCCGTTGCCCCATTTGTACTGTGCCCGCATTTGTCTGTTTTCTCGCCCCTTTTTTCCTTCTGTACCCCCGTTGCCCCATTTGTACTGTGCCCGCATTTGTCTGCTTTCTCGCCCCTCTTTTTCCTTCTGTACCCCCGTTGCCCCATTTGTACTGTGCCCGCATTTGTCTGTTTTCTCACCCCTTTTTTTCCTTCTATGCCCCCGTTGCCCCATTTGTACTGTGCCCGCATTTGTCTGTTTTCTCGCCCCTTTTTTTCCTTCTGTACCCCCGTTGCCTCTCGCCATTCCCGCCGCTGCGTCCCCTGCGGCCCCGCCCTCCTGACTGCCCATTCGCTGTCCCTGCCTCCCGCCTCCCAGCTGCTCCTCCCTCCCACCTCCCCATAAATGGCAGCCGCTGCGCGGTGAGGAGTGCGACCCTTGACCTTGCCAGGTAGGTCGCTCCCCCGCCACACAGCTCCGCCTGTGTTGTCCGCCCGCTGCTGCTGGTAAGAACGCCCTTCCCTTTTTCCTTCTGTACCCCCGTTGCCCCATTTGTACTGTGCCCGCATTTGTCTGTTTTCTCGCCCCTTTTTTTTCCTTCTGTACCCCCGTTGCCCCATTTGTACTGTGCCCGCATTTGTCTGTTTTCTCGCCCCTTTTTTTCCTTCTGTACCCCCGTTGCCCCATTTGTACTGTGCCCGCATTTGTCTGCTTTCTCGCCCCTCTTTTTCCTTCTGTACCCCCGTTGCCCCTTTTGTACTGTGCCCGCATTTGTCTGTTTTCTCGCCCCTTTTTTTCCTTCTGTACCCCCGTTGCCCCATTTGTACTGTGCCCGCATTTGTCTGTTTTCTCGCCCCTTTTTTCCCTTCTGTACCCCCGTTGCCCCATTTGTACTGTGCCCGCATTTGTCTGTTTTCTCGCCCCTTTTTTCCTTCTGTACCCCCGTTGCCCCATTTGTACTGTGCCCGCATTTGTCTGCTTTCTCGCCCCTCTTTTTCCTTCTGTACCCCCGTTGCCCCTTTTGTACTGTGCCCGCATTTGTCTGTTTTCTCGCCCCTTTTTTTCCTTCTGTACCCCCGTTGCCCCATTTGTACTGTGCCCGCATTTGTCTGTTTTCTCGCCCCTTTTTTTCCTTCTGTACCCCCGTTGCCCCATTTGTACTGTGCCCGCATTTGTCTGCTTTCTCGCCCCTCTTTTTCCTTCTGTACCCCCGTTGCCCCTTTTGTACTGTGCCTGCATTTGTCTGTTTTCTCGCCCCTTTTTTCCTTCTGTACCCCCGTTGCCCCATTTGTACTGTGCCCGCATTTGTCTGTTTTCTCGCCCCTTTTTTCCTTCTGTACCCCCGTTGCCCCATTTGTACTGTGCCCGCATTTGTCTGTTTTCTCGCCCCTTTTTTCCTTCTGTACCCCCGTTGCCCCATTTGTACTGTGCCCGCATTTGTCTGTTTTCTCGCCCCTTTTTTCCTTCTGTACCCCCGTTGCCCCATTTGTACTGTGCCCGCATTTGTCTGTTTTCTCGCCCCTTTTTTTCCTTCTGTACCCCCGTTGCCCCTTTTGTACTGTGCCCGCATTTGTCTGTTTTCTCGCCCCTTTTTTTCCTTCTGTACCCCCGTTGCCTCTCGCCATTCCCCGCCGCTGCGTCCCTGCGGCCCCGCCCCCTGCCTCCCGATTCGCTGCCCCTGCCTCCCGCCTCCCAGCTGCTCCTCCCTCCCACCTCCCCATAAATGGCGGCCGCTGCGCGGTGAGGAGAGCGACCCTTGACCTTGCCAGGTAGGTCGCTCCCCCGCCACACAGCTCCGCCTGTGTTGTCCGCCCGCTGCTGCTGGTAAGAACGCCCTTCCCTTTTTCCTTCTGTACCCCGTTGCCCCATTTGTACTGTGCCCGCATTTGTCTGTTTTCTCGCCCCTTTTTTTCCTTCTGAACCCCCGTTGCCCCATTTGTACTGTGCCCGCATTTGTCTGTTTTCTCGCCCCTCTTTTTCCTTCTGTACCCCCGTTGCCCCTTTTGTACTGTGCCCGCATTTGTCTGTTTTCTCGCCCCTTTTTTTCCTTCTGTACCCCCGTTGCCCCATTTGTACTGTGCCCGCATTTGTCTGTTTTCTCGCCCCTTTTTTCCTTCTGTACCCCCGTTGCCCCATTTGTACTGTGCCCGCATTTGTCTGCTTTCTCGCCCCTCTTTTTCCTTCTGTACCCCGTTGCCCCTTTTGTACTGTGCCCGCATTTGTCTGTTTTCTCGCCCCTTTTTTTCCTTCTGTACCCCCGTTGCCCCATTTGTACTGTGCCCGCATTTGTCTGTTTTCTCGCCCTTTTTTTCCTTCTGTACCCCCGTTGCCCCATTTGTACTGTGCCCGCATTTGTCTGTTTTCTCGCCCTTTTTTTTCCTTCTGTACCCCCGTTGCCCCATTTGTACTGTGCCCGCATTTGTCTGTTTTCTCGCCCCTTTTTTCCTTCTGTACCCCCGTTGCCCCTTTTGTACTGTGCCCGCATTTGTCTGTTTTCTCGCCCCTTTTTTTCCTTCTGTACCCCCGTTGCCCCATTTGTACTGTGCCCGCATTTGTCTGTTTTCTCGCCCCTTTTTTTCCTTCTGTACCCCCGTTGCCCCATTTGTACTGTGCCCGCATTTGTCTGTTTTCTCGCCCCTTTTTTCCTTCTGTACCCCCGTTGCCCCTTTTGTACTGTGCCCGCATTTGTCTGTTTTCTCGCCCCTTTTTTTCCTTCTGTACCCCCGTTGCCTCTCGCCATTCCCGCCGCTGCGTCCCTGCGGCCCCGCCCCCTGACTGCCCATTCGCTGCCCCTGCCTCCCGCCTCCCAGCTGCTCCTCCCTCCCACCTCCCCATAAATGGCGGCCGCTGCGCGCGCGCGCCGCTGGCGCGCCGAAGGCAAGCCCGTCTGCGCCCGTCCGCGACTGGACCGCGCCCAGCGCCAGAACCCCTGGCCCCCGCAGCAGCCAACCCACCCACCGGACCTACGACACCGCCACCCTCAACGCACTCAACACCGGCCGAATCCCCGGCTGCCACCGTGCCACCCCAGGACGCACCCACGGACCCTTCGCCTGCCAATCTTGCAAGTTCTCCTGCCTCCGGACCTGCACCGCACCCGCCACGCCGAGCACCAGCAGCAACCACCTGAAGTGCATCCTGCTCAACACCCGCTCCGTCCACAGACACGCCGTGGAACTTTGGAACCTGCTCGACTCCACATCACCAGACGTCGCTTTCCTCACGGAAACATGGATGAACGCCTCCTCAGCGCCCGACATCGCCATCGCCATCCCGGACGGATACAAGATCACCCGAAAGGACCGCGCCAACCAGACCGGAGGAGGCATCGCCATCGTCCACAAGAACATCATCCGCATTACGACCAACTCCGACGACACCTTCACAGCCGGCGAACACCTGCACTTCCAGATACACACCGACCCCAAGACCACCCTCAGAGGCACCCTCATCTACAGACCCCCAGGACCACGCACACAATTCAGCGAAGACATCGCCGACCTCATCAGCCCACACACCCTCCTCTCGGCCGACTACATCCTCCTTGGGGACCTCAACTTCCACCTAGAGAACAACAACGATCGCAACACCACCACCCTGCTGGACAACCTCGCCAACCTCGGACTCAAGCAACTGGTGACCACCCCCACACACCACGCCGGCCACACGCTTGACCCCGTCTTCTCCTCCAGCAAGGACATCTCCTTCAGCCACACCACCGGACTCCACTGGACAGACCACAGCTGCGTCCACTTCAGCTTCAGCAGGACCACCACGCACCACCACCCGCAACAGCTCCCGCGCAGAAGCTGGAACAAGATCACCACCGACCAACTCACCACATCCCTGAGCCAGAACCCTCCCGCCAGCTCAACGAACCCCAACCAAGCCGCCAGCAACCTCACAAGATGGATCACCAACTGCGCTGACATCCTCGCCCCATTGAAGACCCCCCAGTCAGACCCGGCAACAAGAAAGCACCCTGGTTCACCGACGAACTCAAGAAATCCAAGAAGAACTGCCGGGCCCTCGAGAAAGCATGGCGCAGAGACCCGACTGCAGACAACATGACCACCCTCAAACACGCCACCCGAAAACACCACCAGCTGATCCACACCACCAAGAAAACCGCATTCAAGGAACGACTGGACAACAACGCCCACAACAGCAAGGAACTCTTCATCATCGTCAAAGAGCTCTCGAACCCCAGCGCCGGAAACAACGACATCACCCCCTCGCAAGACCTCTGCAACTCGCTCGCCTCGTTCTTCCACAGCAAGATCGCAGACATACACAACAGTTTCAGCACACAGCCGACGTACCCTACAACCGTTCCAACGTCCCCCACCTCCACCCTCCGAGCCTGGACCCCGATCAACACCGAAGACACTATCCGCACGATGAACTCCATCCACTCCGGATCACCAACCGACCCCTGCCCTCACCACATCTTCAACAAGGCCGACGCCGTCATCGCACCCCACCTCCGGGACATCATCAACACCTCCTTCGACACCGCCACCTTCCCAGAGAGCTGGAAGCACGCCGAACTCTGCGCCCTACTGAAGAAACCGTCAGCGGACCCCACCGACCTCAAAAACTACCGCCCCATCTCGCTCCTTCCTTTTCCTGCCAAAGTCATCGAGAAGACCGTCAACAGACAACTGGCCGCCTTCATCGAGACGAATGGATCCCTCGACCACTCACAGTCCGGCTTCCGGGCCAACCACAGCACCGAGACCGCCCTCATCGCAGCCACCGACGACATCCGAGCCCTGCTCGACAACGGGGAAACAGCGGCCCTCATCCTCCTGGACCTCTCCGCAGCGTTCGACACAGTCTGCCACCGCACCCTAGTGCAACGCCTGAACAACGTCGGAATCCAAGAGAAGGCACTGGAGTGGATCATCTCCTTCCTCGCCGGAAGAACCCAGAGAGTCCGCCTCCCCCCGTTCAGTTCCGAGGCCACCGAAGTCATCTGCGGCGTACCACAAGGATCATCACTCAGCCCCACCCTCTTCAATGTCTACATGAGCCCCCTCGCAGCCATCGCACGCCAACACAACCTCAACATCATCTCCTACGCCGACGACACCCAGCTGATCCTCTCCCTCACCAACGACCCCACAACCGCCAAAACCAACCTACATGAAGGGATGAAGGACGTAGCCGAGTGGATGAGGAACAGCCGCCTGAAACTGAACTCAGATAAGACGGAAGTCCTCATCCTAGGATCATCACCCTCCGCCTGGGACGACTCCTGGTGGCCCCCTGCCCTGGGCAACGCACCCAAACCAACGGACCACGCACGCAACCTGGGCTTCATCCTGGACTCCTCCCTCTCAATGACCAGACAAGTCAACGCCGTCTCCTCGTCTTGCTTCAACATCCTACGCATGCTGCGGAAGATCTTCCGGTGGATCCCCACCGAAACCAGGAAGACGGTCACCCAGGCCCTCGTCACCAGCCGACTGGACTACGGCAACTCCCTCTACGCCGGAACCACAGCCAAACTTCAAAAAGACTCCAACGCATCCAGAACGCCTCAGCTCGACTCATCCTGGACATCCCCCGACACAGCCACATCGCCGGACACCTGAGAGACCTGCACTGGCTCCCCGTCAGCAAGAGAATCACGTTCCGACTCCTCACCCACGCACACAAAGCTCTCCACAACCAAGGCCCCAGATACCTCAACGACCGTCTGACCTTCTACACTCCCACCCGCCAGCTACGATCGACCAACCACGCCCTCGCCGCCGTCCCCCGCATCCGAAGAGCCACAACGGGAGGAAGATCCTTCTCCTACCTGGCTGCCAAGACGTGGAACTCCCTACCCATCCACCTCCGCCTGACCCAAGACCACCTCTCCTTCAGGAAGCAACTCAAGACCTGGCTGTTCGAACAGTAGCGGACCCCCCTCCCCCTAGCGCCTTGAGACCCTCCGGGTGAGTAGCGCGCTATACAAATGCTTGATTGATTGATTGTAACAGCTTATATTTTAATATCCAGGAAGGACTGCTGAACAAATTACAGATCCTGCAGAATGCAGCGGCCAGACTCCTCACCGGCATACCTAGATATGCCTCCATCTCGGCGGAGATAAAAAAACTCCACTGGCTGCCGGTTAGAAAACGCACCCGATTCAAAGCCTTATGTCTGGTCTTCAAAGCCCTTCATGGAACCGGGCCAGACTACCTTCAACAGAGATTACGCTGGTATGCACCAAAAAGATTGCTGAGGTCATCAGATGCAAAAATGGTGATGGTGCCACGTGTGAAAAAAGCCAGTTGGGGGGGGGCGGCGGGGGCAGAAGATTTGTAGCCAATGCTGCCAAGGCATGGAATGACCTCCCAATACATCTAAGAACTATGACCAATCTAATGGCCTTTAGGAAAGCATTAAAAACATGGCTTTTTATGAAATAATATCGGTGTTGCTTCTTCCACTCTTTTAGCTTTCAGCGGGACTTCGTACAGCGCCAGGACACCTTCGGGTAGCAGTAGCGCTCTAAAAATGTCAATAACAATAAACCTGTTTTGATTTTATCCTGCTTCTTTCATGCATCTTCATGGCCCACCCAGGTGTTTTCACAGCCCTCCTAGATAGCAAAATCTGGAGCCGGGCCTAAGCACCAGTCGGTGCCTCAAACCATCCGAACCTCATGACGCCAGATAGACCCTAATTACAAGTTGTCCGGTATCCTGCAGCTTAACTCCAGTCCCCCATTCAAATGTCTAACATACACACCCCCATGCGCTCTGTATTACTTCTGTGTTTTATCTTTTGAAGCGTGCTGTGCTGCTTTTCTTCGCTTGATCAAATGATCAAATCTATAGAGGAGGTAAGGTAGGTAAGGGAGGCATTGGACTGTGGAGGTAAGGCTATGCTGGTCATGTTAGATCTGTCAGCAGCCTTTGACACGGTCCATCACGAGGTTTTGATGGACCGTTTGTCGGAAGTAGGAGTACAAGGTACAGCCTGGCGCCTCCTGCAATCCTTTTTATCCGAAAGAACACAAACAGTGGACCTAGATAATAACAAATCCAAGCCGTTCTGCCTTCCCTGTGGGGTTCCCCAGGGATCTTCTCTGAGTCCAACACTTTTTAATATTTACGTGAGATCGCTGGCAGGCCTTATAAATTCATTTGGTTTCCAACTCACCTCCTATGCCGATGACACTCAAATAGTGTTATCGTTTAAAGATGGGGAGGAAAAAGAAACAGGAGTGTGTTTCCGTGTCTGTATGAAGGCTATAGCAGGATGGATGTCGAATAACTGCTTGAAACTAAATTCAAGCAAAACCGAGGTTATCGTATTTGGAAATAACCCACACCTCTGGACACCGGATTGGTGGCCAGCCGACCTGGGTACTTGCCCCACCCCTACCTTGAAAGCAAAAAACCTGGGGGTATTAGTAGACAACAGACTGACGTTCAGTGATCATATAAGCTCAGTGGTGTCGGCATGCTTTCTGATACTAAGAATTTTAAGGAAAATAAAGCCCTATTTATCGGAAGGAGACCTCAGGACTGTGGTGACGATGCTTGTAATGGCACGTCTGGATTACTGTAATGGTCTTTATTTGAATGCCCAAAATCAGCATATCAATAGACTTCAGATTGCCCAGAACGCTGCTGCAAGGCTGTTGTCGGGGACCCCTAAATTTGTCTCGGTGAAAAAAGAATTAATTCAGCTACATTGGCTCCCAGTGAAACAGAGGGTACGTTTTAAGGCCCTCTGCACAGCCTATAAAGCCCTTAACGGAACAGGCTCAGACCATTTGAAACAAAGGCTTAAATGGTATGTTCCTGGCAGGACTCTTCGGTCCACAGGAGGAAAAAATGTTCAAGTTCCTTCCTTTAAAAAAGCGAGCTGGGGAGGCAGGAGTTTTATTACCTGCACTTCCAAGGCCTGGAACGACCTGCCGTTCCACCTGAGGAACTCCGCAGACCTCCTTTCCTTTAGAAGGGGGCTGAAGACCTGGCTGTTTACTCAATGACCGCCCTCTCCGCTATGCCTCAGGCAGTACATAGCGCCAGGACACCTCAGGGTAACCGTTGCGCTCTACAAATCCAATTAACTAACTAACTTATGTTGCCCCAAAGCTAGATTATTCAAGGAGAAGAGCAACGGAATCACACTCTCCCTTTTACTCTCAGTGCGTGCTGGGCTGTTGATTGTTTGTTTGGAAGTACAGGCTTTCTGCCTCCTCTGTAGTTCTGCCTCACATAGCTGGCAAGTTTTCAGGTTGCTTATGTGTGAGAGTCAAATGTCTTATGAGGGACACTGAGGATACTTTACCATAAGTTGCCTGTGATATGCAGTTTCCCACTTCTTGCAGAGGATGTGGTCTGGTGGATACATTGTTAGCTGTGATAGCAGGACACCTAGGTCATAGATGACATTTTCATCCCAGTTTTGTTTCCCTTTAATAATGAAACTACGAATCCCATAATGCAACTGTGCTGTTTAAAAAGCAAATAACGCCTGAAGGTGTCACTCAGTCCTTTCTCAAATGTATCTTATTACATGGCCATAACTAAATTGCTCTACTCGTGGTAAAGTATCCTCCGTGTCACTCGTAAGACATTTCAATGCCACCTTTCTTGGCAGTGATAACACTTGAGTTAAAAACACCACATAATTCCACTCCACTACATGCCACTCCACAACACACAATACCACTCCACATAATTCTACTACACTTAATACCACATAATTACTAGCCACATAATTCCAATGCACACCATGTCACATATTTCCACTGCACATAACTCCACTCAGCACCACACAATTCCACACCACACAATTCCACAACAAACAATTGCACGCCAACCCACATAGTTCCACTTCACACCACATACATCCACTCCACTCCATAACATATAGTGAAAAGACATTAACATTGACAATGCTTATAGCTCTCGGGTTGCCGAGACCTATTGGCTTTACCAGTGCTTGTTAGCTAGGTCCACCAGGAAGCGACAGCAGAAAGACCTTCAAAAATGATACATACAGCACACGAGGAAAGTTTCATTGACAGTGCATGAGCTTGAAGGAATTTTTTTTTGTCACAGTGCTCTTTTCTCTGCGAAGACTACAAAGACTGTGGGGAGAGAAGTTACGCGGGGGACATTGATTGGGAGGGGAATGAGCAGGAGCAGTTTGGAAAACTTAGCAGCAACATCCATATTAACTAAAATGGTGTCCCATTGGAAAATGTGGCACAACTAAAACACATTATTAAACATACTTCTAAATCCGTTACGACTAGAATTCATCATGAAAATCATTAGTATTTCAAATAATTTGTCAGCAAAAATACACTTTAAAAAAACTTCTACAGTGGTCTTGCTAAACATTTTGTTCTGTTTTTCTCTACTCTGACCACTAAGTTCAATATGTATACGTACATCCTTTATGAAAAGGAAGTAGTCTCCTTTCACGTGAAAGAACCAGTAATGTTGGATATGATCCGACCATTGGGCTTTGACCTTGTTGGGGAATCATATAGTCTCTCCTTCCGTTAACGGATCTCAGACCGCGGTAGGGTTAATGGTGTCAAGCTGATTGATTGTACATGTCCCACGATCAGCAGAGTTGCCGTCCTCCATGATCCACGCTATTTCAGTCCTCTAAATCGTTCCTCCTCAAGCCCAACGCAGTCTTTGCGTTTAAATTGCCACCATGAAAAAAGAGTGCTTTCCAGTGCTATAGATATTTCGTTGCTATACAACATGTTCAAAATTATTTTCAAATGATTCGGGAAGGCAGTGTCCTTATTACAATTAATGTTAAGTTTTACTAAAAGTATTAATAATGGGTGGCACTACTTCAGTTAAAATAGTTGGACTAGAGAGAAAGTGTATTTATTGTTTGGGACACGGTCAAAACGTGACGGATATCTGGTCCGCAGTATTGCGAGTGCCATGGGATATAATGCATTTGTAGGTCGACGGACCTGTTATCGATAGAGTGACCAGGTTTTAAGAAGCAAAAACCGGGCCACGTCAGACATAAAAGTAGGACTAAAGCCTTTAGTCTAGTCTAACTTCTATATCTGACCTGTCCCGTTTTTTGCGTATCCTTGTAGAGAGAGATGCTATGTTTACATAACCTTAGCAATGGCAGCATGTCCAACCTGCGCCCTCCTACCCCAAACTTTCTCTGCAGGTAGCAGGCAGGGGTCATCCTCTTGTGCTGCCTGGCAGAAACAGATGGATAATTTAAATTATTTCAGACTTCAGAGGAAAGGAGAGCATACCTTTCAATGCTGCTTTGCAGGATGACCTGACATTTGTCCCAAAAACGGGTACATGTATTTAAAACAGTGCTTTAAATGGGCCGGTACTCACAGGTACTGAGTACCGGCACTTCTTAGTTTTATCACTCTGAGTACCGGCACTTCTCTACTGCCGAGGAGAGTACCGGTACTCATGAAGCGCTGGTGGTGGCGGCCTGTCTCTGACAGCCAAGTCACTTCTGTAGGCCTGAGCCGAGCCCCCGCTGAACTATTCAGCTTGGGCTCATTTGCATACCGTCGGGCGTTCACCATCATGCTGTGTTGCAAACACAGAAATCGAGGCAGCCCGGTGACAACGCTATTCAGAAAGCCGTGGGAGGTAACCAGGTTCAAATGGCTTTAATCCCACCTGATTCTTTTGTGTAAGTGTCTGCTATTGTTTGTCTGCTTGCCTGTGATTGTTTTTGTGTGAGAGAAATACGAGAGAAAGGGGGAGAGAATAGACACTCTTGGAAGGTATATTAAAGGAAATGTGTGACATGCTTGTGTATGCACGTCTGCTTGTTTCTCTGTGTCGCTGGAGAATATATGGTATTGTGCCAAGCAACAGCAATTAACAGGAGTGATGTTGCAAATATTACAAAACAAGGAAATGTGAAAATATCACCACGTTTGGCTTTCGTTGTGTAATGAGTAAACACACCTTCTTTGTTTATTGAAAGACATTTCTCATGTGTTTTGGTATGTGCTGCAAGTAGTATATAAGTCAAGAAGCATGTCTTCCCCTAAGCCCCGCCCCCAAGCCCCGCCCACTCGCCACATTTAAATGAGTACCTGCACTTCCCTCCCCCCCCCCCATTTAAAGCACTGATTTAAAATTAACAAAAGCGTCGGGACACCGGGACAGTCCTCTTAAAACCGGGACTGTCCGGGGAAAACCGGGACTGTCCGGGGAAATCCCGGACGTCTGGTCACCCTAGTTATCGGCCACTTTGTAAGGAGCATCCTCTTCGCCAAATTCTAAACAAGGACCTAACCCCCATCTCCAGACTTTTAATAGCTTTTAATGTTTCCTACTCACAGAAAAGTTAATTTGTATATTCATCTCATGTTGTTTGAGTCTCGTTGTTGTCAGTAAAAGAGAAAATACCGTCCGCACCTATATTTAATTAACAAGTTGAATAAGTAGAAAATTCAACTTCTTGCATGTTACCCACTGCAGTCCAGTAGAGGGCGCAGTTGGCACACGATTCTCGAAGTGCCTTTTCTGCCAGAATTTTTAAAGAAAGAAATACAATTATGAAAATGAACTCTTTAGGTTAACTTACTGAGAGTGTGTGTGTGTGTGTGTGCGTGCGTGCGTGTGCGTGCGTGTGTGTGTGTGTGTATAATATATATATATTTTATATATATGTGTGTGTACAGTATATTTCGTTTTGTAACTTTTATATTCTTTAACAGAAATAGAATATGTTTTTACTGTTTATTTATACCTCCCCATCCTGCTTTTTATATGGAACTACCAGCCTGCAGAGAGACTCAACCTTTAATTTAAAGTTGCCTCAAGCTCAGTCCGTTTATTTTTCCGATGTTTCTGTTTTTCACACAGTACCCTGTCGTGCTGTGTTTACAGTCTAGTTTTATTCAGTCTGAGGGGGTTGGAGGTAGAGCTGTTCATCAGGTTCCATGGGGATGGACATCCCAGTTATTGGCAAAATTAAGCACACGCCAGTGGTGTGAAGAAGGAAACGGTCCCATTACCTCCCTCGAATGGAAGAGTTAAGTTAATCTACCTCGTTGCTCCAGATATGCCACCCTTTGTTAAATTCGGGCCCGTCAGACCTGCAGAATTTAACTAGGTGGAAAGGCCCAGTATTTACCTGGACATTCGAATTTTGGTGTTTTAACACGACAATCTGCATGCTTTTTCTCAAAATGTCGCAATGGGCGATAATTATCGCATCCGATAAATTCCAAACACCTCAGCGATTTTTTAGCCAGCTGCGGAAATTATCTGCCTACTCGTAATCCGTCCCAAAATCTCCATGTTTCACACCAGATGCATAACGCCGCCTTCTGCTTGGCCTTGTTTAAGATCAAACTTTATATGAGCTTGCGCTGATAGCTGACTGTGTAGGTAGTGGGCCGGGAGAGGTGTTGCACTATAAAAAGAATCTCTTTGCAAAAGTCATTTACCAGCAGTTACAAAGTCACACTTCAGTTGAAGGTTCCAAAGATACATTGCTTCTCCGATTTTCCAATTGGTTACAAAACCCTAAGCCAACGTACTTGGCAAAATGAAATGGCTCACATGGCAGGATCACAAGATATACAGAGGCCAAAAAGAAGTGAGCCTGTTGCCTCTGTGAAATACGTGTTTCGCAGCATTCACACTTTTGCTCCATCATACCCTTATTTGTCCACCATCCCCTTGATGTACTTCAACTTTGAAATGCACTTTACTTTGACCGCCATAAAATGGTGGCACTTGGAATATAAATACAGTTACAGTAGCACACATAAGTTTGCTTCGACAAGTTTATTTACTGACCTAACGTCCGCACCATTCTTGTCAGTGTAAAGATGTGACGTAGTAAAGTACATCTTGAAGTAATATGTTGTGATAATGCTGAGTAACTGTATTTTGAAGTAAAACAGTTCCTGTGTCCTCTTTTTAGGTCTTGCTAGAATAGTGTGATGCCAGGGTCAAAATAAAGTCAGGATACCACTTTCATATTGAGTCAGCCACTCGGCAGGGGAACACGCCTGTATGCAGAGGACATGCCCATCCCAACTTACGTCAATAGAGCAGTTTGGGTATTATACAAACCAGTGCTTTAAATGGGAAAAAAATAGTGCAGGTACTCATTTAAATGGGGCGAGTGGGCGGGGTTAGGGGCGGGACTAAGAGCAAGACATGCTGATACTTATGGACTTCAGTACTAGTTGCAGCACATACCAAAACACATGAGAAATACGTTTCTATAAACAAAACAGGTTAACTCCTAACACAAAACGAAAGCCAAACGCTGTGATGTTTTAACATTTCCTTGTTTTATAATATTTAAAGTTTCCATACTGTTATTTGCTGTTGCTTGGCACAATACTATATATTCTCGGGTGCGTACACACACAGAAAGAAAGAAACAAGCAGACGTGCACACACACACACACAGAAAGAAAGAAACAAGCAGACGTGCACACACAAAGCATTCCTCACATTTCCTTTCATATACCTCCCAAGAGTGTCTCGAATCTCCCCCCCCCCTCTTCTCTCACTTTTTTACTCTCACAAAAACCGCCCACAGGCAAACAGACAAACATAAGCAGACACTCACGCAAAAGAATCAGGAAAGATTAAAGCCATTTTAACCTCGTTACCTTCTTTGGCTTTCTTAATTGCGCTGTCACCTGCATGCCTGGAACCTGTGTTTGCAACACAGCATGATGGTGAACACCAGACGTTATGCAATGAGCCCACGCTGAATAGTTCAGCCGGGGCTCAGCTGCCGAGTCACGGCTACAGAAGTACCTTGGCTGTCAGACAGGTCACCAGCACTAGCAGCCAATGCGCCTACCGTTTATGAGTACCGGTACTCTCCTTGGCAGCAGAGAAGTACCGGTACTCAGAGTGATAAAAATAAGAAGTGCCGGTACTCAGTACCTGTGAGTACCGGCCCATTTAAAGCACTGATACAAACTGAAGAGTCAAGCGAAAGTGCATTCATGGAGAATTTTTTTTTTTTACAGTCAAAATAAGTGGGTTCCAGGTTTAGCAAAGGATATAGAGAAAACCGAGCAGTTTGGCACTGATTTCTCAAGAGTTACCCAACCCGAGCAGTTTGGCACTGATTTCTCAAGAGTTACCCAACCCGAGCAGTTTGGCACTGATTTCTCAAGAGTTACCCAACCCGAGCAGTTTGGCACTGATTTCTCAAGAGTTACCCAACCCGAGCAGTTTGATCTCGGATTCATTTTGATTTAGGAAATTGTTGACTATCCATGATTTAGTTTTCTTGCAGCAGTCCTTAAGTTCCCTGATGCCTCCATCGATGAAGCACACAGATAACATTGGATGGCATGTTAATACTGGTTGAACAGGGATGCACACACTGGCAGTCACCGCTCCACGACTCCCTGCAAATGTTATAAAGCAAGGGTTAGAAGAGTGAGCTGGGGGTGCTCTAGAAGGCTTTGGCACAAGCACAGATTCTGTTATTGCAACCCGACCAGTTGGAATCATTTGAAGTACTTCTTTCTCATCATGGATACAATGTTGGGAAAACTTCATAGACTGTTATTGTTCCCCTTAGTGATTAATTTTATTTATTGAGCATTTTAGCATAGTGCACGTGAACCAAATGGTATTAGAGCCCTCTACATAGCAATCAGTTTTACTTGCAATGCCATGGCGGGGGATTAGCATTTACTCAGAAAGGTGCAATATCCAGGAGAACACAATTGCAGCAGAGCTGAAAAGTGCTTGAAGAAGTTAGTTTAGGTTTGGGGTTGAATGTGGTTGAGGATTTAGTGGTGTCGGTTCTGGTTTTACAAGAAGCAGACGCACTGCTTAAATCGCTTCTATTATTAATTCAGGCATCCGAGTCTTGTGCTTCTCACTGAGAATGTTTTATGGTGATCTAAGTGATGAAACACAGTCTGTGTTGTTGGTTGAGAGTCATGGGTGAGTAGGTAGGTGATGCAGTTGAACGCAGGCAGGCTGCAGAAGACCAAAGACATGGGTCCCATTAGCAAAACTGATAAGAACTAGTAAATGATCTCTAGAAAAACAGTTTGAGGCGCAATCGAGAAGCCCTTGGGCAGTCTTGAAGCACTTTGCAGTGTTCAGAATCAGTGTTGGAGTCTCTGGGCATTAAATTGAATGCTTCTGAGTTACAGGCACACCAGTTTCTGGATTTAGGAATCACTGAGTTAGTATGTGGTTGGCCGAGACAACCCTGCTGTGGTGAACGTCAGTGCCTTTGGACTAAGCTAGCAGGTGGCTAACTGATACGGTGCTTGAACCGTCGTATCCAATTTCTAGCTCTCCTCCCTCACTCTAATAATCCCCTCCCCCATATCATATTTCTGTAAACCTGCTTCATCTTGGTCTTTCACAGATCCCCCCCACCCCAATACTCCAAAGTTCATCCCTATCCAATTTCTGCACCTCTGTTTCACCTATCTGGTGTTTGATTCCTTACATGTTTGATTTTTGGGTTCTCCCTCCTTATTCCTCTTTTCCCCACCCTTTAGTTCCCTTTTTCTGTCCTTCCAAACATCCCATCTACACCCTCAACACCATGGTATCTTGCCGACTCTTTATACAGTTACTAATGTAAAATGTGCACCATTTTAGTAGCCATCTTTCTGCTTTTGTAGCTCATGTAGTATGCTACTGCTCAGTCCTCGAAAGCGAGAGAGGAAGCCCAGTGCTCGTACAAGCCATTGTGACCTCAATTTCATAAACCCACCGACCCAGCCAGCACTTCTACAGGTCAAAGTTCAGCGGTATCCGACAGTGAACAATTTTAGATTTTTCAGCCTAGGTGAAAGAGCAGAACCTGGAATCCTTTCTGACAGGAAAGTAATTGCCGGACCCCAGATGCCATCAAATTGTACCTCCGTCGTGTCAATTGTCCGCTTTTCCAGATCTATGAGGTTCCACATGTTTTTATACAACATCGCCAATGGGGGCAGGGAGTAATTTTTCCTGATAGGAAGCCACAGTTGTTTTGGCAGCTCCCATGCAATTCCACAGTATTATTCTGCCTGCTTTGGATTGGTATTTCTGCGTGGATGGAGTCACTCCCAGTAGCACAGTGGGCCTATCTAGTGGGATCGTATTACCCAGGATTTTCCTTAGTACGTATGCTATTTCTATCAAAAAACGGGTAATCTATGGGCATTCCTACCATGTATGTTCCATATCCCTAATAGCATTGTAACCCCTCCAGCACCGAGGAGTTTCATATCCCCTATAGCATTGCAATCCCTCCAGCACTGAGGACTACCATGAGAATAGAATTTATGTAGTTTCACAGGGCAGCAGTACCAATCCAGCAGTAGTTTACAGTGAGCTTCCCTTCCTAGGATGCTGAATACATTCTGGTGGAAGTTGATCCATAGCTCTTGACATTATTTTTCTGTAAACGTCACCCCCACTTACAGCCTCCCACCTACTCCGCTGGCAATCAATAATAATAATAATCTGAGTTTATAGAGCGCACGGCTACCTCAGCAGAGGTGTCCCGGCACTAAGTTGCAGATTCACTGTGGGGTTAACCAGCGGGTCGAACTAAGGCAAACTGAAAAGCCAAGTTTTTAAGGCCTTCCTAAAGGCCTGTTCTATCTCCCTCATGGTAGCGGGGCATTGTATTCCAGAGTCTTGCAGTTTTCACCGCAAACGCTCTTCCACTTATCCTGGCTTTACTGAAGCAGGGAACCCTAAGTAGTCTCAGGTGGTTTGATCTCAGGGCCCGGTCTTGTTGGTATCTTTGCAATCTCTGCCTCAGATAGCCCGGACCCTGATCTCTGCTGGCTCTATAGGCCAAGGTGAGCGCCTTGAACTCGATCCTCCTATTAACCGGAAGCCAATGGAAGTGCTGTAAATGTGGGGAAATATGATGGGGAAATGGGACTTTCCTAATTAATCTGGCCGCTGCATTTTGAATCATTTGCAATCTGCGAACCAGGTAAGCTGGCAGCCCTAGGTAGAGGCTATTAGAATAGTCCAGCTGGGAAGTTACCAGGACATGGACCGTAGTTTTCCTGCAGACCTCCGACAGGAGGTGAAGACATTTTCTCAATGCTCTTAGCTTCCAGAAGCATATAGAGGAGACATGGCGCACCTGGGTCTTACAAGAGAGGTCGTCGTCAAATTTGAACCCCAGATTTCTGGCTGAATCCACCGGGATAGGTGGTGGGTTTAGTTCCAAGGGCCACCACAGATGAGATGGTGGTGGTGCCGCTTGGCTGAAAAATAAGACCTCCGTTTTCTCGGTGTTTAACTTCAGGCAATTCTCCGTCATCCAGGCCGAGATATTATTCAGGCATTGCTTAAAATTGAGCCTCCATATGGAAGGTGTATATGTGCGAGAGTACACCTTTAGAGCCTGCAGCTCTTCGCACGAATTGCTCTTAGGGAGGGGTCAGTTCTCTAATGATCACCTCCCTCAACTCAGGGTGGGTTACACAGTAGCGCAAGTGAGTGTAGCGGTGTCTCTCTATTCCTCTAAATTCCTTTTACACTTGACTCTTCAAATGCTTTAATCTTCTCATTACAAAAGAGATCCACTAACCTTGGTCTCCCTTTTGCCACGCCTGGAAAGGGCCTAGAGAGGGATCTGGGAAAAATAAGGGGTTAAATTGTATGGGTGTGTGTGGTGATGGAAACGTAGTCATGGCAATTTGCCAGTTACAGCATCACAGGTTGAAAGTGTCCTAGCTGTGACTCGCGTGTTCTCCATTCAGAGAGTACAGTCAGCTGAGCTGCCTGACAGTATGTTTTAAGATCTGGTAGGGCCAAGACTCCCTGTCACCACGCCGGCATAACGTTCTGTCTTCCGCCCCGGGTGTGATTCAGAAATGCCTTTAAACAGTCTTGGACAAAAGTTTAATGACAAGGACAGGCAAGGCTTGGAAGAAATATAATAATTTGGGCAGGACTGTCATTTGTTTATCAAATGTATTCTATCCAACAATGAAATTGGCAGTGATTGCTGTCTATGGAGATCACTTTATATTGATGCCAGCATGGTGGGAAGATTTGCAACCCACAGACAGATCCTGTTTTCTAGGAGTGATGATTGAAGACAAGAACTATGGCTGCCCCCATTTTCATCGCAAGCTAGAACTTTGACGGTGGGTGCACCCCAGGGATCTGCCCTGAGCCCCACTTTGTTCAATATTTACCTTACGCCTTTAGAAACATTAGCAGAGTCAATGGGCGCAAACATAATTTCATACGCGGATGATATGCAGCTGCTCTTCTGTGGTAGGGGAGGGGAGCTAGACGGAGAGCTCATCTCAAGATGTCTCTCTAAAGTGTTTCAGTGGTTCGCCCGGCACAAACTAAAATGCAACCCGGATAAGACCGAGATTGTGATCTTTGGAGATGCTCCTCCTAACTTTCTAAGAACTTGCTGGCCTAAGGATGCACCGCAGCCAGGTCCTCTTCAGAATTCTGTAAGGAATCTAGGAAGCAAATTTGACAGCACCCTCTCCTTCAAGGCTCAGATACAAGCACTGTTTCAGCACTCTTCGCATGCTTAGAAGATTCCTACCTCTTCTGTCTGAGTCAGCCAGCAAAAAGGTTATCCAGGCTCTGATCATAATGAGACTGGTTTATGGGAATGCCCTTTACCTCTGACTCCCTCAGTACCTTCTAATTACACTATTACATCCACTCCGCTACAGGTATGAAAAGGAGTCGCCCTATTGGTATCCCTTTCGTATGCGGCCTTCAACCTTAAAATATTAGTTTATCTAGTCTTTAGGACCCAGAGAAGGCCATGTGGTGGACTCCATTCATTTGGGAGTCCGGGTCTCTATAAGAGGAGTGATGTTATAGAGCAAGTCGATGAAACACAAGACGAGGCTCTGTTTTTGGGAGGGACATTCGGTCTCTTCACGCGCTTAGGTCGGGTATTCTCCATTCAATGTCTGTATTTTTGGGGCCAGTCTTTTCATTTGGTATTCTCCCATAACCTTTCTCTGAACCCTCATCCAGGGTGAGCCCAAGAATCTCTGCTACTTCCTCCACTCTTGAGATTTGATTTGTCTTATTGCAGAATTCAAAGGCCAGGCCAAAAGGATATAACCAGCTATACCTTATTTTATCCTGGCGTAATTTGTCTGTGATGATTCAAAATTGTTGGTAGCAGGATAGTGTCACTGGTGCTATGTCCTGGAAGAATGCACATTCAGAACCTCTATATCTGACCATTTTCACACTTGTGGCAACTATTAAGACTTTTTCTTTTGTTGGAAATTATGGAACTTGATTAACATGCCTCTTGGCCTCCGGGAATCACCCGAGGGGCCTACACCCACTTTGTGGACTCAATCAAGCTAGAGTTCTTCACAGTCTCCTTTCACTAAGGCTAATATGAGTTCCCTCACAAACTGGCATAAATCTGAGCCTTCTGCTCTTTCTTGAAGGCTGCAAATCCTTAGATTCTCTACACAGGAGCGATTTTCCAAATATTCCACTTTGAGGGTCGCTTCATCTGCATGGAGTTATAGGGTATGTATTTTTTCAATGAGGGAAAGATTTATATCTTGCAGATGTTGGATTTTAGCCTCCGCTTCCACTTCCCTGCCACCTGCAGAGTCTGTCGCAGCATAGCATGGAGACTTTTTTATTGATGTCTGAGCTAGGGGCCGTTAGCTTTTTAGGCTAGGTCGGTTTGGCTTCTTCATGCAGTTCCTTTTTAAAGGTTTGAAGGGTGTTAATCAGGTCAACCTTTGTAAGAACCATCTCTGTAAACAGACTCCCCAGCGTGGCACTCTAGGATCTTGAAGGAATCCCTTTTGCATATGATTCAGATGGATTCCTCACTGACTTTGGGTTGCCTTCTCTGGTGGCATTTGGCAGAGGGGCAATGGTTGGCTCATGTGCTGAAGGCGGCAGGGGCCTAGGTTTCGCAAAATTTGATAAGTTCAACAGAGGGATCAGCATGACAGAGTCCCGCATGACAGCCCCGCTCAGGCCAATCAACCAGTCCTCCCTATTTAGTATGTTCTTCTTGCCCTCCTCTGAGGTGCTGGGAATTCTCTTTACCCCTGAGCAGTCCTCGCCACCACGGGAGAAGCCAAAGGGTAAGCTAGAGTCCTCTCCTTGGCCCCATCACAAAAGTTTTCCACTAGTTTTTCTGACCTTGGACTCACACTCTCAGTTCTTGCCCAATGAGGCTTGGCTCCTTTCCTGAGGCCACCATCATCCTAGTGCTTCCCCCTCCAGGCCTCCTTGTCTGTCTGCATATCCGTCCTGACCATGACCAGCACGAAAGAACAGTGCTTCTGAGTGCCCTCCAGGACCCCACCAATCCATGGGAGCCCCATCTGGCACTCCTCGATAGACCACTGACACATGTGCCCTGCTATAGTCACGGCTCTGTACCAGAGATTGGTAATGTGTTGCACCTTGCAGTGGTGCCGCTACGGTCTTAGACCTCCCTGTCCCTGGATTTTTCCAGCACACACACCCCTGACCTTCACTTCTATGGGGGCCGCCAGCTGGTAACTTGCGAAGCAGCAACGTTTTTTTTCAGCGGGCGACCTTCTCTACCTCTCCGGGCACTATTTTGGCCGGCCTCACGGTCAGGCGGCCCCTAGGCTTCATCCACTGCAGTCTTGGCTTCACCGGCTGAACATCAGCTTTGCTTAATTTTACTGTGTTGCTTCTGCTTTTTGTGGGTACATAAGTTCTCCGAATGGTGCTGGTAGCTCCTGGGGTAGAGAGAGGCCTTAAGAGAGCTAGCTGAAAACGTCCATCTTGGACCTCATCCTGGTTTATGCTTCTTCTTTGTTCATTAACTAACTGTTTGAATCTGGCTTTGAATATGTTTTCTCCCCACTCATTTAATGACTTGTACTACATGTGCTCAGCAAAGTACTCCCCGGTCCTGATGATGACCTGTTTACTGGCTTGGGGTTGAAACGCTTGCGACAGCAACACAGTATTAAAGACATTTGTGATACTCATCGGTAGAGCACTACATATATTTTCATTACCTTTATCAACGATAAGTGCTCTCCTTATTGAATTTTCTAGTCATTTATCATTCTTGTTTTAGTTTTCATGCGTGATCACTTTTCTCAGGCCACTTCTTTCACTATTAGCACTGCGTGTCTATTATATACACTGAGCGCCTATTCTTTCCATTATTGACTATTGATCAAATGTTTATATTGTGTCCTGGAATAATTGCTTATATAAAGCCAATCCTTTTATAATTATCGTTCTTGGTCATGTCCCCTCTCTTCCTTTTGTTTTTATTTTTCACTCTCCGTGTAATGACAAATACACAGATAGTGTTTGTTGAATATTTTATTTCTTATAATATCTGATCCTTTGTAGACACTGTTGACAACAAACATTAGTTATGAGTAAGCACTATCAAGTTCATCTTTTTTTTCTTTTCCTATCACCATTCGCATATGAATATTTCCAATTACCGGAGGGCTAATGAAGCACGCCAGAATTTTAAAACACAAAACAATGATTCCAAACATTATCTCAGAATAGTGCCAGAACATAAAGGCAGTCTTTTTAAAAGTGATTTTGCCAAACAAAGGCGGTCATCTCTCGGAGATGTTCAGCAATCAATAGGATGAAAGTGGTTGCCATGAAAGGAACATGTAGTGCTGTGTAAAGGTGAGATAGCTTTCTCTTATCCTACTTAGCTTCGCAGAAACTGCTGCATTTTAAGATTCCTTCCCTGCTTTGATAATGGTGTTGGTGAAGTGCACTTTGCTGGAACTGACGTCTATCCATATTCTTTGCGAAGAGACGGTCGCCGCCTTGTCACACTGACACATTAATTTCTACTTTAACTACTATTTTAAGAATCCTCAGGCCCTCTCCCAACGTATTTGTTTCCCTCAAGGCCATTTTGATGTTTTTTTTTATCTTCATAAAAAATGCTTCCTTTTTCCTCTGGGCTCAGTACCTTATTTTGTTTAATAAAATAGTCCAGGTAGTCCGTTACACATTACATCTCATTACAGTTTCATGTTTGGGAGATTGCTGCCTACCATCCCTTTAAAGGTGACCAGCGGCGGTTTCTTCTTTGGGGCAGGGGGGCGTTGCCCCCCTTCCCCCGTGCCTCATTTTAAACTTTTTTATTAGCAGCAGCATTGCGCGGCGTCATGGCAAAGTTTGCTATTTTCAATCGGCTGGTGTGGGCGGAGTCAGACGTGGGTAGAGGGTGGAGCTGTGTTGAGAGTGACACTCACACAGCAGGGCTTCCGTGGGGTGAAGTGCGCATGTAGGGTTGGACGGGTGCCTTGCTTTGTTCAGCCCGACATGCGTACTTGAACCCTCGATTATCTTCAATGATAGGAGCCCAGGGCGGATTGCATCCACAGCTCCCATGTCTCCAAAGGGGCGTCGGCAGCCCCTGACCCAGCCAATCCTCGCACGCTCTCATGAAGGGAGCAGCGTGAAGATTGGCTCAGGAGTCCCGAGGAGAGGGGTGGGCTGTTGGACCGTCGGTTAACTCCGGTGGAGGCAAAGTCACAAGGGTTCTGGTGCCGGATGGTGAGTTTGCCTGCTTAAGCATTTATTTTGATTTGGTATATAGCTCCCAGTGTGTTGGCTTGGCTTACTGTGTAAAGGATTCGGAGCGTCGATCGGACTGAAAGAGAGCAGCTGCGGACAGTTAGAGTCTAAACCGAGGCACAGCGCTCTCCTGTGAAAACGTCTTGCTTCTAGATGTGTGTAACTCGGGTGAAATTCATGCAGGCTGAAATAAACACCTTCACGGACAACGGGATCAGAATGCGATTTATACCATTTGAATCCCTGCTCACATCTCACGGGGGGGGGGGGGCTGGGATCAATGGAGGTGAACAAATATCACTAAACACCTAGTTCTAGCATGTTCTCTCTGCAGACATAACCGTGACTAACTTTGTCCGGGCCCCTGCTGACTGGCGAATGGCCGACTCTGCCCCAACAGACATGTCTCTAGCTCCGTCCAAGCCCTTGCTGCCTTTCAGATGACCAACTCTACCCCAGCCCTATCTGGAAGCCATGATTTGAAAGGAACTCTGACTATTTTCAGTTTGTGTATTACAAGGTTTCCCATTCGCTCACAGATGGCAAAAACGTGTTTCCTTCTAATAAAACCAACTGCTGATTTACAGCCTTTTGGGTTCTTTCCAAATTACTTGGTTACACTGAGAGCCTGGTGCCTGCCCCGAACACAAGCTTGAAGCCTCCAGCATTCACCTTCTATCCTTTTCTTTCATTTGGGCACAGTAGCAATTACAGCTTACAGAACCTCTAATGTCATGGTCTGTACAGTACTGCTTTTTAGTCATAAGTGTGCACATCTACTGTATTAACAGGCAAAAGTGTGAAGTGGCTCTCACAACATGTTCTTCATAGCCGTGGGAAGCAGAATTGAAAACGAGTCCACACGCGTGTAAATAACAAATGCAACAGTTCAAATATACACACTTGTGTGAGTATGTGTCTGTGAGGCTGATACTAATGCTTGCCTGCATTTATCACAGAATGTGTGAGTAAGCGAGAGGAAAGCGTTGCAGTTTTATTATGAAGGTATTTGAGCAGTGTGTGCATCTGTGTTTGAAGTTGTGAATGTGTTTGAGTATGCGTGATAGCAAGAAAGTATGTTTATGTGGGGTTTTACACCCGGCTTTCCCCTGACAGACTTTGTGCCCTTGGTATCCTTGCCCCTCCTTGTGAGACCAGCAGTAAAGTAT
Source organism: Calotriton arnoldi (assembly GCA_963921515.1). Classification (NCBI taxonomy): domain Eukaryota; kingdom Metazoa; phylum Chordata; class Amphibia; order Caudata; family Salamandridae; genus Calotriton; species Calotriton arnoldi. The sequence continues at coordinate 5,366,461 of CAWUFW010000081.1, read as the reverse complement.
CTACTTCTGGCCACGTGCCTATCGGCTACAAAATATGGATACATGTATATGTATTTGTGTGTGGCATGCCTACTTGTGTACATTTGCTTTTTACAAATCTGTTTATGCCCCAACATGTCAGCAATTATTGGTTTATCTGCACCCATCTGATTTTAAGGGAGACAGATTGAGAATGGGTGTACGAATGGGTCTAATTGTGTCAGTCTCAGTGACTAAATATGTGCGCACATTTAGCTAATAGTTTGTTAATAGTGTTCAACGAACACTTGGTGAGTTTTATAAAGGGGATGTAGAAAGAGTCTCACAAAGTGCGGTTTCTGACGTCAGTTAGGGCATCATTGTTTTCTTTCTTCAGTTATTCTCCAATCTGGGTTAATAATTTCCATTGTTCTTTGGTGCAGGTGAATCTAATCCAAGGCGTTTAGGGAGGGTTTGCATTTTTTATTGCTCTACCTCGCGATCTTCTGCCACCTTCCCTGATCAACATGTCCAAGTGAATGCCCAGTCACCTTAAGATAGGCGCTTTTCACTCTAGCTGGATATACTATTGCATGCCAAAGTTTGAGACAATCTATGGAGGGGCTTCTCTTTAAGACACATACCCTACGTCCCCCCCTCCCCCGCTCGCCCCCAGACTCCCACTCCTAAGTGTTCAGTACTCTTTAATCCAACACTAATTCAGAGCGAGCCTTTAGTCTGGTGTCATCTAGCCCGTGATAGTGGGTGGACATAGTTTAAAAATCAAGTATAGTGTGGGTAAGGGGCTGAGGTTGTGGCGGGATAAGAAGATGCACCTTGAAAGTAAAATGCCCGCATGTGTTGGCAGCTGGGGTACCTGCCTTACTTGTTTAGACCTAAGATACTGGGCGATGATCTGTCTGGGTCTTCATGACAGACCTTTTTTAACACTTATTTTCAAAAACCTGGACAAGTGATTACTTTAACAAGGTCACCTTCTATGGTATTTGCAAGGCACTGGAATTATGTGATTGCGTCAGTTTTCGCATAATTATAGATTTGCAACATTTGCCACATAATCCATCATCTGCCGCATAATCTGCAGATGTTAACAAAAATAAATTTGTTTCTAGCTCACACAGTTCAAAAGTTACTAAAAATGCTGCAACGTGCTGCCGTGCAGTGGAAGGTCCTTTGCAAAGGTTGACTGGTCATCTTTATGTTGCTTGTTGCTACATTTGGTTGTTAAACTGCTACTATTGAGGTGTAACCAAAGCCCAGCCAGTGTTAACAAGTGTATAAAATGACAAAAAATGAAGTAATGCTATCATAAAATCTTCTGCATTATGCTGCCTAATTTGCATTTTCTTGCCACATAATTGGCTCTCTCTTCTGCATAATTCCAGTGGCCCTCGGTATCTACCATCTCCAGATAATTGCTTTCACCCTGGTATTCAAGAAAAACTGAGAAAATTGTAGTTTTTAAAATATTCTCAATTGAGTTTAAATCTTGTATTTTCCTGGATATATAGGCAAGATTAATAATTAGTCAGCCATTTAATTGAAAGTATTTTACTCTGTTTTAATTTGTGATGTGTAGTTTTTAATATCAATAATGATTTTAACACACCTTTTTCTTTTTTTAATGTTTGTTTTTAAATGACTTATGGGTCATGAACATACAAACTTTCTTTGAATGAATTACTTACTGATTAATTAACAGGAGGACTGATAAACAAGTAAATAGGCAAGTGAGTGAATGAATTGGAGAGTGTGTGAGAGGGATTGAGTGACCAAGCGAGGGAGTGAGCGACTTGGGGCTTCCATTGAGTTGATCAGGTCAATCATTAGTGATACAAAAACTAAGTAACTGCCAAATCCAATAAGAGGGTTTCAAGAAACCAGGTGAGGGTGTGAGTGCACCAATAACTAAGGTAAACAGTGAGTGAGTGTTTAACAAGGGGCTACAGCAAAAGTGCAAATGACAAGATATTAGACAAAATGACGGAGTTTGAATATCAGAGTGAGCATATCTGACTGAGTACATAAGTGAGTAAATTTGCTTGAAAATGCAGCATTTGCCCACTCTTTTTTCAAAATTTTCTTCGTGGGAGAACCCCCCGAACCCTCCCTTTAGCAATTGGGCTTGCTCGCTCGCCACATGTCACCCATCCCAAACTTTTACGCCCCACCACTTTCAAATGTCACCAGCCACCACTGAAGGTGACAAGGGTGTAAGTCTTGACTGTTTTATATTTTATTATAGTATTTGTGCATGCCCCTATGTTGGGTGCTGAAGAGCTTGTTCACGACAGGTAGCATTTCACTGTCTGTGGGTGTGTGGTTGGAAGATTGTTGTATTTGCTTTGATCCTATGAAGGACGTGTTTCTGTGTTGCATGCGATGACCACAGAGTGTTGAATCAGAAAGTGTGAGAAGTGCACACAAGATTTTAAGATGTGTTATGTTGCCAGCTCTGATTAGATCTTCAGGCCACTTTATTGTGTTGGCCCTTTGTCTTGTATATTAGTGAACAGATTTCTTATGCCACCTTTAGCAAGAGGTTGTGAATTTGCTGATCTTATGACTCAGCAAGAGGTGAGAGATATCAGACATCTGCCCGAATAGACTGTTAATAGTACCCCTTTTTTATGACTGACATTATGAGATGTCACTTGAAGATATTTGCAAGGTAGATTGTGTGTATTGTCATTGTTTTTTATCATTCTAGGATGTCAGTTGCTCAGAGTATGTGACCTGCAGAGTGGACTATGTTGTAGTGCTCCACTGACGAGCAGTTTGTAGCAGATCTCGTTGGTCCCAAGAGGCCTGTCTGGTGGTGAACATGTCTACAGTGTGGTTAGTTAATCGTACTGGTATAGCCTGTATCTGTGCCATCCACTTGCCAGCAAGATTCCACAGGGCCTTTTGTCCATTATATTCTTGTCACGTCGATGGTGACATATCAGGTGATGAATTGTATATGTTATGGTGAATATACAAATTGATATTGGTAGGACTATCATAAAGACTAAATTAACTTTCTTCTATATTGTGGTTAGAGTTAGAAGGTGAAGTAGACCTATTGTACTATATATGTAAAGGCCTGGGCTGTGTACAGAGTCCCATATGTTAGTAAGCAGGTTGCGGGTCTTTAAGTGCAGAGTGTCAGCGGGTACTTCAAGTATTGTATTGAAGAGGCGTATTAATTATAGCCCTTCCATATTTCGATGCCATTGTGAGATTATTTTTGGTGGGAATTCCTAATTTGGGTTGAATGCCTGTGTCTGTCCTCTTGGTGTGGCTTGCTGGTTTGTACAATTCTATGGCTCTTGTGCATCTATTGGTAAAAGGCTTATCGTTCTGGATTCTATCCCCAGGTCAGCGTTTGATGTAATTTTCTTGAGAACAAACAGGTTTTCACCTCTCCTCTAAACTTTAAATGCTCCTGGGTGCTTCGAATCATGACAGCCAATAGATTTCAGAACCTTTACCAACAAGCATTTGCAATGCAGTAGGTCTCGCATTTACGAGAGTTTGAGCTATTGGCAATGCAATAGCTTAAACTCTCGCAAATGCGAGACCTATTGCATTGTAAATTACTAGCGCCCATGCAGCGCTTTCACATTCATGGAGGCCGCGCCCCTTTCTTTAGACAATTCACATCTAAAGAAAGGGGCATGGCCGACATTAAAGTAAAAGCGCGGCATGGGGTGGTTTGACAAAAGAAGCATCCGTTTGTCAAGTTGACAAACCGATGTGTTTTTTTTGTTTTGTCAAAGCGCCCATGCCGCCCTTTCACTTCAATATCAGCTGCGAACCTTTCTTTAGACGTGGCTTCACTTTAATATCAGCCGTACACCTTTCTTTAGACGTGGCTTGTCTAAAGAAAGGGGCACGGCCTCCATGAATATGAAAGTGTCGCATGGGCGCTAGTAAACAAAAAAACAAAAAAAGTAAGCATGTCCGCTAAACTTAAAGCGGACCTCGCCGCTAAAACAAATAAAATAAGAAAGAAACGCGGCCAATATAGTTAAGGTGGACCACCATTAGTAATTATAATTAAAATAAAAGCGGGCACCGTGCTGCGACGTTGTGGATGGTATAGGGGCAAATCATTAAACAAAATAGTGCTCACAGCCAAGATAAAGCAGATGGTGTAACAAAAAAAGTAAAAGGTCCAGCCCATATGGGAGGTAGCAAATGCATACAAGCGGGTACCAAGGAGGGACTAACAAGACTAATACCGACCCGGAAGCCAGCCTTTACGAAGGACAATGACACAAGCCAATTAAAAATATTGGCGGAGAGTGGGTAGGGCTTCAAAGCCATACTCCAATACTGCATGCCTTGCAGCAGGGCATGCGCTGCCCAGGCTTGACCTAAAAAGGAGGAGCCTCCTCTGGATTTCTTGTAGCAAGGTGGTTTGATGATGTGTGGTACTTGCCTGCAGTGTGGTACCCTGTTTTGTTTGTATTTGAATGTAATTTGTAGGTACTTTGGTTCTTTTCCTTGGGAGGTTATGTGAATGATAAAAAGCGGTTTGAACATTGTACGTCTAGCTACAGTGAACCAGTGAAGTGTTTGTAGACGAGCGTCGTGTTCTTTCTGGTGAAGGTTTAAAAGGAGCCTTGCTGCAGCATTTTGGTTTAGTTGCTATTTGCTTGTTATGAAGCAGGCGTCACTATATAGGCTGTTGGCATAGTTGAGCTTGGAGTGAGGATAGCTGGAACTGTCTTTTTGTATCCAAGGTATGGGCAGATGCATGGTAGTGCTTTAAGTTATGTAGAAGGTGCTCTTTGTCACCTCATTGGCTTGTGGTATCAGGGAGAGATCTAATTCCTTAATTACTCCTAGTTCACTTCTCTTGACGTAGCTTGCTGGGCATCAAGTTGCTTGCACCATACGTCTGGTGGCTGGTGTTTGTGCTATTGTCCAATGATCTTTGTCTTTGCGGTGTTGTGCTGTAGGTGATTAATCATCAAACATTGATGTAAGGCATGAAGGCAATCACCAATTATTAATAGAGAATGAATGAGCAACGGCGGATCTGAGTAACCGCACCTCCCTGCTTTATTCCTTTTCTTGTTTAAGAAATTGTAATGGATAGTATGATTGGGTGTGCACATACAGCTCCTGCACCTGCCGTTGTTGGATGCCAGCTGCCAAGCAGAGGGAAAACTGTGAAAATAGTGGAGCGGTGCACTACCAAAGAGTTTTCTTCAATAAATCCAAATGTTCATTTTGTATAGTGGTTTATCAATCCTTTATTTTCAATATCAAAATGTGCAAATTCCAGCCAACGCGTTTCGTTCATACATAAAATGAACTTCTTCAGGGCTGAAAGTTATAATACATAAAAGAAAACATAAGTATAAAAATATATATACATATGGTGTATTCACACAATATGCTTTTTACTTTAAAAACGAGAGAGAAACTATATACAAAGGCAAAGGTTATTTCATTAGAAGGTGACTCTAAACACAAGAAAGGAAACCTAATGGGGGTGGGAAACATACAAAACAAAAATGGAAATTCATGGTCGACAATATGTCACTTCAAGTTGAAGAAAAAACAGACAAAATAGGGTGAAGGGGAAAAAGAAAATGGGGGCGGAAGAGTAGGGGTTGAAGACAAGAATAGAGGGAGGAAAAAACATGGAAATATAAAAATATAAATATATATATATATAAAAAGGGCAGACATTAACAATCTTATACATATTTTGTAATGTAATGTCCAGTGAGCATTTGGTCTGTAAATAGATATGTAAATCAAAATAGATCAGTATCAGTTGTTAATTAATAGCAACAACGGTGTCAGGAGCTATTGTCACTAGTGGGTCTATACAGTTCACCCTAAGCGTAGCTCATAGTGTCCAAGTAAACAAGTAACAGTTAGTCCAGGGCCTAAGTAACAGCACATGATTGGAGAAACCTTTGAGCCATACAAATACGAGAAAAGAAGACCAAAATAAAACAGAGAAAAGGCACTACATGTACCTACCAAATGGTGATGTGAAGAAGACGCAGGAACACAGAGGCAATGAAGAGCCCTTGATCTGAGATATTTCAAATTCCTGCTGTCGACGCACAAGTATTTAAATTTTAAAGGCTACCATGATAAGTGCCTGATGGTTGTATCTCTAAGAAAGTAAAAGAAAATGTATTAAAAAACAAGGAGCGACATAGTGCGTAGACACTAAAGATTTGTAGGGAATAAGCACCGGTACCAGAGAAATAATATGAATATATACAGGCACCAAAAAAGTGGCATGACATTGAGGACATAATAGTTAAAGAAAAAGAAAAAACTGTGTCCAAGTGAAGATCTGGGGAGAGCCGTGAAGGCTTGCTTCATTTGCTTGGTGCTAAAAGAGCTCGGTTTGAAGTGGGGGATATTTTATTTTCCTGCTAATCCCTTGATCGTGGTGTTATATGCAATTCACATTACTGCTGGTTTGCATGCGTACTGTATATAATAAACTTATAAGTAAAGTTGGGGAAAAAACGAATACACTTTTTGTGGTGAATAAAATTAATACCAGTCTAAAAATAAAATCAAAGAATCCATACTTTTATCAACATGTCATCTTATCACTAAGACGAATCTTATCCGTTTATGTAATGTTATGCTGCGATTTAGACAAGGTTGGAGCACTTGAGACTTTAATCACCCCCTCCAGCGATACTCATACTGGATTTTTGTATTTGACTTAATAAAACTAAACAGATGTCTGTACAACACCTGCAAAAGAAAAAATAAAACTCGCAGACACCGACGAACTGCCAAGGTTCAAGATGTATCCACGTGTAGGCATGTTGTTTGATAACTTTGCTCCATTTCTGTTGGCTGTTCTGCTGCACTGAAGTTGTAAGTACCTTTCTGAGGCATCTTGAGTCCTCATCACAGCCAGAAATCAGAACTCTTAAATGAAAAAAAGATGCATGACAGGTGTTTTTTAATGTATCTTGTTGTCTGCCACTTCTCTATATTTGGGGCTGCCATCTGGTGATATTTTTAGATTGAAGAGTGTAATCAGCATTCGTGATTGGCTCTGTTCTACTGCTAAGACATCCATCGTGACAGGGAGCCATTGGCAAGGAAGGTGAGTGGGTGAAAAGCGATTGCAAGAGTAGTTCAGCAGAGCAACTCTTTGGGAGCATAGGTGACACCACAGAGCATACGGAGTTATGGCCAAGTTGCGTCCCGCGACACTGGCAGCCGATCTGCAGTATTAGCAGGCGCCATGATCTGTAGTCAGATACTGGAAAACACAGAGGCCATCTTGGAGTGGGCAGTTAACCAGGCTTTACTAGGACTAAGATTATTACAATGAACACATATCTCCTAAATCAAGATATACAATTAAGACAACAGTGTGCTAAGAATCAGCTGTTGGCATTTGAGGGTGTAGAGAATCATACATGACTAATAGGCCTGACTGTCAGATAAATCGCAATATGCGCAAATGAACTTGTGGTTGAGCCAATAACCATTAAATCACAAGGTTACCGCAATGAATGTTTCCAACATGGCATAGCCCTTGTAGCCTATTTGCTACAGTTAATGGCTCTGTGTACCTATTCTGCCTCCTGGATGGGAATCAGTCAAAGCCTCCTGGTTGGGGGTATTTCAGTGAATTATATTGTGTTCCCTTGCCAGTCCTGCACAATTAATCACAAGACCCCATAAAAGTGAATGGATTGGAGCAATGCATACCTAAGTCTCAAGTAACCTAAACAGCCATTGTTGCTTCCTGCTTTTTGTAATGACGATATGTTTTACATCTTTTTTTATCTTCTATTTTGTTGCCTCTTGGCTGCCCTTGTCACAATCCTGGTTCTGAGTTTGCCTGACGCTTCTGTCCCTATCTCCAGATTCTAGATCTCAGTTGTTGACAGTTTGTGTGACCGTGGGCATCTGGATTATGTTCTTGTGGCTGCTGGAAAGTTGAAAAAAAATCTTCTTTCTATTTACTTATCATTGGCTTGGTGCTAGTCCGGTTGTCATGATGCACACAACAGATTGCATACAAGTGATTTGGTAGGTGCGAGCTTGCCAAGACAGCTCTGCTGTTTGCAGGTTTCTACTTCCCCTGTTCGTGTTTTAAGATGCTGGTACCATTAATTTTGACAGTCAAGTGTTTTGATCCCACTGCCCTGGAATGACAATGCTGGGCTCAAGCAAACAGGCTCTCTTTGCAGAGCATGCTGACACCGGGTTCATTGAATTGTGAGATTGTGTTACATTCCGTTCATGGTAGCAATCTTTAGTGCTACAGGTGATCATTGAAATGTATGTATGTATTTAAGCTTATATAGCGCACAGCTACCCCCAACGGGGGTGTCCCGGCGCTTGCGGACACGAAAGAGGTGAGTTGTAGTTGTCAGTCCCTAGTTTGTTACGGGAGGCTGAAGAGCCAAGTCTTCAACACCTTCCGGAAAATGCGTTCCGACTTGGCTTTTCTGATATGGTCGGGCATGGAGTTCCATAAAATTGCAGTTTTGACGGCAAAGGACCGTCCTCCAATTCTAGATTTAGAGAAACGAGGGATAAAAAGGCACTCATGATTATTAGATCTCAGGGTCCTAGTTTGATGGTATTTGCGAACTCTCTTCTTTAAGTATTGTGGGCCAGTATCATTGAGAGCTCTGTATACAAGAGTTAGCGCCTTAAATTCAGTTCTTCTCTTAACAGGCAGCCAATGAAGACTGCGCAAGTGGGGGATATATGATGTCTTAGTGGGATGTTTCTAATGAGCCTAGCTGCCGCGTTCTGCACTATTTGCAGTTTTCTAAGTAGGTAAGCTGTACAGTAGCAATGCTTAGATTGAGTACAGCGTGTCACAAAATGTCGGAAATAAGCATATGTATGGCTTTTTATATTCAGGTGAAATTAAAGTTTGCAATTTGTGATAACACTGTGGCACACACAGAGGCATATGTGAGGTTTTAATTTGACTACAGTTAACTTGCTGCGGGCAACGTTTTGCCCACTTTTCACTGTATGATCTTGAAGAAAAGTGAAGGTGTATTCATGGATTTCTTTATTAAAGCACAGAACAGCTAAGTTTAAGTTGGAAGTTTTTCTTTACCTTTGGAAGCTTGAACTATATATAGCTCATTCAGTCACAAACTGCATAGTGGACAGCCACCTAATCCTTGCATGTCCAGGCAGGCCAATCCAAAACTGGAAACACTGGTTCAAAGCATTCTAAAATTATTTAGCTTCCATTGAGGGCAACAACTTGAGCCAGAACGAAAAAACGATTGATTATTCAGTTCATTGGGCTCAGACGGACAGCAAAAATTATTTGACGACTTGCCAGAAAGTGAACAAACTGACAGCAGCTTTGGAAGATGAGGTGGATACAGGTGACAGTTAGAAGGTTGGAGACTTGCTTTTCTCAGAAAAAAAGTTGATGTAGTAGAGAGAGAGACAATTTTTTTCAGAGACTACAAGGAGGTCTGGAATCAGTTGATAAATACCTTGTAGCTTTGTGAACGATCTGTACTGTCTGTTAAAGCACTTGCCTATGAGGCTAGTGGTTATACTAGCAGTAACAGTTTCACTGATTAACAAAAATGATCAGAAATGGAAAGACAGATTGAGAGCAACATTGTGTTTTAAGATGTGGTTCAAAAAACATTTAGGAAATGATCCGGCATGTCCATCGATATCCAAAAAATGTAGTAGGTGTAGGAAGTTTAAAAAGTTTGACCAGGAGCTGAAAGTGTTGTGATGTGAACAGTGTGAAATGTGTGTCAATTTAATGATTTTGACAGTGGGCTTAATGAGAGGAGGCCGGCTTAATTGCAGGAAGAAGGGACCTGAGTGTGAGGGGAAATTTTGTTAAGTGCCATTTAATATTATGGTTGACTCTTGTTCGCCTGTTACCATTATTTTGGACCAAACATACAAGAAATGTTGGCCTAATTTCACTTGCATGTCTCAGATGTTAATATTGTAGTCCTTGGTAAATTTAATGTTCTGACATGGTGCTCTTTTGGTGATTATTTACAGTTTATGTAGGAAAGTAGGATCTGCTTCTTATGGTTACCCCCACTTTTTGCTAAATGTGATACTGTTTTTTACTAGTCTGACTGGGATCCTGCTAATCAGGACCCCAGTTTATCTGCTTTCTCCCTAAACTGTTGTTATGTACTTAGGTACACTCCAGATTTAATACTGGGGTACCCTTGTCAGTCCCTTGTATATGGTACCCATGTACCCAGGGTATAGGTACCCCAGAGGCCTCCCATGGGCCGAAGCATGTATTATGCCACCCATGAGAAGCCATGTAAAATGTAACAGGTCTGCCATTGCAGCCTGTGTAAGTTGGTGCATGCACCACTTAAGATATAGGTTTACTATATCAAAGGGTCACTGCACTTAAAACCTATAAGTCACCCCTCTAGCAGGCCTTTACAATCCTGAGGGCAGTGTGCTTGGTTCTAAGTGAGAGGGTGCCACTGCATGAGCAGAACACCCCTGCAGCCTACGGAGTCCATTCTCCCGGGTTGTCAGTGAGGCAGCCATTTACGACATATAGAGTGGCATTAAGCGACCGCGTGATGACCAACTCTAAAATGGCTGAAACTAACCCTATCGTGTTTGGTATCAAACATGTTGAAATCATACCTCCCACACACCAGGAGATATGATTCCACCCCTCAGAAGCGAGCTTCGTTGAGTCCCTGGTGTTCCCGGTACCAGCCTTCTAGTCCCGGGCAGCACAAAATGGTTGCTGCCGACCAGGGACACATTTCTGCCCTCCTGCTGCTGAGCCAAGCTCGAGCAGGGGAAGGCAGAACAATAGGCATCCTGTCACAGGGAGGTGTGACCACCTCCCAGACAGGATTTAGTGTATTAGGGCTGGGTGGGTGCGCTTGCCAGCGACCGAAAGTCTGCATGGGGGGCACATTTGGTGTCCCTGTGCATAGTCCAGTTCAAACCAGTCCTGGGAGCCGTAGGCTCCTGCTCTGGCGCAAAACTGGACAAAGGACATGGGAGTAACCTCCCCACTGTCCAGACCCTCCCCTGGGAGGGTCCCCTGAATCTGTCCAACCCTCTCCCGTGGGTACAAAAGGGCTTACCTGGCTGTAGGACCCTAGATTCGACGTGGACAAGATTCTGAACCAGAAACCACTGAACTTCGACTGTCTGGACACTGGACTTCGTTTGGGCCCGACTTCGTCTCCCTCTCAGTCTGAAGCATCGTCTGTGCCCGTGCACCATACAGGTTCCGTGCAGGACCTGTGGAGCATAAAGGACAACAGAAGATATCTCCCTTGGAGTGAAGGAGTCACTCCCCTGCATTCACAGGCACAGCAACACTGCTGTCCGGTCTGCTGACCCTGAGCTCCTACGGACTCCGAAGGCGTCAGCAACACAGGAGGTGGGTTTCTACGTCCCTCGAGGTCCAAGCTGCCCTCTCACCAAGTTTGAGGTCAGAATCCCTCGTGGGGACTGCAATACCCGAACCCCTGTGCACCGCGTACCTTTGCAAGTGCATATGCTTGTTGGTGTTTCCCGAACAAGTGCATTGGACTCCGAGTAGCCCCAACCTCTGGCACCATTTCCTACCAGGAACTCTGGCCTCCTCGCACCGAGTGCTCCGTGGGCTGCATTTTGGTGAAATCGCTCAAGGTCCTCTTGCGACTCCTGTGCCTCCGGCCTGTGGGTCCACTTGAGGGTCATGTGGTATTCAGATGTTGAATGCTGCTTTGGAGTGTTGTGTGTGTTCTAGGCTCTATTCATTCTACACTGACGGTTGACCAGTGTTTGTAAGGTCTCCGTCAGTTGTGGGTGTCTAAGCTGTCTTCTCCACAATAAACTATCTACCAGAACCAGCCTGTCTCTATTTGGATACTTCACGATTTGGCGACGACTGGGAACTGGAGGAAGGCAGCATTCACGTGTTTTCCTTGTAATTTAAAGGTATTTTATCTTTTTCTATATCCTGTGTTATGATTGCACCGGCGGCTGTTTGACCTATTTGTGCCCTGATTGCACCTGCGGCAGTGTTGAGAGCACTAGTGTTGTGTTTCGTGCTGGATTTGACGTTCATGGTACACTTTTGAATTTTTTGATGCTTAACGTGCTCTGATCGCACCAGCGGCTGCCGTATCCACTTGTTGTGCGTTGATTGCACCGGCGGCTGTATTTTGGTCCTATTTACACTCGTGTGCCTAATTTTTATTGTGCTGTCAGGCATCGCTGTTTCATTTTCGAGCAAGGGTTTTATTTTTTAAAATACCACAACTCTTTCTCACCTGTTACCGCCGTTGGCCTGCATTGGAATACTGTGCACCGCCTTCAAGTTCTAGCGGCATTGTTCTCTCGCATCATTCCCTCGGTGAATTCTTCATCCCGCTGTGTACTTTGGGAGCCGCAATGTACCCTGGGAGCGTCGTGACGTAAGACGCTCGGCGGCCATTTTTGTAGTTTTTTTTCCCGTTTGTCTTCCGGTTATGCGCACACCTGATCGACTGCGCATTGTGTGTTATTCTTTGCCTCAGTATCTTATTCTGACCATCTATGCACCGCTGCTTTGTCAAGTGTACTGCAAGTGAGTCATGTATTTTCAACGGTGATTCACACACCATTTTCTAGTGTAACTCACTCTGGCCATCTGCGCATTGCTACCACTTCACGTATATGGCAAGTGAGTCATGCATCTTCTACGGTGACTCACACACCATTTTCAATGTGTGATTTCCTTTAGTTTTGCTTGCTATTTCATTTTAACTTAGTTTTCCAGTTTTGTTTTTTAGAGTGTGGCTCACCTCTTCATTGCTCACAGTTTGACAGTTATCCATCGTCATGTCCAACATTTCTGCACCACCACATTTCTTACCGGAGGCTGGTGAACCAAAAATGGAGTGGGAACTGTGGTATCCAATGTTTTTAGCTTATGTGGAAGTCCTGGAAGAGGACAGATGTGCTCCTAAGAGAAAACTTGCTTTATTAAAACATTGTTTAGGAGGTGCAGGTCTAAAGGAGTTCGCCAATCTTCCCCCTATCGAAAGCTCTGGTGATGTGAATGCTTTTGACGTAGCTATTAGACAGATGACCACTAGGTTTGGAAAAAAAATTAACATAGTCCTGGAAAGATTCAAATTCTACTCTCGTGCTCAAAAAGATGAAGAATCTATTGAAGACTATGTGTCCGCTTTACGCTCTTTGGCAGGCTCTTGCGCCTTTGAAACTATCAATTACGAGCAGGTACTGAGAGATCAGATTATGATGAAGACTAAAAGTAAGAAAATCCAAGAAAGGTTATGGATGGGTGCTGAATCTTCCTTATCTGCTGTGATAAATATCGCTAAAGGCATAGAACAATCTGACAGATTTGTTACCGAAATCAGGGGGCATGTTGTTAAAGTGAATGATACTGTTTCAGAAGTTTCTTTAGTTAAAGATCAACCATCTGTAAAAAACTCTTTTCCTTTTCCCTACAAGAAGAATGCCGGTAAAGATAACAAACCTTTTGGTAGAAGGCCCCAGATAATATGTTATAGGTGTGGTAGTTTTGAACATGTTGGTAGCTATAAAGGCTGTCCAGCGTGGAACAAAGTTTGTGTTAAATGCAAGAAGGTAGGTCATTTTGGGAAGGCTTGTAAAGCATCTCAGAAAATTAATTTTATGATACATGATGAAGAAGCTTCACCGGCTGAGTTCAACACTATTTCATGTGTAGGTAATGTTAAGTGTAAGGGCTTCCCTAAATGTACTCTGTCTATGGATGGAAAAACATTTCTATGATGGTTGACTCATGCGCTTGGTACACTATCATTGGCAAGAGTGTGTTTAATGAATTGTGGGGCAGTAAGGTATTATCTTTACCTGACATCCAACCCGGTGGTTACTCAGGTCACAAAATTGCTCTGGAGGGTTTCATGTGGGCTGACCTAGAATTTATGGGTAGGAGAACTAGAGGTAAAGTATATATTGCCACAAAGGGAGTGTCGATACTTGGATGGCCCCACCAACAAGAGTTGGGAATAAGACTAGATCCTAATGCTTCTCCTTCTGTGTATGTTGTAGCCCCCAACAACGAGAACCTAGCTTTAGGCATCAAAAACAGGTTCCCAAAACTCTTTGACACATCTCTTGGTAAGTATGTTGATTTCAAGCATAAAATTATTCTCAAAGATGGGGCAGTTCCTGTTCGACACAGAGTAAGGAATGTACCTTTGGCCTACCAAGGTAAACTTAAAGAGATGTTAGCAGGTTTGGTGGAGGGAAATATTATTGAACCAATAGAATCGTCCCCGTGGGTTTCTCCGGTTGTTTTATCTCTTAAAAGCAACGGCGATCTTCGTTTGTGCGTTGACCTTCGTAGCTTGAACAAGGAGATATGGATTGATAGACATCCTCTACCCAACATACATGAATTCATTTCCACTCTTTCAGATGCTTGTGTTTTTTCCACAGTGGATTTGGCCAGTGCCTACCACCAAGTGGTGTTACATGAAGAGTCCAAGTGTTTAACGGCATTTGTCACACCTGAAGGCATGTACCAATTCCTACGCATGCCTTTTGGTCTGGCCAGTGCGGCTTCCGTCTTTCAGAGACTGATGAAACAAGTTTTAGAAGGATGTCATGGCGCTATCGCCTTTCAGGATGATATTTTAATCTTTGGTAAGGATGTTGAGGAACATGACAAGAATTTGGATAATGTCCTAAACCGTGTACAGAGTAAAGGTTTAACTTTGAAATTTTCCAAATGCAAATTTAGACAAAATAAGGTGGAATATTTAGGTCATGAAATTTCCAGCGAGGGTATCAAACCTAAATTTGATCACGTGAACAGCATTCTAATGGCGCCTACACCACTGAATAAGGAACAATTGTGTTCTTTTTTAGGTTTGACGGAATTTTACAGTAAATTTGTGCATGATTACTCTTCTATTGTACATCCACTAAGGTTACTACTTAAAAAGAATGCAAAATTTAACTGGGACAAAGAACAACAAGTTGCTTTCGATATTTAAAAAAAAGAAATTGTTGGTGCACCATTTTTGAAGACCTTTTCCATTGCTAAGGAATGTATTGTTGCAGTTGATGCTAGTAGCGTGGGATTGGGTGCGGTATTAATGCAAAAGGATTTTGGCAATGAACATGTGGTATCTTATGCCTCTAGAACGTTACGTGGTGCTGAATGCAATTATTCTACCATTGAAAGGGAACTATTGGCTTGCACTTGCGCTGTTCAACACTTTAGACAATTCTTGTGGGGTACACAGTTTCGTATAAGGACTGATCACAAACCTTTGATTAGTATGTTGGCTGCAGGGGGTGGTAGAACTCTTACGGCCCGGTTAGCAAGGTTGGCTGCCAAACTGCAGGAATATCAATGCATTGTTGAGTATGTTCCAGGGCGTTTAAATGTGCATGCAGATTGTATGTCGCGACTGCCTTTAGCCGGTGTTCATGACTCTGTTGATGCCAAGGAAGATTGTGATGTGGCTTTCACCATGGTTGATGTCAATAGCGGGAGTGTTGATCCATGCTCTCCCGAAATGATCTCTGAGAAGGAATGGAAAGACGCTATGCGTGAGGACCGTGATTTGGGTGCTGTAGTGGAGTTTTTGGAAAGAGGTTGGCTGGAGGAAAGGAAATTAAGTGGTGAGTTGGGTGCATTTTTTAAAGTCAAGGATGAGCTTATGTTTTCGCAAGGAATTATTACCAGAGGAGACAAAATTGTTCCCCCATGTAAGCTTAGAGAGAGAGAATTTTGAGAATGGCTCATGAAGGGCATATGGGCATGTCTAACATGAAGAGACGTATAAGGGAATTCTATTGGTGGCCTTGCATTGATGGTATGGTTGATAGATGGGTCAGACTGTGCTCCCCATGTTCTTTGAGTGACAAATCAGTTAAACCTTTGTCTGTGGCGGTAACTCCAATTGAGTATGCGCTGGGACCTTGGAGGAAATTGGGTATTGACATTATTGGTCCTTTAAGTCTTCCTACCAAAAAGGATGTTTTTGCGTTGGTCTTGATAGATTATTTCTCTAAATGGCCTGAGTTGAAGATGGTAGAGAAAATTACTTCCACTCAGGTAATTGAATTCTTGGAGGACATTTTTGGTCGGGAAGGTTTGCCAGCAGAAATAGTTTCCGATAATGGTCCACAATTTGTCAGCAAGGAGTTTGAGTCATTTTTGGAAAGTTATGGTGTTGTACACAAGAGGGTGTCTAATTATAACCCACAGGCCAATGGTCAAGTGGAACGTTTCAACAGGGTGGTGAAAGAATCCATTCAGCTTGCCATTAAGAGTGGATTGGACTGGAGAAAAGCTTTACGGGCTACCCTGTTATCATATCGCACCTCTCCCAATTCTGTCACTGGGTTGTCTCCATTTGAAATGTTACGTGGTAGGAAACCTGGTTCTAAACTCATGCCTTAGTGGTTGAAAGTACAGAATTCCTATGACTCCTCTTTGGATTTTTCTCAGGTCAAGGAGCGTGTTGAGAGATATCAGGAGAGAATGAAAAATAATTTTCAGAGGAATAATTTTTCAGAATCTAAGATTAGAGTTGGTGATTTTGTTTGTGTAAGGTTTGGTGGTTCCTTCAACAAGAAAGGGTCTAAATGGTCCGATCCTAGTAAGGTGGTGGAAGTCTTTAGCAAAGCTGTGAGGCAAGATTTGGAATTTTAGACTGATTTCTTTATGCAAATTCGTGAATTCTTATAGAAGTACTCAGTCTTTTGCTCCCAAGACTTTGGAGAGGGAGGATAATTTTCCAAGTTACCTGGACTCACAGGTGGATTCCAATCCTGGGTTGAGTGTTTCTGGTTCTGGTACTAGTGACTTTGGTGTGGGTGATACTTTATCTTCTTCTACTGCACCTTGTGACAATCCTGAATTGTGTGACAGCATTCCAGACAGTCATGTGACTGAGCTGAGGAAAAGTTCTCGGATCAAGCAGGTGCCTGTTAAAATGAAAGATTTTGTTAGCTTTTGATTGTGCTCCACATTTTCATTATGTCATTTTTCACCTCTGCATGTATTTTGTTGTTTTTGGTTGTTTCTTCAGCTTCTTTTGTTTTTGTTTGTTTTTTTGGGGGGGGAGGTGTGTGGTATTCAGGTGTTGAATGCTGCTTTGGAGTGTTGTGTGTGTTCTAGGCTCTATTCATTCTACACTGACGGTTGACCAGTGTTTGTAAGGTCTCCGTCAGTTGTGGGTGTCTAAGCTGTCTTCTCCACAATAAACTATCTACCAGAACCAGCCTGTCTCTATGTGGATACTTCAGGTCACCTTCCTTTTCTTAGGCTTCCCTGGTTGCTCCAGGCCGGCCCTGACTCCCCTTGCTGTGGTGAGTCTCCTGGACTTTCTGCGTGGGTTGCAGTTGCCAAGGCTTGTTGGTGCTCCCGCCGGACTCCGACCCCTCAGCACTCGACATCCTTCGTGGGACATCTCGTATCCGGCTCCTGGTCATCCTCGACGTCACCTGGTCCCCGTGGCTGCAGAGTCAAGGACTCCATCAACGCACCTGAAGCACCTGACATCGGTGGGCATTCGTCTACAGAGCTCCTGGTCACTCCTGAGTGACCCAGACTCCGTCACTTCTGCTTTCAGGTACTCTTCGACAAGAATCCACCTCTGGATTTCAACGGGCGCTTTTCTTCCTTCCAGCAGTGGCTCTTCTTCGAAGTCCTCCATTCGGTTCGACAGCGGTTTCCGACGCCACTTCAGACTTATGCACCCGGCTTCCCTGGGATAGGTAACTCTGGTACCTCGGTATCCACGGGTGGGATGGCTCTCCAACCTCCTAACTTCCACTGGGTTTCTTCGAAGTCCACTGGGAAGGGTCCTTAAACTCTAAACCTTCAACCGCGACTTTCCCATAGAATTGTACGGAGCACGCGGTCGTGTTCCCACACTGCACCTGTCCTCCGTGGGGTCCCTACTTACTCACCTTGGGCGGTTCCTTGGGGTCCCAGTGATTCTACAACGTCTAGATACTGTCTTGACTCGAGTTGTGGTTCTTATACCACTATTTTAGTATATGGTCTGGTCCCCCCCCCGGGGCCCACTGGGAATTAGTGCTATTTACTGTCATTTCTGTGCTTAAGTATTGTGTGCTTTGTGATTATCTCCGTGTAGGAGATACTGTGTCGTACTAGAGAGTGTTATATTAATAAATACAGATTTTTAGAACTACTGTGTGGTTCACTTTTCATTTAACCAATACTATAAGATTGCATTCTGGTAAAACAAGCTGCTTAACATTCCTTCAAGACTAAGCCTGAAGGCTGCTCTCCACAGCTACCACTTGGATAGCTTTCTAAGGTTATCTTTGACCTCTTAAATCACCATAAGGGTTGTTTGGACTGGTGCAAGGTGCCCACTTTAATTAGTACACAGCATATACCAGGCCAACTTCTCACAGTTTAAATATAGACAATTTGCACCAAATGTATATGCCGTAAAGGGTAGGGACATTATTGGGCATGTTGATCAAGGCAGGCTAGGCGTTATTTTGTTTCCAGGCACAAACACACCTGCAATGTTGATTCAACGTGGATTTTATGTCTTGCTGGAAAAATACTGGAATGTGTTTGTTTCCAGAGTTTGTGTAGTTTATTTTAAAGAAAGGAGCAGTTCCTGGTGCACTTAATGTGAGAAGTGTACCACTTAGTGTAAGAACCAAACGGAAAATATTGTAGGATGAAATTTATCAAGAAAAGATTATTGAACCAGTGGATTCTGCTGAGTGGATTTCAGCTATGGTTATTGCTGAAAATAAATTGGCAAAACATGTTGTGTGCCAACTTGCACTCACTGAATCAGACTGTAGTTGCAGCTTGTTATAAATTGCCTAAAATACCAAACATTCTGGCAATGTAAGAAGAGATTACGTTTTTCACTGTAACTGATTATAGGGGTATTAACGATCAAGTGGCTTTATATTGGAAACTACTGTTCGGGTTAGCATCTGCAGCTAATGTTTACAAGAAATTTACATATATGTTATTAAATGATACATCAAATGTTCAAGCGTTCCAAGGCAACATCTTAATTTATGCTTCAACACAAGAACAACCCAATAAGACTCTGGATAATGTTCTCGGTGCATATGTAGAGAAAGGAATGACCATCATTAAGGCAAAAAGTAAATACATATTTAGGGCACTGTATAACACCAGAGAGCATAAAACCAAAAATGGTTAAAGCTGTAGAAGCACCTGCATCATTGGATAAAGATCAGTTGAGATCATTCATTAGTTTGAGTGCTAGATTTGTGCAGTGGTATGCCTTACTAACTGAACATTTTGAAAAAGCCATGGTGAAAGAGAGAAAATATTTGTGTGGGGTAACTGGAAAGAGAGGTTTTGGAAAATTCAAGAATCTTATCTTAAAGGCACCAGCTCTACAGCCATTTGTGTCGGTAGTTACTAGTAATTACTGGTATTGTAATCATGTATTCCAATACCATTGGTCTAGGGGCTGACTTGACTCGGTGGGCGGTTGAAAGGGAGAAATCATTGGCTTGTATATCACACACTGAAAGAAGCTGAAAAACATTGAAGCATATTTGAAAGGGACACTTTTTGCATGTTTGTGGGCTGTTGTTAAGTTTAAAACTTACTTGTGGGTACTTCATTCATTTTATGTACTGATCATAAACGTATAAACTAGTTAATGGGATTGGATAGTTCTGGCAAAGGTTGTACAAGAGCTGTTTGCTTTGTCTCTGGGTACAGAAATATAACTTTTAAATCCGAAACTCTTTCAGGAAGTAATAATATCATGACTGATTATTTGTCTAGGTTGCCCTTCTCTGATGACAGGGCTTGTAAAGGTGATGATGACACTGAGTACGTCTTTGCTGCTGTTGATGCTGTAGAGTGTTTTTAATGTTGGTGTTTGGAATGGTCAGAGTAGTCAAAGCGATGAGGTTTTAAAACAAGTGTACAATTCTGTGATTAATGGTTGGCCTCATTTAAACGATTTTAAGGGGAGGTGCATAGCTTTGGACAAGTTGCTGTGGAACTAAGTTTGGGGCCACATGTTTTATTGAGATCTGTTTCTACCACCAAGAGTTTTGAGAGTTCGTGGGATTCTTTGGCTCATGAAGGGCATTTCAAATGCACAAGTCTTATCTGAGATAACAAATATTCCCCTTTGACAGGAAGAACATCATCACATAAATCTTTATTCAGCTAAACGGCCGTAAAAGCACATAAAAACCATCATAATATATAAAATACCTAAAATAATTTGATACTAATACAGTAAAAAAAAAGTTAATCTATTAAATTAATATAATTACAATTCAGTGTGCAAATCTAAAGCAGTATTCAATTTTCATAGATGGTACCTGGCTACACCTATAGTGCCCAATACTGAATCCTCAGGGATATTAGGGTCCGGTCCCCAAAAGGCAAGTAAATAGGGGAGAGGGTTGAAAAAGGTTAGGGTAGTTTATCCACAAAGGGCCTTAATCCCTCAACATATACCTATTGTAAATCTGTTCCTGTGGATAGTACGATCGAATAGAACTGGAAGAGCCATGTTCTGGCATGCTGCAATACGTCCCTCTGCACTGCAATCCTTTGTTGTCTGAGACTCCACATGTATAACAAAAAGCATGAGACCGCAAACACAATAGGTTGTCTAACATCGCTTCTCAAAATACTCATTACTACTCTGTAGTCCCTTATTCCCAGGTTACAACACAACAGGAGAATCCATTTCCTTCTGTACCCAAGATATATTGGATAGAAAATTACAGCAAGTTCAATTGTTTTAATAACCTGGGTACAGGAGGGATAAGACCCATCAGACTCCTTGCAAACATGCTGCCATTTTGCCGTAACAGAGCAAAGTTGTAGGATCCCTAGCCGAAATTTAATGTAAAGTGTCTTGGCTTGAGGGGGTGCGGGGGGGTTCTGTCTCGTCCAATAAGCCTTCCTTAGTGTATTAATCTTTAAACTCTAGAACAGAGGCTGAAAGGGTACCTACCCTACATTGCCCTAGAAACGATTCATGTTTGTGCTGCCAATATGAACCCTTTAACATTGCTTTAGATCTCCCAGTGGCTTCCAAGAGGGTGGTCTATAGGTTCCCACACCCAATCTGGAGAAGGCGTTGTTTTATAAACCTGAGCCAAGTGATCTTAGATGCCCCAGTACATCCTTCAGGCCCCGTTGGTAAAAAGTAAATTCTGGAGTTGCCCAGAGTCTATGCCAGTCCACTATAGGTTTCAGTCCTGCTTTATCAACAATCGATCTAAGCCCTAGATCTAATCGTAAAGGTGTCAAGGGGGTACTAACAAGGAGATTAATTAAGAGTCGTATAAAATGGTTTTCTACTTTCTTCAAGGATCTTGCATCTTTATGACCTTATAACTCCCCACCATACAGGGTTGCCTGAAGGGCTTGCAGGTTGTACATTTGAAGTGCTGGAGCTATTGGGTGAACTATGGAACCTCATTGCGACCTCACTATTCCCCTGAATATTGTTCTAGTTTTATCCTACACTTCAAGATATTGGGTAACCAGTCGAAATGCTCAGTGAGCTTGATCCCTAAGTATTGAAATACATGGACTCTCCAATGGAGCCCTGTTGCGTGTAAGGTTGGATCTAGTGGATGTACACGGATTAAAAACCATGTACTTGGTTTTCCCAATGTTAAGCTGTATTCCACTCTGTTTGCAGAAAAACTCAAACTGATCCAGAAGCTTTTGTAGCTCCATAGGTGTTTTTGAGATCAGGAGTGTTTCACCTGCAAACAGAAGGGCCGGAAGCCTATCATCAGCTAGACATGGGGCATTACTCTCATAATTCTCTAAGTATGTTACCAGGTCCTTGTTGAATAAGATTAATTGAATTGGGGCGAGCACTTTGATGTGGTCTGTCAACTTTCCCTGAGACCCACATCTAACCTGAGCAAAGTTGTTAGCATGCAGTCGAATAATAACATTCAGAAAGTACTTCGGAACCCCATCTGCGCCAGCGCTTTCCACAGGGACTCCCTGTATCATAAGTCAAATGCGGACCAAAGGTCCACAAAAATTACATATAAACGACCGCTCCCAGAGTAACATATTTCCAATAGAGCAGCTGGAGATAAAACACCTGGTCAATGGTGCTAATACCATCGCCGAAGCCGGCGTGTAGCGGTGTCAAAATGTATTTGTCGGTTATCAATTCAAGCAACCTATCCAGAATTATCCGGCTGAAAAGTTTTGGGGTACAGTCAATGAGGCTAATGGGCCTATAGTTTAGTGGAAGTGTCCTAAAACCTTTCTTAAAGATCGGAATAATCTCTGCCTCAACCCCATGTTGGGGACATAGGTGCGCCTCTCATTATCGAATTAAGACCGGAAGAACATCTCAGCCAACATTCTGGTAGTCAGAAAGTAACTTTGATGCACTGGATGTGGAGCAAAGGTTTGTTTTATGAAAAGTCTATATTGAAAAACTGCCTTCTACAGAAAAGTTGATCAATTGTCTTGAGAAGTTAGGCATCTGAAGTAATTAGTCTTGGATACGTACTGCTGAGAATGGTTCAGCCAATCCGAATGAATTGCATGCTGGCAGTAGCTGCTGGTGTTTGTTCCTGTAATGGTGTGAATGTAAATTGAACCAACACAGCACCTATCTATGATGTACAGCATATTACCGCTATGTTGCATTGATGTGCATAAACAAAATCAGTATTTGAGTGACACCTAAAATACTTCTGTGGATGTTTTTAATTTGCACATGTAGGAATAATGTAATGTCCACAACCCTTTAAATTTTATTTTTGTTAGGCCATTTGAAGATTCTTTTTATTTCAAAATACCAACTTTCTTCTTTCCAGGCAAACATTGTCAACTTGTGGTTCATGTATTCACTACGGAGAGCGAGAGATAGTCAAATCAGTTGCACTCTCCCACTGTCAATACTCACACACACATGAGCAACGGATTAATCAGAGATTCTTATGGGGAAACATCCGGTTCCCTATTGTGTCAGCATGTCCGGTGTTACCTCTGCTTTTCCTAAATATTTAGGGGGTATCCAAAGCTATTGGAGTAGACGCCTCACTCACTTATTGTGACATGCTTCATCATCGGCGCCTATCCACACCCTGGTAAGGTGGTACTTCCAGGGCGGACTCAACCATAGGTAGAAATGGAAGTTCTTAGATAAAGCAAACTGGATAAGCAGGGATCCAGAAAAGTGATGTATTAAAAATACCTCAAGATATATCCAAAGGTTTTACTTAGTAGAGTACCTGAGGTATGGATAAAAGCGTGAAATTTATGTGTTCTATTGAATGCAATTATTCAATTATACCCTTAGTTTCTGTGCCAACATGTTTCGGCCCTCTCTGTGAGCCCGGTCGGGTCTTCGGCCTTCGTCAGGACTATGCCGTTTGTATCCTGCTCTTTTTTGTGCACGCACACCATGCACACTCGTGAGGCCTAGTACTCTCACCTGTCTTGGTTCTTTGCTCCAGAGGATTTTCCTCTAGTGCGTCTTCTCAAGGGTCATGCGGTTCGTGCGGGGTGGTGCTGTCTTTTATTCACACATTCCTCAAAGAGCTAGGCACCGCGGGATTACCTAGGTCCTGCCGCTGCGACCACCGCCGCACGAACCGCATGACCCTTGAGAAGACGCAGGAGGTTCACATCGTTTCTACACGGTCTCAATCTTCTCCAGTGCCACATGGGAGCACTGAATTGCCGCCAGGATGTCCTCTAGGTACAGCTCCTACAAGGGGGCTTCCCGCACAAGACTACTGCGTGCACCCTCCTGGAAGGTCTGCCTCTGCGAAGCTGGTGCATGAGAGATATATTGTTCCATTATGTTCCCCTGCATGAGACCAAGCGTTTTTTTCTTTCTCATAAGGAATGTGCTGTTGATAGCACTACAGTCTCTCATGGAGACGCTTGGTTGGCCGGTTACAACTACACCCAGAGGTCACAGTCTCTACCGCGCCCCACACCACTGTTCCAGCGTTCCTCTAAAGCCGGGCTGACAGCCCTTGATGTCTCTCAGAAGTGGCCAATCCGTCCTCAATGACAATGACCAAACCATGGGTGCGCCCCCCAGGCCTTAAGGATGCATCACATGCGGAAAGCCCCAGACTCCAAAGCCAGCCAGTCGCCGCCTGGGGAGAGGACTACCTGGCAAAGTTCAGGCTCTGCCACTAAATCTGGCCTGCTATAAAGTCTCAATCCGCCCGGCCCCAGGAGTGTGATCACAGGCCCCCACGATCACTGCAGGCTGTCCTTCAAGCTCCAGTGCTCACCCCAGGGGGGGGGGGGTTGGGGGTTTAGGAAAGTGCCCTTGGCCACCGCACCACCACTGGCCTCCACGCATCAATGCCAGGGGGGCCTCTTGCGGACACTCACCCGCTTCCGGGCCGCCCAGCCTCTCACCTTCAGTTTCAATCGGGCCTGCAGGCCCACAGCAGAGGAACATAGCGCCCAGCAATAGCCCAGCAGTGGCAATACTGTGCTGCTGACTCCGCCGAGCAGATCGCCCCTCCCCCGGGGGGCGCTCTGTCTCCTGGACACCCTCGCTCCACAGCACCAACCTCTCCCTGGTGTACAGGGGTGGGTGCGGGGGATCAGGCGCAACCGCACCCCAGCCACAGCCCCAAGTCTGACTGACTGCGTGGACACTCCCCGTTGCTTCAGCGTGACCCCCGCTTAGGTCCTCTGTCTGCCCCGGAGCTCAGGTGTGACTCCCTCCCAGACCAACGGCCTCGTTGTAGGCCTCCTCCTGCACACTCTGCCGATAGACCGTCCCTGCACCTGGACCAGGCTCTGCCACAGAAGCCTGTAAAGGCTGGGCAGAAAAAGGCTATGGGTGCAGCTGTCAAACTCCACCCCCTCCTCGTTCCCCAGAAAAGATGCTGCTTAGCATGCGGTACATGGCGACAATATGGAGGATATTGCTGGGGCCTGCGAGGAGCCGCTCAAGGACACGTCCTGTAGGCCATCTTGCGTGGCCACGCCTCCGGCTGAAATGATAATTTAATGAATGAGCAAGAGGCTTGATGAATAAATTGAAGGAAAAATTATTAATGGATGGAATAAATGGACTGTTGAATGCCTAACTGACTTGATAACTGCATTAATGGTTATCGCAGGTATAAATACAAGAATGTGTGCATGAATGAACAAAATAATCAATGGATACATGAGTGAATGAAATGAACGGTACAGCGCAACATCCTCTGGTTGCCGAGGACGAAAATAGCCAGTGCTTTTAGGGATGGTACAAAAGCCCTTATTTCTAAGCAAGATCCTCTCCTGCCACCCTGTCCAAACACCTAACCCCTACAGTGACTACCTTCGCTGGTGGCCTTGTCCTCAGGTTCTGGTGCAGGTAGCAAAGGTCTATGGAATAAATGGCCACTCCCAAGTGCTCCCTTGCTGGGGGTTACAGCTTCATGTAGTGCTAGCCCCCAAGAAGCTCCACTGCAAGGGGCATTTGGCTTCGGCAAACGGCAATCCATGGTGCTGACCAGGACTGGAGAGAAGGCAGGGGAGGCTGCTGCTGTCTGCCTCCTCGGGTAGGTAATCCACCAGGAAGGGCAGCTGGCCATATATCTGGAGCCAGGGCTGGTGGGTTTGTAGTGTGGGCAGCAGAGCCTTTCCAAGCCCATGGTGCCACAGCTGAAAGACTGGCTGTCCAGTGGGGCCAGGGCACCTAGAAGTTGAAGGCCCTGATGTGCTACATTGTAGGCTTGACACTTGCACTGGAAGCTGCACGTCTGATGTGGTTTCCTCGATCATTAAGTCAGAGGCTGGGTCGATGGTTCAACAGTGGCCCCTGCCGGGGCAGGCCCTTAGGCAGCTTCATGAAGCCTTCAGTAAGAGAGAGGTTGTGGCACACAGAGTTCCAGCCGTGGAAAGCTCATTGAAGAAGGCGAAGCACGTCAGTCAGGTGCGCTTGTATGCTCTGCATGGCTATGACAATTAGCGCCTTGTGTTAGTAAGGTGGCTTCTCAGTTCACCATAGGCTGTTGCATGGACTTGGCTGGTCTTCTGGGTCCATGGACGTGTGAGGCTTGCACTGCAGGCCGGGTTGCAGGGCTCATCTGAGGCTGGAGGGGCAGAATGGATCACAGAGTATAGGTGCTGCTAGTGCAGACTCTGCTGTCATCAGTACTAGAGAATGAGAGGAAAACTGAAGTGTTATATGATGAATGGATGGAGCAGGGATGATTCAAAAGGAAGAAAAAGGTGGAAGAGAAGTTGAAACCCTTCTGGTCTGTGTTTAAAGGAGCAAAACTGCCCTGGCCACTACATCGAAGAAGAAGGATTATTAACGTAGCACGTTATGTGTATTTGTAAAGCTCACTATCACCCGCGAGGGTATTCTGGCACTGAGCAGGTATGTGTACCTAGCCCTGCCAGGTTGGTTAATTGAAAACATAGGTCTTCGGCTACTTGCAGCTGGCAGAATTCAAGAAGAAAGAAGGAGGCTCTGAAGTGGAGTGGGAGGTTGTTCTACGTTTTAAGAGCAATGTAGGAGAATGCCTGTGACGAACACTTATGAGTGATGAAATCTAAGGGTAAAATACGAGAGAAGTTCTGCTGGATGGGTCTGCATCTCGATGTAGGAAGGAGTATGATGAATTGTATGCAGTGTATCTAGGGATCAACCAACTGAGACTTCGGAAGAATTAGTAAAGAACGCACTAAAGTATGAATGGTCCACTCCGTATTTGTGGCTGTGGATCTTTTTTTGGGTGGCCTGAAGTGTTATGTGTAGGTGACATAACTTCCAATACAGTTATCAGGTGTTTAGGAGGTTTGTTTAGAAGGGGCAGAATCCTTAGGATTTTGGTGATGGACAATGGTGTCTAACTGCGTTCCAAGGAAGTGAAAGTAATCTTAACCGGATTTGGCTTTGAACATAAAAAAGAAATCTTTGTATCACCAAGAAATGCAAGCTTTGTACAGTATCACTTTTGTTATCAGTCTACTCCCTTACGGTTCTACATTTTTACCAGAGGTTTTTCCTTGCCTAACTTTTTTGTTTTCTTGTTTCATTAGAAAGGTTTGTTTGTATTAACTGAAAAGGAAGAATCCGACCGAACTGTATTATTCCCAAGTACCTCATCTGAGTGGCCACTCAAGGGCACTTTAAAAATAAATTTGTGGTTTCAGTACGGTGACAATTACATTGAAAGTTGGGAAATTACCACCACTGGGAGCAGTTGTCATAGTAGCACTCTCCTTTCTTCATGCATTCTCTCATGACAATGTATGGTGAGGAAGTGGGCGAGCATGGCCTTGACCCAGTTCCTGTCAACCTTGCACGTGATCGACTGCAAGAGAAGGGATGGAGGAGCCAGGCATTGATCATGCACCCACATCCCTCACAGGTCTTCCCTTGCTAAGAAAGAGTGAACAAATGGTCATCGTCACAGTAAAATACTAGGTAGCACCAAAAGTAATGCTGGTGGTAGATTAATGGCTGTTTTTGCGGTAATTACCACTTCCAGAAAAATCAGTAATTGAACTTATGTGCTGCTGTGTAAATACACAGGTGCAATATACCCATGGTTTTAGGATTGTTTCTGTTTTGTGTCATCAAACTTCTGCCCCCTACGATATGTTTTTGAGGTATTCAGTTTTTGTGAGTTTAGTAAGTTATCTCCCCCAAATTGGCAATATTATTTCCTTTAAAAAAAAAAATATTTAAGGATTGTTTTACTGGGTGACTTAGCGTAAAAAGAACAAAAATCCCTACATCAAATAATAATGACTAGGCCATGCAGTGATTTTGAGGCCTGACTTGATTGTTATCTCAATGAAACGCATATATTTCAGGCAAACTGTCGAAATTTGGTAATCGGTAGGGTAAGTGCGATAATGCAAGTGTAAAGTTATATGGCTGACATTTTTGACTGGATTACTTTCAATGTATTTTAGATATTATTTTTTATAAATCGTGGTTAAGCTCGTTTTAGGAAGAATAAACGTGATCTGGTCTTAAATTGAGATTGTTTGGGCATTGTTAAAATGCATTGTATTTTTTTAGATTTGCAATGTATCCACCTTCTTTGGTATCCCCTACAAACAGCATTGGCTGTATGTGGTTAACGACCTATTGTGTATAGTACAATACTTGGGGTGAGTGGGCTTTGAGACATCCTTTTGTTCATGATTGGATGGCATTCTTGTCTATATCAGTTATCTCTTCCTAATTCAGTGGTTTCCCTCCTGTATCTTGTGTGGGTCCTACCACTGGAGAATTTATTCTCGGAATCTTTTGAGTTATCCTTTCACTGCTAAAGTGAAGTGACTGTGTTTGTTATTTTCATGCTATAACAAAAATCATTGCAACATAGCTGTTGGTGCTTGTGCACCAGGCTTGTCTTGAAATTATTTTTTGCTGTGCTTTGACAGCAAATACTTCAAGATGGCCAATTGTGCAAAATACACTCATGTGGACACACATGCATGGTCTTCCTAGACTGCATTTGGCTATAGAGTATTCCAAATCAAACAAGCATTCGCAAAGCCACTAGTTCTGATGCACAACTTTTTGACTTTGCCATTGCTTGTTTTACTAATTTAGGCAATTTCAGGCTTTCAGAGGATAAGGGATTTGACCATGTTCTATAAAGGTGATGGTGCACTTATAGTATTTACGTTTTTTGGGGGCTAAAAAAACAGCAATATAAAGCATTTTTAGCAACCATTATTAAAATAAATTAATATTTCACAACTTTAAGTGTGACTCTCTAAAGGAAACAGAACAGCATTACGGATTGAAAGAGCACATGCTTTGTCATCTAAGGTTTGGGGCAAAAGAACATGAAAAGTTAATTTCTGCACATGACACATAAGGAGCAGTCAAATCCGAAAAGCATCAAAATGTTATCTATTTGATAGAAAGAAGTGATTTTCCAACTTTATCTTGCTGAGAGTCAAAAAATATTTGGATAAAACTATTTTCTTTGCTGTTTCATAATGTCCTTACTGTGACCTATTTATCACCGAATGTGTTTCTGATCCATCTTGTAGGTATCGGACGACGGCAGATACATCTTGTTGTCTATCCGGGAGGGATGCGACCCAGTGAATAGGTTGTGGTACTGCGATTTACAGCATGAAGCCAATGGAATCACTGGTAAGGCATTCTGCATATGAAAATATTCCACATTATTCTCCCTCTATAACAGAGACACTGTTCTCTTGTAGGGGATTTCCGTGTATAGTCATAATCATGTGAATAGTCCCGCCCATGTGCGTGGACCCCAGAGCACTTCATTAGATACATCTTCTTAAGTTGTCATCTTCTGCCTTTCTTCAGGAAGGCCTGCATAGACACTTAAGAGATAAAAAGACAATAATGCAGCCTAACCAACTAAGCTACACTGGCCATTACTTCATCTTGAAGTGAAAAAAGATAGCCAGTTTAACTTTTAAATTTAGCAATTTTACTGAGTTTCACACATAGAAAACTCCCCTTCACAAAACTCCTTTTTTCATGATAGAGATGAAAAGGGTTGGACAGAGAAGCCCCCATAGGCTGCCATTATGTGTCTGCAAATGGATACCGTGCCTTTAAGAGTCTCCAGAGACCCCGGTATCCTATGATGCACAGCCAGAGGCAGTTACTTTCAGTCTCGTTTTCCGGCTCCTGCTAGCAGGACCCTGGAGCATTGAGCTCTACCTTTTTTGGTATTCTATTCTAAATTTAATTCAGTATTTGGATTTTTGCAGCTTCACTTGACGTCTTTGGCCTTTCTCTACCTTCTGCTGTGCTTTTTTGGCAGAATTTCTACAGTTTTCTTGTCAAAATGCCTTCTCTGTTTGACAAGTGTCCTGACTGTGGTAGGAAGAAGGCCAAGTCTGATGCACACAGAGTCTCTATTCTGTGTTTGCCTGTCTCTCATGTCCCTGACACCTGCTCTATTTGCAAGACCTTTTCTAGGCGCACCCTGCGTGACAGGGAGAAGATTCGGCTCCAAGGGTTGGAGCAGAGAAGACAGAAGGCAGCATCTACAGCCTCTGGGCAAGGAGAGGGTAAGTCCTCTACCAAAACCCATGCTTCGACCTCTGGGGGGCTCCCCAGTCGAAAAACGGCGGAAAAACGACGCCGGTCCCGATCGACGTCGAAGACGACGTCGAGAGCAGGTATGACTACTATATGCTCTCCGTTGACTCAGGGCTCTGGGTCGAAGCGACGTTGACGCTCCACGTAGAGGAGAAGAGCGGCGAGGTCTCGGACAAGATCGCCGTAGCGGGTGTCCCCGCGTTCAACGTCGACTCAACGAAGATCGCCGTCGAGGCATCATCGTCATCGATCCGAGTCACACAGGCAACGGCGGTCGCCGTCAACGTCTACGAGAAGGTCGACGTTGAGGAGAAGGTCGAAGTCGAAGAGAAGGTCGACGTCGAGGGGTCATCACCGACGTTCGACGTCGAGGTACCGTTCTGGGACTCGCTCCGTAGTGAGCCTGTCGACGTCTACAGGGAGTTCACGATCCAGTCGACGTTCGCTGTCGAGCAGTAGATCAACGTCGAGGGGGAGGTCTGACGTTGAGTCCAGGGCACCTTCTTCGCAGCCAGCTCGAAAACGGAGGAGGTTGGTCTCTTCTTCTGATTCGGAGTACTCGCGTACCTATTCACCATCAAGGACGCCTCCTGCTCCTCGTCAACTGGTGGCCCTGCCAGTGACACCGCCACCACCACCACCGCCAAGTCCTCCGCCTCCTCCTCCTCTTCCGCCTCCTTCTCTGCCTCAGCCTGGACCCACGACTCCTCAGCCCACGCATCCTGCAGAGCCTCGAAGACCAAGTTCACGGTCTCGGCCAAGACATCGTTCCCTTAGACACCACCGGTCTTCCGCACGATCTCATCGCCATCGCTAAGAGAGATCTCGTTCCCGGCATACCAGGGATACGTCTTCCACGAGTACGGGGAGGTACTCGCCCACTCTAACGGATTCCCCTCCTCAGAGAGGCAGTCCCATGACAGATCCAGCGCCGTGTTTTCGTTGTGCCTGGACACGAGCGCAGAGTCAGTGAGCCAGGGAGCGGCGTGAACGGAGCTGCGGTGCGGTGCGAAGCTGAGAGGCTGCGAGGCAGGCCGTGAGGTGTGTGTGGGCCGCAAGGAAGAACCGCGATGGGCGTGCTTCGAGCCCGGCAGCACTATCGCAGCTACGCCACCTGTCCCTGCTCGTGCCACGAATACCGAGCTGCGGACTGCCTGTGGCCGTCTGAGACCGCGGAGCTGAGCTCAGCTGAGTGCCGGTCCCTGAGGTGGGGGGAACTGGAGGAGCGAAGCCGGAGCTGGAGACAGAGCCAGGCAGCTTGCCAGGCAGCTTGGGTGAGGTGAGGTGAGGGGAGCAAAGCGTGAGGGGAGCGGAGCGGAGCTTGCTTTAAAGGTGGTGCTCCCTTGCGCCCCGTGGCCGTTTTCCTGCAACAGAGGATTGAGCAGGGCTGACCGGCGATACACACAGCACGCACGCAGCAGAGGAGCAGAGTGCAGGTGGTGCACTAGTGAGGAGCGGCTGCCGTGAGGGAGGTCCCGTGACATCAAACCGGGTAGGTCCCCCACCCAGCTGCAGGGGGGGTTGCAAGGGGGTGTAGAAGGCCTGGTCCGCGAAGCGTGGAGCAAGGTGCACTGCAGATAGCGGGCAGTCGGAGGGTAGCAGAAGGCTAAGGGAAGGTTGAGGAGAGGCTGGCAGAGGCGCTTTGCGCAGGAAAAACTCTCAACAGACTCTGTAGCTCCCAACCAGTTCCTAACCAGCGCTGGACAGTACTGAGCAGACCCCACCCTACTCTACCTTATTCCAGCCTGGCATAAACAAACCTTACAAAACAAACCAAGGAATAAACCAAGGAACAGAAATTGCCAACGAAATCTATCACCGAATCTGTTAAAGGCCCGGCAAAGGAATAAAAATGACAAAAGGAGATAACTTTAGGAAACGCACAACAGCTGCCATAACTGCTGCCATAACAGCTACGTCAGCACACAACAACCTGCACACAACAATGCGATCAGGGAAGTCAAGGCAGCAGACGGTAGTAAACCCTGCCAAAAGAACGAGGAGGACAACTAAGAAGACACTCAACAAGGGAAGTGACGAAGCACAGGTGAGGATAAAGGAGGCAGACCTCCATCTGATTTCTCCACTTATCGCCAGTCCACAGTCCTTGCCAAACAGCATGGCTAGCGGCGCAAGCAGTGAGCCTATCTTGCCCAAACCAAGTCACCAACCTAAAATATACACAACATTTTCATTTATAAAGGACGCCGGGCCGGTATTGTGCCTAAACAGCAACCAAGTAACCAATCTTCCCAATCCACTTCAACCAATCAAGGCACACCAGACGGAACACCAGATGGTCCAACAGCTGCGGCAGCAGCTGACGCCAGATTGCAGGGACTGTGGAGATTTATCAGTCACTGGCAAAAGCCGCGGAAGCCGCGATGCAAGTCCAACAGATGCAGCGGATGCAACAGATGCAAGCAAAGAGGCAAAGGCTCAAGGAATCGAGGCAAGCGAGCACCCAAGACATGACGCCCGGAGCCAATCCGAGTCAGATTTGCCCAAAAACATCGTCATATCAAAGGAGAGCGGGCATGACGCTCTTGGACAGGCCATGAGCCACGAGGTGACAATCAAAGAGGAAGGAAAAGAAGGAAAAGATGGAAAGAAAGGCACCAACAACCATATTCCTCCTAGGCGTGCTAAGGAAGGATCCTTGGATAAAACGCCATCACATCATTTGGGAGAAGAGGGGGAAGAACTGGAAGTACACAAGCATCGTCCCAATACCAAGACCAATACCTTCCCAAACGGAGGTTTAGCTCTGCCTGGATTCCTTCATCGACCCATAACTCTGCCAGAGGCCAAAGCGGAAGTCAATCCCAAAGAGAATTTTATCTCCTTGGGCACTCTCGACCATGAGTTACCGGAGCCCAAGGAGGCGATCGTGGCCAACGTGGGCAAAGTGGGTAGTAAAGACTCCCACAACATGACAACAAAAAATGAAGCCGGGAAAGCACTATCTACACCCCATTCGGCAGTGCAAGATTGGTTCGCTCAACCAACCTTGGGACAAATTCAAGCACAACTTGGTCATGACACTGCCCTAGCCCAATCTAACAGAAATACGCAATGGGCACCAATACGAACACCAACATCTCAAGACACTGAACCGGAGTCATCCTACCTCACACCAGAAGAATGGGAGGAACTGGTCGCTTCATATTCCATCGCCTCCGGAGGTGAGCCACAAGGAAGAAATAACAGCTCCCCAAAACCTAACATCGAAAAGGACAAACTACAAGACAAAGACGACATCTAGTCCACATTGCTGCACACAATGCAAATGTCTGTGAACGCAATGCAATACCAATCAGACAAGATGGACCTTTAATTGTCAGTCCTCAACTCACTCTCCATTTTCGTCGCCAACATAGACAACAAGCTGGCAGACCTTAACAACCTGATCAAGAGGGCTCAGACAGAGACACAACTTATTCAGGCTAGCTGCACCTGTATAACAATTGTGGACAAGCTGGCGACACTACCATCAGCAATGGACAATCTTCTCGCTGACATAAGAAAGGCAGTGTCAGACAAACCAGCCAATGGATTGGCTCATACGATCAACGGTGAGCAGTCAACAAAAAATCCAAGTAAAAATCCAAGAACCCAGGCACAGGCCCAGCAAACTGCAGCTAAGACATCAGATGGAAGGCAGCTTTGGGAGGCCTTGGACCTATCAACATCAGGGACAAATACCAGCTCACCGAGCCAAAGAGCCACAGCACCCCCAACGAGTAACATCTCACACACATGCAAATCCCCTGAAAAACATGCCCCGACCGAAGGTGCACAATTATCCTCCAAACAGCGGAGAAAACAAAGGAGGAAGGGGTGAAATAAAAAACCAACACAGGCTTTATTGCACAGCTGGGGCACAACCCAAAGGCCCGGGAAAGTTCCAACGGATGTTCAACGAGACTCCTCAAGTAGGGAGGAAGAAGCGACGGACACAGGCCGGGAAAGAAGAAAGAGGCTAACCCGGGAAAAGGCAACAGAAAAGAAAGAGCACACATCCCCAAATAAACCCATAAATGACGGCCCGAGCACAAACCGGAGAACAGAAGAGGGTGCTCAATAGCGGAATCATCAACAACAACAAATTCACGCTCAGTGACAGACTGGGCACCCAATAAGGCCACACAAGGCTCAGCAATACCATCAAAAAGAGAACCTACGGAATTAGTAGGTAAACAAATAGCCAGACAGGGCAGTGTATGTACAAATGGGGAGACAACTACAACATCAGGCCCAAGTACAGAGACAGACCAAGCAAGTGATAACCGGCTCCTCGACCCGGTAAAATCATCATGCTGGCCGCCTGCGTCAATAGAGGTCTTAACAGAGACACAGAGTAGCTCGGACCAACAAAAAGTGCTTCCATGCACGACAACCATAATTGTGTTTCACCCAGAGTATACATCGAAGGGACGGGTTGATATACTAAACAGGGGCAATATTCTGCGACTACTATGGTCCACTAACAGTTTAAAGAACATAAAAACCACCGACCTGGAGTCAGTCAAGTTTGTAGAGTCACCAGAACGACCTGGAATAGAAGCAATGAAAACAGTCTGGGCCACACCAGACCTAGCTGAGAGAGTCTTAAAGGAACAAACTAGACTCAATGCCTGGGGCATTAAACTACGGCCTTTCGCAAAACCAAGGTATCCAGACCCTTTATTGGCCGATCCAAAGAGCCAAGAAGAATATCCTAGTTCTGCACAACCGAGCACACGATTATTCTCAGTACTGCCAGGGGCACGCAGCAATAGCGTTGAGTACAGAGAAAACGGAGAACGCAATGAACAAAGGACACACTCAACTAGAAGCAGAGCCATACAAGAGTGGAGCTGGTTATCCAGGACAATAAACACCAAACCTGAAAGTCCGTGACATCCCAAGCTTAACGCATCTGCATCTAAAAACTCCATGAAAGTCTGTTCCTGGAATATCAATGGTCTGGGAGATAAGACCTCGGACCCAGAACTGCAATCTTATCTGCAGAAATTTGATATCATTTCGCTCCAAGAAACATGGTGTGAAGTACCAACTGCACTGCATGGTTTCAATTTGCTCTACTTACCGGCAACAAAAAGCGCCAAATTCGGCCACAACAAGGGAGGCCTTGCGACATACAGCTCCATAAAGAGCCATGCAAAAGTCTCTGACAGCGCCTTTATCACACCAAGTACTAAGTACTTTTGTGCATCCAAGCCTCGAAGAACAACATTATCAGGCTAATCTCGGCCACTTTGCACTGAGCCATAAAAGTCGTTCCTGCACGCAGCGGAATCAATGCCATACAATCTAGCTCCACCCAACGCAATGCAAGCACTCCGAATCACCTTACAGGGGAAGACAAAAAAAAAGAGTATATAATACTCGTAAATCTTTATCTGCACCCACGTGACAAAATTAGAGGTAGTCAACAATTGAAGGAAGAACTGGTGAAAATAGTAACGGAGGAGAAAGCAAACAGCTGGATCATCACAGGGGACTTTAACCTAAATATGCTCAACAACAGAGCTGAGGACAACTACTCAGAAGAGGATCCGTTTGCATGGGAGGAAATGCCTCAAGATAACAACACAGATGGAAGATCCACAAAAACTTCTCAAAAGCTTCTGGCGTTTTTAGAGCAACTGGGCTTTCGTGCATTAAACGGCAGATTTTCAGGTGATCGCCCACAGACAGCAACATTTCACAACGCAGTAGCAAGGTCCACAATCGACTATACATTTTGCTCTCGCTGCATGATCTTAAAAGTAAAGGAATATTGCATTGGAAGCTTAGATTATAGCGATCATCTGCCCCAGGAAATCACGGTAGAAGAGCCATCAATATGCAAACTTCTCCCAGCAAATACACTCTGCCCGGAATTTACCAATAACGAGAAAAGAGTGAAATGTAGAACAAACGATCCTGAAGGCCTCTTTTCCCTTGCAAAACAACTCCTCGAAGAAGCGCAAGTAGCCGACCCCGACAGAATAGGAAGCTGGGAGGCGTTTACAAAAACCCTACGGAACAGCTACAGAGATATAAAAGGACGCTCTCGAAACAGGAGAACAGCTCACCCTCAAAATCAACGCTTAGGCCACAATTCCTGGAATAATGCCGAATTCAAAAAGCTAAAACCATTGATAAATCAAACACTACGGAGGCTGAAGAAAGCCCCCACGGCATTGCAAGAATTGAGGCAGCTAAAAGCCACCCGCAAAAAACGAACTTGGCGAATTAAAAAAGAAGCTGAAGAGTCTCTTTGGGCCAGACTCCTGCACGAGATCAAAAACAACAATAGCGCGTAATTTTGGCAGAAGATCAACGCTCTCTCTAACCCGCGGGGCCAGGGCATCAATTCACACGTTACAGAAGAGGCATGGACAACCTACCTTGAATCACATTTTAATAAAGAACAGATTCCCCAAACCTGCTCAACTAACCTCTCGCCTACCCTGGAAACTCAATCACCCCAGCTAATCTCCAATGCAATACCGGGACAGGATTTTATAATCACGAATACACAAACCTGCAAAAGAATCCTTAAAGGCAGACGTGAGGGGGCTCCTGGCCCAAACGGGATCCCGCCCTTACTATTTAAACAAGATCCAGAATTCTGGGCTTCAGTTCTAAAACCGATCTTCGAATCAATTTTGCAAACATCAACAGTACCATCATCATGGAGGGGCTCGATTATTTCACCCATCTAAAAAAAGGCAACAGGAGTGATCCGAAGAGCTATCGGCTGGTAGCTCTTCTGGACAATGAAGCCAAATATTATGCAGGTGTACTTCTCCAAGAACTAACGACATGGGCCACAGAAATCGCAGTAATACCTTACAACCAAACCGGTTTCTGCAGGAACATGGGCACTGCTACTAACATTTCAGCCCTTTCACTAATGATAGATGCTGCACTTGTAATAAAACAGCCCCTGTTACCTGTGCATCATCGACTATAGCTCGGCGTTTGACCATATAAACAGAAATATTTTGTGGCAAAAATTAAAAAGGCTAAGAATTCCACCAGTGCTTCTAAAACAACTAATTCTTTTGCATAGTAACACCTGGGTGCAAGTAAAGCTGGGGGCAGGAGACCATTTAACGAAAAAGATAAACACAACCTCAGGATTAAAACAAGGTTGTGTGCTTGCCCCAACTCTCTTCAATCTTTTTATGGCCGAGCTTTCAGTCCAACTCAACGACAGTAATTCACATGCCCCCAAGTTAGGAGGCCGTCAGTTATCCAACCTCCTATATGCAGACGACCTGGTGTTTACCAGTCGGACACCTATAGGTCTACAACGCTTGCTTGACATCACATCCCAATACTCGGAGACCAATAGACTAAGCATTAATCAAGAAAAAACAAAAGTCATGTGTGTAAACTTCCGGAAGACAAAAACAAAACACAACTGGTTCCTGGCAAAATTCAAGCTGGAAGTCATACAAGACTATAAATACCTGGGGGTTATCATCGATAACAAGGGTAACTACAAAGCGCAATGTGAGGCAATAAAAAAGAGGGGATTAATGACGGCAGTGGCATTAAGAAATCTGAAAAATAGGACCGCTGGACCAAGCTTTCTCCCCCTGACCAGGGTGATACAGGCTAAACTAATTCCATCAATCACCTATGGAAGTGAAGCCATGAGAGGGAGAGATGCGGAAATACTGAACGGCACCATTGCAAGAGCCTTGAGAATGATCTACGGGTTGCCAGGATATACATCTCCGGCACAAATGAGGCTCGAATTCGGGGTGCAAAGACAAGAGCTGGCCCGCAAAGGAGCTTTCATTAAAATCTGGTACAAAATCAAAAAAGGGCAACCTGAAACGCTAAACTCCTACTTGTGGAAGGAACTAGAAGCCTCAGAGACCTGCCCAGCTAGACATTTCTTGGACACTGCACTGGACCAGCTGGGGTTACAGCAACTTTGGGAATCATCAGGGTCCATGGCAAGCTTAAAAAAAATAGTAAATAACACTGTCAAAAATGAATCTATTATACAAGACAAAGCCGTCTTGTCAGAACGCGCACACGGCTGGCTCACTGTACAGTCCTACAGCAAAGCAACCCCCCAAGCATACCTACAATCTAACTTCTCTAAAATGACAAAAGAGAAGTTCCTGAGATTCCGGTTAGGCATATTGCCATCTGCATATCACTTGCCCCCGTGGTTACGCCCTCCGAAGCCGGCAATTTGTCGTCTCTGTGGGGAAGGAGAGGAAGACATAGTGCACATCATAATCATATGCAGGGAATTAATGCAGGAGCGCCAGTGCCTACTTAGACCATTTTTCAACAAGAAACAAATACGGTCCTGTAGGCAAGCGGTGCTAGCAAGTTTCTCTGGTGAAGATATTCAACTAAGCTGTTGCCTGGTAAAATTCTTAACTGCTGCTGATCTCAGACAAAAAAAAAAAAAGAAACAACCAGATTATCTGAGAAGTGGCATTGGAGCCGGCCCGCTGACCCACCATGCAAAAGTCTCTGACAGCGCCTTTATCGCACCAAGTACTAAGTACTTTTGTACATCCAAGCCTCGAAGAACAACATTATCAGGCTAATCTCGGCCACTTTGCACTGAGCCATAAAAGTCGTTCCTGCACTACGCACTTTAACCCGTACTCAATCGTCTCCCTCATTTTGCTGCTAAGACTCTGATCAGGGAGGTTATCTTACCTTCTGAACTGCTGCTAAATCTCCGCTTACAAAAAAATGAAGAATCTGGACTGTGGCCCACCAAGGCCGGGGACTCGATCTCTTTGCCATTTTTACTGTGTTTTTAATTGTGGCTACCAGCCTTTTAAATTGAAGCTTTACTGTTTTATAAGAGATGGTCATTTTTGTAAAGGTTTTAACTAACTGTACAATAAATATATTACTTACTTACTTACTTACTCCTCAGAGAGTGTCTCCCGTTGATGATATCTCCACCTTTCAGGAGGTTCTGGTCAGAGGGGCGTCAAAGCTTAACATTCCCTTTCTACTCCTGTGCCGTCGACATCAGTGATATTTGAAACTCTCCAGCAGAGACAAACATCTCGTCCATTGCCTGGTTTAGTGGAACCGGCTATGGAGCTGTTCTTGACACCATCTTCTATAAAATCTGCGCCTTCCAGGTTACAGAAGAAATATCGCCCACCTGATTCGGATCCTGCCTTCCTCCGACTGGACCCCACCCCGGATTCTGTCATTGTGGTGGCGGCAAGGAAGCAGCATGCTACGGCTCCGACTTCAACGGTACCACCGGATAACTAAAGCCGTAAGCTGGATTCGGTGGGGAGAAAAGTTTGCAGCACCGCAGCTATATCCATGAAGGCGGCCAGCTCTACTGCCTTGCTGGGCCGGTATGACAGATCCCTGTGGGAGTCGCTGCAACAGTTTGTGGACCTCCTGCCCAGGGACAAGCGGGAAGATTTTCAGGAGATAGTGAACGAGGGTCTGATGGTTTCGAACCAAGTCATCAGCGCTGCAGCGGATACTTCACTCCTGTCAGCCCACGGGTACTGCCACGGAGTTGCTCTCCGGAGACATTCCTTGTTCCGTCTTACTTCACTGAAGCCAGAGGCGCAACAGCGCATTTCTAATCTACCGTTCTCGGGCACGACTCTCTTTGGCTCCCATGCACATGACGAGATGGCCCACATGAAGACTGAAATGGAGACTTTGAAGGCTGTAGGTCTGGAGAAACCTAAAGAACAGCGAAAAACCTTCCGCCCCTTCCAACTGCGTTATTCCTCCCAGAGGTTCCAACGATCTCAGGGCCGTCAGTCCAACCAACAGCAGTTTCAGCGGTCTTTTCAGCCGTTTCAGAAACGCCAGTCGCGAGGACGGTCCAACCAGCAGTCTACTCAAGGGAACAAGGCCCCTGCTGGTTCCAAGCCCTGAAGGGTTCCTTCCCCCTCATCCGTTATCCACTCCGGTGGGGGGAAACATTCAAAATTATCTGGCAGAGTGGCAGAAAATAACTCAGGACAATTGTGTGCTGAATATTGTTCGCAGTGGATACTCGCTACGTTTTACAAGCCCTCCTCTGTCGATTCCTCCAACTCGCTCACGCTACATGCTACGCGAGTTACAGAGGGAGGCCAACATCCTCTTACAGAAACGGGCGATAGAACCGGTTCCTCTGGCACAGAGAGGAACAGGACTGTATTCTCGATTCTTTCTAGTCCGCAAGAAAGACAAGAACGAGTTCAGAGCCATCCTCGACTTGCGACAGGCAAACAAGTGGGTTCGCAGAGAAAAGTTTTGGATGTTGTCCTTGCATCAAATCTACCCTCAACTTCATCAGGGAGACTGGCTATGCGCAATAGATCTGCAAGACGCATATTTTCACGTGCCCATAGCGAGGAAACATCGCAAGTTCCTGCGATTCACCTTGGGCAACAACCACTATCAATAATCCGTGCTTCCTTTTGGCCTGGAGTCAGCGCCCCGGACATTTTCCAAATGCATGGCCGTAGTGGCTGCACATCTAAGGAAGAACAAGGTGTTCGTCTACCCGTATCTAGACGACTGGCTGATCAAGGCAGCTACGTCTCAGGAAGCGCAACTGCATTTCAATCGGACTTCCAATCTCCTACTTCGTTTGGGCCTCCACATCAACCTCACGAAGTCTGTCTCGACTCCTGTCCAGTGTCTACAGTACCTGGGGAGCCACCATCGATACACGCACGGCAAACGTGTGTCCTTCGGAGGAGAGACGCTTATCGATCCTTCGGAAGGCTCAGGCTCTCATGACCATACACTCTCCGACGGTGAGGAAGGTGTCTTCTCTCCTGGGCTCCATGGCCTCCTGTATCTTCCACACTCCAAACGCACGCCTCCATATGAGACCCCTGCAAGAATGTCTGGAGGATCAGTGGGATCAGAAACTGGGGGATTGGGAAGACCGGATTCAGCTGTCGCAGCAGGCTCTCCAGTCCATCCGATGGTGGTGTTCTCCACGCAATCTCCTCCGGGGGATTCCCTTCCACAAGGAGATACAGACACAAACCATAGTGACGGATGCTTCTCTCCACGGCTGGGGTGCACATTCCGACCACCTTCAGATACAGGGCACGTGGTCCCGGAAAGAGACCAAGTACCACATCAACTTCCTGGAACTTCGAGCAGTCCATTTGGCGCTGAAAGCCTTCCAGCCGTCGTTTCACACCAGTTCCCTGCTTGTCCAGAGGGACAATACGACCACAATGTTCTACCTCAACAAGCAGGGGGACTCGAGACCCCGAGCGTTATCTCGGGAAGCCCAGGCCATCTGGAACTGGCTGTTGGCCAGGAACCTGACCATCACAGCAACTCACCTCCCAGGTGTTCAAAATGCTCAGGCAGACGCGCTCAGCAGACTCATTCAAGAAAATCACGAATGGGTCTTGAACGACGATGTGGTGCGAGACATCTTCGGAAGATGGGGTACTCCAGAGGTTAATCTGTTCGCTACCGCGGAAAACAGCAAATGCCGCCACTTCGCCTCCAGGTTTTACCAACCAGGGACGCTGGGGAATGCACTGTGGATCAACTGGTCAGGCGACTTTCTCTACGCTTTTCCGCCAATTCCCCTGATCCCGTCAGTACTGGTCAAGCGCTCTCAATCACGGGGCCAAGATGATCCTCATTGCTCCGGAGTGGCCCCGTCAGTGGTGGTTCACAGACCTACTCCACCGGTCTCTTCTGCCATATCTCCGTCTTCCATGCCGGCCGGACCTTCTAACGAAGTTCGGCGGACAGATGGTGCACCCCAATCTCTCATCGTTGAATTTGGCGGCATGGCTCCTGAGTTAGTACAGTATGGACATTTGAATCTCCCTCGGGACTGTATGGAGATATTGAAGGAGGCCAAACGACCATCTACACACACGTTCTATGCATATAAATGGAAGAGATTTTGCATCTGGTGTGCATCTAAGAATGTGGATCCTACCTCCTGCAAGGAAGATGTCATCCTTCCTTACTTGCTACACTTGGCTCAATCTGGCCTTCAGTTTCATTCGATTAAAGTTCACCTGGCAGCTTTAACTGCTTATAGGAAAGGTCCTTCACAAACTTCCTTTTTTAAGATCCCAGTCATCAGAGATTTCCTTGAAGGATTGAAGAAAGTGTTTCCTCCC
The DNA here is from genome assembly GCA_963921515.1 of Calotriton arnoldi. NCBI lineage: Eukaryota > Metazoa > Chordata > Amphibia > Caudata > Salamandridae > Calotriton > Calotriton arnoldi. The sequence goes on along the minus strand of CAWUFW010000081.1, from coordinate 5,324,334 downwards.
ATTAGGCGTCCTTCGCCTCCTTGGGAACTCAATGTGGTTCTTTCTCGACTGATGAGGGAACCGTTTGAACCCATTCATAAGGCTTCTCTTCAGCATCTGTCTTGGAAGACGGCTTTCCTTGTGGCCATAACTTCTGCCCGCAGGGTTAGCGAACTTCAGGCATTATGTTGTAAAGAGCCATATACAGTTTTTCATTCCTCTAAGGTAGTTATGAGGACTCAGCCTAAGTTCCTCCCTAAAGTAGTTTCAGAGTTTCATGTGAACCAAACTATTACATTGCCTACATTCTTTCAGAATCCCTCTTCTCTTGCTGAGAGGTTGCTTCATTCCCTTGATGTCAGGAGGGTCTTGAAGTTCTATTTGGACAAGACTAAGGATATCCGTAGATCGGACCAGTTATTTGTAAACTATGGCTCGGTCCGAACTGGGCTAGCTACCTCCAAACAATCCATTTCTAGGTGGATTGTTTCCTGTATTCAGCTGTGTTATCTGAAAGCCAACAAGACTCTTGTTAGTAAGCCTAGGGCTCACTCTACCAGAGGTAAAGCGGCTACTGCGGCTTTACTTCGTAACGTACCTATTTCAGAAATCTGTAAGGCTGCCACTTGGAAGTCAGTCCATACGTTTACTAAGCACTACTGCCTAGACACTGATGCTAGGGCAGATGCTCAGGTTGGGCAGGCTTCACTTCGGAATCTATTTGCACAATAGTGCGGTTGTTCTCTGTTTCTTCCACCGCTGTGGAGTTGTTTTGGGATGGGCTTGCTAGTCTATTCACATGATTATGACTATACACGGAAATCCCCTACAAGAGAAGGAGTAGTTTCTTACCTGTAACTCCAGTTCTCTTGTAGGGGTATTTCCGTGATAGTCATAAGCAACCCGCCCGCCTCCCCGGTGGCAGACACAGACGTACCCAAGACTCAGCAGACACTGCTTCTTTACGCCTTCAAAAAGAACTGAAAGTAACTGCCTCTGGCTGTGCATCATGGGATACCGGGGGTCTCTGGAGACTCTTAAAGGCACGGTATCCATTTGCAGACACATAATGGCAGCCTATGGGGCTTCTCTGTCCAACCCTTTTCATCTCTATCATGAAAAAGGAGTTTTGTGAAGGGGAGTTTTCTGTGTGTGAAACTCAGTAAAATTGCTAAATTTAAAAGTTAAACTGGCTATCTTTTTTCACTTCAAGATGAAGTAATGGCCAGTGTAGTTGAGTTGGTTAGGCTGCATTATTGTCTTTTTATCTCTTAAGTGTCTATGCAGGCCTTCCTGAAGAAAGGCAGAAGATGACAACTTAAGAAGATATATCTAATGAAGTGCTCCGGGGTCCACGCACATGGGCGGGACTATTCACATGATTATGACTATCACGGAAATACCCCTACAAGAGAACTGGAGTTACAGGTAAGAAACTACTCCTTCTGTATCAATAAAGGTATGCAATAATAATCTTTATTTAAACATTTTTCTTTGATGAGCAGATGTTGCATCCAGACCCTTTGGAAAACTGCAGAGTTAGGTTTTCTTATGTGCATATGATGTGTAGATGCGTCATCATGTCGGCACGTGTAGGCTTCATGACACTATGGCGGCACTGTGTAATTGACATATACACATGTATGTGTCACCACGCATACGTGCACAGACGGCATGATGCAACTGCCATTTTTTTCCTTTACCATTCCAAAGTGTAAGATGCCGATGTTAGAGATGAATAAAAACATATTTAAATGTGCTCAAAAGCATGTTTTGAAAAATAGAGTGGCCTGGCAACAAATTGCAGCTGCCAAGCTCTCCAAGAACCTTTTTTTTTTTTCCTCTAAATGTTTTTTGAAAGTCTGCTGCAGGAGGAGCAGGGAGGGAGCAACAGGAACTGGGGTGCAGAGAAGCAGTAGATGAGTTTTAGTAGAGTAGGGCAAAAAAACAGAAAAAAATAAAAGCAAAACCTAGCTGGGCATTGAGGGGTACGGGAAGCAACGGACAAGCTGGGAGGGGGACAAGTGAGGAACATAGACCCTTTGGGATAATGGTAGACGGAGCAAGAAAACACGTGTACTTCAATGAAGTGCTGAAAGAAAAAAGTAATTTCCTGAGCGGTGAAAGGATGCAGGTCATCAAAACAAAAGGATAGTAAAGAAGCATTGCTTCATGGGAGGGACACACACAAGAAGAGGAAGGAAAGCCATTGAATAATAAGCAAGCAAATTAGATTAGCAAGAAAACCAACCAATGGCAAGCAATGCTTAGATCCAATGCCCTCTGTAAGTTTTGGATTGGTCCGCAATAGGGCTTCGACAGCAGACATCTAAAAGCTGCCTCTAGGCAAGACCTGAAAACGAACATAAAATGAACTTTTACACAATAAAAATTACTTCTGCCTTAGAAACCTCACTTTTAAAGACCATTGTTTAAAAGGTTCATTGTATTTATGGAGTTTTCTCCTGCTCCTAGCTGCCGGGTTGTTTCACACAAAATAATAGAAAGAAGTAGAATGTGTTTGCTGCCTTTCATTTGAGCGCTTTTTTGCCGCATATTTCTTTTCTTGCAATTTGACGTGTAGCTCCAGTAGAAATTAAAAAAAAAAAAAAAGCATGACACACAATGAGAGGAATGTCACTTTGTTTTATGAGATACTTTTCTTTTGGTACTCTGGGGAACAGTTGTACAATTTATCAATGCCAAAGTTTGGTTTCCAATTTCGAGACCTTTGAAAAGGTTTTACACCTTCTCTAACCTGGAAATATTGCATCTTGAACGGACATATTCAAAACTGTCTTGGGTTACGGCGCAGCAATACCCTTTGTGTTAAATCCTACTCCGCTATGAAGCTGCAGGTCAGTCTGAAAGTGTTCCAGAATATTCGGTTGCATCCGCTCTGATAGAGCTGGACTGCGCATGCCCATAAACTCCCCTCAGACAGGCAGGGCTGCTAAGCTTGCTACTTTTAATAGGCGAAGGCCAGTACTTTTGTCCCGTGTCTTTATAGTGAGTGGCGGCAGCTTAAAAGGCAGGTGACTGTCTTTTATGGCATGACAAGCAGTCTATAAAACTGACTAGGACATCACACACAATTTTGGAATATTAACTTCCCATTTAAATAACTACTCTAGAAATGATTTTCCGTTGAACGTGTTGTGAAAATCAATGCTGCATGTTGAACATGAAATTGAATTCGCTGTAATTGTGGAAATACAAATGGAAATAAAATACAGCTGTGTTTCACTTGTTCCTGTGGCTTATTCTCCATCACTGCCCAACCACCTACTGTCCGTGTTCCCAATTCCATCCCTTTGACTGACCTCACTTTCAGTTAATGTTCTCTGACCCTTCGCTTACCTGCCACCTGGCCCCCGTCTTCGAACCTTTTTAGGTGATCCTTCTTAGCTTCACTACTTGTCGCTATTGCACAAGGTCTGTACCGGTAAACCAGTCCCAAAACGTCTAAAGATGCATGTTTTTGATGTTTCTGTAGGTGTTGGTTTTAAATGTTTGGTAAGTAAAAACTAAAATTTTAACGATATTGATTTCCATTACAAGTAATGTATACTGAGATGCAGGGATAACTGATTCCATGCCAGTATCCCAGAAGCTGAATCCTACGATTAAAAGTTAAGGATTCCAGAATGGGGAATAATATGCAGCAGACCCGGTTGTACCATGTCGTTTCACATATAAATTCCGGCCACATTACCAGCCATTCTCTGTTCCCATGTACCATCTGCTTGCAGCAGGTGGTAAATGCAAGGCAGCCCTAGCACAAGTGGAGAAGGGGCTGGGAGTGGACCCTGCAGCTTTCTGCAGATGCATCAACTCTGAAGACCGGACTGGGTCCGGTGTCTCCAGACTGATTTGGTAACGTGGTAGCTCTGGTCCTGGCGACACCAAGCTAATTGGAAAGGCCCGAGGCACCCACCTCAAGCCACCCCGTTTGGTAATGCTCTACGCCACTTGTAGTGAGGTCCAGTTGGGTTCCCCGAGTACTGAAAAGACATTGCTAATGTTCTAGCTAGGACGAAAGAGAGTTGTAGTTTTCAGATAACGGATACATTGATTTATTACATGCTGGCTAACTGTTGTATAAAGCCTGCAAATTCTGTATATCTTGAGATATAGCTCTGCTCTCTGTTGCCAAAGCTTTAAGATCTTGGCTACCACACATTCATTCATCTCACACATATCCATCCAGTTCTGCACCAATACACTCGTTTATCCATCTATTGATTCCCTCACTTTTCTGTCCTTCCATATATATGCCCACACTCGCCCATCTGTACTTACACTCATACAGCTCTTGGTACATTTATTCAACCTTGATCCATTTTTGCATCCTTCCTTCGGTCTCTGTACATGAGTGCTTGAATGTGTGCTGCTTGTGTGTGCCTGGGTGCCTACAAGTATTTTGTGTGTGTGCGTGCACGCGCCTGTACTGTTGTTGCTTTACGTGCATGGTTGTATGTATGTTAGTTATACTTGTATTCTTGTATATGTGTTGTTTTCTGAGCATAGTTGGTGATTTTCTATCTGCTTGCATGTGTGTGGGCTCTGTATTTTTCTGGGCTTGTATATTGTCTCTATATGCACATGTATACTCACACACTATCTTACTATACCAAAAAACATTTTTATGGTACACCTAGACAGCACATGCAATGTCTCTGCAAGAAATGTTGTTTACATACAGTGGGCTTACAGCCTGCCTATAGCTTACCATTTGTTAGCTTCAGCGTCGCTCTCATTTCCTTCCTCCCAGTTTGTCACATCACACATCATGCAGGTGTCATGTCCTCCTCTTGTGTTTGGCCCTCCCCCGGAACATGATCCAAGTAAATGTGTCCTTCCACTGCTCCCGTGTTTTGGAGCTACTTTTTTTGTGTTCAAGCATTTCATAGGAGTGCTTGTGTTTTCAGTCTGTCTCCCATATCTCTGTCCATGTAGCTTCTATTAACCCCTTCACCCATCCCCCTTCAATTAGGCTTCTTTTCCCTCTCATCCTCCTACCCTGTACTCTACACCACTACACTCTGTGCCACTCTACCCTACTCCATGGCACTCTACGCCACTGCACTCTGTGCCACCTCACTCCATGCCATTGCACTCTGCTCTGCACCACTCTACAATGCCCCATTCTGCTCTGCGCCACTCTAGTCTGCGGCACTGCACTCTACTTTGCACAACACTTTGCCATTGCCCTGTGCATCACTCTACTCTGCACCACTGCACCCTACGCTACTGCATAATACGCCACTTCACTCTACATCACTACACACTACACCACTGCACTCTACATCACTGCACACTACAACACTGCACACTACAACACTGCACTCTGCACCACTGCACTCAACTCTGTGCCACTGCACTCAATGCCACTCTGCGCCACTCTAGTCTACGCTACTGCACTCTACGCCACTTTACTCTGCACCACTCTACGCCACTGCACTCTATGCCACTCTACTTTGCACCACTCTACTTTTGACGCTGCACTCTGACACTGAACTGTAACACCACTCTACTGTATGCCAATGCACTCTACTCCGCTGCAATCTTCCCCAGTGCACCAAATGTCACTCTGCTCTGTACCATTCTACTCTATGCCACTGCTGTCTGCTCTGCGCCAGTCTACAGTGTGCCATTCTACACTGCGCCACTCTGCTCTGCGGCACTGCACTCTACTCTGCACAACTCTACGCCATTACACTCCACTTTGCGGCACTGCACTCTACACCACTGCACTCAACTCTGTGCCACAGCACTCTGTACCACTGCACTCAACTCTATGCCACTGCACTCTATGGCACTCTGAACAACACTAGTCTACGCTACTGGACTCTACGCTAGTCTACTCTGCACCACTCTACGCCACTTCACTTTATGCCACTGTAATCTACACCACTATACTTTGCACCACTCTGCTCTTGCTGCTGCACTCTGAGACTGCACTGTACACCACTACACCAATGCACTGTACACCACTGCACTATGCACCACTCTGGTCTGCACCACTCTACTCTATGCCACTGCACTGTATGCCAGTCCACTCACGCCACCCGACTCTATGCCACTCCACTCAGTTCCTCTCCACTTTACGCCACGCCACTCTACGCCACGCCGCTCTACCCAACTCCACTCAGTGCCACTCTACTCAATGCCACTCTACTCAGTGCCACTCTACTCAGTGCCACTCTACTCAGTGCCACTCTACTCAGTGCCACTCTACTCAGTGCCACTCTACTCAGTGCCACTCTACTCAATGCCACTCTACTCAATGCCACTCTACTCAATGCCACTCTACTCAATGCCACTCTACTCAATGCCACTCTACTCAATGCCACTCTACTCAATGCCACTCTACTCTAAGCCGCTGTACAACATGGCTAAAAGACATTGGCAAAGCAGTTAGCTCTCCCTTAGGAGAAACCGATTGGCTTTGCCAATGCTTGTTGGCTTTGTCAGTGCTCTTTTGTCATTTTGTAAATTATGTCTCTAATAAATAGGTACACCGCCTTTGGGCCCATTTTAAACGTTTCCTCTTCTCTTGGAGAAAATTCATGTAGTAGAAAATGTTTTGAGTCCCCTTTCACACCATTCTTATTTGGCAGAGAGAAGGCAAGTTTTTCGCCATTCTGTAATTTAATAGACGACCACTGATTGTAGGGGAAATATTGTTTAAGTAAGTTTTATTGACCTACGCACTTTTTCTCTGGTCTTATGTTACTTAGTCTGTTTTTATGCGTCTTGATCAAGATTAAATAAGGCACATGCCATTTGTACGTTGCATTGTCTGTCATTCGTATTGTCTTGTACCACTAATGTTTGTCTGGGTTACAACATTTCCATTGGAGACTGGAGCCTTATACTTTCTGTGTGTGTTTGTTCTTTAGCCATTACTTTTTGCCAGCTTCGAAGGTGTTTTGGATTCTAATATACTGATGTTACCGGAAAGTAACTTTCATCTACATCATATGCTGGAAATGTGCACTCATACATGCAGGGTATATGCCTCCATGCGTGCAGGTGACGGCAGCACTAATTGGTCATCCACATTTGTACACCTCTTTTACATCACTTTTCAATCTAAAATATATTTTTTTCCCAAAGATATGTTTCACAACAGATAAAAACCTTCAAACCTTCATGGGAGAAGAATGATAAGGAAAGTGTTTAGAAGCATATATTCATTGACCAGTCCTGGGGGAACCTTGTCTGATATCTCATTACAAAGTATTACCTTCAGAATAGCTAACAGGTGAAATAGGGTTGATGGTTGTGGTGGGGATTAACTTCTGTGAAGACATACACATTGTGAAATTGTTTTAAATTGCTTTTCAAGTATTCTGACCTCACAGCAGCCATTGTTGTCTGACCCAATGAGAGATCTAGATTGCACTGCTCGAGGAAAACTGGCTTCTCCGCTCTGCATTATCCACGTCCTATGCCTAAAGCGATTGTGTATGCTTCCATCAGTAGCTTTAGAGACTGCTTCCTAACTTGAAGCTGCAGTGGTGAGCTGATGGGCCACTGAGACCTGTTCCATGACAACCCTCTGATCTCCAGTAATACCAAGTCTTTGTGGTGCATCTGCGCAAACTATCTCTTAAGGGACTAGCCGGTAGCAAATGCTGCACCAGCGAGGGAGTAACCCAAAGATCTCTTTAATTGCAATAGCTAGGATGGAAAGGATGTTTCCATGGAGAGCATCCTTGCTAGAGAAAGCAATTGCTCTCCCGGGAAACAAAATTGGCCACAGCATACGTATTCGGGAGAAGGTGCGTAAATGACTTCTGTGTTAGTGTTAAGCAATGCAATCGTTCCTAGAAAAGGAGACGACTGAGACTTTTGTCTGGAACTTGGTGGTCACACGAGGGTAGAAGTTGAAATTTATGAACGTCATTGTTCGAAATCCCAATCACTTGAGAATATTTGCTAGGAGTGTTTCACAATATAAATTATTACCTTATGCTAGTCAAGGTTTCTATCACCTTGGTCCTTAGCCACTCGGAGAGGTAGATGCTTTGTGGCAGAACATTTGGTTCCAAAATGGTAAAACTGAAATAAAAATGTTTATATGTTCATGGTGTCGAAAAGATATTGAGAAGTCTAAAAGGTTTCTTCAAGTAATTTTGATTTGATCCCAGTAGTGCCAATTAAAACAAAGTGTAACGTGCGTTTTGTGTCCGGCCCTCTGATTTAGTGTAATAAAAAGTGTAGCTGAGGATTTTGGTGAGTCCACTGGACTGAAAAACATGTTGATGCATCGGAGATGATAGCAAACCTTGCTACCTTGGGGGCATTAACCATTTGTGCAACAGAGACAACTCTTGTTGAGGGGGAACAATATCTCTAACCAATTTAAATTATATACCTCTAGAAATACCAAAATGTAGCAATTTTTAGAAAATCTCACTTACTTGCCTAGCTTGTTCTTAATCCATATTTCACTCTGACAGAACTACTTTTAGTTCAGTTCATCCTTCCTCTTCATATACTGTTACTTTTTGCATTCTTTATCACCCCGCCGGCCTTGTAGCTAATCGTGGCTCCTCTCTTTTATTCTTTTATTTTGTAGCTCCTCATGCTTTCAGAATTGCAGATTTTATTCGTAGGTGATTTTAACATTTGTGCTGACAGCCCTGGCCGACAAAGTGGGCTCATCTCGCCAGTCCGTTCGCTGTTGTAGACCTTCCACAGTTTGTTTTTTGGCCCACCTATGGAACTACATTTATATTGCATTAATTGATTTAACTTGAAGTGCCTTCCAACTTTCTTTGTTGGACTGAACAGGCAAAGGATGCCGTTCTATATTTTGCGAATGCCCCTAGTTTATTAAAGAAACATCCTCCACCAGCAGTTAAATGGTGTTGAGCTAAAGCCCCTGCAGATTTACTATGTCAGGCGCTGACTTGATCCTCCGTGTTGCCTTCTGATCCCAAAACTGTCACAGATAAATATGCTGATTTTATCAGAACTGCATAAAATATTATTGCATCCTCATGTAATTCTTCCTTCTACAGGACCGAACCCCTCAACTGCTGCAGCATCTGAAGCCTAACCGTAAGCATCTGGAGTGCCTCGGGCACAAATTCTACAGCTCTTCAGAGAAAGTTGTCTATGTTGCAACTCGAAATACGTATAAAAAATGTTGTTTTCAAAACTGCTGCTTTTATATCCAATTGTATTTCATTAACTCCCACTCCTACACTAGAAGCTTTTAAGATTGTATTTGAATTATCCGATCAGAGCTGCTTTGATTTAGGATACTGCACTCCTCTACAAATTACTCCTATAGTTTTCAATAAAAATAAATGTATGGTCTCGTGCTCGGCCACTCTCTTCTGATTTGTCTACGTATTACTGGTGACTTTATTCTTACCAGACATTCAGCTGCCGCCACAGGATTTTCGGTATATCCCTTTCTCCCCAAATACCTACAACTTTTACCACGCATAATTGACGCACTTCTTACCGAGACACACAGCTCATCAATTTCTTCTTCATCGGTTCTTTCAGTTAGGAAAAAGACTATTTGTACAGTTCTGCTCAAACAAAGTGCCGATACCAGTATTCGCATTAATTAAAGGCCCATCCCACTTCTTCCTCTTCCTAGTAAGATCCTAGATTTTCTAGAAAAATTATTGTGAATATTGAAACTATATGCCTGTTCAGTTTTCCTTCATCAAATTTCAACGGCCACTGTTCTGGGGTTTTCAGGTAGGATGACAGCAAAGTTGTTAGGACACCCTTAAAATGGCTGCTTAAGCCTATATTTTCCACACAATAAATAATGGATCTCGTGCAGCTACCATGGTTTATCATGCTTTGTTAGCATGGACACTCTCCCTTTGTGCCTCAATACAATTGAAAAACACTTTGTATTTAGGTAACAGCTAAAGTCATACTGATAGAAATGAGGGAAGTCTGTATACCAAGCAATGTTTTGGGTATATTAATGCAGAGAGTTTTTTCTTCTTGTTTTATACATTATGCAATAGATTTTCTTTGAATTGACATAGTAATCGTCCTCCTTAGAAGAGGCTTCACCCTTCCGCTCATGCCATATCTGTATTTTGACTCTTCCAAGGTGCAATTTTCCTATTGCAAGGGCAGAACTTGCTTAGGGCCCACACTCATATATGCTATTATGCACTGGCTGTCGAGGGTGGATTTAAGATGGCAACTTTCAAGCAATGAGGGTTGCTAATTTATTCGTGGAGGTACCAGAAATACATTTAATTCCTACAACTGGTTCAGAATCTTCCGGATCCGAATGTGAGAGGGTTTCCTTAATTCTACTTGCAGCATAAGCAGAGCTCCCAGAATAAAACTACAAGATTCTCTCTACGGTCAATCTCACAGTGCTAACGTTGTTTCCATACCACTTGCCGCTCATGATAGATGTAAACGACCTCATAAGCTACACAGCAAAAATTACATCAGAATAGAGTAAAATGGTATTAAATTGACCAATATATGGCATCAATTTAAGACCAGGTTGGATAAGCAAAAATCAGGTTCCACTTGTATATCTTCAGAAAGGTGCACCTTCTGAGGGTTCACCTCACTTTAGCGGGACTTGATTTATTTTGGCTTCATTTTGGTGCCTCCTTCTCTCCAGCTCTCATATGCTCTTTGGAACTCCTCAGAAGCAGGCTCCAGTGGTTGCGCTTCTTTCCTGTTTCAGCCTAGACAATCATGCTCAAGTCATTCCGCCTCTATGGAGTTATTTCCGGCCGCTTTGAAACTCCGACTGGGAGCTTGGCTGCTTACCTCCTGTTCCGCCTCTAAACCCAGAGTATTAGATCCCGCCTCATGCCAGCCATTTCCACTGCAACGCTCGTTGAGGCCAGCAGCCATGTGCTCCCAGCACTGCTCCAACATGTGTATCGCTTGCGAATCCCAGCGGATGGATATCCATTTGAGCATTCAGCAGTTCAATCTGGTTTCAGTTACATTTGCATGCAGCTTGTATACGTGGCAGTATTATCACTTCATGGTCTGATTGTTTATTCCATTGCAGTTTGAGGAACAATGCGTTTGTGATTTTGAATATGTAGCTTGGTACAGACTTTATCCTTTTAATTACTGCCTGGTTTGGGTTTCACATCACAACGCATCTCCAATTTGCCTCTCTCTTTTGTTCAGATGAAATGATTAACATGCGAGCAGATGCTGAATAGATGAAGGGCATGCTGCCCACTTAGCCTCTTGCTAAAATATGATTTATTTTCATGGGACTCTGTTTTTAATGAATGAACATCCTCGCCACCCACAGGAATCCAATTAACTGCAATTTGCTGACTAATGCCAGGTTCCTATCTTGTAATAATTAAACATTGAATTATGAAACATTAGCATCTGCCCGACCACTTATTGAAAACAATGTGTGTAATTAATGCCAAGCAGGTTCTGAAACTTATTGCAAAATTTGAACATTCCATTAAAAGCAAGGAGAAAGTTTGTATTCACTGGATCTTGTTTCTCGTCTTGGAGATTTCTGTGTTGAACATGTGGAGTCTTCGAATTGATACGTGCTTGGATGAGAAAATGTGTGTGACGCGTTACGTGAAGAATTTTAAGTGGCAGCAGTTTAATCTAGTCCCTGCGTTTGTGCTTTGAAGCCAAATGAGGTATTGGCTTTTGCAAGCCCGGCCTCAGGTGGGGCTATTGCGCCTAGACTAGAATGTGTTTAGAGGGTTTATAGTCTTCTGGATACGGATATCCCTTTAGTTGTCGATTTAGGCCTGGCTGGGCCTTCAGCACTTCCTAATTATTAACCAAAGTGTTAGATAGAGGCTTGTTGATTAAAAAACCAGCTTGCTGGGGTCTTCCACAGTTTTTTATTTATTTATTTATGAAGTGTTTTATAGAGCGTGAACTTGACCCGTTAGGGTATCAGAGCGCTTTACAAGGTTCATAGAGTTGTACAAATAGGCTTAGAGACACAGAGTATACAAACGGTTGGAGAGGGGCAGGGTTGCAGGGTACATAGGGGATAGGGGGACACGTATATACAATTTACATTTGCAGATACTCAAGACAAGGCCCCCCAATTTCTTGGTGGAGTGAATAGGTAGTCTGAGGGAAACGCGATAGTCGTAAGTTAATCAGGGTCACAGTAGTGCTCACACTTAAACCACCACGGTTTTATTTGGTAACTTACGAAATCAAACACAAATATGACTAAAGCAAGTGTGGAAATAGTGGTAAATAATTTATCTTCAAGCTTACTGGGCTTGTGGAATTGATAAAATCATGTTTGCGATCCACCTGAGCTTCTCATTTGTCAATGGCAATTTAACACGTGGCAAAGCACCTCCATTTTTAGGGTTGAGCCTGCAAGAGCATGCACTAGCCTATGCGTCTTGCTTGCGAGACACACTTGTAAACACATGTGTAAACAAAAAAGGGCTTGGAGCCCGCCCGTTGCTTACCATTTGTTGGCTTACGTGGCCCTCTTCTTTGCAGCCTCGTAATTCGCCAAGGCAGGCCTAACATCATTTCCATTCCTCTCTGTGGAGCAGGGCCCAAGTACTGATTGATTCAACGTAATCAGTGCCCGTCCACTGCTCCCGACGTGAACCAGGCACTATTTTGTTCTTTTTAACTTTTAGTGCCCCGCAAACAGAAGGTGTGTGACTGGCAAAAACATGCCCAGCAAGACAAACAAAATTGCAAAGATTTATTTTCTATAGTTAACTTTCTTTTATTTTGCCAAGTCTTCTTTTCTCTCTTTGCGCTCATGTTTTCTTTTGTTTTGATCATGGGCGTTGTTCTCAAAAGATGAGGATTATGTTGCTGCAAAGCAACATTGTTTCTTATGAGTAATTTCTAAAATTATGCTTTAACACATAATCATGCAGTACACCCCAATCCACGTCAATCCACCCCACCTCACACTTCAATCTGCCCAAACTAAAGCAATCTGCCCAATCTAAAGCAATCTGCCCAATCTAAAGCAATCTGCCCAATCCAAAGCAATCTACCCCACTCCAAAGCAATCGGCCCCTCTCCAATCCAAAACAATCTGCCCCACTCCTACCTGCCTCACTTCAATCAAAAACAATCCGACCCACTCCAATCCACCTCACTCCAATCCAATTCACCTCACCCCAATCCAATCCACCTCGCCCCAATCCAATCCACCTTGCCCCAATCCACGCCACACCAATCCAGTCCACCCCAATCTAGCCAAATCCAATCTAGCCCACTCAAATGCACTCCACCTCACCCCACTCCAATCCAGCACACCCCAATACAACCCACCTCAATCCACCCCACCACAATCCAGTTCACCCCACCCCAATCCAACCCATCTCAATCCAATCAACCACACTGCAATACAATCTACTCGAATCCAATCCACCCCACTCCAATCCCCCTACTCCAGTCCAGCCCACCCCAATCCACCCCACTCCATTTCATTCCACCCTACTCCAGTCCAGTCCACCCCACTCCAATCTACAATACTTCACTGCTTTATCCACCCCACCCCACTCTACGCCAATCCACCCCACTCTACCCCAATACAATCCACCCCAGTTCAGCCCACCCCACTCAATCCAATCCATCCATCCCACCCCACTCCTGCCCAATCCACCCCACTCCTGTCCACCCCAACCCACTCCCTTCAAATTTACCCCACTCCAAACCACTCTACTCTAATACAGTCCACCCCACCCCAATCTAATCCACTCACCCTAAACCAATCTCATCCTCCACACTCCAGTCTGCCCTAGTCCAATCCACCTTACCCCATTTCAGTCCACCCCACTCCAATCCACCCCATCTAATCCACCCACGCCAATCCACCACACTAAACTCAATCCAACCCACTCTACCCCAATCCAATCCACCCCAGTCCAATCCACCCCACTACCTCAATCCACTCCACCCCACCCCACTCCTCTTTACAACACTGCAATCTGACACTGCACTCTACTACACTCTCTGCCACTGAACCACTGAACTCTACTCACCTCTACTCAACCTACTGAACTTTAGGATACTCTACTTCTCCTACTCCACTCTACGACACTCCACGCCACTAACTTGTTTCCATGCTGAAGAGCAGCCACACTAGTACAACATGGCAAAACCACATTGCCAATGCCAATAGCTCTTGTATAGTTGAGACCTATTGGCTTTACCAATGTTTGTATATACTACTATAAAGGTTTTGCACATTAAAGAATGTTTGCCACCTCCGACCGGACCCCAATATGAAGGTGTATGTTTAGGGTAGACATCACGTGAATTGAGCTTCCAGTTGTATTGATGTAATGAAATGAAACACCCTGTTGCACTCTATAATTTGATAAGGATATTGTTTACAGTTTTTTTATGAAGGTATTGCAGCCATTCATATATCTATCATTTACATTCTACTCGGAGGAAAGGCTTGCCCTTTAATCTTAGAAATTTAAGAGAATCTCGCGACAGGTCCATATTTTGTGAAATACCTAAAATTACCACCTGTTGTGTAACATGTTGCACTCCCCACTCCCCAGCTCTAACCCTCTTAGGTCCAGGAAAGAAAGTGTAAGAGAACTGAAGGAGCGTTCCAGAGGATACCACTTCAGGACGTTTGCTGTGACAGTAGGAAGGCCTCTTGACACTAAAGTAGTCTTTTGTGCTGCAAGGACCGCAAATTCCTAATATTGATTTACGTTCCATTCGTTATGTGTATGTTAAAGATACAGTAAAGAGATTTAAAAAAGACTGCAATATAGTAAGCAAAGCTAGAGAAAATAAAAATAAACTTCTGAAAGAAAGGTAGGCTGCAGCCAACTATTTGAGGCGCCCCAAATCCTATTGGCACATTGCATTGTTTTGATTGCCTAGCTTCTGACAGAGGTATTTTGTGTCCCCAGTAGATGTGAGATCTGTGTGGCTAGAAATCTCCCTAAAGACCTAGCTTTTTAATAACTAGTCACTACTACAGACTCTGTGTCCGTTATGCTGAGCTGGCGCCAAGACACCTCAGGGTATACGTGCGCCTTATAAATTTATTAACATAACATATTGTCCGGAGAGTATGTATATTCATTTGGTGTGACAGACAGTAAGATTAGAAGAGGGTCTAAAGTGAAGCCTGGTTGGATATGTAAGAGGTTTGAAGGGAAGGATTACTAGCAGAGAGTACACATCATACACTTCAGAAGGAAAGAGTCTGAATTACTTTCTTAGAAGTATTAGTTTACTAAAACTGGAGGCAAAATTGATAAGGCCCTGTATTATTTTAGATGCTTAACTACTTATGTATGTCAGCTAAATGCCTGTATATGTGTATTCTGGCATATAACCAGGATCACACACATTAGTGCTTTACTGTTTGTTATTATGTGAATTTGTAGAGCACGGCTAATCTCACGTGAGGGTATCCAGTACTGTTTCTCTTTAGATTTATACAGGTGCAAGCAGACTTGTATGACGTCTTCAAACACCCACCACAAGGAGCTACAGATCGTCTTAGGCTGGCCTATGCCATGATGACACTTCCATTTTACTACCAGTGGAGTCCTCTCTCTGATGGAATAAACGGTCACCCACATGGGGTTGTCCTAAATTCCCACATCATTGCTGTGACACCTTTTTTTCGTTTCTTAACATATCTTGATATTTTTTAACCTACTTTTGCTGGTGATCTCGCAGGCACCCCTTGCAACGCGGTGAGAACAACGCATGGAGACTGGGGAAAGGGTTCAAAAAGGGTAACCAAAGGTTTTGAATGAAAACTTGTATTATAAAGACTTTTTTTGCAGTTAGAGGCAGTTATGTCACTGTTACGCAAGATAAAGCAGGAGTGCTATCGCTACTGTTAAATGGCTGTACGTTATCTCTTCGGGAGACAGCCAAAAGCCGCAAGCATTGCTTCTAAAGAATGACACAAAACCAAAGGTTTGGTATTTTGTGTGTGAATTTTCAACATTCCATTCACCCCTTTTTAGGTCGAGCCTAGCGGCAGAGCGCATGCGCTGCTCGCTCTGCAAGACCTTTGTAGAAGAGTATGGGAGAGAAGCCGCACCCACTCTCCTCCCATATTTTTCATTGGCTTGTGTCATTGTCTTTCGTAAATGCTGCCTTGGGATTCGTTAATAGCCTTGTTAGTCCCTCCTTAGTACGGCCTTGTCTTCATTTGTACCCTCCCATGGCGACTGGCCCTTTTACTTTGGTTGTTTCACGTGACCTGTTATTTAGTCTGTAAGCACTATTTACTTTGAGTTTCTCTTAATGCAGGCCGGACATGTACTGCTTCAGCTGAAACCGCTTGTATTTTTTTAAGCAGCTCGGCCTCCCCCGTAACACGGGCGCCTGCTTTCAATCACTTTATCCCGTAATTATCTCGTGTTTGTTTCAATCCCCCCCCCCCCCCAAGTAAAATGGATTTAGAAATGATTAGCGAATTAAATCATGTGAATTCCAGGTTGCACATAATCCTGTGCTAATGGGCTGAAGCTGACAACAGCACATCTGTACTAAAGCCACCTGACCGGTTGTTTTAAAAACCTGTTTTATCAACACCACCACCACCACCAATACCACCACCATCAATACCACCACTAATACCACCACCACTGCCAATACCACCACCAATACCACCGCCAATACCACCACCACCGCCAATATCACCACCAATACCACCGCCAATACCACCACCAATACCACTGCCAATACCACCACCAATACCACCACCATCAACACGACCAATACCACCACCACCAATACCGCCACCACCAATACCAGTACCACCACCACCAACAATGCCACCACCACCAATGCCACTACCACCAATACCGCCACCACCAATACCGCCACCACCAATACCGCCACCACCAATACCACCACCTCCATCAATACCACCGCCGCCAATACCACCACCAATACCACCACCACCATCAACACGACCAATACTACCACCACCAGTACCACCACCACCAGTACCACCACCAATACCACCACCACCAATACCGCCACCACCAATACCAGTACCACCACCAATACCACCACCAACAATGCCACCACCACCAATACAACCACCATCAATGCCAGTACCACCAATACCAATACCGCCACCACCAATACCACCACCACCAATACCGCCACCAATGCCACTACCACCAATACCAATACAGCCACCACCAATACCACCACCACCACCACCACCATCAATACCACCACCACCACCACCACCAATACCATCAACACGACCAATGCTACCACCATCAGTACCACCACCAATACCACCACCACCACCAGTACCACCACCAATACCACCACCACCACCAGTACCACCACCACCACCACCAACAATGCGGCCACCACCACCAATACCACCACCAATGCCACTACCACCAATACTGCCACCACCAATACCACCACCACCAGCGCCACCACCAGTACCACCACCAATACCACCACCAACAATGCCACCACCACCAATACCGCCACCACCAATACCGCCACCACCAATACCACCACCAGTACCACCACCACCACCAATACCACCACCAATACTACCACCAATACCACCACCACCACAACCAATACCACCACCACCACCATCAATACCACCACCACCAATTACACCACCAATACCACCACCACCAATAGCAGCACCACCACCAATACCACCACCACCAATACCACCACCAATAATACCGCAACCAATACCACTACTAATGCCACCACCACCAATACCACCACCAATACCACCACCACCACCAATACCACCACCACCAATACCACCACCACCAATACCACCACCAATACCACTGCCACCACCAATACCGCTACCACCACCACCAATCCAATACCACCACCACCAATCCAATACCACCACCACCGCCAATACCACCATCAATACCACCAGTGCCAATACCAACACCAATACCACCACCACCAATACCACCTCCAGCAATACCAGTACCACCACCAATACCACCACCAACAATACCACCACCACTACCACCAATACCAATACCGCCACCACCAATACCACCACCACCAATACCACCACCACCAATACCACCACCACCACCAATACCACCACCTCAGCGCTTCTCGCTCACTACTAAGTGCAAGGGCACTGTACGAGGCCGGAGCTGCAGCCGAGACCATCCCTCCCTCCCTCCCTCCATGCCTCCCATAAAGCACAGCCCGCCCTGCACCAGGAGGTGAAGCCAGGGCCCTACTACAGCTGGAGTGTTTTTTATTAGGCCAAAGATAGCAATGACATTACGCAATGCCACACTGGACACTCAAATCACGGAGAGGGCAGGAAATAGCCCCCCCTCCTGCTCTTCCTCCTGAGCCGCAACAGTGTAATCACAGAGCGAAAGGTGTTGGAGCGCTTTGTCAGTGTTTATAGATCGGATCATATGTAACTCTCACTTCACACTTTGTGTCTGTGTAATTTACAGCACTTACCCATCTTCTTCACTGCACTATTTATCACTACTTTGAAGACGTCGCAGGCCTGTCTCTTCCTCTGATATTTACAATCTAACAAGCGGTCGAGAAAGCCCTTTATTTCAGTGCAATAGGTCTCACATTTGCAAGAGTTTAAGCGTTTAGTATTGTAAATGACAATGCCTTTTATTTATGTTTTAAAACCCAAAACATAAATAAAA
Organism: Calotriton arnoldi; assembly: GCA_963921515.1. Lineage (NCBI taxonomy): Eukaryota > Metazoa > Chordata > Amphibia > Caudata > Salamandridae > Calotriton > Calotriton arnoldi. Next base: position 5,305,705 of record CAWUFW010000081.1, on the reverse strand, counting down.
GGCATTGTCATTTACAATGCCAATAGCTCAAACTCTCGTGAATGCGAGACCTATTGCATTGCAAATGCTTGTTTCAGAGGGCGGTCACCTATTTTTGTGTACAGACCAATTCACTTTTAAGAAAGACAATGAGAGGAATGCTACACAGAAACAATTGACAACTGTATTCAATCATAATAAAATAAAAACCGAAGTGACATTTTAAGAGGTGGGTCTGTGGCAGGATGGCTGCACGCGAATTGGTGCTCCAGTTACCCTGCTTGCGGGAAAAATTGGAAGGTTCCCTTTATTGTGTCTCAATCGATAAAGAACCTTGAAATAAGAGTTATCTGTCTGGTAAAAGAAGATATCTGATTTCAAAGTTCTTGCTGCTTCATGTAAAGAGTATTCCAGAAGGCATTTGAAGAACTAAAATGGAGCCGTGGCCTTTGATAGCTGCCGGTGAGAACATCCGTGTTTAACATATGTGTATAGTAGACACCAGTAATGTTTTGTATGTCTTGGGAGCATTGATTCAGAAAAGCGCTCTTTGAGATGGAAAGTAAAAATACAGTTTATGGTTTCAGAGCCTGGTGGGACGTGTCTTGCACACGGACATAGCTTAGCTAAAGTATAGATATTTCATACTATAGGATCACATCCATTCACCTGTGGTAATGCTGCTAGTGCAGAATGTGGGTTTCTGGGAGATGCTTTCTTATAGTTTGTAATTGGTATTGTAAGTGTGCACGTCAACAAGTCCTCGGCCGTGTATTTGTTTTTTTTAAGAATATCTTTTAAATAGGTGTTTAGGCTGGAGAAATTTTTCCTCGCCACCATGATATAAGGAAGAAACTCAAGAAACTGGGGTGTTCCTGTTTTTGGTAAATGGGCAGACTTTTAAGAGTTTACACAGAATCCTTTTAGGTCTGACTACAGAGATCTTCAGCTTTCCGGAATGACCTCTTGTACCACACAAAAAAATACACACAAAGCAATTCACAGGACATATAGAAAGGGGGTTTGGGTCAGCGTCGGCTCTCTTTATCCATTGGCTTGTTTGTATGAGCTTCCTTCAGGTATTGGCTTGATGGGTTGACCATCAGATTTTACGAACAGCACACTGCATACTGCGGATGATCACCTTGTCTGCTAATTGCTGCTGAAGTGGACATAAAGTAGTCGCTAGCCTCTGGCAAAGGAAATTTGTTTTGAAGTAGCGACGCTGCCCTTACGCCTTGAGAACCTAACTTGGGTAGTAGGGAGCATTGCACTCTTCCAGTTGGACTGGTTTTGAGCTGAGCCGTGCTCTGGTAAGTCGACAGCCTGCCCTTCTTCATCTTTGTGAGGGGCACTCAGGCTTTGTGACCAGTGATGGCGGGGATGCATTTCGTAAGCACATTGTTACATATTTCTTTTTAAATAATAGTTCTACTGTTAATATGATGCTGCCAGCACTACATACAGTGCCTCAAGGTCAGCGGGTAAACTTGGAAGTCCTCGTGCCACCCCTTTCCCTCTTCTGCTTCTCTCACTCAAGCATGGGAATATATTACAGTTCCAAGATGGCAGCCACAGTCAGTATTGATCTTGACTGTGGTACTGATCTTGAAATGCTAATGTATTTCAATGAGCGGGAGCTCTTGTTTTTCCTCTGAGCACGTGGCGCTGTAGTTAGTATGCCAAAAATCCTTCGAACAGCAGCGCTAAAGACTGATTATGATTTATTGTTCCTGTGGGAGCCTGAATCAACGGCACACAGTGAGGCACCTGTTGCAGGCATCTCAAGCTCGCCCCCCACATGGTTTTCTAATTAATTGCTTGTCCCAACCCCCATTGCTGCACACTAGAAGCATACCTGCCAACTTGAAGAACAATCTCAGTGTGAGGAAGGGGCGGGCCTTGTGCCGAGAAGTACCTACGAGACACTTTTGTACTCAAGCCCCCTCCCCCCCAAAAAAACTTCCTTACGCTCGGTCTGATGTCCTGGGGTGTTTTCACACTCCTTAAAGGAGGTCGGCAGTTAAAAGCCTCTAAAAACGAGCTTTTAAATCCACTATTTACAGTGATTTTCAGCTCGTTTTCCCTGCCACAGTGTGATATCGGCTCCTCACCTGGAGACCGTGTGATGCGAGCCTATATTGTGTCACACGGTGGCACCTTGCGAGTTGGCAGGTATGTAGAAGTAGAGGGGGACTACTGGTGCATGCACCACCCCTGGACACATACTGTCTGTCTCTGTGGCTGAACTGAGCTTCTCCGCCTTCTTCCAGAGAAGCACACTTCAGGATCATAGAAAAACCCCCATTATGGAGGACCACTTTGGGATTCTTGAGTCCCAAGTCCAGGGTTTGGTACAAGGGCTGCCAGGCGCATGGAGAACTTTAGCCAGGCAGTAGAAGTGAGCTCAGTGGATAGGGATATTCAGATGGTCCACTGATGCCTTGAAGGAGAGTAGTGTGCAACCACATAGCAAAGTACTGCTCTGTTAATGCACAATCACTTTTGGTACTGCTAAGGGGGATCTATGAAATAAATTAAAGAAGCATTATGTAGCAAACTTTCAATATTTAAATCTTCTTAAGCTGAGCCTTTCAGGAACAGATCAGCAGTGTCCACTGGAGGCCTGATGTGTGCTAAAGTGCCAGAGAGGCAAATCAGGGTGAAGTGCAAATAGTGCTTAGTGTTGTCATTCACTATGCGCTGGTGGGGCAGCGGGATTCTTCTCAGTGTTAAGTTAGCTGACGGTAGTCAGTTCACACCATTAGCAAATAAGCCATGTGCATTACCATACTGTAGCTCACAACAGTACCAGCTACTTAGCAAATCCTACTGACCTCCCAAATTACTTTTATAAGTTGGCTACGAAGATTTCCATGTGGTTATGGTAGTTGATCACTGCTGTGGATGTTACTGGTTTTTTCTAAGTTTGTCCTGAGTTCTGTTTCTTCTGGTACCGGTCACCAGTACATAAGGGTGTTTTCCTGCCAGGATACCCTGCGATCTTCCTCCTCTCCCTGGGTTATAGGAGCCCTGCTTAAACCCCGTATCAGGCAGGACTCCTTCATTGTCTGCAACTGCTTCATGTCAGAAGATTCCACCCACCCCACTCTTTCCTAATTAACACACCGGTTATGAGCAGTGCTTACTTTGTCTAAAAAAGAAACATGCTGTCAAACTTCTCCAGTAGTTAGTAGCGCACAGATTTACCGCGCCTGCACAAGCGAGCCATTCTGAGTTGGCATGGGCTGCTTGCCTTAGGATGAGTGCAGTGAGTTACCCCATGGTGCTTGCTTGCTCGCGTTGCCCCATGGCGCTAGCTTGCCCGCGTTGCCCCATGGCGCTAGCTTGCCCACGTTGCCCCATGGCGCTAGCTTGCCCATGTTGCCCCATGGCGCTAGCTTGCTCATGTTGACCCATGGCGCTAGGGGACGATCACAGGCAGCAACGCTAACGTGAGCAAGGGACGGTCACTGCAGGGCCAGACTGGGGAACCAAAACCAGCCCTGGCTAAAATGCTCAAACCAGCCCACACCCTTTGTCTCCTAGGGCAACGTCTCTCTTTCCGTCAAACTATTCTTTCGCTCTCCTTCTCTCCTGTCCCTCTCTGATCGCTTTCTCCCTACCTCCCTCTCTCTTTTTCTCTCTTGAAGCCTCCTCATGTCAGCTGCAGTTAACCTCGGGGAGCTGGGGAAAGTGACAGAGACGCTAGCAGCAGCCCTGGGCTTTCAAAACCGGCCTCCAGTGGCTCCAGCCCACTGGGAAAATGTCAGGTGGAATAAAAGGCTTGTCCGGCCCTAACATTTAGAGCAAAGGTGGCCGGACAGAAGGGTCCAGCACTCTACTCAGACCTTATAGGTACTCTGCTGTGGCACTGGGTAGCAGGCTGCCCTGGTGCCTCCATAGGTGTGGCAGATGCAATAGTGTCAGTATGAGACTTGGTCAGAAGGTCCTTGGTGAATTGCCACTTAGCGGCCTGGCTTCTCTTCTAGCCCAGGATCCGGCACTGAGTAAAAGTGTTGGGAATGCAACAGGACCCTAGTATCCAGACAGTGTGCTCAGTAGTAGTCAATCCGTCCATGATCCATCATCACAAAGAGAAGATGTTGCTGGCTGGGTTCAGTCGGTAGACAAACCACAAGAGCCCTAGCAGCTGCTACTTGCAACTGCTTTAAGAGTCACCGCAGCAGTTTGAGGCCTCAAGAGTGGGGCTTCTTGGGCTGGTTGGCCTGTCATGCTCAGATCAGCCATTGGAAAGCGGACCAGTGCCATAACTCTCCTGCTTGAGCTTGTAAAGGCTACAAATGGTGCAAACATCTAGGACAACGCGTGGGAGTGTCATTTAGGTGTCTACCTGAGAAAATGGTTGAAAAGAATATTTGAGATTTCGGTCTTCAGCAAGTACATGGTGGTTCTTTGGGAACGGGGCATCCAACCCACTAAAGGAAGTGCTAAAATGACACCCTTGCTGTATTGGATTAAGTATTGGTCAAAAGAAATCTCCTTGTTGATCATGTTTCTCTGAAGGATCTGTGTCGTGTAGATTTGAATATAAAAAAACCTTGGCTGAGACATGTCTAAAGATGATTGTTGGAAATAGGAGTGCTCAAATGATTTAGTGATCGTCTGTCCTTTTGAATTCCATTGCCATTTTCAAGGAATCATCATCAGCGATCGTTACTGAATTATAATTTGATGATTTGAAATCAGCGATAGAGTATATCCCACTGGCGAGTGGGAGTGGGATAGAGTATATCAAACGACTGATCCATCCATCGAGCTAATTACAAACCAGCGAGATAGGAAATCTATATGAGAACTGAAGCAAGGTTTCGTCATCTTCCCCTGAGTATCCTAACCCTCATATGGAGGTGTCCTAGTAGTCTCCTGAGCGATGTTTAGTACAGGAGGTGCAAAGACAATCGAGAAGGTGTGAAACATTTAGTCATATTCCTCGCCTGGTACAGTGCCCTGAGATGGCGGATATTACTTCTAATCCTAAAGCTGCAAAATGAATCTACCCCCACCAAAGAACCTTTTGTGTCCCTCATATGCCCCTATTCACTATTGCATAAAAAGGCATATTTCATTAGTCTGACTTTGAGGATTAGAGAAACTGGTTTAACGACAGTTCTGAATTTTAATTCGCGTTTAGTCTCTGTGGCCTTCAGGTGATCTCCTGGAATTGGTTGAGGCTACTGCAGATAAGATAAATCAAACTTGCATCCTGTGGTGGTAAAACAGGTTTATCATATAAATTCTCTCTGCTACAGACTTTATGGCGTTAGTACAACATAAAAAGCTGCACTTTTTTGCCTATTTTTATCCATTTCTCTTTTAAAGCCGAGCTTGCGATTGCGAAGTGGAACAATCACAGTCTGTGCTGGAAACTAAGTTGATGTAGTCTTTCTTGATGACTTTTTAGGAGGAAATGCTTTTATGTTATGATGATATAGTTTGTAAAGCCGAAGTAAGAGTGCGTTTTATGAATGTACTCGATTTTTTTTTTTCTCACAATGAATGAACTTAAGTGTTGTCTCTCTTGCTGAATGATTTTAAAGCACCATCCAGAATTAAACGGAAGCTGTTATCATGAATGGAGCAGTAGCCCACATTGTGAATGTAGTATTGTATTGCAGATTGCGCATATGCCCCAATGTGAGGCGCTGAAGCGTTTCCCTACATGAGTAGCACGCTACACTGTGTAGGGTGTGTGGTTGGAAGAATGTTGTCTTTGTTTTGAACCTATATGGGAAGTGTTTCCATGTTGTGCGTGATAATCACTAAGTGCGGGTATTTTGTTTTGAGGCGCAGCGTTTAGCAGTGTGTTGGATGATGAATTGTGAGAGACTTATGCACAGTTTTTTTTATGGTTTTCAGTAAGCTGGTAGCTTTGAACGGTTGGGCAGGTCCCTTTACAGTATTTCGTATGATATAGTCTGCTTAACTGGATACTACACTGGGTTGTCCAATCTGAGATTATGTGTACAGTTTTGGTACTGAGCTGGCATGGTTGAGGGAGAGGTATTATCTACCCATACCCGAGTGCCTTTGTGAGGTGAAAAGAAGCAGTCTGATTGTATAAATATTTGGGACCTGTAGTGGTGGACTATGTTTCAGTCCACCGAACTGTCCAGCAATGTGTGACAGATCTCTTCAGTTAATCCACGCCTGTTCATTTGGTCATGGCTGTTTTTGTGGCTGTACAGTGCTGGTGATGGACAACCCTCATAGCAGATATGTCTTACGTGAATTTAAGAGGTATAAGTTATAATTTGTTGCTGACCGCTTCATGTTATGATTTTAGTATTATTGTGGACCTTATCTGTTATACATGCAAGTACATAACTATATAATGCCATGGCAAACTACAGGTCAGCCCTTCTTAGCTTACCTGTATATTGAAAGCGGTTTGCTAGTTGAGCTGTTTCCAATTCGTGGGTTGTAAGTCGGGGTTTATGATTGAGGGTGCAACTGTTTTCTGGGCTGTATTGCCGGGATGTGGGTGGAGCAGTTATCTAGGAAATAGCCATGTTTTCAACTGTTGCTGGAAGTGTAAATACTCCTGGGTGCTTCTACTGTTGGTTGGCGGCTTGTACTGAGAAAACAGTGCCTACCCCAGATTATGTGTTAAGGTGGTATGATGAATGGTACAAGCCTGGAGCGCAGTGTTCTGTTTGTTTGTATTGCTTATATTTAACTTGTAGGTATAGTGGTCCTTTTCCTTGGGAGGCTCTGTGGACCATGCACTGTGCCTTGAACTTCTCGCTATAGGTAGCCAGTGGAGCGATTGCAGAACCAGAGTCATGCGTTCTCTTGGGTGAAGGTGGAGAAGAATCCTTGTGGCAGCATTTTAGATGAGTTGTATTTTCCAAATGATGAATGTGGGTGCCCCAGTGTATAGGCTGTTGGCATAGTCAAGCTTATAGACTGACTTTGTCATAACAGATTTTTTATATATATATATATATATATATATATATATATATATATATATATATATATATATATATATATATATATATATATATATATATATATATATATATATATACTCATTCACTGAAAAAATATCAAAGGTTAAAATAACCTTATAGCTAGGTGAATTTGTCAAAGAAAACATTAATGTTTTAAACTAAAAAAAGTCACAGAAATTTACCAGTTAGCAGAGCTAACTATAACATGCCTCCCTGCTGTGAACTCCTTATGACCTCACATATGACATCACTCATGAGATGTTCCATCAAATCATTTATGACATCACATCATTTATGACATCACTCATGACATATCAAAGGACATCATTGATGACATCACTGACAAATTCACCTAACTATAACGTTACTTTAACCTTTGGATTTTCAGTGAATTTCTAGGGTTTTTTTTTAAACGTAAAGTGATATTTAATTATGATATGTAAATCCAACTCCCGACATGCAGCCAATCCCACCCTTTACACGGCTGAAGGGGGTTGGCCACAGGCCAGGCCATGCAGCCGACCCAATGCTGCGCACGACCTTTGGCTATGCACTGTGGGGGTTGCCCACAGCGCCTGGCCTTGGGGACTCCTGGCCCTTTTTAAAAAAAAATAAAAAATGTTTTTTTAAGGCAAGAGGGCCGCGTGACTCCCCTCTCAGAGTCACATTAGGCCCTGGGGACCCCATCCCCCAAGGCCACTCCATTACATAAAGAGGAGGGGGGCGTGCATGTGCCCCCTCCCCCAGCTTATTTTTGCCCCTAGAGAGCCCATCCGCTGGGTCTTGGTGTGATTTTCAGGGGGAGGGGTTAACCTGCCCTCCCTTCCCAAGCTGATTTCGGCCCCAGAATCCCATTCCCCTGGCTTTGGCGTGCTTTTCAGGTGAGGAGGACATGTGGCTTCCTCCCCGGGCTGTTTTCGTCCCAAACTTAAAAGTGGGTGCCCACTCAGGGCACTCGGTATACTCTTGTTTGGGGCCATTGGAGGAGCCCCAAGGCCCTCGCAGCCCCAGCCGGCTCCCTGCATGCAGCAGGAGCCGGTATTGCTCCCGTCCGCAAGGATCAGCTACTAATGCTGCTCCCTGTGGGCCAGAGCAATATTTTGATCTGTTTCCCTGCCCACATCAGTGTGGGCAGGGAAACAGAGCAAAAGTCCGCTCCCAGCAGGTGGAAGCATTTTAAAAGCTCTCGCCCACTAGAAGCAGACTTGGTGTTTGCTCCTGCTTGACGGGGAATTAAAAAATGCTTCATCCAAGCGAGAGCAAACGCAGGTTTCACTGCCTGCGCCGCTGCGGGCAGGGAAACTATGTCCGGGGGTGTGCTCCCAGTGACTTAGCTACTGAGCCCGGGGACATTAATGACTCGGGGGGGGGGGGGTTGATGCGTGGCCCTCTTCCTTTAAAGTAATTGCCACCTCCCAATTTTGTTACATTTCGGCGTATGGGGTGGGCTCACCGTGGCCTTTTGAGGCCTGAGCGTGGGGGAGGTGACTGCGCAGCCCCCTCCCCATTTTCTTAAATTTCGGTCCCTGGGGTGGACTCCTCTGGCCATTTGATGCTCGGGAGGGGGCCATGCATAACATAAATGTGAGATCGTGCCAATTTTGGCCGATTTTTTTTATTTTTGGGGCTTCAGGGATTTGGGAGGCTCTCTGTGCCCCCTTCATGTGTCCTAGGGGGTCAGGGTATCTCTGTCCCACCCCTTTATACTATTCTTTTATTTTTTTATTTAAGTACTGGGTACTATTTCCCCAAGTCCTGTAATCACTGCCAGCAACATTTTTGTCATGTTTCTGGCTGCCCTTAAAGCGCTCGCTCCCTCTGGAGTCTGACCCGTGCGGGAGCAAGATGGCCCAAGGGAAAAAAGGCTCCCAGGCCCATTCAGAACGCTCTATTTTTAAATTGCTGCTCCCGCAAGAGTGTCTTGAGACTCGCGGACCAAACTGTCCGGATATGCAATTATTTTTCAACAGTAATTTCTTAAAAAATACTGAACTAATTTACACCAAATCACAAAACGCACAATCTGCAGACCAAGATCTATCTTCCTGACAAATCTGGTGTAATTCCGTTCAGCAGTTTTTGCTGTAGACCTGCCTAAAGAAGTCTATGGAGAACGCAGGGGGATTTTGTGTTTTGGGACCCCCCTTTTTTCTCAGCCCCCGCTTGATGGATCACCACAAAACTTTCCAGGAAGGAGCTGAGGTGGATTAACTTTTTCTTCTGGAAGTTTTGTGAGAATTCGTCAAACGGGGCTAAAGTTATTTGCAAACCGAAAAATGCTTTTTCGATGGAAAAGCAAACCTAACTAAAACTAGCTAGTGGTGACCTACACTGTTATGCATGTATATATATATATCACCATCCCCTTAACATTTGAACCTCTGAAACAAACGTGATCAGATTTGGCATGCACAAACGGCAAAGACTTCGACCAGAGGTGTCCTTTTTTCCATAGATTTGCTTCTTTTGTATGTGAATTTCAAGCAAATCTTTTATTGGCTTTCTTAAAAGAGGGCATGTTAACCCTGCCAATGTAGTCTCTATACTACACATTAAGCATAATTTGTAATGATCTCCAGGCAGCCAAAGAAAGTTTTTCTATTTCATTTAAAGAATTAATAATTATGTGCTTATTGAACTTGTACACATGACGTCGGGTTCTCCCTCCCCCATCTAAATAATAACTATTGCTTTTGTTTATCACTTGATACCATGTCTCAGTCGCTAAGTTCCGATATGGTTATTTAAAAGCAATGTTTTTGAGTAGTTTCCTAAAAGGCATCAGACAGAGGGTATTCCTTAGATCATCTCAGAGACCGATCTGCAAGTAGCTGCCAACACCTCAAAAGATTTATCTTCTCTATTGGATTTCCAGTAGTGAGGAACTTTTACTACAGAGGCCTTACATTAACACAAGCCTTGCTGGATTGTGTACTGTACCAATCATTTCATCCAAACTTCGTTGTTCATTATAAAAAGACAGCTGTCTGAAAGACACCGGTTCTTGTACATTTTTTCTCGAATGAACTAAACCCGTTTGCATTCACCATCGTTTTGACGACATTATTCTGCATAACCGGAATCGACTCAAAAAAGACTAGGCAATGCATGAATGAACGTCCTTGTCATAATCTAATCTACAACCTCTAATATTTATCGTAACACTGTAACGCAGCGGTGGTTAATAGTGTAAGCTGCCATTCCTCTCCCTTTTGGTTTCTATTTCATCTAAATTGGGTTCTTCACCTTTGTTGTCATAATGCTTCTTGAGCTTACTAGATTTGTTGCTGGCCTTACACATGCCCTTCTAAATTCTTTGCTTGATGCTATCGGCTCCTTTTTATTAAAAATTTTTGAATTGGGAATCTTGTTGATGTTCACACATCCTTCTGGTGAGGCACCCTCTTAGAAGTGGTCATTTATCCCTTCTGCTGGGTATTGAATTCAGAGTTCGGCTGCTTGCTATTCATTATAGCTCAGTACCTATGTAGATGAAAACGTACTACTTGTTTGACGTTGAATTGTCTACCGATGTAGCCTCTGTTATAAATATGTATAAACGCACAGACACACACACACACACACACACACCCACGTGTGGGTGTATATATATTTTTTCATTGCAAATGTTGCAGTGATATTATGAATTATCTCATAGAAGATATCATTAGTGATGTAACATGTGGGGTACTTAGCAGTGCTGGCCAACCCCCCCGCAGGCAGCCAACACCACGCTTTCGGCCGTGCACAGCAGGGAGTTGGCAACAGGGTCTGGCCTGTGGCCAACCCAACCAGACGCAGCCAACCCCACCTCTCACGGCAGCCAACCCCATGCTGCACACGGCTTTTCGTTATGCCTGGCATGGGGTTGGTCGAAGGGCCTTCGTCCAACTCCCCACAGGGAGCCACCTGAAGGCAGCCAAGCCGCACACGGCCTTCGGTATGTGCAGCATAGGTTTGGCCTTTGGGCCACAGGGACCCCATCCACCAGGGCCAAAACATATATTAAAGAGGAGGGGGCATGCAGCCGTCCTCCCGAGCCTTAATTGGCCACAGGCACCCCATCCCCTGAGTCCAAATTTCAACAAGCATTGGCATAGCCAATAGGTCTCGCTTTTGGGACCTTATAAGTTTTTAGCCATGCAACAGTTGATGTTATTGCACCAAGGATATTGTGCTGCATAACTAAATACTTATAAGGTCCCAAAAGCGAGACCTATTGGCTATGCCAATGCTGGTTTTGTTAGGCACGGGGAGATATAGTGATTTGCCCAGAATCACAGGATGTTCAGCGTCGTTGCCGAGACTCGAACCCAGTTCCCCAGATTCGAGGTCGACCGCCCTAGCCTTAGGCCAACTCCTCTCCCTACATGTAAACCACTTCAATTTAAAATGCGGAATAAAATGAATTCACCTCTTAGCTTCCACTTACAAAAACAACTTGACCTTCAAGAGCACATTAATGCAATGTCGAAGGGGGCACAATTTCAACACAGATTCCTCTGTGGAGTTAAACATTTATCCACAAACAGATTTTAATCTGGTAATTGAATCGCATGACTTTTTATACTCTCTCCTAATAAGAATTCCCTAATTGCATCGTGATCCCCTCAAAGCAGCTTCCTGTGCACCTGCCTGGCCAGCCACAAGAGCGTTTGACCACATCTCCCCTAACATGATCCCTCTGATATGCACCTCCCACCCCCAATAGAAGGGGCAACTTTAAACTAGCCTGCATCCTTCAAAAAACAATGATGTGGGGAACCCCCTTATACTTGCACAGAGCTGACCATCTCCATCGAGCAATCCCCTTCAGAGCAAGGTCAGCATCCTCCTGGAAGCACCAGAATTTCAAAGATAAAAGCTGTAATTCTATCTTTCTCAGGAAAAGAGTCTAGAGTGTGGAAGTACATCTCACTTATGATGTTTTTTTAAATGACAAACCAGTCGTGTCAGTGCCACTTACGACTTCGCAACACCTCTCTCTCTGTGCTGTAACCGTAAGATCGGGTACAGTATTGCTCTGTGAATATGTTTTTCTTTTGTGATTCACACACATTCGAAATCCAATGGCAAAAGAAGGCAAGCTAGACAAATAAAAAAAAAGGTCAGGATGGCACATGTTTTCAAAGCTGTGAGGATAACCATCTCTTGGTTGGTTAACAATGGGATCTGTGTGATTGGAGGTTGAAGGTCGCATCAGTAAAAGTAACACACAGATCAGTGGCCGAGGTTCCCAATGCTGTTGCAAACAACTTCAGCATGCAAATGCAGTGACCCGGGCAAGATTTAAATGGGAATTTTTCCATCAGCTTTCTTCTATGGTATTGTGGGGTTGTGCGACATTACTAATGTCACATTAGTAAAATGTCCTCCTACAATTCTGTGGCATACTGCGATCACTACCCGCAAGAACAGGTAGGCCAAGAGCTGGCATCTTTTTGAGACTCCGCGTGCTTAATAACAACTTTGCATCACCGTGGTGCAGTGAGATGTGTTATGCTCTACTTGTTGTTTGCTGAGAAGGGGTGGCAGGCCAGTCTGTATCTTTATCCATCATTGGCACCAACGCTTAATTAGTAAGGCTCTGAAGAGCACGAAACAAATCCAAGCAAGATGCATTTCTATGAAACATTCGTTTGTAAACACAGGCAATATTTTGGTCCAGGGGTGGAGTCTGGCTGCACCAGCTCTGATGTTCCATCATTTTGAAATAGGTTGAGCACTTAACTCACACTGTCTCAAGTCCTGAACATTTCCCCTACAAATCATTCATTTCAGGTGCTTTAGTCCAATTCGTGCTAAAGAAGCTAAAAAAAAACTACAACTCCCAGGATGCATCTGGCTATCACACCATAGTCCATGACTGGAAATACTGTAGGTAATGAACTGGAAGGAGATGATCACCTTATTTAGAAACGTGCCCGTGCATCATTATGGGCATGCGCCGATAGAAAAGGGAGGGAGAGAATCTTTATAAATGTGTGGCGCCTGCAATTTTGGGGCTGGTCTCGCGCTCTGCCTGCATAACCAATCTATCACAGCTGGCTGCAGGCACACCTCCTTCACAGCAGCGCCAGATAGGATCAATCTCGGGCACGGACGGGCCCCTCAGGTGAATTCCAGCTGAGAGAGGCATTCCAAGGCTGCATGTTAATGAAAAACAACAGATTGTGCAGTACGATAAACAAAGCTGTAATTGCAGGCGCTCACTGAATGCTACATGGGCACTCACCTGCTTACCGAGACTAGACCTTGACTAAAGACATCATCTCTGACAATTACGATGTAGGACAGAAGCTAATGAGACAAGAGGAGCGGGGGCGGCGAGTGCGGCAGCCTGCTCAGCTGACCAGACGCTCGTGCGTCATGGCCTTTTCCCGCACGGCCGGCATATGTTTCCAATTATCGCGCACGCGTCTGGGCACGATAATGGGAAACAGATGTCGGCCCTGCGCGCGTAACCGCCCGAAAAAGGCCACGACGCACGAGCGTGTGGTCAGCTTCTGAAACCCCCTTACTTAAAGTCTCGCCAGAGCAGCGCTTGCGCGCTACTCGAGGCTCGACCTAATAAAAAGGGAGAGGAGGCCACTTGGCCCCTCTCCCAGAGCCTTAAAGGACCCCGGAGGCCCATTTCCCTGAGCCGTCTTGGGCCCCGGGGCAAGGGTAAGGGGCCCCCAACCCCCGGGACCAAATTCTAAGGGGAGGGTGGCGAGGCCTCTCTCCTGAGCCTTATTACGCCCCGGAGACCCCATCCCCTGGGGGCATTTCTAAAATATAGTTGGGTGCCCAACCCGGCGAACATCTTTAAATCTCCACCTAGCTGGAAGCAAACTTGCATGTTTCTAAGGACGTGTGGCCCTTCTCCCCGAGCCTTAATAGGCCCCAGGGATCCAATGCCTGCGGCCAAATACAAAAAAGAAGGGGAGGGTGCTGCTCGGCCCTCCTCCCTGAGCCTTATTTGGCCCCAGGGCACCCATCACCTGGGGTCAAATATAATAAAAAGGGGGAAGGAGGACTGCGCTTGAGTGCAGACAGGGAAACAGAACAGAAGTCTGCTCCAAGCCGGCAGTAGCATGTTTAAATTCCCCGCCGGCTGGGAGCAGATTTGCTCCTTTTTGGCAGGAAATTTAAAAATGGCCCCACCAGATAGGAGCAAACTTATGTTTTCCTGCCTGCACTAGTGCGGGTAGGGAAACTACTGTGCCCCGGGGGTGGGCTCCTGGGACACAGTCACTGAGCTGGTCCTGGAGGATGGGGTTCCCAGGCCTTTTTAAGGCTCGGGAGAGGGGCTGCTTGGCCCCCCTCTCCTTTTTATTTAGTGTGACCGTCCCAAGAGGTGGGGTCCCCAGGGCCTCATTAGGCTCCGAGAGGGGAACTGTGCACCCTCATTTAATTTATTGGCCCTGGGGGATGGTGCCCTGGAGCCTCTCAGAGGCTCGGAGAAGGGGCCACATGCGCCCCCATTCCACAAATAAACACTTACCTTTGCCATGAGTCAGCACATCCTTTTTTTTACATTTTGCTGTGTATCCTTCACGAATTTTCTACAAAATAAAAAAACACATTCTTGTTGATGTGGTAGCAGCCAATCAGATCTCAGATTGAGATCTATCAATAACTACTGACTGGATTTACACCAAATCACAAACCGCACTCTTTCTGGACAAAGATCTAGTTTTCTGCCAAATTTGGTGTAAATCCAATGGTTTGGGCTGTAGCTGTGTCTAAAGTTCCTCTGAAAAAATGAATGGGAAATACAAATTTTTGGGCCCCATTTTATCTCGGCTCCTGCTTGACAGATCCCCCTGAAACTTCATATGCGCAAACCAGTCAAAAAGTAGCACTTTTTTGGAAAGTTTTGTGAAGATTCGTCAAACTACGCCAAAGTTATTAGCAACACAAAAAATTAATTTCCTATGAAAACACATTCCTAACTAGAACTATCCAGTAGCCACCGCTTTGTGTATTTTTTTTATTTTTGGGTGTCGCTGTCCCACCCGGGACACCCACACTTAAAATGAACTTTGGGGCTGCACAGGAAGCCCCAGACCTCTGCGGCCCCAGCCGACTCCCCTGACAGCGGTCATAGTGGGTTCCAGCAGGAATTGGCCATTATTTTTCCATGGGTCCCCCGGCGCCCAACCAGGGCACCCACAACATAGCGAATCGTTGGGAGCCTCATATATATCACACAATGAAAGAATCTGGCTGAAAGGTCACTTCTGCCTACAGATCAAACAATAGGTCAGTTTGGCAAATTGTCTGAACAGTTAAAGCAGAGTACTGACAAGGGGCGGCCAAAGGGTTATTTCAGGGCTGTTTCCCAGCACAAAATTGGTGAAGACCAACAAAATCATCGATCTGTGCACCAACAAATTCCTAGATCTGTGGGGATCGATAAACCTTGTGAATGTACTTTCCTTCTTTGAAAGTTTGAAACTTACATTTAAAAAGAGCAAAGCTATATTCTTTTCCAGGGTGTTTACAGAATGGGCTTTCCACTCTATTTCCAGGGCACATAGCAAGAAGGAGTTTCCTCACTTAGAAAAATGTTCATCTGGAGGGTGAAAAAAGTGATTTTGCACATTTCTGCAATGAGTGCTCCAGCAGATCATCCAACTTGTGGGCTGAACACTGGAGAACAAACAGCGAACTAATTAGTAATAGGGTTGTGTGAAATTTGTATAGTTTACTTCTGCATATTTTACGCAACATTCTGCAAAATGTATGCCTAGTGAAAAAACAGCATTTTGGGCTATATTTTAGCACAAAATGTGTCTTTACATCCATTTGGAATTTAAGAACACGTTTGCCACTAAAAATAACGCAAAAAAACACAAGAGCTGTGAACAGCCTCTCACATTTTGGTCGTTCGCTATGCTCCTGCTCTCTTGCCCCCAAACATTACGGCACATGGAATAATGGTGAAATTTTGAATCGCAAACATTATGTGAAATTCCCAAAATTACGTGAGATTACACGTGTAAACACTATTTTCACCAGGCCCTGTTTAGTACGCATGGATTTTTAGGATGTGTCTATTTCTCTGGTGTGCTCATTGCAAAATGGTAAATCGCAGAAAAATCTATGTATCTGTGAAAATTGAAGGCATGAGGCTACAATGCGTCTATTTATTTAATCTGAAAGAAACACATAGTGATAGATTCCTTACCTTAGAATATCCCCAGGCGTCAGACTGGATCCGGAAAGTTTTCGTCAGCAGTACCCCTGCGCGTCGGTAGGTGGCGTCGTGCGGCTCCGCATCCGTCGTTGGCGTCGTGCGGCTCCGAGATGAAGTCGCGGGCGCTACTTAGACGCCGCCCACGCGCGCTGACGTCAGTTCTTTCTTTTTCCGCGCCAGCAAGCGCAGATCCGGGAAGAGCAGGAACCCCCAGTCAATTTTTGACTGACTTTTTGAGACTTTTGTCTCAATTTTTTCATCGAGTCTTCGACTCCTACGGTGCAGTTAGGATGCCCGGTTTCAAGTCCTGCGGGGATTGTCACCGCATGATGTCGGTGACGGACCCGCACCGTGTGTGTCTTTTCTGCCTGGGGCGCGACCACGACCCCAAGTCGTGCTCCGACTGCCGGGCCATGGCGCCGCAGACTTTGCGGGAGCCGTCCCGAAAGTTGCTGGAAGCCCGGCAGTCGGCTCCGCCTTGTTCCAAGTCCCGGTCCAGAGGGAGGTCGAGGGACCGTGTGCGGAGTCATCACCATCGATCTTCGGGATCCAAGTCTTCGCACTCGGGGTCAGGTAAGGCGAAGCACAAGAAGTCGAAGAAACACCATCGTTCTCCGACTTCCCCTTGCCGGTCGCGCAACGCGGCTGAGGGTATGGGTGGTGCCACCCCCGCGGCTCCGGCGCAGTCCATGGAGTCGCCGCCTGACTACCCGCCCTTCCCGGGGTCGTCGGCGTCTCCGGCCCAGATACAGGTGTTCCTGTCGGCCATGGCTCGCCTCTTCAGGCCGTCGGGTCCCGCCGGCGCGCCTTCGGGCCCCGCGGTCCCGCATGGGTGTCCTCGCCGGCGGCTCCGGCGTCGCTGTCGGCTCCGGCCACAGCGCTGCAGGACACCCTTGGATCCAGGCCTGGATCCCGGTCAACGCCGGTTGGCCTCGTTACTCCTCCACCGACGTCGACCCCACCGGCACCGATCCTGACGGCGCCCGCTCCTCGGGACGACGTCGACCTCAGTTTCAGCCCCGAGGTGGACACGGCGCCGAGCCGGCGACGATCGATGCCGTTCTCAACCCTGCTTGGGGATTTCTATCCCCATGTCCCTGCTCTTTATTTTCGGCCTGTTGAACAGCCTGAAGAGCAAGGGGAGGACTGGGAGGGGTCTGAGGACCCTCTCGCTGCCGCCTGCGAGTCTGAACAGGACTGGGCTGAGGAATTGGGTGACGCCAGAGGTCTGGATACCTCACCAGACCTTGGCATGCTGTCTCCTCCTACCATGGCTACGGAGGAGGGCGCCAGTTATGCAGTGGTTTTGCGTAGGGCGGCCGAGGCCCTACACCTCGAGCTCCCTACTGTGGCCGTCAGGACTAACCTCCTGACAGAGGTGCTTCAGCCAGCAGCTACTTCTGCGGAGCCGCTGCTTCCTTTCAATGAAGCCCTCTCTGACGTTCTTTTGGGCACTTGGTCCAGGCCCACCACAGGGGCTCCTGTGGATAGGAACGTGGCCCGACGCCATCGCCCGGCTCCGGGTGACCCCATTTTCCTCTCCCAACACCCCACTCCCGAGAGCTTCGTTGTCCAAGCCTCTGCTTCCCCAACCGCCTTCCCTTCCGCACCACCGGATAGGGAATCCAAGAAGCTGGATCAGTTTGGGATGAAGATTTTCTCTTCCACCAGCTCTGCGCTGCGGTCCGTGAACACCGCATGCCTCTTGGGCCGTTATTCCCACTCTCTGTGGGATACGGTGGCGAACGTGCTGCCCCTGTGTCCGGAGGAGGCCCGGCCTGCTCTCGCCCAGGCTGTTGCAGAGGGGAGAGACGCAGCAAAGTTCATGATCCGTTGTGGCCTAGACACCGCTGACTCACTGGGCAGATCCATTGCAACGACGGTGGCGGTTCGCCGTCACACCTGGTTGAGGACCACTGGATTTTCGGGGGATGTCCAAAACACCCTTATGCACTTGCCCTTTGATGGCCGTCGCCTCTTCGGCGACAAAGCGGACAGCACGTTGGAGAGGTTTAAGGACTCACGGGCTACGGCCAAGTCCTTGGGACTCTCGGCAGTCCGCCCTCCTCCGCCTTCCGCTTTTCGCTCCTTTCGTGGCACAGGAAGGGGCGCCCCGCAGCGTTCGCAACAGAGCCACAGGCCGGCGCAGCAATCATCCCAGCGCGGCCGCGGGTTCCGCCGTGGCGGACAAATGGGCCAGCGGGCGGGTCAGCCCACCACCACCCCGGCCACCACTGCCTCCAAACCTTCCTAGTCCGAACTTTCAGGCCCATCAAACGCCAGTGGGCGGCAGGCTCCGCCATCACCTCCCCCACTGGCGCACCATCACTTCGGACAGGTGGGTTTTAGAGATAGTCCGGAGGGGCTACTCCCTCCCCTTCGACACTACCCCCCTCCCCCATAGCCATGCAACCTCAATACCACCGCATGTCGGGGGATCACTTGGTGCTTCTTCAGCAGGAAGTTGCGGCCCTCTTGGCCAAGGGGGCCATCGAGCGCGTTCCGACGCGCGAAGTAGGTCGTGGTTGTTAATCCCACTACTTTGTGGTGCCCAAGAAGGACAAAGGTCTGCGTCCTATCTTAGACCTCCGGAACGTCAATCGCTTCCTCCGCAAAGAGAAGTTCAAGATGCTCACTCTAGCTCAGGTCTTGTCTGCTCTCGACCCACAAGACTGGATGGTGGCGCTGGACTTGCAGGACGCCTATTTCCACATCCCTGCCCTGTCAGCCCACAGGCGTTACCTACGGTTCACGGTAGGCCACGAGCACTTTCAGTTTACCGTGCTCCCCTTTGGCCTTACCAGCGCCCCTCGGGTGTTCACCAAGGTGATGGCGGTGGTCGCAGCTCATCTGCGCAGATCAGGGGTCTCTGTCTTCCCCTATCTCGACGATTGGTTGTTGAAGGCGGGCTCGCCCCAGACAGTCGTCTCCCACCTCCAGACTACGGCCGACCTCCTGCACTTGCTGGGGTTCTCCATCAATGTGCCAAAGTCGCACCTGATTCCCTCCCAGAAGCTCCTCTTTATCGGAGCGGTTCTGGACACAGCGCAGTTTCGGGTCTATCCTCCCGAACAGCGAGTCCGGGATATTCGGGCGCTGATTCCCATCTTTCAGCCCTTGTCCCGGGTTTCGGTCAGAGTGACTCTGAGGCTGCTGGGCCTTAAGGCCTCCTGCAGGTCAATCATGCCAGATGGCATATGCGGGCTCTGCAGTGGGACCTGAAGTTCCAGTGGGCGCAGCATCAGGGAAACCTGTCCGATCACGTCCAGATCTCGGAGGGCACTGCACGACAGTTGCAGTGGTGGCTCACAGACTGGCATTGGGTCGACGGCAGATCCCTCTCCCTTCCCCAACCGGAGTTCACAGTGGTGACGGATGCGTCCCTCCTGGGATGGGGCGGCCACATGGGAGTGGCGGAGATCAGAGGCCTCTGGTCTCCAGCGGAGTCCCGGCTCCATATCAACCTTTTGGAGCTGTGGGCGATCAGGCTTGCACTAAAGGCATTCCTTCCCTCTGTCACGGGGAGAGTAGTGCAGGTGTTCACAGACAACACCACCGCCATGTGGTACTGCAACAAACAAGGCGGGGTGGGGTCGTGGACCCTCTGTCAGGAGGCTCTGCGTCTCTGGAAATGGCTGGAACATCAGGGCATATCCCTGGTGGTTCAACACCTGGCAGGTTCTCTGAACGCCAGGGCGGACGAACTCAGCCGCAGGTGCATGCTCGATCACGAATGGCGTCTTCACTCGGAGGTGGCGCAAGGTCTCTTTCAGCAGTGGGGAGAGCTTTGGTTAGATCTATTCGCCACCGAAGAGAACGCGCAATGTCATCAGTTCTGCGCGTTGGAATTAATTTCAAAGGCGGCACTCGCTCGGCGACGCTTTTCGTCACGAGTGGAGTTGCGGTCTGTTGTACGCCTTTCCGCCTATACCACTTCTGCCCAGAGTGCTGAAAAAGATCAGGCGCGACCGGGCCCAAGTCATTCTTGTGGCTCCGGACTGGGCTCGAAGAGTATGGTATCCCGAGCTACTCAGTAGGAACATCGATCCCCCGATCCGACTGCCTCTTCAGGAGGATCTTCTGTCACAGCAGCAGGGGACGGTCCTCCACCCGAACCTGTCCAGCCTCCACCTCTTTGCGTGGAGATTGAGCGGCGGCAGTTGATTCCCTTCGACTTGCCTCCTGAAGTTTGTGACGTTATTCTGGCAGCCAGGCGTCCCTCTACTAAAGTGGTATACACCTGCAGGTGGAACAAATTTGTGGCATGGTGCACAGCAAAGGCTGTGGATCCCCTTTCTGCCCCTCTTTCTGAAGTACTACTGTTCCTTCTTTCTTTGGCCCAGCAGGGCTCTGCTCTGGGCACTATCAAGGGCTACCTTTCTGCTATTTCGGCCTTTCTCAGGCTCCCTGATCAGCCCTCTCTTTTCAAGTCCCCTGTTGTAAATAGATTTCTCAAAGGCATTACACACCTTTTTCCTCCTATTCCTTTCGTGATGCCTCAGTGGGACTTGAATCTGGTTCTGACATACTTGATGTGCGCTCCCTTTGAGCCCCTTCACAACTGTCCTCTTCGTCTTTTAACGATAAAGACTGCCTTCCTGGTGGCCATCACTTCCGCCAGGCGGGTGAGTGAGCTCCAGGCTCTTTCTTGTAAGCCTCCTTTCCTTTAAGTCCATCCGGACAAGGTTGTGCTCAGGCCCCGTCCTTCCTTTTTGCCAAAAGTGGTTACGGCCTTTCACATTGGGCAGACTATTACCTTGCCCACCTTCTTTCCGCATCCTTCCAGAGAGGAAGAGCGGCTCCACCGTTTGGACCCAAAACGTGCGCTCTCTTTTTATCTCAAACGCACACAGCAGTTCCGGGTGGACGACCAGCTTTTTGTTGGCTACGTTGGCACCAAGAAAGGCCGGGCGGTCCATAAGAGAACCATCTCCCGCTGGGTTGTCTTATGTATCAAAGCCTGTTACTCTTTGGCTAAAAAAGAACCTCCGGTGGGGCTGCGTGCTCATTCCACCAGAGCTGCGGCAGCCACTACTGCATTGGGACGTGGTGTCCCCTGCAAGACATCTGTCAGGCAGCCAAGTGGGCCTCGCTGCACACGTTTACCAAACATTATTGCCTAGACAGCCAAGTCCGGAGAGACGGCTTCTTTGGGCGTTCTGTTCTCTGTGACTTTCTGGTGTGATCTTAGTTCGCAGACCCACCACCGGGGTTGGTATTGCTGGGGTATCTATTCTAAGGTAAGGAATCTTTCACTATGTGTTTCTTTCAGATTGACAAGTTACTTACCTTCGGTAACGATATATCTGTAAGAAACATTAGTAGTGATAGATTCCTTACCGCCCCACCCATCCTCCCCGTTCTGCGAACTGATTTCTAGGGTTAAGGTCATCCCTTTCAGGGCCCTAGTGTCAATTCACCAGTGGTCAGTATCTTGCATGGCTCTGCGTTCCTGGCGCGGAAAGTCGTGTACAGAACTGACGTCAGCGCGCGTGGGCAGCGTCTAAGTAGCGCCCGCGACGTCATCTCGGCGACCACAACGCCAACGACGGACGCGGAGCCGCACGACGCCACCTACCGACGCGCAGGGGTACTGCTGACGAAAACTTTCCGGATCCAGTCTGACGCCTGGGGATATTCTAAGGTAAGGAATCTATCACTACTAATGTTTCTTACAGATATATCATTACCGAAAGTAAGTAACTTGTCCTTTTGTGTCAAACAGGTAATTCACATCAATGTATTGACCCATAACAGGAAAGCACAGCTAATAATGTAACCTTAATATTTGTTTGCAGTTGTCCATCTGTATTGAATGTTCAGGGTAGTTTCTCCAGTAGGATGACATGCTGAGCTGGAGACCATGAAAAGTTTGTGATGTCACAGCATACGCAGAAATGGATATTGAGTCTGGTCTTTTAGTCCTCACCTGCCCTAACAATTGTACTGGCAATTTACCCCTGGCATTACCTTATGACTGGTGTCTTACCAAGCTACAGTGCTGCAATAGCACACATTTCACCCTTCAGCACTGCGATTCATTAGAACTTGGACACTTAAAGGATGGCCGCGAAAACTGTGATATTTTAAGGAAATAAAAGCGTGTGCCTGCTTCCAATAATTCATCAGCATCATCATTACCGCTTTCGCGGCGCAAATGCAGGATCTTTAATCAGTGAGGAAAGGCCTCTATCTTATAAATGACTCCTGTTCACAGAAATAAAAGCAGTACAACATAATGAATTTGAGAATGCAATGACCCACACGCTTTTTGGAACAATTTGTTTGCCAAGCTACACAAATATTAGCATATCTCGAGAGGCACACAAACACGTCAACTCACTTGTAGGATTAAAATCTCTTAAGTACTCTTTGACTGAGTGCCAAATGCAGTGCCTTTTTCCTGTCTGTGTGTTGTTTATTTCATTAATAACAGTGATTTTCTATTTATCGTTCGCCTGATTTTATTGCTTGCCGCTGTTTCTCAATGTAGCCTTTTTTATGTCTATTTTCAAGCATACTGCTTTGACCAAGTACTCAAACCTCGGAGGTCCTGCTGGCTCTGCAGCTCTAGGTGAAATCTCTTGCATCTAAGGCCCATTATGAGTGAGCCAGGAAACAACCCATCGATTGACTGTCCCAGCCTCCACTTACCCCTGGAATTACCAATACCTTTGACATCGATACCTTCAGGGAAAGAGACGATTGTGATATTTGGGAGATGACTCTGAGGTTTCTGACTTAGCCTTGTATGCCGGTCCTGCAGGTCTTGCATCTGCTTGGCCTTATTTATCTTGTTTGTACCGCGTGCCCCAAATGGAGAATGAGAGCTTTCCAGTGGTGCCTTAGGTCGCAGTGGCTACAGCATCAGGAGTATCTCACGGCTTAGGAGCAGATCTCCCATTGGATCTGCACTAGTGAACAGACCCCTTTAACATTTGCATGGGTCGTTCTTTCAGCCCTCCACAGGCTCAGGCTAGCATGGTCATGGCTGCCTTCTCGCTGGACTGAGGTGCCCATCAGGACAACTTGACAGCACGGGCATTTGTTGCTCGTTGGAGCAGTGCCTGCACATAAATGTGTTTGAAATATGGGTGGTCCACCTGACGTTGAAGGCATTTCTCGCTTTTTTTCTCTACGCCAAGGCCCTGAACACACATTGTCCTCAGTTTTGTGCTTCACGCTGCCCTCTGCATTGGTACTTTCAGGGTTAGCTTGTCTCAGGGCCTGTTGTAAGTAAGCATTTCTCTGATTTTGCCAAAAGTACTGCAGAAGGTGCATGAGGATCGAGTACAGCTGATCCTGATCATCCCAGATTGAGCACTTGGGAAATGGTACAGCAGTCTCTTGGCAAAGAGCATTCAGATGCTGCTTCCGCTCTGCTTCAGAGTGGACCTGTTTCTACAGCAGGATGGTCAAGTCCTCCATCCCAGTACCCAAATGCAGTGACTGCACACTTGGTGATTAAGCAGTGAAAATCAGAGTGCTAGTTAGAGTCCCTTTGTGTTACTGAAGGGTCTTACTTGTCATCTTGGCAGCCAGGAAACCTGCTGCCAAATCTATTTATGCAGTTCACTGGAATATGTTCATTCAGTGGTGCAAGTCAGAAGACCTCAAACCCCCATAATTCTCACCTTACTAGTGTCTTACGATGTGCGTTGTCCTTTGCACAACAAGGTCTAGTGATGGCTACAGGTAAGGGCTGTTAATAGGGATTTCTGTTCTTTTGCTCAGTGCCGGGAAACCCTTTCTGGGTAGCTGTGCGCTTTATAAGATTAGAAATAATAATAAGGGCTATCTGGCGACCCTGCCTGCGTTGTGTAATCATCAATCTTCTCTGTTTAGATCGCCACTGGTGGTGTGTTTTCTCAAATATTTGCTTTACTTGTTTACTTCAACTCCATTTGTAGGTGATGCATAGTTGTACCGTTTGACCTCTTACCCTGAAGACAGTTTTTTGGATGCAGTAACTTCACCGTGTTGGGTTAAAGTACGCCAGACCTTCTCAAATCATCTGCCTTTCACAGTTTTCTACCAGGATAAGTTAGTCCTTCGCACCTCCTTATCCTTCTTACCCCATGGGGTTTGCAGCATTTCATACCACTTAGACTCTTACCATTCCATTTTTCTTCCCTTCTCCAGATCTGACCTAGCAGAAGGCGCAAATGCATTGTCTGGAGCCCCAGGTGTGTGGATCAGCATGCCGGTTGTCTTCTAGTATACTCCAATGTTGTCATGTTGGGGGATGTAGCTGAAGTGTTATGGTGTAACCTTTTGGCCCCGGAGAGGTATTTCAGGGTAAAAGCGTTTCCATACCAGTCTGATCCCTAGAAGGGTCATTCATTTGGTGAGGAATCTGTGGGCAGATTATGTATCCATCAAATACATCATTAGAGAAGGTAAGTACATGTTTGAGGCATATGAGCTGCAGATCACACACTGTGCATAGATCGCCATCTGGTGTTGGGCCCGGATGTTTGCACTTTGTTGTTGTATTGGAATAAGTCTTTGGAAGTCACGAGATCGGTGACTCCTCCTTTGGACAATAGTGCGCATGGGCATCGACTCCATCTTCAGATTGTTTTTTTCCGCCATCGGGCTCGGATGTGTTCCTCGCGCTCCAGTTCGGTGTCGCCACCGTTCTAACTTTCGACGCGCAATCCTTCACCCTTTCGTCGGTATTGTTTTCGATCGCGTTTCCCTTTTCGACGCGCATCTCTACAAACTCCAATCCTTCCATTCCGGTCGTCGACGCAGGCCTTCGGGCCTACCTGCGCCATCAGTCCTTTTGGCTCATGGAAAGGACTCCCTTCAAAAAGTGTCCTCAATGTGGATCCAAGTTTCCCCACGCCGATCTTCACGAGGTGTGTAACCTCTGCCTTTCGCCCGAGCACGAGGCCAAAGACTGTCCAGCTTGCGCCTCTTTCTGCTCCAAGAAAACGATACGGGATCATCGAGCTCGAAGAAACATGGCTCGATCGTCGACATCCATACCAGACGATATCTTCCAGGAAGGCGTTGATGTACCGGAACAGGAACAACTCGAAGAGGGCCTTATCAGCGCTTTCAAAGCCTACGATTCTGACGTCGAAGACATCACTCCTGCCCAACGGGTCGTAAGTACTGACGTCGACCCCTCCCCACCATCCATTCCGGCAAAGGCTTCGGTAACACCTTCACCTTCGGGCCTAGGTGCACACCGGGACAAAACTTCCCACGCCCTGCCTTCCGGCTCGGCCAAGAAGGCGACACATAAGCCTTCAGGCCACTCTGGCTCGAGCCAGCCTACCCTCGGTACCGAAACCCCATCCCCGGCACCGAGACCAAAAGACAAACCACTGTCTACGCCTGCACCAAGGCCGGGTTCCACATCGGCGCATTCGGCTCCGAAACCCACCGGCACTGAGCCTTCGGCTCCGAAAAAACCATCGGAACCGAGCAAACAACCAGTTCCGAGAACCGCTGGAACTCAACCTTCGGAGCCGAAAAAGTTATCGGTACCGGCTCCAAAGACCCCAACGGAACCGACAAAAACTCCCGTTGCAAAACCTAGGGAGTATAAAGCAACTCCAAAATTGGTGCCACACAAACACTCGGACCCGAAAAAATCGGCGCCCAAACACCACACTTCAGAGGAGGAGCTTTTCCAACCCGATCCAACCCAAAAAACTCTGGAAATAGACCCAAATACAGGTCGACTTGTGGTTAGTCCTTCCAGGAAGAGGAAATTGGACAAATCTGCACCAGCTCCACTCACTCTCAAGAAAAAAGACATTGCCACTTCTCCTTTCAGGATCCCTTCTCCACCCCCTCCTCCACACCACATCTCTCCTATTCCATCTCCAGTACCCTCACAATCTCCTCCACCTCAGGATGATGAGGACCCTTCTGAGTACGAAGGCGATGACCAACCTTTAGGAGAACCTAGTCATCCTAATGTCCCTAATGACCCATGGGACAATTATGGCACACCAGATGTCCCCGATACACCACAAGATATCTACCCATCTAGACCATCCCCTCCGGAGGACACTATAGGATTCACTCAGCTCATACATAGAGCTGCAGAATACCACGGTGTAGATTTACACACAGACCCTGTAGAAGAAGACTTCCTTATGGACACTTTTGCACCATCTCAAAGGTCCACTTCTATCCTCCCAATGCTAAAAGGGGTAATCAAACACGCTCCTAAAGTCTTTAAAGATCCTGTAAGGGCTAGAGTCATTAACCCCAGGGTAGAAAAGAAATACAAGTCTGCCCCAGCTGACCCTGTTTACATTAAAGGGCAACTTCCTTTAGATTCTTTAGTAGTTTCTAACGCCAGGAAAAGGGCTAACTCCCAAACCTCAGGCGATGCTCCACCTCCTGATAAAGAGTCAAAACTCTTGGACGCATCTGGTAAGAGAACAGCGTCCCAGGCAGCTAACATTTGGAGAATTGCCAACACACAGGCGTTGCTGGCTAGGTACGATAGGGCACACTATGACGAGCTAGAGACCCTACTACAACACCTTTCAGAACAATACAAAACAAGAGCCAATGATCTCATCCAGGAAGGCAAGATTATAACAAATACCTCCATTCGGTGTGCTCTGGATGCTGCAGACACAGCCTCACGAGCCGTTAATACCAGTGTTCTTTTACGTAGATATGCATGGCTCCGTATTTCAGGGTGCAAACCTGAGGTTCAAACTGCCATACTAAATCAGCCGTTTGACCAAGAACATTTATTTGGACCTAGTGTGGATTCATCTTTAGAAAAGATGAAAAAAGACACAGACACAGCCAAATCAATTGGAGCTTTGCAATCGCAAACTCCCAGAAGTTCCTTTCGTCGCTCCTCTTATAGAGGTGCCTCTAGAGGTTTTACCACGGACAACTCTTCCACGTCCTATAAAAGTCCCACTCAGACCTCCTCTACCAGAGGTTATTACAGAGGCGGCTACAGGGGCAATAATAACAAGGGTAGAGGCAAAACCGTCAATACCTGTACTGCCTCCACCCCCAAACAATGACTTCCCTCCACTACCCCCAGACCATTCCACTCCAGTCGGGGGAAGATTACTACAGTCCTGTCTGGAACACCATTACCACGGACAGGTGGGTGAGAATCATCCAATCCGGTTATTGCCTGGAACTCACTTCAACTCCTCCAGACATACCACCCAAACAGCGTCCAATGTCAACAGACCATTTAACGCTTCTCAAACAAGAGGTACTTTCCCTCCGACAAAAACATGCAATAGAACCAGTTCCCCTGCATCAGCAAAACACAGGGGTCTACTCACTGTATTTTCTCATTCCAAAGAAGGACGGAACCCTGAGGCCCATCCTCGACCTCAGACCATTAAACCTCTACATACAGTCAGACCATTTTCATATGGTCACTCTTCAACTCCTTCCTCTACTCAAACAAGGCGATTTCCTTGCCAGCTTAGATCTCAAGGACGCCTACTTCCACATTCCCATTCACCCTGCTCACAAAAAATATCTTCGATTTGTAGTGGACGGTCAACACTATCAGTTCATGGTGCTCCCATTCGGAGTCACCACAGCACCCAGAGTCTTCACAAAATGTCTGGCAGTCGTAGCAGCACACTTAAGAAGACAACAAATTCACGTCTTCCCATACTTGGACGACTGGCTCATAAAAGCCAGGTCGCATACCCAGTGTGTAAATCACACACACACCACAATCCAACTACTTCACGACTTGGGGTTCACAATAAACCTCACAAAGTCTCACCTCCAACCGTCCCACATCCAACAATATCTAGGTGCCACAATAGACACCTTAAGAGGCCTTGCATTCCCCAATCCAGCCAGGATAGCAAGCATGCAAGCCCTTATAACAAAATTCCAGCCGCAACACTCACTTCCAGCTCGAGTGTTTATGCAATTAATAGGGATGATGGCCTCTTGCATATTTATAGTACCGCATGCAAGACTCCAGATGCGCCCCTTACAGGAATGCTTGGCACGTCAGTGGAACCAGGCTCTAAGTCAGCTAACAGATCTGGTGTTGGTGGACGGCCGCACACATCGCTCTCTGCAGTGGTGGAACACCCAAAACCTTTCCAAAGGGCGACCGTTCCTAGAGCCAGTTCCACAGATTGTGCTAACAGCAGACGCATCGCTCACCGGATGGGGGCTCATCTACTACATCACACCATACAGGGCACATGGACACCTCAGCAAAAGTTACTCCACATCAATCATTTGGAGTTACTACGCAATCTTTCTGGCATTAAAATCATTCCAGAAACAGATATCAGGCAAAGCTGTCTTAGTCCGGACGGACAATATCACAGCAATGCATTATTTACAAAAACAGGGGGACGCACTCTCTACAGCTCTCTCAACTAGCTCAGAGCATATGGAGGTGGGCTATTCCTCAAAACATATTCCTCTTAGCCCAACATCTTCCAGGAATTCAGAATCAGATCGCAGATCTGTTAAGTCGTCAAACACAACAAATTCACGAGTGGGAACTTCACCCACAAGTTCTTCAACCATTTTTCCAAATGTGGGGGCATCCAGAGGTAGATCTGTTCGCCACACATTACAACACAAAATGCCCAAGCTTCGCCGCCAGATATCCACACCCATTGTCCAAAGGCAATGCGATATGGATGAATTGGTCCGGCAGATTTGCGTACGCTTTTCCGCCTCTCCCACTCATTCCATTAGTGGTGCGCAAGCTACAACAGCAGTCACTAACACTGATTCTAGTTGCTCCAACATGGACCAGACAACCATGGTACACAACATTGCTGGAACTATCCGTAGTCCCGCACCAAAAGCTACACCTCTCCCCACATCTTTTAACACAGAACCGTGGAGAGATCAGACATCCAGATCCAGCACAGCTCAATCTAGCGATCTGGCTCCTGAAGTCCTAGAATTCGGTTACCTCAATCTTCCACCTGATTGTATGAACGTTATCAAAGAGGCTAGGCGCCCCACCACTAGAGCCTGCTATGCAGCCAAGTGGAAAAGATTTGTTATATACTGTACCAATAACACAATCAATCCTCTAGATGCGTCCATTCAACACATCATATGTTACCTGCTGCATCTTCAAAGATGTAATCTAGCATACACATCCATTAGATTGCATCTTGCTGCCATAGCAGCTTACCTACAAAATAGACAACATTTGTCATTATTCAGGGTACCAGCCATTAAAGCATTTATGGAAGGTCTCAAAAGAATAATTCCTCCCAGGGTACCACCCTCTCCAGTGTGGAATCTAAACATCGTCCTCACTAGATTAATGGGCCCTCCATTCGAACCTCTACATAAATGTGAGCTCCAATTTCTTACATGGAAAGTTGCTTTCCTTGTGGCTATCACATCTCTCAGAAGAGTCAGTGAGTTACAGGCACTAACTATTCAAGAACCATTTTTACAACTCCATCATAACAGTGGTTCTCAGGACAAATCCCAAATTCCTTCCTAAAGTTATTTCTCCCTTCCATCTCAACCAATCTGTGGAGTTGCCAGTATTCTTCTCGCAACCACAAACAGTAGCAGAAAGAGCTCTTCATACACTAGAGGTGGAAAGAGCCCTCCTTTACTACATTGACAGAACAAAACCTTTTCGCAAAACAAAACAACTTTTTGTATCCTTCTCACCACCACATAAAGGCAATCCTATATCAAAATCTGGCATTTCAAGGTGGATTGTCAAGTGTATACAAATTTGCTACCACAAAGCAAAACGTACACTATCTATTCCCCCTAAAGCCCACTCTACCCGTAAAATAGGGGCTTCCATGGATTTTTAGGGAACATTCCCTTAGATGATATCTGCAAAGCAGCTACATGGTCTACACCGCACACATTCACAAAACACTATTGTGTAGCTGTGCAGGCAAAACAACAAGCTAGTGTGGGCCAGGCTGTACTCAAAACACTATTTCAAACTACTGCAACGTATACTGGTGGTCGCCGCTAAAGGGAGGTACTGCTATGCAATCTATGCACAGTGTGTGATCTGCAGCTCATATGCCTCGAACGGAAAATGCTACTTACCAGTATGCATCTGTTCTTGGCATGTAGAGCTGCAGGTCCACACACGCCCACCCACCTCCCCGGCTACCTTTATCTGTTTCAGTATTATCTTAATTAGATACAACATACATGGACATCTCTTTCTGTTTCTCACAAAACTCCATCATTTCCCTTCTTGGCGAAAAAACAATCTGAAGATGGAGTCGATGCCCATGCGCACTATTGTCCAAAGGAGGAGTCACCGATCTCGTGACTTCCAAAGACTTATTCCAATACAACAACAAAGTGCAAACATCCGGGCCCAACACCAGATGGCGATCTATGCACAGTGTGTGGATCTGCAGCTCTACATGCCAAGAACAGATGCATACTGGTAAGTAGCATTTTCCTTTTCTGACAATGGACTTGTGTGTTCTTTCCTTAAAAAACACAGCTCATGTTTTTCAATATTGGATATAGTTTGCACTACATGCACCAAAAATACCGAATTGTTGATGTTAGTAGAGGAGCTGCTTCTAACACTGTTTGGATTTATCCTGGGAGTAGCTCCAATTAGGGATGTATTTGGTTCCTTAAATTGTTGACCGCTGTGATCTTAAGAGACAAATGTAAGCTTGCCCTTTTAAAAATAAAACGAGCCCACTCCTTTCTTTTTTGTTTGTTCTCGCCATTCAAAGGGAATGGACGATGTACATTCAATTTTGAGTAAATTACTGTAAAAAGCTAACACAGTCCACAAGGGCACTGCATAGGGTTCTTAGCATGCCTGTGTGCGGGAAGTGTGTTTTTCTTTCTATCAGCATGGCTACTGTCCCTTTAATTTGTCTTTGTTGGTAAAGCACAGCTACTCTTCAAAGTGGGAAGTAATGACCTGCATAATAAACGTCAAATAGAGATTTTTCGAACGAGCATGCCGGGATAAAGCCTTTGAGGACTCTTGGAAAAAGGTTCGGAAAAAAATACGCAAAGGCAGTCTGTTTTATAATATGAAATGTAATTCACTGATAAATGTCAGCGATTAAATTTGCAGGTTTTTCTTCTGCTCACCTGCTGGTTTTATTGCATTTGAACTGTATCCTGTGAAGTTCTCACATCTCTTTCAAACCTCTTTAATCTGTCCCACTGGGCTCACAATTTTTCTTGTTCTGCGTTATATTTTTTGGGGCTCATAATTTTTCCCTTTGCATACTGTTAGGCCTTATTTTTAATTGTTGCTCTGTATATTTTTTTGCTTTACTATTTTTGTACGTGCAACATGTTCTTTTGGACTTTTTGCTTTGTACGCTATGTTTTGGGCATGATTTGTTCTCCGTTTTGTCTTCGTGCGCTAAGTTTTGTGCTAGCTGCTTTTCTCTTCGTTTATCTTTTAGTTTGGTGTTCATTGTTTTTCTCTTAGTACACCTCTATTTGTATAATCGTCATGTGAGTTAGTACACATTGACACAGGTGGGAGCTATACTGACTGCACCTCATGTATTAACTCGCAGCTTTACTAAGTGAATGCATGTGCTGTAGACCGTGCAATTCCATTGGGAATTGATGCATAACATCTTTCTGCAGCACTCTATTGCCATAGGACGAGGACCTGATATGGCCGATGCAGCAATAGTGCTTCCCTATGCTTCTGTGGTGTGTAGTCTCACAGCATGTTGAACATGCGACGTAGACAGCACAATTTTGCTCCTGTTGAAAGGCAGTGCTCCATGTTAAAACATATGTCACGCACAGCAGGGATAGTCTTGTACCAAAGGAACTCTTTTTAGCTCTTGCCTAAGAGTGCATATGCTGTCTGTTGCGAGACATATTGTTAGCTAACAGTGGGCTTACAGCCCCTCCATTGGATACCAATGGCTCTATTGTCACTTTCATTTGCTTTCTTCTTATTTGGTAGCTTCCATGGGGTTTCCTTCCTCTTCTAGTGTTTGCCCCTTCCCAGTATTATGGACCCATTGCTTGTGTCCTTCGACAGCTCCCTGTTCAGGTGCCATTTTTTTCTTTTACATGAAGCACTGTATGAAAGTGCATGTGTTTCCCAGCTGTGTACTTTGTGTTCCTTTTTCTTATCTGTGCATTTCTCCCCTCGTCCTCCCTTCCTCATTCGCTGTTCTTGCCTCCTCCTCATTGTTGTTGCCGTTCTTGCTTGCCCACCCCCTTCAGTTGCCCTTCTGCCTCCTCATTCCTTCCCGCCCAACCTCCGTTGTCCGTTTCCTTCCCCATCCCCGCCCGCCATCTGTGTGCTTCACCATCACTACTTGTCTGCCCTCAGTTCTGCTTTTCGGTCCTTCATTGTCTGTGTGCTTTCTCATCTCTTGCTTGTCTTCTCTCCCACCCTTCCTCCATATTGCTTTGTCCTCTGCCCGCTCACCGCCCACAACCCTCTCCCTCCTTTGTTTGTTAGATTTTTTTAAAACATAAGAAAATTAGTACCATGACAAAAATGTGCATGAGCTATATCAAAAATGCGCATTTTGCTCAAATATTTATTTACTGATGCACCTTGGATTGATTAATTTTTTTAAAAAAAAATGCTTGCCCCATTTTGTAGGCGTTAACATTCATGTTGGCGCTACAAAATGATGCTACGTCCATGTCATAATGCTGCTGAACAGTGTGGCTAAAAATAATTGCCAAAGCTAACGTGTCTCGCCAGCGAGACATATTGGCTTTCCCAAAGCTTGTTTATTTTGCACAGATGCAAACTGCATTTTCATTATTCTGTGGCTGAAAAGTAGTTAATTTCCGGTGCTTGGACTATTAATACATGTGACAGTCTCTTTTTTTATTAAAAACAATTTCAAAGGCAAGGACCAAAATAATTATGAAGCAATACATGATCATATATTTAAACGTTCCAAACCAGCCCAGTAGTTGTGGAAAGAAGAAGCCCAGATGTTTTAGTGGCACACGCATACTGATGGATAAAAATAAGCTGAGCAAGCTTTCGTTCTTAGATTGCTTTTATTGGCTGTCATCTCTGAAAAAAATACTGATCTCCAGGGGCAGCTTCTCTCATCTGATTTAGCACTCCTTGAAAGAGGCACAAGGTAGAGTCTTCATGTCCTGTGATCCAAGCTCAACACTATATCCGAAAAAAAGAGCTACCAACAAGGATTGGGAGTTTGTTTTTCTTTTTCTAATGCTAAAAAGGTAGTAGTAAAAAAACACTTGCTGAGGGGCTTGGGGGGTGGGTGGTATTTGGAAAGCACCCGCAACCCTAGCCAAAAGGCAGCAGATCACTTCACAGAGTCGAAGGCAGAGCCATAATCAGAGAGTGATTCTTGGAGGGAGGGGGTTGACTATTAGCTGCTTTTCCAGGCAGTGCTCTTTAAAGAAGCGTGTCTCCAGGACTTTCAGAAGTTGAAGAAGGAAGGAGGTGGTCTAATGGAAACCGGGATGCTGCAGTAATATCCTTGTCTGGGTAGTTGAAGGCGACCTGTTGTCTGCTTTTTTTCCTCTCCAGTCTGATGAAGCCCTGGCTACTAGTGAGCAAGACACATCGGACGGTGAGCTTGTCAACCAGATAATCTGTGTGTCGGTTGTGATGGTTTTGAAGTTGATGCCGATGGCCTCAAAAGTGGTGTGGGCCGACAAGGGGAGCCAGTGGAGTTTCATTAGGGTGGAGTTGATGTAGTCTTATTTCTTCAGGTCCCTGAATGTGGCTTGCTGTGGGATGTTGGATGCCCTTAAAGGGGGGCCATCGTGGAGTCTGCAAGGGCATTGGGCAGAGCTTTGGCACCATCCAGATGCAAGAGTATGAGTGTTAAAGCAGGTACTTGGTTTTCTTGGTGATGTGTTCCTTGAGCGAGGTTGATGTCATGGGCAAATTCGAGTGACTTCCCATCGGTCAAATGTGGTTTAGTTCCGTACGGATCCATGCCTTCAAACCCATTTTCCACTAGTAGTTGGTTGATGTTATTGTTGCAGTAATTACACTAAGTATTGTATGTATACCATAACGATTACAGTGTCAAACGACCCTAAAAGAATTAGAAGAGGCAAGGTGAAATTTAGCTGTAATAGAGTTATTTTTATATTAAGATGCAGATTAAGGTCTGACATTTGTGGGTTTTCTGTATGGTAGTGTGCCACAGGAGCAGGGGAGATATTGTGACATTGAACATAGTGCCAGTGAGTGTGAGCTCTGTCACGGGTTATCACAGCGAGGTGTCACATGGCAGAGAACTGTGGCAGTTTGGTTCTTGCTTCTCTCTATATGACTTGTGTGGAATTTAGTTGGGTTGTTAGTGAGTGAGACCGAGTAGGGTACTCATAGATAATAGTATAGAACTATATTAACATCATGTGAAATATTTAAAGCTGGCTACTTCCTGTGCACTTCACCCTTGGTGTAAATGGAAGCTGTGTAAGACAAGTTATTTGCATTATTCCAAAAAAGGACCTTACCTCATCTTCAGTCATACTTGATTCAGTTGTGTGGTTTTGTCTTGTATCCCTCGCTTGTAGGTACTTGGGACAGAGGGATGAGCATCACAGAACGTTCTCTACATGTACTAGAAACTGTTTTTCATATGCTTGCTCCACTTCATTCAGACACATTTCCATGTCCCTTTTTAGTGCTCCGGGATCTAATTTGTTGGAAAGTGATTACATCTAGATTTCATTCTGGATATGTCTTAGCTTTGCCGTAAAATTCCATGAAAATCTCCCTTACCTGAAGGCACAATAAAAAGCAGTCTTTCCTTTCATTGAACTCTTGTGGTGGCCTGGTTAACTTGAAAGACCAACCAGCGTTCCAGGCCCTAAAATAAGTTACCTGCTATGAAATTAAATCAGGTTCTGATCCATTATAAATACATCAGTATGCCCCTCACCAAAGATGATAGCTCTACTCTCCCAATTGCTCCTCCATTCCTCCCAGAATCATTTCCAAGCTGGGTTCCTGTGTCTGCTTCCCTGAAAGCCCTACCAGAACATAAGAAAATGCGGGTCCTGCCATCCCTTAAAGATCACCTCTGTACAATAAGACAGTCCTAGACCTCTGAATTCTGTTCCCTAGTAGAGGAGATGGGCACCTATCTCAGACATGAAACTTTTCTAATCAGCCTTTCTCCTACTGACCTGGTTAGTGATAAGGAAAACTACTAATTTTTAACACTATGGTTAAAGATATCTACAAATAAATAAGTAAAATGTAAATATAATACTGTAGTAAACACCCATTCTAGGGTTCATTGGGAGGATCCTGTTACTCAGATCAATGCAGCTTCTCCGAAACCTCATTGTAAAACTTGGAGAAAAAGATTACCATAGTAGAACTGGCTGGGATTAGATACATTCTCTTTGCATTTAATCATGGCATAGGGACACAATAAATATAACTTCAGCGCCCATAATCCAGGCATATTTGTTCACAGGTTAGTTTTAACTTGAGTGCCTTAGTTAACAGTGCGCTACACATCACAAAACTGTCAAACACCCCCGATTCTCGGAATCTAGAGAAGTGTGACAAATTAAGGAAGAAATTAACAATGAATTTTCATTATACTTATAACTTGAACGTCATATTCAATGCATAAGTGAAAATGTGGGTTATGATGAAAATTGCTTATGTAAAACAATATACATTTCTGAATATCATTCATATGTTGTGTTAAACACATGCAAAAATGTTACATGAAGATTCTGATTGAACTACAATAAAAAAAGGATGCTGGACATCTGACGACATTAAGACAAACAATGGTGTATGGACTCAAATTGTATGACTGGCTTATAAAACCTTTTTGTGTACACAATGTAGTCAACAACATCTAAATAGGTTGCATCGTGTAGATATAATATACCAAAGAAACTGTTCAGAATCTACCCTAATACAACTCATTCATACTCCGTGTGGGAGCGCAGATGCTGGGCATGTACATATGTTTTATGTGTGTCGAAGGCTATCATAATTGTGGGCCTAGAAATTCCAGACACTAGCCTCTGTCACGAAAGAGCAAATAATACTTGAACCCATCTTACTCTTATTTTGGTGGGGAGGGCAGTCTACCTACTCACCGATCACTACTCTGATGTTATGTATGGCCCTCGCTGTAGCCCGGTTGTTAGTAGCAAAACAGTGAAAGAAACCAGAACCTCCTTAGTTTAATGCTTGGCTAGGTCAACTGAGGAACACAATTTTTTGGGAAAAAGCAACTGCCAATAAAAGCCATCCAAATGTTAAAAAATGTTTAAAAATGTTTATGGTAGATGGTGAAAGGCAACTGGATATCACAGACAGCCTGCTCACCTGCCGAAAGGAAGAAGCGGGGGGTCATTACACTATTATCTAAAAAATCCAACCTAACACTGGAATCACAACACCACGATGTAGAGGGCAGACTGTTGATCACCCACCTGAGAAGGGGAGAGGAACTAATCCACGTAGCTAATATATATGGCCCAAACACTGATGACCCAGCCTTCTGGGAGGGGGTGTCACACAAGCTAGATAACCTCCCACAGAACGACCTCACGGTGGTGGCGGGGGATTTTAACATCCCACTAGACCATATAATAGATACAGTCAGCCTGCCAATATCAACCGACGAACGCACACGCGACACTCAAAAATATGTGCTCTAAATTCAACCTTAAGGACCCATGGCGCCTCCAGCACCCGGACACTAGGGACTACACATTCTACTCCAACCCACACAAATCATATAGCAGGATAGACTAAATACTAATCTCTGGCACACACACGCATCTAACAGAACACTCCGAGATAGCACCTAGATTAGTCTCAGACCACTCATGTATCAGCCTAACGCTAAGCGGCTGTCACAATGAGACCGTACCCCGTAGGTGGCGGTTTAACAGTGACGTACTAACAGACCCCGAGAACAAGGAAAAGATCCAAGAGGCAATAACAGACTATCTCAGACACAATGACACACCGGGGACCAGCACCACCACACTATGGGACGCCCTTAAGGCCACCATTAGAGGCACAATAATTGAAATAAAATTCAAGCTAAACAAAAATGCAAACCTGCACTTGACGCAGCTCGAGCAAACCATTAAGAGCCTAGAAACGGCCCATGCCAGAGCCGCTCAAGATAATACACTGCTAGCAGAGCTAGCTAAGAAAAAGTATGAATACAACAAAATCCTGAGTGAAAGGGCACTTAACCTTTGCGAAGCAAACAGAGCGGGGAAACTGCTCGCCTCTTACCTAAAACATAAACGCAACCAAACCACCATCTCATCCATCACAGATTCAAACAAGAAAACCCACACAAGACAAAAAAGACATACTCAAAACATTTCAAGAGTTCTATCAGGATCTCTACAAAAACGACCAGACCATGAATCTAGAGGCATGCTCAAATTACCTCGATAGACTTGGTCTCCCACAGCTAGCCAGAGAAGAAACACAGAGACTAGGTCATGAAATTTCCACCGCAGATATTGAAATGGCGGTTAAATCCATGAAAGATAACAAAGCATCAGGGCCGGATGGGTATTCAGCCACCTTCTACAAAACCTTCCTAGAGCAGCTGAAAACCACCATGAAACAGGTCTTTAACCACTGCGCAGATAGGGGGATCGTGTCTCAATCCATGACGGAGGCCAACATAATAGTCATCCCAAAGGAGGGGAAGGACCACCGGTCACCCAAAAACTACAGACCCATATCCCTTATTAATGTGGACTGCAAGATTTACGCAAAAATCTTAGCAAGCAGACTCAACTCTGTCCTACCCAAACTAATAAGCAACTCCCAGGTGGGTTTCCTACGCACGCGGATGTCCAACGACAATACTAGACTTCTCTGCCACATACTGGAGCACACAGCCACAAAAGCTGAGCCAGCAGTAGCCATTACCCTTGATGCCGAGAAGGCCTTTGACAGGGTCTCCTGGTCCTTCCTGGAGCGATGCATGCAATCTTTCAACTTAGGGGAAGGGTTTATACGGATGGTGATGGCCCTGTATGGGGGTCGTCCAAAAGCCTGTATTGTCATCAACGGGTCTCTCTCCGAACCACTCACACTACATAGAGGCACCAAACAGGGCTGCCCACTGTCCCCCTCGCTATTTTTGATGGCACTGGAGCCACTGATCCAGGATATCAAGATAAATACGAAAATAAAAGGGGTGGACGTTAATGGAGTTGAAATAAAACTTGCCGCGTACGCAGACGATATACTAATAGTAGCGGAGCAACCGAAAAACTCAATAGAGGCCCTAATAGACACCATAGAAGAATACTCCGGGCACTCGGGTTACAAGCTCAACAGAGACAAATCAGAATGCAAGCCACTAAACATCCACTGCACCAGGGATATCATAGGGGGGTCAGGTCTAGTCTGGCAAACAGGATTTATCAAATATTTAGGTATACACTTTGGGTGTGACTTAATGAGCACACTAGGCCATAACGAGAAATTACTGCTGGAAAAGATAAAGAAACTTCTGGAGGCCTGGTCCCCAAAATTCATAACATGGTGGGGGCGAATCGAGACGATCAAGATGATGATCACCCCAATGATTAACTAACTGATCAGCATGCTCCCACTCCTACTCACAGATGACTTCCACCGCAAGGTAGATACCCTAATCTCAAAATTCCTTTGACGAGGGAAGAAAGCGCGTATAAGTATCCAAAAACTAAGATTAGAGAAAAACCTAGGAGGAGTTAACCTAGCAGACTTCAGACTATTCCAAGTTGCGTTCCTGGCAAGGCAGGGATCTTACTGGATATCACCCCCAAACGGATATACACCGGTCTGGCTACAGGTAGAGAGGGCCATCCTAAACAACCTAGACCCCGTGGCACTATTAACAGCGAACAAACATACTCATGCCAGCAGATCCATATTTAAGAACACAAAAACTGCCCTGCTAAAGATAGATAAGAAAATGGAAAGCAGCATCAGGGGATCTAAGTTAGAATCACTCTGGGCCAACAGTAGGATCCTATACAAGGGGAAGCACCTAGCCCTCAACACATGGATAGAGAAAGGCATCCACCACCCATACCAACTAGAAGACTGGGCATATCCCGTCACTTTTGCTGAGCTGAAGGCTAGGCATAACCTAACAGACATCGAACTATACAACGTTCTGAAAATTAAAACGGCCCTATCCAAAATCAAATTATCGTCCACACAGCCGTCAATCACCCAGTACATGTCAAACCTAAACAGACTAGGACACCAGGTCTCACACCTCTACAAACTTATACGCCCAAAGTCATCCAAACTTAATAATAAGTCTATAGACTATTGGGAAACACAAACCAAAAACACACTTAATGAACAAGATCGGGCAACACTTTGGACCTCAGCCTCGCGTAATAAAATCTCCCCGGTGCTGTCACAAACAAAGTTCTGGCTACTCCATAAGGCCTTCTGGACCGAGGCACGCCTATTCTCACTAGGTCTCGGGGAGAACGCACTATGCTGGAACTGTAGCAAGGAAAAAGGGGACCTAGCACACCTTATCTACCAGTGCCCAACCCATAAGACATACTGGGAGAAAATCTTTGGTTTTATAAATAAAATACTGGGATGCACATTAAAAACTGAGTTCGCCTCCCTCGCCACCACATTTATTACCGCAGAACTAAGATCAGAGCAAGATAAGGACCTTCTCGACCTGCTGCTGACCGCAGCAGTGAAAGTGGTCCTAGCAAATTGGAAAGACACAAGCAGGGCTTCATACAAAAGCTGGTTCAACTGGATTACGCACCTCAGAGGTGCGGACAACATTGCACTACAGAATTCACCCTGGAGACCAGCATCCAGGGGGATGTGGAAGTCACTTGACACATTCCTAGATTTTTACGAACCCCCATGAGAACGTCCATGAAGCCAAGTCTCCCAGGCTACAAACCCCATGATCCCCCTGACCCCTGGTAAGTGCTGTAAAAGGAACTGAATTGAGTGTAATTGCGGTGGCCTACGGATCGGTTGGACTGACTTGCCGGCCCTTATCGCCACAAGCAGCCCAGGGATGGGCTGCCTGATCAGGCTATAACAAGACCCACGGATATAGAGCCTCTCTTGTGCCCTTCTCTTCTGCTTTCATTCTATCACTTTCTTTCCTTCTTTCTTTCTCTTACTAAGCCACGCCAGGTGGGGTTAGGCAAACTTTGGTTTTGAAGTGATTGTAAAACTGCCATACAAACCACGAATAGCTAACCCTGTAACAGAAATGCTAATGTCTTTGTATATAAAAACCAATAAAACACTTTGAAATAAAAAAATAAAAAATAAAAATGTTTATGGTAGTTTAGCATTCATTCATTAGTGATTGATGAAATTAGCTGCTGGTCTTCCCCGTCTGTAGCTTCTTTTGGTTTATGTATCTTGCTTCTGCCCTTGTTTATATTTATTGCTCTCCCTTGGTACATTATATGTTTTAAAAAAGGTATACTTTGTTGTTTATATTAACTAGTAAACACATTGGTAATGTTTCTGAATATTAACATCTGAGACGCTCTTCGGAGTTAAAAATAAACCTGGAGATATGTTTTTTGGTCTTTCTTTTTTCTTTCCTTTCTTTATATCCTTCTATTGTCAAGGCTCGTATATGAAAAGGGCACACAGTAAGTTATAACTCAAAATCACCGGATTTAGCCGTGGAATCTTTTTGGGGCGGACCATCATTTGAAACTCACACTCTGCCCTTGCAAAATATATGTGGCCAATCGGCTTTACAGAAAAGTCCATCAGAAACACCAATTCCCCCAGAAAACCTATCTAGATAAGTGCCAGTCCTCCTCTTTTGCCCAGCTCTGTCTCTTCTTCACCACCTGTGTGGGATCTTTTACAGTGCTTGTGTCTACACATAGTACATAGTACAAGTGCTACAATACAATCCTTTGGTATGGCAGCACCACTCTGCATCCGTCCGCTGTTGTTTCTCAATGTTTAGAAACAACAGCAGAGTGCGGATGCAGAGTGGTGCTGCCATACGAAAGGATTTAAGACCCTATCAAATGAAGGGCATATAGGAACCCTGTGATATATCATTCAGGCCTAAGTAGGCAGCATTATACCAACATTGGAGGCTATCCCCAAGTGGTGCTGGAGATTCCACGACGAAAGAAGGACAGTGAGGCTAGCTTTTGTTCAAATCTGCATTTCGTATTGATCCTTATACAAGGTTTTTTTTTAAATATTTGCTGGTGTTGGGAGAAGCATTTTATATTCCCCGACAAGGAGTTTCAGGATGGAAGTGATTTCTCCACTTTGGTCATGTAATGAAGAGGTGAGGGTTTCTGGTCCCAGACGCTGCGATCGTCAAGGGCACACAGCGCACTCGCTGTTGAAGACAAGCCCTTACATCGGCTCCATTTCACGGTCCCTACTCTGGACCATTTGTGACCTAGAAACCCTCACCCCTTCATTACAGCCGGGACGGAAGTATAACCGGTGATGAGTGAAGCCCACATTTTGGCTCCACCTCGTTGTCTGATTTCCGGACCCCTCATGTATTTGGACTACACCCACGTTCTTTAGCCAGCCGGGATGGAAGTACAACCGGCAGAGAGATCCAAGATCTCTTTTTGGCATTGCCCTAAGCCCTGAAAAAGTCTTGGGGTACTTCCCCAGACGAAACACGTGTTGGCTGGGCAACCGTTCAGGAGTAAAAGAAGAACATAATACTCAAAATTGTTCGTTGTGTCTTTTTATTTCATTTATGTACATTGCATGTTCCATCATAGATAACTTAAGATACAGAGTACTTACTCGGCATTCGACTTTGACGTGTGCACAGGCTTGCAGCAACTTTGTGTGACCTCTGGTCTATGATTTAGGGGGTTCAGGGTGTTTCCCCCTCCTGTTATCACCGTCTCACACACACCTAAACTCAAGAACACGCACACGCGTTGTAGGCGCCAATTCCGAACCACATATTTTTAAAACCCTGTCCTTTGTCCTTGTTATTGAGTCTGTTCATTTGTTTATTTATAGTGTGATGTTTTTTGATTTTGAACCTAAATATACTATGTATGATTAACTGTTTTTTAATTTGCTGCAGTTGTTTTATATGCTTTTACTAAATTGATACATAACATTTCTAATATTTTTCTTGTGTACTGGCACACTGCTTTTTCAATTGGTACTGTATCCCTCATGATTGAATGTGTGTGATTTAGGTGAGTGAATGAGTAAGAGTTCTCAGAGTATTTTCCAACCAAAGGATATAGTGTTATTTTTCAAACTTAACTCAGACAAGACTGAGGTTCTGGTCCCACCGGAGAGTCTGGAGGAAGTCCTTTGTCTTGGTCCCATAACTTTTGGCCCACTGAACTGGGCAGCCCTCTTCCATGTCCTCCGTATTAAAATGCCTAGGGGTTAAATTTGACTTCAATATGGCAGTGACCTCTCAAGTTTCTAGCTGTGGCTTCTGTCTGTAGTTTCCAGCAATATAAATTATGTTGGATTGTCCATCTACTGATCACAGAAGATCGACATACTTCCATCGCCACCCTATTAGTTCACTCTTAGACTACTGAATTCCATTTACCTTAGTCTCAGCAAAACGTAACTTCATCGCCTAAAAATCATTCAGAATTGGGCAAGCAGATTGGTTCTTAGAGCCCCTGCTTCTATAAGGCTTTTCCATTTCTTCTTCAGTTTCACTGGCTGACAGTTGCTGCCTGAATCCTATTTAATTCTCTCTGCCTAGCATATCAGACCATTCATTCCAACACCTCATACTTATCTCTACTTGGATACGTAACTGTGTTCCCAACAGAACTCTTTCTGTCTTCATATTCAAGTTGGAAGGATTTTCAAAGTTTAGATGGGAGCTTGCTCTTTCTCTTGCCTTGCCCTGGAAGGTAGGAATGCCCTTCCCCTCAGCCTCAGAACCATCCCATCGCTTGCAGAAATTGGAAGGAAACTCCAAACTCTACTGGTCACTCCGTAAGAATTTATGCTAGTGGATTGTCTTTCCATAAAGTGTAGTGAGACCCTTGTGGTGATATGTGTGCTTTACAAATCCATTTAACAACAACTATGTAGAAACATCTGATTTCTCTCCTGCGAGCTCTGGGCTGTCTGCCTCTCCCACAGTCCCAAAATATCCATCTGTAAAACTACTCAAGACATAACCTAGGCCTGTAGAAATAGAGCAAAAATGTAGTGTAATTTGCTCTGGAACGGTTCAGGACTCTATACAGGAAGACAGAAATAAATTAACTTAAATTGTAAATATGCACAGTGCAGAGTACATCAGGGTTATCTATATATATCTGTAGCTGTGCACAACAAAAATCCAAGCAACTAAGATTCAAGCACAACATTTCAGTGCAGTGCTGGGTTTATTGGTGGACTGGTAGATCAAGGTATTTCGACTTACTCAAACCTTCACTTATGTTTAATACACTTTTGTTTTTACTAAAGAATTAGAGAACAGACTAACTGGTATTGTGAGCAAAGCTCCTGTTGAGTCGAAACAAGTTGAACAAACAATCCACCACTAAACACAGCAGTGGCTTGATTGTTGTTGCATATTTAAGGCGGAGTTCTTGTTGCAGCAGGTCCACGGCAATCCCTTGATGGTTTCAAGCATCTGCATAACAAATATTGGTGTAGTGAGCTATCTATATCTGCATTTATGTATATCTGTCTACCTTTCTATCTATCTATATCTATATATCTCGATATTCTTTGGACAAAAGCACAGTTAAAAATAAGAGTTATGGTTCTGACTGAAACGCATAAAACCATTGATATTGCCAGTTATGGTTTGCGGCACAAACCATAAGCCGCCCCACCACCTCTGTTTTGCAAATGACATCAGACATGACTGATTTGATGACATCGTAAGTGACAACAATGATTACATCAATTATGAGATTACCAGTGACACCTTTGCTTTAACCATAACTTACACTATGCTCATTTAGCCGCCTATGACTTTACGCATAACATCATTGATGACATAAGTGAATTCACTGATGACATCAATTATGTCCGGTCCCAGGATGCTTGTTTCCGGTCGAGGGGTGACCTGGCCTGGCAGTTCGGGCCGGACTGTTCCCATGAGGAACAGGGTCAAGACTGATTTGCATATGGCTGGGTCTCAACTGGGGTGGCGAAGTGAGCAGAAGAAAGATGATGGATTTAATCCAGATCTAATAGTGACTGGGGGTGGGTGTCTGAAAAGTTTCAGCACTCCGTCCATTATCTTATTGTGTTTGCTATATCAATTATGACTTCACCAATGATGACATCACTGCTTCCTGCTACAGTTTGTTTTCTTGAAGTTCTTTTAAATTTTATTGTTATATATTAGATCTAAGGCCTGTTCTGTTTCTTGATGGTGCTGAAATAAATTTTATGGAACGTGTCCTGGTTACTGTGACAACCATGGGTGAGACGATGAGAAAGGTTGGCTTTCTGTGTTTTTTTAAACATTTTTAAACAGAGAAAAAAAGTTTTTTGTTTTCAAGAAACATTTAGAGCAATGGTAAGTTTTAGCTAATAGAGGCTATACTATTCTGAGTGTGGATCTCCCTTCTTTTTTTCAGTGGTTGCTTATTTAGCATTTTTCTTTACATTTTAATTTGTGGTTGAAATTTATGTGGTCCTGTTTAATATTCTTTTTCCAAACATATTATTGTATTCATCTTTTCAGAGGTTTCAATCAACGGTCTCATAGAAGTCTTTGAATATTGAATGTTTTATTGGTGTATTTTATCTCTTGTTTTTGGTTCTTCATAGTTTTTTAAAATTCTTTTTATGTCGGTACATAGAGAAATAAGTATATGATGCTTATATTGTAATTTGTATTTATATAGCGCTTACTACCCCTGACAAGGCGTCGAAGCACTTTTCAATGAGTAGCACGCTA
The DNA here is from genome assembly GCA_963921515.1 of Calotriton arnoldi. Classification (NCBI taxonomy): domain Eukaryota; kingdom Metazoa; phylum Chordata; class Amphibia; order Caudata; family Salamandridae; genus Calotriton; species Calotriton arnoldi. The sequence goes on along the minus strand of CAWUFW010000081.1, from coordinate 5,260,727 downwards.
CTCCGATACCCAAAAAGGATTAGTGGTGAATTAGTTTAAGAAATATTAGTTCATTTGAGCGGTGGACATGTGAGTCTGTTAGTTGGATTGAAAAGGATAATTGAGGGATGGAAGATGGAAGAGTCTAGAAAGTATTTATTGGGGATCATAGTAGTAGGAGGAGGAGGTTTGGGATGAGTAAAGGAGAGATGAGGGGGGAATAGCGTCTAGAAATGGGTTGGAGAGATCATAGTATGAGTTTTCAGATGAGTCTAAGGAGGGATACATGAGGGAAGAATTTAGAAATGGTTGTTTGGGAAATCATAGCAGTAAAATGAGATTTGGGGTGATCCAAGGAGCGATAGAGGAGGGAAGAGTCTTGAAGGGGTTATTTTGGAGATCATAGTAGTAGAACGAGGTTTGAGACGAGTCAGAGAGTGGAGATAGAGGACATATTAAGAGGGGTATAGGGTGAAACATAGGGTAGTGCTTTGGAGCTACTCAAATTTTTGTTCTTGGTTATTTTTTTTAATGTTTTATTTTACAGTAGGAGTAAAATAATAAATATATAGATAATATAAGTACATGGAGGGCATATATGTATAAGGAAATTAATAAATCAAGATGTAAGTTGAATTTAATAAACTGACTATATTATTTAATTCTATAATGATTATATATTGTGATAGATAAATAAACGGAGATCTGTAAGCATCTAATCAAATAACTCATATGAGAACTATTCAGTGAATTATATACATGTTAACTATAGAATAATATATATATATATAACAATCCTTGTTCTTTTGGTGAGTCCCTGGGTACCGTAACCAAAAACAGGAACGGACTCCACTTAATTAGTGCAATTTTTTCTTTATTTTTTGCGCTATGCCGCCATGATGCGTTTCGGCCTTTGCAGGCCTTGATCACATGACGCGTCCACCAGCCCTCCCCAATTTAAAGTGCCAAGTGTATAACAGAAATTGTAAACAGACTATCGTTCTGAATCCCAATAGCACGATACATTGCAGCAGGCAAATTATACATTTGTATATCTGGTCAAAAGCTTACTCGCAATGTGCTTGGTAAATAAACAGAATATCTGTATAAATACAATAAATATACCACACATTATAAAAGAACATATATATATATATATATATATATATATATATATATATATATATATATAAAAGCACTTAAGACCCAATGAATTGCAGTTGCCGTATAATACCTGCCTGCTGTTCAACCTGTCAGGTCAAGGTTCATATGCTATGTTTACATTATAAATATGTTCGATTAAACAAGCCAGAGGTACATGACTATGAAAATATTGAAGTATTGATACTGCCCAAGTGGGCCTTCTTCTTCACTGCTGCATTTTAAGGTGCTTATTTTTCTGAAAGTGCAAAAAATTGCTAAAGTGCCAACTTACAATATATTATAAAGTGCAATATTAATCTAAAGTGTCATTGTGCTAAAAAGTGCTGATTTCATATAAACTGTCTTCCTAAGACCAGAAAAAGGAAGGTATATACAAGGATTGTGGAGTGCAGCAGTTAATTAAGACTTATGCAAAATCGCATTTTGTCATTACAGATTTGTTACTGACCAATCGGAGACTAACCTCATGACTAGGCATTGCTAAAGCCATGTGTAGAGGTCCTCGGTTGTATTGAGTCCCTGTGGGCTTTTGCTGTCTAGATCCAAAATGTACCGAGTTTCCAACCTCCTGAGAATTGCCTCTCTATCGCCACCTCGTCTTAGCTGTGGAACGGAGTCCACGACATAATACTTCAATTGATCTAAATCATTGCCGTGAATTTCCCTGAAGTGGCGGGCCACCGGATAAGTTGGATCCAAGTTAGTAATGGCCCTTAGGTGCTGGAGAATCCTCTTGTGGACCTGCAGTTTCGTGCTGCCCACGTACCGCAGTCCACAAGTGCACTCCAGCACATAGATGGCAAATTCGGTTTTGCATGTAAGGAGCTTCTGGATTTTAATGGGCTTAGCTTTGAATGGCGTGATATAGGACGTTTTGCTTATACCAAATTTGCACGCCCTGCAGGAGGAACATCTGATAAATCCTTTTTGTACTGCCAACCAACTGGTGCCTGATTTCATTTCAGGGCTGCTGCTTACCAGGAAGTCACTGGTAGATGGGACCTTCCTGAATGTTACTGTCGGTCTCTGTGGAAGTTTATCCCCCACCACCGGATCACTTAACACTAGATGCCAATTTTTCTTTATAATCCTGCTTAAACTGTCTTTTTGTCTGTTGTAAGTCAGGATTAACCTAGGATTGCTAACTTCTGGCAGTGTGTTACTAGTTCGTTTGGCCTTGCTATTGGATAGTTTAAATAGCAGGTCATTTCTACTTTGCTCCCTGGTTTTTTGCATTGCTGTATTAACAGTATGTTCCGAATAGCCTCTAGCTAGGAAGCGTATTTTGCTGTTTTCCTGCACCTTGATTAAATCACTATCCCTACTGCAAATCTTGCGCGCCCTAAGCATTTCCCCATATGGGATACTATGTATGGTATGCTTAGGGTTGAAACTTGATGCATGCAAGATAGTGTTTCCTGCTGTCGGTTTACGGTGTGTGTAATGTGGTTTCAAGACGACCATTGGCAACAAAGACCTCAACATCTAGAAAGCAGACTGAACTGTCACTGATATTGTGTGTAAAATGCAAGTTGATACTGGTAACAAATTCCAATGCACTCTGTCTGCTTCCCTGCCAAATCACGAAAAGGTCATCAATCTACCTAATCCACTTTATCACATGATCAGCCAGGATATTTTCATACATAGATTTTAAAATCATTTCCTCCCACCATCCGATGTGGAGGCAAGCATAGCTTGGAGAAAAGCTTGCCCCAATTGCTGCCCCTCTTATCTGTTGGTAGACTTGCTGTTGAAACATAAAGAAATTATTTTCTAAGCAGAATTTTGTAAGGCTAATCAACATTTTGTTATGCTGGTAAAATTCAATAGCCCTAGTGCCCAGAAAATGTTCTAACGCCCTAATACCATCCTTGTGGTGTATACTGGTATAGAGATTGGATACATCCAGTGTCATTAACAGATAGTCATCCTGCCACTGACAGTTGTAAACCTGTTTTAAAAAATCAGTGGTAAAGCTTGATCTTGCTAATTTTACGTACTTATATGCACCTTCTCATTGTTAAAAATCGACAGATGCATAGATGTGTGCTTTCTGGTATTTGTCTAGTGGCGCAACCAGACACAATGCGGTGCAGGGATATAGGCAAAGACAAGTGATTGAATTGGGTGCCTCCCTTATTGCCTCAGGCTTATACATTTCCTGAACTTAGATTTAGGCCTAAGGCTTTTAAACTCTCATGCTCTCTTCAACTTACATATGTACATCTTAGGTTGTGACCCTTTGCAGATTTTAGTGTTAAGGTCAAATTTAGTTTATTTTCCTGTATGTGTTACATATAATATTTAAATATGTCTTAGTGCCTGTAAGTTTGTGTATGTGTATATATATATATATATATATATAAAAAAATATATATATATATATGTAGCAATAGGAGTGTGTCTACATATCAGTGGGCGTGTAATATTTGTGTCCCTTTGTGGCTATCAGTCTAGTTTATAATATATGATATATTGATTGTAAATCCTTGTTTCAATTTGTGACTTTTTGTTTCTAGCTATGAATTTCAGAGTGCTTATATGTCGGTCTTATTTTTCCTTTGCAAACTTCTTTGAGCGAATAGTGGTGTATAAATGTGTGATCTGAGTATGCCTCTCACTATGTCTTCATTCATGTTGGTCTCTGACCGAGACTCAGACTTTGCACCAATAGTGTACTAGAGTGTGCCTCTGACTACATCACTATATCTGTTTGTGTGTGTGTTTATATATATATATATATATATATATATATATATATATATATATATATATATATATATATTCACTGAAAAACCATAGGTTTCAGGCACGTTATAGTTAGAAATTAGCATTTAAAAAACCTTAGAAATTCACTGAAAAAACCATAGGTTTCAGGGGCGTTAGTTAGTTGGACATTTCACTCGTACAAAACCATAGAAATTCCCCGTTATAGTTAGTTCAGCTAACTATAACTCGCTGCACACTGCAATGCACTGCTGATGACGTCACATATTACATCACTCATGACATGGTCAGTGACATCACTCATGACATCACTGATGACATCTCAAATGACATCACTGATGACATCATCCTTGTGATAGAGTGGCAGACCTCCTCTCACCCTAATATAACCTTTGATACACACACTAAAAAATACAAACTAACATTTTCAAAACAATGGACATACCAATACCAGTTACAACACACCTATTCAGTAATTCCAAGATCTACACACACATCCACTCATTCACCAACAGTCCCTATACAGTCACTCATACATGTACTCACTCATCATATGTACTCATACACCTATACATCCTGTTACACACCGCCACTCATCCATAGAGTTACTCACACACATAGTCACACATGCAAACAAAGTATCAAACATCCATTTACTTGCATATACAGTTATACACACACTACCACACTTACTTCTACAGAAACTTACACATACTTACTCTCTTAAACAATCACTTATAGAAACACCTACTTATTTCTACAGGAACTCTTCCAATCTCTCACTCTCACATATACTCACTTATATACACCAATACTCACATATTCTAGTTTAAAACATATGTAGTTACTCATAAAGACACTATTGAGACAGTCATTCACTCACTAACATACCCATACACATACTCATCCACCTATACAGTCCTGCACACATGCTGTCTTCAACACATACAAACAGTGAGTCACTCATTCATGCATCTATGCACTAAGTAATACCCCCACCGAACCATACAGACACTAATACTGATACTCAAAAAACCAACTAATAACCCATATAGACACTCATGTAGCTACTCACCAACCCATGCAGCCACTTATACACAAAGTGAGAGACTGATACAGATATTTTCACATTTAAACATTACTCACTAACCCATGTATTCACTAAGATACACTAGTCAGTTATACAATCAATTTTACAAAAACAAATCATCCATTTAGACACTTATATACCCATTTATTCTTCCATCGACCTTGAGATATACATATATAAAACATATTTAATTTTCAGAAAAACACACATTCACTGGATGATGTCATCAGTGATGTCATCAGTGATGTCATTTGAGATGTCATCAGTGATGTCATGAGTGATGTCACTGACCATGTCATGAGTGATGTAATATGTGACGTCATCAGCAGTGCATTGCGGGCGCGCGAGTTATAGTTAGCTGAACTAACTATAACGAGGGAATTTCTATGGTTTTGCAGCGTGAATCTTTCTGGATTCACTATGCTGTGCATTATTCCGCCATCTCGTGGTTGGGTCCGGATTCGTAGTCTTTTCTTTGTTTTTTTTGTTTTTTGTTGGCCCAGGTGGGCGGCGACGCCCCACCATTTGGTGTCTTCGGTGACGTCGTCGCGCTTCCGGCGGAAGCTCCCACCCTTGGTAGCCATCTTCAGATTCTTTTTTCCGCCGTGGGGTCTGGATCGTTGCCGAGAAGTTCCAGAAAGTTTGGACGAAGAATCTCGAAAAGTCGAAATTTCATCACAGAAGATGTACTCCTGAGACACCGGACGACGACACTAGTACCGGAGAAGAAGGACGACGAGGTAGAAGGTCCACGACCGAAATCTCGACGCCTACAGAGAATGCGCTCACAGGGGGCTCCCTAAGCGCGGTTATGGACAAGACTCCGTTCAAGTTCTGCAGAAATTGCCACCACAAATACGCCCAAAAAGACCAGCACCCAGTCTGCAACCTCTGCTTGCCGCTCGACCACGCCAGCGAAGACTGCAACGCGTGCTCGGCGTTCACCCCGAAGACCCTCCGGGTGAGAGACAGACAGAGAAGGGCGAACTACAGCATGCAGGGCCAGGGACCAGCACCATCTCTCCGAGACCTGGGTCTCTCGAGCGGAGAGGAGAGGACAACATCGCAGAGGGACCAGAGGACTGCGCTGTCGTCGAAATCGAAAAGAAAACGTCGAAGGAGGTAAGGGAGTCGTCGACCCCAAAACACCAAAGCGACGCTCGAAAGAGTGAAGCCAGAATCCCTAGCGACACTCCGAGAAGTGTAGCAAAGTCCTCGAAGGGAGCGTTGCCGCCGAAACACTCGACGAAAGCAACAGCACCAAGGGACAAACAGCCGAGCGGATCCTTGGACAAGGACTCTCAATCGGCGAAAGCCTCCGAAAAACGAAGGCGTCGAAGGTCGTCCCCGAAAAGGAAACCTCGACACCGAGAAAGGAAGGCCCGGCGTCTGTTTCGACCGCGACCGCGAAGAGAGGCACTGCACCACTCGACGCCGAAAAGGCCCACGAGATGGCGAAAAAGAAGAGGAGGCTCGAGGCAGAGATGGCGAGCATCCTGCAACGCAAAAAGACTTCGACGAGAAGATGAAACAATACGCTATTCCGTCGAAGCAAGCCCACGAGGCAGTCGAGGAGTTCGAGGCCGAAGTCGTCGAGGCCCCGGGGACACCCGAACAGCTCGAAGACCAGGACGAGGAATACTACTACTTCGAGGCCGAAGGCGAAGAAGAGATGCTGTCTTACAGGGACTCGGCGTCCTCTGAAGTACAAGACCTAGACTGGCAAGACCTCGACACAGAGTCACCAGAAGAAGGGGTAGACACTTACCCCTCGAGACCTTCGCCGCCAGACGACATCGGAGTCTACAATGAGGTCGTGCAGAAGGCTGCAAAGACTTATGGGGTCGAAATGCAGGAGGAAAAACAAAAGCAGGTTTCCTCTTCGAAACCCTGCTCCCCCAACAGACAAGGAGCCAATTTCTACCCATGTTACCTGGCGTTCTCGACCAGGGAAGGGAGGCCTTCAGGGAACCAGCAATCTGCAAGGCGGTTACCCCGAGGAGCGAAAAGAAGTATAAGCACTCCACAAAAGATCCTGCATACATACAGGGGTCTGTACCAGCAGACTCCATTATCGCTGCAACAGCCAGGAAGAGGGCCGGTGTGCCCACCAACACAGGCCCACCTCCAGACAAGGAGAGCAAAAGAATAGACCTCACAGGACGTAAGGTGGAGAGGAACGCAGCCATACACTGGCGTATCGCCAACTCCAACGCCCTCATCAGCAGGCATGCATACCAGCATTGGGCAGAAATGAGCCAGCTCATTAAGCACCTGCCAGAAGAACACCAACAAAGGGCCAATTACCTAGCGGAAGAAGGCAAGGCCATCGCGAACACTTGCCTAAAGTCAGCCTTGGACGCAGCAGAGAACTCCAGCAGGCAAATGATGATAGGGATGACTGAGAGGAGACACGCATGGCTCAGGATCTCCGGCTTCAAACCAGAAGTACAGAGCAACATCATCAACACACCGTTCGACGGTGAGAAACTGTTTGGAGCAACAGTTGACAACAAATTAACACAACTAAAGACGGACAACGAAACTGCAAGGTCCATGGGAGCGCTGCAGTTCAGGGGAATGAGAAGAGGGAACCCCTCAAGGCGAGCCAGTGGTAGAGGAGGCAATGCACCTACCACTTCACACCAATCACAACAACAAGGGTACCAAGGGAACAACCAGGGCCAAAACCTGCAGGGACAACAGCAGCAGAATTGGCAGTACCAACCCAGAGGACGGTCCTTTCGAGGGCGCGGGTACGGACGGTGGACAGGCCCGAAGAGGGGGCCAGCAGCCCGCCTCAAAGTGACTCCACACACAGAACAAGCCCCCCACCGTTAACACCAAGGTTGAGGGGAAGTCCGCAAAAGGAAAAGATAAAGAGCAGAAGCACACAGCAAATAACCACCGAGCATACGACACCAGTGGGAGGAAGAATAGGAAAATTTCTCACACAATGGAGGAAAATTACCACGGACAAATGGATACTAAACACCATACAGCACGGGTACTGCATAGACCTCCAAAAACACCCGCCAGGGAGAAGACCAAGACATCGGTCAATACCCGCAAGAGAACTAGCCCTCCTCCGCCTAGAAGCAGAGGAACTGCTACAAAAAAGAGCAATAGAGCCAGTTCCAAACAACGAAAGGAACAAGGGAATATACTCAACGTACTTCCTAGTGCCAAAGGTAGACGATACACTAAGACCAATACTGGACCTCAGATTCCTGAACAAGTTCGTAAAAACTCAAAAATTCAAGATGACTTCACTTCAGGAAGTAATACCCCAAATCCAAGAAGGGGATTACATGGCGACCTTAGACCTAAAAGATGCATACCTGCACATACCCGTCAACCGCAAACACAAACGGCTATTAAGATTCGTGATAGGCCACGATCACTACCAGTTCACAGTGCTAGCCTTCGGACTAAAGTCCGCACCAAGAGTGTTCACGAAATGCCTAGCAGCAGCTGCAGCGCACCTTCGGAGAAGGAGCATACATGTATACCCCTACCTCGACGACTGGCTGGTAAAAGCAGGATCATACAGACTCTGCAAAAATCACATCAAACAAGTCATAGAAACACTGTCCACATTAGGTTTCTCAATACATTGGGAAAAATCGTCAACAGAACCCCAACAAATCAAGATATTCTTGGGGGCACAAATAGACAGCACACAGTCCAAGGTGTTCCCCAGCGACAAGAGAACTATAGCGCTCCTGAGGGAAACACGTCATTACCGCAAGGGGCAAGTTCTGACAGTGAGGACGGTGAGCAGGCTAATGGGAATGATGGCATCATGCATCCACCTTGTCCCGCATATCAGACTGCACATGAGACCGTTCCAGGAATGGATACAACAGCAATGGTCACAAGCCACAGGGAGTTGGGAAGATCTAGTGGTTGTCACACACGCAGTGCAGAAAGAAATAGCGTGGTGGAAAGAAGAGAACATATTACAAGGGAAGCCATTCACACAGCCAACTCCAACAGTGACCATCACAACAGACGCCTCACAGCAGGGCTGGGGCGCGCACATGACCAGACTCCGCGTCAGGGGGCTCTGGTCACAACAAGATGCAGTGAAACACATCAACTACCTAGAACTCAAAACTGTGTTCCTAGCCTTAAAAGCCTTTCAAAAGCAGCTTTACGGCCAGCGAGTGCTGATACAAACAGACAACACAACTGCAATGTTCTACATCAACAAGCAAGGTGGGACACAATCAGCACCGCTGTCAAGTCTGGCACAACAGATCTGGAGATGGGCCATCCCTCTAAGGATAGACCTGCTAGCAATACACCTCCCAGGAATAGACAATATAGAAGCAGACCGACTCAGCAGGCAGACGTCTGCATCCCACGAATGGGAACTGAACCAACAGGAGGTGCAGCAACTGTTCCAAAAGTGGGGAACACCACGGATAGACCTCTTTGCAACACCCCAGAATGCAAAATGCCAACATTACGCATCCAGACAGCCGGACCAAAGGTCCCTAGGGAATGCCCTATGGATAAGTTGGTCGAACGAATTTGCTTACGCTTTTCCCCCGATACCACTGTTACACAAAGTACTCAGCAAATGCAGGAGCAGCAGCATGACACTCATACTGGTGGCACCTCAGTGGGCCAGACAAACATGGTTCTCACAGATAATGGAAATGGCGCAGGAACCAGCACACAGGTTCAGCAGAAGGAAAGACCTCCTCACAATGCAAGACGGAAAAGTGCTCCACCCAGAACCAGACAGCCTCAGCCTAGCAGCATGGCTCCTGAGGACCTAGAATTCGCACACCTCAAACTACCCCCAAGCACCATGGCGGTACTCAGAGAAGCAAGGAGACCCACTACAAGAAAATGCTACATTGCGAAGTGGAAAAGGTTCTCGCAATGGTGCATTACAGAGGGTCGACAACGAAAAGTCACGAAAGAATCAACGGTACTAAGATACTTAACGCACCTACTACAAAGCGGGCTGAGCTACTCATCACTAAGGGTTCACTTAGCAGCAATTGTGGCTTACACAAGGGGAGAAGCGGGGAAGAGCTTCTTCACCTCCCAAGTAGTCAAAAGATTCCTGGAAGGGGCCAAAAGAATAGCTCCCCTAAAAGGATGCCAGCCCCTAGCTGGAACCTCAACACTGTACTAACACAGTTGATGAAAGCACCTTTTGAACCCATACACAAGAGCACACTGCACATGCTCACACTAAAAACGGCTTTCTTAGTGGCTATCACGTCACTGCGGAGAGTCAGTGAACTACAGGCTCTGACACTACAAGAGCCCTACTTGCAAATACACAACGACAGGATTGTCATGAGGACGGACCCGCACTTCCTACCAAAGGTAGTGTCGCGGTTCCATATCAATCAAACTATACAGATACCAAGTTTCTTCCAGAAGCCTTCAACGCCCTCAGAAAAGGCGCTACACACGCTGGACGCCAGAAGGGCAGTAATGCACTACATAGAAAGGACTAAAAAATGCAGGAAAACAAAACAACTCTTCGTTTCCTTCGCAAGCAGTTTCTTGGGACGACCAGTAACAAAAAATACCATAGCACGATGGATTGCACAAGCAATACAACTCTGCCACAAGCAAGCAGGGCAACAATTACAAGGAGCCGCCCAGGCTCACTCAACAAGGAAGAAGGGAGCAACGGTTGCGTTCCTAGCGAACACACCTATACAAGACATTTGCCAAGCGGCAACATGGTCTTCCGTGCACACGTTCACTAAACACTACTGTGTTGATATCCAGATGAACAAAGAAGCACAAGTAGGACAGAAGGTCTTACAGCACATTTTCAGCAACCAATGCTCATCTTCCACCCAACCACCGCAATAACAAAACCGCTACTAAGTCTATGCACAGCATAGTGAATCCAGAAAGATTCACGCTGCAAAACGAATAGTTTCTTACCTGTCGGTGTAGTTTTGCAGCTTGAAGACTTTCTGGATTCACTAGCGATCCCACCCGCCTCCGCCAGGAAGATAACATAGGAGGTTAAGGGTACAACTAGACTACATACAGAGTTTAGAGGGATCAAAGAAAAATTGAAGGATAAAAAGTGAAAGACATAGACAACAAAAACTGTAAGAGGAAAAGAAAAAAGAATCCGAAGATGGCTACCAAGGGTGGGAGCTTCCGCCGGAAGCGCGACGACGTCACCGAAGACACCAAATGGTGGGCGTCGCCGCCCACCTGGGCCAACAACAAAAAAAACCAAAAAAAAAACAAAGAAAAGACTACGAATCCGGACCCAACCACGAGATGGCGGAATAATGCACAGCATAGTGAATCCAGAAAGTCTTCAAGCTGCAAAACTACACCGACAGGTAAGAAACTATTCGTTTTGTACGAGTGAAATGTCCAACTAACTATAACGCCCCTGAAACCTATGGTTTTTTCAGTGAATTTCTAAGGTTTTTTAAATGCTAATTTCTAACTATAACGTGCCTAAAACCTATGGTTTTTTCAGTGAATTTATAAGGTTTTTTAAATGCTAATTTCTAACTATAACGTGCCTGAAACCTATGGTTTTTTCAGTGAATATATATATATATATATATTTATTATACTATGTATACATGTGAAAATGTTTCAATCCCCTGTTTGCCTCGGTGGCACAGAAAAAATGGGTGGAACTGACGTCAGCACGCCGACGAGGTCCTCTTATGGCTCCGATGACATCATACGGTGTCGCGAGCGGAGCCGTGCTCGTTGACGTGGGAGAGCTAGGAAAGAATTTCCGTGGAATGCTGGTGCAGGGGATATTCACCTAAGTGTTCACGCTAGTCCTTTGGGAGCAACTGTTTATGTTGCCACTCCAGAAACCGAAACCAGTGATCCGAGGGCAGAGGCCCTGCAGATGGCACACGAGGTGGGGTGCCCAGTCGTGTGCACCGGCGGGGCAGTGAAGTGACAAGCACCACAACCCACAAAAAAGGTAACGAGGGCACTGAATAACACAGGATCTTCTCTTTGTATCTGGCAGGAACAACGAAGTTAAAATGCCCTAGTACCAAAATGTAGAATAAGTGCTACAACGGTCTTCAAGAGGACCTGCGATGCCGCTTCTGCCTCCCGTACCCTGGAGGCGGCACATGGGTCACGCGGTACGGTCATACTGCGGTGGGACGCACACTCGTTGACCTCTCATGGCACTGCTCCACACTTCAGGGAGGACGCTTTCCATTAGCTATGTTTTCTGATGACATATCGCGCCGGCCCCGTCCAACAACAGAACTCCTTTAGATCCAAACAGACTCTTCCACTCTCTCACCAGAAGTGAAACCAGGCCACACGGACACTTTCACAATACAACAGCCGGGAATGCACTTTTGGTAAAAAAATCACATTCCTTCCTCCTAATTAATCAAATAAACGTCTCACTGAAGAACAGGGGCCAGCTTCGATCGGTAAACAGCCGTTACAACGACTTTACTTTCCGATACCATTACAACGCATGCATTACCACGCATGCGTTGTACATCACGAAGTCATTACTACGCATTTTTAGAACGCATGGTCATTTACCACGCATGCCTTTACAACGAATTTTGTTGTAAAGGTATGTATGGTAAATGACCATGCGTTCTAAAAACATGTAGACGATCCATGTCGTTGTAAGGAAACAGAGGCTGTTCCGTTTCCTCACAACGACGTGCACCGCCCCTCAGAGATGACGTGAAGCAGGAACCACGAGGAGAGAGGAACCATGAGGAGTGAGAGGTAAGGGGGATTGGGCATGGGGTGGGGGTTTCTTTTCTAGGGTTTAGGGTAGTGCAGTGGTCTTTGGGTGGTGTAGGGGGTCGTGCTGGGGGTAGTGTTTTAGGACTTAGGGTAGTGCAGTGGTGTTTGGGTAGTGTAGGGGGTCGTGCTGGGGGTAGTGTTTTAGGGTTTAGGGTAGTGCAGTAGTGTAGGGGTAGTGTAGGGGGTCGTGCTGTGGTAGTGTTTTATGGTTTAGGGTAGTGCAGTGGTGTTTGGGTAGTGTAGGGGGTCGTGCTGGGGGTAGATTTAGGGTATAGGGTAGTGCAGTGGTGTTTGGGTAGTGTAGGGGGTAGTGCTGGGGTAGTGGTTTAGGGCAGTGCAGTGGTGTTTGTGTAGTGAAGGGGGTCATGCTGTGGGTAGTGTTTTAGGGTTTAGGGCAGTGCAGTCGTGTTTGTGTAGTGTAGGGGGTCGTGTTTTAGGGTATAGGGTAGTGCAGTGGTGTTGGGGTAGTGTAGGGGGTCATGCTGGGGTTAGTGTTTTAGGGTTTAGGGTAGTGCAGTGGTGTTTGGGTAGTGTAGGGGGTCGTGCTGGGGGTAGTGTTTTAGGGTTTAGGGTAGTGCAGTGGTGTTTGTGGAGTGTGGGAGGTCATGCTGGGGGTATATTTAGGGTTTAGTATAGTGCAGTGGTGTTTGGGTAGTGTAGGGAAACATGCTGGAGGTAGTGTTTTAGGGTTTAGGGTAGTGCAGTGGTGTTTGGGTAGTGTAGGGAGTCGTGCTGGTGGTAGTGTTTTAGGGTTTAGGGTAGTGCAGTTATGTTTGGGTAGTGTAGGGTGTCGTGCTGGGGGTAGTGTTTTAGGGTTTAGGGTAGTGCAGTGGTGTTTGGGTAGTGGATGGGGTTGTGTTTTAGGGTTTAGGGTAGTGCACCCAACCAGCCACAATATCCGTGGACAAAGGGGATCCTGACTCTTTGGAACGCTCCGTCAATTGAATAATTTGGGTCAAGGGCCCTACCACTTCCAAGACCTATCAATTCCTTTCTTGGGATCCCTCATATACTTGGAGAAAAAGGTACATAGTTTCTCATCAATTTCAGGCGTGTATGCCACCTTCCCCTTCAGTGAGGGCCTGGGGCATTCTCCCCTCATCCTATTCCTGACCTCCCTTTCAAGGGGTTGATGAATTTTCCCCACCACATACTCTGCCACTTTGGCGTCAGGTGTCCACTCTGCCGACCTAGGATGGTAAATTTGGGTAGGCTCGAACATGTCCGAGTGGACCCCGTCCCCAACGGGGGACTGAGAGGAGTGGCACTCTGGACGCCAGGGACGCCCCGAGTCCTTATCCTCATCGGAGGAGAAATCGTCCTCCGATACACCCTCTCCCTCTAAGGGAAACCCGCCGTCGGGGTCTACAATAGTGGTGACAGTGTCGCAATTTTCTCCGGGCCCTCCTCCTCCCGGCAGGGTGCATGTTTTAGCGTTCGCGCACTCTTGAGGAAGGTCTCCGTAAGTTTATCAAATCCTTCCAAGTGCCCCGCGTTATGCTTAACGGCCCTTTATTCCCCATCTGGGAGCTACTTGGACCCGCCACCACCAGATCTGGGTCACTGAACACCCCAGGGATGCTTTTCGCCAGCTTATCAACCTGATCCCTAAGAGGAGCCAGCGCCCTAGAAATAGCCTGAGAGAGGGCTTGGTCCACTGCTGGAGGGAGAAGTTGGGGGGCCATTCCTCCTCCACTTCCTGGTAATAGGAGGAGTAAAAATGGTCTTCTGGAGAAGACATGATAGCAGAGGGTGTGAGCACAGAACAAATGCCCTTAAAATCCTTAAGACAGCCCCCTCGCCGGTGCTCCAACAGCTGGGCTTTCCCGAAGCTGTTATAAGAATAGACTGAGGCGCAATACCAATTACCACCACCAGGTGGCGCTGGTCACTAACGTGGCCGTGTGGGGAAATCACCGCGTAGCGGTGTCAAAATTAGGCGAGGGTTGGTCAGGAATCAAGCGGACACTAAAGGAGTGACCGGATTCCCAAACGCGCGTAAAGACAAGCGGGAGCGCTCGACGGAGCTGCCTCGCTCGGACCAGACGCGCCTGACAGGATCTCACCGCATGCAGAGCACACAGCGGGAGAAACTGCGAGGGGGAGAACGCGCTCGGGCAAGAGCCTGCTGCTCAGGGTATATGAAACAATACCAAGGCAATAATGCTAATAACGTGCACAAGAAACCGCTGTACAAACAGCAACAACGTCAGATTAAGCCAAGAATGTAAGGAATGCACTTAACTGACGAGCAGTGAAGAAAGAGGAAGCGGAAGAGACGTCACGATATTATATACGATGGACTGTGATATGATTGGACTATAGTTGCCTTGGAGACTACCCCCCTAATGGTTCATGGGTTGTGTAGTCTTTTGTTTAATGATTGTTGTGTTACGTTTTCTTTGAACTGCTATGCAAATAAAGTGAGGAAAGATATGCATAATCCTCGCCTCCGTCCTGCCATAGAATTCATTAAACTTTATTTGATCTGATTTAGAAACATAGATCATAAAAGTGTACATAAAAACAGTACATCCTCTTTCCTAATACAATACAGTGAGAATTAATTAAAACCAGTAGGTAAAAACGGGTGTTACAAAGCCCGGTTCAGAGCAACTTCAGGTTAACAGAATCGTAAAGTTCAATGTTTCGCAAGATCAATCTCATGTACTTCGTGCAAAATACGCAATAAGGGGTCCAAGTAAGATGTAACGCTCCAATACCTGACCAGTTTGCACTATATAAAACTGCAGAAAAACTAAAAATAAAGTGTTTTGCACACTTCTGTCATTGGGCTATATGTGGGCTACATCTGGGTGATATTTGTGCTACATTTGGGCTCTTTTTTCTCTGGTGGCCATCTTGGGAGACTTATTTGTTATGAAGTTTCCTAATTTCGTCATTTACTGCAGTCTCCTCAGTAGGAAATGCTTTCAGTTTTTTACTTTGATTCCATCAAGAAGGCATTCAGATGTGTCACACATTTGCCATAATTTCAGAATGTTAGCACTCTAGTTGTTCATTAGATCACTGTAGTAAAGCTACTGCTCACCAGGGAGTTAACTGGAAGCCTACTGCTGGTATTGAAAGTGATTGTTTCAGTCTGCATGTCAGAATTTTCTAATGAAATAGAAGAGGATTTGAGATCTCACTTAAAACATGCCCTAAATTTTCTTTCTGCAGCACTCAACCATAATTTCTATGGCAAAATGAACCCCTCATTTTGTTCCTTTTTCAATTAAATGTTTTAAGTGTTACCAGTTTAGTCCAATCAAGATGGCTTCAGGTGTGCCATAATTTTGTCATAAGTAAGACTGTTAGCGCTCTAGTTGTTCTTTAGAACACTCTGGGAAGCTGCAGTAGAACACAAAGGCATCAACTGAGAGGCTGCTCCTGTTGAAATATAACAGGAAGATATTTGAGATCACACTTGAAACATGTCCTAATTTTTCTTTCTACAGCACTAACCATAATTTCTATGACAAAATGAACCCCATCATTTTGTTCCTTTTTCAATTAAATGTTTTAAGTGTTACCAGTTTATTCCAATCAAGATGGCTTCAGGTGTGCCATACTTTTGTCATAAGTAAGGCTGTTAGCACTGTAGTTGTTCTTTAGAACACTCTGGGAAGCTGCAGTAGAACACAAAGGAATCAACTGACAGTCTCTGCCCTTGTTGGATGTACATGTTTTACTGAGAATGTCAGACTTCATTCTCACATGACTGAGAAAGATAATGTGAATTTACAGAAAATATGCTCTCATTTTTGCTTCTGGAGCACCTTCCAAAACTGTATGGGACAAGCATGTGAAAATAGTTTTCTCTCAAACATGATTCATGATATCCCAGCAGAAGGTTTTTCACAGGGTAAAATCACCTTAGAACACACCACAATTCCTGAAATTAGTATGGTACCATCAACAAATGAATTCTAATGTAACTAAAGTCTGTTATCACCCTTTATAGTTCTCCTTTTGGTAACCCTCAAAATCTTCGATTCACTACAATGCATTTCTTTTTTGTGTTATAATTTTTTATTGACATTTTGAGAAAATTGCATCATAAGTACAATAAAGTTAATAATAACTTACAATTTGAATGATATGAATAAATATACAGAATATATGGAAAAGAAAACGAGAATGCATATATGATAAATACTATGCACCAATAAATAACACTTACAACTATAAAGATAAATAGTTAGACTATTGAATAAATATGGTGTGAGAAATGTTTAATATTTAAATAATGCAAGCAACATATATAAGAGATATAAAAGTCTTAAAGAATCAACCATAGGTTAACTCAATAAATATATAAATTAAACTTTATATATAACTACAAATATAGAAAATAGTAAATTGACACATCTCCTCAACCCTCTAGGAGTAATTCGTTTGTAAAATCGAAAATTGTAAAATATATCAAGAAAGGAGTATTGAATAGAATATAGAAAAATAGTTGATATAAGAACTAACAAAGCATATCAATAGAAGTTATATGAAGAGAAATGAGAACTGAGATGTCAATAAGATATAGTAAGAGTAAAAGAAAAGAAGAAACTTAGAAAAGATAGAATAATAAAATAATAATACAACAAAACTATAAGTTAATACAATAATAGGAAAGCATGAAAAACCAGGGGTGGAGAGAGGGAGGGGAGGGAGAAAGAAATAAAGTATATTGTCAAATGTCAGATCAAGGAGTATTAGTATCCCCTCCTGGAGTGTTTTCATCAATATCCATGCCACTATTCAGGTTCAAGAAAGGTAACCAAACACGAAGAAATATGTCAGTGGTGCAGAAAGAAGCACGAGTGGTGCAGAAAGAAGCACGAGAGGTGCTGAAAGAAGCAACAGAGGTGCAGAAAGAGGCAACAGAGGTGCAGAAAGAGGCAACAGAGGTGCAGAAAGAGGCAACAGAGGTGCAGAAAGAGGCAACCGGGGTGAAGAAAGAGGAGAGAGAGGGTGGGGAAATAGGCAAGGGGGTGCAGAAAGAAGCAAGAGATGTGCAGAAAGAAACAAAAGAAGTGCAGAAAGGAGGAACAGAGGTGCAGAAAGAGACAAGAGGGGTGCAGAAAGAGGCAAAAGGGGTGCAGAAAGAAGCGAGAGGTGCAGAAAAAAACAAAATTGCAGAAAGAGGCAACAGAGTTGACAAACAGGCAAGGAGAGTGCAGAAAGAGGCACGATGGGTGCAGAAAGAAGCAAGAGAGGTCCGGAAAGAAGCAAGAGAAGTACATAAAGAAGCAACAGCGATGCAGAAAGGGGGAAGTGGGGTGGAGAAAGGCAAGAGGGATACAGAAAGAAACGAGAGGTGCAGAAAGAAACAAAAGAAGTGCAGAAAGAGGGAAGACGGGTGTTAAAGAGACAAGAGGGGTGCAGAAAGAAGCAAGAGAGTTGTAGAAAGAAACATCAGAAGTGAAGAAAGAAGGAACAGAGGTGCAGAAAGAGGCACAAGGGTTGCAGAAAGAAAGGACAGAGTTGCAGAAAGAAGCAAGAGAAGTGCAGAAAGAAGTAACAGATGCAGAAAGAGGGATGAGGGGTAGAGAAAGAGGCAAGGGAAGTGCATAAAGAAGCAGCAGAGATGCAAAATGGGGGAACAGGGGTGGAGAAAGTGGCAAGAGGGGTGCAGAAAGAAGCAAGAGAGATGCAGAAAGAAACAAGAAGTGCAGAAAGAAGGAACAGAGGTGCAGAAAGAGGGAAGAGGGGTGCAGAAAGAAGCGTGAGTGGTGCAGAAAGAAGCAGCAGAGGTGTAGAAAGAGGCAAGATTGGTGCAAAAAGAGGGAAGAGGGGTGCAGAAAGGGGCACGAGGGGTCCAGAAAGAAGCAAGAGACGTGCAGAAAGAAACCAAAGAAGTGCAGAAAGAAGGAACAGAGGTGCAGAAAGAGGGAAGAGGGGTGTGAAAGAGACACGAGGAGTGCAGAAAGAAGCAACAAAGGTGAAGTAAGAGGCAAGAAGGGTGCAAAAAGAGGGAAGAGGGGTGCAGAAAGAGGCACGAGGGGTGCAGAAAGAAGCAAGAGATGTTCAGAAAGGAACAAAAGAAGTGCAGAAAGAAGGAACAGAGGTGCAGAAAGAGACAAGATGGTGCAGAAAGAGGGAAGAGGGGTGCAGAAAGAGGCAAAAGGGGTGCAGAAAGAAGCAAGAGGTGCAGAAAGAAACAAAAGAAGTGCAGAAAGAAGGAACAGAGGTGAAGAAAGAGACAAGATGGTGCAGAAAGAGGGAAGAGGGGTGCAGAAAGAGGCAAAAGGGGTGCAGAAAGAAGCAAGAGGTGCAGAAAGAAACAAAAGAAGTGCAGAAAGAAGGAACAGAGGTGAAGAAAGAGGCAAGAGGGGTGCCGAAAGAAGCAAGAGAAGTGTATAAAGAAGCAACAGAGTTGCAGAAAGGGGGAAGTGAGGTGGAGAAAGAGGCAAGAGGGGTGCAGAAAGAGGGAAGACGGGTGTGGAAGAGGCAAGAGGGGTGCAGAAAGAAACAAAAGAAGTGCAGAAAGAAAGAACAGAGGTGCAGAAAGAGGCAATAGGGGTGTAGAAAGAGGGAAGACGGGTGTGGAAGAGGCAAGAGGGTGCAGAAAAAAGCAAGAGCTGCAGAAAAACAAAAGGAGTAGAAAGAAGGAACAGGTGCAGAAAGAGACAAGATGGTGCAGAAAGAGGGAAGAGGGGTGCAGAAAGACATAAGGGGTGGAAAGAAACAAAAGAAGTGCAGAAAGAAGGAACAGAGTTGCAGAAAGGGGGAAGTGCGGTGGATAATGAAGCACGAGAGGTTCAGAAAGAGGCAAGAGGGGTGGAGAAAGAGGCAAGAGGGGTGCAGAAAGAAGCAAGAGAGGTGCAGAAAGAGAAGAGGGGTGCAGAAAGAGGAGAGGGGTGCAGAAAGAGGAGAAGAAAGAGGCACAAGGGTTGCAGAAAGAAGTGAGAGGTGCAGAAAGAAGGAACAGAGGTGCAGAAATAGAGAAGAGGGGTGCAGAAAGAGAAGAAGGTGCAGAAAGAGGCACAAGGGGTGCAGAAAAGTGAGAGGTGCAGAAATAAGGAACAGAGGTGCAGAAAGGCAAGAGGGGTGTGGGAAGAGGCACAAGGGGTGCAGGAAGAAGTGAGAGGTGCAGAAAGAAACAAAAGAAGTGCAGAAATAAGGAACAGAGGTGCAGAAAGGCAAGAGGGATGCGGGCAGAGGGCTGTGAAAGAGGCACAAGGGGTGCAGAAAGAAGCAAGAGATGCAGAAAGAGGGAAGAGGTGTGGAGAAAGAGGCAAGAAGGGTGCAGAAAGAAGCAAGAGAGGTGCAGTAAGAAGCAAGGGAGGTGCAGAAAGAAACAAAAGAAGTGCAGAAAGAAGGAACAGAGGTGCAGAAAGAGGCAAGAGGAGTGTAGAAAGAGAAGAGGGGTGCATAAAGAGGCACAAGGGGTGCAGAAAGAAGCAAGAGAGGTGCAGAAAGAAGCAACAGATTCCGAAAGAGGGAAGAGTGGTGGAGAAAGAGGCAAGAGAAGTGCAGAAAGACGCAACAGAAATGCAGAAAGGGGCAAGAGGGGTGCAGAAAGAAGCAAGAGAGGTGCAGAAAGAAGCAAAAGTGCAGAAAGAGGCAGGAGGGGTGCAGAAAGAGGCAGGAGGGGTGCAGAAAGAGGGAAGAGGGGTGCAGAAAGAGGCAAGAGATGTGCAGAAAGAGGCAAGAGAAGTGTAGAAAAGGAAATAAAGGTGCAGAAAGAAGCAACAGAAATGCAGAAAGAGGCAAGAGTGGCTTGCACACCATTAGTACCAATTTAACACCCACATTTAGCAATAAGTAACAGGTGACCATTCTATGTTAGCAAAGGACCTTCCACCATGCTGTAACACTTGCCGCTGCATTTTTGGTAACGTTTGAGCCTTTTGAGCTAGAAACAAGGCTTTTTTTGTTCAAGTCTGCAGATTAGGCAGCAGATGATGGATTATGTGGCTAATGCGGAAAATGTATAATTGTGCGAAAGTCGGTGCAGCCAAACAATCGCATAATTCCAGTGGCCCTGCTCATACCTCTGACTAGGTCCAGAAGTGCTCCTCAGTGATTCCTTCTTTTTTGTCTCATTGAGTACATAGTTTAGCTTCTATGGAAACGAGGAAGACTAAACCTAAGGTTACCACTCCACAACACAGACCACCATACCACATAACTACTCTCCATAACACATAATCCCACTCTACATAATTCCTATACACTAAATACCACATACTTTCTAGCCACATAATTTCACTGCACAACATACCACATAATTCCACTACACACAACGTACATCCACTCCACTCCAAAAAACATTAGTAAAAAACATTTACAATGCCAATAGCTCTAACTCTCACAAATGCGAAACCTATTACATTGCAAATGCTTCTTTAACTAGCAGTCGCGTTTGCAGAGTGGTGGAGAAAGGGTGCTGGGCCTCCGACCAGCGCTCAGCAATTCCGCTGCGTAGGACTTACAGGCGGCACCAGGAGGGCTTCTTGGCCCCCAAAGTCCCTCAGGAGTTAAGTGGACTTCATCCCCCAACCCGTAGTGTGCCAGGAGGCATGTTTGCAGAGTGGTGGAGAAAGGGGGGCGTGGTCTCCGAAGACCTCTTAGCAATCCCACTGTGTGGGACTTACTGGAGGTAACAGGAGGAGTAGTCGGCCCCCAAGGACATCTTTGGGGGCCAACTACCCCTCCTATTATCTCCAGTAAGTCCCACACAGCAGGATTGCTACGTTCTCATAGCAGGCCACGCCCCCTTTGCCCATCACTCTGCAAACGCGCCTCCTGGCGTGCTCTTGGATGGGGATTAAAGTCCCCTTTGCTTGTGGGGGTCCTTAGGGGCCAACTAGCCTACCTGATATCTTCAGTCAGCCCCAGATAGTGGGATTGCTGAGAGGTGGACACAGGCCACGCCCCCTTTCTCCACCACTCTGCAAATACGCCTCCTGGTGCGCTCTTGTGTTGGAGGATGAAGTCCCCATGCCTCCTGAGGGTCCCTGGGGGCCTACTAGCCCTCCTGTTATCTCTAGTAAGCCCCACATAGCTGGATTGCTGAGAGTGGTCCTAGGCCACGCCCCCTTTTTACACCACTCTGCAAACGCGCCTCCTGGCGCACTGCTGCTCAGGATATGAAGTCCACTTTAGTCCTGAGGTCCTCAAGACACGAGGACCTCATCGGCCCACCAGCAATGCGCCAAGAGGCGTGTTTGCAGAGTGGTGTAAAAAGGGGCGTGGCCTCGGACCACCTCTCAGTAATCCACTGTGTGGGGCTTACTGGAGGTACCTGGTGGGCTAGTTGGCCCCGAAGGACCCTTAGGATTCAAGGGGACTTAATCCCCCAATCCAGAACGTGCCAAGAGGCGCGTTTGCACATTGGTGCAGGGAGGGGGCGGGGCCTCCGGCGAGATGCCGGCTTCTGCTTTTTAAAAAAATTATTGTTAGAAGGGGGGCTGTGTGGCCCCCCTTCTGTTAATATTTTGTGGGCCCTGGAGACCCCATCCCCCAGTGCGTGACCCATTTTGTTTCTTTTTTTTTAAAAAATGTACAAAAAATGTTAAACAGGAGGGTGTCTGCGTTACCCCCCTCAGGCCGATTTCGGCCCCGGGACCCCATCCCCGGGGCATGGCCAATTTTGTAATAAAAAAAAAATAAACAACATTTAAAGGATGGGAGCCCCGCGCCCCCCTCCTGAGGCCTTTTTCGGCACCGGGGACCCCATCCCCTGGGGCTTTGCCTCTTTTTAGAATTTTTTTTTTTTAAATTTAACGGGAGGGGGGCCGCGTGGCCCCCCTTCCCTGGGCCACTTTTGGCCCCGGGGACCCCATTCCGCGGGGCCTGGCCTCATGTTGGGGACCACGGGGGGACCCCCAATGCCCCCGCGATTCCAGACGGCTCCCCGCCTCCTTGCTTTTGGACAAGGGGAGCTGCTGACATGCAGCTCCTCTAGTCCAAAAGCAATTTGCTTCACTTCATGGAAGCAAGAGCAGTTTTTCTGCTCTCGCTTCCATGAAGCGAAGCAGGAGTTTGCAATGACGGCAGGAGCAGTGCTCCCGCCCTGCCATTGCAAACTGCAATGTCCTGGGGGTGGGCACCCCGGGACATTGCTGGAGCCAGCCCTGGGGGGGTGGCGGACCCCAGGGCCATGAAAGGCTCCTGGTGGGGGGCCGCGCGGCCCTCCTCCCAACATGTATTTAGCCGCAGGGAGGTGGTGGTCCCCGGGACCCGCAGCGGACCCCCATATTTCAATAATTAGTACCCCGCGGAGGTGGTGGCCCCCGGGGCAGTGTGGGGAGGGGCAGGAGCCCCCCCACACTTCTGTAATTGTATTGAAGCCCTGGGGTGATCTGAGTATTAAAGTCTATTTCTATCTTTCTAGTTGAGATTTTGAGTCAGTGGTGTACTGCAAATTTGTGTCTGAGTGTATTTGAAGCTTGAGTCTGTATCTCAGAGAATGATGCTGAACAAAGGCTATTTAGGTTTTCGGGCTGATTATAGGTTTTTTTCTGATGTAGAGGTTTGTATTTTTTTTTTTTGAGACAGTGATGTCATTGAAGTCATAAGACATGTCATCAATGTTGTCACTTATAACATCATAAATTGTCATATGTGATGTCCTAGGCAGGTCAGTTGGGTGGTGCAAGTTATGGTTCAAGGAGTGATGTCAATGCTGTCACTTATGATGTCATCAATTACGTCAAGTGGGATGTCATTCACAACGCAAGGGGGAGATGAGAATCATGGTTTACGGCGCAGAGTTTCAATGGTGCAAGTGAGCCAGACCATAACACAGATTTTAACCGTGTTTTTTTCAGTGAATGTCGATTATTTTGTTATAGACACGTAGCATTAAAATACAGAATTATCTTTTTCTAAAAGTACTTGGAGACACATTCTGGTACAGCTTTGGGAAAACAACAATGAGACAGACACATTTTATTCTTAACACAGTACACAATAGAATGGTGAGAAGGTCACTCAAGGTCAATATATACTGACCCCCAGAGACTACTGTAAAAAGCTATATATGTTTGGAGACATGCCCAGGGACAAACTGAGGTGCGTGCATTCCATCCCTGTCACACACCGAGTTAAAAACTCACACTGCACTGAACTTCACCTGCACACGGTTAACGGATTTAATATTTGGGAGTCTACTTTCATGATATCTTAAGTGTGGACACTGTCTCAGAGTTTGGCCTTTCTGCTATTTTTCGTATTTTAGGTGAATGCACTTCACTGTTCACCTGTTCTTTGTTTTATGTTTGTGTTATTTTTGCGCATTACTTATACTTCTTGATTTCCGTGTACCCGTACAGTGAACTGTTAGTCCTTCTTCCTACTTTATTACCAACATGTGTGCACAAAATTTTTAATTATCTCCTCCACAATCTTTCTGGCCTGCAGGAGTTGTTCCATGCATGAAGTGGGCTGAATGGAAAGCTTTTTTTTAAAACAATATCAAGACTGTGGATGATCAGGTAAAAATGTCAGCTGAGCAGAACAAACTTATTTTTTTTTACATTGCGTTTGACCACATGACTAAGGAGATTGGAGGGGAGGGGGAGACAGTTATGTTTTTGATTGTGCCATTGCTGATTTTGACCGATATTTTTCTCCCAAAGATTGTATTGGTATTGTGAGGTGCACATTTTTCACAGAAAGCAGGAAAATGACGAAAGTATTGATAATTGCATTGCTGCACTTAGTACGTTACCCTTCTTGGATTGTACGTTTGGATCTTTGCAAGAAGATTTAATCAGGGATCAGGTTGTTATGCACGTAAAAGATGCGTCTATACAGGAGAGATTATGGGTCAATGGGAAGGCCACTTTACAGCACATTTTGGCCATAGTCCGGAAAGCTGAAATGTCCAGTAGAAGTGCGAAAGTTGTACAATCTGGTTCTGGTATCAAACGTGAAGAATGTGTGAGCAAGGTGAATAATGAAGGCCAAACAAAAAAGGGGGTGGCGGGCAGATACTGGATTACAAGCAACAGGTAAGGCAAAAGTAGAAACTAAAAGAAACTGTCAAAAGAGGTTATTAAGTGTTTTCAGTGTGATAGCAAGTTACATTTTGCCAATAGTAAGTTATGTCCTGCTTTAAAGCAGAAATTTTCTAGTTGTGGAATGCTAGGTCATTTCGCCAAAGTGTGTAGGAGGGGAAAAAAAGCAAAGGGTGAAGTGTGTGGAAGATGGTGATATTAGCGATGAAGAAGCAAATGTTTCCAAGATAATGATAGATTTGTCCTTAACATTAAGGACCGTGATGAAAACAGAATTGTGAATGTGGACAATGCTATTGTTAACAAGCATTGGCATAGCCAGTAGGTCTCACCTTTGGGACCTTATAAGTGTTTAGCTATGCAACAGTTGATGTTGTAGCACCAAGGATATTGTGCTGGTTAACTAAACACTTATAAGGTCCCAAAGCTAGGACCTATTAGCTATGCTAATGCTTGTTTATTTATGTTTTAAAAACAAAAATAAAAGGCATTGTTATTTGCAATGTCAATAGGTCAAACTTGCGTAAATGTGAGACCTATTGCATTGCAAATGCTTGTTTTGTAAGGAGTTTGATGAGGAAAGAAGGCTTAGCCAGCAAACAATGAGTGTGTCCTAATGGTGGTATTTTCAACTACGTGTTAACAATTGCCATATACGAGCGCATACAAAGCGCGCGCACAAAGAGGTGGTTACAGATACGAAACAACTAGATTTCCTAGTATTTTAATTGCGCTGTGTAAATCCATCTGAAAATGCCAACACAAACCAAGAGGCTGCATCGCAAATAAATAAAAATAGAAAACTTAAAGTGCTTGTTACCAGCTGGAGAAGGAATTTAAGCTTCCACCTCGTTGTAGATTTTGTCCGTCAGTTTCTCTTTCCAGCTTGTGAAAGGAGTCCTTGGCAGGTATATTCTAAAGGAATGTTGACTCGAAAGGTGTATTACAGTCTTGAAAACTGACGCTTTTTTCCAACTATATTCACTGTTGTTTCCTGAAAGTTGCCCTTGAGTGAGTGAATCAGCTAGGAGCGACCAGAGACATGCGGCCGGTAGGTGGCGCTGTTATATATGCCACTTGAAATAGCCCACTACGAATGCAACTTAAAACTTAGAAACAAAAACAAACAAAAAAACGCGACCGCAAAAGTGAAAGCTAAGCGACTGCGCTGTCATTAGTAACATGATCCAAGGAAAGAATGCAGCTAAGAAAAAATGTCTGGGGGTGGGGGGGGGGCTAATTCTCCCAGCAATAGGCCGAATGGGGATGGAGGGGCTCTAGGAAGGCGTGAAAAACACAACAAAGACTCATTAACAGGCAAACCTGTGAAGTACTCAGGTGCGGCTGTGTGTGTGCCCGGGAAGCTGACTCAGCCCGGGCTGCCACACGACGGGAGGGGGGGGGGGGGGGGCTGAAGCCCTTTGAGCCCAATGGGCGTTTACAAATAACCAGCGTACAAGCACACAAGATGTGTATGACGACAGAGTAAAGCAACACTTGCATAAGGCACCATTAGTCAAAAGCGTACTCAGAGGATAAAAGGTAACCTTAAGAGACAGGTAGGTTGAAATCGTCTAAGGGCACCGTGCACCACCAACAGTCTGGTGTGAGGCGAATAATTGGATAAATCAATACAACATATTCTTCACTATAGAAAGTATTGTGCAGGACCAGCATCCTGGTGGACGGTCACAGTTTAGCTCTCAAGAAACCAAGATCCCATGAAGATTAGCGCCACTGAACGTGTCCCTTCCAATTTCCCAGTACGACTTCGGGAAGGCAAAGCCAGGCCAGCCCCCTGATTCAGAGAGTCAATCAAAGTGATGAGGATTATGGGTAAGTAGACAGACAGCTCTGACAGTGGAAGCAGTGACTCAAGATCAATTAAAGTGACAAGCCTATCTTTAAACAGCATCGCTTAATGTTGATACCGTGGCATTCTCTATGGAAATAAGAGTCTTAGCATGAAGCATATTCCGAGCCTCTGAACAGTAATCTGAAGCCATCAAAGGCCCGGGACAGAAGCCTGTCCCCTTCTCAGATGTGACTATTCTGTCAGATTCAAGGATTTTGAAAGATGACTAATGTCTCAGCTGTCACTTTAGGAAATCATAACGTGAGCGGCGTGGAGGCAAGTTTCTATCGAATCACTCGTCGCTCTTTTATGAAAATGTGCAATTATTTTACCTACAGTGTTTAATAAAGGTGCACACACTTCAAATTATATGAAATGTAAATATTGAATTAAAAAAAAAAGTGAGTTTGTTGAGCTCGGTGGCTCTCAAGCCGTCGCCAAGCAGCCTTCCCTCCAGTGCATTAAATGCTGTGCATCATTAAACACAATGCGCAGCGTGTCGACTCAGTGAACAGAGAAATTGAAATGTCTCCAGCGTTTTGGGACAAGGTCAGTGTCACTGCTGGGAATGCAGCGTGGTATTGGAAGGCGCTGGGAATCATGTTCTGGCTGCAAGCCCCTGGCGCAGCTTCCAGCTCCTAAAGTGCCTTTCGACGCTGCTACAAATGGGTGAGAGTAGTGGGAAGGAGTACGGACTCGAGTCAGTGGCAAAAAACGGGAAATGTATTTGGAGTGAAAATCGATGAAACTGTATAATTTTCCTGCACGTGAGTTAAACACGTTTGTTCTTAAGCTTACATCTCAAAAAATATTAAATTAGAATTTCCCCCCGCGTTGTTTAATGGAACCGGATATGAATATCATGTTTATGAATTTGAAAAACAGTATCTATTTGACTGGTTTATTGACTTGTGGAAGAGAAAGAACGTGAGTCATTAGAGAGAAGGAAAAGCTGTATGACAGAAAGTGTATGAAAGAAAAAACAGAAATAAAGATAGAAAGAAGAATAAAGAAGCAAAAAGTTTAACAGGGAAAAGGAGAGAGTGGCATGCTGCAGTATAGAGAGGCGGGGGGAGTGGAGGCCAGCAGAGTGACGCGATCTGTGGTGGGGGAGGGGAGGGAATTGAAGCACAAGCAAGGCGGAGAGAGGCACGCAAGGCTTAATGAGCCTTGACAGAAACCCACATGGCGGCTGCGCGCGTGCACGCTCGCGTGAACGCAAGCTTGAGGCCAGGAAAAGTCTGTGGTAGCACTTTCAAAAGCCACTCACTAAATTTCTCGCAGAGCAGCGCATGCGCTGGCTCAGCGAGACCTAAAAAGAAACCTTTATGCAACATGACTATTGGTGGCGTAGATATACAAAGTTATGCCAATTCAGGTTCTCCGTATTCCATTGTTAATGAAAATATTTGGAGAACCAAATTTGCTGAGAAACTGGGCAGTGTACTTAAGGGGTCGGATATCCCTCCTGAGGGATATTCTTAAGAGAGAATTGTAATGTTAGGTTTATGCAAATTGGTGTTTCAGGATTAAAAACCAAGAGAGTGTTGGGAAACTAAATGCAGCTAGGAAAGGACCTTCAGTTCTGGGGTGGTTTGATCAAGGTAAACTTGGAATGTTACTGGCCCCGAAAAGTCCTGAACCGGTCATGGTACTGGGTGATGGTAAGAATACGGTCTTCCCACAGTTTTCAGTGACAAGATCGTAAGATTTACCGATTTTGAACAAAATATTGTATTGAAAAAGGGTGCTTGTCCCAAGGTCTTTAAGGCAAGGAATATTCCTATGACTATCAGAAAGGAAGTAGAAAAGGATTGGACAGTTTGGTTGCGGGGGATATTATTGAAAAGATAGAATCCTCTGAATGGGTATCCCCAGTTGTGATTGCTAGATGGGCCAATGGTAATATCAGTCTGTGTATAGATTTAAGATACCTTCACAGTAATATCCTATCTGAAAGAGACACGTTAGTGACAGATTCCTTACCTTAGAATATCCCCAGGCGTCAGGCTGGATCCGGAAAGTTTTCTGCGTAGCAGTACCCTTGCACGTCGGCAGGCGGCGTCGTGCGGCTCCGCGTCCGTTGTCGGCGTCGTGATCGCCGGGATGACGTCGCGGGCAGTACTTAGACGCCGCCCCTGCGCGCTGACGTCAGTTCTTCTTTTTCCGCGCCAGTAAGCGCAGATCCGGGAAGAGCAGTGCCCTAGTCACTTTTTGACTATCTTTTTTTTGTGAATTTTTTCACTGTTTCTTCAACGAGTCTTCACGACTCCTAAGGTGTCGTAGGGATGCCCGGCTTTAAGCCCTGCGAGGAATGTGGTCGCATGATGTCGATCACGGACCCGCATCTCGAGTGTCTCTTCTGTCTCGGCCGAGACCACGACACGAAGTCGTGCCCTGACTGCCGGAAACTTAATCCAAAGGCTTTGCGAGAGCGGTCTCGAAAGCTCCTTGAGGTCCGGCAGTCGGCTCTGCGCCGGACCAAGCCCCGGTCCCGGGAGAGGTCGAGGGGCCGGACGCGGAGTCCCCGCCGTTCGTCGGAATCCAAGTCTTCGCGCTCCTCCGGTAAGTCGAAGCACAAGAAGTCTAAGCGGCATCATCGCTCTAAGACTTCGCCTCGCTGGTCTCGCGACTCGGCTGAGGTCCCTGTCGGCACCGTCCCCGCCCCGCGGCCCCGGACGTGCCTGTCGAGTTACCCCCGCATTACCCGTCCTTCCCGGGTTCGGGGGCGACTCCGGCCCAAATACAGGAGTTCCTGTCGGCCATGGCCCGCCTCTTCGGGCCTCAAGGTCCCTCCGGTGTGCCTTCGGGCCCCGCGGGCCCTGATGGGGTTGCTCCGGCGTCGCCGTCGACTCCGGTCCCGGCGTCGCCTGTCCCACCGGCCTTCATCCCGGCCTCGGCTCCGGCCCCGGCCTCGATCCCGGCTCCGGTGGTGCCGCAACCCCCATCGACGCCGGTTGACCTAACCACGCCTCCGCCGATGTCACCGGTGCCGTTCCTGACGCCGTCCGGGGCTCCAGACGGCGTCGTTCCCCGGCTCTCTCTGGCTCCGGACATGGAGCCGGACCGACGTCGCCCGACGCCGGTTCCGGCGCCGATGAGACCTTGGGTCCCTAATGTCCCTCCTCCTCCATATTATGAACCTGAGGAGGACCAGGAGAGCTGGGAGGGGTCTGAGGACCCTCTCACACAACAGTGCGAGTTTGACCCGGACTGGGTTGAGGAACTTGGGGATGCCAGTGGTCTGGACACCTCCCTGACTCTGGCATGCTGTCTCCTCCCGTGGCTACGGAGGAGGGGGCTAATTTTGCAACGGTGTTGCGTAGAGCTGCTGGAGCCTTAAATCTCCAGTTGCCTACGGTGGCCGTCAGGACTAACCTCCTGACAGAAGTGCTTCAGCCGGCGGCCTCCTCTTCGGAGACTGTGCTGCCGTTCAATGATGCACTCACTGACGTTCTTTTGGGTGCCTGGTCCAAGCCCACCACAGGGGCTCCTGTGGATAGGAACGTGGCCCGACGCCATCGCCCTGCTCCGGGCGACCCCCTGTTTCTCTCCCAACACCCCACCCCTGAGAGCTTGGTTGTCCAAGCCTCTGCCTCCCAAACCGCCTTCCCTACCGCCCCTCCGGATAGGGAATCCAAGCGCCTGGATCACTTTGGGAAGAAGGCTTTCTCTTCCTCCAGGGCTGGCTTGCGGTCCGTTAACACCGCTTGCCTCTTGGGCCGATATACCCACTCCCTGTGGGACTCGGTGGCGACTGTTTTGCCGCAGTGTTCTGAGGAGGTCCAGACACTGCTTACCCGCGCCATTGCGGAAGGGCGACATGCGGCTAAATACACAATACGTTGTGGCCTTGATACCGCCGACTCGCTGGGCAGATCGCTTGCAACGACGGTGGCGCTGCGTCGCCACGCCTGGCTGAGGACCACTGGTTTTTCGGGCGATGTCCAGAATACACTCATGGACAGGCCCTTTGATGGAGTCGGTCTTTTTGGATCAAAAGCAGACCATGCGCTGGAGAGTTTCAAGGACTCGAGGGCTACTGCAAAGTCCCTGGGCCTTGCTGTTGTGCGCCCTCCGCTCACATCTGCTTTTCGCCCCTTTCGTGGCCACGGGAGGGGCGCCCAGTCACATCAGCAGCCCGGCCAACGGCCCGCGCAGCAAGCGCCTTCGCGTGGCCGAGGACGTGGATACCGCCGTGGCGGTTCGGGCAACAAGCGGGCGGGTCAGGCCACCACCTCCAACCCGTCCGCGGCCTCCAAGCCCTCCTAGTCCCTCCTTTCAGGTGCACGGCACACCAGTAGGGGGCAGGGTCCGCCATCACCTTCACCACTGGCGTCCCATCACCTCG
Source organism: Calotriton arnoldi (assembly GCA_963921515.1). Taxonomy (NCBI): domain Eukaryota; kingdom Metazoa; phylum Chordata; class Amphibia; order Caudata; family Salamandridae; genus Calotriton; species Calotriton arnoldi. Next base: position 5,229,828 of record CAWUFW010000081.1, on the reverse strand, counting down.
GACAGGTGGGTCTTGGACATTGTCCGAAGGGGCTACTCCCTCCCCTTCGAGACCACCCCCCCTGCCATGCCACCTCAATTCCACCGCATGTCAGGGTATCACTTGGTGCTTCTACAGAAGGAAGTCACGGCCCTCTTGGCCAAGAGGGCCGTCGAACATGTTCCGACCCCAGAAGTAGGACATGGTTGCTACTCCCACTACTTTATGGTGCCCAAAAAGGACAAGGAGGACATGCGTCCTATCCTGGACCTCCGGAACGTCAATCGCTTCCTCCGGAAGGAGAAGTTCAAGATGCTCACCCTAGCTCAGGTCTTGACTGCCCTCGACCCTGGAGACTGGTTGGTAGCGTTGGACTTGCAGGACGCTTATTTCCACATCCCCGTCCTGCCGGCCCACCGGCGTTACCTACGGTTCACGGTAGGCCTCGAGCATTTTCAGTTCACGGTGCTCCCCTTTGGCCTTACCAGTGCCCCTCGGGTGTTCACGAAAGTGATGGCAGTGGTCGCAGCTCATCTGCGCCGAGCTGGGGTTTCAGTCTTCCCCTACCTCGACGACTGGCTGCTGAAGGCGGGCTCGTCCCAGGCAGTCGTCTCCCACCTCCAGACTACGGCCGAACTCCTGCACTCCCTGGGGTTCTCCATCAATGTGCCGAAGTCGCATCTGATTCCTTCTCCACAGCTCCTTTTCATCCGAGCAGTTCTGGACACGACGCAGTTTCGGGCCTATCCTCCCGAACGGCGAGTCCGGGATATTCAGGCTATGATTCCGATCTTTCAGCCTTTATCCTGGGTTTCGGTACGGATGACCCTGAGGCTGCTGGGCCTCATGGCCTCATGCATCCTGCTGTTCAATCATGCCAGGTGGCATATGCGGGCTCTGCAGTGGGACCTGAAGTTCCAGTGGGCGCAGCACCAGGGCAACCTGTCCGATCACGCCCAGATCTCGGAGGGGACTGCAAAACAGTTGCAGTGGTGGCTCACGGACCGGCAATGGGTCATGGGCAGATCCCTCTCCCTTCCCCAGCCAGAGCACACAGTTGTGACGGACGCGTCCTTTCTGGGATGGGGCGGTCACATGGGAGAGGCGGAGATCAGAGGCCTCTGGTCTCCGGCGGAGTCCCGGCTCCATATCAACCTTCTGGAGCTCCGGGCGATCCGACTTGCACTCAAGGCATTCCTTCCCTCTGTCAAAGGGAAGGTAGTGCAGGTGTTCACAGACAACACCACCGCCATGTGGTACTGCAACAAACAAGGCGGGGTCGGGTCGTGGACCTTTTGTCAGGAGGCTCTGCGCCTCTGGACATGGCTGGAACATCAGGGCATGTTCCTGATGGTTCAACACCTGGCAGGTTCCCTGAACGCCAGGGCGGACGAACTCAGCTGCAGGTGCATGATGGATCACGAATGGCGTCTTCACTCGGAAGTGGCGCAAGGACTCTTTCTACAGTGGGGAGAGCCTTGGTTAGATCTATTCGCCACCGAAGAGAACGCGTAATGTCATCAGTTCTGCGCGTTGGAATTTCCAAGGCGGCACTCGCTCGGCGACGCTTTTCGTCGCGAGTGGAGTTGCGGTCTGTTGTACGCCTTTCCGCCTATACCACATCTACCCAGAGTGTTGAAGAAGATTCGGCACGACCGGGCCCAAGTCATTCTTGTGGCTCCAGACTGGGCTCGAAGAGTTTGGTATCCCGAGCTACTCAGTATGAGCGTAGATCCCCCGATCCCTCTGCCTCTTCGGGAGGATCTTCTGTCGCAGCAGCAGGGGACGGTCCTCCACCCGAACCTGTCCCGCCTCCACCTGCTTGCGTGGAGATTGAGCGGCGGCAGTTGATTCCTTTCGACTTGCCTCCCGAAGTTTGTGATGTAATTCTGGCAGCCAGGCGTCCCTCCACTAAGGTGGTATACGCCTGCAGGTGGAACAAATTTGTGGCATGGTGCACAGCAAAGGCTGTGAACCCCTTTCTGCCCCTCTTTCTGAGGTCCTTCTGTTCCTTCTTTCTCTGGCCCAACAGGGTTCTGCCCTGGGTACCATCAAGGGTTATCTCTGTGCTATCTCGGCCTTCCTCAGGCTCCCTGATCAGCCCTCCCTTTTCAAGTCCCCTGTTGTTAACAGGTTCTTAAAGGGCATTACACACCTCTTCCCTCCTGTTCCGTTTGTGATGCCTCAGTGGGACTTGAACTTGGTTCTTACCTTTTTAATGTGCGCTCCCTTTGAGCCTCTACATAACTGTCCTCTTCGTCTTCTGACTCTGAAGACGGCCTTTCTGGTGGCCATCACCTCCGCTCGGCGGGTGAGTGAGCTCCAGGCTCTATCATGCAAACCTCCCTTTCTGTCTGTCCATCCAGACAAGGTTGTTCTTAGGACACGTCCGTCCTTCTTGCCAAAGGTGGTTACTGCCTTCCACATTGGGCAGACCATCACTTTGCCTACCTTCTTTCCGCCTCCGCATCCTTCCAGAGAGGAAGAGAGGCTCCACCGTCTGGACCCAAAACGTGCGCTCTCCTTCTATATCGACCGCACAAAACACTTCCGGGTGGATGACCAGCACTTTGTTCGCTATGTGGGCGCCAAAAAAGGTCGGGCGGTGCACAAACGAACCATCTCCCGCTGGGTTACCTTGTGCATCAAGGCCTGCTACTCTTTGGCTAAGAAGGAGCCTCCTGTTGGGCTGCGTGCCCATTCCACCAGGACAACGGCTGCTACCACGGCTTTAGGCCGCGGTGTTCCGCTGCAGGATATATGTCAGGCAGCTACGTGGGCCTCGCTGCACACGTTTACAAAGCATTACTGCCTTGACAGTCAGGTCCGGAGGGACGGCTTCTTTGGCCGTTCTGTCCTCCGGGACTTCCTTGTCTGATCTTTGTTCGCAGACCCACCACCGGGGTTGGTATTGCTGGGGTATCTATTCTAAGGTAAGGAATCTGTCACTAACGTGTCTCTTTCAGATGCACAAGTTACTAACTTGTGTAACGATATATCTGTAATAGACAGTAGTTAGTGACAGATTCCTTACCGCCCCACCCATCCTCCCCGTTCTGCGAACTGATTTCTAGGGTTAAGGACATCCCTTTCAGGGCCCTAGTATTTTTCAGACACCTATGTCAGCTTCTTGCATGGCTCTGCGTTCCTGGCGCGGAAAGTCGTGTACAGAACGGACGTCAGCGCGCAGGGGCGGCGTCTAAGTACTGCCCGCGATGTCATCCCGGCGATCACAACGCCGACGACGGACGCGGAGCCGCACGACGCCGCCTGCCGACGCGCAAGGGTACTGCTACGCAGAAAACTTTCCGGATCCAGCCTGACGCCTGGGGATATTCTAAGGTAAGGAATCTGTCACTAACTACTGTCTCTTACAGATATATCGTTACACAAGTTAGTAACTTGTGCCATAGATCTATTTCCATTACCTCGCATATCACAGATGCTGGCTTCTGTTAAGGGGACAAGGTACTTTTCCATAATAGACCTCTCTGCAGCTTACCATCAGATTGTGTTGCACGAGAGTTGCAAAACTTACACTGCTTTTATCACTCCTGTTGGGTGCTACCAATATACGAGAATGCCTTTTGGACTAGCTTAGGCGGCTGCTGTGTTCCAAAGATTGATGCACTCATTATTTGGTCAGTTACCCAATGTGCAGTGTTTTCAGGACCACATACTTATTAATGGGAAAAACAAAGCAGAACACGGCTTGGTGTTGAAAAGTGTGTTGCAAATTCTGGACACAAGGGGTTTAACTGTAAAATTTTCAAAATGCAAATTTGCAATAGAATCTGTGACATATTTAGGTCATGTGCTGTGTATGGATTTATGTGAAACCTAAACCAGAATTGGTGGAGGCAATACTATTGGCACCTGCACCTAAATGTAAAGATGATGTGAGATCTTTTCTAGGGCTTACAAAATTTTATGCCAAATACATTAGGAATTTTTCTTGTAGAGTTTTTCAAATCAGACAGCTTCTCAAGATTAAGTGTAAATTTAATTGGTGCACTGAGTGTGATAGAGAATTTGGGGGAAGATGTGTTATGTTGGATATTGCTCACTCAGCGACTGCCGCAGGGTACATTCAGCATTCCAGGTTGGAATGTGAGTGCTGTCGCTCTACAGTTGCTGCGACGAGTAGGGGAGAGCAGACGGTATTTTCCTGCGGCTGGTGCTATTGCCGAATAAACCTATTTAAAAGCACCTCTTTTGTATGTTTACTACTTTACAGCGGCCCGGAGTCTCCTAGATCGCACAGCCATTCATTAGTTATGGGCTCATTGGGGGCCCCCTGAATGGTTGGCCCTCCCTATGCTACAGGGCCATGCTCAGGAAAGCAAAGTGGCTTTCCTGAGCGTTTAACTATTTCTTATTCCATGCCATTGCACGCATTCTACAAGGCATGCAATGGCATGGCTTAGAGGGTGAGGGGCCCCCTCCACAACCAGAAACCCTGCCCTTCTTCACTGCGGGGACTGGAAGAGCCTCCATTACGTCCCGGACTTATATTTAACTAATAAAAACAACTCTGTTTTTAATTTAGCTGTGGTTTTCTCATGCGTGTGTGTGTGTGTATGTGCATATGTGTGTGTGTGTATATATATATATATATATATATATATTATCTACTGGCGGTCGCCAGTAGATGGTTATAGTTAGGACCTATTTTCCATAGGAAATCCGCAACATTCTATTTGAAATAACTCTTGCGTCGGTTGACGAATCTTCGCAAAATTTTAAAACTTTATGGCCCGCTCCGGTCCGCTCCTACCCTGAAAGTTTCGGGGTGATTCGTCAAGCGGGGGCCGAGAAAAAAGGGGGGTCCCAAAACGTGTTTTCCCCATTCATTTTCCCATAGGAAACTTTAGCCACGGCTACAGCCCGAACTGCTGAACGGAATTACACCAAATTTGGCAAAGAGGTAGTTCTTGGTTCAGAAAGAACCCTTTTGTTAAATGGTGTAAATCCGTTCAGTAGTTCCTGAGAAAATCAAAAGTAAAGTCACATATATATCTAGGGCCGAGTAGGGTCCGCGTACCCTCCCGATCACGAGCTGCATGCTAATTGGCTGTCAAGACTCCAAATCAGGACGTGTTGGCAGCCATTTTGTCCCTCGGTAGAACCGAGGCACAGAAACAAGTGCGCAAAACGCACAAAGGGGGCAGGGTAGAAACACCCTGACCCCCTAGGTCTGCTTTTTAAAAACGATCGTGCCGCAGGCCCCGCCCCCTTCCTTTACCACTCTGCAAACGCGCCCCCTGGCGCATTTGCAGAGGGGGAACGAATTCCCCTTGAATACTGGGGGTCCCTGGGGGCCAACAAGCCCACCAAGAACTTCCAGTATGCACCAGGGGGCTGTGTTGCAGAGAGGTGTACAGAGGCCACGCCCCTTTTTACACCTCTCTGCAACGCAGCTCTGTGGCGCATTTTGGAGGTACATGGTGGGCTAGTTGGACTCCAGGGACCCTCAGGATTCAAGGGGACTTAATTCCCAACTTAAAATGCGCCACGGGCGCGTTTGCACAGTGGTGAAGGGAGGGCGGGCTTCAGGTGACATGTGTGCAAACAGGCCCCATTGCGCGTTTAAGATGGGGAATTAAATCCCCTTCAATCCTGAGGGTCCCTGGGGCCAACTAGCCCACCAGGTACGTCCAGAAAGCGCCACAGAGCTGCGTTGCAGAGAGGTGCAAAAAGGGGCGTGGCCTCTGAACACCTCTCTGCAACGCAGCTCTCTGGCGCATACTGGAGGTATCTGGTGGGCTACTTGGCCCCTAGGGACCCTCGGGATTGAGGAGGATTTAATTCCCCATCTTAAAACGCGCCACGGGGCCTGTTTGCAGACATGTCACCTGAAGCCCCGCCCCTCCCTTCACCACTGTGCAAATATTCCTCTAAAATCAGCCGAACTACGAATTCCGATTTACTCACCTGTTATCAGGAGAGACCTCAGTGCTGCATCTTTAAGCCCAGTACTGATCCTGAAAAGTAATTTTAACCGTACTTACCAGTAACTTGAATTTCCTTCCATAGGCTAACATTGACTGGTTTCACTTGGAAATTCTTCTAAGTGTGGAGTTTTGGAACTTTATAATATTCCTCTAAAATCAGCCGAACTACGAATTCCGATTTACTCACCTGTTATCAGGAGAGAACCCAGTGCTGCATCTTTTAGCCCAGCACTGACCCTGAAAAGTAATTCTAACCGTATTTACCAGTAACTTGTATTTCCTTCCATAGGAATCCATTGTCTGGTTTTCAGCAGAAAAGTTTCAGTGTCGATTTTCACAAACTACAAATATTCCTTAAATCGCCTGTATGACTTAAACGCATTCTTTCAACTGTTTACAGGAGATGCACCAGTGCTGGATCCAGGATCCACCACTGAGTAAGAAAAAGTAACGATAACACTACTTACCTGCTAAGTGAATTTCCTCCCATAGGATAACATTGGTGATTCTATGTGAAAAAGTTTCCAAGTGTCAACTTTTAAAATACAATAATATTCCTTAAAAATCACTACTGTAACCAAAACGCTTTTACTCAACTGTTTACAGGAGATGTCGCAGGACTGAATCTAGGATCCAGTCCTGTGGTTAGAAAAGTAATCCATAAAGTAACTAATTGCATTTAACTAGAAATTCACATTGAGCTCAATGTTGCATTGTGTTTGAAATTGTGTTGCACATTGCAACAACTGTAACTACTGTACTTCAAAGTCTATTGCCTATTTGCAAAGTATTTAAACTAAAGTAATTCATTCTGAGAAAGTATATTTTGTAATGTAATGTATAATGTAATTACAATGTAATTTAAAAATAAAATATCTAAAAATAAATAGTTTAAAAAATGTAGTAAATCAGTATCAAAAAAATAAATATAACAATTAATACATTTAAAAATTGTCATTTACAAAACCTTTGAAATTCACTGAAAAAAACCATAGGTTTCAGACATGTTATAGTTAGGAATTAGCATTTAAAAAACCTTTGAAATTCACAGAAAAAACGATAGGTTTCAGGCACGTTATAGTTAGAAATTAGCATTTAAAAACCTTACAAATTCACTGAAAAAACCATAGGTTTTAGGGACAGTTATAGTTAGTTGGACATTGCACTCGTACAAAACCCGTGAAATTCCCCGTTATAGTTAGTTCAGGTAACTATAACTCGCGCCCCGCAATGCACTGCTGATGACGTCACATATTACATCACTCTTGACATGGTCAGTGACATCACTGATGACATCACTGATGACATCACTGATGACATCTCAAATGACATCACTGATGACATCATCCATGTGATAATTTGATGCATCTTCTCAAACCCTAATATAACTTTTGATACACCCACTGTAAATTACAGACTGCCATTGTCAAAACCATAGACACTCCAACACCAATTACTATATACACACTCACTGATTCTTAGGTCTACACACACACATCTACTCACTCACCCGTAAAGTCACTCATACTTATAGTCACTCAGTACAGGACTATTATATGCACTCATACACCTATATAAACACTCACACACCGCCACTCATCCAGAGAGGTACTTACACACCTAGTCAGTCATGCAAAAAATTAAGCACACACCCATTTACTCACCTATACAGTTATACACACACCAGCTCACTTACTCATACAAATACTAGCACATTCTTACGCTCTTATACAATCTCTGATACAAGCACACACTCATCCATACAGTCACTCTCACAATCACACACTCTCGCTTATAGCTATTTATATACTCCAACACACATATATACTGCCTTTCACATATGTAGTTACTCACACATGTACCACTGGGACATACATTCACTCACTAACACACGCTTACACACACTTACCCACCCATACAGTCTATCACAGATGCACTCTTGAAATCATCCCCCCAGTGAATCCCCACTCACACATCTATGCACAGAGTCGCACACACCCCACCCACACAAACACTCAGGCACCCATACAGATACTCAGACAACCAATCAATAACTCATATAGACACTCATGTAGCTATTCACAAACCCATGCAGCCACTTACACAGCAACAGACAGACGGATACAGACATTCACCCAGTTTAGTCACTAACCCATGCATTCAGTAAGATACGTTTAATCACTCACTTATAGAGCTAGTCACGCACCTACTAAATCATCCATTCAGACACTTATACACCCACTCATTCGTCAATACGCCTTTCCCTATATATATTAAACATATTTAAACTTTACAGAAACACACAGTCACTGGATGATGTCATCAGTGATGTCATTTGAGATGTCATCAGTGATGTCATCAGTGATGTCACTGACCATGTCATGAGTGATGTAATATGTGACGTCATCAGCAGTGCATTGCGGGGCGCGAGTTATAGTTACCTGAACTAACTATAACGGGGAATTTCACGGGTTTTGTACGAGTGCAATGTCCAACTAACTATAACTGTCCCTAAAACCTATGGTTTTTTCAGTGAATATATATATATATATATATATATATATGTTTCCAAAAGATGCCCTGATATGAGGACGCAACTCCATGGCAGACGTTTTCACAAACCCTTTATTTAAAAAGCTGGTGCTGGCATTCCAATTATTCAAAATCCCTGACGCGTTTCGGAGCGTCCGCTCCTTAATCATAGGGAAAGGCTTGCAGTCACGAGAGGCACCCAACTCGTATTTCCTCTTCTTTGCATGCACAGGTCAATTGCCCTCCGGTGGGCCTCCCAGATAATTAAAGTCATTTGTGCATGCCGGGAGTTGTAGTGCTTAATTATTCCTCTCCAGTGGGGCCCGTGTACTTACAATTTATTTTCTTCCTTTAGGGTTTGTGAAAACGTCTGCCATGGAGTTGCGTCCTCATATCAGGGCATCTTTTGGAAACAAATCTTAACACGGCAGCCTGGCCGTGGAGGATTGCACCGCCTGTATAAAGGAACACAGGGCTGTGAGGTTGGAATTATTCCGAGCCTTCTGTCAGCATGGAGGATTTAAAAGTAAAAGCTGGACTGTCGTTCTGAGGCCCACTGGAGGGCTTTTTGAAATAAAGACATAAAGGAAGAAAATAAATTGTAAGTACACGGGCCCCACTGGAGAGGAATAATTAAGCACTACAACTCCCGGCATGCACAAATGACTTTAATTATCTGGGAGGCCCACCGGAGGGCAATTGACCTGTGCATGCAAAGAAGAGGAAATACGAGTTGGGTGCCTCTCGTGACTGCAAGCCTTTCCCTATGATTAAGGAGCGGACGCTCCGAAACGCGTCAGGGATTTTGAATAATTGGAATGCCAGCACCAGCTTTTTAAATAAAGGGTTTGTGAAAACGTCTGCCATGGAGTTGCGTCCTCATATCAGGGCATCTTTTGGAAATATATATATATATATATATATATATATATATATATATATATATATATATATATATATACATATACATATACATATACATACATATACTGACCAAAAAACCCCTGCCCTTTATTCCTGTCTCGAGGATATCTCAAGATGGATGGATGCCTCACAGCTTAAACTTAATGGAGGAAAAACTGAGATCATGTTAATGGGCAATGCTTTGAATGTCAAGTGTAGCTCTTTCTGGCCCCCCTGCATGGGCCCAGCTCCGGATCCCAAGTCAGAGATTAAGAGCTTGGGTATATGGCTGGATCAAGATATGAGTTTTAGGACTCAAGCTAGGAAGACGGCAGGCCTTTGCTATGGCCTACTTAGAATGGCTCGAAAGGTCCTGCCTCTCCTCCAATCTCAGGCCAAAAAAGTATTGGTCCAATCACTCATACTGTCTAGATTGGATTATGGGAATGTTCTGTACTTAGGAGCCCCCATCTCAGCAGTTGCCAAACTTCAATCGGTCCAAAACAGCGCTGCCAGATTACTAACTGGCACAAGCAATAGACAATCGGCAAAGCCTGCTCTTCGTGCTCTCCACTGGCTCCCTGTACAGGAGCGCATTAGATTTAAGGCCCTTTGTTTGGCACATAAGTCTATGCAGGGGATAGGACCCCCTATTAACTCAACTATGATTTGCCCGTACAAAGCAAGTAGGAACCTCAGGTCAAACAATCTGCACTTAGCAGCGATCCCGAGGATAAAAGGTCCAGAAGTGGTGGTCGGCTGTTCTCCTATAATGCCGCTAAACTTTGGAACGCCCTGCCCCTGCATCTTCGGACAGTTACCGACCACCTGACCTTTCGTAAACAACTAAAGACAGCATTGTTCTCTTAGTGCTCTGATCTCCTCTGGATTCGCTCTATAGCGCTGGGAAGCCCAAGGGTAGCCATGCGCTCTATAAATCTCCTTCCATTCCATTCCATATATATATTTTTTATTTTTTTTCCCACAGAAAAATATGTAATGAACGCGATTGTGTCACATTGCCTCCATTGGAGGATTCTGATCCCTGCGTGGAGCCCTGAGTGTGCATCTGAGCGAGTGCTGGTGTGGGCAGATCTAAACCTGTATTTGACGCCACACTGCATCACTGTACCTTTGACTCCGATGGCGTGTTCCTTTCCCTGAGTGGGTATCTGAGTTAGTGGCAGTATCTGCATACTTGGACCTATGTTTGACACACTACTGTACCTTTGCCACTGTTGGCATGTCCCCATTCTTGAGTTTAGCCCTGATTGGGCATCTCGGTAAGTGGTGATGTGTACAGACCTGGACCTATGTCTGTGGTCCCATTGCGTCACTGCACCTTTGCCTCCATTGAAGGTATCGTTATAAGGAGCACTAAGGAGTTTTTAGTGTTCAGGAAAGGGTAACTTGAAAGGGTAGTTTTAAGAGATAGTAAGCAGTTTTTAGATTTTAGGAAAGAGTAGCAGGAAGAGGTGGTTAGGGAAATTCAGGGAAAGGTAACATTAAGAGTTAGCAAGATGTTTTTAGGGTTCAGGGAAGGGCCACTGTAAAGGGTTAATAAGAGGTTTGTAGGGTTCAGGGATAGGAAGCATTAGGGAGTGAACGGATCTTCATGAATCCTGGCATGCCAAAACGTAGCTGACTGAGTAAGTAGGCCGCCAAGTTTGGTGCAATTCATACACAGGGCTCAAATCTTATAGGCAAATCAAAGAAAACACTGTCTGAACCTACACTGTTTATATTTTTCTGGGATCCCAGTATTGTATTATTATGGATTTCCAGAAAATATGCGTTCGAGGCATATGAGCTGTAGATTATATACTTGTGAATAGATCTCCATCTGGTGTTGGGCTCGGATGTTTGCACTTTGTTTTTGTCTTGGAAGAAGTCTTTGTAGTCACGAGGTAGGTGACTCCTCCTTAGGGTGATAGTGTGCATGGGCATCGACTCCATCTCCAGATTGTTTTTTTCCGCCATCGGGTTCGGATGTGATTCGCTGCGCTCCGGGTCGGTGTCGTTCTCGAACCCCCTTCCACGCGCAATCCCTCACCACTCGATGGTATTGTCTCGATCGCTTTTCCTTTCGACGCGCATCTTCGAAAAATATAAAATCATCGATGTACATCTTCGACGCGGGCCGTTGGGCCTATCCGCGCCGATCACGCCAGCAGTCAATGGAAAGAACTCCTTTTAAAAAATGCCCCGGGTGTGGTGCTAAGTTCCCACACATGGACTTAAACCAGGTTTGTAATCTCTGCCTCTCCCCGGAGCACGAGGACAAGAACTGCGAGGCCTGTGCATCTTTTAGGTCAAAGAAAACCATCCGTGACTGTCGGGCTCGACGTCACGAAATGTCCCGCGAAAGCAGCTCGGTTCTGGACATCTTCGGAGAAGATCCCGAAGTCCAGCCAGAACAACAAGCTGATGAAGGAGAGATCTCCGTCTCCTAAGCCGACGACATCGAAGACGAGGCTGTCACACCAGCTCAGCGGTCCATGAGTACCGAGACCCCTCTCCTGCCCAACCTCAAACAAAAGGCTCCGGTAACACCTTCGCCCTCTGGCTCAGGTCGACACCGGCAACACATTTCAGACGCCCCGCCCTCGGGCCCGCTAAGAAACCAAAAGAAAAGCCTTCCGGCTCGGGCTCGAGCCAACCCCGTTCCGGTGCCGACAAGTCACCTTCGGCACCGAAGCCCAAAACCATAGATGTGCCACACCCTTCTTCCTCGGCACCGAAAACAGCCTTGACGCCGAAGCCCTCAGCGTCGAAACAAACAAAGGACAAACATTCAGAGCCGAAAAAACCTTCGGACCCGAAAAAACTTTCGGAGCCGAAAAAGGTCTTGGAGCCACAAACTCCTATACCAAAAGCTAAAGAGTCCAAGACCCCACAGAAAGCTTCAGAAACAAAGGCAAAAGAACATTCTGACCCTAAACCTTTGGCACCGAAAAAGGACATTGTACCCAAATAACAGTATGTGCCAGATTTTTCGGATCCAAAGCAAAAAACACTACACATTTACCCACAAACCGGTCACGTTGTCGCCAAGCCTCCTAAAAAGAGGAAACTGGACACTTCACCAGACTCTGAAATACCCATTAAACAGAGAGAAATGGGCACTAATACTTCTCCACCTCCCTCTCCTTCTCCAGCTGATCGTAATTTGTTAATTTCTCCCGCACACTCCCCACAATATACATTTTCACCTCAACCACAGGATGATGAAGATGATTATAATGATGGGGATGGGAACGGAGATCCAGATAGGGATGATGACGCACATACCATCCCACACGATGTTGATCCTTGGGATGATTACAATACAGATCCCGATCCACACAATGACCTGGACCTCTATCCCTCTAGGCCATCACCACCAGAGGATAATATTGGGTTTGCGCAACTAATTAATAGGGCTGCTCAATACCACGGCGACGCCCCTCCTCCTGATAAGGAATCAAAACTCAGACGCAGCTGGCAAACGAATTGCGTCACAGGCTGCAAATCACTGGCGGATTGCCATCGCCCAAGCTTTTTTAGCCAGATATGACAGAGCTCACTATGATGAGCTTGAAAAGCTTATGCAACATCTGCCTGACCAATATAAGAACAAAGCAAATGACCTTATACAGGAGGGTAAACTAATAACCAACACATCTATAAAATGTGCCCTCGATGCGGCTGATACAGCATCTCGTGCTATTAATACCAGCGTTTTACTACGCGGGCACGCTTGGCTCCGCATATCCAGATTCAAGCAAGAGGTGCAATCCACTATTCTTAATCAGCCTTTCGACCAAGAGCATCTTTTTGGGCCCACAGTCGACACATCTTTAGAAAAGATGAAAAAAGATACTGAGAATGTCAAGTCCATGGGGGCCTTGCAATTGTCTTCCCCTAGAGGCTCTTTTCGTCGCTCCTTTTACAGGCTGGCTCCAAAACCACTAGCTCAGAACATCCCTCTCCATCATATAAAAGTCCCAATCAAACTACCTCCTCCAGAGGATATTTTCGAGGAGGATACAGGGGTAACAACAATAAGGGAAGAGGCCATGGTAACAACACCCGCAGCTCCCCTACCACCAAGCAGTGACTTCCCTCCACTTCCCCCCGATCATTCCACTCCTGTCGGGGGACGTCTCGCACAGTTCCTACCTGTCTGGAACTCCATCACAACAGACAGGTGGGTAAGACAAATTATCCAGTATGGTTATTGCCTGGAACTCACCTCCACTCCCCCAAACATTCCTCCCAGACAACGTCCAATGTCCTCGGAACATCTGACGCTTCTAAAACAAGAGGTTCTCTCTCTATTACAAAAACATGCAATAGAACCAGTCCTCTCGCCTCATCAACGCGCAGGGGTTTACTCCGTATATTTTCTAATTCCAAAAAAGGACGGCTCTCTCAGGCCAATATTGGACCTCAGACCGTTAAACCTTTACATTCAGTCAGACCACTTCCACATGGTCACTGTCCAACAGGTGCTACCACTGCTTCAACAAGGCGACTTTCTCTCCACTCTGGATTTAAAGGATGCCTACTTTCATATTCCCATTCACCCCGCTCACAGGAAATATCTCAGGTTCGTGGTAGACGGTCAACACTATCCGTTGAAAGTCCTCCCGTTCGGGGTTACCACAGCACCCAGAGTCTTCACAAAGTGCCTCGCAGTAGTAGCAGCTCACTTACGAAGACAACATATTCACGTGTTCCCTTATCTGGACGACTGGCTCATAAAAGCCAAGTCACACAACAGCTCTGTGCAACACACACACAAAACAATCCAGTTGCTTCACCAATAGGGATTCACGGTGAACCTCCCCAAGTCACACCTCCAACCGTCCAACACACAACAATATCTAGGAGCTACAGTAAACACTTCAAAAGCTCTAGCATACCCCAACCCAGTCAGGATATGCAACATTCAAGCTCTAATATCACAATTTCAGCCTCAACACTCGTTACCAGCTCGAGTGTTCATGCAGTTAATCGGGATGGCCTCTTGCTTTCTCATCATCCCTTATGCAAGACTCCAAATGCGTCCCTTACAGGAGTGTTTGGCACGTCAGTAGAACCAGGCTCAAGGTCAGTTAACAGATCTGGTGTTGGTGGACAGACGCACACATCGCTCTCTGCAGTGGTGGAACACACAAAACCCTTCCAAAGGGCGGCTGTTCCTCGACCCGGTTCCACAGATAGTGCTAACAGCAGATGCATCGCTCACCGGCTGGGGAGCTCATCTTCAAAACCATACCATTCAGGGCATATGGACCCCTCAGAAAAAACAACGCCACATAAATTACCTGGAATTACTGGCAATTTTTCTGGCATTAAAATCCTTTCAACTCCATCTGGTAGGCAAAGCTGTCCTGGTCCGTACAGACAACATAACAGCAATGTACTACATACATAAACAGGGGGGGACACAATCTCTACAGCTTTCACACCTAGCTCAAAGCATATGGGGATGGGCCATTCTGCAAAACATATATCTCCTTGCAGAACACCTCCAAGAGGTACACAATCACATTGCAGATCTGCTCAGTCGTCAAACACAGCAGATCCACGAATGGGAACTTCATCCTCAAGTTCTTCTTCCATTCTTTCACATGTGGGGCCACCCAGAAATAGATCTGTTCGCCACACACCAGAACTCAAAATGCCCAACTTTCGCGTCCAGGTATCCACACCCATTGTCCAAAGGCAATGCGCTATGGATGAACTGGTCAGGCAAATTTGCTTACGCTTTTCCGCCTCTCCCGCTAATTCCGTTAGTGGTTCGGAAGCTCAAACAGCATTCCCTCACAATGATCCTGATTGCTCCAACATGGGCCCGACAACCATGGTTCACAACCCTCTTGGAACTATCAGTAGTTCCTCATCAAAAGCTACGCCTCTCACCCAAGCTTCTCACTCAGAACCATGGAGAGATAAGACATCCAGATCGCAGTCAACTCAACCTTGCGATCTGGCACCTGAAGTCTTAGAGTTTGGCTACCTCAATCTCCCGCCAGACTGCATGAACATCATTAAAGAGGCTAGACGTCCTACCACCAGAGCATGCTACGCAGCAAAGTGGAAACGATTTGTAATTTACTGTACAAATAACAAAATCAATCCACTAGATGCTTCTATTCAAAACATTATCTGTTATCTCTTGCACCTACAACAATGTAACCTAGCATATACATCCATAAGACTACATCTTGCTGCAATAGCAGCTTATCTCCAAAACAGACACTTGTCTTTGTTTAGAGTACCCCCTATCAAAGCATTTATGGAAGGACTTAAAAGAATAATTCCACCCAGAGTTCCACCCTCTCCAGTATGGAATTTAAATATTGTCTTTACCAGACTCATGGGTCCCCCATTTGAAACTCTACACAAATGCGAACTACAGTTCCTCTCTTGTCAGTAGCCTTCCTTGTTGCTATCACATCTCTTAGTAGAGTTAGTGAACTCCAGGCATTAACCATACAAGAACCATTTTTGCAAACCCATCATAACAAAGTGGTTCTTAGAACTAACCCAAAATTTCTACCTAAAGTCGTTTCTGCCTTCCACCTTAACCAGTCTGTTGAACTCCCAGTTTTTTTCCCTCTACCATACTCGGTGGCAGAACGGGCTCTTCACACGCTAGACGTTAGAAGAGCAATACTTTGCTACATTGAAAGGTCAAAATCCTTTAGAAAGACTAAACATCTCTTTGTGGCTTTCTCCCCACCTCATAAGGGCAATCCCATTTCAAAAGCGGGGATTGCAAGGTGGATTGTTAAATGCATCCAAATATGCTATCTTAAAGCCAAACGCACATTAACCATTCCCCCTAGAGCTCATTCCACACGTAAACTAGGGGCTTCTATGGCATTCTTAGGGAACATTCCCCTAGATGACATCTGCAAAACAGCAACTTGGTCTACACCGCACACTTTCACAAAACACTATTGTGTAGATGTGCAAGCAAAACAACAAGCTAGTGTGGGCCAGGCTGTATGAAGAACACTTTTTCAGACCACTGCAACAGATACAGGAAGCCACCGCTAAGGAGATAACTGCTGTATAGTCTATGCACCACAAGTATATAATCTACAGCTCATATGCTACTTACCAGTATGCATCTGTTCTTGGCATGTAGAGCTGTAGATTCATAAGCGCCCACCGCCTCCCGGATACCTCCATCTGTTGCAGTACTATCTTACTTAGATACATTACACATGGACATCTCTTTCTTTTTCTTACTAACTCCATCATAACCCTTCATGGCGAAAACAATCTGGAGATGGAGTCGATGCCCATGTGCACTATCACCCTAAGGAGGAGTCACCTACCTCGTGACTACAAAGACTTCTTCCAAGACAAAAACAAAGTGCAAACATTCGAGCCCAACACCAGATGGCGATCTATGCACAAGTAAATGAATCTACAGCTCTACATGCCAAGAACAGATGCATACTGGTAAGTAGCATTTTCCTTATACCCAGCACATATCTGTACTGGCCATCTTTGGACCTGTTTACTTTTAAATGAAACATCTGGTAAATTATGTCACAATCAGTCCAGAAACCCAATAGTCATTGCCAAAAAAAGGGACATTCTGCAATGCCCGTCGCTGGCTATTGTTAGTAATGCATGTTTGGGCAAAGAGAATGGATCACTTTACTCCACACTGGATGGTCCCTTTAGTGGCTTCATTGGTTATAGCAGCCGCATGGAATCAGAAGGAACCCCAGATTGAAAAATTACCACTAAGTGTGGAATACACTAATTTACTTAGAACCACAAAATCAGTTAAATAAATTCAACTGCATCAGGACCCATCATAACAAAATACGCACCTATCTTTTTCTGCCATATTGGGTGCATAGCTGCCAAGTTCACGTATAAATATGAGTGACATTTATGGGGTTTCTGTGTATCTATGAGTCACATTTGAGCTCAGGTTTCCTAGTTTCATATGTGAATTGCTAATTCGGTCCATTTGTTTAGTTGCATTCTGAGACTTGTATTTCTGGTCAACTTGTCGATAAATTGGGACTAGAAATCCTTGATTGCAAAGAAAGAAACCTGGCTTATTTTCCCTAATTACCCACTGAAGTGAAAATTTGGAGAGGCCCGTTACACTTGAAGGGAAAGCATGACTATTGGTAATTGTGTGGACAATTGTTTCCCACGTGTCTTTAGCAAGTGTTTCATCGAACGGTCCTGCCGGCGTGAATAGATTTGATGTTTAGTGCAGCATTGATGTTTTCTTGTATTATTTGCTTAATGCAGCTCCAAGATGCCAGAACAGTTTGTCGGTCCGTAGGATAGGAGAAGCAGAGCACTCGATCACCATTGCTGCTGTGGTATAGGTAGGTGGGGTTCATCGCGGGTCCCCACCAATATGTCTTTTTTTGATCTGTTCACTGTGTGGTCAGTGTGGCTTTCCACCGCGGATTCAGTGAGCCAACTTTGCGACTAAGCGCGCACAGTGCTTGCAACATCCCAAATAGTAAGTCGAGTACAGGCAGACGAGGGTCTGCCATTGCCACGCTGAATCTGCAGGACTTACGGGGTGGGGGGCTCTTACTTGAGTCCAAGGACTGAGATGGGGTTTGGATGTCTCTGTCCTGGGTATACTCCGAGGCTGGTAGGTGGACAGGTGCATTGGCTGTATGCCAAGTGTATCTCTGGGCACACCCTTGCAAGCCTGCACTGCTGTGGCCCCGTGTCAGACCAGTAGGAGGGTCAAACTACACCACTGTGCACTACCTGATCACAAGAGTGTTCTTTACCCAATTTCAGAAGCAGTAGACACCAAGGGGCATCCCCACACTCAATGCCGTGTAATCGGGGTCAACAGAGTGTACATCTCAGAACAGAAGCCAAGAAACACAGTAGTACAAGGCTGAATAGAGCCTTCAATAACTCCATTCCCATATCAACTCTAGGCATTGTGAGATCGATCATGCGGTCCGCTCCATTTGCGTGATGATATAGAGTCATTGTGGTGATGTGGAGGGAAAAAAAAGTGTTAGTATAACTCCAAGTGCGTGGCACTTGGCAGGACTGTGGGTGTTCTCAACCTCCTTCTGAGGTTAAAAGTGAAAATATGGCCGGTGTGAGTTAAAAAAAACAAAACATATCACCTTTTGAACGCAAGAGATGTAGTTGTACATGGCCATTAATTAGTTGATTGATATAACTACCTTTTATTGTGTATGTACAGGGAAAAGCAGAAAGAGAAACTGAGAAGGAAGAGAGACAGGAAAGCAGTGATGAAGGGAGAAAGCAGAAATGAAAAAGAAGCTTCAAGAGTGATATAAGGATATAGAAAGAGTAGAATGGTAGACGAAAGAGACATGAGATGTAATCAAAATTAGGGTACCTTGATAAGGAGCAACCCCATCATTCAGCAGTGCTGGTGGTGAGCTCCAGAGAAAATCTTCTTGACCATGCACATTTATTCTTTACTCTGTGGAGGGCCCAAGAGTTGCTTCGAAAGTTGTCTTTAAATTTTGTCACGTTTTACCATCTTTATTGGCTCTGTGTGACTTACGGGGACATTTCTAGATAACACGACCCTTCTAACGCCTCTACCTAAGAAAATTCATGGGAAATACTAGACCATTTTCTAATAACTTCGATGACATTGACTGTCGTTAACGAAAGAATACACACATTAATAGGACATCTGATTTTTCATTTACCAATATCTTTCCTAAATTTGACCAACCTTTTCAAACTATGCAACAAGATGTCCAAGTTAGACTTCGTGTGCATTTCGAATTTGTTCGAGAGAATCAAGTGTTAAGAGGAGAAGATAAAAATATATGCTGCAGGTGTTAATTTGCTATATGGAGTTTTTTTAATCTCAAAAATGATAATTCAGCTATCAGCATATTTCATAATTATCCGCCTGCTTCAGCAAGGTACCTTTTTGTGAAATTCTTAACCAGAGCCATTTTAGAGAATATATACTTTACATAGCACTTTACTGTACATTAGTGCAAATAGTGTGTTATCATCGAGAGCCGGAAACCACCCGAACAATAAACCCATTTTTCTTACAGTATGGATGAAAATGATCTGATGTAGAAGTGGACAAACAGCCATTACAAGAAAGTAGTTTAGATTTCACTGAAAATGTTCTACTCGTATGCAAAGTGCAGTGTAATTGTCGCAGAATCAATAATGGTTATGTTTTTTACTTCCTTAGAATAATTAGATTGATCTCCTTCCGGGATTGTTTTATAGATTCCATATCATTTATCATTTCAATTTTTGTGTAACGGGTTTCGATTTAAATGCAATTATAGTTGTAATTCTTTTACGTGAAAATTGATGCCAATTTTCGGATTTAATGAAGATCTTATTTCAGGACTTGGATGGGGCCAAGGCGATTAGAAATGAGAACTTAGGCACAGGGAAGAGAGTGAAAATGATGGAATGTGAGAGAGAACACACACAACTCTATCATGGTCCGCTGAACATCTACAGGCTCCGAGTTCCTTTGAGAACTTTCTAAAATGGGGCCTACTTCACAATATTTTTTGCAAACCTTTGTTCAGTTTAGCAGTACAAAAGTGCAATCAGATTTATAATTTCGTGATCTGCAGAAAACTATTTACCCTACCAGACCGAGTTTTCCACTGTGAAAACCCACCTGTACTGTAAACATCCCTAAGGTTAGGGTTAGTAGTGGAAATAGGATTGGGTGTCAGCGAGGGTGTCATTTGACATGCTGGTGAACCCCACAAAATCAGAACTTTGCGATTATTCACAAGTCTTTCTATTTTTTGTTTCGGATTTGTGCCCTTAGCATTATTGCAAAAAAGGCTATATTATGTGTGAAAATCGAACATAAAAAACTCAAACACCGCCCTGTTTGCTGGCGATTCGTGGCAGTGGGCTTCTCCACTTGATAAAATGGTTTCTGTATATAGAAAAATGGCTGAGGTACATTTGTATTTTAATCCTAAGAGTTGGCCAATTTTCAAGCTGTAGAAAAATTGCTGGTTTAGTGTTAAGCATGCACATGGAAGTTAGTTTTGTATAAAAGTATATAAGTCCACCACCGGTCCCATATCTTGGCATGCTTATGCGGGCAACTCCTGGCCTGGTAAATGGGCTCCTCTAGTTTGGAACACCACAGACTTATCTATATTTTACACTGTTATGTACACATAGTATTGCACCATCACAGGGGCACCATTACATTGCCTGGTTTTTACGTAGTCAACACTATTAACCCAACCTCTAAACTATTGTGATGGAGTGTGAAATGCCAATGTAAACGTGACACAATACATGTCAGCAGTGAATGGCTTTTGGCATAGGTGAGCTGGCTCGAGGCCCAGGGCGCCAATTTTTAATGGGGTGCACAGTACTGTCTGCATTAAGATCATGCAAACGGCAGTTTCCCTCTCACTTAGCTCCTGCGATTCTCTTTAAAGTGCTTTAATCATTAATATGCAAAATGCACTGTTTTTAAAACCGCATCAGTACTCCTCCCCCTTCTTCCTTCTCACTCGCTGCCGCATACATGCCATCCCTCCCGATTCAAGCGTGAGACTACCGATTTAAAGACTAGTCTCCCGCCTTCCTATTCCTGCATGCAAAAACCTGATTCTGCAGCGGGCTTCAGATGGCAGTGGCTGGTCTTGTGTGACTCGGATTATGCACTGCCAGTAACCTGCTCCTGCAAGCAAGTGCGCAACATTTTTGTCAGACTTTCTCTGCCTGCCATAGCTATTTCTCTGTGCTCCAGACAGGTATGGAAAAAACATATATCTGAATTTCTGATAAACGTTCCAGCAGCAGCACACTTGCAAATCCCATACATGCCAAAAGACCCGATGAAGGCCGCAATAGAAGTCAATGCGAGAAATACATTCTCCCGATTACTTTTTTTAAAACTTTCCTCTTCCAATATGTTGGCATGTATGTTGGCCCCCCCCCCCCCCCCCCCCCCCCACAGCAACAACCCACTTCCTCCCAACAAGCAACCTGGGTGGCACCAGCGTGACTTAGCTGCGAGTGACTCAGGTGAGCTAGTTCAGTTGTTTGTGTTCAGAGGCCAGTCATTGCTACTATGCAATCAGCCAGGGACTGACCTATGAACACAAAAGGCGCCCCCTGCTGCCTCACCAGCTGCTGCTAGGGCGTCAAATTTATTTCCACCCAATGCGCCATACTGGCAAAGTCTGACTCTGTATGTCTGATAATTTAATTATGAAAATGTAATGGTGATGCACCGTACATGCCTACGTATGTTTGTAAATCTTTAAAAAGTAGAAACTTTATTAAAAAAACAGGAACAAATCTAAGAAAACAAAAACTGCAACACAAATTTCTCACTCAACCCTGAATTTCGTTTGCAATGCTTACAATATGCAGAAGAAAAATCAAGTGTAGCTTTTTTGTGCATTGGGAATGTGAGTTGGAAAAAAATATTGACAAATCTGTCACTTATTTTTTTAATTGTTACAACAGTTGTGAGAACCATGCACGTCTGCCTCAGATGTTATATTTACTAGGCTGTGCTATCATTTATTGGACCAAGAAATTGCACTGACCTGTTACTATGTATAGCACTTCTGTTTCATGAGCCCATTAACAAAAGTAAATACAAGTACAAGAAACTGAGAAAAAGTTAGCATCCAAGGCTTGAAGTTTGATAAATCTCATTACCGCTGTCCCCGCATTGAACAACAGCAATAAAGTAATGAAATATTCCACCAGCCATTGAACACAACCGGGCAAGATGATGGCTAAGCAAGGGAGCTTTGCTGGCCGGATCACAGAAAGAAGACTTCTCTCCGTGAAATAATAATCCTAGTGCCCAGAGACACTGAACAAAACCTAGGATTACCGTTATCAGTAGTAATTTGAAGAGAGAGGTAGACCCCACTCACCCTGGTGCTTGGACCTCCCAAGTCTGCTTAAGTGAAGTGGGACAGGCTCAGGGAGCAGAGTGAGAGGTGAAGCTTGATGATGGCTGTGGGAACAGTCGGCAGGCCTGGAACTGAGAGCAGAAAAGGAAGAGTGGGTTCAAGGAGAAATAAGGGGCCTTTTCAGAGCTACAGTGACCCAGCAAAGAAGAGTGTGGTGTAGGATGCTCTGTATAGGTGTGGATTACAGGTTTCTCTTGATCTATTCGGGCCCCTGACCAGGTTGCAGACAGAATAAGCTCTGCCTGTGGCAGCCGAGGAGGCCGAGATTTGGCCTTGTGCGAGCAGAAGGAAGGTATGCAGTACACGCTTAGTAGACACCAGGTGTGTGGATAACACATCCGGGTGACCACCCCAAGTGAGATGTGGCATTACATCTGTCAGTGGCTTGTGTGTACAGACTTGGAGCAGAGCCAGGGGTGTGGTAGGGAAGGTCTTGTTTGCTATTCCTTTACTCATGAACACATTTCTGCCCCGGTTCCTAGTGAAGACCAAGATGGTCGACGGATAAGCAGCTCCGGCCGGGAGCTCCCGGGCGAGGGATCGCCTTTTGGCGATTATCCTGGAATTCGCCCCCTTTCGAGCCTCCACCACCCTGTGGTTGTATTTGCCATTATTTGCCGAGACTCTCCATGCCGACGTGAATCGAAGCAACTCTACAACGATAACAAAAGATTCCATCTCAGCCATCGGATGTCCAGCATAATGGCCGACTGCCCGGTTGAGCTGCTCACTGCAGCTGAGAGGAGACGAGCGTGGGATTCACCCTTTGGGTTTTCCCCTGGCTATCACCTACCTTCTGGTCTCTGCCATTATTTTGCTGTTCATCCCACCACGACTTCCTCACTGGCAAACATCCTATTGGATTTCCTTCCTGATGGCGACCCCTCTCGTTTTCCAGCCACGGCTGCTGTGGTCTCCGAGCTCATTTCCCCCGATTGGAGCGGGGAATCAACCCTCCAATCGGAATCCTAGTTAATTGGCTGATCGTCCGGTTGAGCTGCTTATTGCAGCTGAGAGGAGACGGGCTCAGGTTTTCTTCCTGGCTATCACCTACCTTCCGGACCCGGCCACTTTTACTCTTTGAATCCGCATCCCTTTTCGAATACTTTCTCACTGGATTTTAATCACTTGGTTCTCCCTCGAGACGACGGCCTTGATAGTTTTCCTGCTGCAGACATTGCGTTCACCGAGATGATCTCCCCGGAGCGGGGAGAGAGCTCTGGTTTTAAACTTCAGCCTTTTTTTCACCCCCCTGGCTGCCCCTCGTACGGTCCAGGTGTAGGATCAGCCTTTTTCTTCACTGGTGAGTCATTTGGGGGTTCTAGGGGTCCCTACCCTACGTTATTTTGGCTGAGGTTCTTCTCTGGGTCTGGCGATCACTGACTGAGCCCTCCATCTTGGGGCTGGGAGGCTTTTTTTTTCTACGGGAGCAACTCGTGCAGCCTGTATTGCTTCCAGCGTTTGACTGCAATGTACCACTCTTTCTCCACCTCTGCTTTCTCGTCTGCTACCTGTTGGTCAGTGATGGCGGGTGCCAGGCGGCCATTTAACCCCCTCTAACGGCCCTCGCAGTGGTTTGCTTGTTTTCGGCGCGGCAAATGAAGCCTTCCCGCTGCGCTGCTGTGCCTCGATCAAAACCCTCCTGTGGGTTCCTCTCCTGTTTCATATTGGACTGCCTATGTTCGTGCCCGGTGGGGTGGACTGACCTCGGGTCCCCCCTTGTTGGTGCAGGTCTATTGGACTTGAACTCTCCTTCCTTCTACCGTCTGCCTTATTCCTGATCCCCCTCTCCGCTTTGCTAAGTGTAACTGTGATCTTTCCATTGCTCAGCTGCACTTTTAGTGTTGGACTTGGATGTTGTGTATCTTTTGTATGTAACCTGTGTACTGTCCACGTTCTACCTTATGTAAAGCGCTCTGATACCTCCGGGTCTAGCGCTATATAAAACTCCAAAAAATAAATATAAAGCATTTGGTGTTTGTCCTTCACAATAGTGTTGACTTGTGGGCATAGTCACAGCCATGGGGTTCTCAGACTATCTGGGCCCTCCGTGTGGTACCCCTCACACATCAACCGACTGCATCGTAGAAGAAAAATTATTGAGAGCACAGTACCCCAAAAACACCAAACAAAGGAAGCATTACCCTTAGTTCAAAAGAACCGCCTTTAAGTGTGGTTGGCAACAAAGGGCACTTCCCAGCAAGAAGCTATGTGTTACTATTGAGGTTTGACAATGAGCGAATTGTGATATCATTTTATAGACCAGGAATTTGTGGAGTCAGAGAGACCTACTGGGCAGGGACCAGAGGAAGTCATGGACTAGCCCTAACACTGCAACCCAAGGAAGGGGGTGACCCTTGCTGCATTCTTTCTAGCCCTCGGGCACGTTTTCGGGTGGAAGATGCAATGAGTGATATAGCAATACCATGGTGGCACAAGGACTAATAACGCCAGATAAGAAAGACCTCACCACCTGAACACAACATTAAAGGGTCCTTCAGTAGATGGACTCCAACTAGGGGGAACTAAGAAGTTGTCTCTCAATCCCAAAATAACCATGTAGGCCACTTCTCACTGGCAGCAATCTTATATGACGTCAGGACAGTCCAACAAGGTGTGGTAAGTTTCATAAAGGAGTGGGGGAACAGGCAGCCACATGGGAAGTGATTCTCCCAGGCATGGATTGCAACCTGCAAGATATGGAGTCGTGCAAAGATAATGTTGAGCAGAGCACAAACAAACTTTTCTGGGAGGCAAAGCAATTCTCTCTCTACTACAGCAAAATAAACATCTCATAGACCGCTAAATGATGCAGAGAATTAATTGAATAAGACAAATCAATACTTAAATAATAGGACCCTAGACCCCCTCCAATCAAAGACTTTAACTTCCAGAGCCACCACAGTATGTTTCCATGATTACCACATAAAGCAAAAGATCCATCATGAAACTTGGAAACTGGGGGCAAAATTATAATATAAAGTAATGCTGTTTCATGAACACTTGATTACATCACCACAGCCCTGAAGCGACACTCTCACTTCAGGGAAATTAATCACTATATGAAAGAGAAAGATGTACTATGCTGTTCTCGGCCAGACCACCCATAAAGATGAAAGGACAACAGATGGCCTGATCCGGTCTCATCCTCATCAGGATCTGGTTTCTAGAAAATCTTAAAAGGGTCAGAGGATGCCATGACTTTAATGATGCTCTAAAACAGCACAGTTTGTTATGTCAGGAATTCTTGCAGCATGATATCCAGGGCCTGTGTATGCACGGATCAAAGCTGGGTCTTTACCTTCTCCCTAATGCAATAATATCTCTGCAGGATGGGAATCGGAGACACAGTACAAAAACACATTGGTGTCCTCCCATTCACCGATGAACACTAACATGCTCCTGTACAGAAACTCATCTCATGTCTTAAACTAGATCAAGAATTTAGGTAGTTCACCCCCATTAAGAGAAATGAAGACTTCACCTTGGGTGTTGACCGAAATCTGTTACTGGGGGGCTTGCCTACTTCTCTCAGACCTTCGAGGTGGACCTGGTGCAACAACCTGATTACTTCAAAGCAAAGCATAACCTTCCATAACCCTTTTATAAATATGCACAGATGATTCATTATCTTCAACCGCTTGCATGCAAGGACAGTCTTAACTCTGCACGATAGTTATACCTCTGACATTGAAATGATCAAAGCTTGATGCCGCTCACACCCTCTGCCACTAGGTTTGACACCCCACTACTCCTCTTACCTCTTAAAGGACTTCCATGATAGTCCTATCAGGTAGCGCTTGTTGCATTGTTTGACTTTATTAGACTAGCAACCCTGATAACTTTATAGGGTCATAAGCGTTCATGCTGTGATGCTCCTCTACTTTTGCTGAGTCTGTCCCTCTGATACTTGTGATTATTACCTGTGAGTCTCTCCTCAGATATGTCCCTTTGCTGGCTTGAGTTTGTTTGTTTCGATTGCTGTTGTAGGCACTTTTCATGAGCGAGTTGGTTTCACACTGTCATCCAGTCCACAGATTATTCTTTCAATTCTTAGCCATGAGAACAAAAGCCCTGTACAGTACATACGCCTTCATCGCATTTGTTCCGTATCCTATCCGGTTTCTGGGTGCTCAGTCTGAGTTTTGCTCTGCATTGCAGCAGCAGCAGCAGCAGCAGCATCATCATCAACAAATATTGGAATAGGAGAGACCTGGTTATCCATGGAGAAATCCACGAAAAGAAAGGCATTCTGTTTTCATGCCCGGAACAGAATTTCCTCTTTTAGCGTGTAGTTTGAAATTTTCGTCCCTTTATCTTGGACTGTGCTCTTTGGATCGTCTCCCTACTCTGTGTGCTTCTACCATAAGAGTCTGGCAGTTTACAGAGTTTGGTATTCGCTCTCATTGAAATATTCTATTCAGGCAGGTGCATATGGCAATACCCGGCGACCTCTTTAAGATAACCAGGCCAGATATTGTCCTGCTTACATCTGTTTTCCAAGCTTCACATTTCTCTAGGATTTTTGTCTGCGTCTCTAGATGTGCAAAAGCTTTTCATATGTTGCGTCTACTGCTAGTTGACTTTCCTGCACTTACATTCTTTGACTCAGGGATTGCATGTCTAATTTAATATCAGTGCTGTCTCTTCCAAGGTCTGCTATTAGGGAAGACAAGTCCATCTGCACGTACCCTATCAAAGTCTGTCTTGCATTCTGCTAGACCAGACGATAATTTTAAGTTACAAATTCTTTGGTTGAGTCCTTCCACCTCTCCTGAAACTGTCACAGAGTGATAGAACAACTTTGCTTGTAACATGTGTGGCTCCTGTGACACTGAACAGGCAAATGTGTCACCACTGCATTTATCCCCAGCTCTACTGCTCTGCTATTATTGTTTCCAAAGTGTTCATTCAGTTCATGGTCAGTTAGACCCTTAAAGGGTTGCGTCACACTGTAGATATTACTCTATTGGGCATTATTGGTGAGACACTCACAAAACCCTATCGAGTCACTCCTCCAGTAGCACTCCCTTCTGTGAGGTTTCAGTGACACATTGTGCACACAGAGAGGCAAACCAAGGATTGGAGAGGGGACCAGGTAGAACGAGGGTTCTGGGACTAGTGAGCCCCGCCTTTGTTGAATGTGAACTATCAATAGTGTGTTGTTTCAGCGCTCTTGTGTCACCTCTGGGTGGCAGGGGTGATGGATCTGTTATTATGCGGAGGGGTGTTATTTGAAGTTTTCATGCCAAAGTGGGAACCAAGGTACATAGTAACATGTGTAGTCCCCTAGTGTGCCGCCATCTTGGAAGTAAGGCCTCCAGCAACTGCATTTATTGAATGCAGTTTGGGATGTGAAGAGTAGATGCAACGAATTGAGGAAACAAATATAATGTAATTTTCCAGTGATATTTTGTTATGTAGAAACAATTGAGAAAGTATACCCTTCATGTGACTCGTGGTGCACATATGAAATAGCAGTTACTCCTAGAAAGTTTTTAAAGAAATTGAACGGGTCCATAATCCTGCATCACACAGTTGAACTCTTTAAGCAGCTGTGGTATAAATAATTGGGCATGATGAGTTTTGCAGTTCTTCTCAATCGGCGGAGAAGGTTAATTATTGCTGGCATATGGTAATCAGGAAACGTAAAAAAATCAACCTTTAGGTGTCAATCATCTTTTCATTTCATTTACATCAATTATCTCCATGACGGGAATTGACTTAATTAGATGATGTCAAAAAAAGTTCTGCTGTTGCAATAGAGCTATTTCATTAGACTAAAATGTTTCAGTATGTGATAAATGACAACATGGACATTGGCAGTTAAAAATGGACGTCCATTGAGCGCAGTTAATGAAGATAAATGATTTGGGAGTGAGGCTATTGGGAAAGGATCACAGCAAATGTATTAAGTCACTCCAGATAAATACAAGCAATAGAAAATAAACATATGATCCTGACACGCAACTGCATGCCGTCCTTCATCATAGATTTTTATCCCCAGAACTAATACAGAAGTAAAAGGGGTAAGCACATACTTTGTATGAAGGAAGAGAGCGGCTGACATATGAATTTGTCATAGTACTGTTTAACATTATCACTCTAATATCTCATAACGGATGTAATGATTTTTCACATTAATTGGTAATGGCTTTTCTATAATTCTTGCTCACAAAGCAGCCTTTGCATGGGGTGAGTAAAGTACACTTCTTTTTCCCTGACATTTCAGTCTTTAAATGTCAAGCAGCTTAAGTGATCTATGGATCTGGAAGCTTTTTTTCTTCTTCAAGGGAACCTGAAAGAGGCCATTGGGTTCAAGCCTGATTAGCATCACTGAATTAGCACAGCTATATAGTGTCAAGTAACATTTACCATGGCCCAGAGGATAAATCCGTTTAATTAGAAGCCTGGCAGTTTCATGAATGAATGATCTATTTCAGAATTCACTTTTGACCATGTTTTCTTTATTGTTTACATCACACTGATCGCAGATTTGATAGTAACTGAATAGTGAAGGATAAATTTGGACTTTGTTATATTTGTTTTGGCTTTTGCAAATTTAAATCAATCTCAGTACAATTTAGACCAGTCTCATGTTTGATAGACCATTTGTCCTTGCCAAATTTAGTTTACAATCTTCAAGCAAACTTGGATTTTGAGGTTGGCTGATAGGTTTCCCCACAAAATTATTTCTGAGTTGATGTCAGTTGTGCTATTCCATATCACCAAAAAATCTTCGCCATTCCAAACCATATTGTAGAAGCTCAAAATGCCTTACTTAGAGTTTGTTGGATGTGGGATATCTGTCAAAAAGTGACAGATGTTCCGTTTACTCTGTTTAGTGTATTTAGAGGGCCTATACACACTAAATGTGGCAGACTGGTCATCTACCACTTTTTGGCAAATGTCCCATATCTGCCAAATTCTCAATAAGGCCCATGGCATTGACTATATAGATTGCTCTTTCGTTGAGTTAGTGTGAAACGGTGCAGCCTGTATTGTAGGGAACTGTTTTTGAAGTTATGATTTTTACACATTAAACAATCAATCTGGATTTGTAAAGCTTGGCTAATCACCTGTGAGGGTATCTAGGCGCTGAGAGTACTGCTGCTGATGCTTAGTCGAACATCATTGAGTCCTTTTCTGAATTCCAGTCAGAAGGATGAGGTCTGTAGGGGAAGAGAGAGGTCGTTCCAAGACTTTGCCGCGAGGTAGGAGAAGGAGCATCCTCCACTGTTGCTGCGGTGAATGCGGGAGGTGTGGGCGAGACAGAGAGGGGCAGAGTGCAGGTGTCTGGAGGGATGGTGGAAGTGCAGTCGGTGGTTGATGTACTCTGGTCCTTGGTTGCGGAGGGCTTTGAAGGTGTGGGTTAGCATCTTGAACTGACATCTTTTCTGAATGGGGAACCAGTGGAGCTTCCTTAGGTGGGGGGGGGGT
This sequence comes from Calotriton arnoldi, assembly GCA_963921515.1. NCBI lineage: Eukaryota > Metazoa > Chordata > Amphibia > Caudata > Salamandridae > Calotriton > Calotriton arnoldi. The sequence goes on along the minus strand of CAWUFW010000081.1, from coordinate 5,200,076 downwards.
GATGTGGGTCCACTTGGGGAGGTCTAGGACGAGTTTTGCTGCTGTGTTCTGAATCGTCTGCAGTCTCTTAAGGAGGTGATTCCTGCATAGAGTGCGTTGCCTTTGTCCAGTCGGCTGGAGACCAGGGCCTGTGTGACGGTGCACCTGGTGTCGATGGGGAGCCATCTGAAAATCTTGCGGACGGTGAGGAAGCAGGCAGATGAGACTAAGTTGATTTGTGTTTTCATGGTGAGCTTGCTGTCCAGAATGATGCCGAGTTTGCCGCCGAGGTCATTCGGTGTTGGTGCGGGTCCTAGTTCGGAGAGCCACCAGGAGTCATTCTATCCGGAGGTGTTTCCAAAGATCAGCACTTCTGTCTTGTTTGTGTTGAGTTGTAGGCAGTTGTTCCTCATCCATTCAGCGACTTTCGTCATGCATCTGCGGGTTTATCAATGTTGTGTAGGGGTCTGCTGATAAGGAGATGATGAGCTATGTATCGTCTGCGTAGGATAGGATAGGATATGATGTTGAGTTCATGCGATCTTACGACGTAGGCCAGGGGAGTTATGTAGGTGTTGAACAGGGTCAGGCTGAGGGATGAGCTTTGTAGGATGAGCCTTGAGAGACAAGCCTTGAGGGGCGCCCCAGATGTTGTTCTAAAGTTCCGAGGTAAAGGCGGGACGTGGATTCTCTGTGTTCTGCCTGTAAGGAAGGAGGCGATCCATTGGAGGGTGTCTCCTTGTATTCCGATGTTGTGGAGCCTTCTAATCAGGGAGTGGTGTGATACTGTGTCGAACACTGCTGGAAGGTCGAGGAGGATCAAAGTCGCCATTTTACCTTCGTTAAGGATGGATCTGGTGTAGTCTGTGGCTGCAGTCAGAGCAGTTTTGGTGCTGTGGTTGGTGTGGAATCCGGATTGGAAAGTGTCTGCAAGGTCGTGGTTCTCCAGGTGTTCTGTAAGTTGGCGGTTGATAGTTTTCTCAATGATTTTTGCTGGGAATGGGAGCAGAGAGATGAGGCGGTAGTTCTTGAGATTGTAGCAATTGGTGAATGGTTTCTTGAGCAGGGGCTTGACCTCTGCGTGCTTCCATTTCTCGGGGAAAGTGGCCTTGGTGATCGATGCATTGAGGATCGTCTTGCTCCTGAGCTTGAAGTTGTGGTGGGGTCATGGGTCCGTGGGTCTTCTGGAGTGGATGGAGGTCATGTTGGCTGTGGTGTCTTGCATGGTGAGCTGATCCTAGATGGTGATCAGGTGGTCGTGTTCTTAATTCGTGGGATCAAGAAAGCTGAGGTTGGTGTCTTGGGGATCGAAGTTTCTGTAGATGGTGGAGATCTTGTTGCGGAAGAAATCCACCACAGAGTCGCAGGGTTCCTGTGAGGGGATGGTGATGTTTCCGGTGGCTGAGGGGCTGGAGAACTCTCTGACGATATGGAAGAGCTCCTTGCTGTGGTTTGAGCTTGCTTCGATGTGGTCGGCCAGGGCATTTCTTTTTTAGGAGTTGGTGGTATTTGTTTAGAGCTGCTTTGAAGGTTATTAGGTCCTTGGGCTCCATGCTAGTGCAGCAAACCAAAAAGATGGACATAATGCTGAACAGTATCAAATATTCAAACCCAGTCACAGATCTGGTTTAAATTCATTGTTTTTTTGCTCACCATGCCACCCCAGTTTGGAACCAGCCGTATGCAAATCAGTCTTGACCCTGCTCCCCATGGGAACAGTCCAGCCCAAACTGCCAGGCCTGTTCCTCCCTGGACCAGAAAACAAGTATCCTGGGACTGGTTTCAGAGTATCACCCCACATCAGCCAGGCTAGCTTAAATCCAGTGGCATAGCGAGCACAAGACCCATGTCTGGGCATACCCATCCCACTTAAGGCAACTATAGCAACACAAAAAGATGATGGACGGAATGCTGAGCATTGTCAAACATTCAACCCCAGTCACAGTCTGGGTTAAATCCATAGTTTTTTTGCTCAACATGCCACCCCAGTTTGACCCCAGCTGTATGCAAATCAGTCTTGACCCGCCCTGGACCAGAAAACAAGCATCCTGTGAACAGTTTCAGGGTATCACCCCTCATCAGCCAAGCTAGCTTGAATCCAGTGGCAGACCTGGGTTAAATCCATCGTTTTTTGCTAGTGCGCCATTTCCTATCGAGTCATTTGCAGGTGCGCTTCATGGTTCTTAGTTCCGTCGTGTACCAATTTGCTTGCTTATAGGATCTTTTGGGGGTTTGCAGGCGTGCTGGGTGACTTGAGGGCGGTGCCGGGGAGTCCCAAGATGGTGAAGTGGACGACGGCATGGTCGGTCCAGGTGAGCACGGTGACTTGGCTATACTTGATTCTATCGCTGGCTATGAAGTTCGGGTTTAGTTTGTGTCCTGCGATGTAGGTGGGATTGGGGACCAGATGCTTGGGGCCGATCTTGCTCATGCTTTCGAGGAGGTTGACGTTGTTGATGTCGTTGGGGTCATCGAGGTAGAAATTGAGGTCGCCGAGGAAGATGTCGTTTTCGGAATCGATGGCGATCAGGGCGATTAAATCAGGAATGGCATTGCGTGACAGGGCGTGGTCCTGGGGTTCTATAGGCAAGGGTGCCTTTGATGGTGGTTTTGCTGTAATTCGGATCTGGAAGTTGAGGTTCGGATCTGGAAGGTGAGGTGCTCCATGATTGGGGTGACGTCATCTGCGGTGGTGGGGCAGTGGATGGTCTTCTTTTGAATGATGGTGATATTGCCTCTGTGCTTGTTGATGCTGTCTTTGTGTGCCATCTTGTAGCTTTTTTGCACTTTGCATCGTCACTAATCATTAAAAATGTAAGTGAAACTGTCCACTTACTGAATTTTCTCGTTTCCTTTCACATTCTTGGTCACAAGTTCACTCCCAGCTTGAAGTCTTCAGAATGTCAAAGTCAATATGTGCCAGGAGTGCAAGAAAGCCAAGCAGAACTTGTCCTCATCCTGCCACTCAGTCTGGCAAACATTTACAAGGGCACAACTTGAAGTGTTCAGTTTCTTCTGACTCCAAACCAGTCCTCCTTTTGGTCCCAGCGTGTCCTGAATTTCCTGGGCCATCATCGAACCCATAGCAAATAGTAGCCTTCAAGGAGGGCATACTGCAAATTTTCCAGACTGGCTCTATCTAGCGTGCCTTCAGGATCCACTTCTGCAGCAGGCTGTCCCCTGACTGCCCCCTCGGGTTCCATTTCTGGATCCATTCTGACGCGAGTCTAGTATTTTCACTCCCACACCAGTTCTTTCCATGTCTGCGTGGACTTGGCCAGTGCTGTTACTGGATCCAATCGTAATGCTGGTTTTGACCCCAAACTGACGTTGTCCTGCTCTAGGTATATGTCATGCTACAAAATAACCAAGTTGCAACCTGTGGTGGTACAGCTAAAACTCCAGCTTTGGCCTCTCCCTCAACGTTAGTATTGTCAGAGGACAGAGGCACTCTTCATCTCCAACTCTGTTGTGGTCCAAGACATGCCTAATGTCCCTCACAACACTGATAATGACAAGTAGGCAGACAATTTGCTCTACCCTCATTACACTGATGAAGGACTGCACTTGGACTTGCAGAAATGCCAGTGGGCTAGATTTCTCACAAGAGGCATAGCTGAACTCATCACCTCGTCCACCAACAGATGAAAGTTCCTCATTTGCTGTAGTAGTGCGAAAAGGGGCAGAGGTCCTAGACTTTCAGGTGCCTACTCTGAAAACCAAAGCCAATTTATTGACTGAATTTCTTCACACTGGCCCAACTTTGTCGTGTAGTTCCTATAGTACCCCTGCAGGACCTGCGCGTTTGGATAACATATACTGCAGGCTTGGTGGCAGACTGACTCCGTGCACCCCCACCGTATATGTTAGCCTAGTTTGCATTAGCTAGCTCGCAGTGCCACTAGTGTCTCCTCTTATCGGGGAGAGATTAGTTTCTGGCAACCTTAGATCGTGACAACCCTGATTCCCTCAGAATCGTGGAAACAATGTACTACCTTTCACTCAGTCACTCGTGCTCACTTATTCGATTTGTCTCAGAGAGTTACACAGAATAAACAGTTGGGCGTTTCAATAAGTAATTATTGAACAGTTATTCTAGTGTAAAATATATGTGCTGCGGTAACCAGCAGACAATAGCAGAGATATATTATCAGCAGTACGATAAAAGCAAAGGGATAGAACAGTTCTACCATATTGCAATAATCATGAATACATACAAGAATATAAAAGCATTATGCAAGTGCGCGTACTCCTACGATGCCTAACTAGATGTACCTGAGTGTACCTAGCCTATGTGTAGGTCTAAAAGCCTAAGAGCCAAGAATACTTCTAGGATTTAGTCGAACCCCCATACCTGAATAGAGAGAGTGTGGGACACCGTCCTGGTCTCGAGTTGGACACCTCGTCAGGGCTGTGTCAGACCGCTGTCAGCTGGAGCGACTGCATGCAGGAGTCTCAGCGTCTCTGGTCAGTGTGTCAGCATGGAAGTCTCGGTTCCCTCTGCATTACCGGGGCAAGATGTGGTGTATTTATACCCTAAAGAGTCTCGGTCCTCAGTATGGTTTGTATTGGACATGAGGAAGACGTCAGGGGTGAACTTTGTATATACATATTATGCACGTGGTGTATTCCTAGAGGGCCATGAATAATTAATGGATACAGTGTGGGCCTGTGTTTGTGAAAAACCCTGCTGTATTCAAAACCACAGGAAAGATAACGTTCAGCCCTCAGAGCTCATTGTGTACTAGCTGGGACCAATGTAGGTGAAAGATCATGCCTATATAAGGACCCATGACTATAATAGGACATGTACAGTTATGACCATAATTGGCATATGCGGCTATGACCATAATAGGGCAAGTACGAATATGACCATATTAGGGTAGATATGAATACGTCCATTTTAGGGCATGTACGAACGGGTCTACATTAGGGCCTCTATGTGGGATATAACACCCACTCCTCTTCTGAATTGGATAAAAAGGACCATACTTAAAATCTGGACAATTTAAAAATATTTTTTTTAAAAGCAAGTAAAAACATGGTTAAAAAATTGTTAAAATGAGGTGTTTTAAAAAAAAACGTTAAACTTCAGCTATTTCTAGTTGCCACTTGAAAAAGTCAATATTGTCTCTCTATAAAAATTGCATTACCATAAGCAGGAGAAGGCCATGCTTTTCTCAAGCAAAAGTGTCAATGTAAGAAAATGTTCCAAATTTAAATCGTTTGTTTTGAAACGAGCAAAGAAGCCGAATTCTTTCCCAGGACGCGATGAGCCAATTCGAGATTAAACGTCCTGGCTGGGAAGTTCAGTATTATCGGTGTTAGCTGTCGCATACGACAAATCCAATGCCTCACAGAGAACGTCAATCGCACATAGATGGAATGTAGCACTGCCCACAGTCAGTGCTGCGGCAGCTTGTGCGGCAGTTGTTACCGGGGTGCCTGTGGAGGAGTCACCTAACCCAGCAGGAGCAAACGGCACCTGTGGATTCTCCAGGAATGCATTCATCAGAATTGGAAGCCGCTGAGGACAACGCAGAGCGTGGGCCTTTATGGGGTCCAGCATTGCATCCCTGTCCGGAGGCGCATCCGATGGAAACGTTAGACAGAGATCCAACGTGCATTCTTCTCCGCAGAACAGGCATCGAAGAACAGGTAAGATGCAGTCTACCCAGACTGGTTTAAATGATAGTCATGGGCAAGAAATGCCCAGAAGTTGTACCATGCGTTCATGGTATCCCCGCTCCAGGAGCGTGTTCACCATTCCCTCGGGAAGTGGGCCGTCCATTGCATAGCAGCAATATTACAATCAGGATTCCTGCAATTAGGAACAGGATGAGCGGGAATCCTCCAAATACGCTTCCCAATACGGAGTGTATAAAATTTGAGATTACTCCGAGGACTGTCTGAAAGGTGCTTAACAGTCCGGACCCTGTGGTCTTAAATAGGTGTACAATACCGCTCGTATCAGACATGTTGAAGATACGACTAACCATTTCTGCAAAATGAATGGGGCAGTTTGTACGTATGAGCGCCTGTATCTCACTCGAGGTCCTTGCAACTTGAAGTTCATAGGTTTCTCGAGCGGAGGTTAAGGGCACGGGTTGCTGTAAAAGCATGGCTTTCAATCTGCTCAGAGTATCAAACTGTATGAAAGAAACATTCAGCGAAGGCCATAGCGGCACCTCCCTGACTGTGTTGGTGGAAACGATACTTGCATACAGCAAGTAACCCTGGAGTTAACAGTGACTAGATATGCGACGCCCGGAAGAATCCCACAGCAACCTTGATCATTTAGCATTAAGTAACTCCCATTCGAGAGCAGCTGGAAAACCGGCGTGATCATGGCCGCTGGGGTCCCTGACATGTGACAAGATAAGTTCGCCACTGAACCACTGCAGGCTCCGTGTAGAGAAATATCCTGACACATGAGAGAACCGCTTAAAGCGTTCTTGCAGTTTGTACCACTCAGATACACTTCTCGATCCCCATTCCGGCATCGGTATCTATATGGTAACTCCCAAGTTTCCTTGATGTATCCCTTACCCATTTTCACATATTTGCCTGCCTGCCTTTGCTCAAGGCAATATTGAAACTGAAACGCAGTGACCGGCAGAGTGATTTGGCCATGAATTAGCCATTCTGTTTATGGTGATTCGGCTACAGTGAAAGGTAGCCTTTCCAGTTTCTCAATATGCAACATTGTATATTTGGCTCCCCTTTGTGCCGTTTCTGTCTATCAGTTAGATTGTATTCTGAAAACAGAGACGTGGTGTTTATAAAACGCGAGGGCACATAGCCTGCACGCAAAGATTGCAGTGTCCAGCTTAACATCATAATAGAACGTAGCTGAGATTGCCCGTGTTGTAACAAGGCCAGATCTTGTTCTAATATGTCGATCGCCGAAGACACAATGTTGCCCAAGGAGTAAATCCTGGAGGTCAAAGTTGTTAACCCATTATCCCCCACAGCTAATGCCTTTTCTAAGTTAATACGGTCTATTTCCCGTATCCTTTCTGCGGCCTCTTGTTGGGATATTTTCCAGTTTTCATTATAGTAGGCATAAAGGCCTGCATATATAAAACGTTTCTGACGTTGTTTCCTGGGACCTAGTAGAAAATCTCTAAGATCCATGTCAGGTGTGAGTAAGGTCAAGTGGTGCTTTACTTCTGTCAGTGTTGAGGTCTCTAGCCAATCAAGGCACAACTTCCCAACACTATACGATGTCACTACCCCTGGGTGTTGTCTTTGTACATAGCGTGGATCTGACCTATGGATACTAAACCCTTCGGTTGTATTCATAAATCTCTGTTGACATTTGTTTGTGTCAATGGGCCAAACCAGCCATTCTGTCCAATCAGGATCTGATCTGTTGTACTGGAAAATGCCATCTAATTTCACCCCATGTGTAGTTGAATTCTGCCCCCCACCCATCTGTGATGGTGTTGGAAACCCCGGTGTGTTCATTTCCTTGCCTTTGGCTAATCCAAGACAGGTTGTTTGTTGCACAGTTTCATTCAGAAATAAAATCTGCTACGGAATGATGCATGCTCTAAAAAGTGCTTCTATTCCCTGGACTTGCCAGTCCCTAGAACCCCAGATCGATTTGGAATCTATTGTGTCTTTCCATAGATTGAAACCCTGTTTAGACAACTGGTTCAGAAAGGATGCAGAGTAAATATGTTTGGTGATTGTTAACATAATTTTCTGAGCTGAAATTTTTGCCACTTTATAATAAAATGACTTCGGGTCGGATGTGTTAAACCCTGGGAAGTATGTGAATTTCTGTGCAAATGCTTGCGAACTACCTTTTGGAGGTGTTGGGCAGTGTTCCCACTGGTGGTACTCAAATACATTTCTAGGTGTTATAGATTTGTGTAGGAAATGATGACCATATTGCTGGTAACAGTACAATGTATCGTAGTCTGAAGTACCTTCTAACATTTCATTGTTCGGAAATGCTGCAGTTTTTTCTAAATCAGACATCATAGCCTTTACAGTTTCAGTGTCCCAATCATCAGAAAATGTACTGGAGGTAATGATATCACTTAAAGAAATTTTAAATACATGTTTAAGCTTTAAAAGTTCAGTCGGACCGAATACATCATAATCAATCTTGTCCCATACTATACCGTCCGGTATAGGAACTGCTGTGATGTTCACTGAAGACAAGTCTCTTGGTTCACGATGTGAAGACTGGTGTGGTTTTAAAATCAAATTGACTCTTTGGGCTGTAGAGCTTTGCTGGAGGTATCGTCCATTAATAAGCATACTAAAAGTTATTATTAAACCTAGCCAGAAAATGAAAAATAAAATCCCAGTGATATACCATAGTTCTATCCAAGGTGACACCAGGTAAGTCTTTCTAAAAAAGTTCAAAAAGTCATTGAGTTTCTGTTGGAGTGATTTTTTGGCTGGCGTAGTTTCCGGTTTGCTTGGATCCAGTGAAAACATATCAAAGTTCATGAAATAGCCAGAAGCAGTTCGATCAATTGTTGGAATTGCATCGGGATTTGTTGAAATCGGATTTTGCTCTTGACGAGGCATGTTGACGTAGATGTCTGTATTAGGTCTGATTGCAACTTGGTTGTTAAGTTGATTTTCATTTTGGAGATGAATTTCTTGTTGAAGTGGAACGAGTTCCATAGCATCGTTGCTTAGTCCTTCATTCCGTACAGGTGGCTCTTCAAACGTGATGAGTCTTTCTGTTTGACCTTCTTGGATTCTAGCGAGAGGAGGGCGTCTGCTACTGTGGAGTCCACAAGGCCTACTGTTTAGTATCGGCCACATAGTGTGGTTTGATTAAGTCGATTGAGACAAATCTTTTCTCCTTTTTCCGGCAAGAAGCGGCAACAGTACTGTTCTTGTGCCTTGGTTTGCTAGGACAGGTACAGGCTTTCTGTAGGATGGCCCAAATTCTTTCTTGTCAGCAATCTTCTCTCTGACCAGATCCCCGATTTGTGGGATCCAGATAGGTCTTGCCGTTACTGCCTTGACTTCCTCAGTGGCGGCCTGTTTCTGGAGCACGTTACTTTGTTGTGTCCTGGATTCATTTAGATCCTGTAAAACAGCCAAACGATCATGGATATCAAATGGTTTTTGATCCGCCACTGCGCCTTCACAATCAAGATCAGGTACCCACATTCTCGTCCCAAATAGGACCTCGTAAGGAGTGACACCCCCTAGAGAGCTTCTTGGCTGATTATTGATCACGCGCTGTACCCCATAAAGGTGATCGACCCATCTACCGCCCTTGCCTAATACCCTGGCTGTTAAAGATTGCTTTAAGTCTCGGTTTTTCCTCTCCACAACAGAATTTCCCTCGGGATGGTACAGACAGGAGTACCGCAATGCTACGCCCATTCCTTCCATGGCCTCTTTGTAAGCCTGAGAGCTAAACGCAGGACCACGGTCAGAATGTAAAGTGCCAACTGCGTATGTGCCGATAAAGACTCGCAAATCTTTTATAACAGTTCGAGCGTCAGCCGAGCGCTGAGGCCAAACCCATAGGAATCTAGAGCAGGAATCCACTGCAACCATGATATATTTCTTGGACCCATCAGATTGTAAGGGTCCACAGTGGTCCAGATATACACATGCGAGAGGTTTGTCTGATTTCAGCAATGGTGTCTGTGCTGGGCGTGTTACGGTGGAGCCTTTCATCTGCTGACAGATGTTGCATTTTAAGACATAGTCTTTGGTCTGCTTTGTTAACCCTGGCCACCAGTAGCGCTGTTTCAATAAAGAAATAGTCGCTGTAACGCCTGTATGCGCAGAACCCAAACCCTTGTGTGCCGCTAAAATCAAGCCTAGCCTACGATCCATATTTGGTATTACTCTATCCCCCACTCCAGGAATCTGAGCATATGGAATGTTTTGTGCATCTAACTTGTAGGAGTACTTGAGTGTAAATTTCTTCGGTACTGCTGTGCTGCCTTTGCGTGAAGCATTGACAGCTACCATAATCTCGCCGTCTACCCTCGTCTTTGAACAAGTAACTGCAGCTACAGCGGCTGTGCGAACAGACCCCTTTGCGGCTTCATCAGCCAATGAATTCCCTTCAACATGAACGCCATCACGCTGATGACTCAGTGTATGTATCACGTGAGCCCTTGGTAGTTCGTTTCTCAACTCCACTACCTGTTCCCATAGCATTTTATGCTTAATTGTGCCACGTTTTGCATCTTTGAACCCGTTTTGTTCCCAGTGATGTAGATATTCATTGTACGACTGTACACAGTAAAAGGAATCACACACAATTAGTGTGGGGGAATTCGTGATCCGTATTTATAAGTGCCAGTATCAGAGCTTTAAGTTCTGCCAACTGAGACGTGCAGTCTCCTAGAGATTGCGTTTTAGTGCAACTCGGATGGAACTTTCCATCGTGCATGCGACCTTTAACAATCGCACACGCCACCCTGTAAGCTTGCTTACTTCCTGTGGCGGGTTGAGCAGATCCGTCAGTATAGATAATGTATTGATACTGATCGAGAGGCAAAATTTCATTTGGTAGAGGATATTCTTGTTCGTATTGCAGGAATGCCTGTGTTTTTAAACTTGGATCAAATCTGTATTCAACATCCGTTGCAGTAAGAGAATTAGCCCATTGTATCCATCTTGGATGTAAGGCTTTAGCATTTGGAATGCTAGCTTTTGTAAGAGCTTCTAAAGCTGGTACTGGGGTCACGACAATTATGCGCTTTCCCTGAGCCAGAGCTCTTTCTCTTGCTACAGTGGTCTGCACTGCTGTAAGGATTTTCTCTGTTGAAGTGAAACGCATTTCTGCGTTTGTGTACAGGTGTGATTTGTATGCGATTGGTACAGTTTCACCTTCATTAAAAGTTAAATAAGTGTACCCGCATTGACCCGCTATTACTCGGGTCACTAAGTTCTGTGCGTTTACGCGTGTTTGTAAATGTTTAGGGGGAGCGACCCTTGACCTTGCCAGGTAGGTCGCTCCCCCACCACACAGCTCCGTCTGTGTTGGCCGCCCGCTGCTGCTGCTGGTAAGATCGCCGTTCCGCTTGTGGCCTCGGTGCCCGCATTTCTTGCTTGTCTCCCCTTTTCCTTCTGTACCCCTCGCTGCCCCATTTGCATTGTGCCCGTATTTGTGTCTGCTTTTCTCTCCCCATTTTTCCTTCTGTACCCCTCGCTGCCCCATTTGCATTGTGCCCGTATTTGTGTCTGCTTTTCTCTCCCCATTTTCCCTTCTGTGCCCCTCGCTGCCCCATTTGCTTTGTGCCCGTATTTGTGTCTGCTTTTCTCTCCCCATTTTCCCTTCTGTGCCCCTCGCTGCCCCATTTGCATTGTGCCCGTATTTGTGTCTGCTTTCCTCTCCCCATTTTCCCTTCTGTGCCCCTCGCTGCCCCATTTGCATTGTGCCCGTATTTGTGTCTGCTTTTCTCTCCCCATTTTCCCTTCTGTACCCCTCGCTGCCCCATTTGCATTGTGCCCGTATTTGTGTCTGCTTTTCTCTCCCCATTTTCCCTTCTGTGCCCCTCGCTGCCCCATTTGCATTGTGCCCGTATTTGTGTCTGCTTTTCTCTCCCCATTTTCCCTTCTGTGCCCCTCGCTGCTCCATTTGCATTGTGCCCGTATTTGTGTCCGTTTTCTCTCCCCTTTTTTCCTTTTGTGCCCCCGCTGCCTCTCGCCATTCCCGCCGCTGCGTCCCCTGCGGCCCCGCCCCCCTGTCTGCCCATTCGCTGACCCTGCCTCCCGCCTCCCAGCTGCTCCTCCCTCCCACCTCCCCATAAATGGCGGCCGCTGCGCGGTGAGGAGAGCGACCCTTGACCTTGCCAGGTAGGTCGCTCCCCCACCACACAGCTCCGCCTGTGTTGGCCGCCCGCTGCTGCTGCTGGTAAGATCGCCGTTCCGCTTGTGGCCTCGGTGCCCGCATTTCTTGCTTGTCTCCCCTTTTCCTTCTGTACCCCTCGCTGCCCCATTTGCATTGTGCCCGTATTTGTGTCTGCTTTTCTCTCCCCATTTTTCCCTTCTGTGCCCCTCGCTGCCCCATTTGCATTGTGCCCGTATTTGTGTCTGCTTTTCTCTCCCCATTTTCCCTTCTGTGCCCCTCGCTGCCCCATTTGCATTGTGCCCGTATTTGTGTCTGCTTTTCTCTCCCCATTTTCCCTTCTGTGCCCCTCGCTGCCCCATTTGCATTGTGCCCGTATTTGTGTCTGCTTTTCTCTCCCCATTTTCCCTTCTGTGCCCCTCGCTGCCCCATTTGCATTGTGCCCGTATTTGTGTCTGCTTTTCTCTCCCCATTTTCCCTTCTGTACCCCTCGCTGCCCCATTTGCATTGTGCCCGTATTTGTGTCTGCTTTTCTCTCCCCATTTTCCCTTCTGTGCCCCTCGCTGCCCCATTTGCATTGTGCCCGTATTTGTGTCTGCTTTTCTCTCCCCATTTTCCCTTCTGTGCCCTCGCTGCCCCATTTGCATTGTGCCCGTATTTGTGTCCGTTTTCTCTCCCCTTTTTTCCTTTTGTGCCCCCGCTGCCTCTCGCCATTCCCGCCGCTGCGTCCCCTGCGGCCCCGCCCCCCTGTCTGCCCATTCGCTGACCCTGCCTTCCCGCCTCCCAGCTGCTCCTCCCTCCCACCTCCCCATAAATGGCGGCCGCTGCGCGGTGAGGAGAGCGACCCTTGACCTTGCCAGGTAGGTCGCTCCCCCACCACACAGCTCCGCCTGTGTTGGCCGCCCGCTGCTGCTGCTGGTAAGATCGCCGTTCCGCTTGTGGCCTCGGTGCCCGCATTTCTTGCTTGTCTCCCCTTTTCCTTCTGTACCCCTCGCTGCCCCATTTGCATTGTGCCCGTATTTGTGTCTGCTTTTCTCTCCCCATTTTTCCTTCTGTACCCCTCGCTGCCCCATTTGCATTGTGCCCGTATTTGTGTCTGCTTTTCTCTCCCCATTTTCCCTTCTGTGCCCCTCGCTGCCCCATTTGCATTGTGCCCGTATTTGTGTCTGCTTTTCTCTCCCCATTTTCCCTTCTGTGCCCCTCGCTGCCCCATTTGCATTGTGCCCGTATTTGTGTCTGCTTTTCTCTCCCCATTTTCCCTTCTGTGCCCCTCGCTGCCCCATTTGCATTGTGCCCGTATTTGTGTCTGCTTTTCTCTCCCCATTTTCCCTTCTGTACCCCTCGCTGCCCCATTTGCATTGTGCCCGTATTTGTGTCTGCTTTTCTCTCCCCATTTTCCCTTCTGTGCCCCTCGCTGCCCCATTTGCATTGTGCCCGTATTTGTCTGCTTTTCTCTCCCCATTTTCCCTTCTGTGCCCCTCGCTGCCCCATTTGCATTGTGCCCGTATTTGTGTCCGTTTTCTCTCCCTTTTTTCCTTTTGTGCCCCCGCTGCCTCTCGCCATTCCCGCCGCTGCGTCCTGCGGCCCCGCCCCCTGTCTGCCCATTCGCTGACCCTGCCTCCCGCCTCCCAGCTGCTCCTCCCTCCCACCTCCCCATAAATGGCGGCCGCTGCGCGGTGAGGAGAGCGACCCTTGACCTTGCCAGGTAGGTCGCTCCCCCACCACACAGCTCCGCCTGTGTTGGCCGCCCACTGCTGCTGCTGGTAAGATCGCCGTTCCGCTTGTGGCCTCGGTGCCCGCATTTCTTGCTTGTCTCCCCTTTTCCTTCTGTACCCCTCGCTGCCCCATTTGCATTGTGCCCGTATTTGTGTCTGCTTTTCTCTCCCCATTTTTCCTTCTGTACCCCTCGCTGCCCCATTTGCATTGTGCCCGTATTTGTGTCTGCTTTTCTCTCCCCATTTTCCCTTCTGTGCCCCTTGCTGCCCCATTTGCATTGTGCCCGTATTTGTGTCTGCTTTTCTCTCCCCATTTTCCTTTCTGTGCCCCTCGCTGCCCCATTTGCATTGTGCCCGTATTTGTCTGCTTTTCTCTCCCCATTTTCCCGTCTGTGCCCCTCGCTGCCCCATTTGCATTGTGCCCGTATTTGTGTCTGCTTTTCTCTCCCCATTTTCCCTTCTGTGCCCCTCGCTGCCCCATTTGCATTGTGCCCGTATTTGTGTCTGCTTTTCTCTCCCCATTTTCCCTTCTGTACCCCTCGCTGCCCCATTTGCATTGTGCCCGTATTTGTGTCTGCTTTTCTCTCCCCATTTTCCCTTCTGTGCCCCTCGCTGCCCCATTTGCATTGTGCCCGTATTTGTGTCTGCTTTTCTCTCCCCATTTTCCCTTCTGTGCCCCTCGCTGCCCCATTTGCATTGTGCCCGTATTTGTGTCCGTTTTCTCTCCCCTTTTTTCCTTTTGTGCCCCCGCTGCCTCTCGCCATTCCCGCCGCTGCGTCCCTGCGGCCCCGCCCCCTGTCTGCCCATTCGCTGACCCTGCCTCCCGCCTCCCAGCTGCTCCTCCCTCCCACCTCCCCATAAATGGCGGCCGCTGCGCGGTGAGGAGAGCGACCCTTGACCTTGCCAGGTAGGTCGCTCCCCCACCACACAGCTCCGCCTGTGTTGGCCGCCCGCTGCTGCTGCTGGTAAGATCGCCGTTCCGCTTGTGGCCTCGGTGCCCGCATTTCTTGCTTGTCTCCCCTTTTCCTTCTGTACTCCTCGCTGCCCCATTTGCATTGTGCCCGTATTTGTGTCTGCTTTTCTCTCCCCATTTTTCCTTCTGTACCCCTCGCTGCCCCATTTGCATTGTGCCCGTATTTGTGTCTGCTTTTCTCTCCCCATTTTCCCTTCTGTGCCCCTCGCTGCCCCATTTGCATTGTGCCCGTATTTGTGTCTGCTTTTCTCTCCCCATTTTCCCTTCTGTGCCCCTCGCTGCCCCATTTGCATTGTGCCCGTATTTGTGTCTGCTTTTCTCTCCCCATTTTCCCTTCTGTGCCCCTCGCTGCCCCATTTGCATTGTGCCCGTATTTGTGTCCGTTTTCTCTCCCCTTTTTCCTTTTGTGCCCCCGCTGCCTCTCGCCATTCCCGCCGCTGCGTCCCCTGCGGCCCCGCCCCCTGTCTGCCCATTCGCTGACCCTGCCTCCCGCCTCCCAGCTGCTCCTCCCTCCCACCTCCCCATAAATGGCGGCCGCTGTGCGGCCGCGCGCTGGCGCGCCGAAGGCGCGCCTAAGGCAAGCCCGTCTGCGCCCGTCCGTGCCTGGACCGCGCCCAGCGCCAAACCCCTGGCCCCCGCAGCAGCCAACCCACCCACCGGACTTACGACACCGCCACCCTCAACGCACTCAACACCGGCCGTATCCCCGGCTGCCACCGTGCCACCCCAGGTCGCACCCACGGACCCTTCGGCTGCCAATCCTGCAAGTTCTCCTGCCTCCGGACCTGCACCGCACCCGCCAAGCCGAGCACCAGCAGCAACCACCTGAAGTGCATCCTGCTCAACACCCGCTCCGTCCACAGACACGCCGTGGAACTTTGGAACCTGCTCGACTCCACATCACCAGACGTCGCTTTCCTCACGGAAACATGGATGAACGCCTCCTCAGCGCCCGACATCGCCATCGCCATCCCGGACGGATACAAGATCACCCGAAGGGACCGCGCCAACCAGACCGGAGGAGGCATCGCCATCGTCCACAAGAACACCATCCGCAACACGACCAACTCCGACGACACCTTCACAGCCGGCGAACACCTGCACTTCCAGATACACACCGACCCCAAGACCACCCTCAGAGGCACCCTCATCTACAGACCCCCAGGACCACGCACACAATTCAGCGAAGACATCGCCGACCTCATCAGCCCGCACGCCCTCCCCTCGGCTGACTACATCCTCCTTGGGGACCTCAACTTCCACCTAGAGAACAACAACGATCGCAACACCACCACCCTGCTGGACAACCTCGCCAACCTCGGACTCAAGCAACTGGTGACCACCCCCACACACCACGCCGGCCACACGCTTGACCCCGTCTTCTCCTCCAGCAAGGACATCTCCTTCAGCCACACCACCGGACTCCACTGGACAGACCACAGCTGCGTCCACTTCAGCTTCAGCAGGATCACCACGCACCACCACCCGCAACAGTTTCCGCGCAGAAGCTGGAACAAGATCACCACCGACCAACTCACCACACCCCTGAGCCAGAACCCTCCCGCCAGCTCAACGAACCCCAACCAAGCCGCCAGCAACCTCACAAGATGGATCACCAACTGCGCAGACGACCTCGCCCCATTGAAGACCCCCCAGTCAGACCCGGCAACAAGAAAGCATCCTGGTTCACCGACGAACTCAAGAAATCCAAGAAGAACTGCCGGGCCCTCGAGAAAGCATGACGCAGAGACCCGACTGCAGACAACATGACCACCCTCAAGCACGCCACCCGAAAACACCACCAGCTGATCCACACCACCAAGAAAACCGCATTCAAGGAACGACTGGACAACAACGCCCACAACAGCAAGGAACTCTTCATCATCGTCAAAGAACTCTCGAACCCCAGCGCCGGAAACAACGACATCACTCCCTCGCAAGACCTCTGCAACTCGCTCGCCTCGTTCTTCCACAGCAAGATCGCAGACATACACAACAGTTTCAGCACACAGCCGACGTACCCTACGACCGTTCCAACGTCCCCCACCTCCACCCTCCGAGCCTGGACCCCGATCAACACCGAAGACACTATCCGCACGATGAACTCCATCCACTCCGGATCACCAACCGACCCCTGCCCTCACCACGTCTTCAACAAGGCCGACGCCGTCATCGCACCCCACCTCCGGGACATCATCAACACCTCCCTCGACACCGCCACCTTCCCAGAGAGCTGGAAGCACGCCGAACTCAGCGCCCTACTGAAGAAACCGTCAGCGGATCCCACCGACCTCAAAAACTACCGCCCCATCTCGCTCCTTCCTTTTCCTGCCAAAGTCATCGAGAAGACCGTCAACAGACAACTGGCCGCCTTCCTCGAGACGAATGGATCCCTCGACCACTCGCAGTCCGGCTTCCGGGCCAACCACAGCACCGAGACCGCCCTCATCGCAGCCACCGACGACATCCGAGCCCTGCTCGACAACGGGGAAACAGCGGCCCTCATCCTCCTGGACCTCTCCGCAGCGTTCGACACAGTCTGCCACCGCACCCTAGTGCAACGCCTGAACAACGTCGGAATCCAAGAGAAGGCACTGGAGTGGATCATCTCCTTCCTCGCCGGAAGAACCCAGAGAGTCCGCCTCCCCCCGTTCAGTTCCGAGGCCACCGAAGTAATCTGCGGTGTACCACAAGGATCATCACTCAGCCCCACCCTCTTCAACGTCTACATGAGCCCCCTCGCAGCCATCGCACGCCAACACAACCTCAACATCATCTCCTACGCCGACGACACCCAGCTGATCCTCTCCCTCACCAACGACCCCACAACCGCCAGAACCAACCTACATGAAGGGATGAAGGACGTAGCCGAGTGGATGAGGAACAGCCGCCTGAAACTGAACTCAGATAAGACGGAAGTCCTCATCCTAGGATCATCACCCTCCGCCTGGGACGACTCCTGGTGGCCCCCTGCCCTGGGCAACGCACCCAAACCAACGGACCACGCACGCAACCTGGGCTTCATACTGGACTCCTCCCTCTCAATGACCCGACAGTCAACGCCGTCTCCTCGTCTTGCTTCAACATCCTACGCATGCTGCGCAAGATCTTCCGGTGGATCCCCACCGAAACCAGGAAGACGGTCACCCAGGCCCTCGTCACCAGCCGACTGGACTACGGCAACTCCCTCTACGCCGGAACCACAGCCAAACTTCAAAAAAGACTCCAACGCATCCAGAACGCCTCAGCTCGACTCATCCTGGACATCCCCCGACACAGCCACATTGCCGGACACCTGAGAGACCTGCACTGGCTCCCCGTCAGCAAGAGAATCACGTTCCGACTCCTCACCCACGCACACAAAGCTCTCCACAACCAAGGCCCCAGATACCTCAACGACCGTCTGACCTTCTACACTCCCACCCGCCAGCTACGATCGACCAACCACGCCCTCGCCGCCGTCCCCCGCATCCGAAGAGCCACAACGGGAGGAAGATCCTTCTCCTACCTGGCTGCCAAGACGTGGAACTCCCTACCCATCCACCTCCGCCTTACCCAAGACCACCTCTCCTTCAGGAAGCAACTCAAGACCTGGCTGTTCGAACAGTAGCGGACCCCCCCCCCCCAAGCGCCTTGAGACCCTCCGGGTGAGTAGCGCGCTATACAAATGCTTGATTGATTGATTGATTGATAGAAGCTATCATGTCTTCCTGTAGGGAACGCAGGATATTTGTGTGTTCCTGTGTCCATTGTCTGACTGAAAAATCAGGTTTTATTAAATCGTAGAAAGGTTTTACTCTTTCTGCGTAACCCAAAATGTATGTTCGACCAAAATTTAGGAATCCCAGAATCGATTGTAAATTCTTTAATGATTTTGGAGGTTGGAGCAGCGCGCACTTTTCTAAAAAGTTAGCTTCTAGGCTTTTTCCTCACTTGACAACTCGTATCCCAAAAACAGGACACTGAGGTGGGCAATTTTTGATTTTTTTAAAGTTACATTTATAGCCCTCACAGGCGAATCCCATAATAATGGTGCTCACCCTGGTCAAGTGCTTCGGCAAGTCATCGTCCGTCAGATAAATGTCATCTACATGGGACAATGCTTCTTCATCCAAATTTTGGAGTAACTCTGTTACCCTTGCTGAAAACAACCCCGGGCTATTCTTATACCCTTGGGGGAGTCGGCAAAATTGCCGTTGGGACCCTAACGCACTGAATGCGGTCAGATACCTGCTTTCAGGCGCTATATTTTGGCAGAAAAATTCATTTGAGATATCAAGCTTTGTTTTGTATTTTTGTCGCACAATGTTTTTCATTAATGCGGCACTGTGTGCATTTTGAACTGCAAATGTCTTTGTGCAAGTGTTTAAATGTCTGTAATCTAAAACTAGACGATATGTATTGTCAGGTTTGGCTATGGGGAACAAAGGATTGTTCATAGGTGAAGTGCAATTTTCTATCACCCCCTGATATTCAAGTTGATCTAGAATCTCCCTGACTTGTTTTTTAGCTTCCTGCTTTATAGGGTATTGCCTTTGGGCATTTGGGGAAACTTTTAACGGGATCACGTGGTGGGTTGAATCCTCATCCCAACCAGCATGATTTTTGTACAATGCTGGAGCTAGGGCAACCGCCCACTCCTGCGCATATGCATGTTTTAGGTGAATGGGAACGAGGTCGGAAAAGGCTGGAAAAATTACAGTTTCTCCCCTAGGGCACTCCATGACGAATGCTGGCGGCCAGTCTTGTTCTGCTAATAGAATGTCATAACCAAATGACAGATTTTTCCAAAAGAGACCTTTAACTTTTCTGGGATTGTCCCCCTCCAGCCGGAGTGTTATCTCATGTAACTTATGTGGGACACTTACCCGAGTATCAGGTGTTTCCACCGTGATATACTCACTAAACTCCGCTGTCACCAGAAATTCCTTCAGGTTCTGGCGAGCTATCGTTACTTCTGCCGCGCTGTCTAGCATCGTCGGAGCCCATTCCCCGTTCAGATGCTGTGTCCTCAGAATTCTGGGCATGTCTGATCTTGAGACCTGCTACCTTCTTCTTTTGAACTGAGGTTTTGATTTTTGTTTTTGTTTATCCTCTTTTGTTAGGTGCGTAGTCCGCAGCGCGTTGCGTGTCTCTGGACTTTGTACGCTCCTCTTGTCTGTGTTCTGACCGTCCTTCCCTCTCGGAGTTTCTTGATGAACCCTGAAAGGAACGAGTATCAGTATCCTGATACCTGTCAGGTTTTTTTAATATTATCCCTATTCCTGAGGTTATACCTCCTTTCAGAGGGCTCCTGTTGAGGAGACCTACCTCTGGACTGAGATCTGCTGTCTTTAGGCTTTTGTTGTTTTTTATTTTCCCACTTCTTTTTAGAAGAAGTAGGTGTCTACTTTATAGTGTCCTTTTCAGGACTGCCCACCAGTTGTGGTTTTAATGCTTTCCCACCTAGACTGTCTCTGCCTAATTCTGTATATGCAGTTTCAATTATTTTGGGTAGTTCGTGTTGTTGATCCTCTGGACCGAACTCCTTCAGGCGTTGGCGGATCGCCACTGAAGCTGCTTCCCCCTTAATGTTAGCAAGTATTATGGCTGAAACCTGTTCAAAGTTGTTTAGCAACTTCATCCCTAAGTTAAGGGCAGGCTCTGCTCCGTACTCATTTTGTATCTGTTTTAATACTTCAGGTACTACTGCTATTGACGGGATACCATGTGTTCTGGTATATATGGCAGCAAAGACTGAACCCCAAGAGGTGCAGTCCTCTACTTGTGGTGTCAGACCCATGGGCAAGCAGATTGTTAGAATTCTATGTTTATCACTGGTGGTAGTATTCAGGAATACTGCTTCAAGCTGAGTTATTTTCTGAGCTATCCAGAATGAGATTTGTTCGCGTTTTGCTGGCATTTTGCCCATTATCGCGTGTAATGTTTGTGGAGTTATTTTATTAACTGTACCTTGGACTGGAGTATCTTGTGCTGCAGCCGGTGCAGGTTGAACTGTTAAAGTCCTCATCACAAATTGTGTGAGGTTTCTGTAGATTTTAATTAAATCTCTGTGTTGTACGAGTAAGACTGGCTGTGGCATTGTGTCAGGATGTGTCAGCAGCGCCAAAACAAGTAATGCCACTAACCTTTAGTACCACCAGCGGGGACGATGGAGTGTAGAGAAGCCCCCCTACTCCCCTGAGCACAACCACACACAGAGGAGATATACACTACTATGTAAGGAAGCACCCCGGGGAATAGGGAAAAGGGATTAATAATAAACTCTGCTGCTGTGCTGGAGTCTTCTTACACCTTAAGTCTGGTCTATGGCTCTGTATAACTTCAGAAGTCACCCCACAAACATAAGTTAATATAACAAGCAGCAATATTCTTTACAGAAGGTTCAGAGACTATCCAATCCCAGAGAGACCATACACTGAGAGACAAAGAACTGGAATGCCAGGGAGTTTATGGGCTCACTGAACCCAAGGATGATTTCATTCAAAAAACAAAGTCACGGTAAATGGTGCTTTAAGAGGACTATGAATAGCACCATAAAAGAGCATAAGAACGCTGTTAATATCACAGCATAGTAGCGAAGGAATAAAGTTGTGCACGCAGTAGTCACAAGCTCAAGTTCAATACCACTGAGCAATTGCGCGCCCCACCGCTGTTTGCAAGCACAGCGTAGATTGTAGGCACAGGCTCCAAAAGAGAAGACAAGCGTGGAAAAAATTACAAAAATAAACTGTCTCAAAAAGCAGAAGGAGCACACCAGCACTTCCTTTCCGAGTGAGGTTAAATACCTTGCATTTCCAACGCCGGGAAGAAACAGAATCCTCTGACCTTTAGAGCAACCCTTCAAACACTTTGGAATGAAGAAATGTCAGCAACGGTGATTAATGTGAACCAGCTGGAACACTCCTCAGAGAAAGCCCGGGCCTCGGAAAGCAATTGCCTTGCTTGATGAAAAGAGCTTCAGCAGGAAACAACGAATCCAACTCAGAAATCCAGCGGGGAATACCATCAGCTTACTTGAATTCAAAAACAGGCGAGATTGTCAAGCCCCGACCCCAGGAAGGGAGGGGCTTTATAGGACCGGAAATCCAGGCGTCTCCTTATCCATCTACCAGCATTACGTCCCAAGGGATTCTGGGACATGTAGTCAGCCATGCGACATCTGCCAATAGACCTGGTAACATGCATACAGGGGAAAAGAGCCTTAACTGTAGGTGCAGGGAAACCCATCTTTCCTGACCTACGCTGAAGAATCGCGACACATTGTGCCAATATCAGGATGTGGTGTGTATGCCGCTAATATGGGCCATGTGGCTCCTGCTCCTCCGAGCGGGCCTAATCTTGCTCTTCCATGTATGTGGGGTAGGGCGCCTTTAAACCAGTAATTATGCTCCTGGTAAGTGAGCGGAACCTCTAACTCCTCAAAAGGAGTATAGTCCGCTGGTGTTTCACCTTTTAGGTAGTAGTGAAATATATCTGTAACTGCATTCGCTGCTGGGAATGTAACCCATGAATAGAACACCTCTGTTTTATTAGATTTGTGTGCCTCAATCACGAAAATTACTTTACCACCCCTGGCTCTTAAGCCATGTTCTAGAAGTTTTATGGTGACTGCCCTTCTGAAATTTGGTGCAATTTGTATTGCATCTTCAGGCTCTTCTTCTCCTAAACCGAAGAGGTCTGTTGCAACTCTCCTTGTTTCGTCTGCTTCTTCCACCAATTTTAATTGGAAGAAGGGAGGTTAAAGAATTTTTAAGATAAGGTGTAAATGCACAATTGTAGGAACTATATGTCCTTCAAGCTTGAATAACCAACAGCCAATAAATAGTATTCTAATACTACTCAGCTGCGGCGGAGTTTGTGCCCACCCACTCCAGACGTCTCTGGGGTTTTGTGAGTAGGTTCTCTGAGAATAGCACGACTGAACTACTCAGATTCTACTGTTAAATAAGTACCCAACCAAATTAGTCTGTGTCACCAGACATTCTGTTTTCAATGAGAGAATACGACAGATTATCAATGCCCAATGGCATATATTGAACACCAATGCTGAATCTCAAACTTCATTACCTAGGCCCATGTACGCACACAGACGCAATAAGAATCTTAAAGATTTGGTTGTCAATTCCAGAATAAAATCTAAACCTGCATTTATACAGAAAACTATTGGAGGCAGCCATTCTATTAAGGGGAACCACAAATGTGCACATTGCAAGGCTTGCAATGGAGCCATTGTTACAGATAAGTACATTTACCAACAAAAAGAGATCCAACTTAAAACATTCACTAATTGTAAAACAGACAATGTAATTTATCTGCTACTCTGTCCGTGTGACAAGGGCTATGTCGGTGAAACGTCAAGACGGTTTTCGACACGTCTCACCGAACATCGGTCTGCCATCAAAACCAACAAGATTGCAGCACCATTGGTCAGACACTATAAGGACAAAAACCACACTGAAAATGACATTAAATGGTTAATCCTAGAAAAGATCAATAATAAAAATGGTTCTGACTCGGAAAGTATTAGAAAACGCAGAGAAGTGTTTTGGATTTTTACTTTAGACATGCACACAAGGGCTGAATTTAGATATACCTTGGGACCAAGCTATACGCTACAATAACAGTTAAAACTGTCAAATTCCGGCCATTTTTTCATTTGTTCATCAGTTGTGTATTTACTACTTATCCTGCTTCCACCGTAATAGATGTAGCATTATACATATCTGTTTACACCGAGATGTGGTGTGAGCTCGATTACGACCTCCATACTTGTTTTATTTTATTTTGTTCAGTAGTTATTGTTCGGTAGTTATTGTTTGATTTGCGTATATATACTTTGTAATAAACCCTCATTTCTCTCGGCATTAATCTTTTTCATTGTTTTTGTCGGTTCTCAAGTCGCATTAGCCCCTTGTTGCCTACACTAAGGTCCGGAGCTCACACACACTCCAATATGGCTGCCCACTAAATTTTTGAACTCCATTGGAGCTTTTACACATTGTCACATGATCCAGTTTGTGTCACATCAAGGAACGCTGCCTGACGGTTTAAAAATGCCGCCCGGTTGGATCAGTTTTCCAGTTTTTCAGGACCCATATTTCAACTGTGATGCATAGCTGCCAAGGTTTCAGATTGCTTATGTGTGACATTTTCATAATTTCAGTGCAATTATGAGTGACATTCAACAACTATGAGTGACATTTTCTCATGAGCAAAATCAACCAATGAAGACGAGGGAAACACATAAATATCAGAAATTAAATCCATTTGAGCAACAAGAAACTCTACGAAGATCTTAAAACTACTGCAAAGCACCAGAAATGGAAGGGCAATTTAGTGGTCAGTAGTAGAGCCAAGGATTTATTTTTAAAATTCTTCAGACCATCCACAAGGCCGGCTGGAATGAAGGCTGCAGCTACTTGTTGGGACTTTCCTTACGACATTCCTGTCCGATACTTATGCTCGGACAACTCACATATGATTTCCATTCAAGCCTTCAAACATCAGAAACAAAGATACATCAGTGGGCATGGGGGTCCCA
Source organism: Calotriton arnoldi (assembly GCA_963921515.1). Classification (NCBI taxonomy): domain Eukaryota; kingdom Metazoa; phylum Chordata; class Amphibia; order Caudata; family Salamandridae; genus Calotriton; species Calotriton arnoldi. The sequence goes on along the minus strand of CAWUFW010000081.1, from coordinate 5,176,071 downwards.
GGCTGTAAAATGTTTTAAACACCCTGCCTTTAGAACAGAACTCAGGCTCCATTCCTTCAGGAAACTCTTGAACGTCAAACTCTTAAACACAACGTTCTGTTGAAGACACATGACTACAATGGCAGTGAATGAAAAATGCCAAGTTGCAGTACGTTTTCAGTCTTGCTTTATCCTTAATTACACTTTGCATCGTTAGTATCGTGACATGTCTTACTTAATAGAAAGTACCAAATAAATAAAGAACTTTCAGGTTTAAAGAACATGGAGAGGTACACACAAACAGCCATTTGCTTTTTTGTTCTAAACGTTGACTGCACTGCAGACTGCACCACTACCTCTTTTTATTCTCTGTAAGCAACAACTATTCGAATTCAGATGGGTTGACATTTCACTTGCAGCCACTCCATTTTCCTTAAAGCTGTTTTGTCATGTATGCACCTTTAAAATATATAGCAATGTCACTGGATGACATCTCAGTATACAGTATACAGTGTGGTTTTGCTTTTTTGCTCTGCTTGTTTACTTTTTCCTTTAGTGTTTAAGTTTTTAACATTTATAATGAATCTCTTGCAGTGTCTCAGAGTGTCCTTTATCTCTGCGACATTTACGTTGATTAAACGCATGTTCCCTTGCATTTGCTGTTATGTATTTATTTTATTTTTCTATAGCAGAGCCTCCGTCCTCTGAAGTTCTTCACATCCATACGCTAGACCTCCCCATTGTTCACGGTGGCTAGAGGGTTCCCAGCTCCAGTTATTCCATCAGTGTTGTGCAGTTCTTGATAGGACACTAACCAGGCAAATAAAAGGAGGGCGGATATTACGTCACTGAAAACTACACTTCAGCTGGAACAGGCAGCTGATGACCGCAGCGCTAAATTATTATTATTATGATTTATAAACCATAATTGTATTAGCATCAGAGCGAGAGTCGGATAGATTATAAACACCAGGAAACTGACAGACACACTCACTTTGCTGCGAGCTGTGATTCTGTTTACGGGCCGCCTCGTGCCTGGCCGCAACGACTCCCGTGGTAAACGCGCCACCCGAGCACGAATATTCACTCTCAGCTGCAGCACAGTGGTGTGCTCTCCTCTGGGATCCAGTAGCTGGAGGAGCTGAAAACATGAGTCTGCTGTCCATCCAGTGACAGAAGTCTGTCCTGAGCGACCGCTGCAAACGCGGTCACTGGCTCCGTGACGTGATGCCCGGCAATGATTGAATGCCATGCGGGTGATTTTTGACGGCCCGGGACGAGCAGAACTTAACGCAGTTCTGCGAGCACCATGATTGCGGAGTCTGTGAGAGGACTGTGGGGCCTCTGAATGACGCGTGTGAGTCCCGCGTTGAGGTGACAATCAGATGGACTGTACTGCATACCGCCCCCCCACCCCCACAGATGAGATGAGAGAGAGAGAGAGAGCTCAGCCCTCCTGAGTCCTGGCAAAACGAAAACACCACCAATGACCACGCGCACCGTAATCACACCAGATCACACACGACACTGAGTCTCAGACACTGTCACACACCTGGCAGGCCGCAGTACTGAGCTGCGACGTGTACTTACTGTGAGAACTTGTGTGCTGGCTGCCTCGGCCTGCCTCTCGGGCCCGCGCCGCATGACATGATGCCTGCAGTGCTGCAGCAGGTGTGCAGCGCCAGTCTCCCCGCACACGCTGCGTAGCTGCGCGCCCGATGATGAATGCACTTCATCATCTCGACATGACTCACACAATGTGGTCAGCGCCGCGGCCGGGCGGAACTGCAGTTTTGCAACATAGTATTGATTATTTCCGGCAAGCACGGGCTCAGCAGCATGATCCCATGTGTCAATTACTGCCCCTGGAGTCTCGGAAGCGGAGATCAGTGTGCACTACGCAGAGCAGCGAGCCCAGCACCCACCCCCCCTCGCACGGCACACAGGTCAGAGGCACCACACCACAGCCAGGCAGAGCGCGCTAGCTGCAGGGTTAATTTAGCCAACTTTCAGCGCGTCAGCAGAGAGTGGGCAAATGCGTGACAATGCATTTCAGTGCGGTGATGCGGAACACCACACTGAAATGCGTTAGCGTCACGCCTGCTGCGTGACACTTGGCAGGACTGGTGATGTCTTTACGGAGTTTCGAGCTGGCTGCGAAGATCCGACACGTTTAGGGTAAGATACGCTAATCCCCTCTTTATAACCTTTTTTTTGACTGGGATAGCCTGTTCATGTCTTTACAGCAGGGTAAACGCCGGTCACTAGTCCCTGTAAACCATCGTTAACATAGCAATGACTGTCGCCTGTTAGTTAGGTCTTTTTCAGCGTCTCCCTTGTCGTGATCCACATGCTTATCCTTTTTACTCTTGGGACCCACAGTTAGTCTGTCGTGTAATTGTTTATAATTGCTGTTTATTTCATCGATATTGAGCTCTTTTATGTTCATTTATCGACAGATTCTTTTTAATCCTGGCTGTCTTTACAGCTGATGGGAATGACAGCTCGGCCTCTCTGAGCTCTTATCAGTAATATAAAGGTAATCTTCTGGTTTCTGTCGACCTTGGGGCGCTCTTACAATTAACTTCTTTTATTAGTGTCTCAGTTTAATTCAAGTTCATATTCTGTGACTTCCTAGGTATATGCAGTACCCAGCCACACATAATTGTATATTTCCATCAAGCTAGGCTGACATCCTACTTCCAGCATCGCGTTATGTTTTCTATGCCATGGGTAAGTAATTTACGACATCAACAAGCTCAGTTGGCCCATTTTAAGATTCCCTTTTTCTAACAATTTTACCTGCCAGGTGCAGGCTATTCCGTTTTCTCTCAGTTTCATTTTGTGTTTCAGCTCTGATCAGCGTATCTATTGCGCATAAACAAATAAATTCTTTAACTCTTTCTATCCATCTCTAAATGACAGCAATGTTTATTGTTATAGGATTCAATCTATAATTAGGACGTATCATTATCAAGACCTCGAATTCCGTTTTAAGAATATAGCCTCACATTCTGTGAGGATGTACATCTGGTAAGAACGTCCGGCAATTCTTTCTTCTTCTCACCTTTTTTTCACTATTCATTGCATGGGCACAAACTTCACAGTTTTGGTTTAAGGCTCGTCTATTATATGAATCTCATTTCTTCTATTCACGTGACCTTGAACTCTTTCCTCTGCTGGTGCGTATTCTCTTTGGTATTACACCAATATATTTTTCTTGTTTATTCACCTGACTTTCGATTTCTTATTAATTTCTTCTCTATTAGATTGTCATAAAACTTTATATTTATTCATCACAATTCCAAGGCTATGTAATGTGGACTCATTATTAACTATGCAAGTATGTATAACTGCTAGACTTTCATTAGGGTAGTGTCACTGTGACATTTTGTTGAGATAATAATTTCTTTTTTTCAGAAATATAACGATTAAAGGTGGTTCTCCTGAGGAAGGCAGTTTTTCTGCCGAAACGCGCGTTGAGACATCTTGGACACCACCCTACAATTACATTAATCCATGAGATTGTATTAACCATATATACTGTAATGTTGGTTGTCAGACTATGAATCAATCTACTATGCTGACAACATGTACAAAATAATAGAGTGAGGTATGTGTGAATGAATGCATGAATGACAACAGGTAGTATGTTGTACAAGATTTTCAACAAAATGTATATGAAATTTAGAAACTTGTTTTAATATATTGACTTCATAATAAATATTTTTATATTTTTCTATTTCTAGTGTCACTACCATTTATTAATATAATCATGTTCTAGCTCTGTGGTTCTGAAGTAGCCCTAGAAAATTTGCAGTATGTATTTCCCTGTCTAGGTGTACTTCACATAGGTATCAGGGGGCCCTTTGTCTTTTCAGTAACCCATGAATAGAACACCTCTGTTTTATTAGATTCGTGTGCCTCAATCACGAAAATTACTTTACCACCCCTGGCTCTTAAGCCATGTTCTAGAAGTTTTATGGTGACTGCCCTTCTGAAATTTGGTGCAATTTGTATTGCATCTTCAGGCTCTTCTTCTCCTAAACCGAAGAGGTCTGTTGCAACCACTGTTCCCTATAAGGTGCGCGCGCGCATCTCTCTCAACGTGAGCGCGCACTGCCGTGTGTGGAGCGCGCACACATTCAGAACATCCAGCGAGAGAGTCGTGCCGCTGCTTTAAAAAAGCGAGCGGCGCGAAAAACCGGCACTTCCTCGATGCGGTGTGCCGGAGGAAGAGTCGGGAGTGCAGGTAAGGCTGGCTTTGGGGCTGTTGGCCCTTGTTAGTAAAGCGCGGGGCAGATTGTGGGCTTTGGTTTAAGTATTCATGTTAATCACAGCTCGTGAAGGGGCTGTGATTAACATGAATACTTAAACAAAAGCCCACAATCTTCCCCTCACTTTACTAACAAAAGATTAGAGCAAGTTTAAAAACACAGCGTGTACTTTCTGAAAGTACACGCTGTGTTTTTAAACTTGCTCTAATCTTTTGTTAGTAAAGCGCAGTGCGGGAAGATTGTGGGCTTTTGTTTAAGTATTCATGTTAATCACAGCTCGTGAAGGGGCTGTGATTAACATGAATACATAGCTGCTAAGGTTTCAGATTGCCATGTGGGACATTTTATAATCTCAGTGTAATTATGAGTGACATTTCAACGACTGAGTGACACTTTATCGCAAGCAAAATCGAGCAATGAAGACAAGGGAAACATATAAATACCAGAAACTACACCCATTATTTCTTGGCGTACACTATAAAATAGTATAACTTACAGACAGAAAGTAAAAGTACTGTAAAGAAGTGGGTGGATATGAACACGGTACCCCTCACACACATTATCTCTTCTTATCCCAGAAACAAGCATTGGAAAAGGCACAAGAGTTGGCTAATTATTTCCCGTGCAAAAGTTCTTTCTCGTAAATATCTTATGTTGTATGAAACATCGGGACACGCAACCAGAAATACACGTGCATGCAGCCGTATACACAGACTATACCAAGAGGCACGTAAACAATTGGGTGATGGATTCATGGGTAAGTCTGGATGATGGCTGTTTTGGTTGATTTATGCACACTAGTGGGAAAATGTGTGTGAATACGCATCTGTGAATGGAAAGAACGGGTGCTTCCTGTGAGCATCGAGAAACTATATATTAGTATTAGCAACTTAACTAGCCTAGGAGATGCAACTTGTCACTCAGGCACTTACTTGCGGCAATTGGCGGTCCGTGACTGCACCTCGTGGACTCCCTCAGCAAAGTCGCATTATTCTGGCTCAGCTGCATGTGTTCTGGGCTGCTGAGGAACACTCCGGTGGTCTCCAAGGTCATCCACAGATTCATTCTGCCATCGGCGCCGGTGGGGTCTGATCCAGTCGCGGGATAATTTACCCCAGTCACGCGAGCAGCTGCGCTGCCATTGCAATTTATTTTGCTACTAATGTTGCTCTGGATTGCTTGATCAGAAATCCGTGTTATAATTAAACGTGGCATTTTTTATTTTTGGTTTCTCCTTTTTCCTCTCACTTTTTCACATATGCCCCTTTTGGTTCACTGTGACCTCTCCTTGTCACTTTTTCCCTTCTCTTCGATCCATTAGGCACACAGGGGGGACTGGGCCGGAAATGAGTGAGTCCTCGGCTCGGGACTCTGAGGCCCTGTGGCCTCTTCTCAAGGGGGCACAAGAGGTGGGAGGGGTAAGCCCCAGTCAGTGCGTGAGAGACAGAGGTATATGTAAGGGCAGGCCAGGGAGGCATGTGACCTCCAGCCACCCCTTCAGCAATCATTTTGGTTTGGAATGCCGCTGCCCGCTTTAGTCCACCAGGCTGACTGCCTCTGCTGTGAGCCCTGTCTGTCTTAGCAGCTGCTGCATGAACCTTATTGGTCGTCAGTGAGTGTGATAGATCATAAAACTCTGACTACATCCACTGAACTTGACTCTCCTTAGACAGTGCTCAGCAATATTGAATTAATTACCGCGGGCAGCGGCCATCTTAAGGTCCACAGAGCGGGCGGCCGGGAGAGGCCGCTGCAAGCACTAAGCAGCACAGAGCAACGCTGAGAGCCATTTGCCGCCCGCAAAACGGTGAGCTCTGCGCCTTCTTCACAAACTTCCCACAGCGCTCTGGCAGCAGGACATGACGCCCTCACCCCCTGTGGCGCCACTGGGCAATTGGATCACAACCAGGCTGGGCCCGGCCCTGAAGTCAGGTTGTCTGACTCAGAGCCGCGCCGCGGAATCAAACCTGCTGATACATTGTAGCACTGTGAGCCTGCCAGCAGCGCCCCAAGCCTGCAGGAACAGCGAACCACGCCGCAGCTACACAATGCGCGCTGCCAAATGCCACACACTAGTTCCTTTCACAGTGGCAGTTGCCATATGCGGATATGCGTGACAATGCATTTCAGTGCGGTGATGCGGAGCACCACACTGAAATGCGTTAGTCTAACGCCTGATGCGTGGCACTTGGCAGGACTGTGAATACTTAAACAAAAACCCACAATCTGCCCCGCACCGCACTTTACTAACTAAAGAGCACAGCAAGTTTAAAAACACAGCGAGTACTTTCAGAAAGTACACTCTGTGTTTTTAAACCTTAGCCTCAGGGGTAGGAAAATGGCTTTAGTAACGGCACGTTTTTGCCACAAGCATGGTAAGGCGCTGGTTGCCAGGGCTGCACTGAACACCTTAATCAGGCTATCGCCATACTGTAGGTTCTACTTGATACAGATCTGCTGGGGCTAAATCAGACTCTGAATTTGTATTCAGCTTTTGACTCTCAATAGCTAGTTCTACCTCCAGCAGTAGGGTGATCAAATTGATGCTCCTGCCATCTTCTTATTTTGCTTAGCAGGTTTTGGTGGGGGGTTTTGTTCCCCTTTGCTCACTGCGAGTAGCTGTTTCAAATTGTTGGCTAATTAGTGTGCACCTATATATGACCCCTGGAGATTTCCATATCCTCTCAAGCAATGGGATATGAGTTCCCAGAATCTCTTTGGATTTTTACCTCTATCTGCCTGCATGAGTTCATCCCACATTCTCTAATGAGTTTGATGTTTTTGCCACTGTTAGCTTTTCATATTTTGTTCTGAGTTTGACAAAGTTAATCTTGTCCTTGGTCGAGTAGTGATGCAATGCAAGAGAGCTCTTGATTTCTTTGCCAGCACTCCTCATCAAATCACTCGTTTTTACAATGATCATGATTTGCCTCAAGGGGTTTGAGGGTAGGCCAGTAGGAGAAGGCTTTGTATTCACTCAGTTATAGGAGGTCAGTCACATTCCATTGCTTCTTTCCCTAGAAGATAGAATGTTCTTGGGATCTTAAGCTGATTCTTCCATTAAAAATTGAACCACTTTATGTAGCTCACCATTCTCCATTTAATTGACCTATTGTTTGACTGGAGAATTGCTGGATGGTATACAAAACCTTATTCTCTTGAGGGGCATGGTGTCATTCGGATCAGCATAATTGTGGCCACTAATGAATCATGGTCAATTTTGGGCATGACACAACCCCCATGTCCAAGACCCCAGCCTAGACTTTGATGTTGACCAGAAAATAGTTGACCAGACTTGACCTGTTTCCTGATTTATAGATTCTGCTGGCTAAAACATCTAAACAAGTCCAGTCATGAAAGAGATGCAGGCAACAGCCCATTACCGGTGATGTTAAGCCTTTCCCCCTGCCTAGTTTTCATGCCCCATCTCATTGTCGGCCTCCGAGATGCCAATGATTGTTCTTCCTCAGTGGTTACATTTTCTAACATCTCTTTGATTGGGCAGGGGATGTACTTAAGTCGCTACATACCACTACGGTATGCTGGGTGGCTTTAATTCTGCAGTTCTGATTGCCAGAACTGTATCTTTGAGGGCTGCGAATACGAACTTGTCATATGCATTACATCTCAAAGGGCATAGATTTTCAGTACATCTAGTTCTTCTGCTAGTATCAAGACCCTAGTTAGCCTGACATACTGGATATTTAAAGGAGTGTTCGCCGCAATGTGTTGTTGGGCTGTCTAATAAAGCTTCGTGGTGACCCAAATTACTAATCTGCCCATCGGGGGGCCTGTATTTTTTGGATTAACTGCTGGGATGTACTGTTCCACAAACCCATCAACTGAGATTTCTGACATACCCCACGTTCCTTGGAAGCAGCAGATATCATTCTGCTTGATGAAAGGTTGCTAGACTAGATCTTCTGTTTTAGGGATTATTCCTGAGATGTTCCAGCTGAGTATTAGTGTGGCCTCAAGAGCAAACATACCTCTCAGCTTTTTGCACTAATATGCTTGGTGAGATTTCAGGATGAGGTCTAGTGCATGCAAGCATTCAATTATTATGGGAAACCCAATTGGTAGCCCAAAACTTACATTATTTTCCCTTTCCGAGAATATTTTAATACCCATGTTTAAAGCACACCGGCTTTGTTAGGTGGTAAAACATCAATGCTAGAGTGAGGGCATGTTTTTTTGGTACACTGTTATGCTGGGCTTATCTTTTTCCCACAAAACTGTTTGTCCACAGGCACTCTAGTCCCAGAACTCTGTTGTTGGCCTTGGAAATGCAGCAACAATATCTAGCACAAAGTAGAGAGGCAGGTGAGAAGAGAAGCTAACGGGTGGACTAGTGTGAGTTCCAATTAAAAAGCTCCTACAGAATTTGTTTGTTTGTGAAAACCCCCATAATTGTCCCTTTGAACAAGAAGGGCAGCCGAGGCAACCCTGTCGATTACTAACAAAAGAGTAGAGCAAGTTTAAAAACACAGCGTGTACTTTCTGAAAGAACACGCTGTGTTTTTAAACTTACTGTGCTCTTTAGTTAGTAAAGCGCGGCTGCGGAGGATTGTGGGCTTTTGTTTAAGTATTCATGTTAATCCCAACTGCAATTAACATGAACACTTAAAGAAAAGCACACCATCTGCTCCGCATCGCGCTTTACTAACAAAAGAGTACAGCAAGTTTAAAAACACAGCTTGTACTTACAATTTATTCTGAAAGCACATGCCCTGTTTTTAAACTTGCTGTACTCTTTTCTTAGAAAAGCGAGCATAGCTGCCAAGGTTTCAGATTGCTTATGTGTGACATTTTCATAATTTCAATGTACTTATGATGACTAGCATTCAAAGGCTAAGAGTGACACTTTCTTGTGAACAAAATCAAAGCAATGAAGATGCGGGAAATATATAAAAATCAGAAATATCACTGGCTAAACAGCATTGGGCAGTTATTGCTTCACACTATCTGATGCACTGAAGGGAGTAATTGACTTCTCCCCATTCGAGATTCACCTCTGCAATCTTTCTGTGCGAGTAATCGAATGTTCTTGCAGTATAGCAGTCTCTGCCTTTTTGACTACGGTATTAGTTCAGATTCATCTATTATTTTTCAGTATTTTGGCCTTATTTCTATAAACGGCACTTCAGTTCCATCTGGAGAAGATAGGCAGCATGAATTTGTATCTGAATTACATGAAAAAGATGAAATAGTAAAGGTCTGCGGTCTGCCAATACCGCGCTACTTGGGCGAAGGCATGCATTTCTTGAACTATTTTCTATGGCAAAATAAGATCAAAGCATCTATTTTAGTATTTGAGGAACTCCCTTAAATAGGCCGCCCTACTATGCCTTGTTCTGTGTTTTGTTTAAACGTATCTGCAAGTAATGCACCATCTTTTCACTTTTTTAAGTAAACGTTTGGAGTGACATTTGGCGCTGCACACACGCGCGGTCTGGTTCCTGGCGCACATAGCCATGGTTGCAGCGCACAGAGACCCTCCACTGCCGCACACAGAGGAAAAAAATTAGAGGGAACATTGGTTGCAACTCTCCTTGTTTCGTCTGCTTCTTCCACCAATTTTAATTGGAAGAAGGGAGGTTAAAGAATTTTTAAGATAAGGTGTAAATGCACAATTGTAGGAACTATATGTCCTTCAAGCTTGAATAACCAACAGCCAATAAATAGTATTCTAATACTACTCAGCTGCGGCGGAGTTTGTGCCCACCCACTCCAGACGTCTCTGGGGTTTTGTGAGTAGGTTCTCTGAGAATAGCACGACTGAACTACTCAGATTCTACTGTTAAATAAGTACCCAACCAACGTTGGGCACCATGTCGTGTAGTTCCTATAGTACCCCTGCAGGACCTGCGCGTTTGGATAACATATACTGCGGGCTTGGTGGCAGACTGACTCCGTGCACCCCCACCGTATATGTTAGCCTAGTTTGCATTAGCTAGCTCGCAGTGCCACTAGTGTCTCCTCTTATTGGGGAGAGATTAGTTTCTGGCAACCTTAGATCATGACAACCCTGATTCCCTCAGAATCGTGGAAACAATGTACTACCTTTCGCTCAGTCACTCGTGCTCACTTATTCGGTTTGTCTCAGAGAGTTACACAGAATAAACAGTTGGGCGTTTCAATAAGTATTTATTGAACAGTTGTTATTCTAGTGTAAAATATATGTGCTGCGGTAACCAGCAGACAATAGCAGAGATATATTATCAGCAGTACGATAAAAGCAAAGGGATAGAACAGTTCTACCATATTGCAATAATCATGAATACATACATGAATATAAAAGCATTATGCAAGTGCGCGTACTCCTATGATGCCTAACTAAATGTACCTGAGTGTACCTAGCATATGTGTAGGTCTAAGAGCCAAGAATCCTTCTAGGATTTAGTCGAACCCCCATACCTGAATAGAGACAGTGTGGGACACCGTCCTGGTCTCGAGTTGGACACCCCGTCAGGGCTGTGTCAGACCGCTGTCAGCAGGAGCGACTGCATGCAGGAGCCTCAGCGTCTCTGGTCAGTGTGTCAGCATGGAAGTCTCGGTTCCCTCTGCCTTGACCGGGGCAAGATGTGGTGTATTTATACCCTAAAGAGTCTCGTCCTCAGTATGGTTTGTATTGGACATGAGGAAGACGTCAGGGGTGAACTTTGTACATACATATTATGCACGTGGTGTATTCCTAGAGAGCCATGCATAATTAATGAGTACAGTGTGGGCCTGTGTTTGGGAAAAACCCTGCTGTATTCAAAACCACAGGATAGATAACGTTCAGCCCTCAGAGCTCGTTGTGTACTAGCTGGGACCAATGTAGGTGAAAGATCATGCCTATATAAGGACCATAATAGGACTATAATAGGATATGTACAGTTATGACCATAATTGGGCATATGCGGCTATGACCATAATAGGGCAAGTACGAATATGACCATATTAGGGTAAATATGAATACGTCCATTTTAGGGCATGTACGAACGGGTCTACATTAGGGCCTCTATGCGGGATATAACAACTTCATCTGAACCACTGATACCATTTGACGCCCTTACAAACATTCTTATGGCAACTTGGTGTAAGCCATGATCAGCCACCCTCTGGCAAAATGGCACAGATCTGCCCCATACCGATCCTAACAGTTTGATGAAACACTCAACTCTTGAAAGCTTTTGTGGAGCATGCATCCACAAGTAAATTCAGTTCGAAGGCTTTTCCTCCAAACACCAGGTTTGGAATCAAAAAGCATTGTTGCCTTTGACAAGAAAGTATTTCCCTCCGCTAACCAGGCTTTACGTTGTTTGAATGTGTTGTTCCTTCGTGTTAGATACCCCCATGCTGCTTTGAGATCTTGACTGCCATTCAGAAGGACCTCAGTAACTCACTGGCCCAAACGATCCAAGATGGGCAGGATGTTACAAAATGTGTTCAGGGCAGATCTGGACAGCACAGGCTGCATAGAATATGCTATTGGCACCAGTTTAGTGCTTAGGAGGCATGCCTGTATGCGATCAACCGGGATTTTAGGTGACTCCAAAAGTCCCTTATGGACATGTCCTTTAATGACTCTGTGCTGTTTGAAGAGAAGGCTGACTTGACACTTGAACGATTCAATCATAGCCACTCCACAGCCTGCTTCTTGGGGCTGTTGTCCCCAGCCAGTCAATTCCACCTGCGTTCTGAAAGTTTTGGGGCTATCCAGAGACTTCGCTTACTGCCAATGTCAACCTTCCCAGTCGGGTCAACAGCAAACTCAGTCCTTTCGAAGCGAAGGGTGTGGTGGCTGTTGAGCTATTCACTCCAACTGAGGCAGATACATTCATTTCCTTCTACCTTTGGTTTCAATGGATGATGAGGAAGACAACAGCGAGTCTGGTAATCTTTTGCCTCACTTGCATTCTAATACTTATTGATGGATTTGAACAATGTCCGTAGGTTGAATTCCTCACCTCAGAGAGGTTTTGCCCACCAAAGGAATATCGTTTTTTTTCCTTTTTTAATTGCAGCAACATTAGCTGTTCCCTTGCTTTCAGAAGAGCCTAAAACATCACTGTTTGCAACTGGAAGCCATGATCTTCGCTCATCTAATGCTTCTTGTTTATTTGTATGTTATGAACATGCCCTTTGGGAGCTGACTGCTTTGATTGCTCCTAACCTCGCTGAACACGTATCAATGTTTTAAAGAGCTGTTGGATGGCATGCTGCTAAACAAACTGTGCATACTGGACTTGATACCAGGAATCTATTGTGTCTTCTATGTGTTCTGATATGGTTCTGCGGTGGCATGCCTGGATGTGTACCACAGACTTTTCTGGTGATTTCCAAGCACAGCTTTTAGATATGCTGTTTGTTAGCCAAAGGCTTTGTGGTGAGGAGTCTTAAGAGAGATTTGGGCATAGTAGGGCAAGAGTTTTGAGTCTGGCCTCTCCATCTAGGAGATTTCACAGGCAATATAGAAAGTTAAGGGGCTGTGATAATCAGATGGGTTACCAACAAAAACAGCGGAAGAAATATCAACAAATGACCACCGTTTTTTTCCCTCTTCAAGGGAAGAAGATCAGGAAGAGAAATATAGTCTCAGCCCAGTGTTATAAAAAAAAAAAAAAGGCCCAAGATATTTTTCAGGATGCCACTGTAGCTTGCACCAGCCACTGTCCCCGGCAGGTCCTTTAAAGTTTGAACTTCAAACTTCAGCATACTCCTTGTTATGTCCTGTATTTGTTGGGCTTAATATATTTTTAGTACTGTAGGCCAGGCTCCACATACATCTACTTTAGTAGCAGCTAAAGTCCAAATTGAGTCTGTTTTCGTCAGCCAAAATTATGTCCTCTGCTTCAGTCGGAAGTTGATATGTTTTCTGTTGTGGTAGAAAGTTCTGCTGAATATGAGAGGCAAACCGTTTCGAGCATCTTGACTTGTGCCAACTCTAACGAAGTGAAAGCTTACCTTGACCAACTGACTTTTAGTGCTTCCTGGTTGCTCAGAGAAAGATTCCTATATATCATCCTCCCTGAATTGAGACTAGTGAGGTTGGCAATAAACCTGTTTCTACTCCAGGTTCAGGGATGTTATGTCCAAATTGGTACATTACTACAATGGAATATCAAAAGAAGGAAGGCAATATAGGGCTGAGAAACCATGGCAACAAGGCGAACCTCCACTTGAACTGGGCCATAGCCAGATTTGGCTATCAGCAGTGTATGTAACAAGGAACAGCAAAACGAAGAATGACTGGCGGAGCTGAACTTCCTCAGTCAATCGCAAATGGGAGAGCAGTTAACTCATTCTAGAACTGATTTTCCAGTTTTGGAGAGTCATAAATAGACCTCTTCCCCCCCCCATTACAACAGGAAATGTAATCTGTTCTGTTGCAGTTCTGTTGTTGTTTACTGGTAGCCCCAGTCTGTGCTCACAGGACATAGTTATGTACTGTTGGTAATATTCTTGACAATGGAAGAGTGTTAGGGTTCAGAAGAAGGTAATTGCTGATTTTGAGAAAATGAATCACCTCTAATTGGTAAACTCAGAGGTGATGCACAACTGAAATGTAGGAGGGCAGTGCACTATAATAATACAGACATTTGTAGAGCGCGACAGCTACCTCAAACAGAGGTGTCCCGGTGCTAAAGCAATTGGCAGTACACAGATGGAGAACCAAAAAGCCAAGTCCCTGTACCTATCGGTACAAATGTCTGTATTATTATTATTATTATAGTGCACTGCCCTCCTACATTTCAGTTGTGCATCACCTCTGAGTTTACCAATTAGAGGTGATTCATTTTCTCAAAATCAGCAATTACCTTCTTCCGAACCCTAAAACTCTTCCATTGTCAAGAATATTACCAACAGTACATAACTTGTTCTTCTACACGTTACTCATTAAACAGATGGTATACCGGACCCTCTGAATTGCCTACAGCCACACAAAAGACTTGAAATCATTCAATGCGTTAATGCAAGTTCTTCTCTGGCATGTGTTTTTTTAATCCGGTGTAAAACTCACCTGGCTGTACCTGACCAACAAACACTTCTCTAGTTCTGCTTATTATTACCTATGAAGGAACATCAAACTTATGATCACAACATTTACATCATCTCCTTTTACCACTGTACCGTAGCTAGGCTTGTGATTGATGTTCTTCTTCCCCCACACCATCCTTCAGACAAGCCTTAAAACCCTTTCTCTTCTCTAAAGTGTGAGCTAGTACTTCAATGCAGCTGCATATCATTTCCAGTTCCTGGTGGCAATTTAATGGTGCACTGACTTCAAGGTTGCATAGCATAACCTGCCTCATTTGTATTAAGTAAGATTTCATTTGCTGTCATTTTTACCACATACATTTTCAATAGGATGTTATGTTACCGCACTGATCACGTGTCCACCTATGAGTTTTGAGATAAATTATCACCCTACCAAAGATGCAATGCACAACAGACTTGGAACATGTATATATGAGGTACTTCTATAGCACAAACCTACTTAAAGGACAGCTGAGTGCAGTACGAGGTCAAAAACGAGCATAAAGTCAGTAACTGATAGGAGAGGTAGCTGGTTTGTGGACCGTTAATGCATTGTGATGTAGTGCTCTTTGAAGAGGTGTGTCTACAACTCTTTCCTAAATTGAAGCAGCGTTGGGGTGGTCCTGTAGGATACAGGATGTTGTTCCAGATCCTGAGTAAATAAGTGTAAAAGGCTTGCAGCCTTGTTTTTTTCTTTTTCTCTTGTTCTTAGTCTACAGTCTGATGGTGTGCCGAGAATCACCAGACATGGTTAGCTTGTCTGCAAGATAAGCGGGTTGCTGGCTTTGTAAATGATACAGCTAGTTTTGAAGATGGTGCAGGCTGGCAAGTGGAGAGTGGAGCCAATGTAGTTCCATTAGGATGGGAGTAATGTGATGATATTTCTTCTGGCCCTGGATGAGATGTGCTGTGGCATGTAGGATGCCATTAAGGCATGGCAGCCTGGAGTCTGGGAGGCCATGGAGTAGGGCGTTACCACCATCCAGGTGCACGAGTACAAGGGTTTGAACAGCCGTTCTAAAGTCACTTTCTGGAAGAAACGGTTTCATAACGATCCACGTAGCTTTGTAGCATAAAAATAAAATCTTTCCTCAAACTCTAGTACTTCAAAATGGCAAAAGTAAAAACATCTGAAGGGGGTTGAGCGGATGATGAAAATAATGTGCTCCACTTTCACAAGTGTTCCTGCGTTATATTTGCTATCCTACCAGGGATCATACTAATGAAGGAATACTCCCGTCTAAATGTGTATTTGCTCCTTTTGTACAAAAAATTGCAACTTTGGTTACCAAAATGAACACAGGAAAACTGTTGTAGTTTGAGGGCAGGGTCTTCATATAAGAGTCTGGAGCCACTGAGGTAGGAATACATTTTTTATTTGAGGTCAGGCCCTTAGGCTATAGTGACAGCCATTAGGTCTAGGCATGTTGGAGATTGAGTGATTGTAGATATTTGTTCCTGTACTTTATATGCAAGGAAATGGATTTTCTTTGATTTGTTGCTTGAAAGAAAGTGAGGTGTGTAGTATCCTATGTTGTCCCCATGCCCTGTATGTTCGAGCTGGTGTCTGTAATGCCTAGAAGTAATGATGTTATAAAATGTTAGTGTGTGATGTTGGGTGGAAACTAGGGGATAGGGATGGTTGGAGTGCAGATGAGCCCTGACAGGATCTACCTGCTGTAGCTGTAACCTGTAGAAGATTTGTATAGGTTAATATTTTAGTGAATCATTAACAATGTGCAGAATGCATTTTCACACTCGATTACACATGTATATTCTGATATGGGCCTATTGATTCTGAAACAAATTCTCGATGTGTAGAAATGCGGTTTCTTGCTATGGGTTAACCAGGCCACAAATTAGGTACAAAGGACATCTTTCCTAAAATGGAAGTCATCCCTGTCACTCATGTTCCCCCCCCCCCCGGCCCTCACTCCCACTTCTCTCCTCGCAGACTCTGCAGCACAGTGTCAAGTTGAGATGTACTAGCTTATTTTCACTGTTATTTTTATTCTGCTCTCGATGAACTCTCCCCGGCTCAGTCACAACCCGCTACATCACCAAGGTCCTTCGGTTTGTTCACTGTGTCCTATTCATTCATATAGCATGTTACTGTTAATGTATCTAGTTTTGTTCTAGCATCTCTGAATGACATAGCATGAATAATTATTTGTGCAGTGGGATAGTGCTTAGCTGTTAAAACAATATGACGTTTATTTTTCATGTGCTCTGATTTGCTGGTGAAATGCTACATTTGCTCACACCACAGCGATGCACTTTCTTGTGCAAAAATAATATATAAAGACCCTCGATTTTGGGGGTAAGCCAGAAGACTTTCCTGTTCTACTAGGGATGCTTTCCGTTACTCTCTCAACTTTCCTGCCCACTTGGGACTTAGAATAATTTCGGATTTTGCATTTCTGAATAACCTTTACATCGAGAACCTACATGGATTTGACTCTATCACCTATTTTAAATTTGTAATAAAACCCTTTCATTTTTATTTAATCTAGAACTGAGTTATTGAATTGGCCTATTTCCTTAATAAACTGTATTCCTGATTTTGATACTTTGTGAGGCGCTTTAACACAGGGGCACATTGCTTCATGAAATTGAGGTTTAACTCCGTCTCCGATCCAGTGAAATGCGGGCATTCTGATTGAGGTAAATTTTAGCGGTGTCTAAAAATGTTGAGGTACTCCACGTCCACAAACCTCAAGGCCTAACATGAAATAAATAACTTACCTCCTACCTGAATGGCTCCAGCCGGTTGTATCGAGACCCTGCCCTCTAACATCAACAGAAACATATTTAGGGTTCAAGGTTTTATTGCCATAACTGTGCCTTGAATGAAAAATGAAAACACAGGAAAACACTGTTACAGGGAAAGAAGGGCATATGCAATAAACATATGTCATATTAATGAAGCCCCTCAAGGGAGCAAGAGATACTGAATCACAGGTTGACCAGCTCTCTGCTTGCGGATGAGTGGGGGACAAGATGGGGACCTTGCACATGCAAATGCTGATCCTAACAAAGAGTCTACAACCTGTTTTGTCGAAGTTGTCCAGTTAACCGGGCTGGATTTTGAGATGTTGAATTTAGGCCCTTGTTACAGGAGGTGGATTAGGTAGAAGGTGCACAGATAGGAATAAGAATAGGCATGGGTAAAAGTCACAGGGTAAAAGTCTTGAAATGGTTCTAGGACATATCTCCCTGGTTTTTTGGGGATGGGGGACAATACGAACTGCATGGTACATTTTCAGATGATGTACTACCAAAGTATACAGAGCGGCGAAGACTGAACAGAAGTAACTAGGATCAACTGGGAAGAAGTGATGTGCTTGGGACAGAGAAGAGAGGTGGTCATTAGCAGTAGACAGTGACGTGCATTGCCAGTGAGGGGACATGTATTTCAACATAATGTGTGCAGGAATGATATTAGGGCTTGACAAAGGCCCTGTGGGGGCAGTGCTGGACATTGAGGGTGTCATACTAGGCAAGCGTCTGACTAATTGCCAATGTGATTCGTCAAACATTAAAGGCCACTGGGCAATTTTTCATTGTTCCTTGCAGTGTAATGTGTAGCATGGCTTTGTGTGCTGGGTGGCAGGGTCTGCCATGATTCCTTGTCTGATTCCTTGCAGTGTCTCTTGTTAGAACTCTAGCAAGCTGTATCCCGGTGGGTGAACAGACTTATGCTTCTTTTTGCCTTGCGCCCTCTGATCTAGCTGATGGGTTGTGTACACAGGTGATGTACCGCCTGGTGTTTGGGTGGTACTTCTTTCAATTACTGGGGAGCCTGTGCTGGAAGTAGGTGAAACAAAGTGGGGTGGTACAAAACAAGGAAGCCCCATTTGCCCACATGAGAATAGGTCCTCTGCATCCCTACAACCCGACATGGTGGCTACTACTGCACCTTTCAGGTACTGAGTGTGATCCAAAACAACAACTCGTCCTGCCTTGTGGACCACTATACGACAGGTAATCCTTTGCCATCTACCAGAGTTATATCGCCACGGCTTCTGCGTTTTAGACTACGGGGCTGCACTTTTCTTCAGAAACACTTTGCTTTTAATTTCCTGTTACTAATTAGACCAAATCAAAATTCATGAGGACATCGCAGTGATTCCTCAAAAGTCAGTCCCTCCTTCTCCCTTTTGAGATTTGGGAATAAGTCTGGGTTACCAAGCTCCCAAAATACAAACGAATCTGTTTTATCAAAGATCTGGGCACTTTGGTGCTCTGAAGATTCAAGGATAGGCACCAACTCCTCGCCAACGCTCCGGATCCTCTGGCTGAGGTCTATAATGTTTACTGCTGAGTTGTAGCTGATGTTGGGTTGTGAACCAGTGGCTGTTGCAATCCTCACACGCTCCTTTGATTGAAGACTACTGGTTGTAAATGGGAGAGGTTAGATCACACGACTCTCTACCCACTCTTGGTCTCGACTGATACACATATCTCCGGTGTCTCTCCAGCAAGCAGCATACACATGTGCATGCTACCACACCGGAAGTGGTTGCATGTCCCAAGTTGCACTGGGGCAGCTACTTCCAGGTTGCCTGTCTCTGCACCTGGGACCCTAGTTCATGTGTAATATTTTTTAAGACGTCGCGCCATCAACCTACATCTGAAACACGCTTTGAAGTTTACAGTACATCTCTGACTCCCCTTTGTCTTAGTTTATTTTTCATTATTTTCATACACATGCTATGTGTACCACCTTATGTTAGTTGGTATTTCATCTACTGCAACCTCCCTTAGTTGCATTTCTAGTTTGTGATTTTAAAACCCGAATAAATGAAATGTGAATGGCAATTTATTGCTTATAAAATCTCAAGGTCAAAGCAGATATTTCACCTTATTGGCTTCAGTTTAGTGCTTCATTTCAACCCTTGCGAATTCATATAGACCTCTCGTTGCGAAGAGGTTTTTATTATGGGTTGGCAAACGAATTTACAATAGAACGCAAACTGTTCCTGCGAAGAGGAATTTTCCCCGCAAAATAAATTCGTCTTTGAGTTTCCGAGCAACTTAAATGGCTTGCGATCCGAATGTATTTTAGTAAAAGGGGAGAATTGTCAGCCTTCTCTGCTTTGAGAATTTACCTTAATACCCCCATTTGAGAACAAGTTGAAAAATCAATACCTCCACTAATTAGTTATCACTGTGTTTTATGTCTGCAGGTTCTTTAATGAACCAAACCAGATTTCCGTACAAACTTAAGGTCATTTCTTCTTATCCATCCTCTAAAATCGGCATCTCAAATTGCCTTCTTTCAGTGAAGTCTTAAATCTTCTTTTCCTCTGCTGGAATAATCAGTTTAGGGGTGCCAGGCTCAATACTTAGGAGACACCTGAGTGACAAATGTATAGCAAGTAAAATGATGGTGTCCTCTTTCTTTTGTCCTCCATTTTGTTTTCTTTCATCCTTTGAGAGTCCCCAAAAACAGATTCACAACATTCGGCTCATGTAACATATGATGGTTGCTTATTTTTACTTTACTAAAAATGCAGCTTTTCTACTAAAGATGATGGAAATCAGTGGTTTGTGACGGCAATTTCGATCGCAAACCATTTACCAGTTGAAGACTAAGGTTAAGGGGTCCCTTTGGGAATCGGGTTGGCAGCTTCAGAGGGCGTGACAGTGGTCCAGGGGACAACTGCCTGCTCCTTCTGAAGTTTTCTCATACAGTAAACTTTTATTTGTAGATTAGCACCAGTTCCTTTAAGGAACTCGACTGCGTTAAAAAAACAAATTATGTGTTCCGTTTGGGAATACAAGTACTGGGATGGGGGTCTGCTGTCCCATGCAGGCCACCATACCTGCAGTTGCTGCCAATCACATGATGCTGCAAATTGCAACCTAATGACTATAAATTAGACAGGTCATTCTGCAACCCTCTGCGAAAGGTGATCTTCCCAACTGACCTCACGTAAAAAAAAAAAAAAAATCATAAATACAATTGCACACCTATATACACATACATAGTGGGGCTTTGGGTTAGCCCTCTTCATTCATTGGTCTGTTCAGCTGTTATTTACATTTTGTTTCTACTAATCTAGGCATACATCATTGGACAGAAGGTTGCCCAACATCAGCCATTGGCTCTCTTGCACTGAGTGATGGCATTTTGCCTGCTCACAGATGCTTATCTTCCTAAAATGAAGTGCACTGTAGTGCAAGGACAGGTGGAGCAATAGTTTGGTTTGCCAATTTTTTAACTTTCCATTTTTTTATTTTTTTTTAAAGTCTTCGTCCTGTGCCTTTAAACAGTGCCTTCCTGTTAACCATTATTAAAAGCCAACAACATATTTTCTTCATACCCACAAGGTTCCTAATTTCCTGGGATGTGCACTAAAACAAAAAGGGCTTTGTGTTGCCTGTTTATATACAAATGCCTGCTAGAAAGCACCGCACTTTTCTTATAAAATAATACACCGTGGTTATTTTTTTTAATTTACATCTTTTATTGTAAGCATATGGCCACTGGGCTTAGGCAATGACATGTTTTCTTTTTCGTTTTTAAATTTTTGTTCCATATGGTTTCAATAAAAAAATAAAAAGGTAACCATCACACTAGCTTGGCAGGGCCTGGCTTATTGGCTTTGTCTAGGCTAGTTATATCTGAAGGCTCTTTTTTCCTTGGTTCAGTTGTGTGTTTTTCTTTCTCCAGGTTTGTGCTTTATCAAAATGCTTACAATAAAATAGGAAAAAAGTTCCAGAGCACTTTAGGGAATCTTTCTAATATACCGCGATATAAGGACAATTACATTTAATTTTATAGACCTAAAAGCCATTTAAGTGAGCAGACTGTACCCAGAACTCTGGCTGTATTTAGCTCTTAGACTGGACCCAAACCTCAGTCTGTTCTCAGCAATCGGACTGCATCTAGAACACAGACTGCATTAACACCCACCCCTTTGACTTTAGGTATTGTGCCTTCATCCTTAAAAGGACTGTAGTAGCACCTTTGCTGAAAAAGTCACAGGTCGACATCACATTGTGAGTCACTCTCTCAAACTGGCCTTCTCCGTCAAAACTGCTTGAAGTTGTGGTGTTTCTATAACTGCAGATTTCAGTAGAGAAGGCTGCAGAAGTTTTGCATAGCTCAGCGTATGGAATTAGTAATCACCTCAAATACTGGACGACCTAAGAATGGTGGAGAAATGTGGGATTGTATGTTGCAATACCATTTACAAACATATTGTGACCTAAATATTGTTTACAAAAATAGCGTGTCATGGGGTGTACATTTTCTATGATTAATTCCAATGTGTCCGATATTTTTGAAAATGATAATTAGGACATATTTTTGTTAGATTATGTTTAGGCAACATAATTCTGGTACCGTACTCAAATGTGGATCTGTCTTGTGGCAGTTGTGCAAATTTAGCCGGTACCTCAAACAGAATAGGCAACAGTGGAGGCCTGTGGAGGCTGTGGCTCAGGATCATGCTGCCCGCTTTTCAGGCCTGAGTAGGTTGACAAGTAGAGAATAGATACAGTCTCAGTTAATTTGTATTGTTCATCAGCCATTCTCAGTACCACGCCTTCTTAGACTATCAGTCGTTGTAGGCTGTATCATTGAACAAGAGACCCGTCTACTTATACTCAGGATCTTTTTGCCACTGAACCCAGGAGTTGTGTTGGCGTTTGGACTTTCTCGCTCTTGGCAGCTCAGCTCTGCAACTGTCTTGCCCGCATTCTAATATTTGTGGAACAACTGATCTCGCCTGTGTTGTGCAGAAGAAAATGTGGTGTATCAGATGCCCAAGGAAAAGGTCTGGGGCCAGTGGGTGGCATACAGGGGCTGCTGCTGATTCTTTTTGGGGGAGGGATTGCAAGGTTTGGTTGTGGAGACATCGTGAGATTTATTAATAATGTTTCAAGATAATAGTACTGGGGAGAGGAATATTGTCTACTCATCCGCAACCAATGTATCGGGTAAAAGTCATATATTGCAATGTTCTGTACCTACTGTCGATCTTTTTCCAATGAATTACTGTTTCTGTGCAGCTGAGCATATGTTAAATGAAAATAATTTAAAATGTTTTTATTTTCCAAATTGACTGGTGCTTTTGTTAAGCTGGCTGTCTTGTTAGGTTCAGCGCGCAGGCTTCAGTGCTGCTTAGGTGATAGTTGCAGTTTTACTTTTTATTGTGAAAAACTCTGGAAGACGAAATGCTGCTCCAGCTAATCAAGTGTAGATGGAAGCAACATTTATATAAAGAAAAATCAAAATGTGTAAGCGCCCAGAGTGGAACGTTGGGAGCTGGCCCTCCAATCAGATTGATACCTTTGCTGACCATATCCAAGGCCTGCTCCGGAAGAATTCCGTGGCTGACAGTTCCTCTGGTGTCCTGGTAAGCCCTGCCTCATTGGCCTCTGGTGCGGTACCGCTCATTTTCTTATTTTAACCCCTGCTCGTTTCAGTCCTAACCGTTTCAGCCTTGCAGTCTACCCTCCTCGCTTCACTGAAGGTGGACAGTTGTCCTTATCACCCACAGAAGAGTACATTTTTGACTGTTAGCTGGTTGATATGGATTGCGTCCCCCTCTGTGAAGAGAAGGGTTGGAGCTAGTGGAGCGGCTTACCTTTTTGCAGTGGCGCTGAGAGAAAAACAGGAACAGCATGCTGAAAAAGAAATGATGCTTTTGGTCGGAAGTGCTTTCTGGAGCTAACACTCCCTTTGTGGCTGCCAGTGAGATGGGCTACTATGGGGATGCTAAGAGCCTTATTGCCTGCATCTTGCAGGGCAGTAACGTTAAGGAGTCTCCCCTTTATTCACCCTTGCATGTAGCTCATGCCAAGCGCAGTAGGGTGTGAAGTTAAGAGCTGTCATTGCCCGCAGCTTTGTGCAATAACTAAACTTTTTTGGCTGGATTCATTCTACTGTTTAACTGGATCATTCTAGAATAGGATATGTTAATTATACCACCATGCATGAGAAATTATTTAATCTTTTGTGGCTGTTGTAAAAAAAACTATGTTCCATAAAACCTATAGCTCATGAAGTATACACACAAGACAAAAAGCTTTGCAAAAGAAATGTGCTGTGAAATAAATCCAATCCTGAAAAAATTGTGGTTGTGTATTATTAAAATACTGCAGAATTTCTACTCTTGCAATTTGTTACTTTCTATGAATTCCTTGCTAGTTGGAGGATATGACTGTCCTTCGCCAATGCAGTGTTTGCACTTTTCAGAACTCTCACCTGACCAAAAGGTTACGGCTCCACGAAGTGCCTCCAAAGATTTGAAAATTAATTTTCTTTATTCCAGGGATTCTCCAGTGGGTGAAGCTGATTGACAACTTTGATGCTGAATATGAGTACACTACCAACGAGGGCACAGTGTTCACTTTTAAGACCAACTCTTCAGCACCAAATTATCGATTGGTCAACATCGACTTGAATGACCCAGAGGAATCCAAGTGGAAAGTTCTAGTTCCAGAGCATGAGAAGGATGTGCTAGGTAAGAATTGCAATTTTTTTGTTCATATGATGTTTTAACTGGCAGACTGTCCTCTGTGAACATTGAACTACTTTGATTTTGCTTACTACAGATGAGTAAGGGGTTATTTCCCATTTGGCAAGTCTAGACACTACAGTGATTGGTTTTGTTTTGACTTGTCAGTTGGTACCCCATGCTGCCTACCAACACCTCTGTAGCATTATTTTCTATTTGAGATAGTATGAAACCCTATGTATAGGTTGAGAACACAAACAAAAGGAATCACTCATTTGTAAAGCTCGGTTTTTAAGGACTTTTCATGTAAATTTAAAATTCAAGAGATCTTTAGAAGAGCACGCTGATATTGAACACTTTCGCTGCTAGGCCGCATCCCCCCCAAAACCCCGATACTAAGACTTTTTTTGGCTATTTGGGGTAGTTTGCGCTTAGGCCTCCATAACGTTTTGTCCACATAAGCTAGCCATGCCAAATTTGAGTCCTTTTTTTCCAACATCCTGGGGATGCTAAAGGTACCAAGGGTTTGTGAATTACCCTGGAAGGTACCAAGAAAATAGCCAAAATATAGCTAACATTTGAGTTTTTGGGAAAAAATATGAAAAAAGTATTCTGGATAAAAGTGTCTGTTTTTTTCTCATAAAAATGGCATCAACAAACGTTTTGATGTGCTACAGTCACCATCTTCCCAGCTTTCAGAAACATGCAGAGATGAATCGAAAAAAACACATTTTTCACCACAGTTTTGGCATTTTTCAAAGAGGTAGCCCAACTGAGGCAGAGTACAATGTTTTTTCATTGTGTACTGAGTATGTAGACAAATTCATTTGCTGAAATATGTAGAGTGAAAAATAGGTCGCAAGATAGCCTATGTATTTCTGAAATGGGCACAAGATAAGGAGTTTAGGAGAAGTAGTTATGTGTATCTCTCTGATTTTGTGAGTACCCAAAAGAGCATATGATTTAGAGGGAATTTTTCACAAATGCAGCAAAATCCAATTGGTATTAATAAATATCCTACTATTCTATGCTCCTACATGCCTTCTGATAAAAATGGTACCTCAGATGTGTGGGGAGGCCTAGTGCCAGCAACAGGAAATGGCCCAAAACACAACATGGATACGTCACACTTTTCCACTCAAAACTGACCTGTTTTTTGCAAAGTGGTTAGCTGTGGGTTTTGGACACTAGCTCAGCCGGCACCTAGGGAAACCTAGCAAACCTGTACATTTCTGAAAACTAGACACCTAGGGGAATCCAGGATGGGGTGACTTGTCTGGCTCTCACCAGGTTGTTTTCCCAGCACCCCTTGCAAACTTTGAATGTAAAAACAAATTTTCCTCACATTCTGTGATGGAAAGTTCTGGAATCTGCGGGGAGCCTCAAACTTCCTTCCACCCTGCATTCCCCTAACCCTTCTGATAAAAATGGTACCTCACTAGTGTGGGTAGGATTAATGCCCGCAGCAGGAAACGGCCCAAAATGCAACATGGATGCATTACAGTTTTCCACTCAAAACTGACCCGTTTTTTGCAAAGTGGGTAGCTGTGGATTTTGGACCCTGGGTCAGCCGACACCTAGGGAAATCTAGCACACCTATACATTTTTGAAAACTAAACACCTAGGGGAATCCAGGATGGGGTGAGTTGCATAGCTCTCACCAGATTGTTTTACCAAGAATCACCTGTAAACCTCAAAATTTGTCTAAAAAACATATTTTCCTCACATTTCTGTGGTGGAAAGTTCTGGAATCTGCAGGGAACCACAAATTTCTTACTTCCTACCATTTCCCCGCTTGTCCAAATAAAAATGCTATCCCACTTTTGTGTCTGGGCCTAATGCACGTTACAGGCAAGCATCAAACCAAAGTCACTGAGAGTCTCGCGGAGCGACTCTCATTGGCCCTGGTTTGATTTGTGCCTGTCGGGGGAACAAGGACAAGTCACGCAAGTGGGGTAGCATTTTTATCAGGACAAGTGGGGAAACGCTGTGTGGTATGAATTTTGTGGATTCCTGCTGATTATGGAATTTGCGTCACAGAAATGCAAGGCAAATGTGGAGTTATAGCAACATTTGAGGTTGCATGTCATTGTTGGCAACAGAAAAAAAAAACTTTATGGATATCTAGGTTTCAGAAATGTCTGGGTTTGGTAGCTTTCCCCAGGTGGCAGCTGACCCGAGCCCAAAAAGTGCAGCCATTCATCATAGAAGTAGGACGATATTGGAACTCAACCCAACTCTGCTAAACATATCTATATATAAAAAAAAAAACATTCAAAATTTCCCTTCTTGCCACAAAGAGACGGATGCTTTAGTCCATAGAGGGGCTGAAAGACTGTTGGGGTCATATTGGAGGTGGAGGATAGGCTCAATGTGTGGATGGGTGGGCAGGCCACCCCCACACCTTGTAGCTATAAAAAAAAAAAACCTCTCTGGTGTCTAGTGGCCTTTCTGCCCCTCCTGCTGAAGCAGATTGGAGGAAGGGCCACTTATCAGCCCGGGGGGTGGGGGTGGAGGGGTTGACAGACTGTTGCGGGTCATTTGAGGGGTGGAGTTAGGCCAAATGCCTACACAGGCTGCCCCACCAATTTCTCCACAAAAAAATCATCCCTGGTGTCTAGTGGGCTTTCTGTACCCCTGGAGGCACATTGGAAGTAACAACCTCCAATCAATCTGCTCCCAGGCAAGCAGAAAGACATTTGGGACTGGGCGTGGATGGGAGCATTAACCCACTGCCAGGGAAGCTGCTCCCCCCCCCACCCCCAAAATATAATCCCTGGTGCCCCCCATCGGTGGCAGATTGGAGGAAAGCACCCCCTATCTGCCCCTGACTGGGGCACAAAGACCGATGAGGGTTATATGGGCAGGTGGGGGCTAGGCCTGATGCCTGAAAGGGACGCCCCACCCATTCTGCCTTTAAAAATCAATCCCTGGTGTCTATTGGGCTTTCTGTCTCTAGACTGGCAGATTGGAGGTTAGAACCTCCAGTAGGTTGGCCAATTAGCGGTGGCCAGTTATGCTGATGAAGTAGAGTTGCTTCTGGCAGGATAGATTGTTGTGCCTAAGTCATTAAGACATTGGAGTCCTGGATCCCGGTGGCATTGCACCTCTAAAACTGTTTCCTGAAGGTGTTTTGTTTGACTGCGATCCTCTGCTGGTCTTTCAGGGCAGGTGAGGCGTTAACATTCATAATTTCACCAAAGTGCCAAGAAGCTGTCCTGAATGACCGCAGGTTGTGTATGTACCTTCATTTGTGTACCTTTGTGAGTGGACTGGCCATAAGGCACACCAACAGTCCAGGCTGGATTCATTGTATCTCAATTTTAAGTCCTATCTTTGTTAAAATTGGAGAAAGGGGGTTAAAGTGGAGGCCAGATAAAATTAAAATTGTAGAATTTTTGTGACTTATTAACCTTCTTTGATAACCACAGTTGTAACTGGTGCTTTAGGTAAATAGGCTGTGTCTTGGCCCTTCCCTATCCTAATGCCACCGCACTGTATATCCATGTAGATACATATACATGTATTCGATTCTACACATTGTTTTTGTACATCGGTAAATACCTTAACCATCAATTCACAGTCGTATAGGTAAGAAAAGCTTCTAGTGCCTGTGAGAAGCGTTCTGTGAAAGTGAGGTAAGAAAAACGTTGTGCAAGACAACTGCACTCTCAAATACGTCACTACCACAGTACACTAAGAGTACAAAAAGTCCAAGATGGTCATTTAAAGCTTGGTGGGATGGGAGAACCACTGTTAATTGTTGGTTCTCCCCCCCTCCAATTTCACCGTTCCCCTGCGTTGTTTACAGATAGGAGAATCCAACTGATTGCAAGTGGAGCTTCAGCTGACAGTCCGGTAAAGAAAGGGATCTGTTACTAGGTTGGCGCCTTTCAAGCATTACAAAGTTTGACCTCTTACGGACTCTCCACCTACTGCTTATTTTCTATGCCCAGGTCTGCCATGCAGCACAGGGGAAAAAACAATGGCTTCCACAAGCTGTGTTCTTAAGACCATTGCTTTTCTGGTTTTCATAAAACTCCTTGATAAAATCTTTCATTCGTTTCTAAAAGACAAAAGGATGCTGAGCAGACAAAAAGCATGCCACCTCTCTCCTTTCTGATGCAAGTGCTCCTGCCATGTTGGCAGAAACATTTTCGACAGAAACAGACTACCTCTGTGAGGGCCAACTGAAAATAAGACATCTGTCACCACTACAGCTTTGGAGGACCAGCTGCTGAGATCTGACACCCCTACATCTTTGGATCCACCACAGAAATGTCACTGCCAAAGAACATCTTTAGAAATTAGTTTTTGGGATCAAGGGGATGAAAACACAATAAAATCTAGCTCTGTCATTTCGTTTGTTTGGTGCCTCCAGAAGCTTAGGCTCTTTTGTGGTTTTTTGCAGCATAGGTAACAATAACTCGTGCCCTGGCCATGCACTGCTAATTACCCCACATATTACATCTCCCATGACATCTTCTTCGACATCATTGATGATATCACTGCAACATTTGCAATGAAATTATTGATGAGAAAACTGTGCATGGCAGGGGCGCGAGTTATAGTTACATTAGGTTCAGATTTTACACACACAAAACCATAGAAATTCAGCAGTTATAGTCTTCTCAAGTAACTATAACTCATGCCATAACTATAATGTCCCTTTAACCTTTCACGATACACCAGCGTGGTAAAATGAACATTTTGTAAATAATTTCACTAAAAGCTTGAAGGTGCAGCACAAATGTTTAGGTCTGAACTGTGATTTGTCTGTGGAAAAGTATTTTATTTATTGTTTGGCAAAGCTACTGGATCTATCATGCTTCTGTACAAAGAACACGTTCTGTTCAAGAAACAGTGTATGGAAAATTAAATCTTGGGCAGCTGTGTTTAAGTGACACCGCTATCTGTTTCCCCTTCTTTCTTTCCTTGTCTTTGTGCCTGCTAATATTTCCTCTTCCAGAGTTCAGTTGCACTTGCAAGGCAGCTCTCAGTGTCTCTATCAGTCTCTCTCTGTTGTGCCCCATCTCAGTGTTTTGCTCACCTCTGTCTCTACCACAGTGAAAGTGTGGTTGCATGGCTGATCTGTAGCTCTGGTTACACTGTGTCTCTTTTTCTGCCCCTCTCTCTTTTTCTCTCTGACCTGCTCCCTGTGTTTCTCTTGCATGTTTCTCTTCAGTAGTACTTTCATAGTGGTTGTCTCTGTTTCTGCCCTTCTCCTTCTATATCTGCAGTTGTTCTATGCTGGTGTGCAAGCGCCTTCCATTTGGCCACATCAGAAAGTTGGTTGTCCACAAATGGCCACAGTCTGGCAAGGCATGCATGTCGGTGCTTGCACAGCTGCTCTTTGTGGTGTGATGAGTCATGCACTGTTGATGGCTTCCAGGATTCAACATCCACGAAGCAAGATGTGAGTCAACACCAGGATTCAGTGTCTATGAATTAGGACTTCAATTTCATGTCTCTTCAGATGCTACAAGATTTCCACTTAAGTCTGGCTGAAGTAGCAGAAGCCGCATAATCTATCTGATTATGCAAAGAGCTGTAGCAGTAAATACTGAAAGGGATGACCACTTTTCCACTAACAATGGCACGCTACTTAGTCTGAAAAAACCTGCCCTTTCCTTGACACAGAAATGCAGCAGGAAAGCGAGTAGGGATAGTGGAAGGAAGAAATGGTTTAAATATTGTTAACTTATATGGTCCTTGATGCTGAAAAAATGATCTGATAGAGACTTGTAGCTGCAGATTCCTTATCTTTGAATTTCCCAGGCGTCAGGCTAGATCCGGAAACTTTTGCTGAGCAATACCCCTTGCACGTGCCGTCGGGTGGCTCCATTTGGTTCCGCATGCCCTCATCGGCTTCATTAGCGTCGGTTATGACGTTGCGGTACCTATATAGGCTCCACCCAGGGGCGTGGACGTCAGTTCTTTTTTTTTTTTTTTCCACGCCAGTCAAGCTTCGATCCGGGAAGAGCTACCTCTGTCGCTTTTTGACAGGCTTTTTCTCGACTTTTTCTCGACTTCCAGATTTTTTCACATTATGTGCGAGGATGTCATTGAGGAAGACCAGGTTTAAGCCGTGCGGGGCCTGTCCCCGCACGATGTCGGTTACCGATCCCCACCTCGTCTGCCTCTGGTGTCTTGAGCGTGACCACGAACCGAAGTCGTGCACGGACTGTCAGGCCATGGCTCCTAAGACCTTATGAGAGCGGGCTTTGAAGCTCCTTGCCGACAACGTCAAGCGAGACTCCCATGGAGGTCCCGGTCCGGATCGAGGAAGAGGAGGTTGCGGGACCGCTCTCGGAGCCCAAAGTCCTCTTCGTCCCACTCGAGGTAGTCGGGACACTCGAGGAAGAGGCACAAGAAGAAGAAGTCCAAGCGGACTTCATCTTCACCTCGACTGTCGTTCTTTGACAAATGAGGTAAGGCGCACTAACGCTCTAGGCATGGTTCTACGGAGCCGGAGCCAAGGTCGGCTTCGCGCCTCCCTCCTTTTCCAGGAGCCGGAGCAACCCCTGCTCAGATCAAAGAGTTCTACGAGGCCATGTGCCGGGTATTTGAGCGGGCCAAACCTTCTGGTGAGCCTTTGGGCTCCCCGGGGTTGGAAGGGGCCCTGTCTGGTTCGACACTGTCGGCTCCAGCCACAGCGCCGGTGGGACCTCGGAGATCCGATCTGGGTTGATGCCGGTTGTGCCACCGCAACCTACCCGGCGTCGGACCCGAAGTCGGTGCCTTCGGCGCTGCCGATGCCCATCGGCGGTGCCAGCCCCATCCTTATCTCCGATGACACGGAGTCAGAACAATGTTGCTTAACGTCGATTCTAACGTCGATTGAATTCTTTGTGGACGTGTTAGGCTCGAGAGAGGAATGGGAGGGGTCTATGGACCCTCTGGAACACCAGGATGACTCTACAGAGCAGTTGGACTGGTATGGGGAACTTGGGGAAGCCAGTGGACTGGATACTTCTCCAGATACTGGCATGCTCTCTCCGCCAACTTTGGCTATGGAGGAGGCGGCATCCTATGCCATGGTGGTCAAGAGGGCAGCTGTGGTCCTTGGACTGGAGCTGCCCTCAGTGGAGGTCAGGACTAATCTCCTGACTGAAGTGCTTCAGCCTGGGGCTTCCACCTCAGAACCACTTTTGCCCTTTAATGAAGCACTTTCTGATGTCCTTCTAGGCACGTCGTCCAAGCCTAGCACAGGGGCCCCCTGTGAATAGGACAATTGCACGCTGCCATCGCCCAGCTCTGGGAGACCCAAAGTGCCTCAGCCAACACCCCACCCCAGAAAGTTTGGTGGTGCAGGCATCTACGTCACAGGGCACGTTCCCTTCCGCTCCTCTGGATAGGGAATCCAAGAGGCTGGTTTCATTTGGCAAGAAAATGTTTTCTTCCTCCAGCATGGCATTGCGGTAGGTGAATACTGCGTGCTTATTGGGCCATTTCTCCCACTCCCTTTGGGAGATGGTTGCGCAAGTGCTGCCACAAGTCCCAGAGGAGACCCAGGCTGTGCTCTCTCAGGCATTTAAGGATAGGAGAGATGCAGCAAAATTCACCATAAGGTGTGGGCTTGATACGACGGATTCGTTGGGCAGATCGATTTCCACGACAGTGGCCTTGAGGCGCCACTCCTGGCTTAGGACAACTGGCTTCTCGGGTGATGTCCAGGAAAATCTGATGGACATGCCCTTTGATGGAACCCGCCTTTTTGGGGAAAAGGCAGATTCAGCCCTAGTGAGGTTCAAGGACTCTTGAGCTACGGCCAGATCCTTGTGCCTCTCTTCTACTCCTCGTGGCCAGTCTACCTTTTGCCCCTTTTGTGGCAACGGAAGGGGTTTCCAGCCGCGTCAGCCCTATCCCAGCCACCGTCCCGCACAGATTGCCCAAGCTGTGCGGGGACGTGTACGCGATTCATTCCGACCTAGGAATGGAAGCCAGAAGTTGTCGGCCACCCTGCCCTTGGCAACCGTAGCCTCCAAGCACTCCTAGTCTGACTCTGAAAGACCACACCACTCCAGTTGGTGGGAGAATTTATCATCATCTCCCTCACCGGAGGTCCATAACATCGGACAAGTGGGTCTTGCAGATCATTCAGGAGGGCTATTTTTTTCCTTTCCTTTCTTTTCCTCCTCCCATTCTGCCAAATCAGGAACGGCTGACGGAGGATCATTTAAAATTGCTCCAGGAGGAAGTTACAGTTCTCTTGGCCAAGGGAGCTATAGAAAGGGTCCCGGGTTCAGAACTAGGCAGTGGCTGTTATTCCCTCTACTTTCTGATTCCGAAGAAGAACAAAGGGTTGCGGCCCATTTTAGATCTTCGGACCGTCAATCTCTTACTCAAGAAGGAGAAATTCAAGATGCTCATTCTACCTCAGTTCTTGTCTGCCCCAGACCAAGAAGACTGGATGGTAGCGTTTTACCTGCAGGATGCGATTTTCACATTCCCATCCTGCCGGGCCCCAGGCGTCACCTGCGGTTCAAGGTAGGCCGCAAGCACTTTCAGTTTACTGTGCTCCTCTTCGGCCTTACCAGTGCCCCTCGGCTGTTCACCAAGGTGATGGCGGTGGTCGCAGGTTAGGGGTGTCAGTCTTCCCCTACCTCGACGACTGGCTGTTGAAGGCGTCCTCGCCCCAGGCTGTTGTCTCCCACCTTCAGACTACGGTGAACCTCCTGCATTCGCTGGGGTTCTCTATAAACGTGCCGAAGTCACACCTGACTCATTCTCAGATGCTCCCTTTAATCCGAGCTCTTCTGGACACAGTGCAGTTTCGGGTCTATCGCCCCGAGCAGCGAGTCCAGGATATTCAGGTTATGATTCCAATGTTTCAGCCTCTATCCTGGATTTTGGTGAGACTGACTGTGGCTGTTGGGCCTCATGGCCTCCTGCATTCTGTTAGTAAAGCATGCCAGTATGCAAGCTCTGCAGTGAGTCTTAAAGTTCCAGTGGGCACAGCGTCAGAGAAATCTCACTGATGTGGTTCAGATCTCAGAAGGAACTGCAAAAGATCTGCAGTGGTGCTTGACCGACCGCGATTGGGTCAACGGCACACTCCTTTCCCTTCCCCAACAAGATCTCACAGACGTGACAGATGCGTCACTCCTGGGATGGAGCGGCCATCTGGGAGAGGTGGAGATCACGCGACACTGGTTTCCGGCGGAGTCGGGGCTCCACATAAATTTGTTGGAGCTCAGAGCGATTCGACTGGCATTGAAAGCATTTCTTCCCTCTGTCAAGGGGAAGCTAGTGCAGGTGTCCACGGACAACTCCGCCATGTGGTACTGCAACAAGCAGGGCGGGTGGGGTTTTGGACTCTTTATCGAGAGGCCCTGCATCTCTGGACATGGCTGGAACAGCAGGGCATAACCCTGGTGGTTCAACTCCTGACAGGTTGTCTGAACGCCAGGGCGGACAAACTCAGCCGTCGATGCCTAGCGGGTCTCGAATGGCATCTCTAGTCTGAGGTGGCACAAGGTCTCTTTCATCAGTGGGGAGAACCTTGGTTACATTTGTTCGCCTCCGAAGAGAACACACAGTGTCAGCAATACTGCGCGCTGGAGTTTCCAAGGCGGCTATCGCTCGGCGACGCTTTTCGTCACGAGTGGAGCTCAGGCCTGCTGTACACCTTTCCGCCCATACCACTCCTGCCCAGGGTTCTGAATAAGATCAGGAGAGACCGGGCCCAGGTCATTCTTGTGGCTCCGGACTGGGCGAGGAGTGTCTGATATCCAGAGCTTCTGAAGATGAGCATCGAACCTCCTATCAGGCTGCCCATTCGGGAGGATCTTCTGTCGCAGCAGCAGGGGAGGGTTCTCCACCTGAACCTGTCAACTCTGCGCCTCCTTGCGTGGAGATTGATCGGTGGCAGTTGATGGCTTTTGACCTTCCTCCCGAAGTATGTAATGTTTTTTTGGCCGCCAGGCGGCCCTCTACTAAGATGGTGTACACCTGCCGTTGGCAGAAATGTGTATTATACTGTACAGAAAGGTCTATTGATTCTCTTTCTGCTTCTTTTTCCACTGTTCTTTTATTAATTCTGACCCTTGCCCAGCAGGGCTCTGCTTTGGGAACTCTCAAGGGTTACCTTTCTGCTCTGTCTGCTTTTTTGCAGTTGCCAGACCAGCCCTCTCTCTTTAAGTCTCTCATTGTACATAGGTTTCTAAAAGGGCTGGCTCACTTGTTTCTACCCACGCCCTGTGTTATGCCACAGTGCGACCTTAATTTGGTCCTCACCTACCTAATGTGGGCTCTCTTCGAGCCTTTACATAACTGTCCCCTCTGGCTGTTGACCATCAAAACGGCCTTTTTAGTGGTGACTGCATCTGCCCGGAGGGTGAGTGAGTTGCAGGTGTTATCTTGCTCGCCTCCCTATCTGATGTCTTTTCCAGACAAAGTGGTGCTTCGCACCCTGGCTTCCTTTTTACCAAAGGCCGTGACCCCCATTCCATCTGGGTCAATCCATCACGTTGCCCACCTTCTTTGCTCCCCCGCATCCCTCTAAAGACGAGGAGCGTTTCCACCGACTACACCCAGAAAGAGCGTTGTCGTTCTAACTTGACCGCACAAAAGAGTTTCGGTGGACGACCAACTCTTTGTGGGGTAGGTGGGAGCTAAGAAGGGAAGGACAATGCTGAAAAGGACCATCTCTCGCTGGGTCGTTCTCTGCATTAAGATCTACTATGCCTTGGCAAAGAAGCAGCCACCTTAGGGATTAAGAGCCCATTCCACCAGGGGAAAGGCTGCGACTACGGCCTTGGCTCGGGGTGTCCCAGTCCTAGACATCCGTCAGGCAGCAACATGGGCATCTGTGCACACGTTTGCCAAACACTACTGCCAGGACAGTCAGGTCCGCAGGGACAGGCATTTTGCCCGTTCAGTCCTGCAGGACTTTCTAGTTTGAGGTATTGGTCTGCAACCCACCGCCTGGATGGTATGGCTTGGGTATCTAATTCAAAGGTAAGGAATCTGCAGATAGAAGTCTCTATCAGATGAACAAGTCACTTACCTTCGGTAACGCATTATCTGGTAGAGACTCTATCTAGCTGCAGATTCCTTACAGCCCCACCCATGCCTCCCTGCCTTGCGGACTAATGTTGTAGGGCTAGGATTACTCCCCCTTCTCAGGGCCGTAGTTTTGCACACAACTACGTTAGTTACTTCGAGGCTCTGCGCTTCTGCCATGGAAAAAACGAAAAGTACTGATGTCCGATCACCTGGGCCGTGCCTATATAGGTACTGGGACGTCATAACCGATGCTAACGATGCCGACGGCATCACGTGGAGCCGAATGGAGCCATCCGACGGCGCGCACAAGGGGTATTGCTCAGCCAAAGTTTCCAGATCCAGCCTGACGTCAGGGAAATTCAAATGTAAGGAATCTGCAGCTAGATAGTCTCTACCAGATAATGCGTTACCGAAGGTAAGCAACTTGTTCTTTGATTCCATCGAATGGTGCTTTTTACTGAAAGTTCTACAAAAAAGCACTTTGGACTAGAGTTCATATCCTGGGTTACCCTTCTCTAAAAGCAGCCCAGCGCCTATCTCCAGATAAATGGTACCCTAACTAATCAGTTCAAATTTGGTAGAAATAGATCTCTGTAATGCTGTTTGCCTTTGCATTTGCTGTATAATGTAAGACCATTGGGTTAAACGATTCTGGTGGAGTGATCTGAGTGAAAATTAGATATCACTGTATGAAGATGACATTCTATTGTTTGTGGTAGATCCCTGATTCATGGTACCCAGGAATCGGACTACACTTCGGGTTCAGTATAAATTGGACTAAGACCGTCCTATTCCCTGTGCATAACTGGTCCACGGGACCTCACAAGCATTACCCCTTCAGAAGAAAGATGTTTTCCGATATCTGGGCTTGGAAATTATTAGTAATCCGGAATACTTTGTAGAATTTGACCGTTTGATACTCCTGGCCAGGGATTTCCTACACTGTAGTAAGCTGCCCTTCTCTCTCCTAGGAAAAGCTGTTATGTTTAAATCGATGTCCCTCCCACAATTTCTATATGTCCCACAACTCTATATGTCCTGAACATCACTCCATATTGGGTCCAAATTCAAAGTTGATGCTGTGCTAAGGAACCTACTTTGGGGAAGGACCTACAGATGTAGCTACTTAAATGTGTGCTAAGTGATGCAGAAGAGTGTACCCCATGCCCTGTTTATGGGACTGTTAGTGCTGTGGTCTTCTAATAGTCATGAATGACTAGTGTGGGTGTAATACCCCTTAGAATAGAGTTGGCCAACCTTTCTTGCCTTAAGGGTGGCTGGTAGAAATACTTTTCTTAGCCACCGGATCGCAATCCATATTTGAGGATACAGAATAAGGAAGTATCATGTGACCTTTGACATTATTGATATCACAGAAAGTGACTTTCCAAAAGGAGGTCCCACAAGAAATGATAAACTAGATAAAAAGGCTTATCAGGATCCGAAAGTAAATATCATTTGACCTTTGACATCAGTGATATCACAGGAATTGACTTAACATAGTTAGAAACTGTTTTTTGGTTGAGGAGATTGTGAACCCTTCCTCAATCCCTGTTAGGGTGAACCACACAAAGTCACTACATTAACCTGTGCTTAACGCTCTGGTAGCTTGGCACAAAAGCAGTCAGGCTTAACTTACAGGCAATGTGTAAAGTATTTATGCAGCACTCAAACTGTAATAAAGTGAGTGAAAACACAACACAAGAAAAATACCACACCAATTAAAAAATATAGAGTAAAATAGAGTAAAAAAGGAGTAAGCACAAGCACTTTAGCACTGGTTAGCAGAGGTAAAGTGCACAGCGTCCTAAGGCCAACAAAAACTTGTCCAGAAAGCAGGAGGGGTAAGGGCAAAGTGTTTGACCCTGCAGAGAGGGCCAAGTCCAACAAGATAGTATGGAAATTACAACTTGGGCAATAAGACCGTATAAAGTATTTATGATCTAAATAGAAATAATGTAAAGGTAATAGTGCATTTTGTAAAGAAATAAACGAAACAACAGATGAACTAAAATATTCACATTTTTCAACTCCCATCTCTCTGAAATAGATGATGAGCACTGTTCTGCTGGAATGTAGCTCATAAAACAAAGCTCTGCCTTATAACTACATTACATTGTTAACACACAACAAAGCAATAATACGTCTTATTACTGCACATGGTTCATTAAAATAGCGAATACTCCCATTTGCAAATTATTTATATAAAGGACACTTATTTGTCTCAAAACATTTGCTTGTCATTTGTATCAAGAGCACTAACTTGTCCCAAAATATCAGCTTGTCGTTCGCAGTCAACACACACATTGTCGCAAAATATCAGTTTCTTTCACAGCCTAAGTTCTTCTGTGATGGGAAACCTTTGGTGCTGATGCAGTCAGTACTGCCAAGCCAGCTCAGGTAGCACCCTGAGCAGGTCTGATGGCAGACAGCCTGAATCACATGGGGATCAGAAAGGAGCAAGACTCGCTGATGAGTGCTCTTCCAACCAGTCCCTGCATGTCAAACGATAACAGAAGAAACAGTTTGCGAACCAATGTATGGCCCTACACATATTCTTTATTTAGTATAGAGAGTGCGGAATCGTAAAACTGCACGTAGTTTGCGGATTCCGAGAAAGAAGTAAGCTTGCTACAAAGTGTAAGTCTACTTTGTGAATCAGGCCAGAGGTTTGTATTGTGTGCTGTGTAAATGGTTAATAGTGTAAATGCACACAGAAATCCGAGATAAGTCCTTTGACTCTCACACCTGCCCATGGTTCTGCGAC
This sequence comes from Calotriton arnoldi, assembly GCA_963921515.1. Lineage (NCBI taxonomy): Eukaryota > Metazoa > Chordata > Amphibia > Caudata > Salamandridae > Calotriton > Calotriton arnoldi. The sequence goes on along the minus strand of CAWUFW010000081.1, from coordinate 5,138,539 downwards.
AGAGTTTTGCTCTTCACTTTGATTCCCACAAAGTGAATAGAAAACAACAGTGAAAGCCTATGTGGCTATTCACTGTGTTCCTCTGAAGGAAACCTGGACTGTCCCTCCACAAGCCGCATGTAATGTCCTGAAGGGCCATGTTTTGGACTGGGGCCATATGTTCGACAACAGAGCCCTAGACAAACCCTTTCTCTGATGGCGGGAACGTTGCTGTGGATCTGCCACATGAGATCATTGCGGTGATCAAGGCATGGGTAGAGCTGCCTACACTGATGGGATGGAAAGATCCATGATGGAAAACCTTTATGGACCGGGGTTATTTACAAAGTGTTTTGGCTTGGAGCAAAGAAGATCTGTGATGCAGTTGGTATATCCAAACTATGTGACTTGATGGTGAGGAATAGAATGAAGCTGTTTGACAAACTGCAAGAATTTGACTTAGCACAGTCTAGGTTCTACTGGTACCTCAGAGTTCGAAATGCTGCACATGCCCCTCCAACCTTGGCTCTTGCAATATATATCACTTGTCGAATGAAGCAGTGTGTTAATGGAAGAGCAGTCTAATAGAGCATTATGTTAGGTTTTTAGAACCCTTCTGTGCAATGTTTCAGGACACTTTATTTTTTTTTTTTTTTTTTTTAAAAGAAGTGATTTGTAGGAGAGGAGAAATGAGATGAGCTCTATCCTCCCTTATGGTTGGGGGCACATAATTTAGTTTAAGACCCATACAGCTCAAAATCCTGCACTTGGTACGCTTCAGCAGACCAAAATTATTTATTGTGAGTTTTCCTGGAAACTCCATTTGTATATGTTCTAACGGTTATGAGGGAGCATTTGCCCATAGGCTTTGGGTTGTAGGGAGGTCCAGTTTTCCTGGTACAAAGTCAATACCAAATTGACAATCCGCATGGCTGTGTCAATAATATGAGGAGAGGTTTTAATTACATAGGTACAAAAAGAGCCTTCACTCTATAGAACTGATGTTAGTCCATGGGACTGTGGCTCGTAAATGGGATAGCACCAAGGTCTCCGAAATAGACACGTAAAGAGGAATGGATTGGTGCGTGGCTGCTGTAAAACGTCTATACTAAAAACAAGGTTCTCTAAGAAATGGGTAAAAACTTTGGATCCATAGAGGGATATTTGATTATGCTGTGTTAATGCAGGTGAATTGATGCTCTACTGCCAGATTGTTAGGTATTTCCTGATGGATGTTGTGATTTGGTGTAACCAATGTCCAATAGCTAAAGCTGTATAACACACTGTCTCTCACATCTCCTACAAGCTCCCACTCACATTGCTACCAGTGTTCAATTCTAAAACATTAATGTTATTAATCATTTCTGTCAGGAAAGAGAAAACCAATTAGAAGAATTGATTAAATAAAATGGCTTTGTGGTAGGTGTTACCTGAAGGCAGTGTTGTAGTGAATAATTTCGAGATGATAGGAATATAAAAGACAGTCTTCGTCACCAAATGGCAGGGAAGACAATAAATGTAATTTCATTTGATATGAGCTGATTTATTTCAACATGAATTGTATTCAACTGATGCAAATTATTGCTCTTATAAAAGTATTCATTTCACTTAAGGTCCTCAAACGTCAATGTTTGCTTCCAGGCCTACGACTCCTTTTCTGTCGATTTAGAAAAAAAACACAAATGTAATGTAAAATTTCATTTATACTGTATTCTTCATTGCATTTAATTTCCATTCATTCGCACCTTATCTAGCGTATTCCTTCTTTGTTGTGTCCCTTTTGGGCTAGCTGCTCCCCTTCGCCACACATTGAGAGGCATTCAGTGGCCATAAATCAAATTATACAGTTGTAGACTTTAAGATAGTGGATGAACAACAGTTTGTGGCATTTTTCATTTAATGTATTTTGCCTTGATTTTGAAGTGGCATAGTTTGATGTCCAACCTGCTTCCTCCTTTGTGTCATTAAAAAGCTATCAAAAGATTCCTGTGCAGACTACAAAATGCACTGTTTGGATTATAACTTCATTCTACTTTGCTCTGTGAAGAACCACTTCCAAAATTAAGTTTTCAGTTTGGCCAGTAATAAACTCCCAAAACCATTTGTTTGTGTTCTATAGAGTTATTTTATTCATATGTTGAGCAAAAGGGCCTACACCCATATACCTGTATATCCGCAGTATGCACATATTAGCACACTTGGAAACTTTGCCTGGAAGTGTAAATCGATATCTTGATTTTTCTGCAGAGCTCTGAGTAGAGTTACTGTTATTATAATCAATAAGTGTACACCTGCAAACTAGTTAAATCCTTTTGTCTATGTTGAAAGAATGAGCTTGTGGCTATCTTCATATGATTTTTTATTCTATTAATTTGATTGTGTTTCTGTAATGCCTTTGTAGATGCACAAGGCTTCATTTTCTGAGTAAACATGTTTGCCTGACCCCGAAATAGCGGCTGACGTACCATTATTGCCGCAAACTGTACTATCTTGGACTGCTGCCCCGGTAATGTCTCTTGAAGGTCCCCCCGCTCCGACACACTGTGGTGACCCTCTCTGGAGAGCTGAGGGGCTCTTGCCCCTGTACCTTCTGAATTCTCTGTCTGCCGCTTGATAATCCTCCTTTGGGTATCCTGTTTTCTTTATGGGGCGGACGCCTTCCAGCAATCGCTGCCAAGGTTCTTTTTTTCTTTTTACTTGTTTTGTTTACTACAAGAAATATTAGTTAATGCTGCACATATTCCTTCTTTGTGGGGACTGTTCTGTATGCCACACAGGTACCATGCGCCCAGCAATGAAGCTGCCGAGTGGAGCATTTGGGCACACATGCAGACCGCTGTGATACTATATACGGCTACTTCGCAGTAAATGTTAACTGGTGTTCTCTTCATTGACCCTCTCTGACACACTGCGAACTGAAGGGTTAACATGTAATGTGATGTCTGTGCAGTATTGAAATAAAAACAAGTAAAAAAAAAAAACTGTTAGCCTGAATGTATCTTTGTAACACCGCCTCACAAGAAAGACCGCCACTGAGAGACCCTTGAACTTACCTCAGCTAAGTCTAGAGCAAAAGTAAAATAGCCTAAAAATATTAAAAGCCCTTTAGCTTCTTCTGGTACTAAAGTCTTAGCCATTCTTACGGTTTCCATAAGTAGGATTTAGTTTGTGATGGAGCTCATTACATAAAATAGCCCGCTGCCGACAGGAGTCCAGCCTCCAGCGGCATTCTGAAAATCGCACAATCTGTTGGTTTGCAGAAATTATAGTTTTTGTGCTGCACTATGGAAAACATTAAAGTATTGAGACTCTTTATGGTGTTTTTTTTATTGCATATTATCGTTGAAGACCACTGGCAAACAGTTGATTGCTACAGCAAGAAATGGGTCTGCTATTTAAGAATGAGATCTGTATCTAGGAATAACCCAAGTAGCATCCAATGAAGATACTGGAAAGGTGGTTGATTCCAAATTTCTGATGACGCTCACAGGATTAGAAGTTTTTACATCAAGACTGCCATTGCTCACTCAGCTGTTGATCCCCAGGATCTACTGGTTGAAGCCAGAATCTAGCAACAGCTGTTAAGATACTTACAAATGTCATGGTGTATTAATGTGATAGTGTATCATGTTTGTCGGAAGACGTCTGTTAAGAGATGTATGTAGATAGGAAGAGGCAATGTGGCAGCACCATGTGAAAGCCTAGAAGTCAGGCTGATACTTACAGAGTAATAATAACTCTTTATGCCCTCACTGCACTGTCTACTAAGTAGGAATTCATCGCTTGAGCACTACCTTGACTGAGTTACTACATTGTTCCTCAATGCACTTTTCCCTGCTGTCTAATAACACAAACTAAAAAATGCTGTGATTGTAGCGAAGTCCAGTTTGTTTGCCCAGAGAAGATTATCCTCAACACATACTAAATCCGTTCCAATGCCTGTTGCCTTACATCATGATTATTTGTAAAATGCAGGTGTACACCCATTGTGGCCTTTTGGTGCTATCCGATGTGCAGGGTAAACCTATTATTACTTCAGCATTTGCTTCATACTCGGACTTATGAACTTCCCCATTTTGCCAGCGCTTTGAACCCATCATCTATATTTTCACAACTGTCCTCTTTACTCGATATCCCCCACCCCCCAAACTAGGCCAGCAGAATTACCTGCTTTATGCAGTATTGTGCAGCTATTTATATTTTTTTATCCCTAATTTTCCCTCTTTTGCTTTCGTTTTTCCTCGCCCAGTGGGATAGCGGGCAGTTAATTTTATACATCATTACTTACCTCATAATTTTATACCCAAATATTAACAATGACCTGCTGAGTGGGGACTAAGAATGCCATGGTGATCATGGTGATGAAGATTAGAGAAGAGGATGAGTCTCTGATATGTTTTCACTATACAGGAGAGGCATAACCTCAAGCCCCACTACTGTAGAATGTATTTGGTTGGCTGGTCATTCCCCACAAAGGTTACAGCAGCTAGGGCAGAGAAAAGAGAGTGGGTCACTGATGACCCTACACACAGTTTCTCCTTGAGTATAATTCGGTTATATTACTTCATACTGACATTCAGCACTTTGTGGTTAAAAGGATGCATGTCACTAGGCAAGGAGCAGAAAATTACCTCAACGTTTATCAGTCTAAAGATTATTTCTTTACACTGTGAATAGTCTGTTTGCAAACCATTGCTGAAACCTCAGGCCCAGCACTCTTAATTAATTTTGTCAGAGGTATACAACATTGTCAATTAAAGAAGCCTGGAATAGAAATCCTGTCCTCCGAGTCCACAGTTTCTTACATTAAAACTTGACCACATCTCCTTGGTGGCCTCTTTCACCACTTAAATGTGGATATGATTTCAGACTTAACTTCAACGGTACCCTTCCGTGTTGGAAAAAATCTAGAGCGCTCCCATAGCTAGGCCCACTTACAAACAGGGGTAGGCTGGACATGAAAACGTTCATCTGATCTCCTTGGAAATGTGGTGGGGGGGTGGGATAGATATAGACACGATAGGCAACTTCAGGCTCTTCTGACAACCAGAACATGTATCGACATTTATAAAATGTGTTTCTTCAGTAATTTTTATTATCAACCTAAAGGACAATGCTATCTATAAAGAGACCAACATATTGGCTGAGAACATTAGTGGTTTTCTTATTTCTGAACTTTTCTGCAAGCCACCCATATTCAGGTATCTGATAGAGACTTCTAGCTGCAGATTCCTTACCTTAGAATTATTTCCAGGCGTTGGACTGGATCCGGAAATTTTTAATGAGCAGTACCCCTGTGCGCCAGTATGTAGCATTGTTCTGCTTCGCGTGACGTCATCGGCATCACCCGCGCCGTTAGTGATGTGCACAGTGCCTAAATAAGTGCCATTCCTGCGTGCTGACGTCAGATCTTTTCTTTCCGTGCCAGAAAGAGATACTCACTGTCAATTTTTAACTGATCTTTTTTGACTTTTTGTCGAAGTTTTTTTGAGATTTTTCTCTTGGTGTGGCAGGATGTCCACTAGGAAGGCTGGCTTCAAGCTCTGCGGCGCCCGTCATCGGCAGATGCCGGTGATAGACCCGCATCTTGTTTGCCTCTGGTGCCTCGAACGCAACCTCAAACTTGACAAACTGCGTTGACTGCCACGCCATGCACCCCATGGCCTTGAGGGAGCACTCCCTCAAGCTATTTGCTGCCCAATGTGCGACGGTCTCTATCCCAGTTGAGAGGAAGGTCTTGTGATCGGTTGCGGAGCCCAAGATCTTCGTCGCACTCCAAGTCATCAGGTAAGTCCCACAAGCACAAGAAGAGTAAGAAGTCGAAAAGGTCTTTGATTTCACCCCATCCGTTGAAGTCATCTGACAAGACCAGGGAGCGTCATTGGAGGCCTGGCTAAGCTGTTGAGCCTGCACCTGGGCCGTCTCTGCACCTCCCCTATTTTCCTGGACCCGGAGTGACCCCGCCCTACTCTGTGAGTTTTATGAGGCCATGCACCTCCTATTTGAGCAGCCAATTCCCGCTGGCGTACCTTTGGCCCCACGGGTTCAGGAGGGGCCCCCACTGGTTCTCTGCCGTTAGTTCAGCCTGGGCTCCAGTCAGGCCCCTTGGATCCATGGATGGATCTGGACTGGCACCAGTCCTATCATCTTGACCTTCCCCGGTGCCATCCCTGATGCTCCCGGCACCCTCTAGTGACACCGTCCCCTTTCTCATCCCTGACTCTGACATGGAGCCGGAGGGGGGTCATCCAACTGGAGGGGGTCACCGGACCCTGAAGAATACCAGAAGAATGCCAGCCCCTAGGCCCCAACATGGACTGGTGTGAAGAATTGGCGGACGCCAGCGGACTGGACACCTCTCCAGATACTGGCATGCTCTCTCCCCCTACCCTGACTGCAGAGGAGGGGGCTTCTTTTACTATGGTGATGAGAATAGCGGCCGAGGTCCTGGACCTTAGCCTGCCTAAGTGGCAGTCAAGACTAATGTCTTGACGGAGATGCTTCAGCCAGGAGTTACCCCTTCAGAACAGCGTCTCCCATTTGATGAAGCCCTCACGGACGTCCTGCTTTGGGACTTGGTCCAAACCCTGCGCAGGGGCTCCTGTTAACAGGGCGATTGCCTGCCGCCTCTGCCCCGGGGACCCCAACTTCCTCATGCAACACCCTACCCTAGATAGCTTGGTGGTCCAAGCCGTCACTTCCAGCGTGGACTACATCGACAACGCCACGTGGAACCAAACGTCGCTTGCCACCTACCGGCACGCAGGGGTAATGCTCACAAAACAATTCTGGATCCAGTCTGACATTTAGAGATAATTTTAAGGTAACGATTCTGCAGCTAGATAGAGTCTCTACCGGATAAGGCATTATTGAAGGTAAGTAACTTGTTCATTAGGATATTTCCAGATTATCATGACTTCCCCACTCCATGAGATTTTCAAGCATAGCTTCCTTTATTGAAAATATTGCCCCTTGTCTGATGACAGATTATTTCTGGTCATGCTTAGAGATTCACTTGAGGAGTCTTGACTATTCAATTTCCTGGTGCACTTTGGGTTGGGTGTGGCTCGGAAGAAGTGCTATGACATTTCTGCATAATTTCTGAAATAATACCTCTATGCGAGTTCTTTCAACTCTGATTGGGAGAAGTGTATCATTATAATAGTATGTTGTATTCTTTTTCCAGATCTTTGGTTGTTCAGTATTTTATTCCCATTGATAATGTTGGTCCATTAAAGCCAGGAGCTCTGCTTGTGTATTGTTGCAATTGGCTATGGCCATTTCCATTCTTCCATTTCTGTCATTGAAGGTTCTCATTATTGGTACACACTTGCACCTTGATTGCACCCATGACCTTTGGGGCTTTGGGGAATTAGGCCTGGGCGGTAAACCCCACTCCGTTCGCTGAGTTTTCCGCTGTACGCAGAGCGGGTGCAGTTCCGAAAAGCTCTGCTCCGCGGAGCAGAGTTTTTTCCGCACTTGCCATCTTTAAGATGGGGAACGCAAGCGAGGAAAATCCAACGCTACACCACCTCGCAGCGAGATTTCTCAACGCGGGCGGTCATGAATGGTCCTCCGGTTTACTCGGTGCCGGAGTACTAGCCACGGGTGCACTCGCCTTAAGTTGGCTTGCGGTAATTGACACCGCGTATTCATAAGAAGGGATTCGAACTGGTAGAATCAGAAGATAGAATAAGGACCACCGAGCATAAGAAGAACTCCTATTAATATTAAATACACCGAGGGAAAATACATATACGCCGACAAACACCTGAATTTTTAAGATTTTCTACTAATTAAGAAGTGATCTCGCCGGTTTGGACTAACAGATAGGACCCGCTGGGTCGGAATTATCACCAGTCATAAGGTCCAAAGTCCTATCCTACCATATTGCGTTTGAGCCCTGAGGAAGTCAAGGGTTACACACCCATTGACGAAACACGTGTTGGCTGGCATATGATTCTACACTTCATTAAATGAATATCGGAAGAACGCTTCTCCTGTCATCATTCGCAAACAACGTCTACTTTGTGTTGTTTAACTTTATGTGTGTGCACAGGGCATGTTTTCATTCGGTCATGAATGGTCGCGACCGCTTGCGTTGAGAAACCATCTATCCGTGTTGAGGAAGCTGCTGCTCGAGTAGAAAATCTACTCGAGCAGCAGAAAGAAGAAGCTCCTTCTTGCGCTGTGCATGGTGCCGTTCGTGCTGATTTTCTAGTGCGGGACAAACACCCGGCGCTAAAAATCAGTGCGAACGACGCGACCTAACGCACTCCGCAGCTTGCGGAAATCATCTCGAGTGATCAGCTCAGTTACTTACTATTCCTGAGTTCCTTATTTCTTTACTTCATTACTGGAAGAATTGTCTGATATGGCACATTCAGCTACCCCTTTTTCTTCCTTTTCATTAGATCTTTATAGTTTTCTGTTTGCCTGCCTTATATAGCTGTTGTCCTTTCCAGGGCCTAGTTTGAAAATATATTCAGAAGACAATCTCTGTCCAGAATGCTGTTGTCCCTTGACGTATTTGCCACTTAAATCTTTTAAAGCTTTCCTTATATTCCCTCTGTTTTATTACATCCCATGGTTATTTCATTGGGTGTTATTATTTGTTGTTGGGTTTAACAATGGACCATAAAATTAACAATCGCTCCAGAATTTGAAATGTTAATTTTCTTTGCAAAGGCATGTAACTTAAAGCAGTATGAAATTCTGATAGTTTGACAATTAAAACCTATCATCAGGTGTTTCCTTTATATAGCCCTGTGAATTCAATCTTTCTGGAGCTTGATCTTCCTGGAGCTTGAAGTCGTTTATCTCTTCATAGTCCAAAGATTCCAAAACCTTGATGCTCCACCTACATCTCAAATTACAGTTAAAATTCTGCAAGGATCAGAGGTTAACATTATTTGAGGGTTGTGTTTCTTAGTACCATACTTTATTAATCGAGCAGTTAAATAGATGTTTTCAGATGCCTTTGCGTTGACAATGTCCCAACCCAAAAGGCAAAGTAAAACATTTTATATTGATGTTTACTACCTTTGGACACGCACGTAAACTGTGCCTCATAAATTCTCCTTCAGACCGGGTAATCGGATTCTTTCTGATCGTTGTATACCAGAACATATTCAAGTTCAGACATACACTGGGATTTGCCCAGCCTACAACATAAAACATTGCCTTTTCACTTAGTAAGAATGTGCTACCAAATCCCTCCATATTTAAAATATTTATCCAGTTGCAATACTGGAGTAAGAAAATATCTAGGTTTGCACAGTTTTTTCAGTATCATTTACTATTTAAAATTATATTTGCGATTTTTGCTTAGTACTTATGGCACTTCACAGTGTTCAAAGGTAGCGGGATGCTTGTGGGTGTTTAAGGAAATCCTCTTCCCTTGCTTTGGTCCTCTGGTAATGATGCAACACTTGACAGCTGCTTCACAGTTCTCGAAGAGGGTGAAGGGGTTTGTGGGTGTTCCAGGGAAAAGTTGTTCCATGGTCTTGTTGTTCATGTGGACCTCTGGTAGTACCATTCCATTTAAGTGATGCTTCACGGTGCTCAAAGAAGGGGAAGAGGTTTTTAAGAGTTTCTAGAAATCCTTGTTTTTTGGTCTGGTTGGTCAGCGAGTCCTCTGGTAATGCTCTTGCCACTTCACAGATCCTTAACAGCACTCAAAGAGGGGGAGCAGAAGAGGTCCACAATTGTTTCAGAGAATCATTCTTGCTTAGTTTAGCCACTCAGCAGGTTCTCCCGATTCCTTAAACTTTTCAAGTAGAGGGGTGAGGAAAGCAGGGAGTTGGGCCCTCTGTAGCATAAGGCACAGGTATAAACCAATGAAAACACAAATTTATTCAGATTTTCTAGTTTTCTTCATGTCTGAAGTGCGCAGAGGGAAAGTTCAACATGGATGAGCTTAGCATGTGGAGCGATCTGCTATCAAATATTTTGTACTTCGCCAAATGAATAGTGAGTTCATTGTAGATTGCTGCCCTTAGGTGGCTAGATAGCTGGTAAAATGTTAAAACTTTGCTGATGTAGCTAATACTTCGATCTTGAAGATCTTTGGCTGTGATGCATTCCTACTTGAATTGTGTTCTTTCCCTTATCAGTAGGCAGCGTGGGGCTGCCAAGACTGGGTAATATGGTCCCTAGGTTTAAACTCAAGGATGCGAGCTGCTCATTGGTTCTGGGATCTTTTCATGTAAAACAGTATCTTTGCCTCTTGCCACTTCACGCTTGTAGTCCTCGAGTAAGTGCAAGTCCAAATATAGGAAAACAAAGCAGCCATTCTGACTCCAAAGAGAAGACGCAAGTTTCCCAAGCCATTGTTGAACCTGTGCAGATCGAGGCCTTCAAAGAGGTCATGCAGCAAAGTTTCAGTGCACTTCTGATTCTCTCTGGTGTGCCTTTGGGCCCCACAGAACCGCAGGGGCCTCCAGTCAGGTTCCCACTGGCAAGTCCCTCCCCAGCTCAGTCTGTCCTTTAGGGAACTGTCCTGGGCCCATACCAACTCCGAGGCAGGCTTCCACTCTGGCTCAAAGATCCACGCCCGTTCTTGCCCTCATTATGCCAGTACCTACACCATTGGCACTGGTGGATGATCCAGGGTCAACGCCCATGTCAGATCTGAAACAGTCTTCACAGATCCAGCTCAACAGATGCCATGCTAGAAAATTATGAAAGCACAACTGGTTGTAATGCAGCCTGGTTCTAACGCTCTAACTTGTTACAGCTATCAGCAGAGGCTCCATTATCTTTTGGCTTACACTGATCCTGTGCCAGGATAGGGTGCACCCCAGTATATTGATGATGATGGTGGGAGAGGTGTCTTGGTTCCTCCTCATTGCACTGATGTTGCCTTATATCTTGATTTACAGAAAACCAGTGAGCTTGATACCTCCCCTGAGACCGAGCTTGACTCACAATGGGCACCACCAACAGAAGAAAGTGACTTAATTGCAGTGATTCTTTGTTGGTCTGCCGAATTACAGCTGCCCTTCACTAAGACTGAAATTAATGTTTTGACAGAAATTCTTCGGCCTGGGCCAGCAAAATGAGGCTTTGCACCCATTTAATGATGCCCTCACAGATACTCTGGTTACTAATTGGTCGTACCCTTTTTCTTTGCCATCTGTTAGCCAGAAGTCATAGGCTGGCTCCCAGTGATTCAGATTTTCTCACCAAGCACCCTACTCTGGAGAGTCTCATTGCAGAAGCCTCGACCATCAAGGTAAACCCTAACTTCCAACTAATCCTTCAGAAAGAAAATACAAAAGAATTGATCTCTTTAGAAAACATATGTTCTCCTCTGTCAGCCTGGCATTGCGTTCCGTGAACGCAGTCCGCCTATTGGGTCAATACACCCATGCCCTTTGAAGCATGGCCTGTGAGATCTTTCCCACGGTCAGAAAAGATCTCTCTGTTTCTGGAGTCCAGTGGAGGGCCAGCTCCACCTCAACTTTTTGGAGCAATGGGCCATTTGTCAGGCCCTGAAGGCCTTCCTTAATGGGGAGACTGGTGCAGCTTCTCCCAGAAAACACTACTGGCATGATGTAATGCAACAAGCAGGGTTTTGTGGCGTCCTGAGTCCTATGCCAGAAGGCTTTGCATCTGTAGAGGTGGCTCAAACTCCAGGACGCCTTCCTGGTCGCCAACCACTTGGCAGGGTCCCTGAATATCAGAGCCGAAGAACTGGGCAGATGTTTTCCCAGAGTGGCACAGGGCATCTCTGACCAGTGGGAGAAGACCTAGCTAGATCTTTTAACCACTGTTGTGAATGCCTTTTGACCCTGTGCATAGCTGCTCGCTGCATCTTTTGACCTTGAAGACTGTCTTCCTCATTACAATTGTGTCAGTTTGTCGCTTGAGTGAACTGCAGACACTTTCAGTGCTGCCTCTTTTCCTGACAAATTGGTTCAGAGGACTTGGGCAGCCTACTTACTGAACATCTTCACTCCTTTCCACGTTGGGCAATCGATCACCTTATTAGTGTATTTGCTTCCCCTCACCTCTCGCAGGAGGAAGAGAGGCTCCATTGGTTGGACTGCAAAAGAGCTTAAAGCTTTTAAATTGTACGAAAGATCATCAAGTAGACAATCAACTTTTTGAGAGGTTTTCTGGAGCACAGAAAGGGAAGGCTTTGCAGAAGAGGACCTTATCTAAGTGGATACTCCTCTGCATTAAGACCTGCTACGCACTGACCAAGAAGCAACACCCAGAAGTTTGAAGAGCCCATTCTCCAGGGCTTAGGCCCTTAGCACTGTGTTGGCGTGAGGAATGCTTGTCCTTGATATTTGCCAGGCTGCAACCTGGGCTTTGGTGCAAACGCTCACAAAGCACTACTTCTTGGACAGCCACATCGGGTGGGAAGGACACTTCACTTACTCGGTTCTACAAGACTTTGTGTGAGCCTGTTCCACATACCCTCCACCTTTGGAAGGCACTTTTTGATATCTATTCTGAAGTGAGGTATCTGCAGCTAGAACTATCCTTCAGATAAACAAGTTACTTACCTTTGGTAATGCTCTTTCGAGTGGATACACTATCTAACCACAGTCTCCTCACTGCCCTCCCACCTCCCCATTTTGTAGAGTGACCTCATTTTAACATCTAAATTGGTCCCACGTTAGTGATCAGCACTCTGTTACTGACAGTTGTTAATGATCCACATCTGAGGGCGCGGAAAAGACAAGGAACTGATGTCAGCACACAGGGGTGGTTCTTGTATGCTCCGTCACTCCATCACTTCTGGGGTGGTATGGAGTAAGCGCAGAACTGCACAATGCTACCTGTCAGATCGCAGGAGCATTGCCACAAAATTCTCCAGTTTCACATTCCTCATTCTAAGGTGAAGAGTCTATGGTAGATACAATATCAACAGAGCATTACCGAAGATCAATAACTTGTTCCTGTGGTTCAGACACACCATGAAGACATGTACACCACAGTATTGCATTAAGTATGGTTATTGATACTGATTTGTGCTGGAAGAGTATATTTATGTTATGGCGCAGTTTAAATTAATAAATATTTTGGACAACCATCCTGCCGCATATGAGAATTGTATACAGAAAAGGTACTTTATGTCAATGCCCAAAGAGATTCTGATTTGCTGTCAGCAGCCAGTCACAGTGTCTCTAACACTTTGAGCCTTTCAACCATTCAGAAGAGGGCCATGTGTGAAGACCATTCTGACTGGCTGGTGGTAGCCAATCAAAACAGCCTATATACTTAAAGCCTGCGAGTCTCGCAAGCTGTTAATTTTACAGCATTTCCTGTACTTCTGTATTATTACCACCTGCAGTTCATCTTCCTTTTTGTCTGTGATAAACTGAGGTGTGGCTCATGCATAAAAGTCAGATTTGGGCCAGATTTCGCATCTGATATACTAAGTGCTTGAAATGCTCTGGTACTGCCAGGAACTCGGTAGCAACACTTTTTAGGTCTGGCGTTAGCCAAGACCTTTTGATTTTTACTAAAAATATATATATAATTTAATTACTTCAAAGGGCTTTCAGAAACCTTTGAGTTTGAGTTTTTTGGTTTATAAAGCGCCTGGTTACACCAACTGGTGTGTCCCAGCGCTATATCCTTCAACTGACAATTCCAAGAATCATTTGCCCTCAGTTCGAATATGGCTCTTATCTACTGTGTAAAAAGCCATGTTTTTAGTTTTTTGCAAAAAACTTTCTGTGATTGTTCCTCCCGAAGGGACACGGGAAGCTCATTCCAGCTCTTAGCTGCCAGATAGCTGTAAGAGCGTGCGCCCATGCATGCTCTTTTTATCCTTGGGACTTTGGCCTGATGTGTCCCAGTAGATCTTAACTGGCGTTCCGTCTTATATGGTAGAAGTAGGTTGTGCAGATATGTAGGGCCGTTTTTCTGCAGAATACGATGACCAAAACACAGTGCCTTGAACGTGATCCGCTTCTGAACAGGCAACCAATGCAGTGTTTCCAATGCATTCTTAGAAGGTGCCCTTCTCGGCAGGTTCAGAGCCAGACGGGCAGCTGCATTCTGGATGGATTGCAGTTTCTGAAGACCCTTTTTAGTTGCGCCCAAGAGCAACACATTCCCGTAATCCAGTCTTGTCGTGACCAGAGCATGGATCAAGGTTTTTGTGGCAGAAATCGGAAGAATGTCCAGGGTTCTCCTGAGGATCTTCAGGATTCCGAAACATTTCCCTCTCGTTCTTTTGATCTGGGCATCGAAGGATAGTTTAGAGTCCATCCATACTCCCAGATTTTTCACCTCAGTCTTCGGAGACGGAGCTGGTCCTAGCATAGTTGGCCACCAAGCCGGCGACCATATAGAGGGAGAATTTCCTACTATTAATACCTCTGTCTTACTGCCATTTAGACTTAGGCAGTTATCTGACATCCACCCTGCCAGGTCTTTCATGCAGTCTGCAAAACTGTTAGCTGCTTGAGGTGAATTGGGAGCCAAAGTGACCATTAGCTGAGTGTCATCTGCGTATGACACAATTGAGACTCCATGTTTTTCTACAATATCTGCCAGGGGTGCAACAGATAGATTGAAGAGAGTTGGGCTCAAAATTGAGCCCTGTGGCACCCCCTGTGCCAAGGTAATGGGTTTAGATGTGTACGCAGATTGTATCACTTGAAAGCTGCGATCCTGTAAATAAGATACCATCCAATCCATCGCAGCCCCCACCACACCCCCTCTTCTGAGACGGTGTATGAGCAGCTTATGTGACACCGTATCAAAAGCCGCGCTCAAGTCTAATAAGACCAGCGCAGTTGTCAACCCTTCGTCCACTCTCTTCCGTATCGTCTCAGTAGCAAAAAGCAGAGCTGTCTCTGTTGAATAAGTTGGTCTAAAACCAGATTGGGTGGGATGTAGTAATTTATTTTTCTTTGTGTCCCTCAAGGTGTATATTAACCACTTTTTCCGCAATTTTGGAAAAATATGGTAGCAATGAGACCGGACGCAGATTTGCTAATTGATTCCCATCCACTGTGGGTTTTTTCTTCAGTGGGCGCACCATTGCTCGCTTCCACCTATCAGGTAGCTGACCTTCCTGAAAGGAGGTGTCCAGCAGTTGTTGGATATAGGGCAGTGTAGGAAGGTGGAATCTGACTATATGGTTGCCCCCACTTTTTTTATGGTGTTTTGCTGGTTTATGACTTAGTTGGACTGGGATCCTGATATTCAGGGCCCCAGTCTATCTGCTTTCTCTGTAAAAGGTTTCCATGTGCCTTAGGCACATCTCTGATTGGAATCTGGAGTGCCCTTATAAGTCCCTAGTATATGGTATACTATGTACCAAGGGCATAGATACCTCAGAGGCCTACCAGGGGCTGCAGCATGTATTATGCCACCCCTGGAAGGCCATCCAAACTGACACCACAGGTCTGCTACTGCAGCCTGGGTAAGGTGGTGCATGCACTCCTTACTGTGATATAGGTTACCTATATCACTAAATACATACACAAATATAAACCTATAAGTCACTCCTATGGCAGGCCTTATCAATCCTGAAGGCAGAGTGCGTGGTTCCTATGTGAGAGGGTGCCCCTGCATGAGCAGGGCCCCTCTGCAGCGTTCGGAGACCCTTCTCTGATGCTGTTTGTAGTGCAGCCTGACCATATACTCTTAAGCGCATTATAACCTCGCGTTAAATGCTAACTTTGGAATGGCTGCACCGAAACATGTCGTGTTTGGTGTCAAACATCTTGGAATACTACCCCCCCGCCAATTCTGGCGGCAGGGGTAGCATTCCACCCTTCTAGAGGGAGAGACATGTTAACCCTGGCCTGGCCGGTAACTTCTTTCTAAAGCCCTGGCATCACAAAATGGATGCTGCTGCCACAGACACGAGTCTGGCCTCCTGCTGCTGGACGAAACTCCGGCAGGGGAGGCCTGGACAATAGGTTTCCTGTCCCAGGGAGGTGTGACCACCTCCCCAGACAGGATAATGTGTATTGGGGCTGGGCGGGAGCACTTTCGGGTGCTTTGAAGTCCTGCACTGGGGGCACACTTGGTGTCCCTGTGCATACCCCAGTTCAAACCGGATAAGGGGCTTGCAGCCCCTGCTTTGGCGCGAACTGGACAAAGGGAAAGGGGTGTAGCCACCCCTCTGCCCTGACCCACCCATAGGTGGGGCCACAGAGTAGTCCAACCCCTAAACTTGGTATAAGTATAGGAACCCGGTCCTTAGGACTTCAGATTATCCCTGGACGAAACTCTGAAACAGAATCCTGGACCTTCGACGCTCTACTCAAGACTAGAGGACAGAAGAATCTCCCTTGGGGTCAAGGAGTGACTCCCCTGCTTGGCAGGCACCAAAGAAGCAATAGTCCGGTCTGCATCGCCTAAGCTCCCGTCGGACGCCGAAGTCTTTGCATCACCAGAGGTGGATTTCCAGACTTCTCCGAGGCTGCCCTGAGTCCCCAGCAAAGCCGAGGCCCGTAGCTGTCGTGGGTAAGGTGGAACCGTGACCCCTGGACACCGCACGCATTTGCTAGTGCATCCTCTTCTGGGTCTCCCACGAAGTCGTGCTTTGGGCTCCGAGTAGCCCTAGCCTCCAGCACCAACGGCACCGAAGATCACTGGCCTCCACTCCACGAGTGTCCTGTGAGCCAGCTCCACGTGCGACGTCTCGAGGCTCCTTCGCGGTCGCTAGCCCGTTGGCTAGTAGCCCTTCACGAAGGCCAATCCTTTTCTTCTTGGGCTCCCTGGTTGCTCCAGGCTTGCCCTCACTTACCCTTGCTGGGTGAATTCCTCAGACCTTGCTGGTCTGCATCATCGTCATTCTTTACTTTCATCGAGACTTGCCGTTGCCAAGGCTTGTTGGGTCCAATCCGGTCGCCGACACCTCAGCACTCGACAGACATCGTGTACCAGCCCGAATCCTGCTCCTGGTCGCCGACAACGCCTCCTGGACCTCGTGGCTGAAGAGTCAAGACGACCGTCAACCTACCTGAAGCACTCGACATCGGTGGGCATCTGCTCATCGCCTTCCTGGTCACTGGCTAGTGACCCAGACTCTGTCCCCTCTGCTTTCAGGTTCTTCAGATCTCCGATCCACTCTTGGATCCACCCGGACACTTTCCACTTGGTCGCCAGCAGCACTTTGCAGCAGATCGCCATTCAAATCGACGACGAAACCCGACCCCGAAAGGCACCTATGCACCCGGCTTCCCTGGGTGAGGTAACACGAGTACTCCGGTGCTCCCGTGGGTAGAGACTCTAGAACGACCTAGTTCTCAAAGGGTTTGCTCCAAGTCCTCCTTTAAGTGTCCCTTTTCTTTAATTTCCTGATCGCGACTTTCTCCATAGAAGTTAACGGCGTATCGCGGTTGTGTATTTACACTGCACGCGTCCCCAGTGGGTCCCCTGTGTCACTACCTTGGGTGGTTCCTTGTGGTCCAAGCACTTCTAGAGGCTCTAGGCCTAGTGTCTAGTTCAGTCGTGGTTCTTATACCACTTTATTGGTATATGGTTTGGTACGCCCCTAGGGCCCAAACGTGTATTTGTGCTATTACTGTGTTTAAATAACTTATAACTTGTGTATTTCGAACTCTAGCCTCATAAAGAGACTAGAGGGGTGTGTTTAGCAATAAATACATATATTTTGAATATATACCTGGTGTGGTGCTCTTTCATTTGGTCACTCAAGAGATTATAGACTGGTAAAACAAGCTGCTTTACATTCCTTCAAGACTTAGCCTGAAGGCTGCTCTCCATAGCTACCACTAGGATAGCTTTCAATAAGGTTGTCTTTAACCTATCTCCAATAAGGGGTTGTTTGGACTGGTGCAAGGTGCCCACTATAATTAGTGGACAGCATATGCCAGGCCAACTTCTCACATTGGTGTGCAGCGTGTGGGATTCCAGCTTGCTATTGTTTTACCAGATAATCTCAATTGAATTGATCAACTGAAAACCACTAAAGGTACCTAAGGTACATATAATTTAAGCTTAGAATACAGTAAGTTCTACTGAACTTAGAGTTGTGTGTTAAGGGATAGCACACCCTTTCTACAACTCAAGAGAGTTTAGTAGGCCACACTAGAGTAGGTAGTGCATACACCACACCTCACTAGTGATGTCTTCAAAGCCAGGACCCAGTGAGTCCTTGCCAGAAGCCCATGGGCTTCTCCCCTCCAAGTATGATACACTCCCATTCTTGGAATTGAGAGCATTATGTAACTTGAGGAAACTGAAGACAGGACAAAGTCCCACCACCCAACATCTTAGAGAGATGTTGGAGGCTTATGATCTCAGCAGGCCCTTAGGGACTGAAGGGGTAGGAGCAGAGGGTGGGGCAGAAGATGAGGATGGGGCCAGGGGTAGCAGTACCCCCAGCCCCCCCTCTGGAACTGACCAGGAGGGTGACAATGACCCTGACCTGGATAACCCAATTCCTCCTGTGGATGAGGAGGAAGCTCAGAATGACCTCCACTTTGTCCCCCCAGGAAGGATTGTGAGTGTGCCCAGAAGGTCTAGATCTCCTTCTCAGGAGTCTAACCACTCTGGCACCTCAATAGGGACCTCTGTCTCCTCTCATAGGAGGGAATCCTCTCATGAGAGGAGAAAGAGGCTGATTCAATATGAGGAAGCTCAGCTTGAACTCAGAAAACAGCAACTGGCTATAGACAGGGAGTCCCTAGATCTCTACAAAGAGAGAAAAAGTTGGGACTAGAGTCCCATGGTGGCAGCAATATCCCTAAAGATAGGGAAAGGTCTTATGACCATAGAAACCTAAACAAGATTGTCCCTCCCTACCAGAGTGGGGATGACATCCACAAATGGATAACTGCACTGGAGAGGGCCTGTAAAGTTCAGAGGGTCCCCCAGAAGCAGTGGGCAGCAATCTTGTGGCTCTCCTTTGCAGACAAAGGTAGAGACAAGCTCCTCACTGTAAGAGAAGAGGATGCTGACAATTACACAGTCTTGAAGAGTGCTCTGATAGATGGGTTTGGCCTAACCACTGAACAGTATAGGTTGAAGTTCAGAGACACCCAAAAAGCTCAGACTCAAGACTAGGTTGATTTTGTAGATTGTGCTACTAAGGCTCTGGAAGGTTGGATACATGGCAACAAAGTGCAGGACTTTTTAGCATTGTACAATTTGATTATGAGGGAGCAGATCCTTAATAATTGTCAAAACCAGCTTTTGCACCAGTATCTGGTGGACTCTGATCTGACCTCTCCCTAAGAATTGGGAAAGAAGGCAGACAAATGGGTCAGAACCAGAGTAAAAACTAAAAATCAGGGTGGTGACCAGAAGAAAGATTCTACTAAGTCCCAAGAGAAAGGTGGGGATAAATCTAAGGATAAGTCCCCTACAGGGCCCCAAAATTCCTCTTCTGGGGGGGGTCCCAAACTCCTTCCTCTCCTGAAAAGAAACCATATTGCCATGTCTGTAAAAAGCCTGGGCACTGGAAAACTGATCCCAGTTGCCCCAGGATTGGCAATAAAGAAAATGTTCCTCCCACAACTACTACCACCCCTCCTGGTACTACCAGTAGTAATCCTCCAGTTGGGAGTAGTGCACCCAAAAAGTTAGGTGCTTTTGCAAGAGGAACAGAGGTGGGCCCTAGTTTAGACAGGGACCCCTCAACAGACTCCTCTGACTCTGATGGTGGTATAGGATTTGCCACCTTTACCATGGGTCCCACAGCATTGGGCAGGTACAGATTGGAGCCAATAATTAATGGTCAAAGCTGTGGCATTTAGGGACACAGGGGCTAGTGTCACCATGGTGGCAGGGAAACTAGTCCCCCCTCACCAGCTTTTACCTGAGTTTAAATACCAGGTGACCAACATTGATGGTGTCAGAACAGATCACCCCATGGCCATAGTCAATCTCAGCTGGGAGGGGGTCACAGGCCCAAAAAGAGTGGCAGTGTCCCCAACCCTACCTGTAGATTGCCTGAAGGGCAATGATCTGGAAATTTCAGCCTGGGCTGAAGTTGAACACCAAACCCATCTCAGGATGCTGGGCGTCCCTGTAAAGGTTAGTGGGGCTGTGATGGCCACAGCCCCAGCCCAAGATTTTGGAGAGATGGAGCCTGGAAGAATGGCCCACTCTCCCCCAAAAGAGAGCACAAGGGTTGAAGAAAAGTCTTCTTCCCTCCAGACAGTAGGTAAGGGTCAGCCTCCTCAGGGAACTGACCCTACCCCTAGTGAAGGAACTGCCCCAGAGGTAGTCAGGCCTGGCCTGGCCACACCCCTGATGGCAGAGGACCCTTCCAAGGTGGTACCCAGTCTGGAGCAGGTAACCTGCCCCTCTCTACCCTGCCTCAGCCAGCCCAGGGCTGCAGAGGTCAGGGAGGTCAGTGGACCCCCCAGGGCCCCCTGTCCAGAGGAACCCCCCCATCAGCAGATATGGGGCACCCAGTCTAGTAGCCCTAGCCAGGTGAAAATTCCTCTACACACTGAGGGATCCCCCAGACCTTTATGTAGGGACCTCCCCCAGAAGGACTCTGGTAGGCAAGGGCAAACCTGGGACCAGAAGGTTCCAAACCTGCCATGTCCCTCCAGTAGTCCATCCAAAGGGACCCAACCCCCAGCTGTAGGCAGCCAAAGGTTGACCCTTAGAGCAAAGTGCAACTCAGTCATGGAAAGACAGGCATACATGGTGACCAGTGATCTGAGGAAGCTGAATCCAACATTCCTAGGGCCTCACTTCCCTACTCAGACACCTCGCCAGCCTAGTACTTTACCTAAGCACACCACAGGTAGTGATTCCCCATGGTGGAGACCCTCTCATACCCTTAGGGTGAGGGATTGCTTAGTGGACCATAAGACAGGGGGCAACCATGCTAGTGCAGGTGCTTCCTTATATGGCCACTTAGTCAATGAAGGCTCAACTGGCCAAGGTTAGCCTTATCTCCTTTCGTTTGGGGGGTTATGTAGGAAGGTGGAATCTGACTATATGGTTGCCCCCACTTTTTTTATGGTGTTTTGCTGGTTTATGACTTAGTTGGACTGGGATCCTGCTATTCAGGGCCCAAGTCTATCTGCTTTCTCTGTAAAAGGTTTCCATGTGCCTTAGGCACATCTCTGATTGGAATCTGAGTGCCCTTATAAGTCCCTAGTATATGGTATACTATGTACCAAGGGCATAGGTACCTCAGAGGCCTACCAGGGGCTGCAGCATGTATTATGCCACCCCTGGAAGGCCATCCAAACTGACACCACAGGTCTGCTACTGCAGCCTGGGTAAGGTGGTGCATGCACTCCTTACTGTGATATAGGTTACCTATATCACTAAATACATACACACATATAAACCTATAAGTCACTCCTATGGCAGGCCTTATCAATCCTGAAGGCAGATTGCGTGGTTCCTATGTGAGAGGGTGCCCCTGCATGAGCAGGGCCCCTCTGCAGCGTTCGGAGACCCTTCTCTTATGCTGTTTGTAGTGCAGCCTGACCATATACTCTTAAGCGCATTATAACCTCGCGTTAAATGCTAACTTTGGAATGGCTGCACCGAAACATGTCGTGTTTGGTGTCAAACATCTTGGAATACTACCCCCCGCCAATTCTGGCGGCGGGGGTAGCATTCCACCCTTCTAGAGGGAGAGACATGTTAACCCTGGCCTGGCCGGTAACTTCTTTCTAAAGCCCTGGCATCACAAAATGGATGCTGCTGCCACAGACACGAGTCTGGCCTCCTGCTGCTGGACGAAACTCCGGCAGGGGAGGCCTGGACAATAGGTTTCCTGTCCCAGGGAGGTGTGACCACCTCCCCAGACAGGATAATGTGTATTGGGGCTGGGCGGGAGCACTTTCGGGTGCTTTGAAGTCCTGCACTGGGGGCACACTTGGTGTCCCTGTGCATACCCCAGTTCAAACCGGATCAGGGCTTGCAGCCCCTGCTTTGGCGCGAACTGGACAAAGGGAAAGGGGTGTAGCCACCCCTCTGCCCTGACCCACCCATAGGTGGGGCCACAGAGTAGTCCAACCCCTAAACTTGGTATAAGTATAGGAACCCAGTCCTTAGGACTTCAGATTATCCCTGGACGAAACTCTGAAACAGAATCCTGGACCTTCGACGCTCTACTCAAGACTAGAGGACAGAAGAATCTCCCTTGGGGTCAAGGAGTGACTCCCTGCTTGGCAGGCACCAAAGAAGCAATAGTCCGGTCTGCATCGCCTAAGCTCCCGTCGGACGCCGAAGTCTTTGCATCACCAGAGGTGGATTTCCAGACTTCCCCGAGGCTGCCCTGAGTCCCCAGCAAAGCCGAGGCCCGTAGCTGTCGTGGGTAACGTGGAACCGTGACCCCTGGACACCGCACGCATTTGCTAGTGCATCCTCTTCTGGGTCTCCCACGAAGTCGTGCTTTGGGCTCCGAGTAGCCCTAGCCTCCAGCACCAACGGCACCGAAGATCACTGGCCTCCACTCCACGAGTGTCCTGTGAGCCAGCTCCACGTGCGACGTCTCGAGGCTCCTTCGCGGTCGCTAGCCCGTTGGCTAGTAGCCCTTCACGAAGTCCAATCCTTTTCTTCTTGGGCTCCCTGGTTGCTCCAGACTTGCCCTCACTTACCCTTGCTGGGTGAGTTCCTCAGACCTTGCTGGTCTGCATCATCGTCATTCTTTACTTTCATCGAGACTTGCCGTTGCCAAGGCTTGTTGGGTCCAATCCGGTCGCCGACACCTCAGCACTCGACAGACATCGTGTACCAGCCCGAATCCTGCTCCTGGTCGCCGACAACGCCTCCTGGACCTCGTGGCTGAAGAGTCAAGACGACCGTCAACCTACCTGAAGCACTCGACATCGGTGGGCATCTGCTCATCGCCTTCCTGGTCACTGGCTAGTGACCCAGACTCTGTCCCCTCTGCTTTCAGGTTCTTCAGATCTCCGATCCACTCTTGGATCCACCCGGACACTTTCCACTTGGTCGCCAGCAGCACTTTGCAGCAGATCGCCATTCAAATCGACGACGAAACCCGACCCCGAAAGGCACCTATGCACCCGGCTTCCCTGGGTGAGGTAACACGAGTACTCCGGTGCTCCCGTGGGTAGAGACTCTAGAACGACCTAGTTCTCAAAGGGTTTGCTCCAAGTCCTCCTTTAAGTGTCTCTTTTCTTTAATTTCCTGATCGCGACTTTCTCCATAGAAGTTAACGGCGTATCGTGGTTGTGTATTTACACTGCACGCGTCCCCGTGGGTCCCCTGTGTCACTACCTTGGGTGGTTCCTTGTGGTCCAAGCACTTCTAGAGGCTCTAGGCCTAGTGTCTAGTTCAGTCGTGGTTCTTATACCACTTTATTGGTATATGGTTTGGTACGCCCCTAGGGCCCAAACGTGTATTTGTGCTATTACAGTGTTTAAATAACTTATAACTTGTGTATTTCGAACTCTAGCCTCATAAAGAGACTAGAGGGGTGTGTTTAGCAATAAATACATATATTTTGAATATATACCTGGTGTGGTGCTCTTTCATTTGGTCACTCAAGAGATTATAGACTGGTAAAACAAGCTGCTTTACATTCCTTCAAGACTTAGCCTGAAGGCTGCTCTCCATAGCTACCACTAGGATAGCTTTCAATAAGGTTGTCTTTAACCTATCTCCAATAAGGGGTTGTTTGGACTGGTGCAAGGTGCCCACTATAATTAGTGGACAGCATATGCCAGGCCAACTTCTCACAGGCAGTATTACCCCTAGTCCTGCACCAATCACTTTAGGAATAGCTGGATCATTTGGGGAGCCTGATCTTATGCTTTGTACTATCTTTTTCAAATCTTCTAAAGGGGGAGTAAGAAATTGTCGAATACTGTTTTCACCCCAATCCTGTATTTGTTCTTTATGTTGTATGCAGCCATTCCGGGCATCCTCAGAAAAAGTATCGTAGATTTTAGATACTTTTTCAGCAAAGAACTCTGCAATCTCATTGCATGACTCTTCCGAACCAGACGTTGGAGTTGTTGTTCTTTCTAATGAGGATAACTCTTTAAATATACTAAATAATTCCCTTGATGAACTTTCTGCTGTCTCAATTCTTTCTGAATAGTAGGTCACACGAGTTTTCTTTATAAGTGAATTATACTGTCTAAGCTTAACTCTATATGCCACTTTCTCTAAGTCCAAGAAACCGGCCCTCCATTTTCGTTCCTGCCTTTTACATTCCTTCCTGGCCAGCCGTAAAGCTTTGTTAAACCACGGCGCGCTCTTTGTTTGCCTTTGTGGAGTGCTATTGGTCCATGGTGCTGCCACATCTAATGCGTCCGTAATCCATTTATCTACTCCTTCGCTTGATTCGTTGATGTTACTGCCTAGGATAGGATTATTTGCTAGTAGGGCCTGGGTGAAATTGCTCTCGTTAAATTTTGCCCATTTCCTACGCCTGTTGTTAGATGGTGGATCTCTTTTTGTGGGTGGCCTTAATTGCGGGATGTAGAACGTCACAAGATAGTGGTCTGACCATGGAACCGCTATTGGATATTTAACTGATAGCTCTTGGCAGTTAGAAAAGATGGGGTCTAATAGGTGTCCTAATTGATGTGTCGCGTGTGTAGACTTAAGTTCTAGTTGAAGCCCCGCAAGCTCCTGGCACAGAGATTGTGCTTCTTTACACGTTTTATTGTCAAGGTGTAAATTTAGATCTCCCAAAACAATGAAGTTGCCATGGTACAGTGCTGGTTGGATTAAACTTTCCAGAAGGCTCTGGCTAAAGTCTGTACTTGTCCCTGGAGGTCTATAGATCAAATAACCGTTTGTGGTTTGTTTATCATTAGGTTTTATTGTAAATAGGGCCGCTTCACAATCATCTATATCCGTCTTCGTCATTGTACAGTTAAGTGCCAGTTTATGAATTATAGCTATACCTCCTCCCTTCTTCTTAATGCGATCCACTCTAAGGATCCCATATTCAGATGGGAGTGCTTGTAATATGTCGGGCGCAGAGGATTCCTGTAACCATGTTTCAGTAATGAACAGGACATCTGGGTCTCTCTCTAAGATGCATTCGTATATTTCAATTTTATGCTTACTCAGTGACCTGCAATTTATAAGTAGGCATTTCAGTTCATGGGCTGTCTGTTTTATATTCTGTTTAATAGTAGGGTTTAGTTTAAACGGGCAATATGCACACTTCTTTATTTCTTGATCTATGTCTAGTCTATGTCTGCAGTTTGACGGTAACTTTGGTTGTAGTTGCCTAAGTTGGCTGCTGGAGTACCGTACTTTGCTGCCTAGAGAAAAATGGGCAGCATTTTTGGCCCCTGGCCCCGGTAGGACGCGGACGGGCGCAGACGGGCTTGCCTTTGGCGCGCCTTCGTCTATTGGTCTGTTGTTGTGCCATTCACATTTTGCTTCCGCCTACTACAGCATGGGGCAGTGGGGCAGCCTACTTAAGCCACTGATAAATGTCACTTTGAATGACTGCATTTTCCTCTCTCCGAGTTTCACATCGGCAGATATGGGAGTACACTTCAGTGGCTGTGTTTTTGTTTTTACTTTATAATTACTTCAGTGCTACCTTTGTTTTTAGAGCCTGATGTGATAGCAGGATGCTTTCTCCCAGATGTCAGCACAGGGCACATTCTGACTTTATCAGTTCCGGTCTCCTGACTATGCTGTTGTAAATGTCTTGTGGAGTGGCATTTGTTTATCTGACTGTTGGTATTTCACAGAATACCAGTTTGCATCCATTTCAAACTGCTTTGTATTAAGTTGTACTTTTTTTTTTACTTTTCATGCAGTATACAGAACAAAAGCTTCAATATCATACAATATTAATTTATAAGCGTACAATTCTTCAGAACATGTTTTTCTCAACTCTGTTTCACCAATTGTTCTTTAATAAACTTTGCCAATGGAGAAAACCAGCTTTATTGTATTTAATTTGTTGCACTTGGAGCACTTTTTTTCTTTCTTACCTTCCTTCCTTCTCTCTTAAGCTCCATCTTTCTTTCTTGCCTTCTTTTTTTCGTTCCTACTTTTCATTTTCCTTCTCTTTTTTCTTTCCCTTTTTTTTTTTCCTGCTGTCTTTTTTCTTCTTTCCTTTCCTTTTTGCATTTTCTCTTTCTCTCTTGCCTTCTTTCTCCTTCTCTTTTGCCTTTTTCATTCTTTGTTTCCTTCTCTTTGTTTCTTCCCTTCTTTCATTCTCTTTTCTTCTTTCCTGCATTTTTTCTCTTTTGCCTTTCTTTCATTCTTTTTATTTTCTTTCTTTTCTTCATTTATTTTTTCTTTCCATAATCTTTCCTTCCTTCTTTCTTTCTAACTTTTACTTTCCTTCTTTCTTTTCTTCCGTCGGTTTTTGTGCCTTCTTCTGTATTCCTTCCTTTTTTTTTTCTCCTTTTTTCTTG
Source organism: Calotriton arnoldi (assembly GCA_963921515.1). Classification (NCBI taxonomy): domain Eukaryota; kingdom Metazoa; phylum Chordata; class Amphibia; order Caudata; family Salamandridae; genus Calotriton; species Calotriton arnoldi. The sequence goes on along the minus strand of CAWUFW010000081.1, from coordinate 5,112,266 downwards.
TTTTTTTTTCTTTCAGTGTTTTTCTGTCCTTCTTTCTTTTTCTCTTTCCTTTTTCTTAATGCCTTTCTTTAATTTTTGTCTTAATTTCCTTTTGTCTTTTTTCCTTTTTTCTTTCTTTTTCTGTCTTTCTTGCCTTCTTTTTTTCCTTCTTGCATTGTTTCCTTTTGTCTTGTTTTCTTTCTTTTCAATCTTTTTTCATTCTTCCGTTCTTTCTTTTGTTCTTTCTTTTTCATTCTTTCGCAAAGGCAAAAAGACTGGCAGAGCAAATGGCTTTTTAGGTCCATGTTAGCCAAAACCTTTTGATTTTACTAAAACTATGTGTTTTACATAGTTACTTATAGGGGACTTTTTCAGCCACACATCATCCATTAATCTGTGGTTGGCATTCACATTTTTCTTCCACCCACTCCAGCTTGCATTAAGGGTCAGTGTGTCAGCCCTCGTCAGCCGTTGGCTGACTTCATTATGAATTATGGCATTCTGTCCTTACACAAGGAGCACATCCCCACACAAAGTAGTTCCCTTCAGTGCCAAGGAGTACTATGGTAATGTGTGCTTTTTGAGACCTAAAACATTTTTGCCTTTAGCCAGTTTTTTTGTTTGTTTTTGACTGATGAAGACCTGGTAGCTTCCAGAACAATAAAGTTTTGCAAAAACCATGACAAAACAAAAATTGCCAAACGGCTGGTGGACAATTCCAGACCTATTGGCTTTGCCAATGTTTGATTTATTTTGAGAGGGAGAGTAGTAGCACATCTGAAGAAAGCAGCGGCGTAGCCAGACCTTTGGCCGCCCGTGGCGGTCCCTGCGTTTGCTGCCCTAGGGCGGCCGCATGTAAGAGCAGTGGGGAGGCAGCCGCCCCAAAATTCGTGCCACCCGGCGGACCGCCCCCCCCCCCCCTTGCTACGCCACTGGAAGAAAGGTGCAATATTTTTCATTTGAAAGTACCAGCACTTCTCAGAAACAAGCAGGTATTCTGCTACAGGGTACCTGCACTTCTAGTTTTTACATTTCAAGCACTAGTTATTATTCTGCCCAAAAAATGTGTAGCCATACTAATTCCTGCTTCATCCCCAGGTCCTAGTATTTTTCTTTTCAACGCTGTTGCTCCGCCGCCGATCACACCTTCCCCGACCGCTCTTGCAGGCACACGTGGTCACTTGTTTACAAGCTGATTGTGCGTTTGTAGTACGTAAACGTCTGTAGGGAAAAAAACGGAAATACGTTTCCGAGGGACTGTACCGAAAGCATCTGCCTAGAGATACTGCAGAGCAATTAACAAAACACCAGACCCTGAGGGAATTTTATATCATGGTTTTCACTTTGGTGAATCAGCCTTTCCCAAGCAATCAACGCACTCGTGGTTTACTTCATGAAATCAACAGGGACCTGACACAGACGCCACTATATTTGGAACTCTGAACTCCAGTTGAATAGGAACAAATGAGGAGGCACATGTACTGTATACAGCCTGAGGAAATCGACCTTTCAAAGGCGATGTCTCATTTTCTTTTTTTCTTTTTTTCTTTTTCAGCTGCTCTCATCAACCTTGTTATTTTCGTTTTGTATACATAAGGCTACTTTCTCCATCTTGGTCTTCTAAATGGAAATGTTAACTACACAGTATGACTGGGCACCTTTTGCACATGGGGGGAGTCTGTGTCTGGACATTTTCAAACGGCTTATGTGTCATAGGTTCACATCTCTACACCTCTGCAACTCTGGTAGCCGCTGTGTAGGATCTTTCCTAGGTCCTGCTTTCAGCCAGTGGCTCTTGCGTATCTCTGCAGCAAGCATATTGCCAACGTGCCGTAGCCGTGCGTCATTTACCCGTTAGGTCCCTAATTTAATGCCAGCTAGCATCAGTGCACTGGCAGCTCAAAGACACTTAAAATGTAGTGGCAACCTACTAGCAGGTGATGTAGGAAAATTGATTCAAGGCTCACTGTTAGTGGTGTGCCAAACAACATTGCACCTTCAGTATTGCATGCAAAGTGTGCATAACTAGATTTGTGTACAAAACAAAAACACATAGGTGAGAAAGGCCCAAAGGCCACAACAACACCTGGCCTCTTCCCACTTCTCCCTCTCCCTTCACCATGACCTCAGTGTGACAACTGGGGGAGGAGAGTTGGGGAAGAACACTGCTTCTGCAGTCAGGTCCAGCCCCACTGGAGCCACGTTAGCCTTCAACACGATGCTGCAAGGCCCCCCCCCCCCACACCATCCGTTTGTTGTAGGTGAAACTCCCTTTATTAGGTGCAATCAGAAGCTAGGCATGTTGTATTCTTCAAGAGGCAGAAAAGCGCAGAGTCAGGCCTTTGCTTCAGCAGGTCTGCATCCTGCCTGCTTCAGTAGGTGGAGGGATAGAGCGGCTGGTTTGACCTGACCTGGCAAGCCCTGGGGCTTTAAACACCCCTCTTCCTTCTTTTGAAGGAAGCCCACGAACGCCCAAGTTCTGTATAGAGGATGACTGCAGGTAATTTGGGACACTGCTAAATGAGGGTGACGTCCCCCTGTGCAGCCTTTCGAGTGGCAAAATCCTTTGCCTAGGACAGGTAGGCAGCTTTAGAGTTCTACTGAAAGCCATATGTTGGAGGCGGTATCACGGCACAAGCCGGTGACCGTCTTAAAGCATAGTGCTATGTTTCTCTAGCCTGCCTGCCCATGCCGACCCCATATGACAGTGGCTGGGGAGGATAATATGACACACTGTGGGCAGTTGACAGAGGCCAACAAATAAAGTGGCCCCGTGCTGGCACTTAGGCATCGGCCCATGGCCGATTGCCCGCTTTGCCAATCCGACCCTGATCAGATCAACATCAACGGAGACCCATAATTATCATCCTGCATGTTCGACTGCGTGCAGGCCTGACACAGGGTCCACACTGTGAAAGTTGCTTACATTACACTGTAGTCCTTCACTTGTCACTGATAAAATATGAATTAAGGACGTGACAACCACGCATGAACATTGTATTGTATTGTAATTGATTTATATAGCGCTTACTATCTCTGACGAGGCATAGAAGCGCTTTTTCAGCGAATAGCGCTCTACTCCGGAACCCATAATGGATTAGTGTTGAATTAGTATAGTGAAATATGAAATTAATTTGAGTGGTGGATATGTTAGTCTGTCTTCAATTGACCCATATATGGTGAATGAACCTTCAACTTTTGTGACCAGGGCACACACTAGTTCTTATATTTCATTCATGGGGGAACTTGATTGTGTTGTTGCAAGTAAGGAGGGGGTGGAAGAGAGATTTTTTTTCTTTAGGCTAGCATCTCGCGTTGACGCCGTGCCATGTGTACTTGGCCTCTGGAGACATATGCAATGGAAGCATGCGTTTAATTGCGCCCATTGTGGGTTGCATTTGGAAATGGGAAATATGCTTCCCAGATACAAATTTGTTGCAGATAGATCTGTTACTAGAAAATATTAAATAATGTTATAAAATGTTCTAAAAGCTGTTTTATCCATTTATGGATTAGCAACTCAATGCGATCCGGTTCCCGCTTTGCTGAGTTCATGATCAAAAAAACATTTTTCGTTAGAAAATACTATTTGGACAATGACAATTAAGTTAAAATGTGATTTACATGTACCTGTTCTTTATATGGATGCAGTTATTCCAGTTCGGTCGGAGTGACATTTTGTCGCCACTAGGGGGAGCTGTTGCAGTGTTCTTTATACAAGCGTGCGGTTTGGGGGGGCAGGTATGACGACCCGTTTTGTTAGTCTGTCAACAGGCAGTTCGAAACCGCTGACCTGGGATCCTCTTGTGGTTTCGCGCTCTCGCTATTCCTTTCCACCAGACAATGCTGCACTTCTCTGCCTTCCACATTACCAGGCGTCGTTTGTCTCCACCGGTTTGCCAGCATGGAGGAGAGAGTTAGGCCTTGCTGCGGTGCAGGGTGCCCCACCTGTCAGAGGGCTCTCCAGGGTTTTTGCATAACTCTGAGGCGGTCAATCACCTACTTTTCCCAGGGCCACTTAATTTGTTTTCATTATTATGTCGTGGCTGGTAATCAACAGTTCCTCGACATGCAGTAATGCTGCGTTTCAACAACAGTCAAAGCATTCCCTGCCGCCACGTGGTGTAGGCCCCAAATAACAGACACGCACTCATGGATTCGTGGTAGTGTGTGCTCGTCCGGCTGGGAACTAACTTGCGGCTACGCCTATTTATTCGACTCCGCCCACATGACGCGGGCTCGACCACCAAGTTAACACGTTGCCGGGGTGAGCCTCTCGACACCCCCGTCATTGAATACACAATGCGCTCGGCTTGCAACAAATATCGCAATGAGCGATATAACATTTATGCAGGTCCGTTACAGAGTGGGAAGTAGAATGCGTGTAGGCTGATGTCTCTTGATGATTGATACGTTTTTTTCTTGTTCCCCTTGAGGAAGTGGGATCTTTGCTGTTCCATGTCACTGATTTTACTAGACTGACCTCGCGGCGCTTTGTTATGAAAGATTGCTCCCACTGAAGTGTGTGTCCCGTCATTCCTATCATGGAAGGAAGGACATTGAACATGGGAAGGATTTTCAGTTCTCCAGGAAAAACAAAGCTTAAGATCTCAATTTTCTAAAAAAGGCCATGTTCTGGTGGGTTTTTTTTGTATATATTTGGCACCAGCTTAATTCGCCGTATGGAGGTTCAGACATGACTTGATGCTGCACTTAGTTGCAACCAAGCTTTTGTGCTATATTCCTTGTTGGAGGCAAATGACTTTACGCTTTCACACATCAAGTTGTCTGTGGGTGGAGAAAAGCGCACAGGGAAAGTGCAAATACTGATTATTTTGCATAGCCGAAGCCTGTTGTGGTCAGCTCTCACCTCGCCTTCAGCATTTGGGAAACAGAAAATATTGAACTAAAATAACATAATTAGGCAGGCGCAACTAGTAAAAAAAAAAGCCTGTTAAGCTTCTAAGGACCAGTGGAATAATATTTTTTCCCTCGGGGAAGTCATTATCTAGAAAAAGATGTTAGTCACTAGGCAAAAAATTAGCAGTATTGATTTTACATCTATCATCTGCAGTGAATTGGGAAATTTGTGACTCAACTACATTGGGGGCTGCCAAGTGAGCACTCTCCCTGTGCTCAGCGCAGTACCTACCTGTACGCTGGATTTGGCTTCACTGCCTCCCAGCTGCACTGATTGTGCGTGTGAGGGGTCCTCAAAACTGCGATGGACATGTTCCTCAGAATCAGTGAAAGACAAGTCATTATCAGATGGGACTCCGACTGAAAAATCACTGCCTGATTCGGCCCCATGACCCTCTCCGTCAGATGATGTCTCCGTACCAGACCCTGCCTCAGGGCTGTCCTCCATTATTTGACTTAGTACCTGGGAAGCAGTCATTCAACAAGACTCTATCCCCGTTTACTAACTAAACCTTTTGCAGTGAAATACTATGTCCTTTGTAGAATGCAGCGGTCACTGTAGAATTGAATGATATGACCTGAAAGCATGCAGTGCTGTGATGCGACGCTAAATGTGTCCTGTTGTTGAGACCTAATAAAAATCATACATAAAATCCACAAGAGCGAATAAATTATTGCACTGTCGCTGATATTTGGAAAACCTGGCAGCAGCCAGCCCACAAAAGCACCCTGAATTGCCCCTAAATTGATACTTTTTTTTTTAAGCTACATTGGTTGCAACCAAAATTACCCTGCTCAGTGCTACAAGAGTAAAAGAGCAATTCATTACTGTGATTTATGCACTTTTTAAGAACATTAATCATTACATAGCTTTATCTTAGTTAGGGTACGGACAGAGAGAAGTCCACACAAGAGGCCAAGGGCATGCATAGTATGCTCTCTAAAGTCCTCAGCATGCCCCGGTACTAGCTTGCTGCCACCATGATCTTGTTTCCTCAGAATGACACTAAGGAGGTCATTGGTTTAGAACGTCTTAATCCTCTGTAAATTTCTTTGATATGCCTGTCAGCTCCTTAAGGATAGTCGTCTCAGTCCCTCCTAAATGCGTCAGATCTACTAATTGGCATCTCTGCCCCTTTCTCATCAAGGCCGGACTGGCCATACCAGGCATTGGACGTTTCCCCAGTAGGCTGGAAGGGTGGGGGCCAGTTTTGCAGTGGTAGGGGCCAGTTTTGTAGTGGTGGGGGCCGGTTTTGTACCTGGGGGCCTGTTTTCAGCAGTGCTGCAATATTGGCCCCTAGGAACAAAAGCAGTAGTGCTTCACACTTGCGTCCCCCACCCCAGTTCCCAGTCTGGCCCTGCTCCTCAGTCCTCTTTCAGCCAGCCTGTGGTGCCATCTCCACAATGCCGCACATCCCCTGAAAATTAAATGCAGAAGCCAGCAAGGGATTCTATCCATACTTGACATGCTATCAAGTGAATAGCCCGTAAGGAGCACAGTTCAGCCTTGAGTTCCTTTCAGTGTGGTTTTGGTAGGTAATAAATAGTCTAACTCTCTTGCCATTTCTGGGAACTAGTCACCCTCCAGATATTCTTACATGCTTTAGCTCTGTCCTTGGTGGGTGATGAAAGGAGGTTTAAGTCAATATTAACAGTGATTAGGGTCTTCATTTACACCACGCTTGTCCAACGTAGGTCAGTATTTTCAGGATAATCATGGACTGTGTAAATAAGTGTCATTGAGATTCATTGTATGCAAATTTATTTTGAGTGCTCAGTACTTTAAATAGGCAGGTAATGTCAGATGCAGAGTACCTACATTTCTTTAATTTTAGAGGTATGGTATGTACACTTCTCAACAAAGGTGCGACACTTACAATGGCATTTATTCTACCAGGATCTGAACATTTTGGAGCAGTGCATCAGGTTTCCGCAACCATTGTCTTAAAACAGTTTTAATCTGCCAAATGAGTACTCTGCAGAATGCTCCCAAGATGAACTGGGCTGCTGAACGCTGCACTGGACAGCAATAGCTGTTTTCTTGCCTTATGCGCTCTCTGCAGTGGACCGAACACAGTAATATCAACCCAATACATGTATTCAATGTGTCAGGCTCCATGAGGCTCTCTTTGGTGATCTGATCTGATTTCAGATACGAGCAGTCAAGTTCTGACGGCCACAATGGCTACTTGTTTGGCACAAATGCCTTTGCAGCTGACAAAAGGTGTCTGCAACACACCCCCTATGTAGACTACTGCTATGAGAACCTAATGGACCAGGTTTAAGTAAATTTAGCAAGCAAAGTAAAAATATTGGAATCTGGCTGCAGTCCTGGCTCAGGATATACATCCAGGACCCCCACCCCATCATCCCTCCTTAAACACACAAATTTCATCCTTAAGTAGGGCTAAAAAAAAAAAAATGTAGAGCATGTCTATATTTCTGTAGTCATGGAGTCGGTGTCATTTTAAAGAAAAGATCAGAAATGGCAAAGCTGCAGGTGGGCTTTTCCCAGCCCTATCTAAGAGACGTCTGCGCCTATCACCCATTGCTGATACGGTCTGCCAACAAAGTGTTGTTGTGGCATGTCCACCATTTTGCCTTCAGTCCACACCCCTCTGTGATCCTGAGCCGGCGGTTGGGTACCCTACACCCCCCGAAGACCCCTGCGTGGGCAGGTCTTCTTTAATGCAAGGGCTTATAGCCACCTTCTGAGC